>CM038141.1:287574116-289974116 GCA_021437245.1 Aegilops speltoides
TAATTATTTCTTGAGAATATTTCAGAAAGTTCAAGATATGGGTATGGAAATGACCGATGATGTGGACCCTCAAAATGCTAAGGAAAACATTGGCAAAAGCTCAAGACTCCATTTTTGGTTTAGTGATCCAAGATCACATTGAGTCCATAGGAAAGCCAATACTATTAAAAGGGATGAGGTTATGATGATGATCTGGTTGCTCAAAGTGCTTAGTGATTTATCTCTCAAACTATCGCAATCTTTCATTCCAACATAAACCCATAAGTAATCTCGGTCCCACCGATTTCATAAACTCACCACACCGAGATGAACCACCTCAGCCATATACCCAAACCCTAAAAATTTGGATTTTCCGATTCCAAACTCGGTCATACCGAAATTGGTGTTGCCAAGCTTCAGAAACATACGTACTCAAATCGGTATCACCGAGATGAGAAAGTCGGTCCCACCGAGATTGGCAAACCCTAGACTTTGGAAGAATCGGACTAACCGAGATTGTATTTTCGGTCCCACGAAAATCCCAACGTTCACAAGATTTGAACTTTCGGTCTCACCGAGTTGTTAACTTCGGTCCGACCGAGATTGGTCAAATGTGTGTAACAGTTGGATTTTGTGTGGAGGCTATAAATACCCCTCCACCTCCTCTTCATTCGTGGAGAGAGCCATCGAAAAGAACTACCACTCCTACCTTACATTTCGAGAAGAAAACTACCTACCCTTGTGTTGAGATCAAGTTGCTCCACTCCCACCATATGAAACTTGATTTCTAGCCTTCCCAAGTTGCTTTCCACTCAATCCTTTCTTCCACCACAGCCAAATCAGTGAGGAGAGTTGAGTGTTGGGGAGATTATCATTTGAAGCACAAGAGCTAGGAGTTCATCATCACCAACACCATCTATTACCTTTTGGAGGGTGGTGCCTCCTAGATTGGTTAGGTGTCGCTTGGGAGCCTCCGTCAAGATGTGGAGTTGAACCAAGAAGTTTGTAAGGGCAAGGAGATCGCCTACTTCGTGAAGATCTACCCGAGTAAGGCTAGTCCTCCGTGGACGTAAGCCATGATGGCATAGACAAGGTTGCTTCTTCGTGGACCCTTCGTGGGTGGAGCCCTCCGTGGACTCTCGCAGCCGTTACCCTCCGTGGGTTGAAGTCTCCATCAACGTGGATTGACGATAGCACCACCTATCGGAACCACGAGAAAAATCTCCGTGTCTCCAAATTGCGTTTGCTCTTCTCCACCTCTTATTTACTACATGTGCAATTTACTTTCCGCTGCCACTACTCTAGAATTGCATGTGTAGGGTGATACTTGACTTGGTCATCATTGTGAACTTGCTAAAAACTTGTCCTGATCAAAAGACTAAACTTTTAAGTTGTCAAGTAGTCTAATCACCCCCCCTCTAGACATACTTCGGATCCTACAACTGCACAAGACACTCATTCCAAAAAAAGTGTTTTGTGCAGTTCACCAAGAGGTCACAATAGCAACAAGGTGAAATGGATATCCCTATCTGCACAAAATGATAGAAAGTAAACAGTTGCTGGTCAATAAAAATATACGAAACATATACAAAATGAAAAGAAGCATCCTAATTATGTTCATGGCAATCATGCAAGGACAGTAGAAATTTTAAAACGTCAGCAATGCTTCATGTTACCAGAAGCATTACGATCAACAATGAGATTCCTCATATATGAGATTACTTTAATGGTGGCATTGCTTGTTTACCAGACACAGTAAATCAACAGCAGCTAAAGAGTTGGTTTAAGGGCATTGGACCGTGGGGACACTAGGACACTCAGCAGCGTAAAGGAGCAACTTACTTATCATACTAGGGAAAACAGCAGGAGTGCCATTTGTAACACAGTTTAATTGCATCTTATCACTGGAGGCATTAGATTAACAATAACACTGGTTAGACATGTCCCTAAGGTAACAATGTGATCGCTTCATTTTACATGCGCCCTTACAGCAAAAGGTTGGTTTACCCGCAAAAAATAGCAAAAGGTTGGTATAAGGACATGCGACAATGGACGCATCAGCACAATGTACCTACAAGGAGGCATAAAGTGGTGATGCCGAGCTTGTTCACGGTATGTGAGGGCAGCAAACCTAATCACGAGACCTTTTACTATGTGAGGCAGCAAATCTAATCACGAGGCCTTTTACTATGTGAGGGCAGCAAATCTAATCCTGAGACCTTTTACTATGTGAGGGTAGCAAATCTAATCCTGAGACCTTTTACTATGTGAGGGCAGCAAATCTAATCCTGAGACCTTTTACTATGTGAGGGCAACAAATCTAATCCTGGAGACCTTTTACTATGTGAGTGGCAGCAAATCTAATCCTGGACATACTCTGTTGACTTGTCCACCAGCCGCCATTTTCTATCCTTTTTTCAACCAATAATAGATATGTTCCTTATCCAGTTTGTACTGCGTTTTCCCATTATTTCCCTTTTCAACCAAGAGACCGGTTGGGTATCCGGTCTCTACTACTTTCACCATATTATTTCCTCTTTGAATCAAGTCCTAGATTCATGCTACAAATTTCCCCCCTTTCTTCGTTGTTTGAACAAAGCCCTAGATTCGAATGCATGAAGTAGCTTTACCTCTAATAATACTAAAATTTTAGGTGGCTTTGGAAGAGCTTATAGGAGTAGAAAAAGATGCACATGCAGACACGTGGGGAGCTGGGGCAGTAGAGCAAGGCCGCGTTTGAAGAACTTATACCTGAAGGTCGCCGGGATGTCGGTGGCGGCAGGTCGAATTTGCGGACAATACAGCAGGGAGGAAGAAGAGTCGGAGGACCTCCCGAGCCAGCGTTGTGTCGGAGAGAACGGCACGGGCAGAGGATCGGGCCCCTGCGGCAGCTGTGGGTTTCCTCCCTCGGCGGCGATGACCGCGTGAATGATGCACCTTTTAGTCCTCTACACACACCGGCCGAAGGGATCCAGCCAGATCTGTGACCAGCGGTGAGCAGAGAGAAAATGTCGCTACCGCTGTCTTGTTTATATCTGGAGAGAATGAGAGAGTGAAGAGAGCAACCCTAGTAAAGCAAGCGCTCAGGCCCCTGCTTCCATATATAGTGGAGTGATTATCTTTTTTCTCTCCACAACAAGCGTTTCAATTTGTGTACATGGCATTAAAGAAAAGAAACTCTCTATTTAAGGTGACTACTCTACGACTCCTACTTACTACTACTACAGTACTACCTCCGTCCTGGTTTATAGGTCCCTTTTATAGATTGTGCCAAATTTTGACTAAAGATTTAACTAACAAAATGTTAATGCATGTCAAGAAAAATTATCTCATTGGATTCGTATTTGAACATAGTTTTGAAAAATATAATGTTTGGTGACATGCGTGAACATTTTCTTAGTTTAATCTATGGTCAAAATTTGGCACGAAATACAATGGGGACCAATAAACCCGGACAGAGGTAGTATTGTTCACTTGTGCTCCCCGCCCCTCCATTCATTGAACAACCCCACGGGTGAATAAATGTACAACAAGTACTGTATTTATATAGAACGAACAAGCTCGAACTATTTTCGCGTAGTTAAAAGTTGAGGGCAGGGCTTTTCCCGGGCAGTACCCACGGCAGTTTTTGGGTAGGCGGTTTGACAGAGAGGCGAGGAGGGTGAGTGAGTGGGGCTGTGCGATTTGACGGCGCGTTACTGCTGGAAAGACTTTTGATATGACCACTCACTATAGTCATGAATTACTGGCGCTCCGACCGGGGTGATGCCCCCCTTCCGTTCTGCTCTCTAATCTGGTGCATGACACGTTGAACTGGATGTTGGCTCTCCCACATGTCGGAGTAGTAAGAAGGAGCAAAGAATGATGCGGTATATACTAGTACTATACTACTCCCTCCGTTCCTAAATATAATTCTTTGGAGAGATTTCACTATGGACCACATACGGAGAAAAATGAGTGAATCTACACATAAAATGCATCTATATACATCTGTATGTGGTCCACAGTGAAATATCTACGAAGACTTATATTTAGGAACGGGGGGAGTACTACTCAGGTCGGAGGAGTGCGAACCACGGCAACCCAGTGAACCAGCCGTGCGAACCACGGTAGCCCAGTGAACCAGCAGTAGAAAACAATAATGTGGTGATATGGCCATAAAAAACAATGTGCTACGGTCCACAATGTAGCATGTACAGTAACAATCCTCTTTTGGATTCACATCGTGCTGGCTCTAGTTTGCTTCTCCAATTAATTCCCTCTGCATGTAATTGAGGATGCATCATTGACCGTTCAACGTCTCGGGAACCGCTACACTCTTCCTCCTTGGCATTCAAGCACCTATGGACCCGTCGACGATGAGGTGCCTTTGGTGACTTCGTAAATTTCAAGATGATAGTGCCGTGCGTGTGTGCATTGATAGGGGTGAGTGTATGCGCGTGTATATGAGCGCTTGCATCTGTACTGTGTCAATAAAAATGTAAATGCGTGTCAAAAAGAGACTAGTTAGTATACTCAATATTGTGCACCTCGTAGAGGAAAACGGTAGAACTAGTACGTATTTATTTACGATGCACCTTCACTCATTTTGCTCCATATGTACTCTGTCTTGGTGTAGTCTAGTCACTTGTTGAAATCTCTAGAAGGGCAAATACTCCTTTCTGGTTTACAGGGCTATACTAGCAAGTAGTTGTACGTACTAGTACAATAGTGGGCTCACATAGCAATTTTGTCTCATGCAAGAGCCTGGCTATATGCGTGCTCCAATGTTCGCAACTGCAACGTTCGGTTTGCGCTTGGCTCCTCGCCTCTTCGAGAAGACGAACAATGATGTTACTACTGCTGCTTCTACAGTGTCTAATCCACTACTGCATGTCCGTCCACCATGAGCGGGGCGGATAGCTTGTTGTGGAAGTACTACTACTAAGCAAAAGCATGTCCTCGTTTGCGAGCAACCGCGCGCATGGGCGAGGGAGAAGGCGTGTAGTAAAATCAAGCTTCTCCTCGTTCTACGAGTTGACGCGACACATCATAGCACTGGCCCCACATGCTTGCCTCTAAACTTGGCTGAAAGACCCGCAGTGTGCAATATATTTGCTGCAACCTCTAACATTTACCCACCACAAATTAAAATATATGTGGTCGTATGCATCGTTCTGATGCAGAGGCCGGGGAGTCCCCCCTTTTCGAAAAAAAAACAAATTAAAATATATATTCCTGTCGTGACCAGATGAGCGTGCGAACTACAATCACCAAGGTGACAGGTAGGGCCAGAAGACTATTTTAATTATTTTTTAAAAACTTCGAGACGGCCACATAGCATGGAGCCGACCCCAACGATTTTAAGCTTACAGGCACGGTACATGCTATCTAGACTACTCTACACATGAAACTGCCACACGAGCATCCGGGTTGCGCTTGGCTCTTCGCCTCTTCGGGAAGTCGAACAATGATGGTGTACTACTACACTGGAGGAGTACTACAGTACGCTTCTGGCCATCTGGCACCAATTGAACTGCTGCATGTCCACCGCGTGCGGGAGGGAGAGCGTGTAGCGAAAGCTTCTCCTAGTCTTGCCAGCCACCACGCTCATGGGCGAGGGAGGGACGCTCCTGTCTTTGCGTGTATGACAGGTGGGCCCGACAGTGTGTGGCCAACTCGTCATACAGCCAAAGGCAGTGCGAGTCCGTCGAGAGAGAGGATAATCAAACTTCTCATTGATGTACGAGTTGACGCGACACATCAAAGCACTGCACTTGATATATTTCAATAATTTGCTTTACCGATGCATTAATTACAACGCATGCATGCATGCCGGGACTCTTCTTTTGATAGTACTTGCATGTGTTGATTTAATGCACCTTGAAGGATGGTTGTGCACGAGAAGGGCGAGATCGAACAAGACCCGACGATGGAGCTCTCTAAGGTCTCGATGGACCTCACCGTGCTCCACTGCCCCTTGTGCCTCCGCCCCTTGACGCCTCTAGTGTATGAGGTTCGAATACACCTCGTCTGTTCGGCTGATTGAGCAAGGTGCAGGTTTCTTGATTGATGTGCTGTTGGATTGATTTCTGCAGTGCAAGGGAGGGCACCTGCCCTGCGCGGACTGCCGCGTCGAGCGCCCCGGGAACCAGCGGCGGCTGCGCGAAGTCTGCGCCTGGCGGTGGCTTCGACGTGCGGAACACGGCGGTGGACTCCGTCCTTTTGTCGGTGAGTGTGGAGTGCCCGCACGAAGGCTGTGGGCTCTACATCACTTACCACAAGCTCGCCGATCACCAGAGCGTGTGTCCGCTCGCGCCCTGCAAATGCCCCATGCCCGTCTGCGGCTACGAAGGCCCGCCGCTGACGCTCTACCACCACATCAGCACTGCGCATCCCATGCCCATGCACAGGATCCAGTACGGCATGGTGCTCTAGCTACAAGTGCCACTGTCAGAGCCATGGCTCTTGCTGTTCGTGGAGGAGGACCGCCGCATGTTTTTCTTGGTTGGCGGCGTGCTCGACATTGGCGCGCCAATTGCCATGTCGGTCATCTGCATCAGAGCGGGGGCATCCCCACTGCCGCACTACTTGGCCAAGCTGTGGGCGAACGGCCCGCCGGGGGAGCCCAAAGGCACGACCAACGCCGTCAAGGTGGAAATGGAGGTGACAAGCAGCAAGGATCCCAGCGACGTCGACGTGCAGGAGCTGACCTTCTTGACAGTTCCACCCAAGATGCTGACCGGGGCTAAGCTTGTGTCCCTCCACATTCAGATCGACAAGCTCACGTCCTAAATGTTTCGACAGTGACTTCTGTTTATCTTGGTAATATGCTAATATAGGGATTACCTTGGTCTACTTTAGCTTAAGAAATGGTGGGTTTTGGTGGCGCTGCAGCAATTACTTCGACATCAGATCAGTAATTTCCAACGAATGAGCGGATATTTTGTGTCTGTTGGATATAAAGTTCCTTTGGGTAAGAGTACTACTTGTCATCAAAATGGATAAAAGAAGATGTATGTAGACGTATTTTAGTTCTAGACACGTCCCTTTTTATCCATTTTTGATGACAAGCACTCCCTCCATTCCACAATAGACATGCCTTCCATTTGTCAAAATATAGATGTATCTAGACATGTTTTAGTATATAGGTACATCCATGATAGAGCCAATCGGATGGAGGAGAACACTACAATTCGTAGCTACATATGCGTGTGTGACTCCCAGATGAAGAGGCCGGGGGTCATCATCCTCCTTTTCGAGAAAAAACAGACGCGTGTGTGAGAGGACGAGTGCGTGCGTGCACCTCTTCTCTTCCTGTATAATGTACTACTAAACTCAGAGTACAAGTTTTTGAGCTTGCGTCTCGTCACATTCCAAATTACTCCACGCTATATTGAATTGCAAACCTGTTCACACCGATCACAACCTAAACGGTTTCCCACTTAGGAGCGTATTAGTACCACGCTAGTATATTGAATTCCAAACCTGTTCACACCGATCACAACCTAAACTGTTTCCCACTTAGGAGCGTATTAGTACTTGGTTATAAATACTAGTATGCCAAGATGACTGCACATTCCTCCTCAACTCCTCATCCACAAAAACAAAAAGTCATTCAGCATCCTTCCCTTGCGTCTGCCATGGCCAGCGTGAGTTCTGGGTCGAGAGATTGCTACCAGGGAGAGGCGAGCATGGAAGCGGAAGCACGAGAGATGTCCCGCCTCGCTGCGAGAGCAGCCGACATGTCCCGCCGCATGGAAGTAGCAGCACAAAGGTCCCGCCGCACCGCTAAAGCAGCACGGAGGTCCCGCCGCGCCGTTGATACAGCAGACTGGTCCAGCCGCGCCGTGGAAGCAGCAGAGATGTCCCGCCGCACCACGAATGCAGCAGAGATGTCCCGCCGCGCCGCGACGACCTGGGAAAATTTCTCGCGGGCAGGCGACGACTGTTATAGGCGCATGCATGCGATCGTCCATAGCCAGATGGATCAGATCTCTAGCTTGGCGAGGTTGCAGGACGACGTGAAAGCCTCGTTTGAACAGGCTACCAGCATCATCCGGCAACTAAGGGAGGGCAATGAGAGGCTTCGGGCCGAGCGCGACCTACTGAGGGAGAAGATCGTCCGAAGTGTAGACCAGCAGGAGGAGACCAGTGCCTTGTTGAAGAGGACCGGCGTCATCGTCAAGAAACTTATGGACGAGAATGACATGCTCCGCAACGAGCACCAAAGGTTGGTGGAGGAATCTGTGGATGTTCTCAAGCAGCGTCTTGAGGACAAGAAAGAGCTCATTACCGCTCGCTGCGGAGACTAGTTCCCGCGGCCTGCAGCAAGGCATCAAGAAAGTAGAGATCAGCGAGCCAGATCCTTGTCTTCCTTCTTCTTTTGCCCTTGTGTATTTCGGGCGTAGCCGCATGTGGCTTTTTTAATTATCTTTCTAATTATGTAAGACAATTAATCGTCCTTATCTTTCTATGGAAGATCAATGTTGCGAGGCTGGAATGGAGAAAACTCTTCTTTGTGGCGACCACAGCGTTCTTTGTTCTTCTAGTTCTTTGCTAGGCTTGCTTGATTTCTGGTTTCTTTTGATGTAATCAGTTTAGGATGTCGATTGTGTCGTTGGTTGTGAAATGTTGGGTTCTAGCGGATGTTTGGCCTTTGTTGGCCTCTTGGGATGTTGCGATTTCAATCTGTACTTTTAGTCCTTCGTGTTAGGTTGGAGTTGTCTGAACTTCTTGTGAATTGTGGTGGTTTTCAAATGAAAATCGGAAGGGCAAGCCCTTCTTTGATAAAAAAATCGTCCTTATATATTCATCGGTCTTGCTATAAGTCGCAGAGAGATGCTATATAGGTCCGTCGGATCTTACATCAAGATCCGTCTTTGTCGATTTTCTTTTTCTCTCTTAAATCTCACGAGTGAGACATAGCCACACCATTAAATAGAGGCTCGGGTGCCATTAATGGAGACCTTGGGAGAGAGGTGGACGGAAGATGGAGGTCAAAGGGCTCTCCTCCCGATAAGCACGCCAGCAGGGTCGCGATCGCACGCCTCTCGTACTCAAATAGCTACCCCGCACGGTGCCTCCTAGCTAATAAAAATGGGGGCGCGTGGCGGCACGTAAATGGTACTAGTAAGTAGAACATACGGTTTCAATAATACTTGTGTTTCCGATTGTAACGTGGCAGCACTTGTTCCAAAATGACTTTGTTGATTGTTAATGTGTGCGCCTTCGCAAATCGGACTGCAAATTTACCACAGCATGTTGGTGCCATGTCATGGCACCAAGCCAAGTTTCATTATTTTCATGCGTGTTTTGGATTTACAGAAATTAAAAAACTAAGTTTCTCAATGTTTCCAACCCAGCCACGACGCCTAGAATTTTGAATTTCATTCCCATTTCTTGTATGGAACCTAGAAATTTACCCGAGGACACATATGTGATTTTTCAACCAACTTTGGTGCACTGGAACATGTGCTTGTATTTCAAATTTGAATTATGCACACAAAGGTGACACGTTCCCTCCCAGAACCACGAGCCTTCTTGAGAGAAGCTACGATTTGCAAGAAGCTTATACCAAAATTTGTTCCTATTCGGCCAAATTTTTTTTACCACGGCATGGTACTACCATGACATGACACCATGCCAAGTTTCATGATTTTAAAACCAAGTTTCTCAATGTTCTTGACCGAGCCACGATGCCCAGATGTTTGAATCTTATTCTCATTTTTTGCAGGGGAGTAGAAATTCACTCGAGGACACAAATGTGATTTTCAACCAACTTTGGTGCACGGGAGCACGTGCTTGTAGTTCAAATTTGAATTATGCACATTAAATGACCAAAACTCAATTAATGTGTAAATAAGGCCAAACGAAGCTGAAATAATTCCAAAATTTAACAAGGCACTCATGTAGTTCTATGTTGCCTTTGTAAATAAACTCAAGGGGGACAACGTATATCGTTTCGCACTCAAAGGTGACACGTTCCCTCTCAGAACCACGAGCCTTCTTGAGAGAAGCTTCGGTTTGCAAGAAACTTATACCAAAATCTGTTCCCATTCGGCCATTTTTTTACCACAACATGGTAGTACCATGACTTGACATACATACCAAGTTTCATGATTTTCAGACGTGTTTTGGATTTACAAGAATTTTAAAACCAAGTTTCTCAATGTTCTCGGCCGAGCCACGATGCCCAGATGTTTTAATTTTATTCTCATTTCTTGCATGGGACCTAGAAATTCACCCGAGGACACAAATGTGATTTTTCAACCAACTTTGGTGCACGAGAGCATGTGCTTGTAGTTCAAATTTGACTTATGCACATTAAATGACCAGAAACTCAATAATGTATAAAAAGACAAACGAACCCGGAATAATTCCAAAATTTAACATGGCACTAATGTAGTTCTATGTTGCCTTTGTTAAGAAACTCAAGGGCGGGGGCACGTTCCTCTTAGAACCACGAGCTTCCAAATCGCCCAATTTTTACCACAACATGTTAGTGCCATGACATGACACCATGCCAAGTTTCATTACATGAATTTAAAATCTAAGTTTCTCGATGTTCTCGGCAGAGTCATGACGCCAGATGTTTGAATTTCATTCTCATTTCTTCCATGGGACCTAGAAATTCAACCAAGGACATGTGATTTTTCAACCCACTTTGGTGCACCGAGCATGTGCATGCAATTCATATTTAGATTATGCACATTAAAAGTCCGAAACTCAATTAATGTATAAAAGGCCAAATGAACCCGAAATAATTCCAAAATTTAACAGGCACTCATATAGTTCTATGTTGCCTCTGTAAATAAAATCGGGGGAGGCAGCGTATATCGTTTAAGCACACAAAGGTGACACGTTCCTCTCGGAACCACAAGGCTTGTTGAGAGAATCTCCGGTTTTGCAAGAGGCTTATACCAAAACTTGTCCCAATTCAGCCAAAAATTATACGTATGAAAACAGGGTTTAGATTATCCCTAACATCTCGCTACCTAGACCAATAATGTACTATGATTTGAATTCAACATAAAATGGATATAGATATTTGAATTGGAGGCGTATGGTACATGTAGTTCATAGTGAAATATGATTACTGCTATATGCATGTCTTTTGTTATCAAGATAATATTTAAATTATTGTATAACTTGACAACAATCGTATTCAAATAAGGAAAATTGATTCAAATTTAGTCCATATGGTAGACGACAATATATATGTTCACATGGTGGAGTAAAATGTTCATATATGATGGAAGATCAAAATGTATGACTACATCAATTATAAACCGCAAGGTCACCTAATGATATATTCGAATTCAACATAACATGGATTCAAAAATTGAAATTCGAGATCATGGCATCTGTAATCATATAAAAAGGGACATTACTCTTTGTTTGGTGGGAATTGATTTATTTTTTGTTGTTGTTGAGGGAAGTGCGAATCGATTTGGTACTGTGCAGGGTAATCATGTTCTCCCGAATTTTTTTACATTTTTCTTGTAGTTTTTTCAATGGCATCTATAGCAATATAGTAAAAGGGGACATGACTCTCTTGTGTCTTGTATGATTTTTTTTACACATTAAGTTTGTTCTGCCGAACAAGGAATCCGCACCTTGTTATCCCGAAATTTTCAAGCTCGAGTATCTTTTGTCTCACCTGCTTTGAAACTCCCGCTTCTTCAACCCGCGCCGCGCCTTGTTATCCCGAAATTTGGGCCACAGAACTCCCTCCTCATCCGAAATCGCTCCCGCAGCCCAGACACGCGAAATCCCCCTTCTACCCCTCAGGCGGAAATGAAGCTCCACATCGCGGTGTCAAAACCGGTGGGGGTATGCTGGTAACTTACCCTACATTTCGGACAAGTGCGTCCCTAAGCTTGGCTCCCCCCGTCCCCTTCGCCCCCCTCCCCCCCCCATTCGTACACCGAGGCCGCCAAAACCCGCGAAACCCCACGCTCCTCCGTCGGCCTCCCGACCGCCGCCCAGCCAGAGACTCTTCCCCGACTACGTCGTCCACCGCAATAGCTCGTCGTCCCTCATCCACCGCACCGGATGAGGATCCGTTGTCGATCTCGTTGTCTCGCCGGATCAGCCGCCCCGTCCTCCACCTACAAGGAGCTACCCCGACGTTTGCCTCGTCTATTGCGCCACCTCTATCCCCATAGCACCGTCTTGACCTGCCCCACCGGAACCGCAGCACCCTCACCAATTCCTTCGATGAAGCCGAGGCCAACTCGGCGCCACCAAGGAGGTTCTGCACTCACCGCTGCATTTTATCTTTTATTCGATCTCACGGGCTGCGGTGCTCGACATCTTGGCGAACATGGCGTCTCCATCGACGGCACCGTCGCCGGCCACATCATCCATGGCGTTTCTCCCCATGTCGTTGCTTCCTCGGGCGACTTCCACAATGGCACTAGCTGCAGCTGCTCGCTCTCGCTTCGCTGCTCTCGTTTCTGTTCTTCTTGTCGGTCGCGCTGCTTTAAGACTGCTCTGCTTTAGTTCGTCTTCTTTGCTTTGCTCTTGCTCTCGCTTGCTTACTCTCTGCTGCTGCTGTCGACCTCCGGCAGCTCTGAGGAGTTGTTGCTTTAGCACTCACTCATGGTGCTCTTGCACGACTTGCTCTCTGCTAGTGCGTTCCCGCTCGGCGTCTGCTGATTTAGATCATCGCTTCTCTGCTACTAGTGCTCGAATGCCCTAAACATCTATTGCAATGCTCTGTTACTAGTTCAATCAGTTTCGACAGTAAAATTCAGTTTCGACTGTGAAGTTCATTTTCTTCAGTTAAGTTCAGAGTGAACAGTACTTACAGCATCTGTCGGAGCGGCCGTGGAGCGGCTGATGTGTTTTACATCTAGCACTTTTTGGTGATGTATTTTACATCATCTATTGCAGATGATATTAGGGTCCCACTTCAGATTAAAGTTGTCTATCTTGTCATGCTTCAGCCTCGTCGCCGTACACCTTAGCGGAGCTGCTCCAATGATGGAACCGTCCATCACAGCGGAGCAGTACCCTCGGCGCCGTTTCCAGAGGCCTCGGATCTTCTTCCCCGCCTCCGACAGTCACACCAGCATCATCACCATCCTCCACGTCCAACCCAATGATGCTGAGGTCCACAAGGCTATGCCAAAGAGGTTGTACACTCGTCGCATCACTTTGTTTCTCCATTCCTCTGTTCTTCCAATTCATGTGAGCCAAACACCGGGTTGGTGAAATCCTATGTTTCCAAATGCTCTGTTTTGCACGTGCATTCCTATCCTATTCCTGTGTTTTTCCTGTCCCTGCATTTATAGAATCCTCCAATTCTAAGGAGCCCTTACAGATTTACTTCATTTTCAGATTGGCATCAAAGAAAATTTTGTGTGTTATGTCCTGGTCTTATCGTGCCGTCATCCACCCCACTTGAGGTGCACCATCGACAGAAGCGTTCACTGCAGCAAAGATCCCACCTGCAGACTTTCTATCACCGCCTCAGATCATCTTCCCCGTTGCCGGCAGCCACGCCAACTGCATTACCATCATCGACTGAGCAGATGAACCTGAGGACTAGACAGTTCCGGAAGAGAGGTCGCAGTCTTTCGTGTTTGCTTACGTTATACATCGGTTATTATTACCTGCTACTTTATCGTTCAATCTTGAGTTTTGAATTGCCCATGGGTCTCATATCGAGCCAACAACGAATAGTATCTGTCTACTATCTGGTTCATCTAGGGTCTTCTATGTGGTTCATGTTGGGTGGGCAACAAACAATAGATGATCCATTGTCTATCTTTTAAACTGAAGCTATAATCTACCGCTATCATTAGTTTTGGATCCATCCACTCGTTTGCTACCATCGGTCTTGATTTTTGCATGCACCCTTAGGCCTTACAAAATCTAACTATTTTTTATTATGCATGTCGATATTGTACACAATCGTCTTGAACATGTAGAGAAAAGAGAAGACCGTTATCTTGAATATAATGTCATGCAGACGCTGCTCCATGGTGGGCAAAGTGCCCCCCCTCCTGCATTTCTAGATTGTATTCCAAAGGAAGATAAGCTGCGGATGGAGATTCGAAGGAGCCGACCATGCTGTTTACCACCGAGGTGTTTGCTCTAACTCGCATCTTGATGTTTGTCATATCATGCATATGGCGCCTTGCATTGCTTACATTATACATCTTATATGTCATCAGCTTAGTTTAGATTTGCTTTGTGTGAATGTCACCTGTTTGGTTTCTATATCATACTCCCACCATTCCTAAATGTTTGTCTTTTTAGAGATTTCAACAAGTGACTACATACGGAACAAAATGAGTGAATCTACACTCTAAAATATGTCTATATACATCCGTATGTGGTAGTCCATTTGAAATCTCTAAAAAGACAAATATTTAGGAATGGAGGGAGTATATGGGAATTATGCAATGCCATCTTCTTTAGTCAGGCATCATATATGTGAATCATGCAATGCCATCTTGTTTAGCCAGTCATCGTATATGTGAATTGTATCGTGCCATTTTTTTTTTCCATAATGTGTTCCATTTGTCAGCAATGTTTATACATTCATCTGCTCTTCATGTGCATCAGCCATTTGAGTCGGTCATGGGAAAATCTGGAGTGAAAACAAGGTCTTATGAGCAGTCAGTGCTACCTGTCGATGCAGATTTCTTGCTGGTTATAGATAGCTCCTCAGAGGAGGATTCAGAGAGAGATGACCAGTCGTATCCCCCCCCCCCGAGGTGCATGCTCTAACTTGGCTGGGTTATATTGCTCATATCATGCATATGGTGTCTTGCATTGCCATGCCATCTGCTTAGATTAGACATGCTTTGTGTGAATGCCTCCTGTTTGCTTTCTATATCAGATATGTGAATTATGCAATGCCATGTTTTTCTGCCAGTTATCATATATGTGAATTATGCACCGCCATGGAGCGAGGCATCATATATGTGAATTATCTCATGCCATCTTTTTTTTCATTACGCATTCCATTTGTCGACAATCTGTGTATATTGAACTACTCTTCATCTGTATCAGCCATTTGAGCCAGTTATGGAAAAATCTGGAGTGAAAACAAGGTCTCCAGAGCAGGCAATGGTACCTGTTGAAGCATATATCTCGATGGTTACAGGGAGCTCCTTAGAGGAGGATTCAGAGACAGATGACCAGTCCTATATCCCACTTGGGGTGTATGCTCTAAGTTGCAATGTTTATATTTCTCATATGATGCATATGGTGTCTTGCATTGCTTAGTTTAAACATCATATGCACAATATTGAGTTCTATCTGCTTAGTTTAGAGATCATACATGCGAGTGCCAGCTGCTTAGTATATGAATCAATTATGTCAATTATATCATGCCATCCTGTATACTTACACAACATGTATGTGAATTATTTCATCCCAACCTATTTTAGAAAGACATCATATAGTTTTGTCATGTCATCCTGTTAGGTACTCATCATATGTTGAATTATGCCATTATATCCTGTTAAGTTATCCATCATATATCTAAAACTGTGTCATGCTATCCTGTTTAGTTAGGCATCATATATGTGAAATTGTGTCATGCTGTCATGTTTGGTTAGACAACATATATGTGAATTACCACATCATCTATCATACAATGTCTCAGACGTTCAATTTCTTTTCTTGTTTATCACCATTTGAATTGGAGGGGTGATGGCGTTATCTAAGGAGCAAAACCCGTTCTTCACAAAAGCGAGTGCTACCCGTCGATGCAGATAGAACCATGGTTATACTGGCCCACAAACTAGCCCCACCACACATAATCGAGACTCTTCCAGATTGCACACTTACACCGTTGGGCAGAGAACCAGCTACAACCGATCTAACCACAACCCCAGCGGATAGTAACCCACTTATAGTTGACAAAGCACCATGTCCACCACAGAGTACCCCCACACAAGCAGTTTGTAAAGCTACTGCAATGCCCAAAGCACGAAGACCACCACAGCTAACCCAAACTCCACGTTTAAAGTAGAAGAGCAACTGTTCTCAGGTCAGAATCCGTAGCTATGGTCCATACTCCTTTGTTGTTGCATCACTGTATTTACTCATACCAACTACTTTCGAATTTGAAGGATCCAATTGAAACTCCAATGGCGCAATAGGTATGTTTTAAACCTATTTATTTAACTGGATTGCTGTTCTAACTTCTTGCTCTATGTTGATTTCAGTTTAAGTTGTATAAACAGTTATGTTCTCATGTGATGCACATTACATGTCTTGCCAATCTGATGTAGTTTCTCACACTTATATTCTGTCTATCTTTGTTGTGTCTTAAAAATATATGAGTTGAACTGTGTCTCTATCTTGATTAGGGAACATAAACTAGAATGATATGGACAATACAATGACCATAGTACATAGATATATGTTTGTTTCATGTTGTTATCCTGTCCACCTTACTACTGAATTGGTTTACCAAAATGACTTTGGTATACTACAAGCTAAACCTGTGATGTGTCTGCTTGTTTCTCTTGTAGTATGCAAACAGAATATTGGAGAAGAGCACCCCACTATGCAATGGTAGAGAAAGTAATGCAGATAAGGTTCAAGATAGTGAGACAACCCTGTTGGTCTCCAAGAAAGGTGATAAAAACAATCTTGTAGACAGTGAGAAAACCCCACAGTCCTACGTTGATGTAGTGTTCGAGTTCTTGGCGATCTTCTTTGGCACAAGCTCTTCGAACTCATTGTCTGAATCACTTGACTTCTTGGTCTCAGCTACAAGTGAAAGGCATCGATCATCTGTCTTTGTGGCAAGAAGCCTAAGGACTAAGGAAGTCCTGCGAGAATTGAGATCGTACTTTCTTGTGCAACAACAATATTTGGAGGATTTAAGCGCCAAACAAGAGAAAGTTAATAAGCTTGCTAAGCATCTTGCCGACATTATGGGTACCGTGATATTGTTTCTTGAACTCTTCAAGTGGTTTCAGCTCGGACTTGTTTTGTTGTGGCGTTTATATCTTCTTGTGTTCCCTATATTTGCACCGGTGGTGAACTTTGATGCCTAGTGGATGTAATATGTGTAATAGCCGTGATAGCCTAGCATAAGTTGCTTGCTTATTTATTTCCTTGTTGTCTTGTTTATTTGTTTGCTTGTAGTCAGTGTAGTTCTTTTTCCGCAGTTTGCTAGTGGCTGCAATAACCTATTTTTTAAAACTAGGCCACAATAACCATGGGTTAATATTTATTGTAGTGACACTGGGCCTCTTACGGGCCATAGAAGCGATGGGCCTTCTACGGGCAGTGAAAGCGATGGGCCTTCTACGGTCAGTAGAAACATTGGGCCTTCTACGGTCGTAGAAACAATGGGCCTTCTACGGGCCCTATCATCAATGGGCCTTATACGGGCCGTATGATCGATTGGCCAAACATGGGCCAATAACAGGCCGCATTATGGCCGTAAACAGGCTAGAGTTGGAATCGTCTATTCATGGGCCGACCATAACGGGCCATCGTTAATAGGTTGTATTTGATGATGCTATGAAAACGGCCCAATGTATTAACGGACCACAAACGGGCCGACTGTAACCACGGGCTGAATTTGGCCCACAAGCAGAAAATTACAGTAACGGGCCGTAAGTAAATGAATGCTCGAAATGAGCCCAAGAATAAATGGGCTATGAGAAGGCCGAAAGATAACATGGGCTAGAAACGGCCCAACTGAATAACGGGCCATTAATGGGTATAAAGTGATACACTGTTCATTACGGGCCAGTTTCACCACGGGCCATTAATGGTTCTAAAGTGATACACTGTTCATTGCGGGCCAGTTTCACCACGGGCCGTTAATAGGCCAAGAGTTACATAGGGCCATACATGGGCCAAAAGTGAAAATGGGCTGGAATCATATTGGATGGCCCAGATGACGCTACTGGGCCTAATTCGGGTAGGGCGTAACGGGCCTTGGGTTGGCGGGCTGTAAATGGGCTATATGCGTACAGGCCGTTAACAGGCTTTCCATGGGCCGGCCCGTCACCTTTTGACCAAGTCAAACGGGCCGACCTTTTCACAGGAATGGGCCCCTGTTGGGCCAGGCCACGTGTCGACGTATCATAGGCGCCTTCTGTCCAATGAGTGCATGACATCTGTCCCAACGGTGAGCCGACACGTGTCTCCTCCAGCCAATGATGATTTTACACGTGGAAAATCCCCATTGGTCAGGGCTGTTAACAGGTTATCGGATCCAAAACCCGACCCGATAGCTTAACGGCGTTCCATTACGGTGGATGCCACGTGTCGGTCACCCTTGACGAAAGCACTTTTGTGACGCACGATTTATCGTCATGGAAGTGGACACTTCCGTGATGATAATTTTGGTAATGTCATGGAACACTTCTCGACAAAGACATGTATGACTATCTTGATTCTGTCATAAATTTGTCATGGATGTACATGCATGACAAAAAACGCGACCTACTGTGACAAACACGTATCATCACGGAAGTGTATTTTTTTGTAGTGTTGTGGTTGGACAATTGACTCTTGATGCAGGTCAAGCGCCGGTCAAAACGTACTTCAGACACATCCCCCACATCTTCGTGTCGCAAGCACATCATAGAAGTTGTCTTCCAGAGCATAAATTAATATCATGATGATCCCAAGCACAAATACAAGATTTTGAGGGTAACACCTCGTACCAATGTATGCTTTGGTTCTAGTGTTTAGACCCTTAAGGTTATGAGAGTGAATCGAAATAGGGTTTCTCCCAGCTCTTTTGTGGCTGTGTGTGATGTCTACTACACAACCTTCTTCTTGTAGACTCGTGTTGGGCCTCCAAGCGTAGAGTTTTGTAGGACAGTAGCAATTTCCCCTCAAGTGGATGACCTAAGGTTTATCAATCCATGGGAGGCTTAGGATGAAAATGGTCTCTCAAACAACCCTACAACCAAATAACAAAGAGTCTCTTGTGTCCTCAACACACCCAATACAATGGTAAATTGTATAGGTGCACTAGTTCGGCGAAGAGATGGTGTTACAAGTGTAAGATGGATGGTAGATGTAGGTTTTTGTAATCTGAAAATATAAAAAGAGCAAGGTAACTAGTAACAAAAGTGAGCAAAAATGGCATTGGAATGCTTTAAAACAAGGCCTAGGGTTCATACTTTCACTAGTGCAAATTCTCTCAACAATGATAACATATTTGGATCACATAGCAATCCCTCAACGTGTAACAAAGAGTCACTCCAAAGTTCCTATCACGGAGAACATAATATGAAATTGTTTGTAGGGTACGAAACCACCTCAAAGTTATTCTTTCCGATCAATCCATTGAGCTATTCCTACAAGTGTCACAAACAACCCTAGAGTTCATAGTAAAATAGCACCATATGATACACATCAATCAACCCTAATGTCACCTAGATACTCCAATGTCACCACAAGTATCTGTGGGTCAATTATACGATATGCATCAAACAACTTCAGATTCATAATATTCAATCCAACACAAAAAAACTTCAAAGAGTGCCCCAAGATTTCTACCGGAGAAACAAGGACGAAAACATGCACCAACCCCTATGCATAGATTACCCCAATGTCACCTTAGGAATCCGCAAGTTGAGTGCCAAAGCATACATCAAGTGAATCAATAGAACACCCCATTGTCACCACGAGTATCCTACGCAAGACATACATCAAGTGTTCTCAAATCCATAAAAGTATTCAATCCGATAATAATGAAACCTCAAAGGTAGAAACTCAATTCATCACAACAAGATAGAGAGGGCAAAACACCATATGATCCAACTATATTAACAAAGCTCACGATACATCAAGATCATGCCAAATTAAGAACACAAGAGAGGGAGAGGGAGAGAGAGAGAGAGACCAAACACATAGCTAGTAGTAGATAACCTCAGCCCCGAGGGTGAACTACTCCCTCCTTGTCATGGAGACCGCCGGGATGATGAAGATGGCCTCTGGTGATGATTTGCCCCTCCGGCAGGGTGCCAGAACAGGCTCCCGAATGGTTTTTCATGGCTGCAGAGGCTTACTGTCGTGGAACTTCCGATCAAGGGTTCTTTTCGAGGGTTTCTATATATATAGGAATTTTTGGCGTTGGAAACAAGTCAGGGGGGTGCCCGAGGGCCCCACAAGCTCTGGAGGCGCACCCTGGGGGGTGGGCGCACCACCCAGGCTTGTGGCCTCCTCGGTCACCTCCTGGTCCACCCCCAGTGCTCGGCGGGTCTCTTCTGGTCCATAAAAAATCTCCATAAATTTTCAGCCCATTCCGAGAACTTTTATTCTGCACAAAAAATGACATCACAGTAGTTCTGCTGAAAACAATGTCAGTCTGGGTTAGTTGTAATCAAATAATATCAAAACCATATAAAATTGTTGTAAACATGGCATGAATACTTCATAAATTATAGATACGTTGTAGACGTATCAGCATCCCCAAGCTTAATTCCTGGTCGTCCTCGAGTTGCTAAGTGATAAAAGAAATAATTTATAAAGTGTGAATGCTACCTAAAATGTTTATCAAGTAATCTTTCTTACCGTGGCTTGAATATTCAGATCCATAAGATTTTTTTTTGACTGTGAACTGTGGGGTAAAACAAAAGATCAATATTGACATAAAAACAATAATACTTCAAGCATACTAATAAAGCAATCATGTCTTCTAAAAAACATGGCCAAAGAAAGTTATCCCTACAAAATCATATAGTCTGGCTATGCTCTATCTTCATCACACAAAATATTTGATCGTGCACAGCCCCGGTGTTATCCAAGCAATTTTTTCATACTTTTGGTGTTCTCAAACCTTTTCAACTTTCATGCAATACATGAGCGTGAGCCATGGATATAGCACTATAGGTGGAATAGAGTATGGTGGAGGCTGTGAGGAGAAGACAAAAAAGGAGAAAACCTCACATCAACTAGGCAAATTAATGGGCTATGGAGATGCCCATCAATTGATATTGATGCAAGTGAGTAGGGATTGCCATGCAACGGATGCACTAGAGCTATAAGTGTATCAAAGATCAAAAGAAAACTAAGTGGATGTGCATCCAACTTGCTTGCTCATGAAGAACTAGGGCAATTTGAGGAAGCCCATCATTGGAATATACAAGCCAAGTTCTATAATGAAAAATTCCCACTAGTATATGAAAGTGACAAAATAGGAGACTCTCTATCATGAAGAACATGGTGCTATCTCGAAGCACAAGTTTGGCAAAAAGGATAGTAACATTGTCCCTTCTCTATTTTTCTCTCATTTTTATTTTATTTTATTTTTTCTCTTTTTTATTTTGGGCTCTTTGGACTCTATTTTTATTTTAAGTCCGGAGTCTCATCCCAATTTATGAGGGAACCATAGTCTCCATCATCCTCTCCTCACATGGGACAATGCTCTAATAATGATGATCATCACACTTTTGTTTACTTACAACTCGAGAATTACAACTCGATACTAGAACAAACATATGACTCTATATGAATGCCTCATCATAATCATGAAAAGCAATATGACAATGATGGTGTGTTATAATAAAATGGAACGGTGTAAGTTGCATGGCAATATATCTCAGAATGGCTATGGAAATGCCATAATAGGTAGGTATGGTGGTTGTTTTGAGGAAAGGTATATGGTGGGTTTAATGCACCAGCAAAAGTTGCACGGTGCTAGAGAGGCTAGCAATGGTGGAAGGGTGAGACTGCGTATAACCCATGGACTCAACATTAGTCATAAAGAACTCACATACTTATTGAAAAAAAATTATTAGTCATCGAAGAAAAGTACTAATACACATGCTCCTACGGGAGAGGTTGGTAGGAGTAAACCATCGCGCACTCTCGACCTCCACACAAAGGAAGACAATCAAAAAATAAATCATGCTCCAACTCCACCACATAATGGTTCACCATACGTGCATGCTTTGGGAATCACAAACTTTAACACAAGTATTTCTACCAATCCATTATTAATCACTAGCATGACTCTAATATCACCATCTTTATATCTCAAAACAGATGTGAGGAATCAAACTTCTCATATATTCAATTATCTTCATGAATTATATTATTATATCCCTCTTGAATACCCATCATATTAGGACTAAATTCATAAACCAAGAAAATTTCCATACTATTTTTTAAGACTCTCAAAACGATATGAGTGAAGCATGAGAGTTCATGACAAACTACTCCAAAAAGATGTAAGTGAAGATCAACGAGTAGTCAAATAATTAAGTGGATATGTGAAGACTCTCTCTCTCTCTCTCTCTCTCTCTCATTTAAGAATTTCAGGTCTTAAGTATTTTATTCAACCAGCAAGCAAAACAAAATGAAATGATATTCCAAGGATAGCACATATCATGTGAAGAAGCAAAAACTTGGATTCAACCAAAACTGACCGATCATTGTTGAAGAAGAAAGGTAGGATGCCAACCGGGGCATCCCCAAGCTTAGATGCTTGAGACTTCTTGAAATATTAACTAGGGATGCCTTGGACATCCCCAAGATTGAGCTCTTGTGTCTCCTTAATTCCTCTCATATCACGGTTTCCCTAATTCTTAAAAACTTCATCTAGACAAAACTCAATAAGAACTCGTGAGATAAGTTAGTATAAATCCATGCAAAACCTTATCATTCTTTACTGTAGAAAATCACTAAAATTATAATTTTACATTGCATACTAAATGCCTCTGCATATTTAATACCCCCATCCTCAAATAGAATCATTAAACAAGCAAACATATGCAAACATAACAGCAATCTGTCTAAACAGAATAGTCTGTAAAGAAAGCAAGAAGATTCATACTTTTCTAACTCAAAAAATTTAGAAAAATTACCACACTATATAAAATTTGTTGTTACTCATTTTTTAGAAATTCCAAGATTTTATAACGTTCTGACTTTCCAAAAGAATTCAGACAATGATAGAAAAGTTTCTGTTTTCAAAACAGCAACATACAGACTTCAAAAATAAGCATGGTAAAGGCTATACTTGACCTTTTATTGAACTAAAAGATGGAAAATATTATTATAAATAATAGCAAGCAAATCTAACTTAAATAAAATGACGCTCCAAGCAAAACTCATATCATGTGACGAATAAAAATATAGCTCCAAGTGATGTTACCGATAATATTGAAGACGAAAGAGGGGATGCCTTCCGGGGCATCTCCCAAGCTTAGTTGCTTGGATATTACTTGAATATTATATTGGGGTGCCTTGGGCGTCCCCAATCTTAGGTTCTTGTCACTCCTTATTCTCTTCATATCGATATCTCACCCAAAACTTGAAAACTTCAATCACATAAAAGCTTAACGGAACTTCGTGAGATTGGCTAGTATGATAAAGACAAATCATTCAGTTTGGTACTGTCAAGACAAGATTCAGAATTGTTTCCACATAATTCCTACTGTACTCTATCATTTCCACAAATTATATTACTTAATATAAGCTATGGAAACACTAAAACAAGCAAACTATGCATTGAAAACGGAATCTGTCAAAAACAGAACAGACTGTAAAGATCTGAACAACCACCATACTTATGCAACTTTAAAAATTCTGAAAAATTAGGATTACGTAGAGAATTTTTATATCAATTATGTGTCAAAAATTGAGATCAAAATCATGTTCTAGTGAATTTTTGAAATTCCTGGACTGAGAGCAAAAGTTTCTGTTTTGCACAGAATCAAGTCAACTATCATCCACACTATCCCAAAGGCTTTACTTGGCACTTTATTGAAACAAAAGCTATAAAACATGATTACTACAATATCTTAATCATGTGAACACACAAAAACATTAGGTATAAGTGTTGGTTGTCTCCCAACAAGCGCTTTTCTTTAATGCCTTTTTAGCTAGGCGTGATGATTTCAATGATGCTCACATAAAAGATAATAATTGAAACATAATGGGAGCATCATGAAGCATATGACTAGAACATTTAAGTCTAACCCACTTCCTATGCATAGGAATTTTGTTAGCAAACAATTTATGGGAACAAGAATCAACTAGCATAGGAAGGCAAAACAAGCATAACTTCAAGATTTTCAACACATAGAGAGAAAACTTGATATTATTGAGATATGTAAAAGCATATGTTCCTCTCTCATAATTACTTTCAGTAGCATCATGAATGAATCCAACAATATAACTATCACATAAAGCATTCTTTTCATGATCCACTAGCATAGAAATTTTATTACTCTCCACATAAGCAAATTTCTTCTCATGAATAGTAGTGGGAGCATCATATGAAACTTGAATAGTATAAATTTTTTTCCACATTAAAAGAGTAGTGTTCAGTAAGAGGGTAATCATTATTATGACAAGTTCTATAAATATAATCATCACTACATTTTATAACATAAGTATCATCACAATAATCATCATAAGTAGCAACTTGGTTCTCATCATAGTCAATTGAAACCTCTTCCAAGATAGTGGAATCATTACTGACCAAAGTTATGACCTCTGTGTTTATATGGAATCACTTTTTCATAGTATTCAAGAATATACCAAAATCTGTGTTTCAATACATGGCGCTTCATCTTCTCACTAGTTCCATGGCCTTGTTACCATATGCTGCTTTATGTAGGTAAATTTGACTTTGTCACCTCTCTTGGTGTTGTGTCGAGAACTGAGCTAGCTAATAAACGATCCACGAGAGTTTTGGCTTGGTTTAGGCTATGAGTTTGTTAATGTTCGCAGTGGCAACACTGCCGCGAATATTATTCGTCTTTCCCTTGAGTGAGTGTGTATGTGGTAATAAACGAGTATTGATCGCAAGAGCTCGAAAGAGACAACCCATTGGTCCATGGTATTCAAACTTAGTCCACAGCGAAACCCCGCATATATCACCTTTTGGCATAATCTTGAGAACTTTGAAGTACCTATTCTGGATGTGCAACGACTGAAGTATGTGCCTGAGTTCCTTGACTTGAGAATGTTAGTGGGCACGAATGAAAAACTCCATATCTTGACTTTTTGACAACTCACTATGCTCAAGTTTTTCTTAAAAAGGAAAAACAACAAAAAAGAATGAATAGTATAATAAGTAAGAGGATCCAAGTATTTGTTTTCATGCTAGATTAAAATTTGATAAGGAGACTAGAATTTTTTACTGAAGCTCTAGTGGTTTGGTGATCAAAATAAATGTTACCTAACTCGGCATGTGCTACCTTGTACAGACAGGTTCTATCTTGCTTGTAGCTTGTAGAGAAGACAAGGATACACCTATGGGCAATAATGTCAATGACGAGCTAGATGGATAAATTTGGTCTATCAACCTTTTTGCTCGAGGATGAGCAAGTTTTAAGCTTGAGGATGTTGATGAGTGGATTTTATGCACACTTTTTAGAGTATATTTTAGTGGCAAAATATGTCATATCATATCCATATAGCACATATTCATGTCCCCAATGCATAGTTTTTTGGCATTTACTTGTTTTACCAAGTTTGTTGCAGACTTTTATTTTTATTTATTTTTATTAGTTTTCCTTTGTTTTGTGGTCTTTGTAGGTGCATTGACATGTTTCTGGACTTGGGCATTAAAAGAACCAAGTTGGGGGTCAAATCGGAGAAGTTCCAGGCACGAGATCAAGGCCCTTTGAAGAGTTTGATGATTTTATATTTGTCAGATTGTCCAAATTGAATATCCAAGGCCTCTAATGCATCTGGCTTTTCGCTAGCAATCCAACGAGCCCAAGAACGTCAAAATCGAAGTTCGTATGAAGAAACGGCGACCAAAATATGAACCAGCTCCGGAAGTCCAAAGAGAATGACGGCCTTCCATACAAGCATAGCCGCTCGTATGGATGCTCGTATGAGCTCTAGATAGCCACAAAAATTGACCAGAAATTTCTAGATTTTGCTCCGATTTCGTCCCTATTTTTCCCTACTGGATCATTAATGACCAAGAGTTGTATAGGACATGGATTTGACTCCCCTAGAGCTCTTGGATGAAAGGGAGGAGGCTAGATCAAGGAAGGACACCCGAGGAGGCCTCCTATATGAGGACCTCCAACCCTAGCCGTCCCATCAAGCCATCTCCATCGTTCACAAGTATCATCTACAACCATCACACCTCCATTGTGGTAACCCCACCATACAGAAGGGCCAAGGCAATGAAGGGAGGAGGAGGCACCTCCCACGTCCGGCGTCGGCCGGAGGGCCGACGCCCTCTTCATCATCACTGCCATGTCTCTTTCCATCTCCCACTTCATGTTGGCTTGTAACTTGTCCCTGAACTCCATGTACTCCATCACGATGTTTGAGTAATATAATTAGTTCTTGAGGGGAATAAGATGAACTCTAGTTTGCACTAGTACCGATTGTCTTGCGTGATATGATATCCTCTCTTCTTGATGTTGGGTGAAGTCGACCATCCAACATATGTCAATTTTGGACGAAAGGTTACTAATGTTGGCAAACCGTCTGGTTGTGGAGGTGGCTACCTGACAGGCCATATCGCCCTTCGTATCGGATTATTGCAGAAGGGATAAACGGAGACCACTTATAGGCTATGCCCACGGGGACCTTTCCCCCCTTAATAACTGTTTGATAAAACGGTGTGGGGGAAGAACAATGGTTGCGTATTTGATACAATGCTACCGCGTGTATGCACGTATCTGTACCGGCTCCGCCCACAAAGAGAATCATGTGAAGTGGCTTAGTATTCGTAGAACATATGGGTAGTGATGACTCCAAACACATCGAGAACACATTTATTATTCAAGTGTCGCCCCTTTATTTTATCAGCTGTTTTATTTACGTTTTCACCTCCGCAAAGTTGTTTAGTCAAAACCACTCTTATTATCGTTTCTGCTTGCACCCGACGGATAGACTATTTTCAAACTTTTTGAGTGTGAACGTAGCCGCGTTAGTGATGACGTAGCTACGAGGTTGGTAGTTATCTGTGCAACACCGCTACCCGGCAACCAAAAGTTTTGCAGCTTATGGTATACAGGTGGGTCTTGTCCGATTCATCGAACGTGTCCCACGGGTGGTGGCTCTATCTACCGAGGGCTGGTCGGCGACGCCACCGAGCTCGATGACGCCATAGAGGAGCAAACAAGTTGCCAAGGAGTCGAGTTGAGCTTTGGAAGATACGCAACAGTCCTCCAAATCTTTACAGGGCATGCTTCGCTATGTATGAGCCAACACAGGCCACAACTTACTCTTCGGACTAAACGGGTTTGAATGACAAAAGTGTACGAGGATAGTGCGGGTTACTTTCAAAAATAGACGGGGGTAAGTGTAAACGACGGTGGGCTATCAACATGTTTAAAGGGTCGCCAGGTAGACAAATACATCTAGTGTGGCTACGAGCATGCGCGCTATCATTGGTTGGCGACCTTTTTGTCACACGCATGCCAAGTTGAAATGGCAACACAACACTTTGAATGTTTATGCACTAAAGTGCAGCCATCGCTCCAAGTTTATGACGTGTGCTCCTATTTGGTGCAGTACGCATCGGAAAACAACGAAAGCGTACCCCGGCACCATTTTGGGCCGGCCCATGCACGGGGCGGGACACTTCACATTTATTTTATTTTTTATATTTTTCTTCTTTAAAATATTCCAGGAATAAAATAGTTCAAAATTTCTAAATAGTTGCAATTTTTTTAAAATAATTGTTCGAGAAATCATAAAATGTTCATGAATTCAAAAAATATTCGGGAAATAGTAAATGTTCGTGGATTAAGAAAACTGTTCGTCATTTGAAAATTTTCATGTTCCAAAAAAATTCACGACATTTCAAGAAAATGTCCAGGAAATCACAAAATTTTGATGATTTTGTTTTTTAAGCTATTCAAAAAATGTTCATAGAATTTGAACAAAACTTTGCGATTTCAAAAACTGTTCATGATATTTTAAAAATGTTCACAAATTTCAAAAATTGTTCCCAAATTTCGACAAAACTTCACCAGTTCAAAAAATGATCTTTCATAGCTAAAAATATTTTTCAAAAACAAAGAAACGTCCATGAGTTTAAAAAACTGTTCGCACATTTTGAAAAAATGTTCATGAGTTTCAATCACAATTTCAAAAAATGTCTTCAAATTTGTGAAAAGGTTAACGAATTTTAAAAATGTTCCCAGTTTCGAAAAATGTACCTGAATTTGTAAGAAATGTATATGTATTTGATTTTTTGTTACTATTTCAAAAAAATCACAATTTTTTCAAATTCTAAAGATTTGAAAAAAGAACATCCTGAAATTTGAAGTTGTTTACAAAATTTAAAGATGCTCGCAAAAAAGAAACTAAAATAAAGGAGAAAATAAAAGAAAAAGGAAAACAAAAGAAACATAAAATAAAAAGGAAAATAGAAAGAAAAAAAATTATGTTTAAAGTAAGGTTCTAAAACCTTCCCAAAATCGGTAGGTAGAAACCCAAAATGGGCCACCCCAAACAGTTGATCGGGTGCTCGTGGGGTATGCGCTTTGTCATTAACGTGTGACCTACGTGCTGTTTGTGAAATGCGCACAATATAACTCCTTGTTTAAAACATGTGCTGAATGGGCTGTAGAACAGTCCCACGTGAGCCAGGCCCAAAATACTGAAGTTCACTTTTTCTTGCTAGTGTTACTTGCAAGTGCAATTCCTATCCACCCGTGTGTTTGGGTCGCGCCAACTATTTCTCGCATTAAGCGAGCCGTGTGTGTTTGGGTCGTGCCGACTATTTCTCGCATTAAGCAAGCCGTGCGCGAACTCCCGCTGAAGGGTGTTAGGTAATCGGGCCGGTCCATTGTCGCACACTGAAATCGGTAGGGAGAAACTCAAAATGGGCCACCCCAAACAGTTGATTGGGTGTTCGAGGGGTACATGCTTGGTTGTTAACGTGTCACCTACGCGCCGTTTGTGAAATGCGCACAATATAACTCCTCATTTAAAAAAAGTGCTGGATGGACCGTAGAACAGTCCCACGTGAGCCAGGCCCAAAATACTGAAGTTCACTTTTTCTTGCTAGTGTTACTTTTTTTTAACTTACTTGCTAGTGTTACCCGCGAGAGCACCTCCCCAGCGCCTTAAGCGCCAGGGAGCGTAGCTGGCGCTCGCACGCCCCCCATTATGGGCCGGTCTAACAATAAGCCTGCGCTCGCCCTGGTTCCAGTGGTCTCTCTCGATCGACGTTGACCTCCCTAAACGAAGATCGAGTTTAAACCAGTCACAGTGAATTTGGAGAAACACAAAAGAAATAATTCAAAACTTGCTAAAATTAGAAAAAATTCGTGAATTTTAAAATGTTCACTGATTTTGAAAAACAGTTCACAAACTTCAAAAAAGTTCATCGATTTTGAAAAAAAATCACCTAATTTGAAAAAAGTTCATAAAATTTAAATAATTTTTCATTAGTTTAAAAAAGGATCATTGAATTTGAAAATGTTCATCAACTTTGAAAATATTCCACTGAATTTGGAAAAAGTTCATCGAGTTTGATAAAAAGTTCACCGAATTTCAAGAAAAGTTCATCCGATTTGAAATAAGTATTGATATTGAAAATAGTTCACCGAACTTGAGAAAAGTTCATCGAGTTTGAGAATAAAGTTCATCAGATTTGAAAAACATTTATCAAATTGAAAATAGTTCATCGTTTTTTGAAAAAAAGTTTATCCATTTTGAAAAAAGTTCATCAGATCTAAAAAAGTTAATCAAATTTGAAAAAGGAAAAAAATAAAACAAAAAATTGAAAACGAAAAAGGACATTGGAAAAATATAAGTTGAAAAGATAAAACAAAAACGGAAAGAAAAAAATGAATGGAAAAAAACAGGTTCAGGATGAGTAACGAAGGGCTATAGATGTAAAGATTTACCCAGTGGTTCGCTAGCCTAGTTGGATAGTACAACTTGTATTGAACCATCAAGTAGGATTTAGCGTTACTTGCGAGTGTAATTCATCCACCCATGTGTTTGGGTTGCGCCGGGCTCGATCCTAGGTCTCCTTGTAGGAGCTACGTTGTTATGCACTACACACCGAAGTCTCGCACGTGATAACTCAGAGGCGCGTCTGTTATTGAGGGAAATGAAGCCGATTTCCCCATTGTTTTCACTAGTTTCTTGTTCTCTTTTTTCCATTTTGGTTTTTCTTCTCCACTGTTTGTTTGGTTTTCTTATTTCCTCTTAATTTTTTGTTTTTCATTTGTTTTTTTATTCTACATTTTTGCATATGTCATTCTTTTCATAATGATCAATATTTTTTTGTATGCACGTTCAGCATTGTCCGAACGCCCATTCAACATTTTCTTAATAGTTTTAAAATATTTTAATACTTATTCAACATTTTTTAAATACGCGTATTTTCTAAATAACATTTTTAATACTTATTGAACTTTTTAAATACTTGTTTAATTTTTTTCAAATTCTTGTTCAATATTTTCTAATACTTATTCAAAAAAATAAATACTTATTAAACACTTTTCCATAGAGTTCTTTTTCTAATAAATATACTTAGAAAATTGTAAAGTATAAACAAAAGTAAACAAACAAAAAAACAGAAAACAGAAAACAGAGAACAGAGAACAGAGAACAGAGAATAGAAACAAAAAAAGAAAGAAAAATGAGGCTGAAACTTCCCGCGTGGCTGGGCCGCGGCCCATGTAGAGCTCCCCGCCGCGAGATGTTGCCCTCTGTCTCGGGAGGAAAACCCTATATAACGCATTTTGCGTCACGTTGTCGCCCTTTCGCACAGGAAGATCGCGATGGACCGTTGAGATGGGGCGGCGCGTTAATGCGTTCCTCCTTGCCGGTTTAGGGACGCTTCTCGAAGGTTCCAGCGGCCCTTTCCGGTTTTGGGAATCTTCTAGAAGGTTCCCAAACCGGGTCTTTTATTTCCTTTTTGTTTTCTTTTCCTTTTTCGTTTTTCAGTTTTTTCTGTTTCTTTTTTTATTTTTCTGTTCTTTTTGTTTCCTTTCTCAGTTTCCTTTCAGAATTTCATAATTTGTTTGAAATTTCAAATTTAGCTCAAAATTTCAAACAATCTTCGGTAATTTATTTTGATCAAGTTCTCTAAATAAATGATAAAAAAATTCAAAAAAAGTTTAGATTTTCGAAATTTTGTTCACATTCTAAAAACTGGTTTCTATTAATTCAAAAAATGAATGAGTTTCAAAACGTCGAGTTTTTTTAAAAATGTTTCGATTTTCAATTTTTTGTTCGCATTTTGAAATCTTGTTTTTATTAACTAAAAAAATGTTCAAGTTTCAAAACTTGTTCGCATTTTCAAAAAATGTTCAAATTTTCAAACTAATATTCACATTCTGAAATCTTGTTTCTATTAATTCAAAAAATGTTCGAGTTTCAAAACTTGTTTACATTTTCAAAAAATGTTCAGATTTTCAATATTTTGTTCACATTTGAAACCTTGTTTCTATTAATTCAAAATATGTTGTAGTTTCAAAACATGTTTGCATTTTCGAAAAATGTTCTGATTTTCAAAATTTTGTTCACATTTGAAATCTTGTTTCCGTTGAATAAAATTGTTCGACTTTAAAACTTGTTCGCATTTTCAAAAAATATTCAGATTTTCAGAATTTTGTTCACATTTGAAACCTTGTTTCTATTAATTCACAAAATCTTCGAGTTTCAAATCTTGTTCGCATTTTCAAAAAATATTCACAATTCCAAATAATGTTCGCATTGCCAAATTTTGTTCAGAGTTAAAAAAAATGTTCCCTTTCTGAAAAAATTGTTCACAGATCAAAAAAATGTTCACTTTCTTCAAATTTTGTTCCAAGTTCCAAAAAATGTTCACTTTTACTATTTTTGTTCAAAATTTTATGAAACGTTATTGTTTTTGAAATGTTTTTTCAACGTTACAAAAAAACTTTGTTGTTCTTAAAAAAATTGTTCACAGGTCAGAAAATGTTAAACATTTTAAAATAATCATTCACAATTTTGGAATTGTCTGCCTTCAAGAAAGGGTGCAGGTTGTGAAAACGAACTGCGTTTGAACTTTAAAAAAAGTTTAGATCTGTCTTGGATTATGTTCTTATAGAGTGTGCTGCTTAAAATTTCCAAACAACTTTCATGGTGCAGTGGCTAGCGGCGAGGGTACTAAAGGGATTTCCTATTTGGCGCTGCAGGCGCCGGTTATAGCTGTTTCCGCAAACAGGCGCCTGCAGCGGCGCAACCTGGGCTCAGCCCAACTTCCACTATTCCAGTTTTTTAAACTCTATATAAAACTGCAAAAAGCCGCGCACACCAGGATTCGAAGCTGCGTCGCGGGTTTTCAGGCATTGAGGTATAACCAACTCGACCATTTCGGATGTGGTAGCACCCATGTTTTCGTCCCTTTATTTGTTCTTCTTTTTCCTTGTTCTTTTTCTTTTGCTTTTTTCTCTATCCTTTTTTACTTTCTTTTTTCGAAATTCGTAATTGTTTTCTTCAAATAGATGAACTTCTTTATCTAAATCCATGAACTGAATTTTTCGAAACTCGTGAACTTTTTCCAAATTGATGAACCATTTTCAGAATAGGGGAACTTATTTTTCAAATTTATGAACTTTTTACAATTTTCTGATCTTTTTCTTAAAATTGATGAACTTTTTCTGCAAAATCGATGAACTTATTTTCAAAATCGATGAACTTTTTTCAATTTACATGAACTTGTTTTCAAGATCCATGAACTTTTTTCAATTTAGGTGAAATTTTTTCAAATTCGATGAACATTTTTCAAATTGATGAATTTTTTTCAAAATCGATGAACTTCTTTTGAATCCGTGAAGTATTTTTGAATAAATGAAGTTTTTCGAGTTGGTGAACTACTTTTTGAATATGCAAACTTTTTTTTTCATGCTCATGAACTCCATTTGTAATATGTGAAGATATTTTCAAATAATTGGAAAATATAAATGCTACAGTGTAATGCGCAATAAATAAAGTGTCTACATTTCTATTCTTTAAAGATCTCGCGCTGGTAATAGGCAATAGTAGTTAGCTGGTGCAGTGGCTAGACTCTCCGTGTTTGAGCGCAAGGTCGTGAGATCGAATCGGAGTCGGGAGTTATTTTTGCCGGTCATTTTTTCGCGTTGCTTGTTGCGTAATCGTGGGCCGGCCCATCCAGCGGAACGGAAAAAGCTCGCAAAAATTGGGGGAAAAAGTTGCGTTGCATAGGTTTCGAACTACCCACATCGTGCTAACGCACGGGTGCCAGCATCCACACGACCTACTTGCCTTTTGTGATTAGTATAAGAGGCGAATGCTTTATAACAAATACGCAGCGCTATGTATATTGAACTGAACCATTCATCTACTGTACCAATTAATTCTTTTGAATTATTTGGGGAAAGAGAAAAAGTTCACAAATCTAAAGAAAGTTCATTGATTTTTAAAGAAAGTTCATCAAATTTGCAATAAAGTTCATCAAATTTGGAAAATGTTCACAGATTTTTAAAAAGAAAAAAACTTAAATTTGGAAAATGTTCATCAATTTTGATAAAAAGTTCAGCGATTTTGAAATACGTTCGTCAAGTTTGAAAAAAAGTTAATCGATATTCAAAAAAAGTTCAGTGATTTTCGAAAAAAGTTCATCAAACCAGAAAAAAGTTCACTGATTTTAAAAAAAGTTCACTGAATTTGAAAAAAAGTTCAACGATTTGGAAAAAAGTTCATCTATTTTTACAAAAGTTCATTGAATTTGAAAAAGTTCGTCGAATTTGGGAAAAACAGTTCATCGAATTTGAAAAAAAGTTCATCGAATTTAAAAAAAGTTCATGTAACCTAAAAAAGTTCATCGATTTTTTAAGCATGAAATCCTTTTAAAAATCACGCATAAAAAAAGGAAAAAGAAAAAACGGAATAAAACGAGCCTGCCATGGCTTCGATTCCCAGTTCTATTACCTTTTTAACGTTTCTGGGCCGGCCGGGCTTGGGCTGCTGCAGGCGCCCCTTTGCAAATTGCACTGCAACGGGCGCTTGTAGCGCCAAATAGGAAATGCCGATTCGGAGAGCGGCAAGGAACAATAGTCGAGTTTGGAAACCTTGGAGGTATGTCCTCATTTTATCAGCAAGATCTGGGGAGCCCCTATATGGCGCTGCAGGCGCCCGTTGGTGCTACCAAACTAGCTCTTATGCGTACAGTACAGAAAACCACATTAGTTAATGTTTTCTTTAGTAAAACGTTACCTTATAACAAATATAAATTTTTTATTCTTTTTAACAAAACAAGATCATCGATTTTTAGCAAAAAAAATCATTGATTTATGGGGAAAAAAGTTATTTCGAAATAAGTTCATCAATTTTGAAAAAGGTTCACCTATTTGGAAAAGAGTTCACTTGTTTTGAAAAAAGTTCATAGATTTCAAAAAAACAGTTCACTGATTTTGAAAAAGAGTTCATCAATTTTGAAAAAAAGTTCATGGATTGTGAAAAGAGTTCATCGGTTTAGAAAAAGAGTTCATCAATTTAGAAAAAAAGTTCATCGATTCTAAAAAAAGTTCATGGATTGTGAAAGGAGTTCTTCGGTTTTTTTAAAAAAGTTGATCGGTTCAGAAAAAAAGATTATCGATTTAGAAAAAAGTTCATTGATTCTGAAAAATAGTTCATCGACTGTGAAAGAAAGTTCACCGATTGTGAAAGAAAGCTCACCGATTTTGGAAAAGAGTTCAATGATTTTTTTAAAAACGTTCTTTCAAATTAGCAAAAGAAAAAGGGAAAAACGTTCCGAAAAGAAAGAAAAAGAACAAAAAAATAACAAAACCGTTCCGAATAAAAAGAAAAAAGAAATAGGAAAAGGAATTTTTATAAGAAGAAAAAGGCGAACAAGCAGTAGATAAGCAACTAATGCGAGGTAATCGGGTGGTTAGTGTGTGAGGCGAACCAGCGCGGGATCGCGGGATCGATTCCCATCGAAAGCGCTACTTTTTGGTCCTCACGGCAGAACGGAAAGGAGAGGATGGGCCAGGCCCAGCTAACGCTAAATAGGAAATGCCCCTACCCAACGGTAGGTCTTGAGTTCAAATCTCAAGCCTCTCTCTGTTTTTCGCATTTTTCAGCTGTGATGCCAAATGGGCCGGCCTAGGCGAGACGCCCCCTGTGCGAAATGTCAACTCTTTGACGCAAAGACCGTCACATAGGAGCGGAGCTCTTATGCAGCGCTACAGGCGCCCGTTAACGATCCTGCGCTTGCAGTGCGGCTAGCATGGGCCGGCCAACTAGTGTGCTACCCCAGTTTTTTTTTTTTTGATTTTTTGTTACGAAAATAAAAATATGAAATCAAAAAAGGTTTACAGATTTAAAGAAAAAAGGTTCAACCATTTGAAACAAAATCATATCTTTAAAAAAGTTCATCAATTTGAAAAAACAGTTCATTCAAATTAAAAAATTTGTTTTTCGCATTTTTTCAGCTTGCGAACGCCAGATGGGCCGGCCCAGGCGAGACACTCCCTGTGCGAAATGTCAACTCTTTGACGCAAAGACCGTCACATAGGAGCGGAGCTCTTATGCAGCGCTGCAGGCGCCCGTTAACGATCCGGCATTTGCAGTGCGGCTAGCATGGGCCGGCCAACTAGTGTGCTGCCCCAGTTTTTTTTGGTTTTTTGTTACGAAAATAAAAATATGAAATCAAAAAAGGTTTACAGATTAAAAAAAAAGGTTCAACCATTTGAAAAAAAAATCATATCTTTAAAAAAGTTCATCAATTTGAAAAAAAGTTCATTCAAATTAAAAAAATTCATTCAGTTTAGCAAGAGTTCATTAATTTTTTACAAAATTCATTAAATTTCAAAAATGTTCATAGAAATTCAAGTTAAGTTCAAGTACCATAGATAAAAATAAAGTTCATCCATATTCAGAAGGATGTTCATCAAATTACAAATAAAATCATCTATATTCAAAAAAGTTCATTAATCTTAAATAAAACTGATGAAAATTTGAAAAGTTCATAGATATTCAAAAAAGTTCATATAAGTTTCAAAAAAGAAAATGTCAATAGGGGCCTAGATGGGCCGGCCCATTTACAGACGCCACAGGCGCCAGTTATCGAAAATGCACGTTAACAGGCGCCTGTGGCGCTAAACAGGAAATGCCCTCTGTCTCGCTTACAGCCAGACATAGGGGCGCTCTCTTTGGATCATTGCTCTTTTTCTTTTCTCTGTCCACTTTGTACATAAATCTGTGGCATGTACACGTATGTTTTTCATGTATTTTTCTTGTTTTCTTTTTTCTCAAACATGTATGGACTCTTTCTAAAAATTCACAAACGTTTAAAAAAATACGTGAACGCCTTTTAAAATTTACATGAATATTTTCTTAAATTAAATGATGAATACTTTTTAATACATGGTGTTAGCATTTTTAAGTACACTATAGACATATTTTACATACACGATGAACAACATACTAATATGCGTTGAAATTATTTTAATAATTGATGAAAAATATTTTTAGACGTGATGACATTTTAATTTTTTTTGAAATACGTAAATATTTTTAAATAAACATTGAGCCTTTTTAATACACGATGACCATGTTTCAGCACATGATTAAGTTTTAAGTGCACAAAGAACATTTTCTAAAACAAGATCAACATTTTCCTACTACATCATGAACAAATTCTGAAATACATGAAGTACATTTCCAAATGTGCGACAAACATTGAAAAGTACAGGACGCACATTTTAAAACGTGAAAAATACATGATGATCATTTAATTAGGTGCAAGATGAACTTGTTTTGAATAGATGGTCAATTTTTGTGATACATAATGAATAGCTTTTTAAAGACATGATGAACATTTTTAAGTACATATTGAACATTTTTTGAACTACACAATATTAATTTCTTTAATACGATGACATATATTTTTAAAGTGCACTATGAAGATTTTTTAAATACATGATTATATTAACAATTAAGGACCGAAAGAAAAGTAAAATAGAAAGCAAAAAAAATAAATAAACGAATAGAAAATAAAAGAAAGAAAAACGAAAATGTAGAAATACAAAAGAAAAAACGAAAACGAAAAAGAAAACGGCTTACAAAACTGGTCGAGGTCCAATAGACACCAACTGTCGAGCAAAGATTAAAAAACCAACGGACATGCGAGTCGGGCAGGTCCAATTTGGCGTGTAGGTCACCAAATAGCTAGCTCCTATTTGATGCCCTCATCGCCGGTTATAGGCTATTTTGTAAACCGGTATATATATATATGTATATACAATTATACTTTCACTTTTCTGTTATTCTTTTCAAATTCATCATATTTATTGTTAATAAAAATGATTTTTTAATTTGCTAACTTTTTCAGATCCACGAACATTTTTATTTTTAATTTTCATGAATTTTCTTCATCTTCAAGAACATGTTTTGAATTTGAGAAAAAAATCGATTTAGCGAACGTTTTTCATATTCACCCTTTTTTTTGAATTCACGAACACTTTTTGAATTTTAGCTGTCTTCTCCAATATTAAAAAGTCAACCGGTCTAACCAGCTGGAGCGGCCGAGCGTGCAAAGCCGCGGTCGGGAAGTAGCGGTCCAGCGATCACGAAGGAGCTGGAGCGACTCAAGCGATTGAGTGAAGCATCCATCACGCTTTAAATGGGATGGCCCAACCGACGATCGCATGAGCGCGAAAGAGGTCTCGCCAAATAGCGACCTCACGCGTACCCTCTCCACATGTGCTTGTCCTCTGTATGAACTGTCACATTCTGTACTGGGTTTTCTACTATGGTTGTTGTCCTCTGAACCTATACTTTATCAGTTGAGCATTCGCCAGGAGGAAAATGCAAAGGAGTGGATATTTGCAGTCCAGTCGGCGTTGTCATCAAAAGAATTCACAAGATTTCTAGTGACACTATGGGCCATTTGGGGCGCCCGAAGGAAGGCAATTCACGAAGGCATTTTCAAGACACCTCATGCCGTACATGGCTTTGTGACATCATATCTATCAGAGATACGAGTACTCGCTCCGAGCGAGGCAACCCATGTGAGTGCAAATGCTCGTCCGACAAGCTGGTTGGCTCCATCAAAATATCATTGAAAGATCGTGGATGTCGCCTAGAGGGGGAGGGGGTGAATAGGCGCTTTAAAATAATTATGGTTTAGTCTTGAACAAATGCGGAATAAACCTAGCGGTTAATTTGTCAAGCACAAAACCTACAACAATTAGACTCACCTATGTGCACCAACAACTTATGCTACGCAAGATAAACAACTAAGTGATATCAAGATATAAAACATGAAACACTATCGCTATCACAAAGTAAAGTGCATAAGTAAAGGGCTCGGGTAAGAGATAACCAGGGCATGTGGAGACGGTGATGTATCCCAAAGTTCACACCCTTGTGGATGCTAATCTCTGTTTGAAGCGGCATGGAGGTACAATGCTCCTCAAGAAGCCACTAGGGCCACCGTAATCTCCTCACGCTCTCGCAGAATGCAAGATCTGCGATTCCACTAAGGGACCCTTGAGGGTGGTCACCGAACCCATACAAATGGCAACCCTTGGGGGCGGTCACCGAACCCGTACACTTTTGGCAACCCTTGGGGGCGATCACCACTACCCGTCAAATTGCTGGGGGGGGGGGGTTCTCCAGAACCTAATTGGAGACCCCAACGCTTGACCGGAGCTTTACACCACAATGATTGAGCCCCGACAACACCAACCGTCTAGGGCACCAAGGCACCCAAGAGGAACAAGCTCTAGGGTGCCCAAACACCCAAGAGTAACGAGCTTCTCTACTTAACTTTCCCGTATCACTGCGGAGAACTCAAACCGATGCACCAAATGCGATGGCAAGGGCACACGGAGTGCCCAAGTCCTTCTCTCCCAAATCCCACTAAAGCAACTAATGCTAGGGAGGAAAATGAAAGGAAGAATGAAGAAGAGAACACGAAGAACTCCAAGATCTAGATCCAAGGGGTTCCCCTCAGAGGGAAAAGTGATTGGTGGAAACTTAGATCTAGATCTCCTCCCTCTTTTCCCTCAAGAACTAGAAAGAATCATTGAAGGGATTTAGAGATAGCAAGCTCGAAGAAGGTCAACAATGTGGGAAGAACACAAGCTAAAAGGATAAGATGGGCAAGAAGACCCCCTTTTATAGGGCCTCCTGAATCCAACTGTTATGTGCTCAGCCCGCACACACGCGGTATTACCGTCAGGGCGATAGTGCACGTAGTGGGTGCAACAGTGCAAGCCACAAGCCGCTAGTGCTGCCGAAGCGGTACTACCACTAGGGTCCCAGCATAGGGCACTAAGGAGGCAGAGCAAAACAGGGGGCAAGGCAGAGTCGCATCAGCGGCACTACCACTGGAGCCAACGGTACTACCGCCTACAGGAGGTAGTGCTGCCCACCACAGCCACTCTACTACCGCTAAGAACACACAGCGACAAGAAAGTGAAGCGGAAGTGGAGCGGCAGTGCAGGTGCGGTACTACCGCTTGTAAGCGGTACTACCGCTAGTGCTACTATCCCACTGCTGCGGAAGCCAACACAAAAAATTGTATACCCGAAAGCAGCGGTACCACGCACGGCACTACCGCCCATAAGCGGTACCACCGCTCAGCTAAGAAGTACTACCACTTGGGGTGCTACAATGAATCCCAAGACAGTAGATGGAAACAGTAAAACCTGAACTGCCATAACTTCTACATAAGAGCTTTGAATTGAGCAAACTCAAGCTTGTTGGATAGATGTCGACGAGTACTATCCACTATGGGTGAGATCTCTATGACGAAGAGGTAGTAGAAAAATGCCAATTATATAGAGATGTGAAACCTCTATGAAAAAAGAACCGGCAAAAACCCCAACATTGAAAACATCATAGAAGATGCATGTGAACTATGTTTTCAATGAACACGAGCTTGCCATGAAGATGACCATAAGCTCTGAACTCACAAAGAGAAACTGAAAGCACAAGTGCTCCCTGGGTGATTTTGGTAATTAATGACAACATGTCTCTTGTTGGACTAATACTTTTATCTAGTGTATTTTAGATAAGTCGAACAGTGGAGTGGCATGGACAAGAGGATGTGGAACCCCTTCAAGATGCTAAGGACAAAGGATTGTCTCAAGCGCTAAAGCTCAGGACTCTACATTTTCTATTTCAGTGATCGAAGATCACATTGAGTCCATAGGAAAGCCAATACTATTAAAAGGGGATGAGGTGTTGTTTAATGTCTTGCTTGCTCAAAGTGCTTAGCGACATGTTCCAAAGCCCTCAACCACTTTCTCATATCCACATATGTCCCAAACCAAAAGTCAAACTTGGCCCCACCGATTTGATCCATCCGGCGCCACCAAGTTCATTTGACATAGCCACTGCCAGAAACCCTAGTCACTTCGATCTAATCGATGGGATCTCGGTCTCACCGAGATGGGCTTGCAAACTCCCTGTTGTCTATTGCAATATTTTCGGTCTCACCGAATATATGTAATCGGTCACACCGAGTTTGCCTGACCAACTCTCTGTTCTGCTTATTACCAAATCGGTCCCACCGAGTTGTGTAATCGGTCAAACCGAGATGAGGGTTTACCCTAACCCTTGCACATCGGTCCCACCGAGTTGATCATATCGGTCCCATCGAAATGCCTAATAGTCACATTATGAACTAAATCGATTCAACCGACTTTTCTTATCCGGTCCCACCGAGTTTGGTGAATTGTGTGTAATGGTTAGATTTTGTGTGGAGGCTATATATACCCCTCCACCCACTCCTCATTCGTGAGAAAAGCCATCAGAACGTGCCTACGCTTCCAGCATTCATTTTCTGAGAGAGAACCACCTACTCATGTGTTGAGGCCAAGATATTCCAATCCAACCATATGAATCTTGATATCTAGCCTTCCCCAAGTTGCTTTCCACTCAAATCATCTTTCCACCAAATCCAATCCTATGAGAGAGAGTTGAGTGTTGGGGAGACTATCATTCGAAGCACAAGAGCAAGGAATTCATCAACAACACACCATCTATTACCTTTTGGAGAGTGGTGTCTCCTAGATTGGTTAGGTGTCACTTGGGAGCCTCCGACAAGATTGTGGAGTGAACCAAGGAGTTGTTAAGGGCAAGGAGATCGCCTACTTCGTGAAGATCTACCCTAGTGAGGCAAGTCCTTCGTGGGCGATGGCCATGGTGGGATAGACAAGGTTGCTTCTTCGTGGACCCTTCGTGGACTCGCGCAACCGTTACCCTTTGTGGGTTGAAGTCTCCATCAATGCGGATGTACGATAGCACCACCTATCGGAACCACGCCAAAAACATCCGTGTCTCCAGTTGCGTTTGCATACTCCAATCCCATCTCTTTACTTTCTTGCAAGTTGCATGCTTTACTTTCCGCTGCCCATATACTCTTTGCATGCTTGCTTGATATGTATTGTGAATGGTTAAACTTGTGCTTAAACTCCACCTAAACTTGAAAAACTTAAAAACTGCCAACTTTGTATGTTAAGGGTCTATTCACCCCCCTCTAGACACCTCTTCTTGATCCTTTCAATTAGTATCAGAGATTTGGTCTCCATTGATTTGGTTGAAACACCATTAGAGCAAGATGGATGAGTCTACTTTGGGGAGTCTTAGACATAGAGTGCCTATACTTGATGGAGAGTACTTTCATGAGTGAAAAAATGAGATGCTTGTGATTTTCAATGAATATCATTTGAACAAGTACATTACTAGCCCTTGTGCACCTCATGTTGATCCTATGCATCCTACCCTTGATGACTCAATTGACATGATTCGCAATCTTAGAACTGTTAATCTTATCGCTAGAGGTTTGCCTAGAAACTTGATTGGTTGCTTGCCTACTCTTAAGTGTGCCTACACTATATGGAGATTTCTTAAGGAACGATTTCCAAATTATTCCTTGCAAAATCTAGATGAGATTGTTCATAAGTCTATTGCCTTGAGTAAGATGAATTCCAATGATCCTAAGTTTGGTGATTGTCTATTTGAGCTTACAAATCTTATGCGTGCCAAAGGAGATGTTGGAATTATTAGCAATATTATTTCCGAAGCTATTAGAATTCATAAAGAAGATCATTGTCAAAATCATTTATCTAATGAATGACCCTCTCTAGGAATTGATCCACCACATGACGATGTTGAACATGGATACTATGATGAGGATGATGATAGTGACTATGATCTTGATGATGCAATGAGACACTTTGGCCTTATGGAAAATCTTCGAGGATACATGGTAGGAGGAAAGGAATGGGTCCTTGATAGTGGATGTACCGATCACATGACCGGAGATAAAGATATGTTTCATGAGCTTGCTGAAAACGACGGCCCTCGAAAGTATGTCACTTTTGGTGATAACTCAAAGGGTAAGGTGGTTGGCCTCGGTAAGGTGGCCATCTCATATGATAGCTCCATACAAAATGTCATGCTCGTTGAATCTCTTGGCTATAATCTGCTTTCTGTTTCTAGACTAGCTGACTTTGGTTTCAATGTCCTATTTACCAAAGTAGATTGCCAAGTGTTTTGTAGAGATAATCATAAAATGGTCTTTACCGGTATACGAAAAGTCGATCTATACATTGTTGATTTCACTAAAAAGGCTCAACCTAGAACTTGCTTGATTGCTAAATCTTATAAAGATTGGTTGTGGCATAGACGGTTAGGTCATGTGGGCATGCGAAACCTTGACAAGCTTATTAAAGGTGATCATATCCTTGGTGTTAAAGATGTCATATTTGATAAGGATAGACTTTGCAATGCTTGCCAAGCAGGAAAACAGGTTGGAGGAAGCCACCCCGTGAAGAACATCATGACCACAAGGAGACCGCTCGAGCTACTTCACATGGATCTTTTCGGTCCCAACGTTTACAAAAGTCTCAGTGGGAACTCATTTGGTCTAGTTATAGTTGATGATTTTTCAAGATTTATGTGGGTGTTCTTTCTCGATGATAAATCACAGGTCCAAAAGATCTTCAAAAACTTCGCTAGGAAGGCACAAAATCAATTTGAAGTGAAGATCAAGAAGGTTCGCAGCGTCAACGGAACGGAGTTCAAGAATGCCAATGTGGACACCTTTCTTGACGAAGAAGGGATTTCACATGAGTTCTCGACTACGTACATAGCTCAACAAAATGGAGTTCTTGAGAGGAAGAACCGAACACTCATCGAAATGGCAAGAATGATGTTTGATGAGTACAAGACGCCAAAGCACTTTTGGGCGAAAGCGGTTGAGACAACTTGGCATGCGACAATCGTTTGTATCTTCACAAGATACTTGGCAAGACGGCATACGAGCTCCTCACCGGTAACAAACCCCAAGTTGGATACTTTCGAGTATTCAGCTCCAAGTGCTACATTCTTGATAAGCATCATTATTCTAAATTTGCTCCTAAATCTCATGAAGGTTTCCTACTTGGTTATGGCTCAAACTCTCACACTTACCGTGTCTACAACAATTTCACCCGAAAGGTTGAAGAGACGATAGATGTGAAGTTTGATGAATCTAACGGCTCGCAAGTAGAGCAATTGCCAATTGATGTAGGAGATAAAGATCATTCGGAAGCAATCCAAGACTTGTCTATTGGCAAGGTCCATCCAACGGAGGTGAAGGAGAGTACCTCGTCCGTCCAAGTGGAAGCCTCTACCTCACGACAAGGTGAACCAAGAGTTGATATGGAGGCATCCACAAGTGGGACACACCAAGATGAAGAAAACGAGGAAGTACACCAAGATGAACCGCATCAACCTCCTCCACCACGATGAGAGAACGACAACGTCAACAATGAAGAAGGCCAAGAAGAATAACAAGATGATGAAGAAGATGTTCCACCCCGATCAAATCAAAAGCTCTCACGAGTTCGAGCAAGAGTTGCTAGAGACCATCCCGTCGAGCAAATCTACAATGATATCCAAACTGGGAGAATCACTTGCTCTAAATCTCGTTTGGCTAATTTTTGTGAACATTATTCATTCATCTCTAGCATTGAACCCATGAAGCTTGAAGAAGCATTGGAAGATCCGGATTGGATAAATGCCATGCATGAAGAACTACACAACTTTGAGAGAAACCAAGTGTGGACATTGGTCGAGAAGCCTGACAACAACCATAACATCATCAGTACCAAATGGGTGTTTCACGACAAGCAAGATGAAGATTGACAAGTAGTTCGCAACAAAGCACGTCTCGTCGCCCAAGGCTACACTCAAGTCGAAGGTACGGACTATGGTGAGACATATGCCCCCGTTGCTAGACTTGAGTACATTCGCATCTTACTTGCGTATGCTAATCATCATGATATCACTTTATACCAAATGGACATTAAAAGTGCTTTTCTAAATGGTGAAATTGAGGAGGAAGTTTATGTTAAACAACCTCCCGGCTTTGTTAATCCTAAGAAACCTAATCATGTTTACAAACTTCACAAAGCTCTTTATGGTCTTAAACAAGCTCCTAGAGCATGGTATAAATGCTTGACCAAGTTCCTTATTGAAAAATGCTTTGAGATTGGAAAAATTGATTCTACTATTTTCACTATAAGGGTTAATGGAGAATTATTTGTATGCCAAATCTATGTCGATGATATTATATTTGGATCACTAACCCTCATTTTAGTGAGAAGTTTGGAAAGCTTATGTCGGAGAAGTTTGAGATGTCTATGATGAGTGAACTCAAGTTCTTTCTTGGTTTGCAAATCAAGAAAACTAAGGAAGGTACCTTTGTCTCTCAAGTGAAGTATACCAAGGACTTATTCAAAAAGTTCAGTATGCAAGAATGCAAAGGTATGAGTACACCCATGCCTACTAGTGGACATCTTGACTTGACTAAAGATGGTGAACCCGCTGATCAAAAAGTTTACCGCTCTATGATTGGTTCATTATTATATCTATGTGCCTCTCGTCCCGATATTATGCTAAGTGTGTGCATGTGTGGATGATATCAAGCGGCCCCTAAAGAGTGTCATCTTAAGGTCGTGAAAAGGATAGTGAGATACTTAATACATACACCAAATTTTGGCATTTGGTATCCTAAGAGGTCTTATTTTGATCTTGTTGGCTACTCCGATTCGGACTATGCCGAAGACAAGGTTGATATAAAGTCCACTTTGGGTACTTGTCAATTTCTTGGTAGATCTCTTGTGTCTTGGTCCTCCAAGAAACAAAACTCGGTATCCTTATCCACCGCCGAACCGGAATACATTGCCGCCGGTTCATGTTGTGCTCAGTTACTTTGGATGACCCAAACTCTTAAAGATTATGGGATATATGTGAAACATGTTCCTTTGCTTTGTGACAATGAAAGTGCTATTAAGATTGCTCACAATCCCGTGCAACATTCTCGAACTAAGCACATTGAAGTTCGTCATCATTTCATTCGAGATCATGTTGCTAAGGGTGATATTAACCTTAAGCATGTTCGCACCGACAAGCAATTGGCGGATATATTCACTAAACGACTTGATGAGAAAGTGTTTTGCAGGTTGAGAGGTGAATTGAACATCATTGATGCTTCAAACTTGGAATAGGAACTCCATGTGGATACATGCAAGACATGAGCCTATGACTAATCCTTGATATTTCTCTTATGATGATAATCACATATCTTGGATATTTGCACCCTTGCATGTCATCTAACTCTTGTAGGTTCTTGGATGAATCTAAATCTATGAGATTGCAACTCACTCACATCTTGAGCAAACTCTACATCACCAAGTCTCTACTTTACGGTGGTTGAAGACAAGGAAGCATGAAACCCTTCAAATATATCCTCTGACAAATTCCGAAGTCAAATTTCATGATTGTCATTTTGGATACACAAGTGCTCTTCCTTGCAAATCTAATCCATGTAGGTAGATGAACTCCAATTACAAGTGGTGCTCCAAATGAACTACATCAACATTGAGCATCCCACACAAGTTCAACTACATGATCAAGATCAACACCACCACCCAAGGTATGTTATTCCATCTTAGAGAAGCTTTACCCCAAATCATGGGTCAAAGCAGCTCAACAAGATGAGAATACATCAAAGTGCTTAAATAAAAAATGGCCACCCCATTTTGAGCTTAAACGATGAGTATGACCTATGATCAAGTGTCTTCACTTGACTCCTAAGTCAATATACTCTAACATAGGTGACTTTGTCGCCGACCAAATCTAGATGAAGTTCTCTAGTGTTTTTTCCTTGTTCTCACATTTGTCTCATGCATATTTATTTCCCCTTACAAAAAAACTTCATCTAGATTTCTTCTCTTTTATTTCTGTTCTGCATTTCTCTGCATTCAATTCCTTGCAAATCCTCGTGAGATCTTATTCGCTTAGTGAGTTGAGGTGACTAGTGCTTTCTCTCTGTGATGAACTCGGACAAACCGATTTGCCTCTTTCGTAAAACGAAACTTTTCGGTGCCACCAAAGGAATCAACTCGGTGTAGCCGATTTCAATGCTGAGAAACCACTCTATCACTTGCATCCTGCACATTTTGTTCCAGCTCCACTCAATGATTCTTATCCTCTACCAGCACTTTATTTTCCCTACTACTTTGCCATATGACTCAAGGACCAAACCTATTTTGACTCACACTCCAGAAGACCCTTCTTGGAAATTGATGTCAAAGGGGGAGAGAGAGCTCACATCAAAGCTTAATCATATCAAAAGGGAAAGAGTGTTAAATTATCACATCAAGAAAGACCCCAGTTGCTTGGTATTCAAAGAGGAGAGAATTTACATGTCTTTAGAGGGGAAAGACATGTTCATGTTGTTTCTGTGTTTACCTTGCTCTGATTTTCTTTTCCCTATCTTCTCCCAATATCCCATATAAGATTCAGGGGGAGCAAGACATCTAAGGGAAGGAAATCTTTGATTTCATTGCATATATTTACCTTTGGGGACATGTCTACACTCAAATAGAGTACCTAGAACTCACTCTACATGTCATCCCAAATCTTGGTACTCTTGTGGTTTACTGCTCTTGCTCTATTTGGTAGATGTTTCTGTGTTGTCTAACCTTCTTTACTCAAGTTCATCTCTTCCGAATCTAGATCAAGACCACAAGGTAAGTATATGCATCACATTCATGTACATGAGGATCTCTTGCTGATGTACATATTGTTTGCAAGGACTCATGAGCATGAAGGTACTTTCTCATATTCACACCATTTTCTCTGATGCATATAGCCAAGATACATGTAACACATTGCTTTCTTTGTCATGATTATGCACTCACATGATCTTATGTTCCATATTTACATGATTGCATACATGTAGGGGGAGCATATGCATGTTACATGTCCTTCCAAAGCTTTACTTGTCCTCTTCTTTATATCTTCATCTAAAGCTTTGATGTATGTTGTCATCAATTACCAAAAAGGGGGAGATTGAAAGCACAAGTGCTCCCTGGGTGATTTTGGTAATTAATGACAACATATCTCTTGTTGGACTAATACTTTTGTCTAGTGTATTTTAGATAAGTCCAACAGTGGAGTGGCATGGACAAGAGGATGTGGAACCCCTTCAAGATGCTAAGGACAAAGGATTGGCTCAAGCTCTAAAGCTCAGGACTCTACATTTTCTATTTCAGTGATCCAAGATCACATTGAGTCCATGGGAAAGCCAATAGTATTAAAAGGGAATGAGGTGTTGTTTAATGGCTTGGTTGCTCAAAGTGCTTAGTGATATGTGTCGGCGTTCTGGGAACGCGGGTCCCCAGACTTGCCTGCCTGCGGCCCGTGGCGTGGCTCCACCAGTGGCCCAGTACGGCCTGACTTCATCAACCAATGCTCAAGACCCTCGTGAGGGGCCAAGCCTCGCGGGGCGGGCGACACAAGGCCTCCTCAGGGGCGGCCCCACCAGGCAGGCTTGCGAGGGAGGTGGAGAGATCAAGGCAAGGGGTACCTCCCGAGGTCCCTGTGATGCAAGCCATGACGACCAAGGCCAGGCGGGCGCCAGCCCGCGCAGTGTCCTCGTTTCCCCTTTGGTGCTAAGGGGGCAAGCGCATGCGTGGAGTACCGAGGCCTCAGGCAAAGGTTTCCATATCGGTGCAACAAGTCCAAGACTAGCAGGACGGCAGGATGGAGGTCATCGTGGAGCCCAAGACAGCGTCACCGTCATCGCCGTTGACAGGCGAAGACCACCTTTAGTCAGGATAGCTTGTACTAGTTGTCCCCTTTCAAAGTGGCCGTTGTTGGACCCTTCCCGCTCGATATTTGGGAAGAGGAACAGGGCCTCTATAAATAGGGATAGCCACCACAGTAGAAGGGACCGATCGATCCCGCCCGAGCAAACCACCAAGCACAAGAACACCTCTCCTCGCGAGGCTGTTCTTCCCTTGTACTGTTCATCATCAGCCCAAGAGGCAATCCACCACACCACACAGAGGAGTAGGGTATTACACCACAATGGTGGCCCGAACATGTATAAATCTTGTGTCTCTTGTGTTGTTCATCGAGCTAGCTTAGAGATCGCGGCGAGGCTGAGGGCGTGTTTCGGTAGGGGAAAATCTTCGTGCGCACCCCAGTATTCCAACCTTAAGGGTTTTGCCGGAACCCGATATCCGACATTTGGCGCGCTAGGTAGGGGTGCACCGGAGCTCTTCCTTCCGTCGACCCGCTCTCCATCAACACTGCGCTTCGCCCTCATGGTGGACATCGCACTTCCGGCTCCGGCGACCGGTGCCAGTGCTGGGGCCAGGGGGCTTCGAGCCTTGGCCCCCGCCTTACGGCAGGTGCAGTGGCCGCACAAGTTCAAGCCAGAGATGCCGCCGCGCTACGATGATGCGTCGGACCCGCTGGTTTTCCTGCTGGCATACGAGGAGGCCGTCCTCAAGGATGGGGGAGACGACAAGGTCATGGTTAACTGGTTTCCCATTGCCCTCACTGGCATCCTGCGCGCTTGGATGCTTAACCTGCCGGCGTCTTCTGTGGCCTCTTGGGAGGAACTACGCGACCTTTTCCTCGCCCAATACGCAGCGCCGGCGCCCCCGATCGTCGTAGCTCTCCTGGGCGGCTCGCAAGCGCCACCCTCAGGTTGCCACACCAAGCCGTTCTTTCGCGAGATCAGCGCTGTCCTCGCGCGGCAAGGAGCTCCCTCGGGTTGGGTGGCGCCCAAGGCCGACCTGACCTTCAACTCGAAAGATCACCCCGTCAACACCGCCTGCTCGGGTGCGATCCCGATGCTCTGCACGTCCACCATCTTCTAGGTGGCCCTCACCAAAACCCTCATCGACGGCGGTGCCGACCTCAATGTGCTCTCGGTGGAGGCCTTCAGCCTCCTCCTGGTACCGCTGGAACGGCTCCGACCCAGCAAGCCCTTCTCAAGCGTTGGAGGCGGTTCCTCCAGTCCCCTGGGGTAGATCCGCCTTCCCGTGACCTCGGCACCCACGACAACTACTGCACGAAGCTGGTCGACTTCGACATCGCCCGCATCGGCCTCCCGTACAACACCATCCTCGGATACCCTGCCTTGGCTCAGTTCATGGCAACAACCCACCCGGCCTACAACCTCATGAAGATGCCCGGGAGCAGCGGCGTCCTCACCGTAGCTGGAGATACCAAGGAGGCTCTGCTGGCTCTCAAGCTGGCTCTCAAGGCTGCCACGGCGGCCTAGCCCACCAGCGCGGACGCCTCCAAGGCCAAGGAAGCTGCACCGACCAAAAATAAGCAGCTGCTCACCCAGGATAAGGCAGAGACCAAGCAGGTGTAAGTTGAGGAAGACGGGTCCTCGGGAGCCACCTTCACCATAGGTGCCAACCTCGACCCCGACCAAGAGAAGGCGTTGGTGAAGTTCTTGCGCTCGAACAAGGAGGTGTTCGCGTGGGAACCCAAGCAGCTAGCGGGGGTCCCAAGGGAGGTGATTGAGCATCACCTGAATGTGTGCCCCAATGTACGCCCCGTGAAGCAGAAAGCGAGGCGGCAGTCCACAGAGAAGCAGGCCTTCATCGTCCAAGAAACCCGCAAGCTAGATGCAGCAGGTGTCATTTGCGATGTTCGCTACTCCAAATGGCTGGCAAACCCCGTTGTCGTGCCAAAGAAGGGGGGAAAGGAGCACATGTGCGTCGACTTCACCAACCTCAACAAGGCCTGCCCCCAAGATCCGTTCCTGCTTCCCCGCATCGACCAGATCGTCGAATCCACCGCCGAGTGCGACCTGCTGTGTTTCCTGGATGCGTTCTCGGGTTATCACCAAATCAAGATGGCGGTGGAAGACGTGGAGAAGACAGCCTTCCTAACCCCATGTGGAGTGTACTGCTACACTTGCATGCCGTTCGGGGTGCGCAACACGGGCGCGACCTTCCAGCTCCAGATGCACATTGCCCTGGGCTGGCAGCTCGGGAAAAACACCGAGGCTTACGTTGACGACATTGTGGTGAAATCTTGGGAGGCAAGGACCTTGATCCAGGACCTGGAGGAGACCTTCGCGAGCCTCCGCCAGGTGGACCTGTGACTCAACCCGGAGAAGTGCGTGTTCGGCGTCCCTTCTGGCAAGCTGCTAGGCTTCCTCGTGTCCCATAGAGGAATCGAGGCCAACCCGGAGAAGGTCAAGGCAATCGAAGACATGAGTCCATCGCAAACCCTTAGAGAAATGCAGAAGCTCGCCGGTCGCTTGACTGCGTTAGGACGCTTCATCTCAAAGCTGGGTGAGCGCGCCCTGCCATTCTTCAAGATGATGAAGAAGAAGGGCCCGTTTGAGTGGACACAGGAGGCCGACAAAGCGTTTCAAGACCTCAAGAAATATCTGACCAGCCCTCCCGTGATGGTGGTTGAGGGAGTCCTGGATTAGGGGGTATCCGAACAGCCAGACTGTGTACAACGTCCGGACTATCGCAGCATGAAGATACAAGACTCAAGACTTCGGCCCGTGTCCGGATGGGACTTTCCTTGGCGTGGAAGGCAAGCTTGGCGATCCGGATATTATATTTCCTTCCTTGTAACTGACTCCATGTAAACCCTAGCCCTCTCTGGTGTCTATATAAACCGGAGAGGTTGGTCCTTAGAAGGCTGATCACAATTACATTCATACCATCATAGGCTAGCTCCTAGGGTTTAGCCTCTACGATCTCGTGGTAGATCTACTCTTGTACTACCCATATCATCAATATTAATCAAGCAGGAAGTAGGGTTTTACCTCCATCGAGAGGGCTCGAACCTGGGTAAACATCTGTGTCCCTTGCTTCCTGTTACCATCAGCCTTGACGCACAGATCGGGACCCCCTACCCGAGATCCGCCGGTTTTTACACCGACATTGGTGCTTTCATTGAGAGTTCCTCTGTGATGTCGCCGTCAAGCTCGATGGCTCCTTCAATCGTCATTAACGACGCTGTCCAGGTTGAGACTTTCCTCCTCGGACAGATCTTCGTGTTCGGCGGCTTCGCTGCGAATAATTAAACAGCCACTTGGAGCAGATCGATAGCTATGCCCCCGGCCATCAAATAAGGTTCAGAAACCTGAACTACGCGGCGGATATCCGTGGAGACTTGATCTTCGACGGATTCAGGCCAGCGCCAGAAGCGCTGAACAGTCGCGATGAGCACGGCTTAGACCTGCTGCCAAACGTTGCTCGGGGTATCATCCCGGCAGAAGCCTCGGATATTAATCCGGGACAGGTTGCTTCGCCTAAGGACGGAGGGCTGGACGCCGCCCCACAGGCTGTACCCTCATCGGCGATGGAGTCGAACACAGGTCTCACCTCTGAGGGAACACAGTGACTCGGACCCAGTTCATATCCGGATCAGAGTTCGATCCGCGCCCCGAGCCCGCCGATCCTGGTTGGGCTCCGGTGATGGAGTTCACCGTGGCGGACGTCTTTCAGCACTCTCCCTTTGGCGACATGCTGGACTTATTGGAGTCTCTCTCCTTGTCAGGAGACTCCGAGCCAAACTATGTCCGGCTCGAGTGGGAAGCAGACAACGACGGAATTCGTTGCCCACCCACCACCCACTTCATTGCCACGATCGATGACCTAACCGACGTGCTTGACTTCGACTCCGAAGACATCGACGGTATGGACGACAATATAGGAGAATCACAGGAGCCACCGCTCATCGGGCGGTGGACGGCCACCTCCTCATATGATATATATATGGTGGACACTCCGAAGGAAACTAATGGCAACGAGGCAACGGAGGACAACCCCTCGGGAAGAAAATCAAAGAATGGGTGTCGTCGGCGCCGCTCCAAGCCCCGCCATAGCAACACCGGCCCCGGAGACAAAAATAATCCGAATGTTGCCGAAGAAGAAGATGACCCTGACCATCCCGCCTTCGAGCAGGCCGAACAGGAAGATGAGCAGGTCATCCTAGAAGAACAGGTGAAAGACGCATACCCGGAGGAGGACAACTACATGCCCCCCTCCGAAGACGAGATTAGCCTTGGCGACGATGAGTTTGGCGTACCTGAGGATCCCGTGGAGCAGGAGCGCTTCAAGCGTAGGCTTATAGCCACTGCGAGGAGCCTGAAGAAGAAGCAGCAGCAACTACAAGCTGATCAAGACCTGCTCACAGATAGATGGACTAAAGTCCTGGCAGCCGAGGAATATGGACTCGAACGCCAAACGGCTGACCGACCACCCCGTGGCCAGGATAAAACGAGATACCAGCCCGCACCCCCACGCCGGTACACTACGGCTTAGGGCAACAGGCACGACCTGCAAGATATTCTGGAAAATAAAGCAAGACAACCAAGATCGATCTACGGATCAAGGGGGCGCGCCCCAGCGCGCGACATCATCAACAAATCCAGCCGGGCCGAACATAGCAAGCCAGACCAATCCAACCTGCGTAGCCACATAGCCCGGCACAGAGACGCCGCACACCCCCTCTGCTTCACGGACGAAGTAATGGATCATGAATTCCCAGAAGGGTTCAAACCCGTAAACATCGAATCATACGATGGCACAACAGACCCCACAGTATGGATCGAGGATTTCCTTCTCCACATTCACATGGCCCGCGGAGATGATCTACATGCCATCAAGTATCTCCCCCTTAAGCTCGAAGGACCAGCCCGGCACTGGTTAAACAGCCTGCCAGCAAATAACATTGGCAGTTGGGAAAACCTGGAAGACGCATTCCTTGACAACTTTCAGGGCACATATGTGCGACCACCGGACGCTGATGACATGAGCCACATTACTCAACAGCCCGGAGAGTCAGCCCGGAAATTCTGGACTCGGTTCCTCACTTAAAAAAACCAAATAGTCGACTGTCCGGACGCCGAAGCCCTGGCGGCTTTTTTAAGCATAATATCCATGACGAGTGGCTCGCTCGACACCTCGGCCAGGAAAAACCCAAGTCTATGGCAGCTCTCACAACCCTAATGACCCGTTTTTGTGCGGGTGAGGATAGCTGGTTGGCTCGCAGCGGCACCACGCTACACTCTGGTACTTCGGAGGGCCGCGACGCTAACGGCAAGCCACGACGCAACAGACATAAGAGATGGAACAATGGCGACAGCACTGAAGACATGGCAGTCAACGCCGGATTCAGCGGACCTAATTCCGGACAGCGGAAAAATCCATTCAAAAGAAATAATCAGGGACCGTCCAGTCTGGACCGCATACTAGAGCGCTCGTGCCAAATTCATGGCACACCGGACAAACCAGCCAACCACACCAATAGAGACTGTTGGGTGTTCAAATAGGCCGGCAAGATAAACACGAAAAACAAGGACAAGGGGCTGCATAGTGACGATGACGATGAGCCCCGGCGTCCGAATATGGGGGGACAAAAGAAATTTCCCCCCAGGTGAAAACGGTCAACATGATCTACGCCACCCACATCCCCAAGCGGGAACGGAAGCGGGCACTAGGGGATGTCTATGCAATGGAGCCAGTCGCCCCCAAGTTCAATCCATGGTCAGCTTGTCCGATCACCTTTGACCGTAGGGATCACCCTACCAGCATCCGTCACGGCGGCTCAGTCGCACTGGTCTTAGACCCAATCATCGACGGATTCCACATCACACGTGTCCTCATGGACGGCGGCAGCAGCCTGAACCTGCTTTATCAGGACACAGTGCGCAAGATGGGCATTGATCCTTCAAGGATCAAGCCCACCAAAACTACCTTTAAAGGTGTTATTCCTAGAGTAGAGGCCCGCTGCACGGGTTCTATAACATTGGAAGTGGTCTTCGGATCCCCAGACAACTTCAGGAGCGAAGAGCTAATCTTCGACATCGTCCCTTTCCGCAGTGGCTACCACGCACTGCTCGGGCGAACCGCATTCGCAAGATTCAATGCGGTGCCGCACTATGCATATCTCAAGCTCAAGATGCCGGGACCGCGCGGGGTCATCACTGTCAACGGAAATATGGACCGCTCCCTTCGAACAGAAGAGCATACGGCAGCCCTCGCGGCAGAAGTACAATGTGGCCTCCTCCGACAAACCAATCCGGCGACAACTTCGAGCACTGTCAAACGAGTCCGGAGCACCCCGTAACAGGATCAACATGAATGTCAAGATTGTGATTAGCAGTCCGGCCTCCGCTCAAGCCCCTCCAAAGTAGCATTCAGGCCACGCGTACACAATTACACACTCAAGATACCTTGGGCATAGGTGGAGGCGCATCAACGACTCAGTCGATAATGCGGGTAACCGCTAAATACCTTCATACTCTTTCCCTTTTACCTTTCAGGACACCGCGTTAGTGCAGCATCCTCAGAAGAGCCGAATTGCCGGACTCATATGGAAGAGACACCCAAGGAGGCAACAGACATTGTGCGTAGAAGGAAATACCCAGGTGGAATATATTTACGATCATTATACCTGCTTCATCTATCTGTACACAGCTTGCCCCTGGATAGGACATGTCAAATAGTCCTATTTTTATCTCTGCTTAATGCATCCATTGTAAACATATGCTTAAACATATTTTTCGTCAATGGGAGATTATATATAGCGACAACTTATTATCCTTATTTGAGTATTTTTCTCTTATAAATGTTTATTTGGTATTGCATCCGTACACCTTGGTTCGGCCAGTTTGCCAGGGGCTTCTGATGGCGCCCCGAGTATGGCAACTAAAGTCCGAACACTTTAAACAGTGTGGCACCCCGAACTTATAGCATTATATGCATCAGCTCCGAATCATGTCTTGGGTCTACAGTTGGGATAGCCCGGCTCCCATGTTTTGGTGCCTTACGTTCCATTATATCGGCTAAGGTAGCGCAGGAGAACTCTCATTTGTGTCCTGTTCTTCGGACGAGCACCTCAGTAGAGAAAGCCGAAAACTGACCGGCATGATGTGGCGGGAGCTGGTCGCTGTTCGAGAGGTCTTAAAATCCTTAAAGATTTTCCGCTTTAGGCAATATATCGGCTTTGTCCAATCCAGGCGTGCATAGCGCACCGATTCGGTCTTCCGGATTCTAGGGGCTTCGCCGAAATTTAAAATTGTAGACTTCTATGGCTAAGTGAAAGTTGTAAAGGCGCATAGTCTGATTGCCTCGTTCGCTGTGCCGGCCACCTCCTTAAGGGACCAAACAATTGGATAAAGAGTGTCCGGGTTTTCCACGAACACCCCAGCGCTAGTCACGTGAAGGCGACGGCTGTCCTACTTTTAGGATTTTATAAACAGCCGCACAGAAGGTAATATTTTAAATAACAAAAGCGCTACATAGCGCAAGAAACTTCGTCCTTAAAATACAAACATGACAGAAGTGAATTCATTCAAAAATGGTGTCCTTGGTACATTCGTCAGCGACGAGACGAGCACCCTTCATAACGCCATCATAGTACAACTCGGGATGGCGATGCGCCTTGCCCTCCGGCGGCCCATCCTTGACCAGCTTCTCCGCATCCATCTTGCCCCAATGCACTTTGACGCGGGCAAGGGCCCGGCGGGCACCCTTGATGCACGCGGATCGCTTGATCACATCAAGCCGCAGGCAGGCATCCACCATCCGCTCGATCAGGCCGAAGTAGCTACTGGGCATGAGCTCACCAGGCCACATCCGGACTATGAAACCTTTCATAGCCGGTTTGGCCGCCTGTGGAGTTCGACCAACCGCTTGATTGGTCACTCGAGCGTCGGTGTTCGGCCCAACATCTTTGGGACGAAACAGCTTCTCCGTTGAGTTCCCTCCAGGCATGGTAGAACTCCGCTTGCGTCGTCTGTTGTGTGGCAGATCTGCGAATGCCTGGAGAGCTCAATTGAGTAAGTAATAAAGCGCCTCCTCCACATGTTTGCTTTGCATGAAGAACTTCTTACCCGCTGCTATCTTCTTGGCCTCCTGGATCTTCTGCTGTGCTTTCTCGACTTCGGCCTTGGCATCTTTTAAGCTCATAAGGGCCTTCGCAAGCTCGGCCTCTTTCGCCTTCAGATCATGCTCCACGAACTCGCATTTCTTGCCGAGGTCCTGGAGCTCTTGCTGTACCTCACCCACCCTAGCACCTTGCTTCTCGCGCTCCTTACACTCCGAGGCCGCCCTGTCTTCAGCCTCGAACAACGCCTTCTTCAGGGACGCCACTTCGGCAGTGTCCCCTGTTACACGGTCACGACACTTAGGTGTTAGACCCACCAATTTTGCCTATCCTTAGATACATAAGAGCGGGAATTACTTACCCTTGTTCTCTTCGAGCTGCCTCTTCACGAGGTCGAGATCTCCCTGCGCCTGCTCCAGGTCCCGCTTCAGTTCGACAACCTCGGCAGTATGGGCAGCAGCAGCAAGCAGCACAGCCTGCTCATTCACAATAATACTTATGATTAGACTCCCGTGGATTATAATTGACCCTCTGCTCGGCTTTTCTTTCCGAACACCAAACAGAGTATCAGGGGCTACTACCTATTGGGTGGTAATTTTGCACATATTTGTTACTTACCTCGAAGCCTGTTAGGAGGCTGGTGCAAGCTTCGGTTAGTCCGCTCTTGGCGGACGAAACCTTCTGAATCACCGTACTCATAAGAGTACGGTGCCCTTCGTCTAGGGAAGCGCTGCAAAGCGCTTCCAGCAGACTGTCTGGCGCCTCATGCGCAACGGAAGTCCGTGACACAGACGGCTCGCCCTCCCTAGCGAGGGGTCGCCTGCCGGAGTTCGGAACCATCGAAGGTTCCGAAATTGTGTTCGGCTGAGAACCCGGTTGGCCGTGGCTCTCGTCGACACGATCCGCGGGGATCTTGAACCCCACGTGTCCGACGTCTGGGACCCCGCCTCGGGGCGTCTCCAGAGTGACCTCCCCCCGCTCTGGGAGCCTTTGGGACAACACCTCCGTGTCGTCCGTGGGTTGAGGAGTAGTGGCCGTCGGAAGCGAATTCATCTCCGAATTGCTCAGGGACCCGGAGGAGGATACCTCGGGGTGATCCCTGGCCGGACTGCACATATGTTCGGCATTATAAATACAAAAACTGTGAAGTGAAGTCATGATAGAATGCAAACACTTACGATCGCGCTAGGGGCTTCCCCCTGGGCAGCCACCCCTCCTCACTAAGAGCGGCCGTGGCGGAGTAGTTCAGAAGGGGCCCCTTCCCCTTCTTGGACGCCCCAGCCTCCCCTCCTGGGACGGCTTTTCTCTTCTTCTCCCCCCGGTGGGGGAAGGTAGGATCTCTTCCTGGTTCCCCCCGCCTCCGCGGGAGGAATCCAACTAGTCGTCATTGGACGACAGGGGAATGACGGTCCTGCGCCGAGGACCTTTTCCGGCCCCCTGGTCCGCCTTCCCGGACCCCTCATCCTTTCCGAATGGGGCGTCTTCTTCTTCCTCCTCCCCTTCGTGGGAGGAGTCCGCCTCGTCGTCTTCGGACGAGGCTTCTGGCACAACCTTACGTCGGAGACCCTTTCGGATCCCCGGGGCCTTCTTCTCGGCCTTCTTCTCCGGCACCTTGTACGGCGCCGGGACTAGCATCTCTGTCAGGAGAGCATCTACTGGGTCTTCTGGTAGCGGAGCCGGGCAGTAAACCTGCTCCACTGTCTCCACGTAATCCTGAAATAAATATGCACAACTACTTAAGGCACTCCCGTGAATATATCGGGAAGAACTGGGTCCGGTGTCGGTCTAAGAACTCACCGGCCTAGGAGCCCGCGCAGCGTGAAGCCCGCGATCCTCGGATGTCGGAGGAGGCACTTCGGAGGCCTTGAACAGCTCCTTCCATGCGCCTTTGTGCGTCATGTCCTAGAGCCTCTGGAGCGTCCGGTGCTCGGTTGGGACGAACTCCCACAAATTGACTGCCCGCCTCTGGCAGGGCAAGATTCGGCGAACGAGCATGACCTGGATCACGTTGACAAGCTTGATGTTCTTGTCCTTCATGCTTTTGACGCATGTTTGGAGTCGGCCAGCTCCATGGAATCGCCCAGGACAGGCCTTCTTCTCCCGGGAGGTGAGCGCATGGGGTGCGAATCGAACTTCGGGGCGCCGCCTGGTCGGCGCCCAGCGGCTTCGATGATGTAGAACCACCCGATTGCCATCCTTTTACGGTCTCTGCAAAGGCCGTTGAGCCATGTGACATTGGGCATTACGCCCACCATGGCCCTCCGCACTCTGCTGTTGGCCTCTTACCACCTTGGCTTTAGGCGAAAAGTTTGCAGCCATAGGCCACAAAGTGAGGCGGATCACGAAGGAAGGCCTCGCACACGACGATGAACGCCGAGATGTTGAGGATGAAATTCGGGGCTAGGCCGTGGAAATCTAGCCGTAGTAGAACATAAGCCCGCAGACGAAGGGATGGGTAAATCGATCCACAGACGAAGTGGGCGGCGAATCGACCCTCTCGTGGGGTCCAGGGGTCGAATGACCTGCCCGGCGTCTGGTAGACGGTGCGCTATGTCCGCGACCAAGTATCCGGCCGCCCGAAGATTGGTGATGTGCTTCTCCTTGGCGGTGGAAGACACCCACTTGCCTCTGCTCCGGACATGTTTAGCTGTCAGGGGAAGACTTGGGCTTAGTATTTGGAGCTCGAGGGGCAAAGTGGGCAAAGGAGGAAGAAGGCGTGGGTGAAAATGGGGGAATCTTATCCCTTTATAGAGGCACCGGAAGCGGCGCGCTTCCCCACTTGCCCGTTGGGAATCGCTTGTTTCCCAAGCGCCACGATTAATGGCATGGTGAGATTACCCATACCCATATTGATGAGAATCCCGTAATAAGGGGACACGACCTCTGCTTTGACAAGACGTGTCACAGAAACCGCCTCGTAATATGCGTTGTAGCTGGTTGTGTGGAAACGGTTCGAATAATGGATCCAATCATAATAACGTGTCGCGTCATCAGGAAAAGTTGTTAGCAGATTGCATTTGTGGAATATCGTTCTCTCTACGGTGGTATGCGAAGACCGTTTTTCAAATCCGGACATGGCTTGAGTGTTCAATAATTACTTTGGAGTATTCGGAGGAGGAACCCGCCTTGCAATGCCGAAGACAATACTGCACGCCGGACTCATCGTCATTGAAGCCTGGTTCAGGGGCTACTAAGGGAGTCCTGGATTAGGGGGTATCCGGACAGCCGGACTGTGTACAACGTCCGGACTATCGCAGCATGAAGATACAAGACTCAAGACTTCGGCCCGTGTCCGGATGGGACTTTCCTTGGCGTGGAAGGCAAGCTTGGCGATCCAGATATTATATTTCCTTCCTTGTAACCGACTCCATGTAAACCCTAGCCCTCTCTGGTGTCTATATAAACCAGAGAGGTTGGTCCTTAGAAGGCCAATCACAATTACATTCATACCATCATAGGCTAGCTCCTAGGGTTTAGCCTCTACGATCTCGTGGTAGATCTACTCTTGTACTACCCATATCATCAATATTAATCAAGCAGGAAGTAGGGTTTTACCTCCATCGAGAGGGCCCGAACCTGGGTAAACATCTGTATCCCTTGCTTCCTGTTACCATCAGCCTTGACGCACATATCGGGACCCCCTACCCGAGATCCGCCGGTTTTAACACCGACAGTGGTGCCGCGCCCTCTCGAGCCCCTGGTGCTCTACCTTGCCGCCACTCCCTACTCCGCTTGGCAAGAGCCTCAGTGTTGGGGAGCGTGGCGAAATTCAAAATTTTCCTCGTGTCACCAAGATCTATCTATGGAGAAACCAGCAGCGAGGGAAGGAGAGTGCATCTACATACCCTTGTAGATCGCTAGGCGGAGCGTTCAAGAGAGCGGGGTTGAAGGAGTCGTGCTCGTCGTGATCCAAATCACTTTGGAGATCCTAGTGCGAGCAGACGGCACCTCCGCATTCAACACACGTACAGCCCGGTGACGTCTCCCATGCCTTGATCCAGCAAGGTGAGAGGGAGAGGTTGGGGAAGACTCCGTCCAGCAGCAGCACAACGACGTGGTGGTGATGGAGGAGAGTGGTGGTGATGGAGGAGCGTGGCAATCTGCGAGGCCGCCAAGCACCTTGGAGAGGAGAGTACTTGGGAGAGGGGCGCCGGGAGAAAACTCATGTGTTGGCAGCCCAAGACCCTCAAGTATATATAGGGGGAGGGGAAGGGGCTGCGCCCCCTCTAGGGTTCCCTCCCCAGGGGTGGCGGCAGCCCCCAGATCCCATCTGGGTGGCGGCCAGAAGGGAAGAGAGGGGAGGCGCACCTGGGGTGGGCCATAGGGCCCATCTGCCCTAGGGTTTGCCCCCTCCCACTCTTCCCTGCGCCTTGGGCCTTGTGGGGGGCGCACCAGCCTACCTGGAGCTGGTTCCCTCCCACACTTGGCCCATGCAGCCCTCCGGGGTTGGTGGCCCCACTTGGTGGACCCCCGGGACCCTCCCGGTGGTCCCGGTACGTTACCGATAAAACCCGAAACTTTTCCGGTGACCAAAACAGGACTTCCCATATATAAATCTTTACCTCCGGACCATTCCGGAACTCCTCGTGACGTCCGGGGTCTCATCCGGGACTCCGAACAACATTCGGTAACCACATACAAACTTCCTTTATAACCCTAGCGTCATCGAACCTTAAGTGTGTAGACCCTACGGGTTCGGGAGACATGTAGACATGACCGAGACGTTCTCCGGTCAATAACCAATGGATACCCATGTTGGCTCCCACATGTTCCACGATGATCTCATCGGATGAACCATGATGTCAAGGACTCAATTGATCCCGTATACAATTCCCTTTGTCTAGCGGTATTGTACTTGCCCGAGATTTGATCGTCGGTATGCCGACACCTTGTTCAATCTCGTTACCGGCAAGTCTCTTTACTCGTTCCATAACACATCATCTCGTGATCAACCCCTTGGTCACATTGTGCACATATGATGATGTCCTACCAAGTGGACCGAGAGATACCTCTCTGTTTGCGGATGACAAATCCAGTCTCGATTCGTACCAACCCAGCAGACACTTTTGGAGATACCAGTAGTGCACCTTTATAGCCACCCGATTCGTTGTGACGTTTGGTACACCCAAAGCATTCCTCACGGTATCAGGAGTTGCACAATCTCATGGTCTAAGGAAATGATACTTGACATTAGAAAAGCTTTAGCATACGAACTACGATCTTTGTGCTAGGCTTAGGATTGGGTCTTGTCATCACATCATTCTGCTAATGATGTGATCCCGTTATCAACGACATCCAATGTCCATGGTCAGGAAACCATAACTATCTATTAATCAACGAGCTAGTCAATTAGAGGCTTACTAGGGACATGGTGTTGTCTATGTACCCACACATGTATCTGAGTTTCCTATCAATACAATTATAGCATGGATAATAAATGATTATCATGAACAAGGAAATATAATAATAACTAATTTATTATTGCCTCTAGGGCATATTTCCAACACCCTGGTGGTGGTTCGGGAGGAATGCCAGGCTAAGGCCGTGTCCCGCCCAGCCACGGCCTCGGCCGGGGTGACACAAGGCCAGGAAAGCCTCACGAGGACCACGACAGCGGTAGCAAGGGACCAAGCTCGGCAGGAAGATGCCCTGAGGGCTGAAGAGGCCGCACCAAGCAACCAGGCGCTAGGGGCTCCATCGTCTCAGGAAGCGCCTCAACCTCCGGAGGACACAGGCCACGTCAGTGCACCCACCCTCGTCGAGCATCCGGTGTACTTCGTCAGCACGGTGTTGTGGGATGCAAGGGCGTGGTACCCCATGCCTCAGAAGCTCTTACTCGTGCTCTTGGTGGCCTCGCGTAAGCTGCGGCACTACTTTCAAGGTCACCCCATCAAGGTCGTGTCGGCATACCCGTTGGAAAGGGTACTCAGGAGCCCCAACTCCACTGGGAGGGTCGCCGAATGGAACATCGAGTTGCAGGCGTTTTAGTTGGAGTTCAGCACAACCAGGGTCGTCAAGGGAGCTGCACTTGCTGATTTCGTGGCTGAATGGACGGAGGCACCAGGGCTCAAGGAGGGCGAGGATCGGTCTCTCTCCCCAGGAAGTGAGGCACCAGATGGCTAGGTCATGTACTTCGATGGAGCATTCTCGCGGCAGGGCGCGGGGGCTGCAGCAGTGCTTATATTCCCCACTCAGGACAAGCTCTACTACGCTGTACAACTCTGTTTCTAGCAGGGCAAGAAGGTCTCCAACAACATAGCAGAATATGAGGGCCTCATAGCAGGCCTAAAAGCTGCGACAGCACTAGGAGTGAAGCGCCTCGTCATCAAGGGCGATTCACAACTCCTCGTCAACTTCTCCAACAAGGTGTATGAGCCGAAGGACGATCACATGGAAGCATATCTTGCGGAAGTACACAAGATGGAGAAGCAGTTCTGGGGGCTAGAGTTGCAGCATGTGTCCCGCGGCACCAACCAAGAGGCTGATAACATTGCCAGGAGGGCATCCAGATGGCTGCCTCAGGAGCCTGGCGTTTTCGAGGAACTACTCTTCAAGCCGTCGGCAGCACCATCACTTTCAGGCACGGCACAGCCTCGGGAAGAACTCCCTCAGCCACCTGCCACAGGAGCCCAGGCATGTGGCCCGACCTTAGGAGCCCGCCTACTCTTGGCGCTGGAGCCTCAGGAGGATGCTGGACCACGGAATTCAAGGACTACCTGATACAAGGGGCGCTGCTAGAAAAGAGGAGGGCGCGGAGTGCGTGGCAGGCGAAGCCATAGCCTCTCTGCATCAAGGCGGTGAGTTATCACGGAAGCAGCCAAATAGCGTTTCCTGGCTGCATCTCCAGGGAACAGGGGAAGGAGCTGCTGGCCGACATACACGGTGGAGATTGTGGAAACCACTCATCGTCACGGACCCTCGTCGGCAAGGTGTTTTGCAGTGGGTTCTACTGGCCTACGACACTCAACGACACGATAGAGCTGGTGAAGTCCTGCGAAGCCTGCCAATTCCACGCCAAGCAGATCCATCAGCCAGCACAGGGCCTACAGACCATACCGCTCTCATGGTCGTTCGCGTTCTGGGGGCTGGATATCTTGGGCCCATTCCCTCGAGCGCCTGGGGGCTACCGCTACCTCTACGTCGCCATCGACAAGTTCACCAAGTGGGCGGAGGTGGAAGCCGTCCACACCATCCCAGTCGGGTCCGCGGTCAAGTTCATCAAGGGCCTCGTGAGACGGTTTGGGGTCCCTAACCGCATCATCACCGACAACGGTTCGCAGTTGACCAGCAATCTCTTCAAAACATATTGTGCTAACCTTGGAACACAGATCTGCAACGCTTCGGTGGCGCACCCCCGGAGCAATGGCTAGGCCAAACGCGCCAACGTAGAGGTCCTGAGGGGTCTCAGGACAAGAACCTTCAAGAAGAAGCTGGAGGCTTGCGGCAGGGGCTGGCACGATGAGCTCCAGTTCATGCTGTGGTCCATCCGCACCACCGCCACCAAACCAACAGGTGAGACCCCATTCTTCCTCGTCTATGGAGCAGAAGCGGTCTCCCTCACGAGGTCAAGTGTCACTCCACGCGGGTCCTGGCATTTGATGAGGCGCAGCAGGACGCTATGCGGGGGATGGACCTCGTGCTAGGGGAGGAACGCCGCCGTGAAGCCACACTACGGGCGGCAAGGTACCAGCAGGCGTTGTGGCGGTATCACTGTCGCAACATCCGCCCCAGGACGCTCAAGGTAGGTGACCTCGTCCTAAGGCGGGTGCTCTCTAGGGAAGGGCTGCACAAGCTCTCACCCATGTGGGAGGGCCCGTTCAAGGTTGTCCAGGTTTCCAGGCCTGGCGCCGCGCGCCTGGAGACCCAGGATGGGGTACCCATCCCGAACGCCTGGAACATCCAGCACCTCCGGAAGTTCTACCCCTGAGGAAAGGCCCGGTGCCTGTGAAGAAGGCCTAGTGCCTGTGAAGCTCGCCGCCCGAAGAAAGGCCCGGTGCCTGTGAAGAAGGCCCAGTTCATGTGAAGCTTGCCGCCCTTGACACTCTCACGTAATAATGAGTGGGGCTATATACGCCCCGGAGTCTCAGGAGTGGCCGCCCTTGGGCCTCGGGGGCTCCCTCCCACGCCCAGTGGCAGCACTTAGCTCCACGCCGGTGAGAAGACGTCGAAGACTAGACTAGGTGCCGGACACGGCTTTTCATTTGCTTTCTGCAGTTGGCTCACTCTTCCTTCTTTGAACTTTGATTGAAGTTGCTTCTGATGTTCTTTGCCGGTCCTAATCAATCGCTTCCTGCCTCCATTTTTTGTCTTCAGCACTTTGTCTAATTCGCTCTCTCTCGCAAGCCTCGTGAGGGGGCTGTACGGGTGCCCTCGCGAGCCCTTTTCTTTTGATTTTCGCGAGACTCTCTCGTTCGAGTTCACAGCGGACCCTCTCTGTCCGTGCCCCTCGGGCATCGCGACACGAAGCGCCGGACCATCGCCGGAAGCCCAGTGACCAAGGTTTGGAAAAGGATAATCTCTCAACGAGTTTTTTGCAGAGTTTTTTGCAGCGCTAAAGACGGCCGGTGAGGCCTGAGACAGACACCTCGCGAGGCGGAAACTACTTCAAGCATACCAAGCTAAGTCATTCCTACACGCCAACATACAACAATGGCGCCATGACACAGCACAGGAACAATAAGTGCAGCATATTAACTAGAGAATCATAGTTTGTTGCACACCCCCACGGGGCCCCATACTTGTCTCTCTCAATGCAGGAAAGAAGGAAAACAAAACAAAAGCAACACGCACCTCACAGCAGCTCACGAGGAGGGATCCACGGCGTCCTCCCGAGCTCAGCCAGACTCCACCTCGCGCTTCACCAAAGCGCGACGATGGGATGACCCGCTGCCACCCTCGAGGCGGGCACGACGGTGTGGCGGTTGATCGTAGCCTCCGCTGGAGGAACTGGCACCGGAGGAAGAGCCGCTGTAGCTTGATGAGCCGCGGTCGCCGCCTGGAGCAAGTTCGCCTTCACCCTCATCACGACCGTCACCAAGACCGAGCACCTCGTCGCCGTCGTTGTCTTCAGGGCAGCACCCAACGCAGCGGTCGTCCTCTCCAAACACCCTCACGTAGAGGGCTGCGTCGCCATCATACTTGAAGTGGAGGGTGCACCGCCTGCCCAGACCACGTGCGCGGGCAAACATCTGCCAGCCTCGGGCCAGGGCTGCGTTGCCAGCGATGGAGACTTCCACCGCGACCTAGGAGGCCCTGCTGCAGCAGCCATCCGCCTGCAACCAGAGCCCGCTTGGGCCAGCAGCCGGCAGCTCGCCGATGAAGGAGCAAGGGAGCTGAAGCCAGTTGCCGGCCGGGTTATCCGACCACACGACGAACTCAGGCAGCACCTCCGCCGAGTGGAAGCGCGGCCGGGGAGGCCACGCAGCCGCAACACGCCTTCCCCCACCAACCGGACTGCCTCGACATGGACAGCCACCACCACGTGAAGAGCCACCGCCCGCGGCGCGAAAGCCGCGCGAAGTCGCGGCGTGCTGCGAGGACGCGTCCATGCTTGGGCGGAGGAGAGCCAGACCCTTCCTGGCGAGCCTTCCCCTTCTCCGCGGCTGAAAACCTCTTCGCGGGCGCCATGGGAGCGCTGGGATCAACGGGTGCGAGGGAGGAGAAGCGAGTGGAATGGGAAGAGATGGGAGACGGGGGCTCTTGCCCCTCCTTATTATAGCCCAAAGGAGGCCAACCGTCGACCTCCATGATCGCAGGTAATGATGACCCTTTTTGCATGCAGCAGGGACTCGTCAAGTTGGGCAGTTGCCGAGGCAGCATGGGGAAGCGGAGACGCTCACGTCCAATCAGTCACCACGCGTCGACCAAGGCCATAGGCTGTTGGGACCCGCGGCGCTCCGCACTTGCCCTTTGGCTTCACTGCTAAGCCAAGTCCGAGCGCGCCTTGGGCCCGGGGGCTATTGTCGGCGTTCTGGGAACGGGGGTCCCCAGACTTTCCTGCCTGCGGCCCGTGGCGTGGCTCCACCAGTGGCCCAGTACGGCATGACTTCATCAACCAACGCTCAAGACCCTCGCGAGGGGCCAAGCCTCGCGGGGCGGACGACACAAGGCCTCCTCAGAGGCAGAGAGATCAAGGCAAGGGGTACCTCGCGAGGTCCCCATGATGCAAGCCATGACGACCAAGGCCAAGCGGGCGCTAGCCCGCACAGTGTCCTCATTTCCCCTTTGGTGCTAAGGGCGCAAGCGCAGGCACGGAGTACCGAGGCCTCAGGCAAAGGTTTCCATATCGGTGCAACAAGACCAAGACCAGTAGGACGGCAGGACAGAGGTCATCGTGGAGCCCAAGACAGCGTCACCGCCATCGCCTTTGACATGCGAAGACCACCTTTAGTCAGGATAGCTTGTACTAGTTGTCCCCTTTCAAAATGGCCATTGTTAGACCCCTTCCCGCTCGATATTTGGGAAGAGGACCAGGGCCTCTATAAATAGGGCTAGCCACCATAGTAGAAGGGACGGATCGATCCCGCCTGAGCAAACCACCAAGCACAAGAACACCTCTCCTCGCGAGGCTGTTCTTCCCTTGTACTGCTCATCATCAGCCCAAGAGGCAATCCACCACACCACACACAGGAGTAGGGTATTACACCACAACGGTGGCCCAAACCTGTATAAATCTTGTGTCTCTTGTTTTGTTCATCGAGCTAGCTTAGAGATGGCAGTGAGGCTGAGGGCGTGTTTCGGTAGGCGGAAATCTTCATGCACACCCCAGTGTTCAAACCTTAAGGGTTTTGCCAGAACCCGATATCTGAAAATATTCTCCAAAGCCCTCAACCACTTTCTCATATCGACATATGTCCCAAACCAAAAGTCAAACTCGGCCCCACCGATTTGATCCATCCGGTGCCACCAAGTTCATTTGACATAGCCACTGCCAGAAACCCTAGTCAGTTCGGTCTAACCGATGGGATCTTGATCTCACCGAGATGGGCTTGCAAACTCCCTATTGTCTATTGCAATATTTTCGGTCTCACCAAAATATGTAATCGGTCACACCGAGTTTGCCTGACCAACTCTCTGTTCTGCTTATTACCAAATCGGTCCATCGAGTTGTGTAATCGGTCAAACTGAGATGAGGTTTTACCCTGACCCTTGCACATCGGTCCCATCGAGTTGATCATACTTATTCGGTCCCACCGAGTTTGGTGAATTGTGTGTAACGGTTAGATTTTGTGTGGAGGCTATATATACCCCTCCACCCACTCCTCATTCATGAGAAAAGCCATCAGAACGTTCCTACTCATGTGTTGAGGCCAAGATATTCCAATCCAACCATATGAATCTTGATCTCTAGCCTTCCCCAAGTTGCTTTCCACTCAAATCATCTTTCCACCAAATCCAATCCTATGAGAGAGAGTTGAGTGTTGGGGAGACTATCATTTGAAGCACAAGAGCAAGGAGTTCATCAACAACACACCATCTATTACCTTTTGGAGAGTGGTGTCTCCTAGATTGGTTAGGTGTCACTTGGGAGCCTCCGACAAGATTGTGGAGTGAACCAAGGAGTTTGTAAGGGCAAGGAGATTGCCTACTTCATGAAGATCTACCCTAGTGAGGCAAGTCCTTCGTGAGCGATGGCCATGGTGGGATAGACAAGGTTGCTTCTTCGTGGACCCTTTGTGTGTGGAGCCCTTCGTGTACTCGTGCAACCATTACCCTTCGTGGATTGAAGTCTCCATCAACGTGGATGTACGATAGCACCACCTATCGGAACCACGCCAAAAACATCCGAGTCTCCAATTGCGTTTGCACACTCCAATCCCATCTCTTTACTTTCTTGCAAGTTGCATGCTTTACTTTCCGCTGCCCATATACTCTTTGCATGCTTGCTTGATATGTATTGTGAATGGTTAAACTTGTGCTTAAACACCACCTAAACTTGAAAAACTTAAAAACTGCCAACTTTGTGTGTTAAGGGTCTATTCACCCCCCCCCCCTCTAGACACCTCTTCTTGATCCTTTCAGAAACACCAAACAAGAACTAAGAAAGATGATGCAAGGATGCGATGCTTTGAGCTTGCTACCAATGATATGATCAAGCTACTAACTCCCCCCTTGATAGTACGCCAATCGATCCTATTACCCGGTCTCCCAACTACCACCATGATATCGGCAAAATAGAAAACCTATCAAGGGCAAAACTTAGCCTTGCACATAGTCCACTTGTGCTAGATAATGACGATCTTGACTTCCTCAAGTTGGACCACCTTTCTTGATTGTGTTGGCTTGATGAAGACTAGTTGATTGCTCCCCCATACTCCACTATGGCTGTATTGGGGAATGTTGCATGGGAAACAAAATTTTCCTACGCTCACCAAGATCAATCTAGGAGATGACCATCTATGAGAGGAGAGATTGGATCTACATACCCTTGTAGATCGCTAAGAGGAAGCCTTAAGAAACGCGGTTGATGTAGTCGAACGTCTTCGCGATCCAATCACGATCCATCCCACGAAGTCCTGATTAAGTGTCGAACGGACGACACCTCCACGTTCAACACATGTACGGCTTGGTGATGCCTTCACCTCCTTGATCCAGCGAGCAAGGATGAAGTAGTAGCTCGAGTTCCCGGCAGCACGACGGCATGGTGGCAGTGATGGTGGAGCAATCTCAGCAGGGCTTCGCCAAGCGTCTGCGCAAGGTGGAGGAGGTGTAACGGGATGGAGACGGGCAAGGGATGAAGGGTTGCTGCCCCCAATGCCTCCCCACCTTTATATAGGCGTGGAGGGGGCTGGTGGCTTGTCCTCCAAGGCCATATGGTCGTTGGCCAAGGGAGGGGGGAGGAAATCCTACCTTTTTAGGTGGAGGAAATCCCCACCGATTGCTATCCCCCTTTTTAGGGATCCTGATCTTATCCCCTTGGGATATGATACTATTCCTGTTAAGGGAGGATCTTGGTGCGCCTAGAATAGGGTTGTGGGGACTTTCCCCACTACTCACATTCATGTGGGTCCCCCATACAGGTGGGCCCCTCTTTGGAACCTTCTCGATACAATACCGAGAAAACTCAATCTTTTTCTGGAACCCCGATAACAACTTTCAATATATGAATCTTTACCCCCGGACTATTCTAGAGCTCCTCGTGATGTCCCAGAACCCATTCAGGACTCCGAACAACCTTCAGACTTTCCACTATTAATATCTCAATACTAACCTAGCGCCATCGAACGTTAAGCGTGCGACCCTACGGGTTTGAGAATCATGTAGACATGACCGAGACTCCTCTCCGGTCAATAACCAATAGCAGGACTTGGATGCCCATATTGATTCCTACATATTCCACAAAATCTTTATCGGTTGAACCACGATGTCAAGGATTCAATTAACCCTGTATGCAGTTCCCTTTGTCCATCGGTATGTTACTTGCTCAAGATTTGATCGTCGGTATCTCCTATCTCTACCTAGTTCAATCTCGTTACCGACAAGCCTCTTTACTCGTTCCATAATACAAGATACCGTGCCTAACTCTTTTGTCACATTGCTTGCAAGCTCATTGTGATGTTGTATTACTGAGTGGGCCCTGAGATACCTCTCCATCACACGGAGTGACAAATCCCAGTCTTGATCCATGCCAACTCAACAGATACCCTCGAAGATACATGTAGAGCATCTTTATAGTCACCCAGCTACGTTGCGACGTTTTATACACACAAGTTACTCCTCTGGTGTCAGTGAGTTGCATGATCTCATGGTCATAGGAACAGATACTTGACATGCAGAAAACAATAGCAATAAACTTGATACGATCATATGCTGCGTTTATAGTTTGGGTCTTGTCCATCACATCATTCTCCTAATAATGTGATCCCGTTATCAAATGACAACTCATGTCTATGACTAGGAAACCATAGCCATCTTTGATGAACGAGCTAGTTTGGTAGAGGCGCACTAGGGACATGTTGTTGTCTATGCATCCACACATGTATTTGAGTTTCCAATCAATACAATTATAGCATGGATAATAAAAGATTATCATGAACAAGGAAATATAATAATAACCACTTTATTATTTCCTCTAGGGCATATTTCAAACAGTCTCCCACTAACACTAGAGTCAATAATCTAGCATTACATGGTAATGAATCTAACACCCATAGAGTTCTAGTGTTGATCATGTTTTGCCCGTGGAAGAGGTTTAGTCAACGGATCTGCAACATTCAGATCTGTATGTACTTTGCAAATGCTTATGTCCTCCTCCTTGACCACATCACAGGTGGCGCTTTATATGTCTGGTCCTCTTGTGAAACCTTGGTTCCTTGTCTAGAGCAATGACACCATTGTTGTCACAGAACAGAGTCATTGGGTCCAGTGCACTGGGCACAACTCCAAGATCTGTCATGAACTGCTTCATCGAGACACCTTCCTTTGCTGCCTCTGAGGCAGCTATGTACTCCGCTTCGCATGTAGAATCGGCTACCACACTTTGCTTGGAACTGCACTAGCTTACCGCTCCCCCATTTAGAATATATACGTATCCGGTTTGAGACTTAGATTCATACGGATCAGTGTTAAAGCTTACATCGAAGTAACCCTTTACGACGAGCTCTTGATCACCTCCATAAACTAAAAACATTTACTTAGTCCTTTTCAGGTACTTAAGGATATTCTTGACTACTGTCCAGTGTTTCCACTCCTGGATCACTTTGAAACCTTTTGACTATACTTATGGCAAGGCTGACATCTGGTTTGTGCACAACATCGCATAAATGATAGAGCCTATGGCAGAAGCATAGTGGATGACACTCCTCTTTTCTCTATCCTCTATAGTCGTTGGGCATTGAGTCTTACTCAACTTCACACCTTGCAAAATAGGAAAGAACCCCTTCTTGGACTGGTCCATTTTGAACTTCTTCAAAATCTTATCAAGGTATGTGCTTCGTGAATGTCCTATTAAGCGTCTCGATCTATCTCTATAGACCTTGATGCCTAATATAAAATCAGCTACTCCTAGGTCCTTCATTGAAAAACTCTTTTTCAAATATTCCTGCATGTTTTCCAAAAGTTCTATATTGTTTCCAATCAGCAATATGTCATCAACCTATAATATTAGAAACGCTATAGAGCTCCCACTCACTTTCTTGTAAATACAAGCTTCTTTGTAAACTTGTATAAACCCAAATGCTTTGATCACCTGATCAAAGTGAAGATTCCAACTCCGAGATGCTTGCACCAGTCCATAAATGGATCGCTGGAGCTTGCATACTTTGTCAGCATTCTTTGGATCGACAAAACCTTTCGGTTGCATCATATACAGCTCTTCCTTAAGGAACCCATTAAGGAATGCTGTTTTGACATCCATCTGCTAGATTTCATAATCGAAAAATGCAGCTATTGCCAACATGATTCTGACGGACTTAAGCATCGCTACGGGTGAGAAAGTCTCATTAGAGTCAATTCCTTGAACTTGTGAAAATCCCTTTGCCACAAGTCGATCTTTATAGACAGTGACATTACCGTCCGCGTCCGTCTTCTTCTTGAAGATCCATTTATTGAGAATGGCCTTTCGCCCTTCAGGTAATACTTCCATAGTCCATACTTTGTTTCATACATGGATCCCATCTCGGATTTCATGGTTGAGGGAGTCCTGGACTAAGGGGTCCTCGGGAGTCCGGTTTATTCCATGTGGGCTGGACTAATGGGCTGTCAAGATACAAGGAAGAAGACCACCTCTCGTGTCCGGTTGGGACTCCCGTATGCGTGAATGGCAAGTTTAGGTGTCCGGATATACTATTTCCTTTCTATTAAACCGACTTTGTACAACCCTAGACCCTCCTGGTATCTATATAAACCGGTGGGTTTTAGACCAGAGGCAGGATCATAACATTGATAGGCTAGCCAAGTTAGGGTTTAGCCATTGTGGTCTCGAGGTAGATCAACTCTTGTAACCCCTATACCCATCGAATATAATCAAGCTGGAGTAGGGTTTTACCTCCATTAAGAGGGCCCGAACCTGGGTAAACATTGTGGCCCTTTGATCATTGTTACCATCGATCCTCAGACATACAGCTTGGGCCCCCCTACCCGAGATCTGCCGGTTTTGACACCAATTGGTGCTTTCATTCAGAGCTCCGCTATGTCGTAAATAGAAGGATTGATGGCTCCCCTCTTCATCAACAATGATGCTGTGTCCAGGGAAACTTTTCTCCCCGGATAGGTCTTTGTGTTTGGCGGCTTCGTGCTTCATGCCAACTCGACCAACCACCTTGAGCAAGTCGATAGTTATGCCCCCGGCCACCAGATCAGGTTCGGAAACCTGAACTACAGCGCTGATATCCGAGGAGATCGGATCTTCGAGGGGTTTGCAGCCTTAGTTGCCGCCCTACCCTCATGAAGGAAGCTCTTCAAATCTTCTCTTAGATCCCGTCCAGGGGTCGACACTCACGCCTGCCTTGGACTTAGATCCAGAGCAGGTAGTATCGTCTGAAGACGGGATGATCAACCCCGCTAGACTCTTCTCTATCATGGAACTTCCAACCGAAGACACATATGCGATCTTGGACTCACCTCTAGACGACAACTCTAAACTGTCAAGGTATATAACGATCGGGCCCAATCAGTTGTCTATCACCGAGCTCAGCTCTGTAGATCTGCAGACTTCTACCCAGCTTTCACCCTTAGACGAAGCACTGGGCTTAATGCAGTCTCTCGCCATTAAGAACTACACCCAGTCTGCACTAGGGGCTGAGAGCGGGGAATTTTATGCCCCACCCACCACCCACTTAAAAGCCACTATCGAGGATCTAACCGACATGCTAGACTACGCGTCTGAAGACATCGACGGTATGGACGACGATGCCGACACCGAACCAGGCCAAGCCCCACCCATTACAGGGTGTTGGACGACCACTTCTACCTATGATGTATACATGGTGGACACTCCTGATAAAAAGGACGACGAGGATAATCAAAATCCAGATAAGGACAAGCCCGTCGACGAACCACCAAAATGTTGGCGCCAGCGGCATCGCGCACGATCGCGTCGGGCAAGGGACAACAATACCGGCACCAAAGACAATGAGACTTTGGATAATTCCGAAGACCCCGAACACCCCGTTGAGTCCACGTCCGAACGGATGAGAGGGAGGAGGGTCAGTATAGCCCCAAACACGCTGATCGTGAAGATTCAGAGGACAACAACTATATGCCAGTCTCTGAAGAGGATGTTAGCCTTGGTGACGAATATTTTATCGTCCCAGAGGAACCTCTCAAAGAAGAACGCTTCAAGCGACAGCTCGTCGCCACCGCGCGGAGCCTGAAAAAGAAGCAACAACAGTTCAAAGCTGAATAGGATACACTCAATGAAAGGTGGACCAAGGTCCTGGCAGCCGAGGAGTACGGCCATGAGTGACCCGTAGAAAGTTACCCCAAGCGCAAGCTGCTGCCACAATTCAACAACGAAGCCCTTGAGCCAATACCGCCGTATACAGTAATGCAGATCAACCAGACTGACCACCACGTGGACGGGGAAAAATGGCACATCAAGACGAACACCAGCCCACACCCCCTCGCCGAAGAGGCAAGGAGACAGCGGCTGCAGGCTATACATATGATTTACATCAGGACCTGGCCAATAAAGCCAGTCAGACTAGATCGATCTATGGATCGAGAGGCCGTGCCCCGGCGCGAGATAACGGCTATGAAGCCCGGCGTGATGAACATTACAATATTCGGGACCTGCACCAAACTTAGATGTCATCCGATCTCTGCCGTGATGTTGAATGATATAGAGGTGCCGCACACCCTATGTGCTTTACTGATGAGGTAATGAAATACCAGTTTTTGGAAGGGTTCAAACATGTAAACATTGAGCAGTACGATGGAACAACGGATCCGGCCGTCTGGATCAAAGATTTTCTTCTCCACATTCATATGGCTCGGGGAGATGACCTTCACGCCATTAAATATCTTCCTCTAAAGCTGAAAGGACCAGCACGACACTGGTTGAACAGCCTCCCAGAGAACTCCATTGGAAGCTGGGAAGATTTAGAAGATGCTTTTCAGGCCAACTTTCAGGGCACTTATGTCCGGCCACCGGATGTTGATGACCTAAGTCACATATCCAGCAACCTGGCGAATCGGCTCAAAAGCTTTGGAATCGGTTCCTAATTAAAAAGAACCAAATCATGGATTGTCCAGATGCTGAAGCCTTAGCGGCCTTCAAACATAGCGTCCATGATGAATGGCTCGCCCTACACCTCGGGCAGGAAAAGTTGAAGACCATGGCAGCCTTAACTGCACTCATGACCCATTTTTGTGTGGGTGAAGGTAGCTGGTTGGCTCATAGAAGCAACAACTCTGGCGACCCCGACACTTTTGAGGCCAGGGACGGCAATGGTAGACCACGCCGCAATAAAAAAACGTCGGAGCAATAATGACGACGCAGATGATACGAAAATCAATGCCGGATTTAGTGGTTCTAAATCCAGTCAACAGAAGAAAACTTTCAAAGGCAACAGGGATGGCCCATCCAACTTGGACAAAATCCTTGAGAGGCCCTATCAGATCCATGGCACACCCGATAAGCCTGCTAACCACACCAACAGAAATTGTTGGGTTTACAAATAGGCAGGTAAGTTAAATATCAAACACAAGGGAAAGGGACCTCCAAGCGAGGACGATGATGAGCCCCATCAGCCGAACATCGGGGGCCAAAAGTAGTTTCCCCCCGAGGTGAAAACAGTGAACATGATCTATGTCACTCACATTCCCAAAAGGGGGCGTAAACACACACTAAGGGACGTCTATGCCCTAGAGCCTATCGCCCCAAAATTCAATCGATGGGCAGCCTGTCCGATCACCTTTGATCACAGGGATCACCCAACCAGTATCTGTCATGGGGGTCGGCCGCCCTGGTACTCAATCCAAGCATCGATGGATACCATCTCACCAGAGTCCTTATGGACGACGGCAGCAGTCTCAACTTGATTTATCAAGACACTGTCCGCAAGATGGGCATTGACCCATCAAGAATCAAGCCTAGTAACACAACCTTTAAAGGTGTGATACCCGGTGTGGAGGCCCGTTGTACGGGCTCATTAACACTGGAGGTAGTGTTCGGCTTCCCAGACAATTTCCAAAGTGAAGAACTGATCTTCGACATCGTCCCCTTTCGCAGCGGTTATCACACACTGCTCAGACGAACTGCTTTCGCCCACTTTAATGCAGTCCCGCACTATGCTTATTTGAAGCTTAAAATGCCCGACCCACATGGAGTTATCACAATCAATGGAAATATGGAGCGCTCCCTCTATACTGAAGAGCACACCACGACCCTTGCAGCCGAGGTGTGCGGCGGCCTCATTAAGCCGAATAATTCGTCGGACATTAAAGCCAATGACATTTCTAAACGAGTCTGGTCTGCGCATCACTGCGATAACTCGACGAATCCGGACCTCGATTAGCAGTTCGGCCTCCGCCGATTGCCCCATAATGTTGCGGCTTATGTACCACGCATACATTACTATGCACTCAAGATACCTTGGGCAACGCCGGAGCCACACTGCAGAAAAAGTCCATAGTACGGCTTGACCCTATTTGGACCTTATACATTTTTTCACTACAGGTTCATTAAGAGCCCTATCTACTGTATGGTTGCATTAGGGAACCTTTCAAGGATAGCTTTCCCCTCCTTTACGAACAACCATCAAATACCCCTGTCAAAGGATTCGTTACTAAGGAGAAACGACGCGGACGTGCGGCAGGGCATCACTGGAGTCTTTGAACCATTACTTTTAGGCCCTGTGCTAGTGCACACCGAGAAAAAGGTCCCTGGAGTCAAGAGGAGTTTGATTCAAACTCTGAAGATAATCCCCTGCAAGGAAGTGAACGTTATCACCGAAGATTATGATAACAAGAGTGCCCCTAAAAAATTGCTAACGCAAAGCAACTGGCTCGGTGCTCGTCCGAAGGAAGTAACTGCAACCGAGAAGATTGAAGACGAAGTGAAGATGTAGCATTTATTTTGTTGTTTCTCTTCACTTTGTTGAGTCACAGGACCACCGTACTACTAAGAGGGGTGTAGCGTTCGAAGCTTTGATTCTCTGATGCTAAATCCAAATCCTATGAAAGTTGCAAGGGAAATCTCTTTGTGTTCTGAGCAAATACTTGCCAACAAGAGACCTTCTTCACTGCGAGAGATTTGTCTCTGACCGAGGAGTTAGCATTACTTGGTCCTAAAGTAATGTTACCGTTGCTCTTGAAATCCGGCCGTTGTGAACGTGTCGGTTGGCCATTGGCTGTACCATGTGTCCAAAATGGCCATTTCCCACCAGGGAAGGCTGCGGCTATAAATAGCCACCCCACATCAGCGTTATCCGGTGGCTTCTCCATTTGATTGTGAGAAGATAGTTGAGCAAACCGCTCTCCAAAGTGTTTTGAGTTTAAAATCCACTGAGAGAAAACCCCTAGATCCAAAAAATTAGATAGTGGTTCAGCATCACTCGAATCTAAGTCCAGTACGCTCCGCCTATCACTCTTGAGAGCTGCAAACTCTCTAAACAGTTAGGTGCCAATTTCTTCAGAGACCAAGAGTAATTATGGTTCTCGAAGAAGAAGTCTGTAAAGGTTTAGAGATCGCCTCAAGTATCTACCACGAGTGATCGACATTGGTTGAGGAACCAATTTTCGAGGAGAATAGAGCGAAGAGAGTTTATCGTTTGTGTTAAATGACAACCCCTCCAACCAGACGTAGTCCTTGTGCAGAAGGGCGAATTGGTATACCAAATTCCTTGTCTCCATTGAGCATCACTGGTTACCTCTGCTTCTCCTCTTTACATTCAAATTGTTTCAATCATGTGAATTGTCTCGATGCATGCTTTTAGTTTCCATTCGTTAGTTTGTAGTTGCTCGTTGTACACTATTTTCATTCATTCCACTGCTGGGTTCCGAGAGTTTTGATATTTCCAGAGAAATTTTAAAACTCCCATTCACCCCCCTCTGGTAGACATACTTCGTTCCTACATCTTGCATCTTGACTCCAAGACTATGGGAGCAAGGACACATATGACAATTAGGTCAAACACAAGTTTCCTAAGGCAATCATGCCTTTTAACAAGAGCATGTCTTCCATGATTCTCCAAAGATGGACTTCCACACCTTGTCCTTCAATGACGCGTTTGATAAATTTGTTGTGATGAACATATTGAACAAGACCACCGACAACACACTTCCTCATGTTCAATGAGCGAAGAAGCCCAACCTTTCTTTAAAGGCCAAGGTAACCCAAGAAGAGGATCAAGAAGAAGAGAAGGAGTGTTGCCCCAAAGATACAAAATATGCTTCCCACGAGCACATGGCTCTTGCGTCAAGGCAATTTTGGGGCAACAAGAGGAACTTCAATTTGAACTACTCTACACAGTTCAAGTGGCTCGAAGGCTAGGGATCAACGAGTGAGGACTTGTCACAATTGTGGGAACGTGAGCCACTTCATCGCGGAGTGTCCTTATGAGAATAGGGAAGACAATGGAGGCAAGCTTATCTGCAAGGACAAGACAAAAGTCATTCCCAAGCAAGAACAACCACTACATGAAGAAGCCACCCCAAAAGGGGTTGGTGGTACATGAAGAGTATGACTTTGATGATGATGATGAACCAAGCAGTGAAGGGGCTACAACAACCTTCATTGCCATTACCATCACTTCAACTCCAATGTGTCACTCTTCGACTCCCCCAACAAAAACTCCATCACCACCCACAAGTGCCTCATGGCTAAAGCTTCCAACAAGGTAACCCCTCACACCAAAGCAATCATTCCTACTAATCCCTCCTTGATGGATCAGGTGGGAGATAGTGAGGAGGCAAAGGAAGAGGAGAATGAATTTGACAAATCCATTGGCAAGGTCAAAGGCGAGACCACTAAGCACTTTGTTGCTCTCTTGGAACAACTTGGTAAAGCCAATGCGCACGATGAATCTCAAGAGGGAACCATCGCTAAGATGGAAGAGCATAGTCGAGTATGCCGATTAGAGAGTGGATATTTCTCTTGCTCTTGAGGAAGAGCAAGGTCTTACAGTCGCTCTTGAGGAGTCACAAAACATGGGCCATGCTAAATTAAAGAAAGGTCATGACCATGCTCAAGTTCTTGCTAAAGTTCTTAAATCTCAAAATGATGAACTTGGGGTTGGCCATGCTAGACTTAAAGAGGAGTTTGACTTACTTGACAAGGCTCACAAGGCCTTGAAGGATGCTCATGCTACACCCAAGGAATCTCATGATCAACTCCAAGTGAAGCTAACTAAAGAGATCACAATGTGTCCTCCTTTTGTTTTAGTTGATCATACTCGTGCAACTAACCCTTGTTGTGAGCATGCTCATCTTGTTGAGGAGAACACTAAGTTTAAGGAGCAATTTGAGAGAGGCATGGTATCGTGCATACAAGGTGAGAATAACGTCAACAAACTTTTGAGAAATCAAAAGGAAGTTCTAGCTAAGGAGGGGTTGGATTTGTACCCAAGTCGAAGAAGAAGAAAAGCAAGAAGAGCAAAACCAAGCAATCTCTTCCTCTCAAAGATGTATTTGTGAAGGAGAGAGAGAATGCTCCAAAGGAGAAGAATAGCAAGGTGGTGGGTGGTAATGCCAAAAGTGGCAAAGCCACTTATCCCGACCATGCCAGCGATTTTAAACCTTCTTATGTTTTATGCCATGCTAGTGAAAGCCAACCAGAACTCTATTGCTGATGAAGAATGACAAAAGAGCAGTGGGAATGATTGATTCATTGGAAGGAAAATTGTGAGTCGTGAAGTCTTAACACTCACTTTTTGGTAACCCAAGTGCATGATTTCAAATATAGTAACTCCAATGATAATGGTGGAAAGAGGAGTCTCACTCCATGCTTTGTGACACCATCAAACAAGAGTCCTTCAGGGGAAGAGTGAAAAAGAGAGGTTGAATAAATGGAGAGGTGATCAATACTCTGCCACACTTGAGAGTATGGTGATAGTAAATAAGGAGCTTGCCATAGACAAGGGAGCAGACAAGGACTCAAAATTGATGGAGCCCAAAGAATTAGAGGAGCTTCGGGTTGCCTCCGAGGAGCGAATGGTGACCATGATGGGACACCAAATTGCTGGTGAGGAGATCATGTTGAGGAACAAGCAAGAGAAGCAAGAGCAAAGACTTAAGTTCATGAATTTAGAGGCCCTTTACAAGAAGGGGAAAGCCTACTTCGAGCTTATGCGCTATCAGTGAGTAAGGATACCTAGTCGAAGGATGGGGGCCTATGGGCGTACCGGGACCGAGCTGCCTGTCGGTGTCAAAACCGGCAGATCTCGGGTAGGGGGGGCCAAGCTGTGCATCTAAGGAACGATGGTACAGGGGGCAAAGGGACACAATATTTACCCAGGTTTGGGCCCTCCCAAAGGAGGTAAAACCCTACTTCCTGCTAGATTGTATTCGATGAGTATCGGGGTTACAAGAGTTGATCTACCTCGACATCGTGATGGCTGAACCCTAGCTGGTCTAGCCTATGAGTATTGTTATGATAGCCTCTATGAACTAAATCCTTCGGTTTATATACACACTGGAGGGGTCTAGGGTTTGTATAAAGTTGGTTACAAGGGAAGGAAACAATACATCTGGACTCTAATCTTGCCGTTCAAGCACACATGAGTCTTATCCGAACACGGGGGACGGCCTTCAGCTTTTTTCTTCATGGCCCATCTAGCCTGGCCCGTATCCTCGAGCCGGACACCTGGGGACCCCCGAAACCAGGACTCCCTCAGTAGCCCCCAAACTTGCCTTCAATGACGATGCGGTATACGGATTTATGTCTTCGGCTTTGCAAGGCAGGTTCTCCACCATACTCCGGATTGATGATAGTCCGGCACCGGCTTCTGAGTCCGGTCTTTATGATTCCTCCCTGTCATCGCCTCGATTTCCACGTATTTGAGCGAATGTGAATGGTCCATGCCTTTTTTACAATTTAACCCTTCACGAGGCGCAGGTAGCGTCTATATAACGAGGTTAGATCCCCAAACGCCACCTCACATCACCCAAAAAGCACCAGAGCAAACCACAAAAAAGCTTCGAACCATGGCAAGCGCCCTTGTCTCCTCCTCGTGCCCCCATGGTCCTCAAGAGGGGGACTGGCGAAGCTGCTCAGTTTCTCACCTTCAGTTGAGTCGACTACAGACACAAGGATATCTTCCCCCCACAGATCTAGTCCCGTGCAGGCGGGATTAGATTCCATGGGCGATGACACGCTATCCAAGAATTTCCCCAACCCCATCCAGGAGGATAGGGTGTGCTTCATTTCATTCCTCCTAGTATTCCCAATCCACCCCTTCCTTAGGGGTCTATTGGAATTCTATGGGATCCAACTACACAATCTCACACCAGGTTCCATTCTGCATATCTCTGGTTCCATTGCTCTCTGCGAGTTAATTTTAGGCTGCGAGGCTCATTTCGAACTATGGAGAAAGTTCTTTTGCCTTGTCCCCCACCATCAAGGTGGAGGGTCTATATTTGAAGTGGGTGGCGCCAAAGTATGGCGTTTAGCCGGATCCGGCTACCCTGCTGGGACTCTGAGGAAAGGATCCGAAGAGTGGTCCTCAGAATAGTTCTACATCGAGGATGTCCCCCTTCCGGACCCAGTTCGGTGCGGTCTTCCCCAATTCTCCAGTGCTCCTCTAAAGAAGCTGCTTAACTAGTGCCCCAAGTCCCCCACGCAAGAGGACAATGCGGAAGTAATGAGACTTGTTAACAAGATCAGACTCCTTGCCCATTCTGGACTGTCCATCATCGAAGTCATGGCCATCGCGATAAAATGATGCATCCAGCCTCTCCAATTCAAAGTGGCCCCTTTATGGTGCTACAACGGGAAGGACGATGCATCTCGTTATAGGCGAGAGGGTCCGGACAACCAAGACGCTCTGGCGGCCATGCTAGCTGATCTGTATAAAGGGAAGAAGAGGAATTTGCCCACTTGAATTGCCGGGAAGGCTTTTCTATGTACAGCCCCATCGAATGGTTAAGTTGATCCTTTGTCAGTATTTATTTTTCCCTTATCATTGGAATTCACTAATCCAACTACATTCGTTGCCTTTAAGCAGTCATGGAGGAAGGTAGTCGAGAACATCCATTGCCCTCCTCCTCAGCCAAAAGAGAATGCTCGCAACGAAGAACCCGGATTCCACGAGGATCCGGATATATTTGTAGAATTCGAAGATGGAGTCTATTACCAGGCGAGCCTTGATGGCTCGGAGGTAGCCATTATGGACGACTACCCCGACCTCTACCCTTTTGTTAAGGTAAGTGTTCGGATTTTATCCTAAAAGAGAGAGAGATACTTTCAGTTGCATCTTGCCCACTGCACTAAACCGTGTTTCATAGGACCGGCGCTCGTCTAGCTGTACCCAAGCACAGGAAGACAAAAGAAATACAGTGTGATGTAGGGTAGAACCCTAGATGCTCGATCTTTCACGATTGGAGGGGATCCTACGAGGGACACGAGGAACACGAGGGGAAAACAAGGGGAATACGAGAGGAAACACAAGAGAAATCACTCAACCAACAAGATCCGGTCACACATATGCTAGATCCTCGAAACGCAGATAGATACACGATTCAAATCCAACAAAGGACGATACAAGTGGCGGGTAGTTATTCTCCATGAGGAGATCTTGAGGGGGTCTTCCCATTAAGGGGTCTTGAATCCGCTTGGGGGGGTCTTCTCCGAAGAGGTCGTGAACTCCAATGGAGAAGTAACCAAGTGGATGAGCAAAGCTCTCACACAAATATGAGCTAATCCTTTGCTAATCCTAACTAGGAGGAGGAGGAGGAGGTCTATTTATAGTATAAGTGCAAAAGGGGGCAGAATGAAGGGGTACATGGGCTTTGGGCCCGAAGCTGCGCACACATAGGCAGCGGACGTCCGGTCTCTACCGGTCGTCCGATCGCTCGTGAAGGCCCGGACGGCCGGTAGGGCTCAGAGTTCCGCTAATAACGTTATGTGAACATTGTGCCGGACGTCGGGAGGTGGCTAGTCATCCAGTTGCTTCGATCTTCAGTTGAAAAGCTTCAAGTATGGACTTGCCGGTCCGGTGCGGGCCGGTCATCCGCTCGCTGAGCAGTGTTGCCGGTTGTCCGGAGTGGGCCGGTCGTCCGCTCGCTATAGCTCTCGTTGACTGGGCTGGGCCTTCAGGCGCCAGACGTCCGATCCTGGTCGGACGTCCGCTGGCTAGAGTGTCAGGCGCCAGACATTCAGTGTTGGGCGGACGTCCGCTCACTGGAGCTTCTTCGGTAGCTCTTCTTCTTGTCCTTCGTACTCGGTGTGCTCGCCGTCTTGTCCATTGGATGTAGCTGTTCCATGGCCTTCCTCCAAGTGCCTGATCACACATAGTGTTTTCGCTTGAGGTAGTAGCCATGTCTCATGTGTAGAAAGAGGGAGTTCGGAGAGGAGCGAGTTCACATTATCTTTGATAGCCTTTGCTCGAGCTCTTGTCATTGGTCCAAGTGATGTCGTGGCAGATGTAGATATGTCCATGGGGATGATCGTGGGATGCTCCGCATCATCTCCCCCCCCCCTTTGGGAAAGATCCGACCTCGGATCGAAAGCTTCATCACCATGGTATGGCGAGAGGTCTTTGACATTGAAGATGTCTCTCACGTTGTACTTGTCGCTTGGGAGGTCGATCTTGTAAGCATTGTTGTTGTAGCGTGCTAGCACCTTGAAGCGTTCATCGGCTCGGGTTAGAAGTTTGGACTTGCGTTTGTTGGGGAAGTGTTCCTTGCGAAGGTGTAGCCACACAAGATCTCCTATGTTGAATATCATGGGTTCCTTGTTGATGTTGAGCTTGGTCGCGAGTCGTTGTACTTGGCACTTGCTACGTCTTGAGCTTGCGTTGGTTTTCCTTGAAGAGGAAAGGGTGATGCAGCAATAGTAGCGAAAGTATTTCCCTCCGTTTTTGAGAACCAAGGTATCAATCCAGTAGGAGGCTCCTCAAAAGTCCCACGCACCTACACAAACAAACAAAGAACTCGCAACCAACGCAATAAAGGGGTTGTCAATCCCTTCACGACCACTTGCGAAAGTGAGATCTGATAGAGATAGTATGATAAGATAAATGTATTTTTAGTATTTTATAATATAGATTGGAAAAGTAAAGATGCAAATAAAAGTAGATTGAAAGCTTATATGATAAAAGATAGACCCGGGGGCCATAGGTTTCACTAGTGGCTTCTCTCAAGATAGCATAAGTATTACGGTGGGTGAACAAATTACTGTCGAGCAATTGATAGAAAAGCGAATAATTATGAGATTATCTAGGCATGATCATGTATATAGGCATCACGTGCGTGACAAGCAGACCGACTCCTACCTGCATCTACTACTATTACTCCACACATCGACCGCTATCCAGCATGCATATAGAGTATTAAGTTCATAAAGAACAGAGTAACGCATTAAGAAAGATGACATGATGTAGAGGGATAAACTCATGCAATATGATATAAACCCCATCTTTTTATCCTCGATGACAATAATACAATATGTGCCTTGCTGCCCCTGCTGTCACTGGGAAAGGACACTGCAAGATTGAACCCAAAGCTAAGCACTTCTCCCATTGCAAGAAAGATCAATCTAGTAGGCCAAACCAAACTGATAATTCGAAGAGACTTGCAAAGATAACTTAATCACACATAAAAGAATTCAGAGGAGATTCAAATATTTCTCATAGATAAACTTGATCATAAACCCACAATTCATCGGATCTCGACAAACACACCGCAAAAAGAGTTACATCGGATAGAGCTCCAAGAAGATCGAGGAGAACATGGTATTGAGATCCAAAAAGAGAGAAGAAGCCATCTAGCTAATAACTATGGACCCGAAGGTCTGTGGTAAACTACTCACAACTCATCGGAGGGGCTATGGTGTTGATGCAGAAGCCCTCCATGGTCGATTCCCCCTCCGGCAGAGCACCGATGAAGGCTCCAAGATGGGATCCCGTGGATACAGAAGGTTACGGTGGTGGAAATAGTTTTCCGTCGTCTCTTTTGATGTTCTCGGGGTATGTGGTATATATAGGAGGAAGAAGTAGGTCGGTGGACGCCCGAGGGGACCATGAGATAGGGGTGCGCGCCCAGTAGGGGGGGGCGCCCTCCACCCTCGTGGCCGCCTTGACTGCTTCTTGACATGCACTCCAAGTCCTCTGGATCACGTTCATTCCAAAAATCACGCTCCCGAAGGTTTCATTCCGTTTGGACTCAGTTTGATATTCTTTTTCTTCAAAACACTGAAATAGGCAAAAAAAAAGCAATGCGGGTTGGGCCTCGGGTTAGTAGGTTAGTCCCAAAAATGATATAAATGTGTAAAGTAAAGACCATAAACATCCAAAACGGGTAATATAATAGCATGGAACAATAAAAAATTATAGATACGTTGGAGACGTATCAAGCATCCCCAAGCTTAATTCCTGCTCGTCCTCGAGTAGGTAAATGATAAAAACAGAATTTTTGATGTGGAATACTACCTAGCATAATTCTCAATGTAATTTTCTTTATTGTGGCATGAATGTTCAGATCCAAATGATTCAAAATAAAAGTTCATATTGACATAAGAAATAGTAATACTTCAAGCATACTAATCAAAGCAATCATGTCTTCTTAAAATAACATGGCTAAAGAAAGTTCATCCCTACAAAATCATATAGTTAGTCTATGCTTCATTTTCGTCACACAAAAATGCTCCCAAATTATACACCCCCGATGACAAGCCAAGCAATTGTTTCGTACTTAAATAATCTCAAACCTTTTCAACTTTCACGCAATACATGAGCGTGAGCCATGGATATAGCACTATGGGTGGAATAGAATATGATGATGGGGATTGTGTGGAGAAGACAAAAAAGGGAGAAAGTCTCACATTGACGAGGATAATCAACGGGCTATGGAGATGCCCATCAATCGATGTTAACATGAGGAGTAGGGATTGCCATGCAACGGATGCACTAGAGCTATAAATGTATGAAAACTCAACAAAAGAAACTAAGTGGGTGTGCATCCAACTTGCTTGCTCATGAAGACCTAGGGCATTTTGAGGAAGCCCATTGTAGGAATATACAAGCCAAGTTCTATAATGAAAAATTGCCACTAATATATGAAAGTGACAACATATGAGACTTGCTATATGAAGAACATGGTGCTACTTTGAAGCACAAGTGTGGAAAAAGAGATAGTAACATTGCGATGCCCCCTTTTTATTTATTTTTATTTTTTTAATTTTTTTAATTTTTTTTCTTTGGCCTTTCTTTTTTTTTCTTTTTGGCCTTTCTTTTTTTTCTGTGGCCTTTCTGTTTTTTGGCTTTTTTTTCTTTGGGGACAATGCTCTAATAATGATGATCATCACGCTTTTAACGATTTACAACTCATGAATTACAACTCAAAACTAGAGCAAGATATAACTCTATATGAATGCCTCTCGCGGTGTACCGGTATGGGCAATGAATCAAGAGTGACATGTATGAAAAATTATGCATGGTGGCTTTTCCACTAATACGATGTCAACTACATGATCATGCAAGGCAATATGACAATGATGCGTGTCATGATGATAAACGGAAAGGTGGAAAGTTGCATGGCAATATATCTCGGAATGGCTATGGAAATGCCATAATAGGTAGGTATGGTGGCTGTTTTGAGGAAGATATAAGGAGGTTTATGTGTGATAGAGCGTATCATATCACGGGGTTTGGATGCACCGGCGAAGTTTTCACCAACTCTCAAGGTGAGAAAGGGCAATGCATGGTACCGAAGAGGCTAGCAATGATGGAAGGGTAAGAGTGCGTATAATCCATGGACTCAACATTAGTCAAAAGAACTCATATACTTATTGCAAAAATCTACAAGTCATCAAAAACCAAGCACTACGGGCATGCTCCTAGAGGGATAGATTGGTAGGAAAAGACCATCGCTCGTCCCCGACCGCCACTCATAAGGATGCACAATCTAAGAACACCTCATGTTTCAAATTTGTTACACAACTTTAACCATACGTGCATGCTACGGGACTTGCTAACTTCAACACAAGCATTCTTTAAATTCATAATCACCCAACTAGCATGACTTTAATATCACTACCTCCATATCTCAAAACAATTATCAAGTATCAAATTGATCATAGCATCCAATTCACTTCCTATGATAGTTTTTATTATACCCAACTTGGATGCCTACCATTCTAGGACCAATTTTATAACCATAGCAAATACCATGTTGTTCTAAGAGACTATCAAAATAATATAAGTGAGGCATGAGAGACTAATAATTTCTACAAAATTAAGCCACTGCCATGCTCTAAAAGATATAAGTGAAGCACTAGAGCAAAAACTATCTAGCTCAAAAGAAATAAGTGAAGCACATAGAGTATTCTAATAAATTTCAATCAAGTGGGCTTCTCCCAAAAGGTGTGTACAGCAAGGATGATTGTGGTAAACTAAAAAGCAAATACTAATATCATACAAGACGCTCCAAGCAAAACACATATCATGTGGCGAATAAAAATATAGCTCCAAGTAAACTTACCAATGAACGAAGACGAAAGAGGGGATGCCTTCCCGGGGCATCCCCAAGGTTAGGATTTTGGCTATTCTTGAATATCTTGGGGTGCCATGGGCATCCCCAAGCTTAGGCTTTTGCCACTCCTTATTCCATAGTCCATCAAATCTTTACCCAAAACTTGAAAACTTCACAACACAAAAATCAACAGGAAATCTCATAAGCTCCTTTAGTGAAAGAAACCAAAACCACCACATAAGGTACTGTAATGAACTCACTATTTATTTATATTGGTGTTAAACCTACTTTATTTCAAGTTCTCTATGGTTCATACCCTTTAATACTAGCCATAGATGCATCAAAATAAGCAAACAACACACGAAAAACAGAATCTGTCAAAAATAGAACAGTCTGTAGAAATCTGTAACTCTCGAATAATTCTGGAACTTTAAAAATCCTACCAAAATAGGAAGTCCTGGGAAATTTGTATATTGATCTACATCAAAAATAATAAATGCAAAATAACATTTCTGTGAATTAACAAAATTATTTTCGTGCGTGCAAAGTTTCTGTTTTTCAACAGAATCAAATTAACAATCAGCATAGGTTATCCTATAGGTTCTACTTGGAAAAACACTAATTAAAACATAAAAACACATCTAAACAGAAGGTAGAGGAAAATTTATTACTAAACAGAAGCAAAAACAAAAACACAAAAGTAAAATTGGGTTGCCTCCCAACTAGCGCTATCGTTTAACGCCCCTAGCTAGGCATAAAAGCGAGGATAGATCTAAGTAGTGCCATCTTTAATTTTCAGTTTTTTAGTGGAGTCATGCTCGAATCCGGGAGGTTCTTTACGTTTTCCTTCATACTCAGAAATTTTTAGATCTAAAGAATCCAACCGCTTATTGCAAAGAGTAATCAACATATTCATGCGGTGAAGATTTCTGCTAACACTCTTGAGAGGTTCAAGAGATTTTTCTAAGATTTTTCTAACTTCGCAAATCTTTTCAAACACTTGTGTTTCTTCTTGGGTAGGATGAGATCCCCCTTTTTGAGGTAGTGTTCCACTATTCCCTCTATAATTTCATGCGCAATACTGGGATCAATTTCAATAAAATTTCCTTTGGCAATACAATCCAAGAGTTGTCTATGAGACATATTTATCCCAACATAAAAATTGCGGAGTAGAATTCTAAAATTCACCTCTAGAGTGCAATTACGATAAGATTCCATCATCCTATACCAAGCATCTTTTAAATTTTCTCCTTGCCTTTGCTTGAAGTGAAGAACTTCAGACTCGGGGGACATAGGAGCGGATAAAGGACCAGCCATGACAACGAGTAAACAAAAGACAACGAAAGAGAGAGAAGATTGGGAAAGAGAGAGCAAATAAAACCGCAAGGGTGAAGTGGGGGAGAGGAAAACGAGAGGCAAATGGCAAATAATGTAAATGTGAGGGAGATGAGTTTTTGATGGGTACTTGGTATGTCTTGACTTGAGCAAAGACCTCCCCGGCAACGGCGCCAGAAATCCTTATTGATATATCTTGAGCTTGCGTTGGTTTTCCTTGAAGAGGAAAGGGTGATGCAGCAATAGTAGCGTAAGTATTTCCCTCAGTTTTTGAGGACCGAGGTATCAATCCAGTAGGAGGCTCCTCAAAAGTCCCACGCACCTACACAAACAAACAAAGAACTCGCAACCAACGCAATAAAGGGGTTGTCAATCCCTTCACGGCCACTTGCGAAAGTGAGATCTGATAGAGATAGTATGATAAGATAAATATATTTTTGGTATTTTATAATATAGATTGGAAAAGTAAAGGTGCAAATAAAAGTAGATTGAAAGCTTATATGATAAAAGATAGACCCGGGGGCCATAGGTTTCACTAGTGGCTTCTCTCAAGATAGCATAAGTATTACGGTGGGTGAACAAATTACTGTCGAGCAATTGATAGAAAAGCGAACAATTATGAGATTATCGAGGCATGATCATGTATATAGGCATCACATCCATGACAAGTAGACCGACTCCTGCCTGCATCTACTACTATTACTCCACACATCAAACGCTATCTAGCATGCATCTAGAGTATTAAGTTCATAAAGAACAGAGTAACGCATTAAGAAAGATGACATGATGTAGAGGGATAAACTCATGCAATATGATATAAACCCCATCTTTTTATCCTCGATGGCAACAATACAATACATGCCTTGCTGCCCCTACTGTCACTGGGAAAGGACACTGCAAGATTTAACCCAAAGCTAAGCACTTCTCCCATTGCAAGAAAGATCAATCTAGTAGGCCAAACCAAACTGATAATTCGAAGAGACTTGCAAAGATAACTTAATCACACATAAAAGAATTCAGAGGAGATTCAAATATTTCTCATAGATAAACTTGATCATAAACCCACAATTCATCGGATCTCGACAAATAAAGAGTTACATCGAATAGATCTCCAAGAAGATCGAGGAGAACATGGTATTGAGATCCAAAAAGAGAGAAGAAGCCATCTAGCTAATAACTATGGACCCGAAGGTCTGTGATAAACTACTCACAACTCATCGGAGGGGCTATGGTGTTGATGTAGAAGCCCTTCATGGTCGATTCCCCCTCCGGCAGAGCGCCGGCGAAGGCTCCGAGATGGGATCTCACGGATACAGAAGGTTACGGTGGTGGAAATAGTTTTTCGTTGTCTCTTTTGATGTTCTCGGGGTACGTGGGTATATATAGGAGGAAGAAGTAGGTCGGTGGGCCTTGAGGGCCCACGAGATAGAAGCGCGCCCGATGGGGGGTGGGCGGGCCCTCCACCCTCATGGCCACCTCGACTGCTTCTTGACTTGCACTCCAAGTCCTCTGGATCACGTTCATTCCAAAAATCACACTCCCGAAGGTTTCATCCCGTTTGGACTCCGTTTGATATTCCTTTTCTTCGAAACGCTGAAATAGGCAAAAAAACGGCAATACGGGGTGGGCCTCCGGTTAGTAGGTAGTCCCAAAAATGATATAAATGTGTAAAGTAAAGCCCATAAACATCCAAAACGGGTAATATAATAGCATGGAAGAATCAAAAATTATAGATACGTTGGAGACGTATCAGGACTCGATGGTGAGCCTTGTATCTTCATGCATCTTCTTGAGGTAGCTTGCTCGTGCACTTGTGTCCATGTTGGTGCGCTCTTGTAGTGGAAGAGGAAGAATGTCCAATGGGGACAACGGATTGAAACCGTAGACGACCTCGAAGGGGGATTTGCCGGTTGTGGAGTGTCTTGCACGGTTGTAGGCATACTCGGCGATAGGTAGGCATTCCTCCCACTCCTTGATGTTCCTCTTGATCAACACGTGCAGTAGAGTGGAGAGTGTTCGGTTCGTCACCTCCTTTTTGCCGTCGGTTGAGGATGGTATGCCTAAGAGAACAAGAGCTTGATTCCGAGCTTGGCGCATAAGAGTCTCCCAAAAGTAACTCAAGTACTTGACGTCGCAGTCCAAGACAATCGTCTTTGGTACTCCATGGAGGTGCAAGATTTCACTACAAAAAAGATTTGCAATATGTGAAGCATCGTCTATCTTGTTGCATGGGATAAAATGAGCCATCTTGGAGAATAGGTCCACAACAACAAACACAGAATCCTTTCCATTTTGGGTTCTAGGCAAACCAAGTACAAAATCCATGCTAATGTCTTCCCAAGGTTGATAAGGAATAGGAAGGGGCATGTAAAGACCATGGGATTGAGCTTTTGACTTAGCTCTACGACATGTAGAGCATCGGTTGGTGAAGCGTGAGATGTCGCGGAACATCTTGGGCCAAAAATAGTTCTTTGAGAGCATAGCGAATGTCTTGTCGTGTCCAAAGTGTCCCATTAGTCTGCCTCCATGAGCCTCTTGCAAAAGGAGCAAACGAAGAGAAGAGTCGAGAATGCAAAGTTTGTTAGCTCTCATAAGCTAATCATCCTCGATGTGATAGCATTCCCAAGATGTATGCGTGAAACACTTGGCATAAGGAATTGCAAAAGTAGGATCATGCGCATACAAGTCTTTAATGTGCTCAAAGGCAATGACATTCAATTCAATTTTAGTGCCAAGCATACATATGCGGGAAAGAGCATCCGCCACAACATTTTACTTTCCTTTGATGTACTTGATGACATAAGGAAAAGACTCAATGGATTCACTCCACTTAGCATGACGCTTGTTCAACTTAGTTTGACCCTTTAGGTACTTGAGCATTTCATGATTGGTATGGATGATAAATTCATGAGGGCGAAGATAATGTTCCCATTCACGCAAAACTCGCACTAAAGCACATAGCTCTTTGTCATAGATGGGATAATTGAGTTGCGCTCCGAAAAGTTTCTCACTAAAGTATGCTATGGGGCACTTTTCTTGCGTTAACACACCTCCTATGCCATTACCACTAGCATCGCAATGAATTTCAGAAGTTTTGTCAAAGTTGGGTAATGCAAGCACAGGAGCATGAGTAATCAATTCTTAATCTCATTAAATGCGATATCTTGGGATAGTCCCCAAACAAATGGCGCATTTTTCTTACTCAAAGAATATAAAGGTGAAGCAATGGTGCTAAAATCCTTCACAAATCTACGATAGAAACTGGCTAAACCAAGAAAACTACGCACTTGTTGCAAGTTGGTTGGTTGGGGTCAAGTTTTAATAGCATTGATCTTAGATTCATCTACATGAACACCCTTAGAAGACACAACAAAACCCAAGAAAACAAGATTATCAACACCAAAAGGCAATTGTCCATTAGCATAAAGGCGCTCTTTCCTAAGGGTTCGCAACATGGTTCTAAGACGGGCGACATGATCTTTGAGGGATTTGCTGAAGACAAGAATATTATCAAAATAGACCACAACAAATACACCAATATAGGGATGAAGAACAAAGTGCATGACTCGCATGAAAGTACCGGGTGCTTCGGATAAACCCGTTGGCATAACTAGCCATTCATATAAGCCAAATTTGGTCTTAAATGTGATTTTCCATTCATCACCTTCTATGATGCGTATTTGATAGTAGCCACTCTTAAGATCAATCTTAGAGAAAATGGTGGCTCTGCAAAGCTCATCAAGCATATCATCTAGGCGTGGAATAGGGTAACGATATCTAACAATGATAGCATTGATGGGGCGGCAATCGGAACACATGCGCTAAGTATCGTATTTCCTTGGAACAAGGATAACCAGAATGACACAAGGGCTCAAGCTTTCACGTACATGACCGTTGTCGATGAGTTGTTGTACTTGCCGTTGGATTTCCTTAGTTTCCTCGGGGTTGACGCGGTAGGGAGCCTTGTTAGGTAGAGGTGCTCCTGGGATGATGTTGATTCGGTGTTCAATGCCTCGTAGTGAGGTAGACCCGGAGGTAGCTCGTCGGGGAAAACATCTTGGAATTCCTGCAAAAGAGGAGACAACACTAAAGGTAGATCGTGAGAGGTGTTAGTTTTTGGTGCCTCGTCTTTCAACAAAAGGACATAGTGCATAACACTCGATGGGTTCTCACACACTTCTCGCATCTCACTTTTGGTGGCAAATAGGACTAAGTTTTTCTTGTCGCTCATCGTGGAGGCACTCGATTTGGCTTGTGGCGCTCACTCTCTTTTGGGTGGGTCACTCTCTCACTCTTTTTCTCCATGATGGGTGGCTTGCTTGTCGGCCATCACTTGACTTGGAGACATAGGTCGCAGCACATACTCCTTTCCTTTCATCTTGAAGCTATAGTGATTGGTATGCCCATTGTGGATGATGCCTCGGTCAAATTGCCATGGTCGACCAAGAAGGAGGTGTCAAACGGACATAGGGACGACATCACACTATGAAGTGTCTTCATATGCTATGTTTTTGAAGGAAACTTTGACCGTATGCTCGACTTGGATAGTGCCGGAATCGCTTAGCCATTGGACCTTGTAGGCGTGCGGGTGCTTCATCTTGACCAATTGGAGTTTGGAGCATAGTTCTTCACTTGCCAAGTTGTGACAACTCCCTCCATCGATGATGACCTTGACGGACCTTCCATTGATGCCGGCCTTGATGTGGAAGATGTGGCATCTTTGGTCTTCGCTTGTTGATGTTGAAGAGTCAATACTTTGGAGACAACGAGAGCGGGGCTCGAATCCTCATCACAAAAGACTTGATCATCTTCATATTTGTTCACGCGCCGGTGCATGGCCACTTGCTCAAGGGCTTCCATTTCCTCTTTGCTCATGGAGTCATAGGTTCCGTCATCGTTGAGGATCATGGTGCGCTTGTTGGTACACTCAAAGGACTTGTGGCCTCGGCCACCGCATGTGAAACACTTGATGGAACTAGTCTTGACGGTCTCATCGGTTGGAGTAGATGATGAAGCTCGTGGCTTGAAGTTGTTTGTAGTAGGAGGACGACTTGAGGTTGTCGAAATTTTCTTGTAACTCGACTTGCTGCCATTGCTTGTAGATGGCTTGGTTGAGGTAGAAGGTGTTGGAGTCATTGAGGCTTGGTTGTTGGAGAAGCCATAGCTCTTGGACGAGTGCTTGGCGTACTTGAAGTCATCTTGCACTTGACATTCTCCTTTGGTAGCTTGATGCACGAGCTCAATGAGGTTGAGTAGGGTTGGAAGTCGGCAATCTTCTTGATGGGATGATTGATGCCATTCAAGAAATGGGCCATAGTTTGCTCATCATCTTCCGTGACATTGGCTCTTATCATGGCAATCTCCATTTCCTTGTAGTATTCTTCAACGCTCTTTGTTCCTTGCTTGAGGAGTTGGAGTTTCTTGAAGATGCCGCAGTTGTAGTATGTTGGCACAAAGCGTGCTCGCATGCCATCTTTCATTTCATCCCATGTGGTGATTGGTGGTTCACCTCTTGCTTCTCGACGCTCAACGACTTGTTCCCACCATATGAGCACATAGTCTTGGAACTCAAGGGATGCCATAGCGATCTTCTTCTCTTCCTCATAGTTGTGCAAACGAAAGATTTTGTCGACCTTCAATGCCCATGAAAGGTAAACTTCGGGATCATTACTTCCATTGAACTTGGGCATGGTGAACTTGAGCTTATCATAGCGTTGCTCTTCATTGTGTTGGGGTCGAGGGTGATGATGATGCACTTGACGTGGAGGATTGTCAACCTCATATTGCTCTTGGCGTGGAGGATTTTCGTAGTCATCATGCTCTTGATGAACTTGAGGTTGTGGAGGAGCTTGTCGAACTTGTTGAGGAGCTTGAGGAACTTCACGATGCACTCTTGCTCGGTAGTTTCGCTTTTGAATTTCTTCGCATAGTGCTTCCTCTTGATTGCACCTATCCCGGTTGCGGTTGGCGATGGCTCGACTTGTTTCTTGAAGGGCACATTGCGCCTCAAGTGCTTGAGCTTCACGTTGTTGTTGTTGAAGACATTGAGCCTCGGCATCTTGTTCGTCTTGCTATTGGCGCGCTCGCTCTTCCTATTGATGGCGTTGACATTGCCTTTCTTGTGCTTGTGCAAGAGGATCTTGGTTTTGGCGATGACGATGCATTTGCTCGTCGGAGTGCTCTTGTGGATGAGTGTCGTGTAGAGTATTGCGAGTTGCTTGACGGTCTTCGTGCGCGGCTCGATGTAGAGTGTTTGATGGCGGTGTACTTGAACCGAAGAAGGTGTCGTTGGAGTGTCGACTCGAGCGGCTCCGTCTTGAGTAGGATGAAGTGGTAGAATGGCGGTTCACCAACAAGGCACGAATCTCATCCATTCTTGCATCGTTCTCTTGTTTGTGTGTGTCGAGCTTGTTGTCGAAGTAGTCTCTTGTTCGTTGGTCGGAGAGTCGCAAGTTGGTGGCGAGATTGTCGATGCAGTCGCTCATTGCTTGTTGTTCTTTATGCAAAGCTCGTTGTGCACCAAAGAGGTGGCTCTTAGTGACATAGGATGACATGTCGTCGTCTTGCTCGATGAAGAGTGGATTGGTAGAAGAAATTGGCCTATCCATCATTCCAAGCAAATATGTGAGTGGGAGAAAGAGAAGAACTTATACCAAATGTACCTTGACCAATGTTGAAGATGGATCAATGATCGCTCAAATGTGGAACAAGGAAATAGCACAATTGGTACCAATTCTTGTTGATTCTCACACCTATACAAGTAAAAGCTTATGGTGGAGCTCGGTTAGGATGGTGGCACAAAATTTGATGCAATTTTTAGTGAGCCTCAATAATGTTGGAAAAGATTCACCAATTTGCAAATGCAACAAGTAGACCAATAGCAAGATATGGTACACGGAAACACACACACAAATAGATAAGTGGGGTCGTGCAACCAAGGAATGGGCCAAAATGTGGAAACCACAAAAATGCTCTTGTTGCACAACACTAGAGAGACGCTAGCACGATTACACAATAGGCGGATACGGAACTTGTGCACAACCTACTAAGCAAAAGTGCAACGACTTCTATCCCAAGTATGCTATATGTATGGTATTCCGGTGATATGATCCAAGATGATCGAGCATGGCAATCTTAATGTTGTATGATGCTATGGTTCCTGCTTATAAGCTCTTTGCTTATCTTTCCCTCTTGCTTAAAAGCTTGTTTGGCTCTTTCACTTTTGAGCTCTTTTCTCATGCAAAACTTCACAAACCAAGATAGTAATTGTGTATATGCGATGACAACTTTGTGACACAAAAGATGATACCAAGATATGCACCGCGATGATATGGTATGTATGCTATGGGAAGTATGATCACTAATGTGCACAAGTCACGTTTCCGGCAATACTCAAAGGCTAGTCTCGACGGTTAAGCAACGCAAAAGTAAGGCTATGGTGATTATCAATGCAATGGCAAAGAGTACACAAAGATGTCGTCGAGGTTACCGCCAAGGTAGTTGTTTGTAAGCACGGACAGTTGTTGGCGATGACAAGTCCTTGGCGAAGATGAGCGGTGGTGATGTTGATGTTGCACCGTACCTATATAGCCGAAACACAATAGGACACGGGAACCACAACTCAAATTCCCAAAGACCAAAATAGGTCAAACTTGTCTAAGGTGGTAGCGGTTAAGCGAAGGTGGTGCTTGCGGAAAGTGGTGGTGGTATCGGAGTGCGAATGCGGTGGTGGAAAGTGGAGAGGTGGTGGTGGTCGAACTAAATTTTTTTCCAGCTTCATCAGGGAACAACGGATGTCTAGTCGGGGAGCGGGCGTTCGGTCGTCGGACGTCCAGTGGCTAGCGGACATCCAGTGCCTGGGCGACGTCGGGCACGAGATGAACATCTCGGGTTCATGGTGGGGGTGGCGAATTCGGTCAAATCTGAGCAATTTTGTGGATGGAAAAGGTGGAGATGATGGGGGAAAGCTAGATCCAGTCGTGGCAAAGCAAATCCATGAATCAAATCCAACAAAACTTCATCACACCAACAAATCACAAAAAAAATTGGGGCTATTTTTGGTGAGGATTTTCGAAATTTAGGATGAAATCAAGCAAAAGAAGGCTAGAAAAAGAAGGGTAGGGGCTCCAAATTTGTGATCAACCTTGCTTTGATACCAAGAGATGTAGGGTAGAACCCTAGATGCCCGATCTTTCACGATTGGAGGGGATCCTACAAAGAACACGCGGAACACGAGGGGGAAAACGAGGGGAACATGAGAGGAAACACAAGAGAAATCACTCAACCAACAAGATCCGATCACACATATGCTAGATCCTTGAAACAATACACGATTCAAATCCAACAAAGGACGATACAAGTGGCAGTAGTTCTTCTCCGTGAGGAGGTCTTGAGGCGGTATTCCCATAAAGGGGTCTTGAATCCGCTTGGGGGATCTTCTCCGAAGAGGTTGTGAACTCCAATGGAGAAGTAACCAAGTGGATGAGCAAAGCTCTCACACAAATATGAGCTAATCCTTTGCTAACCCTAACTAGGAGGAGGAGGAGGTCTATTTATAGTATAAGTGCAAAAGGGGGCGGAATGAAGGGGTACATGGGCTTCGGGCCTGAAGCTGCTCACACACAGGCAACGGACGTCTGGTCGCTTGTAGAGGCCCGCCTCGTCCGGCAGGGCTCGGACTTCCGCTAATTACGTTATGTGAACATTGTGTCGAACGTCTGGAGGTGTCCGGTAGTCCGGTTGCTTCGGTCTTCCACTGAAACGCTTTGGGTGTGGACTTGCCGGTCGTCCGGTGTGGGCCGGTCGTCCGCTCGCTGAGCAGTGTTGTCGGTCGTCCGGAGGAGGCCGGTCATCCACTCGCTGTAGCTCTCGTTGGCTAGGCCTTCAGGCGCCGGATGTCCGATCCTGGTGGGACGTCCGCTGACTGGAGCGTCAGGCGCCGGACATCCGGTCTTTGGCGGACGTCCACTCGCTGGAGCTTCTTCGGTAGCTCTTCTTATTGTCCATCGTACTCGGTTTCCTACCCGTCTTGTCCATTGGATGTAGCTATTCCGTGGCCTTCCTCCAAGCGCCTAATCACACATAGTGTTTCTGCTTGAGGTAGTAGCCATGTCTCATGTGTAGAAAGTGGGAGTTCAGAGAGGAGCAAGTTCACCTTATCTTCAATAGCCTTTGCTCGAGCTCTTGTCATTGGTCCAAGTGGTGTCGTGGGAGATGTAGATACGTCCATGGGGATGATCGTGGGATGCTCCACATCACAGTGCCTTCGAAGGGCGAGCACATGAAATGAAAGAAGACCGAAAGTGCCACTGAGGCCCCTCCATCACTAAAGAGGTATATTCCTTATTTCATGCCTAGTCATAAGGCCGAATTGTCATCTTCTTCCTCCTATCATCTCAGGAGGGGTACACGACAAACCGTGCCAAAGATCCCGGCCAGCCGAGCTGCAGCCAAACTGGCGCCGAATTCGGCAGCTAGAACGAGGCTCATACGAGGGTGGCACCGACTCATCCGCCTCAAGAGGATTTGGACAATGTATCCGTCACGAATTCCAAAGTAGAGAGCGCGATGAATCATCGATGTTTGAAGGAGACCCTGCGCACTCCGGCTTTTACTGAGCCGCAATTTCCACCCTAAGTACTATGGATGCCTATATCTGGGCTGCCCGGGATGGACTCATGGGTGCTGCTCACCTGTTTTCAAAAGATATACATGTAATAGTTTGTGTAATTTGAATAGATATGTGCCAGTAGCCCCCGAGACTCGAAGCGGTTAGGACTAACCGATTTGAGGATCGTTTTAACCGAGGGTTCTCAAAGAGAAGAACAGTGTACTGTCCCAAGAGCTCGAAGCAAACCAGACACAATTGAATGTTGCTGTCGCCGAGCTTGAAGAGATGAAGCGCGCTCTGGTGACCGGAGGCAAAAAAAAGAAACTAAAGGAGGAATTGAATAAGCAAGCCGAAGAGATAAAGAGCTTAAAGGCTCAACTCTCGGATGCGCAAAAGGAAAATCAGAAGTTAAAGGGTGGAATATTCGGTATGACTCTATAATCATCTAGAGGACTTTATATGGTCCTATAATACGGAGTGTAATAATGCTGCCCTGGCAGGTCTGTTAACCGGCCGTTGCGAAGAAGAAGTGTCCAGGTTCCAAGGCAGCATTCTAAAAGAACTGTCGAAAGTGCACGAGCAGGCCCGAAAAGCCATGAAGAGCATGTCAAAGCCCTATGGCCATCCGATGTCCCTCCCCCCGAAAGTATGGAGGGGTTGGCGGACCTGTTCAAGGGTGCTCGGCGTCACTTTGAGTTATGGAAGACGTTCGCATGCCGGGAAGGTGCACGAGAGGCATGGGAAATGGTGAAGACGCGCTACACTGGACTCGATCCGAATCATATGGCCCGAGTTGGACCTCAGGGACCAGATGGAAAAGAAATTCTTGTAAGCTTGGTATATGACCAAGTTATGACTGCGGCGAAGTATTCACAAGAAGACTGCAAGCTAGATAGTCTTATAGATGATGTAGAAAAAGAGTAGGCGTCTGATTTGATTGTAACAATTTACTTCATCATCAAACTTTTATCTTCAGCCGAACTTTGTAAAAATTTGTCATCGCAGGACTTTGGCTTTAACCTCCTAACCACGAAGTTGTAGTGTTTCTGAATAATATAAGAAGTATTTAGTATGTCTGGAAACTAGGCAATCCAGCCGTATTGCTCAAACAGACAAAATGGGTTCGGGGAGTTATGTTATATTACTGCTTAACGTAAGAAACATCTTCCAAGGAAAATAGTTCCGTTATGGGTTCCTTTCCTTGGGTCAGGATGCCTAGGCTTGTACTGAAATTATGAACAACCTATCCCGTATTTGTTGTAGACGCAAAACATTCCATCGTTCTTTGTCGACCAATTATTCCCTTAAGAACGCTAGCTTTCGGCTTCACCCATCTCAGGTACAGGTCCGGATAACTCGGTTGTAACAATCACAGAGGTACTCCCTTTACACCCTAGCTGAACAATCGGGAATGAATGGTATAAGCACAGGAGTGAGGCAACCCAGTTTGGCAAAAACATAAGTCGTAGAGGTGCATATAATGGCAAACGATGTGTAAAACAACCGACATAGATGATGCAAGTTGTATGCTTTTAATAATAATAATATGCTTCGTTAAAGAAGCCCCCAAGTATAATGGGGTGTATACATTTAAAGATGTGTACCTCTAATAGTGCGGTAGATCCAAACACTCCCTGGGATATAAAAAGGGAAAAACGAAAAGAGAGGAGGAAGGAAAATCCTAGTCAAAGTAAAATATAAAGAGGCCGAACTATGCATAAAATCTTCGGAGCCGCGCGGTGTTCCATGGATTCGTCTCAAGGCGATTATCCGCTGCATTGCAAAGGCGATAGGCTCCTCCTGTAAGGACTTCATCTATAATAAAGGGCCCCTCCCATTTTGGTTTGAGCTTGTCCTTTTTATTTTCCAGGAGGCGTAAAACAAGTTCTCCGACATTGTATGTATTAGCCCGCACTTCCCTGCTTTGGTATCGCCTGGCCTATTATTGATAGAATGTGGAACGAGCCTTTGCAACGTCGTGCTCCTCTTCAAGTCTGTCTAGGTCATCCTATCGATCTAATTCGGCTTCTCGCTCTTCATACATGCGCACTCGAGGTGAGTCATGAATAATATCGCAGGGCAATATAGCCTCTGCGTCGTACATCATAAAGAAGGGTGTGTATCCGGTTGTTCGAAATCGGCGTGGTCCGCAGACCCCAGAGTACAAAATCGAGTTCCCCAACCCAGTGCTTATCGGATTCTCATAAGGAGCGCACTAGTCTGGGCTTAATGCCGCTCATGATCAGACCATTGGCCTGTTCAACTTGGCCATTTGTTTGAGGGTGGTATGTGGATGCATAGTCGAGTTTAATGCCCGACTTAGCGCACCAGGTTTTCACCTCATCAACTGTAAAATTGGAGCCATTATCAGTGATGATACTGTGCGGGACACCGTAACGATGCACCACGCCAGATATAAAATCAATAACTGGCCCTGCTTCAACTGTTTTTACTGGTTTGGCCTCTATCCATTTAGTGAATTTGTCCACCATTACCAGTAAATATTTCTTTTTGTGGCTACCCCCTTTAAGGGGACCGACCATATCAAGCCCCCAGACCGCAAAGGGCTAGGTAATGGGGATTGTTCTTAAGGCAGTAGGAGGCATATGACTTTGGTTGGCAAAAAGCTGGTAGCCCACACAATGTTGGACAAGAGCCTGTGTGTCTGCCTGGGTCGTTGGCCAGAAAAAACATGTCCTGAAATCTTTGCTTACGAGGGCCCGAGCTGCTGCATGATGACCGCCGAGACCAGCATGTATTTCTGCCAAGAGTTGTCATCCCTCTTCTTCGGAGATACACCTTTGAAGGACTCCGGTGGTGCTCTTTTTATACAGTTCTCCCTCGTGCACTTTAAAGGTTTTAGAGCGCCGAACTATGTAGCAGGCTTCATTCTGATCATCGGGAAGCTCATGCCTATTAAGGTAGGTCGGGAAGGGTTTAGTCCAAGGAGCAATAACATCCATGATCTCATGAGCAGAGGGTGTTACTTCGATATCCGATCCCCCGACGGTATCTGTCCTATGTTCGGCTACTGGATGTGTGACCAAGTCCGTACTTGATTCTCTGCTCTCGCCCTGCCATACTACGGATGGCTTAAAAAGTCTTTCCACAAAAGTCTTGGGTGGGATAGGGTCGCGCTTAGCGCCCATGCGAGCGAGGATGTCGGCTGCCTGGTTACTGTCCCAGGCGACGTGGTGGAATTTGAGTCCCTTGTACCGGGCTGATATTTTTAATACAACATTTCGGTATGCCATCATTTTTGGGTCCTTTGCATCGAACTCTCCATTGACCTGAGAAATTGCGAGGTTCGAATCGCCGCACACCTCGAAGCATTGTATACCCATGGAGACAGCCATGCGAAGACCGTGTAGGAGCGCCTCGTATTCGGCTGCGTTGTTGGAGTCTGTATACACGATTTGTAACACGTAGAGGACTGTGTCCGCGGTGGGGGATGTCAAAATGATGCCAGCCCCTAGGGCAGCTAGCATTTTGGAACCATCAAAGTACATAGTCTAGTTGGAGTATGAACTGTACTCTTTAGGGAGTTTGGCTTCCGTCCATTCGGCGACGAAGTCGGCTAGCACCTAAGATTTAATAGCCCAATGTGGCTTGTATGCTATTTCGAATGGCAGAAGTTCGATGGCCCATTTAGCTATGCAGCCAGTGGCGTCCCTGTTGTTGATAATGTCATTAAGTGGTACTTTCGATGCCACTGTGATTGAACCCTCTTGAAAATAGTGTCATAGTTTTCGGGATGCCATGAAGACCGTATAGGCTATCTTTTGAAAATAGTGTCATAGTTGTTGCATGGTGTAAGGACCTCCGATACATAATAGACTGGTTTTTGGGTGGGGAATTTATGTCCCTCTTCCCCTCGTTTAATGACGCGTACGACACTGACTACCTGGTTGGTTGCCGAGATATACAGCACATAGGCTCGCCAACGCCTAGGGCAGCAAGAATTGGGTTGCTTGCGAGTAGGGCCTTGATTTCTTCCAATCCGGCTATGGCAGCATCCGTCTTATCAGTGCATCTTAGTAGCTTGTAGAGTGGTAAAGCTTTTTCTCCTAATTTGGAGATGAAGCGACTCAAGGCCGCAACGCACCCTGCTAGTTTCTGGACATGCTTTAGCTTGGTTGGTATGGCCAGTTGTGACAAGGCTCTTATCTTAGCTGGGTTTGCTTCGATTCCTCCATGGGAAGCAATGAACCCTAGCAATTTTCTGCCTGGAACACCGAAGACACATTTCTCCAGATTGAGGCGTATGTCATATGTCCAAAGGTTTTTGAAGGTGAGGCGAAGATCGTCGATTAGTGTGTCAACGTGTTTTTCTTGATGACCAGGGCGTCCACATATGCTTTGACTATTTTGCCGATTTGTTTTTCCAAGCATGTTTGAATCATACATTGGTAAGTGGCCCCGCGTTTTTGAGTCCGAAGGGCATAGTGTTGAAGCAGAAGGGGCCATACGGGGTGATGAATGCTGTTGTAGCCTGATCCGATTCCTTCATTTCAATCTGATGGTATCCAGAATAGGCATCTAGGAAACATAATGAATCGTGTCCTGCGGTTGCATCGATTATTTGGTCAATGCGGGGCAACGAAAAAAGATCTTTATAGTAGGCCTTATTGAGGTCTTTGAAGTGGACAAAAGGCGCCAGGATTTGTCCTTCTTTGGTACCATGACCAAATTGGCTAACCAGTCCGGGTGTTTGATTTCCTTGATGAACCCGGCTTCTAGCAGTTTGGCTAGCTCTTCTCCCATGGCTTGATGCTTGGGTTCAGAAAATTGCTGAAGTGTTTGCTTCACGGGTTTAAACCCCTTGATTATGTTTAGGCTGTGCTTGGCCAGCCTGTCTGGGATGCCTGACATGTCTGAAGGGTGCCAGGCAAAAATATCCCAATTATCGCGTAGAAAAGTGCGTAAAGAAGCATCCACTGTCGGATCTAGCTGTGCTCCCATAGACGTTGTCTTGTTGGGGTCCGTCAGGTGCACTTGAAATTTGACTATTTCCTCTGCTCGCTTGAAGGAGGTGGCTTTAGGCCTTTTGTCGAGGATCACATCGTCCTTGTCCACCGTGGACCGTAGGGTGGTTAATTCTTCGGCCGCTAAGGCTTCGGATAACGCCTCAAGGGCCAAGGATGCGGTTTTGTTTTCGGCATAGAGTGCTTTGTCCGGGTCGCTCGAGATTGTGATGATTCCGTTGGGTCTGGGCATTTTGAGCTTCATATACCCGTAATGGGGTATAGCCTGGAAGCGCGAGAAGGCGTCCCGTCCAAGGATGGCGTGATACCCACTGCTGAAGGGGACCACATGAAAGAGAAACTCTTCAGATCCGTAGTTTTCGGGTGTACCGAACACCACATCCAATGTAATTCTCCCAGAGCATCGTGCTTCTCGACTAGGGATGATACCGCGAAAGGTGGTATTGCTTTTCTCGATGCGTGCTCTATCAATCTACATTTTGTTGAGCATATCTTCATAGATTAGGTTAAGCCCACTGCCGCCGTCCATGAGCACTCTAGTAAGACGAAAACCATCCACAATGGGGTTCAGGACTAGGGTGGCGGGTGCTCGGACTGTCCAAGCTTTTGGTTCATCTTCGGTGGTAAAGGTTATCGCCACATCATTCCATGGGATCAGTGCGGTAACTTGGTGGACTTCGGCGAGGTCGTAGAGTGCCATTTTTTGCTGATTATTTGAAGAAAAGGTCTTGAAGAATGTGAGAACATCGAAATTATCCCTCTCTGGGGAGTATTTCCCTGGAGTGGTGGTGGTGAGGATGGCCTCACCACTTTTTGCTACCTGTCGTAGTACCTAACATGCTCGAAGGCTATGGTTGGGTCTGTGCTTGGGATCTCATGTATCGGACAGGGCTTGTCGAGTTGTTCGTCCAGAACAGATTTGTATCCCGTAAAGGGTTTATTTTTTCTGCTGACAGACTGACAATCGGATGCCCTACTAGGGTGCGTCCATTTAGTTCGGGCCGCATACTGCTTAAAGGCAGCGGGTTCTAGCTGAGTCTTTTGGGCCTTCCATGTGCTTTCCATCGCGCAGTACTTTTGCACTACCCGTGACAATTGTGAGAAGTTCTGTATTTGACGATGGATGAGAGCATTTAGTATTCCCTCGTTGGTACAATTGCGATGGAAGACCAAAACTGCATCATGATTGCAGCAATCTTCAATCTTGCTTTTAACAAGTAGGAATCTGGCCCAAAAGTGATGGACCGTTTCCTGAGGTTGCAGTTGCACGTACATCGGGTTGTATATGTATGGAGGCCCTGCGTTGCTTGGAGAGTATTGATTGTGGTGGGTGAGTGGGTTAAAATTTGAATCCCGACCCACGTCAACGCTTGGAGCCTGGAAAATCTCCGAGGTGATAAGTTCGGATCAGGGGAGATCGAAGTGCTCCCCCAATCCGATATCCGAGATAGAGTTCGGGGGACTTGAAGTCCCGCCTGATGGTAGAGTATCCAGCTCGAGAGGTTCGGAGGTCCGAACATATTTGGTTCTCAGCATAGGGGGAGAAATGTCCTCGACTCGTTCCTCAACGACCGCTACTAGGTGGGTGATCGGTGGGCGATGGATCTCCCTCTTGGCAGGCTTAAGCCCGATCCGACCATAATCTGTTGAAACCCCCAGGGCAGCAATGCGGTCTAGCAGCTTGTTTAAGGACGAGACGTCTGGCGGATCCATCTTTTTGGAGTACTTGATATCGATGCATGGACGATGTTCGGCGGTCACAGGGGGTGATGTAGGCTTAACGGTCGTACATGCGCCTATGATGAAACCGCTGAGCTGGAGGACCTGCCCAAAAGCCAGGCTCCTTCCAGAGGTAATGTTGTTGTTGTTGACTACACGAGCCATAGATCACTTTTTTGGGACTACACAACAGAGCTCTCAATGAAAGCACCAATGTCGGTGTCAAAACTGGCAGATCTTGGGTAGGGGGCCCAAGCTGTGCAGCTAAGAATCGATGGTAACAGGGGACGAAGGGACACAATGTTTACCCAGGTTCGGTCCCTCTCAAAGGAGGTAAAACCCTACTTCCTGCTAGATTGTATTTGATGAGTATCAGGGTTACAAGAGTTGATCTACCTCGAGATCGTGATGGCTAAACCCTAGCTGGTCTAGCCTATGAGTATTGTTATGATAGCCTCTACGGACTAAACCCTCCGGTTTATATACACACTGGAGGGATCTAGGGTTTGTATAAAGTCGGTTACAAGGGAAGGAAACAATACATCCAGACTCTAATCTTGCCATTCAAGCATACATGAGTCTTATCCGAACACGGGGGACGACCTTCAGCTTTTATCTTCACGGCCCATCTAGCCCGGCCTGTATCCTCCAGCCGGACACCTGGGGACCCCCGAAACCAGGACTCCCTCACTGCCCGAACAAGTGTGTAAGGGCTCCATGAGTCCCACACCCATTGTGCCCCGAGCAGACATTCAAAAGGGATGAAGACGGGTGTGATAAGTTAGAGAATACACTTTCATGGGAGATATGTCCCTGTAATAATGGGATGATCATACTCGCAGATAGTTCCTAAACTACTAACATTTCATCTACCTATAAAAAGGATAGACACACTCTATCAAGGACCAAGTCATTCCAGGAGCAATAAGCCCATAGCAAGCTAATTAAAATAGATCTACCACTACTAGGGAAAAGCTTAGCAGTAGTGCGGGTCTAAGGGCTATAAGTAGCACGGGGCACCGTGCTACTGATATGGCGCTACAGCTAACGTTTAGCAGCAGCGCGTTTTGACACGTGCTACTACTATACCTACTTAGCAGTAGCGCTTTCCATACCAGCGCTACTGCTAAGTGCCTTAGCAGTAGCATTTTCCTGTCCAGCACTAAAGAGCGCTGCTACTATATTTTTGCATATCTTTTTTGCTACATATTTGCGATGTTTTGTACATGTTTTAATAGTATTCTAATCATATCATAAACATGCAATATTCTCATCATATCATACACACAGTAGTCTCATCATATCATCCAACACAAATCATGTCGTCGCATCATAATCACGATACAACTATACAAGTTACATGACATGTCTCATCATACATAATGTAGTACTTCTTGAGGTGTCGATTTGTGTCCCTCTCTCCACTAGCATGAACCTAAACTTACTATTTTCCGCTTCGGCTCTACTATCAAACCCACTCTGACTGTCGCTCGAAAACCGGTACACCTGGGCCTGACACTCCGGCCACTCATCGTATACTCCTAGCGTAGCACGTCTTTGCCATCGATGATCTATGTACCTGCATCGTCACATGAGTCAATAATATGCAACATATATAGTTGCGTAACAGAAAGAGACAGAGTTGGCAAGAATAGAAGCAACATATCATAAGCATAAATAACAAAGTTCATCATACCCAAAATGCCCTAACTAGAGTGATCTTTGCTAGTTGAGGAGAACGGTTTAATTACATGACAAGTAAAGTTTCGTCCTGCATAACTCAAAGGTTCATCATAGAGAAAATATGGACTAAACAGACACATTGTCATATATCGTCAATCACTCCAACATGTCATGCCATCCATCCAAGTCAGGGAGATAGTCCTCGAGCATAGTGAAAGGTTTCAGGTCGAGACGCTGAGCGACTACGCATGTTCGGACGTCTTCCTGCGACACTTGCCCTTCTTCATAGAACATCCCTGTTTTTTCGAGGACCTCCTTCATGATGATTTGGGCAAGTTCACGCTGGATGTGATAGAACTCAGCTCAGAGTTGATGATCTAGGATATCTCCTAGTTTCTTTGCCCATTGCATAATATTGGCATCGTCGGGTCTAGGTGACATGCAAAGGTTCTGCTGATCCCATCTATACTCCAGCATGTGGTGGAGGGCATATAATCCATCACTGAGAGTACCACTAGGTTGCTAGATGCAGCAGAAGTCGGTCTTATGACCGAAGGCGGGTGCGCGGTTCCTTGTCTTTTTGAGCATGATCTCCCCACCCCGTAGGCCATAGCTAAAGACAACACTGTCGAGAACAGACTTGATGTGGGTGTAATCCTTTTTCTTCATGTTCTTCGACGAGTCCAAGTAAAGAGAGTGGGAGGATCGGGGGTAAAGGATGATGAGGACGGCACGTCAGTCGCTGCGCAAAATAAGTACACCTCAAATTAGCCTCCACGCGTGCAAATGAATGATTGAAATCGAAGGAAGGATATCCGCAGATGACTTATATGGGATGATAAGGCACGATAATCGTCTCCTTGTCCTTATTGTCGACCATGAAATCAGCGATGTAATTACTCGCGTATTCAAGGTGCTTTGGGAAGACTGCCAAGAAGCCCTCGTGCATGAAGTACGGGTCAGCGACACAGATATAAGGTATCTGCTCAATCCTGATGATGTAGTTCATGTACAAGGCAAAAAGGCGGACAAACGTAAAATCCAGCTTTTTCAAGTGAAATATGTTGAAGATGTAATCGAATCGAAGGAAGAACTTCTCTGTGGGGAATGTGCTGACGTACAACCTTTGTTGTGGTACGTTAACCACGTAGAGCGGGTATCCTGGATTTTCCGAGGCGATCGGGATTTTCTCTCTCCGCAGCACATCGTCATGAAGTCTCCTTAGATCGCCGTATATGGCCTCTACTGCTGCCTTAGGTAGGATCGGATCATCGGGGATATGATATTTCGCCGCACCTATGATAGGTATACGGTCTTCAACCCGAGGCTGCGGAGGCGACTGGCTCATAGAAGTAGCTTTGCCTTTCCTCGATCTCTTCCTATGCTTCTTTGCTACTAGAAGTGAGCCTATAATATGTTCATCCTCTGGCAATTCAGGCACCAACTCATCACGCTCAAACCCTGAGTACTCATACTGCTGAGCCATCAATCCTCCATCATCATAGGCGCCAGTGTTGAGATATTGTAGAGGGCCATCGTCATCCTCATTGATGGCGTCAATATCATGCATTGCTTATTCAACGGCGGCGACGTCATCAACGACTAATGGAGCCTCTTCCTCACATTGTCCGCTATCACTCGGGACGACAAACGATGCTAATTGGGTAGGTGGGTGTTGGTGTTCATACCTTGCTGAGGCTGTGTGGTCGTGGATGTGCTTCCGGCCGCCTCCAAACGAAGCAGACTCTTCGGCCACAACAGGACCCAACTCTCGCAAGCGCCAAGCCTCTGCGGGGCCTTGTCGTCATCTCCCCCTAGTGCTATCGGAGGAGCCAATTCTCATGGCTCGATTTGACATTGGCCACGGAAACCTTGAAGATGTCAAGGGGGATCGGCCGGCTGTGGAACAAATCTTCCTTCGGCCTCACTATCGCCCCTTTCCCACGTCCAACTTCTGGCCGCTGATGGTGTATAGTATGGTGCACAGGGTTACGTCGCCCTGCAAAGACATGTCTGCAATGTGAGACATCCAAAAAGCAACGGAAACATGAGATTATACATATATTGAAGAGGGCCGGTGTGATAGGTATACCGTGAGGGCGTCAAGCTCAGCCAAAGATGATGCCCCGTCGAGCATGCCAGAGACGGAGGACGAGCTGCTATGAGCAGGTGTGGGAGTAGAGCAGGAGCAGGTGCGGTTGCGTGAGCAGGTGCTGGTGCAATGCTAAATGAGCTGCTCCCGAAGAAGTTAGAAAGGGGAAAGTCAGCTGCCTCTTTATCTAGATTTTGCGTGCTCCAACTGACGATAGCCGGAATCAAGACACTATACAAAGTTGCCATTTCCTCTCTTGCGGCAGCTACCGTTGCTTTGTCCGTCTTAGCTAATTTCTTATAAACCGCAATCTCAACCTTCTTGTCAATGTTTTCTTCTTTTAACCTCCGTCTTTCCTTTTTCTCCTCGGCGGTCTCATGGTAGTACTTATTCCACGTGGCGCCATCTCCATCGCCGTGCACGTGTCCATACGACGGCCAAGTGTCCACCAGGAGTCCTTTCAATATGTTCAAGGCCCTGTTGAATGGGGTGTCCCACTTGGGCCTCGCCAACGCCTCAGATGGCAAGTCACTTCCGGTGGCAATCCTGTGCTGCTCTTTCTGCAAAAGGAACGTGGATCATATACACATGTGACTAAACATGCAGTCGAATTGATCAGAAGCTAAAATTAGGGGGTAAAATAATAATTACCAACAGTCTCATGAACTCCTTCGTGACCGCGTCCGTATCGAAACCTTGTTGACTGGGTCCCAACGGTACCGGGCCCTGATGACGTCACGCTCCTGCGAGATGGTGAACTCCGCCAAGGGGTCTCAAATCCCTAGACTTTCGCGTTTCGCATCCTCCTTGGCCCATATGTGCCTCTTCCCCGTGTAACCACGGCTTCCAAGGTGGTGGCACCCCATGTTCCTCTCTTGAAGCCCCTTCATGTACTCTGACTTTTCTTTGGCAGCTTCAGCAACACAAGCCTTCTTGAATATTTCGAACTACTCTTCCGTAATTGTCGGATTATCCTTTACAATCTTGGAGTAGGATTCCTTTTTGGTGATGATCCGATGTTTCACCCTTACTTTCTAGGCGGACAATGTGCCGCTAAACTTGCCCATGGCGTGTTTGTTTATCTTCTTCGTTGCTGGGTCTTGCCACGGTCGAGTATATTTGATTTCATCTCGGCCCAGGAACAAGAATACCTGGTGCGGCTTCCTTAGGAGGGAGGGCTCCATATTTGGTATCTTCTTTAATTTCTCATCGTTGATGGTGGCGGTTGTCCGTAGGATGCAGCCTATTTGATTGTCGTAGCACGCACGCGCGCTTCCGTAGGCTCTTTTGGCTCAAAATTGCCGGAGTCCACCTCCGTGACCACCAGTCTAGTAGTGTTGAGCTGATTTGGGCGCATATCCTCTTCGGCTTCGGTTCTATACCGGCTTCGCCAATCTCGGTGCCAGTCTCGGTGCCGGTCTCGATGTCGGTTTCAGTCTTGGATGTGACATGTGGGCCCTACAACAACCGTTGCTCCTCGAGAAGGTTCAAATAGGCGTCTGCCGCCTCATAGACGTTGCAATCACCAGAACCCTGTCCTCCATCGTTGCTAGCCATGTTTCCTACGATTAAATCTAGTCAATTAATTCTAGACCTAATAAAATGAATAATGACATAAAAAAGGTCTATGTTTTGCATGAATGTTGATTCATCCCCATTGCGGCAAATCCTGGGCACTCGATATGTCCTAGTTTGTAGCACAAGTCATGCCAAAATTCACGGAAAATTTCGGCATGACCTTTGCTACAAAGTGGAAAAATCGAGCGCCTGAAATTTACCGGAATGGAGATGAATCAACATTCCGGCCAAACATAGGCCACTCGGCTTCATTCCCTCTAAACAATAAATGGCCACTTGGGCACAATCGAACCACTTCAACGTTGCATATAACAGGACCACTTAAGAACCTGTACATGAGCAACTAATAAAAATATGCCCTAATAAAAATTATGAACCCTAGAACTCAATTTCTGTCCTAAATTTCAAATTATGAACCCTAGAACTCAATTCAATGTCCTAATTTTTTGTCATAATAAAAAATTAGTAAAAATTAAAAACCTAGTAGACTTGCAGCACTAATAGAAATTTATATTTTTATACCAAATCTTTTCTCTAAACTAAACCCTACTACCCTAATTAACATCTAATTCAAAAACTAAGTTAGAAGAAAAATCAGTTAACTACTAATAGAACAAAATTCAGTTAACTTTAGTGCTCTATAATGATGAAATGAAAAAAAAATTCAGTTAACTACTAATTCATTCATTTAACTTCACCTAATTAACCTACTGTACCACTACTACGTAATTAACCTAGTAAAACCCTACTGCCCTAGCTAAAAAACATCTAATTAACATCTACTAGTAGCACTACTGCCCTAGCCTAATTAACATCTACTAGTACCACTATATATACTACTAGCAACACTGCTCCAACATTTTCTTCATTTTGTTCTTTTAAGAAAACATCTATGAAAACAAAAACCATAATTAAACCCTACCGCCCTAATTAAATTTTTGCTCTAAACCCTACTGACCTAGTTAAACCCTACCACCCTAACTAAATTTTTGCTCTAAACTAAATTTTTGCTCTAACCTAGCCAACCTAGTTTACCTAGCTAGTTAACCTAATGAACCAAATTAACCTAGCTAGTTCACTTAGTTACTTAACCTACCTAGTTAACCTATTGAACCTAGCTAATTCCTAGGGTTCATAACTAAATTCACCTAAGTAAATTAACCTAGAGAGGGGGTGGGGGCTTACAGAGAGGAGGGCGTCGAGGGTGGCTTGGGGGAACGGTTGCGGGGAGGTGCTCGGGGGAGACGGTGGCGCTGAGGGCGTCGAGCATGGCTACGGTGGCGTGTACGACGGCTCCGGTGATGGCGACGGAGGTAGGGGCGTCAAGGGAGGCAGGGGCGGTGAGGAGCAGATGAGGGTGGCTCCGGGGGCATAAAGGGCGCTCGACTCCAGTGGCGGCAATGGCGTGCGGCTCCGGTGGCGGCGACGGAGGCAGGGCAGCGAGGGAGAGGTAGGGGAGACGCAAGAGGAATGGGGAATTGGGGGAAGGAGGGACGCCCGCGCAGGGGCAAGTGAAACTTAGTAGTAGCGCTTTTTCCCAACAACCGCTATAGCTACTTAGCTATAACGCTTTTTGAAGGAACGCGTTGCTGCGATAGATAAGTTAGCTATAGCGCTTATTCGTGAAAACGCGCTATAGCTAAAGTAGATATAGCGCTTTCGTGAAAACGCGCTGCTGCTACGTCTTGAGCTTGCGTTGGTTTTCCTTGAAGCGGAAAGGGTGATGCAGCAATAGTAGCATAAGTATTTCCCTTAGTTTTTGAGAACCAAGGTATCAATCCAGTAGGAGGCTCCTCAAAAGTCCCACGCACCTACACAAACAAACAAAGAACTCGCAACCAACGCAATAAAGGGGTTCTCAATCAGTTCACGGCCACTTGCGAAAGTGAGATCTGATAGAGATAGTATGATAAGATAAATATATTTTTTGGTATTTTATAATATAGATACAAAAGGTAAAGAGGCAAATAAAAGTAGATTGAAAGCTTATATGATAGAAGATAGACCCGGGGGCCATAGGTTTCACTAGCGGCTTCTCTCAAGATAGCATAAGTATTACGGTGGGTGAACAAATTACTGTCGAGCAATTGATAGAAAAGCGAATAATTATGAGACTATCTAGGCATGATCATGTATATAGGTATCATGTCCGTGACAAGTAGACCGACTCTGCTGCATCTACTACTATTACTCCACACATCGACCGACTCACCTTTGCATCTAGAGTATTAAGTTCATAAGAACAGAGTAACACTTTAAGAAAGATGACATGATGTAGAGGGATAAACTCAAGCAATATGATATATACCCCATCTTTTTATCCTCGATGGCAACAATACAATACGTGCCTTGCTGCCCCTACTGTCACTGGAAAAGGACACTGCAAGATTGAACCCGAAGCTAAGCACTTCTCCCATGGCAAGAAAGATCAATCTAGTAGGCCAAACCAAACTGATAATTCGAAGAGACTTGCAAAGATAACTCAATCATACATAAAAGAATTCAGAGGAGATTCAAATATTTCTCATAGATAAACTTGATCATAAACCCACAATTCATCGGATCTCGACAAACACACCGCAAAAAGAGTTTACATCGAATATATCTCCACAAGAGAGGGGGAGAACATTGTATTGAGATCCAAAAAGAGAGAAGAAGCCATCTAGCTAATAACTATGGACCCGAAGGTCTGTGGTAAACTACTCACAACTCATCGGAGGGGCTATGGTGTTGATGTAGAAGCCCTCCATGGTCGATTCCCCCTCCGACGGAGCACCGGCGAAGGCTCCAAGATGGGATCTCGCAAATACATAAGGTTACGGCAGTGGAAATTGTGTTTCGTTGGCTCCCTGGATGTTTTCGGGGTACGTAGGTATATATAGGAGGAAGAAGTATGTCGGTGGCCTTTGTGGGGCCCAGAGATTGAGGCGCGCCCGGAGGGGTGGGCACGCCCTCCTGTCTCCTGGCCGTCTCGCAAGCTTCTTGACTTGCACTCCAAGTTCTCCAGATCATGTTCGTTCCAAAAATCACGCTCCCGGAGGTTTCATTCCGTTTGGACTCCGTTTGATATTCCTTTTCTTGAAATCTTGAAATAGGCAAAAAAAGCGATGTCTGGGCCGGGCCTCCGGTTAGTAGGTTAGTCCCAAAAATGATATAAATGTGTAAAATAAAGCCCATAAACATCCAAAAGGGGTAATATAATAGCATGGAACAATCGAAATTTATAGATACGTTGGAGACGTATCAACTGCTGCCATTGCCTTCATTTTTTCTTTTTCTTTAATTTTTCCTTTTCTTTTTTTCTTTCCTTTTTTTCTTTTCCTTTTCTTAGTTGCAGCACTGTCGCCTTAAAACGCGCTGCTACTATTTTGTTAGCAGTAGCGCTATTTTTAGAAGGGCACTACTACTATACCAAGATCGCCAAGAACGTGTAATGATTATAGTAGCGATGCTTTTTATGAGGATCTTATTGTAGCGATGGCGTGCTTTTTCATCCCGTGCTACTGTTAGATAGTAGTAGCGTTTTGTTTTAACAAGCGTTACTGATAAGTCTCTGTGTATAAGCTTTTTCCTAGTAGTGTACTTCATTGTAATCCTCGTGTTGATCCGTAAAAAATTAGGCAGGGTATAGGTGTATTACCCACCTGGAAGGCTAAAGTTGGGTAAAAACACGGTGCCACCTTGGTTGCTATCGAGATCCCTTCGGGCACCACTGCTCCCTCTATTGTCTTCCACGATCTCTAGTAGATCGTAAGATTGGTAGTGCATTGATGGTCGACATGCATGGTCAGTTTTGCCGCCCAATGCAATGTGCAGATACATGAGAAGTTTCAGTCCCAAGTTCATGGAGGTTTTGGTGGCAATGTCGTGCCAACGATGGTAGCTTGGGTGGCATGGGTGGCGGTGAGAGGGCATGATGGTTGAACTATCATTGTTGATTTGGTTGGTACTGGTCTCGTGACGATGACCTCTTTTGGATGAACTATGCTTGTTTAGTCTCATGAAATTTTGAACTTCTACCTTTGATATGTATTGAAATTGCGAGGATATGATCATATTTGTTTGAATTCTTGCCCGTTCATTTCTTTATCACCGCTTTGGTCTTTTATTAGTCAATGATTTATAGATGGAGGACACCCTAACATACCGATTTAGCATTCCATTATCAGATCTCCTAAATGGGAAACATGAAAAGTAATCGAAATCTTGTGCCAACGGGCCATACGAAATTCACTTGTGATAAATCCCAATGACAGTTTGAATGTGAAGAAGAGATATATAGCCGGCAGGCAAGCAATTTTAGACTTGATGTTGGAGTAGAAAAATGATTCCTAAGACTTATCCCTACTATACATAAAACTGCATTTTAGTCACCATTTTTGGGTAACCTACCAAAGATACTCTTACCGACTGCCATAACTCAAGGCATGAGCAAATGCCATAGTTAAGTTTTATGATTTATGATGCCATAATTCAAGGCATGAGCAAATGCCATAGTTAGGTTTTATGATTTATGTCCTAGTTAGGAGCATCGTTACATCCACGACTGACTTTTACGGAGTTACGTTTTACATCCCCCCCGCTATACATAAAACTGCATTTCAGTCACCATTTTTGGGTAACCTACCAAAGATACTCTTACCGACTGCCATAACTCAAGGCATGAGCAAATGTCATAGTTAAGTTTTATGATTTATGATGCCATAACTCAAGGCATGAGCAAATGCCATAGTTAAGTTTTATGATTTATGATGCCATAATTCAAGGCATGAGCAAATGTCATGATTAGGTTTTATGATTTATGTCCTAGTTAGGAGCAGCGTTACATCCACGACTGACTTTTACGGAATTACGTTTTACATCCCCCCACACACACACACTTGAAATTCGGAATGAAGGAGAAGCGTCTGTAGGACTTTTCATTGGATCCATCAATAAATTGTACCCCTCTGAGTCAAAAAAAAAAATTGTTGCAGCTTTGAACTAAGGTTCAAAAAAAATGCCACAGCTTTGAACTAAGATTCGGAGTACATATTTTTCTTATAATAGTGTGATGCATTTTTCTCATGCGTTTACCGAGGATTTCCCAGAAAAGCTAGGAGCATGTGGTAAATTCTTATCCGGTCGGACCCGGCAACATAAACTTGCTTCCGTCTTTTCTTTCCCAGCCTGGCCGTGGCCGGCCGCACGAGCTCCACGTCCTCTTCTCCCTCGCCCACACCCTAATCCACTCCATTTCCCTGCTCCGAACACGGCACGGCTCCTCTCCCACTCCCATCCTCCTCTCCAATGGCGCTCGCCTCCACCACCGCCTCCCGCCTCATCAGCCGCCGCCTCGCCGCTCCCCTCCCGCCTCCTCCTTCCTCTTCCTGCGCCGCGCCGCGAGGAGGAGCCAGGCCAGGGCCGCGCCGGTTCGCGGTGCGCTGGGAGGGCAGGCCGAGAGCGCTGTTGGGAGGATTCTCAGACGCCGACGAAGATGCCAGCGACGACGAGGACGAGGAGGATGGCCCCGGCGCGCTCAGCGGTGGGCCGCCGCGGCAGGAGCAGGGGTGCGAGGACGTCATCGAGCTCGCCGCCGCTGCCTTCTCCGGGCCCGAGCGCTGGGACGTGCTCGGACTCGGCCAGGCCATGGTGCGCACAACTCCCGTGTCCCTCACTTTTCTTTCTCACTGATACAGTACCAATTTGCAAACAACCAGTACTTTCAACATAAGAAACTGGAAACTTCGACAATAGAACGTAGGGCATTGACTAGGTTAGGACTCTGAGAACATTTTGGTGCTGTTGTTATTGTAAGTGATTCAACATTTCAACCTGCGCAAGTTTGAGGATGCTCACTAGTTACTACTGACCTGTGTGTGCTCAACGTGTGAGTGTTTCTGCCTATGTTTTTGGCGGTTCCAAATGTGCAACTGACCATCACTACACTGTATTTGTACTATATTGTTCCCTGTAATTGGTTAAGTAAAAAGTCAAACTGAAGTTGTTTTCCTGATGCCAAATGGTGCGAATAAGCTGTGGTGGCTGTTACTAGTGTCACCGATCCAACTGGTGGTTGTATGTTCATGATTATTTGCTGCTTGTGCCTCTGCGAAAATACAGCTTATTTGACAATTGTTGTTTGGTGCCAAATATGTAATGGGCATCGGTATGCCATAATCAGATTAGCTCTTTTGATCAGTGGTAACTTATGAATGGCTTCTTGCTCAAATAGGTTGACTTCTCAGGCATGGTGGACGATGAATTCCTCGAGAGATTGGGCATAGAGAAGGGTACTAGGAAGGTCGTTAACCATGAGGAGAGGGGACGGGTCTTGCGTGCCATGGATGGTTGCACCTACAAGGCCGCTGCCGGAGGCTCACTGTCCAACTCGCTTGTGGCTCTAGCAAGGCTTGGTAGTAGTCGGGCCAGCAGCTACCCTGAGCTTAGAATAGCAATGGCTGGCAGTGTGGGCAGTGACCCACTAGGTAGTTTCTACAGGTAAATTCACTACTCTGACAATATTTTCACTTGCCCTGATCTTGTTGTACTATTAATACCAATAAGGTTTTTGGACATTATCTGACATCAAACTGCTGTTTGGATAACGCTGTTAGGCAAAAGTTGCATCGTGCTAATGTGCAATTCTTGTCCAAGCCGGTTAAAGATGGGACTACTGGGACTGTGATTGTTCTAACAACTCCAGATGCACAACGAACTATGCTTGCATACCAGGTTAGTTTCTTCACTAATGGCTTTCCTGCTTTTTACAATAGTTGGTAAACTTGTCCGGATTATCTGTATCCTTAGACATAAGTTTATATGATCTTTACTCTTTAGGTACTTCAGAGTTGTTGTGGTAATGCCTCCTGGAAATGTAGCAATTCATTGTTTGGCTTCTTAAGAGCGTATATTATACACACTGTTTATTTGAAATATGGATAACATTGAGAAAATCCATCTTATATCAATTTTTTCTTGGACAAGTATAGTTTATTTTGTTGGTCATTTATGTAGAAATTCTCCCGTCACTACCTTATTCTCCGATGATGCCCTGTAACTTGTCTTGCAGGGTACATCTTCAACTTTGGCTTACGAATCAGACTTGGCTGAGATAGTATCCAAGTCAAATCTACTGATAGTGGAAGGGTACCTATTCGAGTTTAGTCATACAATTGAAGCCATCAAACAGGCATGTGAAGATGCTAAGAAGAATGGTGCACTTATTGCTGTTTCGGCATCAGATGTGTCATGCATCAAGCGTTGCCACAGTGATTTTTGGTGAGACTAGCCTCCGTGCGGAAGATTTCCTGTTTCTATGGCACTTGCAGTTATCTTTCCCCAGTTGCACACACTCTACAGTCATAAGTCATCTTACATTTCCGTTCAAGTAGCAAGATGTCTGAGTTATAAATCAGGAATAACTATGCTTGTTTGTGATTGCAAGTGTACATTTGCCCCATATTATGGTAGTATAGTGCTATGTAATTCCCAGCGGTACTGACTCCGATCCTAAACATTTTCAGGGATATCGTAGGAAACTATGCGGACATATTGTTCGCCAATGCCAACGAAGCAAGGGCGTTCTGCGAGCTAACCTCAGAAGAGAGCACGGTGTCAGCTGCGAGATACTTGAGCCATTCTATTCCTCTAGTATCCGTTACCGATGGTATGCACGGTTCCTACATCGGTGTGAAAGGTGAAGCAATATACATCCCTCCACCGGCATGTATACCTGTGGACACCTGCGGAGCTGGTGATGCATATGCATCAGGAATCCTGTACGGTATCCTCCGGGGTGCGTCAGACTTGAAGGGCATCGGCCTGCTGGCTGCCCAGGTAGCTGCTGTTGTCGTCGGGCAGCAAGGCACACGCCTGAGGGTTAAGGATGCTGACAGATTGGCTGAATCGTTCGAGTTCCACCTTGACAACTTGGAGTTCTGTTCAGATGCTGGAACGGACCAGGTTCCCAACTTATGATTTTTCCTCCCCCTCAAGTCCCAAGTCCTCGACAGGCGGCGGCGATGGGAACTACCGAGGGCCGAAGTGGGCTGTGCCCCCTTCTCTAGAAGATCTCTTAAGCGATTGCTTAGTTTTACCACTCAGATTCAGGTTCTATATAAATGCTAAACCAGCACCTCCTTCGAAAAGCATACTAGCAGGTAAATTTCATCAGATTGCCGCCCCTTCAAGCCATGCAGCCACAGGCCCTAGCTAGGCACATTCACTTGTATATAGCATCTCATTCCTTTAGTCCTAGCTCATTGTCAGCTCTCTCAGCCTGTCATCACTTACATTTTTGCACCGGAAGGATGCTACATACATGGGTATTTTTATTTCAAAAAAGGAACATGATATCATATGTTTGGCTGTAATGTAATGCAGTCGAAAGACAAAATGCCATCTTGGTCTAGAATGTGAATAAACTTCTTTCGGCAGCACCCGTGTGTCCACAGACTGAATTCGCGTCAAAGGGGATATGCTTATCACCAAAACTGTAATGCGATCGTCCGACTTTATTGGATGGGATTCGATTGTGGTTGGGTGGAACGTCGCCTTCAGCAGCGAAAGGTATAATATCTTGAGCTACTAGTCAGGGCTGCACTGCAACCAAGTGCAGTTCAGTGACCCAGATTGTCTTCTTTCTACCAGCCTATATATATGCTACTTGTTCTGCTAGCTTTGTTTCTAGCTTGTTAATTTTTTGGATGCTGCGTGGCGTGGAGCACACGTATGCTTGCTTGTTTGCAAACTTTTTTTGTTTGATCTGGGGACGCCACCTGACTGTAAAATGTTTCCCTATAGATACGTGTCGACCTGCTGAGCCATTGCCTCGAACAGTTGGCGAGAGCTGTAGACTGTAGAGTAGATAGCACCATTTGAGGAGCTCCACCCCATGATAAAGAAAAGTTTTACATATATACTCCCTTTGTAAAATAATATACTCCCTCCGTTCCTAAATGTAAGTCTTTGTAGAGATTTCACTGGATGGACTACATACGGAGTAAAATGAATGAACCCACACTTAAAATGCATCTATATACATCCGTATATAGTTCATAGTAGAATCTCTACAAAGACTTACATTTAGGAACGGAGGGAGTAATATCCAGTGATCTATATCCATTTTCTCGACAAATATTTTTAGACGGAAGGAGTACCAGCTAGAATTTGTAGCAAAATCAGCAACATTGAAGGCTGACTATCTCTGCGCAAAAACTCAAAGTCTGAAGTACTAGTGTGATGCATCGTCTTAATGTGGCGAGTTAGTGCGGATCTGGAATAACGTGGCAGAAATTTCATGGGCAGCAGTTTTAATTCTCCTGGGATTCATGATGCAGAAAGCAAATACCCGTTACGCCCCTGGCTATCCCCACCACTTTGCTTGCGCAAGACGTAAATAGCAGCAGCAGCCAGGGGCAGGAGTGACAATTCCGGAAACCCCCCACGGAGACGCACGCAGCCCTCCTCTACTTGACTCGGAATCCAACAGCACGAAACGAACGCACCGCTCGCTTCCGCCTCTCCCCAACCTCCGTACCCTCACCCCACCGCCGCGCCGTCCGCGCCGGCTGAACGACGGCCGGGCCCTCTCGGCGGCGGCGATCGACGATGGTGGTGGCCACGGAGGAAATGGCGGTCTACTGCTTCGACACCCTCGTCGCCCACTACAGCGGCGAGCAGCCGCCGCCGCCCGCCTTCGAGGAGGGCGTCCAGTAAGCCTCCTCCTCATCCTCCCGGGTCGCGATCGGCCTCTCCCCTCCACGCCGGAAAGGATGGCCTTTTACGGCGGTCTGGCGTGGTTTACGGTCAATTTCGCCGCGGATTTGGGGGAAGGGCGTGCCTTTTACGGCGGCAAGAGTGGATTTGGGCGTTTATTGGCTTGGATTCATCGAGTGTATTGGCTAATTTCAGATGCAGAGATTATCTTAAGTAGCGAAGATGAAATATTTTAAGAAACTCACCCTCCCTTCACAAATATAAAGATGCTGCAACTTTTTTTTTGAATCGGATGTATATAGACACGTTTTTGGTGTGTTTGTTCACTCATTTCAGTCCACATGTAGTCCATATTGAAATATTCAAAACATCTTATACTCCCTTCGTTCCTAAATATAAGTCTTTTTAGAGTTTCAAATGAACTACAACATATGGATGCACATAGACATATTTTAGAGTGTAGATTCACTCATTTTATTCCGTATGTAGTTTCTTGTTGAAATCTCTAGAAAGACTTATATTTGGGAACGGAGGGAGTATTTGTGAATGGAGGGAGTAATATTTTTTGGCCTTAGCTCAAGGGACATGGGATGTTTTTGCATGTTTGGCCTTCCAGCTTTTGGTACTGGTTCCTATTCTGCCATTAGTAAAATGTTGTTTCATCACAATATTGTAGGTTTATTAAGACTGTTTAGCTAATACGGTAGTTTCTGAAACAACGTGTTAGTGTTCTGGAAAAACATATATGTACCATGTCTGAGCTCAGTGGGTTAAATCTTGTAACTTCAGCCCACTGTTTGTCACCTGGAAGAAGGCTACCAATGGTTCCGAGCCACGCCTAAGGGGATGCATCGGAACTTTGGAGCCCCGTCAGATTGTAAGCGGCTTCAAGGATTACGCGCTGACCAGGTAACTGTTCTAAGGCATAAGATTTCCATGTGCACTACCAGGCAGATTTCCATGTGCACTATCAATATTTCCCAGAAGATTTTCTTGTGCACTACCAGGTAGTGTTACACACATCTGTTGATTGGATCATATGAACTTAAATAAGGTTTCACTTGTAGTGCCCTGAGGGATCGGCGCTTTTCTCCGATACAGTCCAAAGAGCTGCCATATTTGGAATGCACAGTTTCTATATTGACTGAATACGAAACTGCACTCAACCACCTTGATTGGGAGGTTTGCTCCTACACCCTATTACCTCTAATTCCATTGGTGCCTATGGACTTACAGCCAACATTTGCATCAACGCTATTTTCTTACGAGACTGCAGGTTGGAAAGCATGGTTTAATTATTGAGTTCACCGATCCTGACTATAATGTAAGACGCAGTGGAACTTATTTACCTGAGGTTGCTGCCCATGAAGGTGAGCACTTACCAGCTACATATCCCTCCTCTAAGATCCCTCAGTTCTTAAAATTGCTACACATAATTACATAATCAGCCCAAAACCCATTGAAAATTTCTATTGAGTTACAATGCCTTTGTGTTGCTGAGAAATTTGGCTCCACATGCCAATGTATTTTGGTTTTGTGTAACTCTATATAGAGTCTGCTTTTATCTAGCAAAATCAACCCTCCAGTCTGTACCCTGTTTAGATATCAAGTACTCATCACAGTTTACTCACTTGCTTGAATGTGTAAAGAACCTCAAGTGCTGGATATGTTAACTTCATGGGATTTCACAATATCACATGTCCATATGGTTGAAATAAATAAAATTGAAGAGCATGGGAGAACAAATAAAAAGCTTTTAATCAGTACATTCCCATTTTAGTTCCCTCTCTCTCTATATATATATAACATAGGCCTGATACCTGACAGGATGGACACAACTAGAGACCATTGACTCGCTCATGAGGAAGGCTGGCTACAATGGCACCATCACTGAGGCTTTGAGGAAGAAAATCCGCGTCACCCGCTACCAGAGTACCCTGTACACCATGCACTATGGTGAATATACTGCATATGTCAAGAAGAACAGAGGTGAGATTAATGGGGCACCCATAGTTAATGGATTCAAACCAGGCCAGTGATTTATCTGTGCTGTAGCAGGTACGACAACTATTTATAATTTGGCTTGGAAGGAATTGGTGTGAGAATTTGTTCAAAAAAAATCAATTCTAGTCATTGATCTGCCATCATGCCATTTCATTCCAAAGAATGTGGGTGCCATGTCAACGGCCCTCGTGTCATTCTGGGACAAATTAAATGGTGATGGTTATGTATCTGTAAGCCTATGCACTTTGATTACAAATAATTGCGTGAAATTAATTGATTTAAATTGTTCATTCACTGGTTATGATACCAGTAATCTTGTCTTGTTACTTGAGATTTGATCTGGAATGTTGGTCAAAAGCTCAAACATAACAATAATGACAAGAAAAATACAGGATGAACTCACAATCTGATGTTTGTTGTGACCAACTGAAGCTTGGAGAACAATTCTGATATTACTTGGTACTATGGCAGTGCCCTTCTGTTCCTTTCCACTCTAGACAACTGGAGGCAGGCACCTCACACAAGGAGCAATAACACTGCATTGTGTAGAACAGCAAATTATTTGTACTGGAAAGGATTTTCCATGCTTTGCAAGCAATCATGGATGGGTAGTCGGTCAGATTACCTTGCGGCAACGGCTCTCATGCGGAGTCGTATCAAACGGGTAATTCCCACACAAGTGCCTTGGATGCGGAAAGTCTTTCAGTGCCACCTAGTTATTTCATCATCATGGAGTATATCAGAGATCTTGTCACATTTATATGGATTCAACATCATAACAGATTGAACAGTTCTTGTCACACAAAATCTCAATCATTTTGTACTTAGCAGTCCTGTTATTTGTGGAGCATAATACATCGTTTCGCATTGCAAGCATGCTCAGATTACTTAATACATAGATGTAATATAGCTAGAAGATGGAAGGCCAGTTCAAAGAGCCTCTTTGGCTACTACAACTACGTCGTCACTGTCTTCCTCATCAAACACTTTTCCTTCAGGGTTGAGTCTATCCATCTCAGGGAGATGGTCATACCCATCTTCAGGTTCGTGCTTTATAGGCGATATGACAGGATGAACGACATCCTCAAAGTCTTCAGAATCAGACTTCAGCAGCGGCATGTCAGGGATGGTTTTCTCCTTGGAGAGTTCATCCGTGCCACTGTCGTGTGTTATCGGCGACAAGTCAGGAATGACGACCTCCTCAAAGCATTCAGACCCGCATTTCGGCGGCAACATGTCAGTGATGATTTCCTCCTTGATGGGTTCATCCACAGCACCGGCGTCGCCTTCAGTCTCACACTTCTTTGCCGGCGACATGCCAGGACTGACGACCTCCTCGAAGCATTCAGAGTCACACTTCAGCAGCGACATCTCAGGCATGACTTCCTCCTCGGAGAGTTCACACTCATCGTCGCCACTGGTGCCATCTTCAGGTTCGCATATCGCCGGCAACATGTCAGGAACGCTCTTGGGCAGGGGCACGTCGGGGATGGTTTCAGCAGAGAGCTCATCGGCGCCGTTGCCATCTTCAGGTTCGCTCTTCGCCCGCGACATGTCAGCGAAGAGCCCCCCAAAGGGCAATTCGGAATCGGACATCACCAGCAGTGGCTCGACAGGGGTGTTTTTGACATCAGGTGTGGCGTCAAGAGACTCCATCTGATGGATAGCTGGTTCATCTTCTTCAATCTCATAGGGGTTATCCAAGCGATCACCAGCAATGCATCCATGCAGGCCGCCATTACCGTTGGCGATGATAGGGATGGTTTCTGCAGAATGCTCCGACCGATCTACTTCCACCTTGACTTTGATCTACAGGCCATGACAGGAAAAAGAGAAGATGTTCCCGTGGTTCATGAACTTTACATCACGGTGAATATGGTTCAAAAAACAAACAATTTCCTTGGTGCCTCCGATTCATATGCAGCTTCCGAGTTAGCATAACAATTACTGATCTGAACTCCAACGGAAAATTAACCGGCCAGACATGTACGAGAGCGGTAGAAGATAATGGGAGGAGGAGAGAGTGAAAAAGAACCTACCGGGCCTTTGGCCGCAACCACGACCACATCGTCGTCGTCTGATGCTTTGAGATTCACCTTCTTGGCGAACTCGGCGGGGTCTATCTCGCAGCAGTCGTCGTCTTCCTCGGCGTCGAGAGGTCCCCCTCCGATCTCCAGTATCTTCACCATTGCCGCCCTTCGCTGTTTGAGCTTCTCCTTGCTCTGCTCGGTTGAACGGGCGATTGCCATACGGGAAAGGTGGAGCCGTTTATATACAGCGGATAGCAATGCGTGATTTATGAGCGCATTGAGAACAGGAACAGGTTGCGGAATCCCAAATGGCAGGCTGGTGACCGAGGAGCCTCGTGTGGGAATCGAAGGGACTGTGCACCAAGTCATCAATATACTAGACCACGCATTAGGCCCTTCCCCATGGAGTGCCAAGTTATGGTGCACGTGTTTAGAAGTTTCAAAAAAGTTCAAAAAAAAATCTGTGGAAAGTCACTACTGTACTACGCCTTATTTCTCTTCATAAAATGGTGGCACTATTGTGCATTAAAACTTGATATGCAGGGACCCAATTCGGTGCAGAAGTTGCCTCCATTTCGGCCACACTGCTCGCTTCTGTCGTGCAAAGAACCCCAGCCACCAGTCTACGCAGCTCCGACGTGCTGCTCCATCGCCCTCCCGAGTGCCTGCTCCTGCCAAGGATGCTACCATGGTAGAGGTGCCGCTTCAGTCTGTCCTCGCGGAGCAGCCTGAGCTGCAAGACTGCCTGATGAGAGTTGAGAGTTTTTCGGCGAGAGCTGAGGCGGTTCTTTGCAGGCTCACAATCATGCCAGATGTGTCGTTGGCCGAGCTCCAGGTTGATTCCACGGGCGAGGGTGAAGCAGACCCATATGCTTGATTCTCTCGTGGTAGGCACACCGCTGAGGTTGTCACTCCAGTGATGCAGATTATGCCTGGGCTGCAGGAGCTATGTGAGGCACCATCTTTGACTTTGTCGATGGTGCTTCTAAAGGAGACGGCTTGGTGATGCCCATGATGTCGTCACCGCCGATGTTGGCGGCAAGCCCACTATTCGTCGTTGTGGACAGTGAGGGACGTGATTCGCCTCTGTCATGTGAGCAATTGGAGACGCCTGAATCCACCGTGTCTGTGGTACCTGTGGCTGATGATGTTGAGGCGGTCGGTATGTTGGCGCTTGATCCTTTGGAACCCAGCCAATCGCTTGACTTTGTGGATCGTGGAGGTTCTCACGTTTCGGTCACCCAGTCGCACGTGACCGTTGGGCAGGTTTTTGTGTGTCACAAGGTCGATGAGATTCTTTTCGAGTTAGAGATTTACAGCTTGCTCGCACGTTTGGAGAAGGCTAGCCTTGGATCTGGCAAGAAGATCGTGGAGGAGGCTCTCAGGAGCAAGAGCAAGAAGAGTAGCGCCACAGAAAAGGCGTCTGCAGCTGTGGGTCACCAGTCTCTTGGGCTGTCCTTATGGCTTGTCTTGTCTTCGTGGATTTGGTGGTCCCCATGGTCTTCGGCCGAGTTACTCTCGTGGGGGTTTCTTTGCGATGTAGCAGTGTAGGGGTGGTGATTGTTATGTGTTGGGTATGATTGTCGGGCTGATCATGCGCTTATGGGGTTGCATTCTCTCTGAGTAGTCAACATATGATTTGTTTGCATCGGTTTTCTCTGGTTTTTCATTCATTAATTGGGCAATTCTCTTCTGCTTAATGAATCGATGAGGCAAATATTTTGACTTCGTTTAAAAAGGACTACTTGCATGCGATAATGGGGTTCACTGAGAAGTGAGTTGATATTGTCATGATCTTGGTAAGGATAGCCATGTTCTCAGTTTTATTTAATGGAAAAAATTGCAGGAGTTGAAGCCATCCCGTGGGATCCGTCAGGGAGACCCAATCTCCCCATACCTCTTCCTGATAGCAATAGAGGGTATTTCGTGACCCATACCTCTTCGACATGAACTAGTGTAGGTGGCATCACGTGCATAGGAACAATGATGTGAGTGGCCGCACCCACCATTGAGACAAATAACCGCTTGACGATTGTAGCTACTGCATTGATGACTACGTTTGACACCCTTGCTTGGTGGTCCTCCGAGTTGCCATTGAGCTACAAGTCCGTGGACAACATCACCCCCTCAAAGTTTAGGGAATGACTCACTGAAAGAACATGCGGTGCCCCCATGTTTGGTTTTGGTAATTGATGACAATCTTGTTGGGGAACGTAGTAATTTCAAAAATTTTCCTACGCACACGCAAGATCATGGTGATGTATAGCAACGAGAGGGGAGAGTGTTGTCTACATACCCTTGTAGACCCGGCGGAAGCGATCTGGCGTAGAGGAAGTAGTCGTCGTTCTCCTCGCGATCCGACCGATCCGGCGCCGTTACTCGGCGCCCCGAGTTCTTGACACACGTACAGCTCGATGGCGTCCCTCGTACTCGATCCAGCCGAGTGTCGAGGAGAGTTCCGTCGACCGACGGCGTGGTGGCGATCTTGATGTTTCACCGGCGCGGGGCTTCGCCTAAGCTTGCGACGGTATAACCGAGGTGGAATATGGTGGAAGGGGCACCGCTGCACGGCTAAGGAACGATCTCACGATCAACTTGTGTGTTCCAAGGTGCCCCCCTGTGTATATAAAGGAGCCGGGGGGGGGCGGCCGGCCAAGCTTGGCGCCAAGGAGTCCTACTCCCTCTGGGAGTAGGATTCCCCAATCCTAGTCCAACTAGGTTCCCGGAGGAAAGAGAGAGAGAGGGGCGGCCCCTTCTCCTAGTCCTAGTAGGACTAGGGAAGGGGGGCGCCTGACCAGCCTTGGGCTGCCCTCCTCCTTTCCACTAAGGCCCATAGAGGCCCATTTACCTCCGGGGGTTCCGTAACCTCCGGTACTCAGTAAATTTCCATTTTACTTGGAACCATTCCGAACTCCAAATATAGGCTTCAATATATCAATCTTTATGTCTCGACCATTCCGAGACTCCTCGTCATGTCCGTGATCACATCCGGGACTCGAACTCCTTCGTACATCAAAATACATAAACTCATAATAAGCATCCATCGAAACCTTAAGCGTGCGGACCCTACGGTTCGAGAACAATGTAGACATGACCTAGAACTATTCATGGTCAATAACCAACAGCGGGACCGGATGCCCATATTGGTTCCTACATATTCTCGAAGATCTTTATCGGTCGGACCGCATAACAACATCGTTGTTCCTTTGTCATCGGTATGTTACTTGCGAGATTCGATCGTCGGTATCCAATACCTAGTTCAATCTCGTTACGGCAAGTCTCTTTACTCGTTCCGTAATACATCATCTCACAACTAACTCATTAGTTGTAGTGCTTGCAAGGCTTGATGATGTGCATTACCGAGAGGGCCAGAGATACCTCTCCGACTATCGGAGTGACAAAACCTAATCTCGAAATCGCCAACCCAACATCGCCTTTGGAGACACCTGTAGTACTCCTTTATAATCACCCGATTCGTTGTGGCGTTTGGTAGCACCAAAGTGTTCCTCCGTGGCGGAGTTGCATAATCTCATAGTTACGGGAACATGTATAAGTCATGGATAAAAGCGTTAGCGACATACTAAGCGATCGTGTGCTAAGCTAAGGGAATGGGTCATGTCAATCAGATCATTCTACTAATGATGTGACCTCATTAATCAAATAACAACTCCTTTGTTCATGGTTAGGAAACATAACCATCTTTGATTAACAAGCTAGTCTAGTAGAGGCATACTAGTGACATCTTGTTTTGTCTATGCATTCACACATGTATCATGTTTCCGGTTAATACAATTCTAGCATGAATGATAAACATTTATCATGAAATAAGGAAATAAATAATAACTTTATTATTGCCTCTAGGGCATATTTCCTTGATCTCCCACTTGCACTAGAGTCAATAATCTAGATTACACATAATGATTCTAACACCCATGGAGTCTTGGTGCTGATCATGTTTTGCTCGTGGAAGAGGCTTAGTCAGCGGTGCGCAACATTCAGATCCGTATGTATCTTGCAAATCTCTATGTCTCGGTCTGGACTAAGTCCGGATGGAATTGAAGCGTCTCTTGATGTGCTTGGTCCTCTTGTGAAATCTGGATTCCTTCGCCAAGGCAATTGCTCGATATTGTCACGAAGATTTTCATTGGACCCGATGCACTAGGTATGACACCTAGATCGGATATGAACTCCTTCATCCAGACTCCTTCATTAGCTGCTTCGAAGCTGCTATGTATTCCGCTTCACATGTAGATCCCGCTCTGACGCTTTGTTTAGAACTGCACCAACCGACAGCTCCTCCGTTTAGTGTAAATCGTATCCGGTCTGCGATTTAGAATCGTCCGGATCGTGTCAAAGCTTGCATCAACGTAACCGTTTACGATGAGCTCTTTGTCACCTCCATATCTGAAAACATATCCTTAGTCCTTTTCGGTATTTCAGGGATGTTCTTGACCGCTGTCGATGATCCACTCTGGATTACTTTGGTACCTCCTGCTAGGCTTATAGCAAGGCACACATCAGTCTGGTACACAGACATTGCATACATGATAGAGCCTATGGCTGAAGCATAGGAACATCTTTCATTTTCTCTCTATCTTCTGCGTTGGTCGGGCATTGAGTCGACTCAACTTCACACCTTGTAACACAGGCAAGAACCCTTTCTTTGCTTGATCCATTTTGAACTTCTTCAAAACTTTGTCAAAGTATGTGCTTTGTGAAAGTCAATTAAGCGTCTTGATCTATCTTTATAGATCTTAATGCCCAATATGTAAGCAGCTTCACCGAGGTCTTTCATTGAAAAACTCTTATTCAAGTATCCCTTTATGCTATCCAGAAATTCTATATCATTTCCGATCAGCAATATGTCATCCACATATAAGATCGAAATGCTCTGAGCTCCACTCACTTTCTTGTAAATCTGAGGCTTCTCCAAAAGTCTGTACAAACCCAAATGCTTTGATCACACTATCAAAGCGTTTATTCCAACTCGAGATGCTTGCACCAGTCCATATATGGATCATTGGAGCTTGCACACTTTGTTAGCTCCTTTGGATTGATAAAACCTTACGGTTGCATCATATACAACTCTTCTTCAAAATCCATTCAGAATGCAGTCTTTACATCCATTTGCCAAATTTCATAATCATAAAATGCGGCAATTGCTAACATGATTCGGACGGACTTAAGCATCGCTTCTGGTGAGAAGGTCTCATCGTAGTCAATCCCTTGAACTTGTCGAAAACCTTTTGCGACAAGTCGAGCTTTATAAACGATAACATTACCGTCGTCGTCGGTCTTCTTCTTGAAGATCCACTTGTTTTCTATTGCTTGCCTACCCTCGGGCAAGTCAACCAAAATCCACACTTTGTTTTCATACATGGATCCCATCTCAGATTTCATGGCCTCAAGCCATTTTGCGAATCTGGGCTCACCATCGCTTCTTCATAGTTCGTAGGTTCATCATGATCTAGTAGCATGACTTCGAGAACAGGATTACCGTACCACTCAGTGCGGATCTTACTCTGGTTGATCTCGAGGTTACGTAGTAACTTGATCTGAAGTTTCATGATCAACATCATCAACTTCCTCACTACTTGGTGTAGGTATCTCGAAACCGGTTTACTGCGACGAACTACTTTCAAGTAAGGGAGAAGGTACTATTACCTCATCAAGTTCCACTTTCCTCCCACTCACTTCTTTGAGAGAAACTCCTTCTCTAGAAAGGATCCATTCTTAACAACAAATGTCTTGCCTTCGGATCTGTGATAGAAGGTGTACCCAACTGTCTCCTTTGGGTATCCTATGAAGACACATTTCTCCGATTTGGGTTCGAGCTTATCGGGTTGAAGCTTTTTCACATAAGCATCGCATCCCCAAACTTTAAGAAACGACAACTTTGGTTTCTTGCTAAACCACAGTTCATAAGGTGTCGTCTCAGCAGTTTCGACGGTGTTCTATTCGGTGTGAATCTGGTGTCTCTAGAGCATAACCCCAAAGCGATAGCGGTAAATCTGTAAGAGACATCATAGATCGCACCATATCTAGTAAAAATCGATTCTGACGTTCGGACACACCATTACGTTGTGGTGTTCGGGTGGCGTGAGTTCTTGAAACTATTCGCATTGTTTCAAATGTAGACCAAACTCGTAACTCAAATATTCACCTCCACGATCGGATCGTAGAAACTTAATTTTCTTGTTACGATGGTTTTCAACTTCACTCTGAAATTCTTTGAACTTTTCAAGCGTTTGGACTTATGTTTCATTAAGTAGATATACCCATATCTGCTTAAGTCATCTGTGAAGGTGAGAAAATAACGATATCCGCCACGAGCCTCAACATTCATCGGACCACATACATCATATGTATGATTTCCAACAAATCTGTTGCTCTCTCCATAGTACCGGAGAGCGGTGTTCTAGTCATCTTGCCCATGAGGCACGGTTACATAAGTGCCAAGTGATTCATAATCAAGTGACTCCAAAAGTCCATCGGCATGGAGTTTCTTCATCGCTTTACACCGATATGACCTAAGCGGCGATGCCACAAATAAGTTGCACTTTCGTTATCAACTCTGCATCTTTTGGTTTCAACATTATGAATATGTGTATCACTACTATCGAGATTCATAAGAAATAGACCACTCCTCAAGGGTGCATGACCATAAAAGATATTACTCATATAAATAGAACAACCATTATTCTCGATTTAAATGAATAACCGTCTCGCATTAAACAAGATCCGGATATAATGTTCATGCTCAACGCAGCACCAAATAACAATTATTTAGGTCTAAAACTAATCCGAAGGTAGATGTAGAGGTAGCGTGCCGACCGCGATCACATCGACTTTGGAACCATTTCCCACGCGCCGTCACCTCGTCCTTTGCGAGTTAAGCAATCAGTAGTCCTGTTTGAGTTGCAAATATTAGCAACGGAACCAAGATATCAAATACCAGTGCTACTACGAGCTCTAGTAAGGTACACATCAATAACATGTATATCACATATACCTTTGTTCACCTTGCCATCCTTCTTATCCGCCAAATACTTGGGGCAGTTCCGCTTCGATGACCGATCGCTTGCGGTAGAAGCACTCGATTTCAGGTTTAGGGCCAGACTTGGGTTTCTTCTCTGAGCGACAACTTGCTTGCTGTTCTTCTTGAATTCCCTTTTTCTTCCCTTTGCCTTTCTTCTTGAAACTAGTGGTCTTATTGACCATCAACACTTGATGCTCCTTCTTGATTTCTACCTCCATGACCTTTAGCATTGCGAAGAGCTCGGTATAGTTTTCACTAACCCTTGCATATTATAGTTCATCACGAAGCCTTTGTAGCTTGGTGGCGGTGATTGAAGAATTACATCAATGACACAATCATCTGGAAGATTAACTCCCAATTGCGTCAAGTGATTGTAGTACCCGAACATTACGAGTATATGTTCACTAACAGAACTATTCTCCTCCATCTTGCAGCTATAGAACTTATTGGAGACTTCATATCTCTCAATCCGGGCATTACATTTGGAATATTAACTTCAACTCTGGAACATCTCATATGCTCCATGACGTTCAAAACGTCGTTGAAGTCCGGTTCTAAGCCGTAAAGCATGGCACACTGAACTATAGAGTAGTCATCGGCTTTGCTCGCGAGACGTTCATAACATCTGCGGTTGCATTAGCAGCGAGGCACTGGCACCTAGCGGTGCATCCGGGGCGTAGCTCTTACGTGCGACAATGAGGATGATCCTCAAATTCGGACCCGATCCGTGTAATTGCTACCATCATCTTTCAACTTTGCTTTCTCAAGGAGCATTAAAATTCAACGGAACAACAGCGAGCCATCTATCTACAATCAAACATAAACAAGCAAGATACTATCGGTACTAAGTTCATGATAAATTTAAGTTCGATTAATCATATTACTAAAGAACTCCCACTTAGAAAAGACATCCCTCTAGTCATCTAAGTGATCACGTGATCCAAATCAACTAAACCATAACCGATCATCACGTGAAATGGAGTAGTTTTCAATGGTGAACATCTTATGTTGATCATATCTACTATATGATTCACGCTCGACCTTTCGGTCTCCGTGTTAGAGGCCATATCTGCATATGCTAGGCTCGTCAAGTATAACCCGAGTATTCTGCGTGTGCAAAACGGCTTGCACCCGTTGTAGATGGACGTGAGAGCTTATCACACCCGATCATCACGTGGTGTGCAGGCACGACGAACTTTGGCAGCGGTGCATACTCGGGAGAACACTTCTTGATAATTTAGTGAGAGATCATCTTATAATGCTACCGTCGATCAAAGCAAGATAAGATGCATAAAGGATAAACATCACATGCAAATCAATATAAGTGATATGATATGGTCATCATCATCTTGTGCTTCAGGATCTCCATCTTGCGGCACCACCATGATCACCATCGTCATCGGTAGCGACACCTTGATCTCCATCGCAGCATCGTTGTCGTCTCGCCAAACTTATGCTACTCGACTATCGCTACCGCTTAGTGATAAAGTAAAGCATTACAGCGCGATTGCATTGCATACAATAAGCGACAACCATATGGCTCCTGCCGATTGCCGATAACCGGTTACAAAACATGATCATCTCATACAATAAAATATAGCATCACGTCTTGACCATATCACATCACAACATGCCTGCAAAAACAAGTTAGGCGTCCTCTACTTTGTTGTTGCAAATTTTACGTGGCTGCTACGGGCTTAAGCAAGAACCGGTCTCACCTCGCATCAAAACCACAGCGATACTTCGTCAAATAGACTCCGTTTAACCTTCTCAAGGACCGGGCGTAGCCTTTTCAGTTCAACTAAAGTGAGAGAGCGAGGCACCCACCGGTCACCTTTAAGCAGCGAGTGCTCACGGCGGTGAAACCAGTCTCGCGTAAGCGTCTGGCGTAATGTCGATGCAGGCGCTTCATCTCCAATACCGCTGAACCAAAGTATGACATCTGGTAGGTAGTATGACTTGTATCGCCCACAACTCACTTGTGTTCTACTCGTGCAAAACATCAAACCATAGAAAAAACCTAGGCTCGATGCCCTTTGTTGGGGAGCGTAGTAATTTCAAAAATTTTCCTCGCACACGCAAGATCATGGTGATGTATAGCGAGAGGAGAGTGTTGTCTACATACCCTTGTAGACCCGGCGGGCGATCTGGCGTAGAGGAAGTAGTCGTCGTTCTCCTCGCGATCCGACCGATCCGGCGCCGTTACTCCGGCGCCCGAGTTCTTGACACACGTACAGCTCGATGGCGTCCCTCGTACTCGATCCAGCCGAGTGTCGAGGGAGAGTTCGTCGGCCTGACGGCGTGGTGGCGATCTTGATGTTTCACGGCGCGAGGCCGCCTAAGCTTCGCGACGGTATAACGAGGTGGAATATGGTGGAAGGGCACGCTGCGGCTGAGAACGATCTCACGATCAACTTGTGTGTTCCAAGGTGCCCCCTGCCCCGTATATAAAGGAGCGGGGGAGGGGGGCCGGCCAAGCTTGGCGCGCCAAGGGAGTCCTACTCCCTCTGGGGTAGGATTCCCCCAATCCTAGTCAACTAGGATTCCGGAGAAAGAGAGAGAGAGGGGCGGCCCCTTCTCCTAGTCCTAGTAGGACTAGGGAAGGGGGGCCTGTGACCAGCCTTGGGCTGCCCTCCTCCTTTCCACTAAGGCCCATAGAGGCCCATTACCTCCGGGAAGTTCCAGTAACCTCCGGTACTCAGATAAATTTCCATTTTAGCGGAACCATTCGAACTCCAAATATAGGCTTCAATATATCAATCTTTATGTCTCGACCATTCGAGACTCCTCGTCATGTCCGTGATCACATCAGGGACTCGAACTCCTTGGTACATCAAAATACATAAACTCATAATAAGCATCATGAAACCTTAAGCGTGCGGACCCTACGGTTCGAGAACAATGTAGACATGACCTAGAACTATTCATGGTCAATAACCAACAGCGGGACCTGGATGCCCATATTGGTTCCTACATATTCTCTGAAGATCTTTATCGGTCGGACCGCATAACAACATCGTTGTTCCTTTGTCATCGGTATGTTACTTGCGAGATTCGATCGTCGGTATCAATACCTAGTTCAATCTCGTTACGGCAAGTCTCTTTACTCGTTCCGTAATACATCATCTCACAACTAACTCATTAGTTGTAGTGCTTGCAAGGCTTGATGATGTGCATTACCGAGAGGGCCGGAGATACCTCTCCGACTATCGGAGTGACAAAACCTAATCTCGAAATCGCCAACCCAACATCGCCTTTGGAGACACTGTAGTACTCCTTTATAATCACCCGATTCGTTGTGGCGTTTGGTAGCACCAAAGTGTTCCTCCGGTAGCAGGAGTTGCATAATCTCATAGTTACGGGAACATGTATAAGTCATGGATAAAAGCGATGCAACATACTAAGCGATCGTGTGCTAAGCTAAGGGAATGGGTCATGTCAATCAGATCATTCTACTAATGATGTGACCTCATTAATCAAATAACAACTCCTTTGTTCATGGTTAGGAAACATAACCATCTTTGATTAACAAGCTAGTCTAGTAGAGGCATACTAGTGACATCTTGTTTTGTCTATGCATTCACACATGTATCATGTTTCCGGTTAATACAATTCTAGCATGAATGATAAACATTTATCATGAAATAAGGAAATAAATAATAACTTTATTATTGCCTCTAGGGCATATTTCCTTCAAATCTCTATGGACTAATGGTTGTCTTGAGTTATATTTGAAGGATTTGTCCATAGGCTTTTCTTGAAGTCCATGTGTTGGTTTCAAGGAGTTTATGAGTTGACCAAGGTGCTATTAAGGAATTATCCAAAGATTGGTCATGTGAGTGTTGAGCTTATTGAAGGAAATATGCCCTAGAGGCAATAATAAAGTTATTATATATTTCCTCATATCATGATAAATGTTTATTATTCATGCTAGAATTGTATTAACCGGAAACATAATACATGTGTGAATATATAGACAAACAGAGTGTCACTAGTATGCCTCTACTTGACTAGCTTGTTAATCAAAGATGGTTATGTTTCCTAACCATGAACAAGGAGTTTTTATTTGATTAACAAGGTCACATCATTAGTTGAATGATCGATTGACATGACCCATTCCGTTAGCTTAGCACCCGATCGTTTAGTATGTTGCTATTGCTTCCTTCATGACTTATACATGTTCCTATAACTATGAGATTATGCAACTCCGTTTACGGAGGAACACTTTGTGTACTACCAAGCGTCTAGCGTAAGCGGGTGATTATAAAGGTGCTCTACAGGTGTCTCCAAAGGCGAGATGTTGGGTTGGCGTATTTGAGATTAGGATTTGTCACTCCGATTGTCGGAGAGGTATCTCTGGGCCCTCTCGGTAATGCACATCACTTAAGCCTTGCAAGCATTACAACTAATGAGTTAGTTGTGAGATGATGTATTACGGAGCGAGTAAAGAGACTTGCGTAGCGAGATTGAACTAGGTATTGGATACCGACGATCGAATCTCGGGCAAGTAACATACCGATGACAAAGGAACAACGTATGTTGTTATGCGGTCTGACCGATAAAGATCTTCATAGAATATGTAGGAACCAATATGGGCATCAGGTCCGCTATTGGTTATTGACCGGAGGCGTGTCTCGGTCATGTCTACATTGTTCTCGAACCATAGGGTCCGCCGCAGCAAGGTTTCGATGGCGGTTATATTATGAGTTTATGTATTTTGATGTACCAAAAGTTGTTGTCCGGATGTGATCACGGACATGACGAGGAGTCTCGAAATGGTCGAGACATAAAGATTGATATATTGGAAGCCTATATTTGGAGTTGGAATGGTTCGGATGAAATCGGGATTATCTGGAACAGGGTTACTGGAACCCCGTAAGGTTAATGGGCCTTAGTGGGCCATGAGGGAGAGGAGGAAAGGAGCAAGGAGGGTGCGCCCCCCCCCAAGTCCGAATAGGACAAGGAGAGGCGGCGCCCTTCTCTTTCCCTCCCCAAGTCCTAATCCAACTAGGAAAGGGGCCAGTCCTCCTTGGCGCCTCCTCCTAGGGCGCCTCCCCTTACCCCCCTCCTTCCTCCTTTATATCTGAGGGCAGGGGCACCCCAAATACACAAGTTGATCCTTGAGATCGTTCCTTAGCCGTGTGCGGTGCCCCCTCCACCATAATCCACCTCGGTCATATCGTGGCGGTGCTTAGGCGAAGCCTGCGTCGAGAGAACATCAAGATCGTCCTGCGCCGTCGTCTTGTGGAACTCTCCCCCGAGCTCTCTGCTGGATTGGAGCCGAGTGCGTCATCGAGCTGTCGTGTGTCAAGAACTTCGGGCGCCGAATGCGGTGCTTGGATCGGTTGGATCGCGAGGAGAGCGTCGACTACTTCCTCTATGTTGTGAACACTTCGCTCCGGTCTCACAGTGCGTAGATAACACTCTCCCTCTCGTTGCTATGCATCACCATGATCTTGCGTGTGCGTAGGAAATTTTTGAAATTATTACATTCCCCAACAATGGTATTAGAGCCTAGATTTTATGGTTGATGTTATATGCAGAGTAGAACACAAGTGAGTTGTGGGCGATATAAGTCATCTTGCCTACCGGCATGTCATACTTTGGTTCTTGGTATTGTGAGATGAAGCGGCCGGACCGACATTACGCGTCGCTTCGCGAGACTGGTTTCACCGCTTCTGAGCACTCGTTGCTTAAAGGTGACTAGCGGGTGTCTGTCTCTCAACTTTAGTTGAACCGAGTATGGCTCGCCCGGTCCTTGAGAAGGTTAAAACAGCATCTATTTGACAAACTATCGTTGTGGTTTTGATGTGTAGGTGAGATTGGTTCTTGCTTAAGCCCGTAGCAGCCACGTAAAATTTGCAACAACAAAGTAGAGGGCGTCTAACTTGTTTTTGCAGGGCATGTTGTGATGTGATATGGTCAAGACATGATGCTATATTTTATTGTATGAGATGATCATGTTTTGTAACGAAGTTATCGGCAATGGCAGGAGCCATATGGTTGTCGCTTTATTGTATGAAATGCAAGCATACTGTAATTGCTTTACTTTATCACTAAGCGGTAGCGATAGTCGTAAAGCAATAGATGGTGTAGCGACAATGATGCTCGATGGAGATCAAGGTGTCACGCCGGTGGCGATGGTGATCATGATGGTGCTTGGAGATGGAATCACAAGCACAAGATGATGATGGCCATATCATATCACTTATATTGATTGCATGTGATGTTTATCCTTTATGCATCTTATCTTGCTTTGATTGGCGGTAGCATTTTAAGATGATCTCTCACTAAAATTATCAAGTAGTGTTCTCCACGAGTATGCACCGTTGCCAAAGTTAAATCGTGCCCGAGACACCACGTGATGATCGGGTGTGATAAGCTCTCGTCCATCTACAGCGGGTGCAAGCCAGTTTTGCACCGCGAATACTCGAGTTATACTTGCGAGCCTAGCATATGCAGATATGGCCTCGGAACACGGAGACCGAAAGGTCGGCGTGAATCATATAGTAGATATGATCAACATAAGATGTTCACCATTGAAAACTACTCCATCTCACGTGATGATCGGTTATGGTTTAGTTGATTTGGATCACGTGATCACTTAGATGACTAGAGGATGTCTATCTAAGTGGGAGTTCTTAAAGTAATATGATTAATTGAACTTAAATTTATCATGAACTTAGTCTGGTAGTATTTTGCAAATTATGTTGTAGATCAATAGCTTGTGTTGTTGCTTTCATATGTTTGTTTTGATATGTTCCTAGAAAATTGTGTTGAAAAATTTTAGTAGCAATGATGCGGATTCGATCCGTGATCGGAGGTTTATCCTCATTGCTACGGAAGAATTATGTCCTAATGCACGCTAGGTAGCGGACCTATTGCGAGGAAGCGGATGCAAGCGTTATGAGCGTTTGGCTAGCTCAATATGATGACTACTTGATAGTTTAAGTGCACCATGCTTAACAACTTAGAATCGGGACTTCAAAGATGTTTTGAACGTCATGGACCATATGAGATGTTCTAGGAGTTGAAGTTAATATTTCAAGCAAATACCGAGTTGAGAGATATGAAGTCTTCAACAAGTTCTATAGCTAAAAGATGGAGGAGAATCGCTCAACTAGTGAGCATGTGCTCAGATTATGCAGGTACTACAATTGCTTGAATCAAGTGGAAGTTAATCTTCCAGATAAGATAGTGATTGACAGAATTCTCTAGTCACCATCACCAAGTTAGTAGAACTTCGTGATGAACTATAGTATGCAAGGGATGATGAAAATGATTCCCGAGTTCTTCATGATGTTGAAATCGATGAAGGTAGAAATCAAGAAAGAGCATCAAGTGTTGATGATTGACAAGACCACTAGTTTCAAGAAAAGGGCAAAGGGAAAGAAAGGGAACTTCAAGTGGAAAGACAAGCAAGTTGTCACTCCTTGAAGAAGCCCAAGCTCCAAAGCACGAGACTAAGTGCTTACTACTGCAAAGGAATGGTCACTAGAAGCGGAAATGCCCCAAGTATTTGGTGGATAAGAAGGATGGCAAAGTGAACAAGGGTATATTTGATATACATGTTATTGATGTGTGCTTTACTAGTGTTTATAGCAACCCTTGTATTTGGTACTGGTTCGGTTGCTAAGAGTAGTAACTTCGAAGCAGGAGTTGCGAGAATAAATAGAAACTAGTTAAGGGTGAAGTGGCGATGTGTGTTGAAAGTAGTTTCAAGATTGATATGATCATCATCGCACACTCCTATACTTTCGGGATTAGTGTTGAACCTAAATAAATGTTATTTGGTGTTTGCGTTGAGCATGAATATGATTTGATCGTGTTTATTGCAATCGGTTATTCATTTAAGTAAGAGAATAAACTGTTGTTACATTTACATGAATAAAACCTTATATGGTTACACACCCAATGAAAATGGTTCATTGGATCTCGATCGTAGTGATACACATATTCATAATATTGAAACCAAAAGATGCAAAGTTAATAATGATAGTGCAACTTATTTGTGGCTTGCCGTTTATGTCATATTGGTGTAAAGCGCATGAAGAAACTCCATCTTGATGGGATTTTGGAATCACTTGATTATGAATCACTTGATGCTTGCGAACCATGCCTCATGGGCAAGATGACTAAGACTCCGTTCTCGGAGCGATGGAGCGAACAATGACTTATTGGAAATAATACATACTCATGTATGCGATCCGATGAGTGTTAAGGCTCATGGCGGGTATCGTTATTTTCGACCTTCACAGATGATTTGAGCGGATATGGGTATATCTACTTGATGAAACATAAGTCTGAAATAGTTGAAAGGTTCAAAGAATTTCAGAGTGAAGTGGAAAAATCATCGTGACAAGAAAATAAGGTTTCTATGATTTGATCGCGGGGACAAATATTTGAGTTCTGAGTTTGGTCTTCAATTAAAACAATGTGGAATAGTTTCACAAATTCATGCCACGGAACACCACATCATAATGGTGTGTCGAACATCATAACCGTACTTTATTGGATATAGTACAATCTATGATGTTTCTTACCGATTTACCAATATCGTTTTGGGATCATGCATTAGAGACAACTGCATTCACGTTAAATAGGGCACCATCTAAATCCGTTGAGGCGACACTATATGAACTGTGGTTTAGCAAGAAACCAAAGTTATCGTTTCTTAAAGTTTGGGGCTGCGATGCTTATGTGAAAAAGTTTCATCTGATAAGCTCAAACCCAAATCGAGATGTGTCTTCATAGAATACCCAAAGGAAATTGTTGGGTACACCTTCTATCACAGATCCGAAGGCAAAACATTCATTGCTAATAAATGGATCCTTTCTAGAGAAGGAGTTTCTCTCGAAAGAAGTGAGTGGGAGGAAAATAGAACTTGATGAGGTAATGTACTAGCTCCCTTATTGGAAAATAGTTCATCACTGAAATTTGTTCTGTGACACCTACACCAATTAGTGAGGAAGTTAATGATGATGATCATAAAACTTGAGATCAAGTTACTACCGAACCTCGTAGGTCTTCCAGTGAGATCCGCACGAGTGATGCGGTAATCCTGTTACGAAAGTCATGTTACTAGACCATGATGAACCTACGAACTATGAAGAAGCGATGATGAGCCCAGATTACGCAAAATGGTTTGAGGCCATGAAATCGAGATGGGATCCATGTATGAGGACAAAGTGTGGACTTTGATGGATTTGCCGATGATCGGCAAGCCATAGAAAATAAATGGATCTTCAAGAGGAAGGCGGACGTTGATAGTAGTGTTACTATCTACAAAGCTCGACTTGTTGCAAAAGGTTTTGACAAAGTTCAAGATGTTGACTACAATGAGATTTTCTCAAGCTGTAGCGATGCTTAAGTCTGTCCAAATCATGTTAGCAATTGCCACAATTTATGAAATTTGGCAAATGGATGTAAAAACTGCATTCCTGAATGGGTTTCTGGAGGAAGAGTTGTATATGATGCAACCAGAAGGTTTTATCAATCCAAAGGGAGCTAACAAAGTGTGCAAGCTCCAGCGATCCATCTATGGACTAGTGCAAGCATCTCGGAGTTGGAATATACGCTTTGATGAGTTGATCAAAGCATATAGTTTTATCTGACTTATGGTGAAGCTGTATTTACTAGAAAGTGAGTGGGAGCACTACAACATTTCGATAAGTATATGTGAATGACATATTGTAGATCGGAAATAATGTAGAATTATTCTGCAAAGCATAAAGGAGTGTTTGAAAGGGAGTTTTTCAAAGAAAGACCTCGGTGAAGCTGCTTACATATTGAGCATGAAGATCTATAGAGATAGATCAAGATGCTTGATAAGTTTTTTTCAATGAGTACATACCTTGACAAGATTTTGAAGTAGTTCAAAATGGAGCAGTCAAAGAAAGAGTTCTTGCTGTGTTACAAGGTGTGAAATTGAGTAAGACTCAAAACCCGACCACGACGAAGATAGAAAGAGAATGAAAGTCATTCCTATGCCTTGGCCATAGGTTCTATAAAGTATGCCATGTTGTGTACGGATCTATTGTATACCCTACCTTTGAGTTTGGCAAGGGAGTACAATAGTGATCTAGGAGTAGATCCTTTGGACATTGGTCAAAATTATCCTTAGTGGAATAAGGATATGTTTCTCGATTATGGAAGTGACAAAAGGTTCATCGTAAAGAGTTACGTCGATGCAAGTTTTGACACCGATCTGGATGACTCTAAGTCTCGATCTAGATACATATTGAAAGTGGGAGCAATTAGCTAGAGTAGCTCCGTGCGAGCATTGTAGACATAGAAAATTGCAAAATACATAACGGATCTGAATGTGAAAGACCCGTTGACTAAGACTCTCTCACAAGCAAAACATGATCACACCTTAGTACTCTTTGGGTGTTAATCACATAGCGATGTGAACTAGATTCTGAATCTAGTAAACCCTTTGGGTGTTGGTCACATGGCGATGTGAACTATGGGTGTTAATCACATGATGATGTGAACTATCGATGTTAATCACATGGTGATGTGATCTAGATTATTGACTCTAGTGCAAGTGGGAGACTGAAGGAAATATGCCTAGAGGCAATAATAAAGTTATTATATATTTCCTTATATCATGATAAATGTTTATTATTCATGCTAGAATTGTATTAACGGAAACATAATACATGTGTGAATATATAGACAAGCAGTGTCACTAGTATGCCTCTACTTGACTAGCTTGTTAATCAAAGATGGTTATGTTTCCTAACCATGAACAAGGAGTTGTTATTTGATTAACAAGGTCACATCATTAGTTGAATGATCGATTGACATGACCCATTCCATTAGCTTAGCACCCGATCGTTTAGTATGTTGCTATTGCTTTCTTCATGACTTATACATGTTCCTATGACTATGAGATTATGCAACTCCGTTTACGGAGGAACACTTTGGTACTACCAAGCGTCTAGCGTGGCTGGGTGATTATAAAGGTGCTCTCTGGTGTCTCCAAAGGTACTTGTTCGGTTGGCGTATTTGAGATGTTTGTCTCCAAGAGGTATCTCTGGAATGTTTAAGGGTTGCAACTAATGAGTTAGTTGCGAGATGATTATTCGGAGAGTAAAGAGACTTGCGATAGGAACTAGGTATTGGATACCGACGATCGAATCTCGGGCAAGTAACATACCGATGACAAAGGAACAACGTATGTTGTTATGCGGTCGACCGATAAAGATCTTCGTAGAATATGTAGGAACCAATATGGGCATCCAGGTCCGCTATTGGTTATTGACGGAGGCGTGTCTCGGTCATGTCTACATTGTTCTCGAACCGTAGGGTCCGCATGCTTAGGTTTCGATGGCGGTTATATTATGAGTTTATGTATTTTGATGTACGAAGGTTGTTTGGAGTCCGGATGTGATCACGGACATGACGAGTCTCGAAATGGTCGAGACATAAAGATTGATATATTGGGCGGATATATTTGGACACGGAAAGGTTCGGATGAGATTGGGATTATCTGGGAGTTAGGGAGGTTACGGAACCCCGGTAAGTATATGGGCCTTATTGGGCCTTAGTGGAAGGAGGAGAAGGAGCAAGGGAGGCGCCCCCAGCCCAATCGAGGCGGGAGGGGCCGCCCCTTTCCTTCTCTCCTCCCCTCTTCCTTCCCTCTCCTACTCCTAATAGGAAGGGGGCCAAACCTACTTGGAGTAGGTTTGCCCCCCTAAAGCGCGCCTCCCCTTAGGCCGGCCTCCTCCTCCCTCCCTCCTTTATATCACGGGGGCAAGGGCACCCCAAACACACAAGTTGATCATTGAGATCGTTCCTTAGCCGTGTGCGGTGCCCCTCCACGATATTACAACTCGGTCATATTGTAGCGGTGCTTGGCGAAGCCTGCGACAGAGAACATCAAGATCGCCTGCTGCCCGTCGTCTTGTGGAACTCCTCCCGTGCCTCTGCTGGATCGAAGTTGAGGTCGTCATCCAGCTGTCGTGTGTCAAGAACTTCGGAGGTGCGAATACGGTGCTTGGATCGGTTGGACCGGGAGGACGTCGACTACTTCCTCTCGTTGCGTCAGCGCTTCGCTTTGGTCTATGAGGGTACATAGACAACACTCTCCCCTCTCGTTGCTATATCATCACCATGATCTTGCGTGTGCGTAGGAAATTTTTTGAAATTACTACGTTCCCCAACAATGAGAACATTTGATCATAGGTCATACTCATCGTTTAAGCTCAAGTGGGGTTACCACTTTTACATAATGCATTGATGTGTTCACACCATTAGAGTTGCTTTGAATCAATTCTTAGAGTTAAGCTCCCCCTAGATGTTAGATCCCCCCTTAGAGGGATGAACTAACCTTGGGTTTTGTCGATGATTAGGTGTTGAAGATGTGGATACTCAATGTTGATGTAGATCATTCGGAGCAATACTCTGGAGTGAGTTGCACTTTCAACTTACCTACATGGGTTAGTCCCACAAGGAACAAACAAGAATATCCATAGACATAGAGTGATGCACACACAAGATGATGTCCATGAAATCATTAGGTTACCTTGTCCCTTGCCTTACCAACATGAGGGTTTGTGACTCCTTGAACTAGTGCAAGATGTGGAAGTTGATTGCACTTGTTCTTGCCATAATGATATGAGTGAAGAATGTTGGCGGAGTCACCCTCAAGAACTCTCTAGTTCTTCTTCTTAGGGAACCACATCATCTTGATGGGAATCCTTGGAGTTGTAGTTGTACTTGATGAAGTAGAACTTGACGTAGTCTTGGGGACCACTTGAACGAGGCTTTAGGTGCTTCTTCAAATGCATCAATCTCTTCTTGAAGCTTGTCCTTGCCTTTGTTCTTGTGGTCTTGTGGTGGAAGATCATCTTGAGCTTGTGTTCCCTCGAAGGAAGTAGGATCATACTTCTCTTGTTGAGGAACAAACTTCGTCTTGGGGTATTGATCTTCTTCCCACTCAACTCCATTGGCATTGAACTTTCGTTCAAAACCAACACCTTGATTCTTCCGGTGCCTTCCTTGCTTGCGTACAATTTTCTCGAATTGCTTACTCCCAGCAAGGCTCTTGTAAACACCTTTCTCTATAATTCCCTTCAATAAGCTATTTTCTTGCTCAAGTGTAACTTGGCTAAGAGAATCATTAGGGGAATCAAGAGAACTACTAGAAGCAACAATATTGGATTTGACATTATTATTGTTACTGCTAGAGGAAGTATCTTTCTTGTACTTGTTACTAGACTTGACTTGAGGCATGTAAGTAGATAAGAGTAAACGCTTGCCAATGTAAGAACTTTTCTTACGGAGATCATCATTTATTGCTTTTAAGAACTCATGCTCTTGCTCAAGATTGAGCTTTTCAAAGCGTAACTTCTCATGAGCCCTTAAAAGTTCTCGATGATCTTCGAAGATAGTTTCATGAGCCAACTTAAGAGTGTTTAGTTCTTTAGTTAGAAGCTCAATCTTCTCCTTATCATTGTCATTCGTTTTATCTTGATTAGCATGATTAATTGGCGTTTCATCATAGTATTCATCACTAGAGTTGTCAACAAGTAATCCACAAGCAAGTCATCTTCATCACTATTGAAATCAACATACTCAGGATGTGTTACCTTTGGACCTTTGGCCATGAAGCATCTTCCAATTCCTTCATTTGGTGAATCAAATATGTCGTAGGAGTTGGTTGACACAAGTGCTAGACCGGCAACACCTTCATCTTGAGTATATTCGGAGTCGGAGTGATAGCTTCTCTCGGAGTGATTGTCGGAGTCGGGCGGATACCCATTCACCAACATGAGCTTGATGTCTTCGTTTTGTGTAGCTCCTTGATGACTTGTCCTTCCTTTCCAAATCCTTGCTTCTCCGTGAGGTCTTCGTTCATAACGATCATCTCTACTCCTCCTCTCTCTTGGTGGTGATTCTTCTCTTTTGCTTCTTCTTCTTGGAGAATCTTCTCTTCTTTTGTAGGGTGCCGTACACTCATTGGTATAGTGTCCGGGTCTCCCACAATTGTAACAATTAACGCTCTCGACTAGAAGATCTTTTGTCCTTTGTAAGACCTTGACTTGGAGCTTCTTTCTTTGCTTCTACTCTTGTAGAATTTGTTGAAGTTCTTCGCCATTAAGCTCAATTCTTCATTGAAGGTTTGTTTCTCACTTGATGATGTGGGGGCTTCACTCGAGGCTTTGTAAGCACCACTTGACTTGTTGTGAAGTTCCTCCTTATCCTTGAGTGACATCTCATGAGCAACAATTCTACCAATGACTTCCGTTGGCTTGAGATCTTTGTAGTTTGGCATCATTTGGATCAATGTGCACACGGTATCATACTTTCCATCCAATGCTCTTAGGATCTTCTTGATGATGAATTTGTCGGTCATCTCTTCACTCCCTAAGCCAGCAATCTCATTTGTGATAAGAGCAAGCCTAGAGTACATTTCAACGACACCTTCACCATCCTTCATTTTGAACTTGTCAAGCTGACTTTGGAGCACATCCAACTTGGATTCCTTGACGAATTCGGTACCTTCATGCATATCAATCAAAGTATCCCAAATTTCCTTTGCATTCTCAAGACGGTTGATTTTGTTGAACTCTTGAGGCACAATCCGTTGAAGATGATATCATAAGCTTGAGCGTTGTATTGCAGCATCTTCAATTCTTCCGCATTAGCTTCACGGTTCGGTTCTCTCCCATCAAAAATTCACCTTGCAAGCCAATACAAATAATTGCCCAAGCGGCTGGGTTATGTCCAAGAATATGCATTTTCATCTTATGCTTCCAACTAGCAAAATTAGTACCATCAAAGTAAGGACCTCTCGGTGATAATTTCCTCGCTAGGCGCCATACTCTCCTAGGTTGTGAAACCAAGGCTATGACCACCAAAAGCTATGGAAATCAAAGCAAATGGAGACCAAAGCTCTGATACCACTTGTAGGACCTTGAAGTATGTCTAGAGGGGAGGTGATTAGACTACTTGACCAATAAAAACTTAACCTTTTCCCAATTTTAGAGTTTGGCAGATTTTAGCTACTTTAGGACAAGTCAAGCAATCATCACACTATTCAAACAAGCATGCAAAGAGTATATAGGCAGCAGAAATTAAAGCATGCAACTTGCAAGAAAATAAAGGGAAGGGTTTGGAGGATTCAAACACAATTGGAGACACGGATGTTTTGGCGTGGTTCCGGTAGGTGGTGCTATCGTACATCCACGTTGATGGAGACTTCAACCCACGAAGGGTAACGGCTGCGCGAGTCCACGGAGGGCTCCACCCACGAAGGGTCCGCGAAGAAGCAACCTTGTCTATCCCACCATGGCCGTCGCCCACGAAGGACTTGCCACCACTCTTCAAGAAGTAAGTAAATAAATGTATTGATGATGAACTCCTTGCTCTTGTGTTTCAAATGATAGTCTTCCCAACACTCAACTCTTTCTCATAGGTTTTGGATCTCGTGGAAAGAAGATTTGAGTGAAAGCAACTTTGGGAAGGCTAGAGATCAAGATTCATATGGTAGGAATGAAATATCTTGGCCTCAACGCATGAGTAGGTGGTTCTTCTCAAAATGGTAAGTTGGAAGTGTAGGTTGAGTTCTGATGGCTCTCTCCACGAATGAAGAGGAGGTGGAGGGTATATATAGCCTCCACAAAAATTCTAACTGCTACATACACTTACCAAACTTGTGGGACCGATTCAATGCACTCGGCCTGAATCGATGAAGCAAACCTAGTGACCAAGCTAGGGATTTTCGTGTGGATCGACATGCACCTCGTGAGACCGATTCGTTAGGGTTAAGCATAACGTAATCTCGTGAAGGCCGATTACATAACCTCAGTGAGACCGATTTGCAATAAGCTTTCTGCAGAGTTGGTCGCAAACTCGGTGGGACCGATTTTTCTTTTGGTGAGACCAAATGTTACAAAAGGAAACCAGTAGAGTTTACATTGCAATCTTGGTGGACTAATCGCTCACTTCTGTAAGACCGAAACGCTACGTAAGGGAAACGGAGAGATTATAATCCTATCTCGGTGAGACCGAGATTCCTTTTGGTAAGACCGATTTGTTTAGGGTTTGTGGCAGTGGACTATGACTTTTGGAATCAAGGGCGCTGGATAGGTAGAATCGGTGTGACTGGATTTTGGCTTTAGGTTTAGGTCATTTGTGGATGGAGAAAGTAGCTGAGGGTTTTGGAGCATATCACTACACACATGAAGCAAGAGGCTCATTAAGCAACACCTCATCCCTCCTTGATAGTATTGGTTATTTTCCATAGACTCAATGTGATCTTGGACCACTAGAATATAAAATGAAGAGTCTTGAGCTTTTGAGCTTGAGCCAATCCTTTGTCCTTAATATTTTGAGGGGTCCACTTTCATCATCCATGCCATGCCATTCATTGTGCTTTCCTCAAATAATAGTCTTGAATAGCGTTAGCTCAATGAGCTATATGTTGTCACTAATTAATAAAACCACCTAGGGATAGTTGCACTTTCAGGGGGAGAACATTGTATTGAGATCCAAAAGAGAGAAGAAGTCATCTAGCTACTAGCTATGGACCAAGGTCTCAAGTAAACTACTCACACTTCACCTGAGGGGCTATGGTGTTGATGTAGAAGCCTCCGTGGTGGATGCCCAAGCGGAGCTCCTAACAGGCCCCAAGATGGGATCTCGTGGATATGTAAGGCATGGGCGGTGGAATGAGGTTTTGGCCCTGCTCGATCTGGGGCAATGAGGTATATATAGGAGGAAGGAGTATGGTGGAGCAACAAAGGGGCGCCACGGGGCATGCCTCCACCTCGTGACCGCCCGCACTTCTGGAGTAGGGTCCAAGTCCCGGATCACGCTCGGTGAGAAAATCATGTCTCCAAGGTCTCATTCCGCTTTGGACTCTGTTGATATTATGTTTCTTCAAACACCTGAAATAGGCAAAAAAATAGGCATTCGGGTTGGGCCTCCGCATTAATAGGTTAGTCCCAAAAATAATATAAAAGTGGAAAATAAAGCCCAATATAGTCCAAAACAGTAGATAAAGTAGCATGGAGCAATCAAAAATTATAGATACGTTGGAGACGATCGTGCCCTCGCCTCAAGCTCCTCAATGGTCTTAGCGATGAACTCCTAAACGCTGGGCTTCCCACGCCCTATGCCTTCCCCGAGAGGAAATGTGCCAAGCATGCCTCCAAGTGGTGCCCAAACGCCTCCCTCATGATGTTGGCGAGGTCCGAGGCCCTCCAAAAGAGAGCCCCGAAGTCTCCGCTTCGAGGAGGGCGCTGGTGCGCCTTCCTATGCGATGGAAGAAGGCGCCTGCACGGGCGCTTATCCTGGACGCTGCACCACCCGGGAGGCCAACCTCCCGAGGCCCTGCGTGGAGCGGTTGCTTCTTCTTCTTGGGATGGCCTCAGGAGTGTTCTCGCCTTTGTCAGTCTCGGTCCTCGATTGGTGTCTCTGGAAAGCACGCCAAGGGAGCACACTGCATCTCTTTCTTCATGTGGGACCGGATGATGATTCCGCCTCCGGCATCTTGAGGACGTGGTAGCCGTGGTGGGTCACGCCATGAACTTGGCCAAGGCTGGATACCCGAGGATGGCATTGTATGACAAGTGGATGTGGGCAACGCCGGTCGGCGAGCTCAAAAGTGTCGTTGTCGTGCTTTCCTCAAGGTGAGTGGAGGCGGACCTTCCCTATCGGGGTGGTGGAACCGCCAAGAATTCCCCGAGAAAGGCTTGGTAGGCTGAAGTTGATCATATGGCACTTGAAGGTTGTCGAACATCCCTATGCATGTGACGCTTCAGCCCCGCGCTGCCGCCATCAATGACGGCCCCGTGACTTGCACGTTTTCGATGACTGGTGAGCAGAGCATCGAGAATGCCAGCAGAGCCGACACTTGAGTTGATCTGCCGAAATGAAGGTGATGGCGCACTTGGACCACTCCGGGAGCAGGGCCTCAAGCTTGGGGAGGAATGTGCTCACCGCATGAAAGCTAATTGCTTGAAGATGCGGTGAGAGGTCGGGCCCGAGCCCCGCCAAGATGCAAGCGATAGCACGTGGCTCCTCGGGAAGCCTCCAGCCCTCGCCCCGTGGTGGTCACTATTCCTTCTTGGCAACGGAGGCACGCGGAGGGAGGCTCAGCACTCATGGGCGGTCTCGCGAGGCTGATCCTCCAGCGCCACGAGGCTGGTCTCCAAGGATCCTCACGAGGTCGGTCACGCCACTCCCGTGAAAGTGCGTTATATCGACTAGAGGGGGTGAATAGGCGATTTTATGAATTCTTCAACGAGGAATTTTGTCAGAGGAAATTCCTTAGCTAAGAACTACTTGGTGCTGAATATGTACTCAAGTAAACATAACAGATACAAACATAGTCATCATGATGAAATGAAGACAAACACAGAGTACGGAAAGCGTGAAACACGTGATAGCAAGATGAAGACAAACAGATCAAGAAATTGAACTGAGGAATTTGTGAAAGTCTTCACCAAAGTCTTCAAGCGCATATATGAACAACATTCAACACAAGAATGAGGAAATGAAAGAGTTGAGGAAATAGAACCAGCTGGCCAGTGAAGACAATGATTTGGTAAACTGGTTCCAACTCGCTGTCTCTGGGCTTGTACGCCCTGTTGGAGCGGCCGAGTATTTAAACTCGAGGACACACATTCCCGACACCCGCCTCTAAGCCGCAACTCAGACACCCAGCCTCACCGTATTCTCCTTGAACTAAGACCACGCAGCCTCATCCAATCACTGTGGTAAGTCTTCAGTGACTTCCAAACCTTCACAGACTTGGTCACTCGGCGATCCACAATTCCTCTTGATGTTCTAGACCTTGACGCCTAACCGTCTGGAAGAAGCACACGCCTTCAAAGGTAATAAGTTCGGATCCACGCAGGATCAATTTCTTCAAGGATGCTCAATCACTTTGGGTTCGTGGGGGTTTGGTTTTGGGATTTTCTCACTTGATGATTTTCGCCAAAGTCCTTGGAGGATGGGTTGCTCTCAAATGACAAGTGTCAAGTTCTCTCGAGCAGCCAACTAGCTAGTGGTTGTAGGGCGGCTATTTATAGCCTAGGGAGCAGCCCGACATGATAAGACATAAATGCCCTTCAATGATACGACCGTTAGGTGGATAAGATATTTTGGGACAAGGCGCAAGAAGATAGCAACGGCCGGAAATTTGACTCTCAAATTCTCACGGCTATCATGTTCATCAGGTAGGCACCAAGACCGGCAATTCCTAACTCCTTAGTCGAAAGAAGTCCTCAAGGACTGTAAGAATCAAGGCTCTCACATCAAGAAATTGACTGAATCAGTATGAGATTTCCAATGGCTTCACTCAAGGGATTGGTAGGTGTAGGATTTTGAGTCGAGCATCACATGGAAATTTTTCCTTAGTATTTCCTCGACCCCTCTTTAATAGTATGGTGTTTCCTATGACTCAAGAAAGAGAAAATGAAACTACGAAAAACAAAAGTCTTCACGCCTCATATTCCTCGAATGAATATCAAGTCTTCAAGGTCACACCAATTTCTTCACTTTCAAAGTCTTCGTAAAGTCTTCAATATCAAAGTCTTCAGCTGAAGAACTTCATTTTTAGGGTCGGTTTCTTCTCAGAAATATCAAACTCCTCATAGACTTATATACCGTGTACACTCACAAACGCGATTGGCCATTTAACCTATAAGTCTTCAATACACCAAAATCACTAAGGGCACTAGATGCACTTACAATCTCCCCTTTTTGGTGATTGATGACAACATAGGTTAAGTTTTCAATGGGGATAAACATATGAAGTGTAAATACGATATTGAGGAATTTGATTGCAAGATATAGAAGAACTCCCCTAATATGTGCATAGTGAGGAAATTGCTTTTGAGGCAATGCACATTTGAAGAATTGAATCATGGAGATCCCCCCTATATCTTGTAATTCATACACGATTTGATATATAATATGAAGAATTAGAAATGCATGATGAAATATGGTGCCCGATGAGATTCAAAGATGCATGCAATAATATTAACAAGGAATAAGCATGCGAATATCACATCAAAGTTTCAGAGCTCTGGCATAAAAAGCATCAGAGCACGCACTCAAAAGTATCACGGCACTATCGGGTTTAAGATTACAACTCAATCCAATAAAATTTTCAAGAACGAGAGTTGTAACTTAACAAAATGCCCATAATATAAAACCGCTTGAAGACTAACTCAGATTTCTCCCTTTGTCATCAAATGACCAAAAGGATCAAAATCGAGGACTAACGCTCAAGATTTTCAAGTCGATGGAGGAGCGCCAAAGAATGTCGGGTTGGTTGTTGAAGTAGGGCCTGCCATGTTGTCGCCCAAATCTTCATGTTCATCAGCCCACGCGATGAAGAATAAGAGCTGGCCACCGATCGTGAACTTTGACTCTCTTGAATTTCTTCGAGGTGCAGTACATCTACCAAACGCTTCCGAGACCCATAGTCTTCAATTCTTCCGCTGAATATACATGAGAGAAGAACAGCCAAAGCGGTTGAGGGTTTCATGAAGGTAATACTGATTTTTCTTCACCGCATTATGTGTTGAGGTCAAGTTGTGAAGAATTGCAGCAAATTGACGCTTCACCCATTTCTGATTGCGCTCAACCTTCCTGATGAAGACCGAGGAGTAACTCACTACTCACCACCACCCCGGTGCCGTTGTTTGAGGCTTTTGCTTGGCCGAGGTATTTGCGGCAGAGTCATGTGTTGCGTAATCACCATTGGTGGAGTAAGATGTAGCTAGACGGAATTGACCATCCAATGGACGAGTGCCTTCATCAATCACAGCAGACTGCCTTGCCCTTATCATCGATGATGAAAAACTGGTCGCTTGAGGACTTCAATAGGCTGCAAGTAGCTACCATGGTTCGTGAGTGTCACCTTTGTAATTCAGTTGAAGATCGTGTCTTTATGAATCTCATAATCCAAGGCGATATGGCTTCAGCTCAAAAGGCTACATTGCAACATTAGCCTGAGTCCTCATGAAGAAATCATGGAAGTTGACGGAACGCCATGAATGATATTGAAAAGCATGTTCTTCATGATGCCAACGATATCTTCATTATTTGAGTCGGCCTTTGATGGGACCCATTGTCTTCGCCAGATTCGAGCAGACAAATCCGAGGCACATACATAGCAGCCTTGACGAGGAATTTGGTCTCGAGAGGCCTGCTTCCGCTTCAAAGGCTTCATGAGCACTTGCATATAATGATCGGCCACCATGGGTCATTGTAGATGCAACGTATGCTTTCATGGGGAGGATCAAGAGGAAGGACATGAAGCAATTCAGTTGTTGGTGCCTTGTAGTGAGTGTTTCTTCACATCCAATCCAGCACCCATGAATTGACATCTCGAAAGATTCCGATGATATGCAAAGTGGCATAGAATCAAGAATGAGTTCTTCATTCCAATCACATATATTAGTGTGAAGTTCAGAGCCCGCATCGTGAATAACTCGAGGATCTGCTCAAGCATGGCGTAGATTCCATATCCACATGAGGAATATGCTCATGATCGAAGATTTTGTCCTTGTCAAAGAGCACCGAGGAATAGTAGTTGGCTTGAGTAGCAGTCCGAAGCGCTTTTCCTTATGCGAAAGCAGTCATACACGGATTGTAACGTGAAGAACACATATGCCGTAAAAGAAGTCTTCGCCTTGAATTTTTGCTTGCATGAGAACGGATTCTTCGGTTTGGGCGAGGAGTGTCGTGTGATTTGCACAACCTCGAATCGCGATCTCGTGTGCTTCAGCCGAGGAATTTCGTTCTCTTGTGCAGCTTTGGGGATCAAGAAAAGTTCTTCAAGACTAGCGCTGGAATTTCTTCATGAATGCATCGATGTGGGATGAGTTTCTTCAGAGCCCAATTGAATGTTGTAGCCGGGACTAAGGAATATGTTGAATCGAGGAAGAGAGGAGTAGGGATGTCGACTTTCAAAAGTCATCGCTCATCACTGTAGTGCATCCAATATCCACGCCTTTTTTTAATTTCTCAACACCAGCTCTTCACCAGAACCGAGGCATGGGTGAGGAAACGAACGCGGAAGGGAATGCTTCACTTCAATTTCTTCATCGTTGCTCGAGGTAGCAACAGATTGATTTTCTTCATCGATCCGCTTGGGATCTTGTAGTCTTCCATAAGGAACAATTTCTTAGACGCATACATGGAGGAAATGGGAACGGCATCAATAGATTTTTCAAGCAAGCTGGTCATTTTCATTTTCTTCGCAGTCAAGAATTTGACGCAATGATGCCTTCCTCTTTCACTGCGCTCTGCTCGCAGCCTTTGTCTTCTTCACTTCATAAGGTATGAACAATTGAGTTGGTGTTGGCGCAGAGGAGCCGAGGATCGGGTTCGCTTTTTCAGCGAACCGTGCGCAGTTCGATCTTCGCTTTCAGCACTACTAGTGGATGCCCTGAATCTCTTCGCCAATGGAATGGAGTCATCACCGAACTTGTATTCTCATCACAGTGAAAGTCATCGCAGCAATGGCATAGTTCTTTCAACAGCTGAGCAGAGTCTTCACCGAGGATTTTCTTGTTGCGATGGGCTGCAACAATTGTCATTTTCGTCAAATTGATTAATCTCACTTTGGCTCCTTGCCAATCAGCATTGTAAGCATCAAACTTTGCCGAGGGCTTGAATTCAGATTGAGCTTGAGAAGTTCTTCAGAGTCGTTGACAATGTTCTTCTTCTTCTCCTTTCCGGCTTGTGCTCTTTATTTCACGAGTCTTTTCAAATTTCCATTTCTTCAATGATGAAATGGTTCAACATATGACTTTGACCAGAGTCGAGGCGATCAGTATGGAGTGTTTGGATCCTCGATATATGTCAATGAAGTCAAGAATCTTCTTCAAACCAAAACAGTACGCTTGTTCCTTTGGCTCTAGCGCCTTTGTCACCTCGATGATTTCGCAAGTTCTTCATCAAGCTTCATCATCGAGGGCACGCTTGAAGGCAACTTGTTTCTTTTCTTGACTTGGCCGAGGACCGCCCGCCAGCTTGCTTTTTGTCTTCAGAGTGGGGCCGATGAGGACATTGGTGCAACAGGAACTTGCCGAGACACTGTAGCAATCGAGAACCCCGAGTCCTTAAGTGTAGCCGATGCACAGGAGTTGAGGATTGGAGGAGTCACGAGGATTTTGAGGGAGCAGCAGTCTCGAGGAATTTGCCGAGGGCGGGCCGATTAACGGCCATGAGGGCGACATGGTGAAGCACTTGGCTTGCAGCAAGCTTCTTCGCATTGATTTTGGCTTGACCGAGGTCTCAAGGGCAGCAGCAGCAGCAGAATCCTCATTGAATTTCCCATCTCCTTGGGCTCGTTTTGCCAATTTGGCTTGGCGCCGACCATTCTTCAGAAAGTCTTCACCACGTTTGATGTCGGGATCAGCGACGGCCGCCAATGGAGCTCTTGGGCATGGAGGGTTTAAGGCTAATTTCTTCATGTACTTGGGAGTAACATCGCGATATTCCCTCCATTCTCGTGCCCATCGTCTCTTTCTCTCAATGCGACTTTGCGCTGATTTTGTTCTTTGCCAAACTTGGCTTCATCTGTGCAATAATCTTTGTAAATTTCATCGTGGATCTCAAAGGCGTCATGACCGTTTCTTTCCTCCTTCTCGCGGGTCTTGCCTTTCCGCCATTTTCAGATGAGGAATTTGAACAATAGAACACTCAAGAAGTATGTTGTTTTTTCTTCGAGGAATGTGCAAATGAGTTGTTGATGAGAACCTAGTGATTCAAAGAATGACATGAGTACCTGTGAACGAGTGTAGGTGCGATTTAATTTGGAGAGGTCATATGCTCGTAAGATTTTTCAAAAGGAACAAGTTTTGAGGAATTTGACCAGTTGAGCCTTGAGGAATTTCACTAAGCTTTGGTTCAGAGTAGTGCGATTGAAAATCCACACAATTGAGGAATCTTGAGGAAATGAGTGCTTAGAGAGATAAATCAAGAGCATAAAGTGAGGTGTCTATGTGAAGATTTGAAGAAAACACCTTTGAAGATTTTCAAAAGTTTGAGAATCAAAGCAGTAGTAAAAGTGACTTTTAATTACCCGAACAAGAACACGACTAACGAGATGAACGGTGAAGTTCGCCACGCGATCTCCCAGCCTAACTTGGCAGAGAGATGCCTACTAAAGCGGCACAGGAAGATTTCACATGAGTAATGATACGACAGGTCGAGGCAAAGAAGTTTTCCTCACCGACGGCGATGGAATAGCGGCGGCGCTTAGGTTTGAGAGCTCGAGCGAGAGACATGACCGAGCGGAGTAAATGAAGTGGAAGGAGAGGGTATTTATAGGTAAAAACTGTTCGTCAAGATTTTGGGACTGCCCATGCCTCTTTCTTTCTTCACGCGACATGTGTCACCCATGTACCTGCAGATGAGATCGTAAGATCATGGGTGAATAAACTAATGTATCGTGGGCGGAACGGTTTGAGCGATAAACCCAAAACTGGATAAGATTTGTTTTTTATTATAAAATTTCGCTCGTAATTTCTTCACCGTCAAGGACACAAGAAGACTTTGAACGAAGTTTCAATCAGAACGCATATGAAGAATTTGTGAATAGATTGGTGAGTATAGCATAGAGGGGAAGGGTCCATCACATTCACTTAGCGTAAATCGCAACTTGAAGAAATAGCAATAAGTGAATGTCAGAGGACATAAACTCACATACATATATAGCCAATCAAGAAAACGACGGAAACATTGAAGATTTTGCAAAGTTGAAGAATTTGAAAACTCAAGAATTTCAAAATGAGGAAAGACTCAAATTGAAGATTTTCAACTTTTGTGGTGGCGAACCTAATCAGATAAGAATGATGATTTTACACCGCATAATTGTCGAGGGTTCGAGAATCAAATTCTTCATTAATTTCTTCACACTTAGTGTTATTCTTCATTGATTGAAGAAAAACGCTTCTTCATGTGTTGCACATCTAAGTCATCAATTTGCATAAGGGTTAGGATGTGTCCTTTTCAAAGAACATTCAAGATTCTAAGATATTTAGCTCACACCGCAACTTGCTAAATCTCTCTCATCCAAGGGCTTAGTGAAGATATCGCTAGCTGTTCTTCGGCCACATGCTCGACGAGATATCGCCTTCAACACATGATCACGAAGAAAATGATGACGATCCGATGTGCTTAGTCTTCAGTGCCGAATCGGGTTGAGCAATCTTGATGGCACTCTCATTGTCGCAGAGGAGAGGCACATTCTTCACATTGACGCCATAGTCCTTGAGAGTTTGCTTCATCCAAAGCAGCTGAGCGAGATGAGCCAGAGCAATGTATTCACTTCGAAGAGAAGGATACACGCTCGCTTCTTCGAGGACCAATGCATCAAAGATCGTCCGAGGAAATGACAAGTGCCGATGTTGACTTGCGTCCACGACAACCAAAGATAGTCGAGTCGAATATCCAATGAGATCAAAAGCAGAGCCCTTTGGGGTACCATAATCCTAGTGTTGGTGTGTGAGCTAGATATCAAGAATATGCTTCAAGCCTTATGGTGTGATTCCTTCGTACTTTGAAATCGGGCACACATGCAAACACTAAGCATTATATCCGCCTAGATGCACATAAGTACAATAAAGAACCAATCATGGAGCGTATACCTTGTGATCGAAATCAATACCATTTTCATCAAGGCATAGATGGCCATTTGGGCATAGGAATTTTGACGCTTTGCAATCTTGCATGCCAATTTCCTCAAGACATCTTTGAGGTATTTCTCCGAGATATGAATATGCCATTGCTGCCGGGATTTAATTTGAAGACCTAAGAAGAATTTCAATTCTCCCATCATAGACATTTGATATTCTTCACTCATCATATAGGCAAATTCATCACTATATCGTTGGTTAGTACGCCCAAAGATAATATCATCAACATATATTTGGCACACAAACAGTTCACCATCATATGATTTAGTAAAAAGAGTAGGGTCGAGTGAACTGGTGAAGCCATTCTTCACGAAGAATTCCTTCAATGTATCATACCACCCCGAGGGGCTTGCTTGAGGCCATAGAGGGCCTTATTAAGTCCTCAAGACTTTGTCGATTCTTGGGATCTTCAAACCCGGGGTTGAGCAACATATACTTCTTCCTCAAGCTTACCATTGAGGAATGCACTTTTCACATCCATTTGATATAAGATGATATCATGATGGTTAGCATAGGCAAGTAATGTGAATAGCCTCAAGTCTAGCAACAGTAAAAGTTTCATCAAATCAATTCCTTCAACTCGTGTGTAGCCTTGAGCTACTAGTCGCGGCTTTATTCCTCACCACAAGGCCATTTTCATCTTGCTTGTTGCGGTAGATCCACTTTGTGCCAATGATATTATGTTATGAGGATCCGGCGACACCAATTCCTATACATTGTTTAGCTCGAACTGTAATTCTTCTTGCATAGCCCTAATCCACCCGTTCCGTAAATGCTTCATATACCTTAGTGGGCTCGAGATAGAGACAAAAGCATAGTGCCCACAAAAGTTAGATAAGTGTGAGCTTTTGAGCGTGAGAGGACCTGTGCGCTAATGTCATCGATGATCTTCCACTTGCACTTCTTTTGCAACGCATGGATGAGTTGGTTGTCGCCGAGGATTTTGATCAAGATTTTCTTCAAAGACCATTTTCCTCATCATGTTCTTCTTCAGCATCACCGACGCTCTTCATGAACAGGAATGAATTCTTCAGCAGATTCTTTAGTAGGAATGACATCCTCGCTGCTTGAGCTTGATAGCATCCTCAGTGTTGGTTCATCTAACGTAGGTAGGTGCTCTTTACAGCCATTAGTTTTATCGAACTGCACATCTACAAAGGTCAACAATCTTGTGAAGAACAATGTTGAAGACTCAGAGTGTGTAGTCCTTCCGTAACCAAGCATAAACCTTCATGTGCTTTTGCAAATTTAGAGTTGTGGTGAGGATCTCTAATCCAACATTTAGCAATCAAGACTTTGAAATAACTCACATTTTCTTTGTCGCTGAGGAGTTCATAGGCAGTCTTGAAGAATTTGTGAAGATATACTCGCTGATGATGTGCAAGATTAATTGATCAATCCAAAACGCCGGAGGCTTTGTATTCATCAAGCATAGTGCGAGCCATCTCAACAAGAGTTCTGTTCTTGCTTCCACGACGCCATTCTCACGAGGAGTATAGGAGCAGATAACTCATGAGTAATACCAAGTTCATCAAGATAGGCATCAAGACCGAATTCTTGAACTCGCCCATTGTCACTTCGATATGCTTGATCTTCACCAAAGTTGGTTGAAGCCCTCGAGGAAAATCGCTTGAAGACTTCCTCGCACTTGGCGGCAATGGCGGAGCGAAATCCGTTGACGGCGGCGGAGACCAGCGACAGGAGGCGGCTGACGACGAGGAGACGATCCGGAGACCTTCGATGGAAAAGCGAGCTATTGCGCGGGCGAAGGGGTTTCGGAGAAATTTCCAAAATTTTGCCCGTGACTATATATAACCCGACCACAGCTTGGTGTGACCGAAAGTGGAACAACTCGGTGGCACCGAGATGCATAACTGCATGTCAATTCTGAAAATCGGTGTGACCGAAAAGTTCAAATCGGTTGCACCAAGATTGAAAACTCAGATCAACTTAATGATCTCGGTAGGACCGAAATGGAGGAATCGATCAGACCGAGAGTCACAAAGAGGTTTTGGAAGTTTAAGTCTATGACAAATCGGGGACTCCGAGTGCTCCTCACACAGAGTGGTTCGAAGCTGACTTGATCAAATTTTTTGATGTAGCATGAATAGAGTTTGAGACGAGGAAAGCATAGATAGCTAAAGAAGGTTCTTAGGCATTCTTGTCCATCCACTTGGAAAAAAGACAAGAGACCAAACAATCAAAACAACAAGTGGATGTCCTTGAATGAGTAAAATATGCACCAACATGCTCACACAATAAGATGGCAAATGAAATATGTGGCAAAGCATGCACAACCAATTATAGCATCTATCAAACAATTGGTGATGACTAGGTCATCTATATATGAGTATATTGACTTAGGAGTAAAATGAGAACATTTGATCATAGGTCATACTCATCGTTTAAGCTCAAGTGGGGTTACCACTTTTACATAATACATTGATATGTTCACACCATTAGAGTTGCTTTGACTCAATTCTTAGAGTTAAGCTCCCCCTAGATGTGAGATCCCCCTTAGAGGGATGAACTAACCTTGGGTTTTGTCGATGATGACTTCATGTAGGTGTTGAAGATGTGGATGCTCAATGTTGATGTAGATCATTTGGAGCAATCCTTTGGAGTGAGTTGCACTTTCAACTTACCTACATGGGTTAGTCCCACAAGGAACAAACAAGAATATCCATAGACATAGAGTGATGCACACACAAGATGATGTCCATGAAATCATTAGGTTACCTTGTCCCTTGCCTTACCAACATGAGGGTTTGTGACTCCTTGAACTAGTGCAAGATGTGGAAGTTGATTGCACTTGTTCTCGCCATGATGATATGAGTGAAGAATGTTGGCGGAGTCACCCTCAAGAACTCTCTAGTTCTTCTTCTTCAGGATCCACATCATCTTGATGGGAATCCTTGGAGTTGTAGTTGTACTTGATGAAGTAGAACTTGACGTAGTCTTGGGAACCCACTTGAACGAGGCATTAGGTGCTTCTTCAAATGCATCAATCTCTTCTTGAAGCTTGTCCTTGCCTTTGTTCTTGTGGTGTCGTGGTGGAAGATCATCTTGAGCTTGTGTTCCCTTCAAAGAAGTAGGATCATACTTCTCTTGTTGAGGAACAAACTTCGTCTTGGGGTATTGATCTTCTTCCCACTCAACTCCATTGGCATTGAACTTTCGTTCAAAACCAACACCTTGATTCTTCCGGTGCCTTCCTTGCTTGCATACAATTTCCTCGAATTGCTTACTCCCGCAAGGCTCTTGTAAACACCTTTCTATAATTCCCTTCAATAAGCTATTTTCTTGCTCAAGTGTAACTTGTCTAAGAGAATCATTAGTGGAATCAAGAGAACTACTAGAAGCAACAATATTGGATTTGACATTATTATTGTTACTACTAGAGGAAGTATCTTTCTTGTACTTGTTACTAGACTTGACTTGAGGCATGTAAGTAGATAAGAGTAAACACTTGGCAATGTAAGAAGAACTTTTCTTGCGGAGATCATCATTGATTGCTTTTAAGAACTCATGCTCTTGCTCAAGATTCAGCTTTTCAAAGCGTAACTTCTCATGAGCCCTTAAAAGTTCTCGATGATCTTCGAAGATAGTTTCATGAGCCAACTTAAGAGTGTTTAGTTATTTAGGTAGAAGCTCAATCTTCTCCTTATCATTGTCATTCGTTTTATCTTGATTAGCATGATTAATTGACGTTTCATCATAGTATTCATCACTAGAGTTGTCAACAAGTAAATCATCATCCACAAGCAAGTCATCTTCATCACTATTGAAATCAACATACTCAGGATGTGTTACCTTTGGACTTTTGGCCATGAAGCATCTTCCAATTCCTTCATTTGGTGAATCAAATATGTCGAGGAGTTGGTCGACACAAGTGCTAGACCGCAACACCTTCATCTTGAGTATATTCGAGTCGGAGTGATAGCTTCTCTCGAGTGATTGTCGAAGTCGGAGTCGGATACCCATTCACCAACATGAGCTTGATGTCTTCGTTTTGTGTAGCTCCTTGATGACTTGCCCTTCCTTTCCGAATCCTTGCTTCTCCGTGAGGGTCTTCATTCATAACGATCATCTCTACTCCTCCTCTCTCTTGGTGGTGATTCTTCTCTTTGCTTCTTCTTCATGGAGAATCTTCTTTCTTTTGTAGGGTGTCGTACACTCATTGGAATAGTGTCCGGGTCTCCCACAATTGTAGCAATTGCGCTCTCGACTAGAAGATCTTTTGTCATGGTAAGACCTTGACTTGGAGCTCCTTTCTTTGCTTCTACTCTTGTGGAATTTGTTGAAGTTCTTCACCATTAAGCTCAATTCTTCATTGAAGGTTTGTTTCTCACTTCATGATGTGGGGGCTTCACTTGAGGCTTTGTAAGCACCACTTGACTTGTTGTGAAGTTCCTCCTTATCCTTGAGTGACATCTCATGAGCAACAATTCTTCCAATGACTTCCGTTGGCTTGAGATCTTTGTAGTTTGGCATCATTTGAATCAATGTGCACATGGTATCATACTTTACATCCAATGCTCTTAGGATCTTCTTGATGATGAATTTGTCGATTATCTCTTCACTCCCTAAGCCGGCAATCTCATTTGTGATAAGAGCAAGCCTAGAGTACATTTCTGTGACACCTTCACCATCCTTCATTTTGAACTTGTCAAGCTGACTTTGGAGCACATCCAACTTGGATTCCTTGACGGATTCGGTACCTTCATGCATATCAATCAAAGTATCCCAAATTTCCTTTGCATTCTCAAGACGGCTGATTTTGTTGAATTCTTCGGGGCATAATCCATTGAAGATGATATCACAAGCTTGAGCGTTGTATTGCAGCATCTTTAATTCTTCCGCATTAGCTTCACGGTTCGGTTCTCTCCCATCAAAGAATTCACTTTGCAAGCCAATACAAATAATTGCCCAAATGGCGGGGTTATGTCCAAGAATATGCATTTTCATCTTATGCTTCCAACTAGCAAAATTAGTACCATCAAAGTAAGGACCTCTACGGTGATAATTTCCCTCGCTAGACGTCATACTCTCCTAGGTTGTGAAACCAAGGCTATGACCACCAAAAGCTATGGAAATCAAAGCAAATGGAGACCAAAGCTCTGATACCACTTGTAGGACCTTGAAGTATGTCTAGAGGGGGGTGATTAGACTACTTGACCAATTAAAAACTTAACATTTTCCCAATTTTAGAGTTTGACAGATTTTAGCTACTTTAGGACAAGTCAAGCAATCATCACACTATTCAAGCAAGCATGCAAAGAGTATATAGGCAGCGGAAATTAAAAGCATGCAACTTGCAAAAAAGTAAAGGGAAGGGTTTGGAGAATTCAAACCCAATTGGAGACACGGATGTTTTTGGCGTGGTTTCGATAGGTGGTGCTATCGTACATCCACATTGATGGAGACTTCAACCCACGAAGGGTAACGGTTGTGCGAGTCCACGGAGGGCTCCACCCACGAAGGGTCCACGAAGAAGCAACCTTGTCTATCCCACCATGGCCGTCGCCCACGAAGGACTTGCCTCACTAGTGGTAGATCTTCACGAAGTAGGCGTTCTCCTTGCCCTTACAAACTCCTTGGTTCAACTCCACAATCTTGTCGGAGGCTCCCAAGTGACACCTAGCCAATCTAGGATACACCACTCTCCAAGAAGTAACAAATGGTGCGTTGATGATGAACTCCTTGCTCTTGTGCTTCAAATGATAGTCTCCCCAACACTCAACTCTTTCTCATAGGTTTTGGATCTGGTGGAAAGAAGATTTGAGTGGAAAGCAACTTGGGGAAGGCTAGAGATCAAGATTCATATGGTAGGAATGGAATATCTTGGCCTCAACGCATGAGTAGGTGGTTCTCTCTCGAAATGGTAAGTTGGAAGTGTAGGTTTGTTCGATGGCTCTCTCCACGAATGAAGAGGAGGTGGAGGGTATATATAGCCTCCACACAAAATCTAACTGTTACACACAATTTACTAAACTCGGTGGGACCGATTCAATAGACTCGGTCGGACCGATTTAGTAAACCTAGTGACCGTTAGTGATTTTCGTTGGGACTGACATGCATCTCGGTGAGACCGATTCGGTTAGGGTTAGGGCATAACATAATCTCGGTAAGACCGATTACATAAACTGGGTGAGACCGATTTGGTAATAAGCTTTCCAGAGAGTTGGTCAGGTAAACTCGGTGGGACCGATTTTCTCTTTTCGGTGAGACCGAAATGTTACAAAAGGGAAACCGAGAGTTTACATTGCAATCTTGGTGGGACCAATCGCTCACTTCGGTTAGACCGAAACGTTATGAAGGGAAACAGAGAGATTACAATCCCATCTCGGTGAGACCGAGATCCCTATCGGTAAGACCGATTTGCTTAGGGTTTGTGGCAGTGGCTATGACTTTTGGAATCGGTAGCGCCGGATAGGTAGAATCGGTGTGACCAATTTTGGCTTTAGGTTTAGGTCATTTGTGGATGTGGGAAAGTAGCTGAGGGTTTTGGAGCATATCACTAAGCACATGAAGCAAGAGGCTCATTAATCAACACCTCATCCCTCCTTGATAGTATTTGCTTTTCCTATAGACTCAATGTGATCTTGGATCACTAAAATATAAAATGAAGAGTCTTGAGCTTTTGAGCTTGAGCCAATCCTTTGTCCTTAATATCTTGAGGGGTCCACTTTCATCATCCATGCCATGCCATTCATTGAGCTTTCCTGAAATAATAGTCTTGGAATAGCATTAGCTCAATGAGCTATATGTTGTTACGAATTACCAAAACCACCTAGGGATAGTTGCACTTTCAGGGGGAGAACATTGTATTGAGATCCAAAAAGAGAGAAGAAGTCATCTAGCTACTAGCTATGGACCCGAAGGTCTGAAGTAAACTACTCACACTTCATCGGAGGGGCTATGGTGTTGATGTAGAAGCCCTCCGTGGTGGATGCCCCCTCTGGCGGAGCTCCTAACAGGCCCCAAGATGGGATCTCGTGGATACTGTAAGGTTGCGGCGGTGGAATGAGGTTTTGGCCCTGCTCGATCGCTTGGGGGTGCGTGAGGTATATATAGGAGGAAGGAGTATGTCGGTGGAGCAACAGGGGCCCACGAGGTAGGGGCGCGCCACGGGGCATGCCTCCACCTCGTGACCGCCTGCACTTCTTGGAGTAGGGTCCAAGTCTCCGGATCACGCTCGGTGAGAAAATCATGTTCCCGAAGGTCTCATTCCGCTTGGACTCCGCTTGATATTATGTTTCTTCAAACACCAAATAGGCAAAAAAATAGCAATTCTCGGGTTGGGCCTCCTGCAATAGGTTAGTCCCAAAAATAATATAAAAGTGGAAAATAAAGCCCAATATAGTCCAAAACAGTAGATAAAGTAGCATGGAGCAATCAAAAATTATAGATACGTTGGAGACGTATCAGGCCCTCGCTTCCTGAAGCTCCTGAATGGTCTTAGCGATGAACTCCTAAACGTTGGGCTTCCCACGCCCTATGCCTTCCTGAGGGAAATGTGCCGCGAAGCATGCCTCCAAGTGGTGCCCAAACGCCTCCCTCATGATGTTGGCGAGGTCTGAGGCCCTCCAAAAGAGAGCCCCCGAGTCCTGCCCGAGGAGGGCGCTGGGTGCGCCTTCCTATGCGATGGAAGAAGGCGCCCCAGGCACGGGCGCTTATCCTGACGCGGCACCACCCGGGAGGCCAACCTCCTGAGGCCTTGCGTGGAGCGGTTGCTTCTTCTTCTTGGGGATGGCCTCAGGAGTGTTCTCGCCTTGCTGTCCGGGTCCTCGATTGGTGTATCTTGGAAAGCACGCTCAAGGGAGCACACCGCATCTCTTTCTTCACAGGGGACCGTGATGATTCCGCCGCTTCCTGGCATCTTGAGGACGTGGTAGCCGTGGTGGGTCACTGCCATGAACTTGGCCAAGGCTGGATACCCGAGGATGGCATTGTATGACAAGTGGATGTGGGCAACGTCGAAGTCGATGAGCTCGGTGCGGTAGTTGTCGTGCTTTCCGAAGGTGACAGGGAGGCGGACCTTCCCTATCGGGGTGGTGGAACCGTCAGTAACTCCTGAGAAAGGCTTGGTAGGCTGAAGTTGATCATATGGCACTTGAAGGTTGTCGAACATCCCTACAGACAGGACGTTCAGCCCTGTGCCGCCATCAATGACGGTCCTGGTGACTTGCACGTTGCTGATGACTGGTGAGCAGAGCATCGGGAGAATGCCAGCAGTAGCCGCACACTTGAGTTGATCTGCCGAGCTGAAGGTGATGGCGCACTTGGACCACCTGAGCGGGCGTGTGGCCTCAAGCTTGGGGAGGAATGCGTTCACCTCGCGAGCGAATTGCTTGAAGATGCGGTGAGAGGCTGGGGCCTGAGCTCCGCCCAAGATGCAAGCGATAGCACGTGGCTCCTGGAAGCCTCCAGCCCCCTCGTCCTGGTGGTGGTCGTCATTCCTTCTTGGCAACGGAGGCAGCGGAGGGAGGCCTGCGTTACCCTGCGGGCGGTCCTCGCGAGGCTGATCCCTCCAGGCGCCCTCGCGAGGCTGGTCCTGTCAGTGATCCTCACGAGGTCGGTCACGCCACTCCTGTGAAAGTGCGTTATATCGACTAGAGGGGGGTGAATAGGCGATTTTTATGAATTCTTCACTGAGGAATTTGCTGGTGAGGAAATTCCTTAGCGAAGAACTACTTGCAGCGGAATATGTACTCAGAAGTAAACATAACAGGATACAAACATAGTCATCATGATGAAATGAAGACAAACACAGAGTACGGAAAGCGTAAACACAGGATAGCAAGATGAAGACAAACAGACTGAAGAAATTGAACTGAGGAATTTGTGAAAGTCTTCAGTCAAAGTCTTCAAGCGCATATATGAACAACATTCAACACAAGAATGAGGAAATGAAAGAGTTGAGGAAATAGAACCACCATTGGTGAAGACAATGATTTGGTAAACCAGTTCCAACTGCTGCCTCGGTTGTACGTCTGTTGGAGCGGCCGAGTATTTAAACTCGAGGACACACAGTTCCGACACCCGCCTCTAAGCCGCAACTCAGACACCCAGTCCTCACCGTATTCTCCTTGAACTAAGACCACGCAGGCCTCATCCAATCACTCGTGGTAAGTCTTCAGTGACTTCCAAACCTTCACAGACTTGGTCACTCGGCGATCCACAATTCCTCTTGATGTTCTAGACCTTGACGCCTAACCGTCTGGAAGAAGCACAGCCTTCAAAGGTAATAAGCGCCGGATCCACGCAGATCAATTTCTTCATGATGCTCAATCACTTTGGGTTCGTGGGGGTTTGGTTTTGGGATTTTCCTCACTTGATGATTTTCGCCAAAGTCCTTGGAGGATGGGTTGCTCTCAAATGACAAGTGTCAAGTTCTCTCGAGCAGCCAACTAGCTAGTGGTTGTAGGGGCGGCTATTTATAGCCTAGGAGCAGCCCGACATGATAAGACATAAATGCCCTTCAATGATATGACCGTTAGGTGGATAAGATATTTTGGGACAATCGGCCAAGAAGATAGCAACGGTCGGAAATTTGACTCTCAAATTCCTCACGGCTATCATGTTCTCATCAGGTAGGCAATTCAGACCGGCGAATTCCTAACTCCTTAGTCGAGCAAAGTCCTCAAGGACTGTAAGAACTGCGTCTCTCACATCAAGAAATTGATCGAATCAGTATGAGATTTCCAATGGCTTCACTCAAGGGATTGGTAGGTGTAGGATTTTGAGTTGAGCATCACATGGAAATTTTTCCTTAGTATTTCCTCGACCCCTTTAATAGTATGGTGTTTCCTATGACTCAAGAAAGAGAAAATGAAACTACGAAAACAAAAGTCTTCACGCTTCATATTCCTCGAATGAATATCAAGTCTTCAAGGTCACACCAATTTCTTCACTTTCAAAGTCTTCGTAAAGTCTTCGAATATCAAAGTCTTCAAATGAAGAACTTCATTTTAGGGTCGGCTTTCTCTCAGAAATATCAAACTCCTCATAGACTTATATACCTGTGTACACTCACAACAAGATTATTTAACCTATAAGTCTTCAATACACCAAAATCACTAAGGGCACTAGATGCACTTACAATCTCCCCTTTTGGTGATTGATGACAACATAGGTTAAGTTTTCAATGGGGATAAACATATGAAGTGTAAATACGATATTGAGGAATTTGATTGCAAGATATAGAAGAACTCCCCTAATATGTGCATAGTGAGGAAATTGCTTTTGAGGCAATGCACATTTGAAGAATTGAATCATGGAGATCTCCCCCTATATCTTGTAATTCATACACGCATTTGATATATAATATGAAGAATTAGAAATGCATGATGAAATATGGTGCCTGATGAGATTCAGCATGCATGCAATAATATTAACAAGGAATAAGCATGCGGAATATCACATCAAAAGTTTCAGAGCTCAGTGCATAAAAAGCATCAGAGCACGACCAAAAGTATCACGGCACCATCGGGTTTAAGATTACAACTCAATCCAATAAAATTTTCAGAAGAACGAGAGTTGTAACTTAACAAAATGCCCATAATATAAACCCGCTTGAAGACTAACTCAGATTTCTCCCCCTTTGTCATCAAATGACCAAAAGGATCAAAACTGAGGACTAACGCCCCTGAAGATTTTCAAGTCGATGGAGGAGCGCCAAAGAATGTCGGGTTGGTTGTTGAAGTAGGGCCTGCCACGTTGTCGCCCAAATCTTCATGTTCATCAGTTTCGCGATGAAGAATAAGAGCTAGCCACCGATCGAACTTTGACTCTCTTGAATTTCTTCGAGGTGGTGCGCACTACCAAACGCTTCTCGAGACCCATAGTCTTCAATTCTTCCGCTGAATATACATGAGTGAGAACAGCCCAAAGCGGTTGAGGGTTTCATGAAGGTAATACTGATTTTCTTCACCGCATTATGTGTTGAGGTCAAGTTGTGAAGAATTGCAGCAAATTGACGCTTCACCCATTTCGATTATGCTCAACCTTCCGATGAAGACCGAGGAGTAACTCACGGTCACCATCACCCCGGTGCCGTTGCTTGAGGCTTTTGCTTGGCCGAGGTATTTATGCAGAGTCATGTGTTGCGTAATCGCCATTGGTGGAGTAAGATGTAGCTAGACGGAATTGACCATCCAATGGACGAGTGCCTTCATCAATCACAAGAGCTGCCTTGCCCTTATCATCGATGATGAAAAACTGGTCGCTTGAGGACTTCAATAGGCGGCAAGTAGCTACCATGGTTCGAGTGTCACTTTGTAATTCAAAGAAGATCGTGCCCTTATGAATCTCATAATCCAAGGCGATATGGCTTCAGCTCAAAAGGCGACATTGCAACATTAGCCGAGTCCTCATGAAGAAATCATGGAAGTTGACGGGAACGCCATGAATGATATTGAAAAGCATGTTCTTCATGATGCCAACGACATCTTCATTATTTGAGTCGTGGCCTTTGATGGGACTCATTGTCTTCGTCAGGATTCGATAGACAGTCCGAGGCACATACAGCAGTTCCTTGACGAGGAATTTGGTTCGAGGGCCTGCCTCGCTTCAAAGGCTTCATGAGCACTTGCATATAATGATCGGTCACCATGGTCATTGTAGATGCAACGTGCGCTTTCATGGGGAGGATCAAGAGGAAGGACATGAAGCAATTCAGTTGTTTGGTGCCTTGTAGTGAGTGTTTTCGTCATCCAATCCAGCACCCATGAATTGACATCTGCAAGATCTCCGATGATATGCAAAGTGGCATAGAATCAAGAATGAGTTCTTCATTCCAATCACGTATATTAGTGCAGAAGTTCAGAGCCTCGCATCGTGAATAACTCGAGGACTGCTCAAGCATGGCGTAGATTCCATATCCACATGAGGAATATGCTCATGATCAAGATTTTGTCCTTGTCAAAGAGCACCGAGGAATAGTAGTTGGCTTGAGTAGCAGTCCGTAAGCGCTTTTCCTTATGCGAGCAGAGTCATACGGATTGTAATCGATGAAGAACACATGCTCGTAAAAGAAGTCTTCACCCTTGAATTTTTGCTTGCATGAGAACGGATTCTTCGGTTTGGGCAGAGGAGTGTCGTTGATTTGCAAAGACAACCTCAGAATCGCGATCTCGTGTGCTTCAGCCGAGGAATTTCTGTTCCTCTTCTTGTGCAGTTTGGGGATCAAGAAGAAGTTCTTCAAAGACTAGCGGCTGGAATTTCTTCATGAATGCATCGATGTGGGATGAGTTTCTTCAGAGCCCAATTGAACAGTTGTAGCCGGGGACTAAGGAATATGTTGAATCGGAGTGAAGAGAGGAGTATTGGGATGCTGACTTTCTCAAAAGTCATCGTTCATCACTCGTGTAGTGCATCCAATATCCACGTCTTCTTCTTCTTTTTTAATTTCCTCAACACCAGCCTCTTCACCGTGAACCGAGGCATGGGTGAGGAACGACCGGCGTGAAGGGAATGCTTCCACTTCAATTTCTTCATCAAGCTGTTCTGAGGTAGCAACAGATTGATTTTCTTCATCAGATCCGCTTGGGATCTTGTAGTCTTCTCCATAAGGAACAATTTCCTTAGACGACATGGAGGAAATGGGAACGGCATCAATAGATTTTTCAAGCAAGCTGGTCATTGGCTTCATTTTCTTCGCAGCCGAAGAATTTGACGCAGCTGATGCCTTCCTCTTCTTCACTGCAGCTCGTTCTGCAGCCTTTGTCTTCTTCACTTCATAAGCGTAGGAACAATTGAGTTGGTGTTGGCGCAGGAGGAGCCGAGGATCGTGGTTCGCTTTTCAGCGAATCGTGCAGCTTCTCGATCTCTTCAGCTTTTCAGCGCACCACTAGTGGATGCCCTGAATCTCTTCAATGGTGGAATGGAGTCATCAGCCCTGAACTTGTATTCTCATCAAGCCAGTTGAAAGTCATCAGATCTTGGCATGTTCTTCAAAGAGTGAGCAGAGTCTTCACCGAGGATTTTCTTGTTGCGATGGGGCTGCAACAGTTGTCATTTTCTTTGTCAAATTGACGAATCTCACTTTGGCTCCTTGCCAATCAGCATTGTAAGCATCGAAATCCTTGCTGAGGGCTTGGAATTCAGATTGAGCTTTGAGAAGTTCTTCAGGAGTCAGGTTGACAATGTTCTTCTTCAGAAGCTTCTCCTTTCTGGCTTGTGCTCTCTTTATTTCACGAGTCTTTTCAAATTTCCATTTCTCTTCAGCGATGAAATGGTTCAACATATGACTTTGACCAGGAGTCAGAGGCAGATCAGGCATGGGAGTGTTTGGATTCTGATGCCATAAGTCAATGAAGTCAAGAATCTTCTTCAAATCCAAAAACAGAGGCACAGTTGTTCCTTTGGCTCTAGCGGCCTTTGTCAGTCTGTCTCTGATGATTTCTGCAAGTTCTTCATCAGAAGCTTCATCATCAGAGGGCACGTTGAAGGCAACTTGTTTCTTTCTTGGACTTGGCTGAGGACCGCGTCCAGCAGTTGCTTTTGTCTTCAGCAGAGGGGCTGATGAGGACATTGGTGCAACCGAGGAACTTGCCGAGACACCGTATAATCGAGAAACCCCGAGTCCTTTGGCATGTAGCCGATGCACAGGAGTTGAGGACTTGGAGGAGCTGCCGAGGATTTTGAGGAGCAGCAGAGTCTCGAGGAATTTGCCGTGAGGGCGCGGGCCGATTTAACCGGGCCATGAGGGCGCTGATGGTGAAGCACTTGGCTTGCGAAAGCGCTTCTTCGGCATTGATTTCTTGGCTTGACCGAGGTCTCAGCGCAGCAGCAGCAGCAGCAGAATCCTCATTGAATTTCCTCACCGCCTCCTTGGCCTGTTTTGCCAATTTGGCTTGGCGCTGGACCATTCTTCAGAAAGTCTTCACCACGCTTGATGCTGGTGGGATCAGCGACTTGGCCAAAGCCAATGGAGCTCTTGGGCATGGAGGGTTTAAGGCTAATTTCTTCATGTACTTGGGAGTAACATCGCGATATTCCTCCATTCTCGTGCCCATCGTCGTTCTATCCTCTGAATGCGACTTTGCGCTGATTTTTGTTCTCTTTGCCAAACTTGGCTTCATCAGTGTGCAATAATCTTTGTAAATTTCATCAGGATCTCAAAGGCGCCATGACCTCCGGTTTCTTTCCTCCCTCTCGCGGTCTCTTGCCTTCTCGCCATTTTCTTCAGATGAGGAATTTGAACAATAGAACACTCTGAAGAAGTATGTTGTTTTTCTTCGAGGAATGCTGCAAATGAGTTAAGTTGATGAGAACCTAGTGATTCAGCAAATGACATGAGTACCGTGAACAGAGTGTAGGTGCGATTTAATTTGGAGAGGTCATATGCGTTCTCAGAAGATTTTTCAAAAGGAACAAGTTTTGAGGAATTTGACCAGTTGAGCCTTGAGGAATTTCACTAAGCGTTTTTGTCTTAGGTTCCAGAGTTGTACAGATTGAAAATCCACACAATTGAGGAATCTTGAGGAAATGAGTGCTTAGAGAGATAAATCAAGAGCATACAGTGTGAGGTGTTCATATGTGAAGATTTGAAGAACAAAAACACCTTTGAAGATTTTCAGAAAAGTTTGAGAATCAAAGCGAGTAGTAAAAGTGACTTTTAATTACCCGAATCAAGAACACGATTTAACAGAGATGAACCGTGGTGAAGTTCGTCACGTTAGATCTCCCGCGCCTAACTTGGCAGAGGGAGACAGCTACGGCGGGCGGCGTGAAGATTTCCGCAGCCGGCGCGAGTACGACGGCGACGAGGTCGAGGCAGTGAAGCTCTTCCTCACCGACGGCGATGGAATAGCGGCGGCGCTTAGGGTTTGAGGAGAGCTCGAGCGAGAGACAATGACCGAGCGGAGTAAATGAAGTAAGGAAGGAGAGGGTATTTATAGCCACGGTAAAAACTGTTCGCTCGAAGATTTTGGGACGAACATGCCCCTGCCCTTTCTTCTTCACGCGACATGTGTCACCCATGTACTGTGCAGATGAGATCGTGTAGGATCATGGGTGAATAAACTAATGTATCGTGGGATGCGGAACGGTTTGAGCGATAAAACCGAAAATCTGGATAAGATTTGTTTTTTTTTATTATAAAATTTCGTTCGTAATTTCTTCAGCTGTCAAGGACACAGTGAAGACTTTGAACGAGTTTCAATCAGAACGCACATGAAGAATTTGTGAATAGATTGGGTGGAGTATAGCATAGAGGGGGAAGGGTCCGATCACATTCACTTAGCAGAAATCGCAACTTGAAGAAATAGCAATAAGTGAATGCTGTAGAGGACATAAACTCACATACATATATATAGCCAATCAAGAAAAACGACGGAAACATTGAAGATTTTGCAAAGTTGAAGAATTTGAAAAACTGAAGAATTTCAAAAATGAGGAAAGACTCAAATTGAAGATTTTCAACTTTTGTGGTGGCGTAACCCACCAGATAAGAATGATGATTTCAGACACCGCTGCATAATTGTCGAGGGTTCTCGAGAATCAAATTCTTCATTAATTTCTTCACACTTAGAGTGTTATTCTTCATTGATTGAAGAAAACGCTTTCTTCATGTGTTGCACATCTAAGTCATCAATTCGCATAAGGGTTAGGATGTGTGTCCTTTTCAAAGAACGCTCAAGATTCTAAGATATTTAGCTCACACCGCAACTTGCTAAATCTCTTCTCATCCAAGGGCTTAGTGAAGATATCAGCTAGCTGTTCTTCATCTTCACATGCTCGACGGAGATATCGCCTTCAACACATGATCACGAAGAAAATGATGACGAATCTGGATGTGCTTAGTCTTCGAGTGCTGAATCGGTTGTGAGCAATCTTGATGGCACTCTCATTGTCGCAGAGGAGAGGCACATTCTTCACATTGACGCCATAGTCCTTGAGAGTTTGCTTCATCCAAAGCAGCTTGAGCGAGCATGAGCCAAAGAGCAATGTATTCAGCTTCAAAGAGACATGGATACACGCTCGCTTTCTTCGAGGACCAATGCACCAAAGATCGTCCGAGGAAATGACAAGTGCCGATGTTGACTTGCGGTCCACACGATAACCAAAGATAGTCGAGTCGTAATATCCAATGAGATCAAAAGCAGAGCCCTTGGGGTACCATAATCCTAGTGTTGGTGTGTGAGCTAGATATCAAGAATATGCTTCACAATTTATGGTGTGATTCCTTCTGCAGCTTGAAATCGGGCACACATGCAAACACTAAGCATTATATCCGCCTAGATGCACATAAGTACAATAAAGAACCAATCATGGAGCGGTATACCTTGTGATCGAAATCAATACCATTTTCATCAAGGCATAGATGGCCATTTCGGGCATAGGAATTTTGACGCTTTTGCAATCTTGCATGCCAATTTCCTCAAGACATCTTTGAGGTATTTCTCCGAGATATGAATATGCCATTGTGTCACCGACGGAATTGAAGACCTAAGAAGAATTTCAATTCTCCCATCATAGACATTTGATATTCTTCACTCATCATATAGGCAAATTCATCACTATATCGTTGGTTAGTACAGCCAAAGATAATATCATCAACATATATTTGGCACACAAACAGTTCACCATCATATGATTTAGTAAAAAGAGTAGGGTCGAGTGAACCGGGTGTGAAGCCATTCTTCACGAAGAATTCCTTCAATGTATCATACCACTCCCGAGGGGCTTGCTTGAGGCCATAGAGGGCCTTATTAAGTCTGAAGACTTTGTCAGGATTCTTGGGATCTTCAAAACCTGGGGGTTGAGCAACATATACTTCTTCCTCAAGCTTACCATTGAGGAATGCACTTTTCACATCCATTTGATATAAGATGATATCATGATGGTTAGCATAGGCAAGTAAATGCGAATAGCCTCAAGTCTAGCAACAGTGCAAAAGTTTCATCAAATCAATTCCTTCAACTCGTGTGTAGCCTTGAGCTACTAGTCGTGCCTTATTCCTCACCACAAGGCCATTTTCATCTTGCTTGTTGCGGTAGATCCACTTTGTGCCAATGATATTATGCTTGCGAGGATCCGGCGATTTACCAATTCCTGCACATTGTTTAGCTCGAATCGATGTAATTCTTCTTGCATAGCCCTGAATCCACTCCGGTCCGTAAATGCTTCATATACCTTAGTGGGCTCTGAGATAGAGACAAAAGCATAGTGCCCACAAAAGTTAGATAAGTGTGAGGCTTTTGAGCGTGTGAGAGGACCTCGTGCGCTAATGTCATCGATGATCTTCTCCACTTGCACTTCTTTTGCAACGCATGGATGAGTTGGTTGTCGCCGAGGATTTTGATCAAGATTTTCTTCAAAGACCATTTTCCTCATCATGTTCTTCGTGTGCATCACCGACGCTCTTCATGAACAGGAATGAATTCTTCAAACAGATTCTTTAGTAGGAATGACATCCTCGCTTGCCTTGAGCTTGATAGCATCCTCGGTGTTGGTTCATCTAACACGAAGGTAGGTGCTCTCTTTGCAGCCATTAGTTTCATCGAATCGCACATCTACAAGGTCAACAATCTTGTGAAGAACAATGTTGAAGACTCAGAGGTGTGCGTAGTCCTTTCCGTAACCAAGCATAAAACCTTCATGTGCTTTCGTGCAAATTTAGAGTTGTGGTGAGGATCTCTAATCCAACATTTAGCAATCAAGACTTTGAAATAACTCACATTGGGTTTCTTGTCGCTGAGGAGTTCATAGGCGCCTTCTTGAAGAATTTGTGAAGATATACTGCTGATGATGTGGCAGGCAAGATCAATTGCATCAATCCAAAACGCCGAGGCGTTTTGTATTCATCAAGCATAGTGCGAGCCATCTCAACAAGAGTTCTGTTCTTGCGCCCACGACGCCATTCTCACGAGGAGTATAGGGAGCAGATAACTCATGAGTAATACCAAGTTCATCAAGATAGGCATCAAGACCAGAATTCTTGAACTCGGCCCATTGTCACTTCGATATGCTTGATCTTCACACCAAAGTTGGTTGAAGCCCTCGAGGAAAATCGCTTGAAGACTTCCTGCACTTCATGTTTGTAAGCAACAATGTGTACCCATGTATATCGAGAATAATCATCAACAATGACAAAACCATATAAAGATGCATCATTAGTGACCGCTGAATAATGATTAGGTCCAAGAGGTCCATGTGAAGCAATTCAATGGACGGGTAGTGGTCATGATAGTCTTCGCCGGATGCTTGGCCTTGGTCATTTTTCCGGCTTCACATGCTCCGCATAAGTGATCCTTGAGGAATTTGACATTCTCAATGCCAATGACATGCTTCTTCTTCGCAAGCGTGTTCAGATTCCTCATGCCTACATGACCAAGTCGTCGATGCCATAGCCAGCCTTCTGAAGCTTTTGCAAGTAGACACACGGCTGGTTGTGGTCCCAGAGAAATCAACAATATACGATCTCCTCTCCTAAATCCTTCAAGACTTTGGAATTGTTAGCTTCCATAATCACAACACAATGATATTTGTCAAGACAACAACCATATCAAGATCACAAAGCATTGAGATCGACATGAGATTGTATCCTAAGGACTCAACAAGCATGACTTTGTCCATGTGCTTATCCTTAGAGATAGCAACCTTACCAAGACCCAATACCGACTTTTGCCTTTGTCAAGAAGATGATATGCTTCAGAGGTGACGGTGATAGGGAGCATCCATCAATAGATTCTTGTCACCAATATGTGATTTGTACATCCACTATCAAGGACCCATTCAAGGTTTTGGGTTGATCATCCCGCAGATGAATTAGTGTAGCTTACAATCTCATATGCTTCATCGCTGAAGAATATGATATCAAGTTCATCGATGAATTTCATCAAGCAGTTAAATGATATAGCAAGATGAGGACGTGTGAAATGAAATTTCATTTCATCATGATTCGCTCAAGGCCCTTTCAGCATTTTTGTCGTCCCCAAAGAAATTCTTCAGACGTTAGAGCACGCCCGAGACCTGACCCCGCAGAAGAGATTAGTTCTTTTCTTCACCACCCACATTTGGAGGGGTGGCAAAGATTTCATCATCCTCATGAGCACCATGTGAGAAAGGTGGCAAAGATGCCAAACCATTTCGCTTAGCATAGGAGGGGTTAGGGTAAGCATATGAATAAGCAGAGTAATTCTTCGAGGACTTATGAACATAATGGTTTGAAGAATAATGCACATATTCATAGCCCTTAGCTCTACCCTGCGAGACAGAGTTGTTAGCACGATGATAATCATATGAGAACTTTGATCCTGGTGAGGAATGTGATCCATGAGAGGAATTTGATCTGGGGTTCCTGTTCTTCACAGGTGGTGTCATGAGGACATTCACCTGAAGACTTTCAACACAGCTTTTGGGAACCCAGATTTTCTTCATAGGGGAGCCGTTCCTGCAGTTAGTGCCAACATATCTAGCAAATACTTCACCATCCTGATTTTTGAATAGTTTATAGTTGGAGTCAAATGACTCATCAGAAGAATGAGTAGATTCACATGTAAAGCCAGATAAGTTAGATGGATCAATCGAGGTCCCTTTGCAAAGAACCCATGAGGTTTTGGGATACCGCTCGGGTTTCCAATATTTTCCATCGGCATTGAGTTTCCTCTCAAATGCAATACCCTCTTTCCTAGGGTTTCGTTGAGGATCTGCTTTTGAGCACATCACAAAGTGTCGATGCCCTTTGAGGCTTTTGTACATGCTCGTCATGTACAATTCCTTCAGCCCTGCATTGTTAGTGATACTAGCAATGTCCTCGATGAGGAATTAGTGATAGCAGAGGCGATGAAGAATTTGTAACATTTGAAGCATTTGAACATTCAGTGAAGAATTAGCGATTCACGCTCAATGCACTTTAAGCATGGAGGAACAAATTCTTCTCGAGAAGTGCTGATTTGTTGAGCTAGTAATGAATCGCGCTCTTCTTCAAGATCTTCATAACACACTCTTAGCTTTTCAAGATCTTCCTTTCTTTGAAGAGCTTCAAGAGAAAGCTTCTCATGATCTTGCTTTTCTTGAAGAAATTCATAAGAAAGTTTCTCATGATCGACAAGAGAGAGTTATGATGACCTTGAAGGTTATCATACCTAGATCAAGTCTCTGAAGATTTTCACCAAGGCTTTAGTGCGATCCATTTCTTCACCCAACATATCATCACTTTTATCTAGCATGTTTTGAACCTTTTCAAGAGCCCGTTGTTGTTCCACAGCAATTTTAGCAAGTTTAGAGTAGCTGGGCTTGAGATCCTCATCAGATTCATTTTCACTAGAATCGAGGAGTTGTATTTGAGTACCTTAGCTCCTTTTGCCATGAAGCAATAGGTGGGGCGTAGCCATCATTATCTTCATCGGCTTGTCGGTGGAGTCGGTTTCTTGATGTTGAAGATGGACTTGTCGACAAAGCAAGAGTAACGGCCGACTCGCCACACCAGACTCAGATTCTTCAGACTCGTCCTCTTCATCATTTTCCTTAGATTCAGCTTCAGAGTCCATTTCCTTGCCAATGAATGCCCGAGCCTTCTTGGAGCTGCCCTTCTTGTGAGATGAGGACTTGGAGGATTTCGATGATGAAGATTTTGACGATTTCTTCTTCTTCTTCGCATCATCAGAACTGTAATCCTTGTATTTCTTCTTCTTCATTTCCTTTTCCCATCGAGGACAATCTTGAATATAGTGACCAGGCTTCTTGCATTTGTGGCAAAGTCTTCTTATAGTCACCGGATGAGGAATCATTTCCTCTTGAGGATTTTCCAAAGCGACCACGCCTTGTGAATTTCTCGAATTTCTTCACAAGCAAGCTAGATCCTCGCTCAGCTTCTTCAGATCACCAAGGCTACTACCAGAGTCCTCACATTCAGAGTCGACACAACCTTAGCCTTCGTGGCACGTGGTTTGCCATAGTTTGAGCCATAGAGATCTCTTTTTGAGCAAGTCGAACTCGTGAGTGTTTAGCCTTCGAGGATATCAGCAGGATCAAGCGACTTGTAGTCAAGACGTTCTTGTATCATCACCCGGAGTATCAAATGAGGAATCAAGCGATCTCAGCAGCTTTCTTCACAACCTCATGATCGGTGATGTCATGGCACCGAGGGCTTGAAGCTCATTTGAGATGTCAAGGAGGCGATCAAAGGTTTGTTGGACATTCTCATTGTCGAGTCTTTTGAAGCGGTTGAAGAGATTCTCAAGAACATCGACTCGAGAGTCACGCTGAGTTGAAACTCCTTCATTTACTTTGGACAGCCTATCCCGTATAAGCTTAGCAGCTTCCAAAGCACTCACTCTTCCATACCGCCCTTTGCTCGATGACCACATATGATATTCTTCGCTTGAGAATCGAGTTGTTTGAATCTCTTCACATCAAGATGCGTTCAATGTGGGGGGTGACAGAGGGGACCCCATTTTCCACAACATACCGTAGATCATTGTCAATTGCCTCAAGATGTATTCGCATCTTGTTCTTCCAAAGAGGGGTAGTCCGCTCCATCAAAGGTAGGACACCCAGCCGAGACCTTGATCATACTGCGGTCGACATAACTAAAACTCCAAAGCGTTAAACTAAAATCACATAGAACAAGGGAGTACCTTGCTCGATACCAATTGAAAGTGTGTTATATCGACTAGAGGGGGTGAATAGGCAATTTTATGAATTCTTCATCGAGGAATTTGTCGGTGAGGAAATTCCTTAGCTAAGAACTACTTGCAGCGGAATATGTACTCGAAGTAAACATAACAGATACAAACATAGTCATCATGATGAAATGAAGACAAACACAGAGTACGGAAAGCGTAAACACAGGATAGCAAGATGAAGACAAACAGATCAAGAAATTGAACTGAGGAATTTGTGAAAGTCTTCACCAAAGTCTTCAAGCACGATATGAACAACATTCAACACAAGAATGAGGAAATGAAAGAGTTGAGGAAATAGAACCACTCGGTTGGTGAAGACAATGATTTGGTAAACCAGTTCAACTCTGTCTCGGTTATGCGTCTGTTGGAGCGGCCGAGTATTTAAACTCGAGGACACATAGTCCCGGACACCCAGCCTCCGAGCCGCAACTCAGACACCCAGTCCTCACCGTATTCTCCTTGAACTAAGACCACGCAAGCCTCGTCCAATCACTCGTGGTAAGTCTTCAGTGACTTCCAAACCTTCACAGACTTGGTCACTCGGCGATCCACAATTCCTCTTGGGTGCTCTAGACCTTGACACCTAACCGTCTGGAAGAAGCACAGCCTTCAAAGGTAATAAGCGCCGATCCACGCAGGATCAATTTCTTCTGATGCTCAATCACTTTGGGTTCGTGGGGTTTGGTTTTGGGATTTTCCTCACTTGATGATTTTCGCCAAAGTCCTCGGAGGATGGGTTGCTCTCAAATGACAAGTGTCAAGTTCTCTCGAGCAGCCAACCAGCTAGTGGTTGTAGGGCGGCTATTTATAGCCTAGGGAGCAGCCCGACATGATAAGACATAAATGCCCTTCAATGATATGACCGTTAGGTGGATAAGATATTTTGAGACAATCGGTAAGAAGACAAGAACGGTCGGAAATTTGACTCTCAAATTCCTCGTACTATCATGTTCTCATCGTGTAGGCAATTCAGACTGGCGAATTCCTAACTCCTCGGCCGAGCAAAGTCCTCAAGTGACTGTAAGAATTGTGTCTCACATCAAGAAATTGACTGAATCAGTATGAGATTTCCAATGGCTTCACTCAAGGGATTGGTAGGTGTAGGATTTTGAGTTGAGCATCACATGGAAATTTTTCCTTAGTATTTCTCGACCCCTTTAACAAAGACGGTGTTTCCTATGACTCAAGAAAGAGAAAATGAAACTACGAAAACAAAAGTCTTCACGCTTCATATTCCTCGAATGAATATCAAGTCTTCAAGGCCACACCAATTTCTTCACTTTCAAAGTCTTTAGAAAGTCTTCGAATATCAAAGTCTTCAAATGAAGAACTTCATTTTTAGGGTCGACTTTCTCTCAGAATATCAAACTCCTCATAGACTTATATACCTGTGTACACTCACAAACGCATCAGTTACTTAACCTATAAGTCTTCAATACACCAAAATCACTAAGGGGCACTAGATGCACTTACATCCTGGCGAGGGCCATGATCGTCCCATCGTCCTCCGCCACGTCCTCCTCCTTGGTCGTAGCCCTGGTCGTTGCGCTCGGGGCGTCGACCGAAGCGTCCTTCTCGAACGGCCCTGAGCTCCCGGCAGTCGTTGGTGTTGTGGGTGTGGAGGTTGTGGTAGGCGCAGAATGGTCGGCTGCCCTTGGACGACTCTGGTTGGTCCCTGTCGTGCTTCGTGTCTGGTTCTGTCGCAAGCACGGCTGCTCCCTTGCGCTTCACGTCCTTGGCTTTGGTCTTCTTTTCCTCTGGGTCGGCAGCAGGGAGCTCAAGGAGGGAGAGGCGTCCCTCCTCAGCTCTTGCGCACTTAGTCGCCAGGTTGAATAGCTCCAGGGATGTGCACAACTCCTCGTGGATGGCAAGCTCCTCGTTCATCTTGACGTCGCGGATGCCATCAGAGAATGTCGAGATGATGGCCTCGTTCATCACCTTGGGGATCTTGAGGCGGACGCTGTTGAAGCGCTGGATGTATTTCTGCAGGGTCTCCCCAGGCTGTTGCATGATGCGGCACAGGTCACCCGCGGCCGGCGGGCGGTCGTGAGTGCCCTGGAAGTTGGTGATGAAGCGGCTGCGCATCTCGTCCCAGGATGAGATCGAGCCGGGAGGCAGGTTCAGGAGCCACGAGCGGGCACCGTCCTTGAGCGCCATGGGAAACCAATTCGCCATGACTTTCTCATCATCGTTGGCCGCCTCGATACTCAGTTTGTAGAGCTGCAGGAACTCCGCAGGGTCGGGGGTGCCGTCGTAGCGAGGAGGCGGGTCCGGCTTGAACTTTCCTGGCAAGGCGACGCTACGCAGCTCGGGGGTGAAGGCGCGGCAGCCTGATGTGGTCACCGGGGCCCTTTGTTGACGCGGAGCTTGATCTTGATGGTGACCGCGCGCCGTCGCCAGGGGCAGTACGCGGTCTTGCTGCGCCGGTGCATGGAGCACGGGGGTGCCTTCTTAAGGCCGAGGGATTTCTTGGCAGCTTCTTTCTTGTCGCGCGGGCACTGGATGCGGTGGGTCACGTCCAGGGGCCGCGCACCTTGGAGCCAGGGCGCCGTCTTGGGGGAGAGGTGGTGGAGGCGCTCCTTGAGCCACGTCGCCCATACCTGGCGGAGGGCGAGGCAGCGAGAGAGATGGCGCGGAAGAGCCCCCTGCGGCGCTGACGAGCTCGATGATGCGAGCGAGCCATTCTTCATAGAGGTCGTCGACGGGGTGGTAATGCAGGAGCTCACGTGCCGGAAGCAGTGTAGCCTGCGTCCGTGGGGGCGCGACGAGCATGGGACGACGAACTGGCCGGGGTCAGCAACGGAGTGGTGGTGCAGCCTTCCCGCCGCACCGAGGGCTGCAACGAGGATGCTTGTTGCTCGTTCCCCGCCGGGCCGGTGGCGGCGTTGGCGGCAGGCGACGGATAACGACGGGGAGGCCCGCCGACAGGAGCCATCTGGGCGACGCGAGCGGCGAGAGCAGCCCGGCGCTCGGCACGGTCTCGGCGGGCGTCAGACATGGATGCGACGAAGCGATGGGATGCGGATCAGCGGAAAGAAGACTTTGGCGCACCCCTACCTGGCGCGCCAATTGTCGGATATCGGGTTCCGGCAAAACCCTTGAGGTTCTAATACTGGGGTGCGCACAAAGATTTCCCCCTACCAAAACATGCCCTCAACCTCGCCACGATCTCTAAGCTAACACGATGAACTCACGACACAAGAGACACAAGATTTATACAGGTTCGGGCCACCGTTGTGGTGTAATACCCTACTCCTGTGTGTGGTGTGGTGGATTGCCTCTTAGGCTGATGATGAACAATACAATGGAAGAACAGCCTCGCGAGGAGAGGTGTTCTTATGCTTGGCGAACTTGTGTGGGTGAGGGCGATCGGAATAATCCGTCCCCAGATGAGATGGCGCTCTACTGTGGTGGCTAGCCCTATTTATAGAGGCCCTGGTCCTATCCCCAAATATTGAGCGGGAAGGGATCCAACAACGGCCATTTTGAAAGGGGACAGCTAGTACAAGCTATCCTGACTAAAGGTGGTCTTCGTCTGTCAAAGGTGCTGGCGGTGACGCCGTCTTGGGCTCCACGATGACCTCCGTCCTGCCGTCCTGCTAGTCTTGGTCTTGTTGCACCGATATGGAAACCTTTGTCTGATGCCTCGGTACTCCGCGCCTGCGCTTGTCCCCTTAGCACCAAAGGGGAAACGAGGACACTGCGCGCGCTGGCGCCCGCCTGGAGCCCGCCTAGCCTTGGTCGTCATGGCTTGTGTCACAAGAACCTCGTGAGGTACCCCTCGCCTTGATCTCTCCGCCTCCCTCGCGAGCCTACCTGGTGAGGCCGCTCCTGAGGAGGTCTTGCATCGTCCGCCTCGTGAGGCTTGGCCCCTCGCGAGGGTCTTGAGTGTTGGTTGACGAAGATGGGCCGAACTGGGCCACTAGTGGAGCCATGCCGCAGGCCGCAGGCATGCAAGTCTGGGGACCTCCATTCCCGGAACGCCGACGCCCCCTAGTCCTGGACATCGTCAATTAGGAATTTCTAAAGATGTCCAATATACATTGAATCTCGATTTAAATCTGTGATACACAAAAAAGCTTCACGTAAAATTATAAAACTTGGATATTAAATTGGCTTGAGTATAAGATGAATTTAGGAACTTGAATCAACTGAACTAGATTTCAATGAATTTTTTATGAATTTTTAAAATTGACTCGAAATTCAAAAAGGCATTTTGACATTGTTCGCACTTAAAACCCACACCGAGCAGGCTGGCCCAATTACTGAGTGGACTCCATCATGGCCAGTGGTCGCCGGGGTGTGCCACCGACCGGCGGGCTAAGGTGTTCAGGTGAGCCCACTCGTCAGGCCCTCATCCAAGTCCCACTCGTTAGAAACCCATCCCAGGTAACGGTCAATAGGTTTGACCCAACAGAAACTCTCCGTTTAGGCATTTGTGAGGCTGGTGTGCATAGAAGAGGGGGGAAATGAGGAATGTTAAGGCGGCGGGACAAAACTGAGTAGTACTAAGCCAGAGGCACGAATAGAAATCCCCAAAAAAATAGGTAAACCTTATGAGTCATGACTGGAAGCCCAATAGTAGGTGCTCAGGAAAGGGATCGTTTTACATGGGTTTCTGTGAAGCATTTAAGCATATTTCTCACTAAAGCATTCAATGATCCTCTTCCCACCTTACTATAAGCAATAATTGATTAAAAAATTGCCACAATTGCAAGATTACAACAACCTCATGACTGGAAGCTCAATAGCAAGTGTTCGAAAAAGGGCTCATATACATGGTTTTATTTGAAAATGTTTTAATAACATATTAACTTGCCAGTTGTCAATAAACATTCGAAAAAGGGCTCGTTTTACATGGTTTTATTTGAAAATAACTCTACTCCTAAAGGGGGAGTTGGTAGCTTCGCCCGACGGTTTTTTCATCTAGTTTTTTCCATCTCACCTCCCATCATCCCCTCCCACTGGATTTTTCTCCATCCCATTAAAAAAACAAATACCATTAAAGGGGAGATCTTGTCTCGTGGTGGCTTTAGCAGTGCTGATTTAATTCAGTCGTGTAAATAATACTCCCTCCGTTCCTTGATATAAGGTGTATAGATTTTTTGAGAAAAAAATCCAAAATATATGGTGTATTGCGTTGCACCACTCGTTTGGATAATTTTTTTAGGGATTGATTACATTTCCTTATATCAGGCAAGCTCCTCTATTTTCTCATGTCAATTAGTCAGGTGCAATCTCGCCCAAAACTTGTGAATTTTTCCCTCCATGTGCGTTTTTTAATTTCCGTGCCAAAAACTATACACCCTATATTTAGGAACGGATGGAGTAGGTAATTAAGAATTCAGAAATCGCATCATATATGTGAGATCACCTTGCTAATAGACAGACATAAAATTTTTCTCGATAACCTTCCAAAACAAAATCAGATATTCATCAAGAACAAATCGCTAATCCTGCACACTATGTCATTTATTATTATCATTATCTTTACTATTAATTGCCAATCAAAATTTTCCTAAACAAAATCTTTATTCTTATTATATACATATTCGCACGCCCCTGCGGAGAAACCCCGTGCGTGACACCATGGAGGATGCCATGGTCGGACCAGACATCAGCGCGATGTTCCAGAATGTCAGGGCATGGAGCACAGCGTCGAGGACAGTCGTGGCGGAAGAAGGGTCGTCGCACCGCCACGTATAGGCATTTGTGGACGCGATCATGTTATATTTCTTGTCAGACATACAGAGGAGGCGGGCTACATTCAAAAATCAAGTGTAGTCATTCAAAAGTCGTGAAATTCTTTATGGAAATGTGTCCTAGAACACTCGGTAGGCCTTGTAGAAATGAATCCACTGCAAAAGCGTCTTACCACAAAGGTTCAATTGAACTATACAAGAGGTGTGTTAAATGTGTAATATTCTCTATTATCAACGAAAATATTTACATAGTCGTTATTCATAGCAGTCATTCATGCAAAAATAATTTGAAAATCAAGGCGCTAAATTAATTTGAAAATCAAAACATGAATGCAATTAATTATCTAGACAGTTAATTGCATTTGAAATTAATTAGGCCCATTTAAATAGATTTTTTTTCCGCATCAAATCTATTTAGAAACTAAGTCAGTCATTAATGCAGTTAATACATTAGGTAGACAATTAATTATGCCTACAAATAATTAGAGGTAGGAATTTTTTCAATTAGGTAGATAATTAATTAATTTGGTTGGTAGTCAGTTAGGCATGCGAAGAATTGGATAGGTCATTAATTATTTGTGTAATTAATTAATTAAGTAGGCGGTTACTCGCACCGAATCATTTTGAAAGCACTCGTGAGCAATGATAGTCAACAAGCCCTCAGCGACATGGTTGAGCACTGCCTGCAAACATGGACAACGACCACCATGCGCTCGCGACATGGACGACCAAGCATTGACCAAGATGGATGACGACCATGCTCTGCAGGATGTTCACACGCTGACGGTTGCCGAAACGTTCATGGGCGAGGACAACACAACACTACATTGGCCAGGTGGTTCATGCTGTAGTAGAAAGGAAGAGTGTTTCAAGAATAAGAAGGGAAAATAATTAAAGCGGCCAAGTGATACATGATATTGGAGAAGGAAATAGTGTTCAAACAAATAAAGTGAAAAAAAAAAGAAAACACAGAGTATTCTAAGAAATAAGTAGGAACAAGAACTAAATCTGGCGAGGAATGAGGAAGAAGAAGACGAGGCGTCACTGACAAACGCACTGGTATCAATGTGGTGCTAGTTGGCGCCAACAAAAAGGGTTAGCGAAGAGGCTTACGAGTAGAAGGTGTAGGAAAGGACTGGTAAGAGAAGAACGACAAATATCCATTCTAGCATGGAGGTGGAGCTTATTGATCACTCGCCTCCCACTTCAGGAAGACACAGTTGTAATAACATCTTAACTTGTCGGTTGTCAATAAACATTCAATGATCCTCTTCTCACCTCACAAACATTTTGCTAAAATTGCAAGATTGAGAAAAGGTATCATGAGCAAGTGTCGGGATTAGGGATTGTTTTACATGGCTTTGTCGTAGCATTTGGAAAACTGATCTTGTGGAAAAAAAACTAGTGCACCAGCCGGGAATCGAACCCGGGTCTGTACCGTGGCAGGGTACTATTCTACCACTAGACCACTGGTGCTTCTTGCCAATTGTACCGATTAAAACATATATTACCGCTGTAGAAACTTATATTAGCTGGAAAACAAACAAACAAGCAACCAGGGTACAACAAAATTAGGCGAGTCTCGACATGGATCAGGTGGTGGCATCGGCATGTGGAGAGGCAGCGCTATACAGTAGGCCTGCCTTCTTGTCGCCAGCGACGTCTGCCTGCCTGGTTCGTTAAGCCTGAATGAAAGAAGAAGAAAAGCCCGCACGCTACTCGTGTCCCCTCCCTCCTCATCCACTTCTCTTCTCCTTGCCGAAGAAGGACGGGCCCCACGGGTTCCCCTCTCCTCGTTACCTTTTGTTATGCCAAGAGCAGCTTACGTGTTGCTTTGCCTCTCCCCTCCTTCCTCGCTAATCCTTGCCACTGTGGCTATGATGTCGAGGTCTACCCACCCAAATCACATGCCCCCCACCTCCACTTCGCCTTCTCGTTGCCAAGTTGCACAAGATGAGAACACAATCAAAGATTTAGGAGCATACGAGCAGATAAAAAAGCGGAACGCCCGACCCATTTCATTTTGCAAGCGATACCATATCAATCATCCATGCTCGCTCTGCCAAGACGAGAAACGATGCACGCATACACACAACAACACCACCACTAGAGGAGAACGGCGACGGGCAATCCATCTTTGTCCTATATACAGTTTCAGTTCAACAGCGCTACGCCGATACATCATCGTCATCGATCACAGACAGGGTCATGAGATAATTAACAACGATGGATCCGGCGCTTCGTTCTGCTAACACACTACTTGCAAAAACACAACAAGATGATGATGATGATGTACACATGCATCCATCCATCCATCCTCCTAAAGAGAGATTTTACAACAACAACAACAACATGATCGTCGCCTTCTTTCTCCATCTCGATGTCCATCGGGCTATAACGACGGCGGCGACGACGACGACGCCGATCATACGGTGGTGAGTAATAGGATCGCGGTTTCCTTGCTACTGCCTGTTGGATGGAATTCGATCATTACCGGATTTGCATCGCGGTGCCGGGCTCGGCGAGGCGGCCGTAGAGCGCCGCGTTGAGCTGGTCCTGCGAGTAGACCCGGGTGGCCATCTTCACCGCCACCTGCTGGATCATGATGTCCTTCACCACCGAGACGCTGGCGTGGTACACGTCCAGGTCCAGCTCCCGCAGCGCCGTCATCAGCTTCGCCGCCGGGTGGTTGCGCTTGTGGCACTGCACGCGGATCATCGCCTCCAGCCCCAGGATCTTGGCCTCGATCTCCACCGCGTGGCACCGCGCCCCGTTGTCGTGCATCCCCGACGACGGCGCGGCCGGCCGGGCGTCGCGCTCCTTCTTGAGCGCCTCGATTTGGGAGTGGAGCGTCTCCTTGTCCGACTCCAGCGCCGTCATCTTGCCGCGGAGCTCGTTGATGTAGGAGATGGCGTCGCCCAGCAGCGACGCCTTGTCCATCTTGGACACGTTGGGCACCACGGCGCGGAGCGCGTAGAACCGCTGGTTCAGCTTCTCCCGCCGCTGCCGCTCCGCCTCCACGTGGTTCAGCGGCTCCTCGCGCCCGTTCGCCGGCTTGCGCCCGCGCTTGCGCGGCCGCTTCTCCTCCGGCGGAGGCACCACGCGGCTGCTCTCCACCTCGCGGACCGACGCCTCCAGGTCGGAGTGGTCGGACTCCGACTTGGCTGGCGCGCCCGTGCCGGTGGACGGCCGCGTCGTCGGCGCCGACGAGAAGGACAGCATCCCCTCGTTGGCTGTGGCGGTCTGGTGGTGGTTGGTGTTGCTCGCGCGGGAAGTGGCCTCCATGGACCGCTTCGGGTTGTTCTTGGCGTCGTTTGATGGGGCCGTCACAGTCGCCGTGTGCTGGGAGAAGAGGCTCCCCGGCGCGGTGGTGAGGCTGGCCGTCGCGGCGGGGGGCGCCGGCGAAGGGTTCCTCCGGCTGGTGCTGTCAGCGCCAAAGTTTAGGATCTCACCAGACTCGGGCTTGAAGAAAGGCGGGGTCACCGTGACGGATGCGTTGGACGCGAAATCTGAGAAATTGAGCTCCCGGCGGAAAGGGCCCTGGTTGTGCTGGTGCTGGAGTTGGAGCTGGTGCTGATGCTGGAGCTGGTGCTGGTTCTGCCTCTGCGCCGCCGCAGCCGCTTGCTGTGGCGGAGGCTGCTGCGCGTGCACGGACAGGCTGGGGTTCTCCGTGAGCGTGCTGGTGCTCCCATTCTCGAAGTGATGGATCTGCGGCGGCTGTGGCGGTGGCGGCTTGGAGACGGAGATCTCGACGGACGGCGGCGACTCCTTCATGTCCCCGGCCGGCGCGTCGGCGAGCCAGAGCACGGACGGATCCGTCTCCGCCTCCTGCGGCGGCGGCGCGACGGGCGGCCAGGATCCCGAGCCCCCTCCTCCGCCGTTGAGGTTGAAGAGCGAGCGGATCCTCCCCAAGCTATCGTTGGTCTGGAAGATGACCTCGGTGGCGCCGAGCTCGAGCACGCCGGTGCCGAGGGGGATGCAGACCATGGTGCGGAGGCCGAAGGTGTAGGCCTGCCTGGCCCGCTCGCAGGGCGCGCTGGCGAGCCCCGTGGCGATCCAGGTGGGCTGGCCGGCGAAGAGCGCCTGGCCCGGCAAGCCCATCCCGTTGGGGAAGGACTGGGTCATGGAGACGAGGAAGAACCACTCGGTGTCCGTGACCTCCTCCTCGACGGCCTCGTCGGGCGCGGCGGCGCCTCCCCCGGCTATGAGCGAGTTGAGCTCCCGGAGGACGCGCTTGCGGTGCTCCTGCTCGGCGGCGGAGGCCGGGGTGGGCTGCTGGCGGCGCTTGTCGGCGTCGTCGCAGCCCTTGTAGTAGCCGTCGCCCCAGCCGAGGAGCGAGGCGCCGGCGTCGGTGGAGGACTGCCAGAAGATGGCGTAGGTCCAGGTCTCCCTGGAGCCCTCGATGATGGCCTGCAGGCGCTGCTGCAGCGTGTCCTGGTTGAAGGCCGGCTGCTGCGGCACGGCGGCCGGCGGCGGCGGGGTGGCCGCGGCGCCCCAGGGGAAGGCCGGCATGTCGGCGGAGGCCATGAAGGCCTCCATCATGGAGGCGTTGTCGTCCGTCCACAGGTTCATCGGGCCGCGGCCGGGGTCAGGGGAGGGAGGGGAATGGATGGGAGAGAAAGCAAGCGCGGGGGGAGGGTGGGGGGAGAGAGGGAGATGGGAAAGGTGGGAATGGATTGGTGGTGAGGAAAGACGGACGGGAGGCGAGGCCCAAAGTAGTAAATTGTGCGGGTTTGGTCGCCGTCGACGTCTCCGCCCGCCGATGCGTCGCTCCCCCGCTCGCTGCTTATTTAGCTGGCCGGGGTAAAATAGGGGAATCACTGCACTGATTGTGCTGCTCTGCTCTTCTTGCAGCGGCTGCCGTTTCTTCTCTCTTTCCTCCTCCTTGTTTGGCTGCCCGAATTTTGGGGTAACCGCCGTGTTCGTAGCCTCCTGTCTCGAGCGAGGGCCCGGGTTGTCAGTGACTGATTTAACCCATTAATCGAATTTAGCCTCCCCTGCTTTGGGGTATCCAGTATGGATGGGCCCGCCTGTCAGCCACCAGTGATTTATTCTATTGTGGGGTTAATCTGTGTAAATGAGTTAGTATCTTTTTAATTATGTCCCTCCATTTCTAAGTCTTTTTAGATATTTCAATAAACGACTACATACGAAGCAAAACGAACGAATCTAAACTCTAAAATATGTCTATATGCATCCATATGTAGTTTCTATTGAAATCTCTAAAAAGACTTATATTTAAAAATGGAGGGATTATTTTGCAATCACGACACGGAAAAGAGTCGTAGGGGGGAACAAGGTAAACAAGCAAAATTTCACTGTAAGCATAGGGGGCGACCGAAGATCCAGAGCATGTGACCGTTAGATTTCATGAGGGTGGTATCTTTGGGTCGTGTTAATTCACATTTATGACGTCCTTAGCTGGTACGCTGTGATTCCTTTCTCTTACAAAGAGATAAGATCGCATTATCATCATATTATTTGGTAGTGATAATGCACTTTCCAAATTTCTGGCAGCGAATTAAACACAATGGATAAATCGATTGGAGTGCAGGCAGAACGGGGATACCGAAGATCCAGAGCATGTGACCGTTAGATTTCTTTTCCGTAAATGAACGATATTTTTGGGTCATGTTGATTCGCATTTATGACGTCCTTAGACGATATGTGCTGAATCACTTCCCCTGTGAAGAGATAAAATCACGGTGCGTTGTATCATTTGGTAGCAATAATGCATTTCCAAATTTTTGTCGATAATTTAACGACTTCACGATCATGATAGAGTCGCAAGTTGTAACAAGAGGAATAGGCCGATTCTCAACGGAAGCATAGCGGGTGACCTTTAGATTTCTTTCTCATAATGAGTGTAGCATTCTTGGGTCATGTTACCTGGTATGCTAGGAATCACTTCTCACACGAAGAGATAAAATCGTGTTGCTCCGCCTTATTTGGTACTTATAATGCACTTCCAAATTTCTGGGGGCGAATTAAGGACTTTACAATCATGATAGAGTTGCAAGTGGGTACAAGACAAAATAAGCTATTCCTAGTGGAAGCATAGTGGGTCGATCGAAGATCCAGTGCATATGACCATTATATTTCTTTCCATAAATGGGTGTGGTATTTTTGGGTTGTATTATTTACGGTGTCCTTAGCTGGTATGTTGTGAATCGCCTCTCATATGAAGAGATAAAAATCACATTGCATCATATTTTGGTAGTGATAAAACACTTCCAAATTTCTGCCGGCGAATTAAGGACTTTACAATCACGGTAGAGTTGCAAGTGTGAATAAAAGAATAATCTAATTCTCAGTATGAAGCATGGCAAGGTGAGTAGAGATCCAGAGCATGTAAGCATTAGATTTATAAATGAGTGAGGTATTTTTGGGTCATGTTAATTTACACTTGCGACGTCCTTAGTTAGTATGTTGTGTATTGGTACATACAAAGAGATAAAATTCCAGCGCACCATAATATTTGTTAGCGATATATTGATAATGCACTTCCAAATTTGTGCCAATGAATTAAGGACTTTACAATCACGGTAGAGTCGTATGTGGGAACATGACGATTAAGTTGATTCCTAGTGGAAGCATAGCGGGGTGACCGAAGATCCAGAGCAAGTGACCTTTAGATTTCTCTCTGTAAATGAGTGGTATTTTTAGGCCATGTTAATTTGTATTTACGACATTCTTAGTTGGTATGCCGTGAATCGCCTCGCCTACAAACAGATAAAATCGCATTGCAATGTATTATTTGGTAGTGATAATAATGAACTTTCAAATTTCTATCGGTGAATTAAGAACTTTACAATCATGGTATGGAAAAAGAGTCACAAGTTGGAATGGGGCAAATAAGTCAGATTTCAGCGGAAGCATAGCGGGGCGACCCAAGGGCCATACCATATGGCTGCTAGTTTTTTTTTTTTAAATGTGTGCGGTATTTCTAGATTGCGCAATTCACATTTACATCGTCCTTGGCAGGTATGCAATGAATCGTTTTTCCCATGAAGAAATTCAATCATGTGCTCCCTCCGTTCGGAAATACTTTTCATCAAAATGAATAAAAGAGGATGTACCTAGATATATATTAGTTCTAGATACATCTTTTTTTGTTCATTTTGATGACAAGTATTTTCGGATGAAGCGAGTAGCACTGTATTATTTGGTAGTGATAATGCACTTCCAATTTCTGCTTGGGACTTGTGGACTTCTACAATCACTGTATGAAAAAACGCAAGTGAGAACTAGGCGAATAAGACATATTTTGAAGGAAGCATACCGGAGAGCGAGAGTACACAGCCGTTAGCTTGGGCAAAAATAACACCAATGGGAAGTTCTTTTGAATACAAAACAAAGTATTAACAAGTATTTTTTTTTTAGAAAAGGAGGATGACCCCCGGCCTCTGCATCTGGGAGATGCATACGGCCACTTTATTGATTATTCTCGAGGACCATACAAAGTATTACAACAATGTGCCTGAATCCACCGTCTTGGCAACACATGCCGCTACTCCTAACCAAAATGATGAAGGGGTGCTAGCTGGGCCACTACCCAAACCACTCACCTAAGCCTAACATCAAAAGCCTAAGTCAAACATATTGGAAGCCCCACCAAGCCACATACCGGTGCTGGGCACAATCCGGTCGACGCACTCGTGTGTCGTCGCCGCCGCCTTCCACAGTCCATCTTCGATCATATTGAGGCTTCTACCTTGTTCCGCCACTCACCATCGACGTCCCCATGACGCCTTGACAAGAACCTCCTCCCGCATGAGTCCATCTCCGCGCATCGTGCACCGAGTCTCCACAAAGACCATGCCGCCGAGATCCGCCACCATCAATGTGTAAGATGAAGCACCGCTCCACCAAAGTCGCCGCCCTCTAGTCCCTCGAGTCCGTGTGCTCCTCCAAGAATTACGCCTCAGTGGAAACGACATCGAGAGCCGCCATCCGATCTCTCGATCTAGGGTTTCCCGAGGTAGCGAGAGTGGTCTTGAACATCTCCACGGCGATGCCTTCAGAAGGAACGACACGCATGCCGTCGCCATCGCCGGCCTTGGCAATAGCCAATAGCGAGTTTTCACCCAGATCCGATCGAAGACCTCCATCTCGTGCACGGTCGCCGTCCTTGCCGGATCTGGATGATCCCACGACCGAGATCTCAAAGACGGAGAAGCCCCCCACCGAGACCCGCCGCCGAAAGCGTGAGGCCGAGGTCAGCCCACGGATCGATCCGCGATGGATCCAAGCCGCGCCGCCGCCTTTAATCTTCCCCACGCCAGCCGCCACCGCCGCCGAGGCTCGCCGCCCGCGTCGCCGCGCGCCGCCACTGCCGAGGCTCGCCGCCGAGACACCGCCGCCGCCGCTAGATCCGCCGCCCGCGACGAAGAGTCGGGAGAGAATCCCCGCCGCCGCCGTCGCCACACGGTTTCACCGTGGCGTCACCGGCGGCGGCGCGAGGAGAGGAAGGAGGCGGCGGCTGTGCCTAGGGTTGGAGGCCCTCGAGTCGCCCAGGGCAGGGGCGACGCGAGGGACGCCAGTATTAACAAGTTTGTCCATAGAAAAAAAGGAGCTACCGTGCATTGGATCAAGTAGGCTAGCCAGTACCATGGGGAAAAGCATGTAAGCAAGAAGAAGGCCTGTAGTAGCAGGATTAAAACACGACCGTTCATAAGCATGAAGAAAAGACATGTCACCGGCGTTCCAACTTTGCGTTGCAGGCTCTAGGTAGAAAGGTACACTTTAGGTGGTGGTGCTTTGTGCATAGCCTCTCAAAGTAAGCTCGTTTTGGTGTCATCCGATCATATGCGGTGCAACTCCTACCGCCGCCAAATGTTTCCAAAGGAGTTTACGTAAAATCGGATGTTACATATCGGTAACACTCCATCCGTTCTTAAATATAAGTTTTTTTTAGAACTACTCTAATGGACCGACTCAAACGGACGCGTGTCCGCTTTTTGTCCTCCTACCGACCCATTTTCGGTTCAATTTTGAGCCTCATTTGCGTTGACGTGGACACGAAACAGACACATGCGACGCCCGCCTACTCCTCCCACTGGCCCGCTAGTCGGTGGCATATTGGCCATCCTCTCCCATCCCATATCGATAGCAAACCCTGCCCGCCTCCGCCTCGTAGCCGTCGCCGCCGCCGCCAAATTCCGGTGCCTCTACCAGCAACTGGTGCCGACACACCTCCCCAACACCGCCACCTCCCACGTCGCCGCCAACACCGTCTCGCCGTCGGGGCACCGAAGCTTCCCATCCCCACCTCCCGACGCCACCGTGAGAAGGAAGCCGCGTCACCGGCCCGGCCAGCTCCTTCGTCCTGATGTCGGGACACTCATCGGACGCCTCCAGGCCAGCCACTTGGTCCAAGGGATGCTCGCGTCTCTTCCGCCGGCCAGCTCCTTCATTAACGCCCGCAAACTGTTCTACAGTTCATCCAATTTCATCATGAAATGCGTGATTGGAAAACTCACATGTAGCTACAACATGATTTGGTTGAGTATATGTGGGCTCATGTTGGCAACCAATAGATGTATCTTCTTTCCACATGTATTTGAGACCATTAATTTTTATTCGGCTTATAAAACCATGCTTATTTTATTAGGTTTTGAAACTATGTTTTATTTGGTTGTGAAACTGCTATTTTTCATATGTTTGCTTGTGAAATAATGCAAGATGTGTGCATATTTGTTGAAAAAAGGACGACCAGCCGGCCACGTTCGGCGCACTGCCGACCCAAATCAAAAAGAGGGCGGACGCCAAGCGGGTAACCGGTCCAAACGGATAAAAAGGACAAAAGCGCCGTTTGTTTGGATCAACACGTTCAAGTTGCTCTTAGAGATTCCAATACGAACTACGTCCAAATGTATATAGAAATTTACGGATGTATATAAACATATTTTGGAATGTAGATTCACTCATTTTGCTCCGTGTGTAATTCACATTGAGATTTCTAAAAAGACTTATAATTAGGAATAGAAGGAGTAGTATGTATGAGTATTTGTAGAAAGCACTGGCTATTCACAAACGGAGCTAAATTGGCAAAATAATCTAAAACCCCACGAAGAAAAATGCCACTTTGAAAACAAAGGGAAAGAGCTAGGCAAAGATGCACAGGGGCAGCATGAGCTGCTCAGCTCAAGTGAGGCATAGTGGCTACTAGCGCCCGGTCCAGCCGGCGTGTTTGACCGTTGACCTCCCACCCTGCACCATCAACCACCGTGGCTATGGCCGGATGCCTCGATTCACTACACTCGAGCTAGCCCACGTGCAGCCACCACTGACCAAGCGAGCCTGGACCCACGCGGCAGACACAGCGACGACAAAGAAACAAAGGAGGTCGCTGTCCCGCCAACGTGACGGATGGATCGGATCGTTTAACACCTGCCGCAAATCTGGGCCGTCCGTTTTCACGTGTTTAGCGAGGCCCGCATCGTGTTCCTTTTTCCATTTCCTCTGCGTTTCTTAGTTTATTTGTTTATCCATCGATGATTTGATTTGGCGATCTGGAGGCTGCGATAAACAAACGGGAAAGGGGGAGGGAGAGGGTGCGGTTGGTGGGTCGTTGTCGACTTCTCACTACGATTACTCTTGTGCTTTCATGATGCTGATCCGTAATCAGGGTTGCTAGTAGAAAACTGTTGGTGCTGCTGCCTCGGCGTGGTGGGGGGTTTTGGATTCCAGGTGCAAAATGCTACGCTCACTCGTCACATGCCCTATTACCCGTTCGTCGAGAAGCGTGTGCATTATTAGGGCACGTGAAGAGAGAAACATTTTTGCGTCTGCGTGGTTCCTACGCCAAACATGCCAACAAGAGAGGTTAGGCGGTGGAGTGACGAAAATTGTCTCGGTGCATCGGGTGTTAGTCCTCTCGCAACTCGGTCGGTTCTGCCTGTTGAAACGATCGTCGTAACTGTCTGGTGCTAACGGTTTTTCCTGTCATTTCTTGCACAAATTAACGAGGTGCATTGGGTTTCTCATTAGCGTGTCGAACTTGTTTCTTCTAAAATTTTATCTCCCTTCCGTATATTTTTTTGTTGGGAGAACTCTTATTTTCGTTATGAAAGTATATGGAAAGGAAAATACCCGACCTCAGAAAAAAAAGAAAAATACCTAGTTTGAAAATAAAGTTATAGTTAAATCTCGGAGCTTGTACTCAACGTATTGAAGAGGAACATCGGGTCTCTAGATAACAAGGAAAACGCTTAGTGGTGCTTTGAGGCGGTGGAGGTCTTGGGTTCCAAGTGTAAAATAATACGCCCACTCGTCACATGCTCTATTACTCCCTCCGTTTCGAAATATAAGTCTTTCTAGGGATTCCACTAGGTGGACTACATACGAAGCAAAATGAATGAATCTATATTTAAAATGCATCTATATACATCTGTATGTGGTTTATAGTGAAATCTCTATAAAGACTTATATTTAGGAACGGAGGGAGTAGTAGATTAGTGCATGCGCGAAAACTGGATGTACAATCCGATCCGTCAAGTTTGAGCTACTCATCCTTCATTCTTTCATTAAAAGGGCAACCTGTAGCTTCTAAATGCCTTATTGCAACACACTTGACAATGCTCATTGTGGTGAATGGGCGTTTCATAGACAAGTTCATGCACGCTTGTGGCCTAAGGTAAGGGGACTCAGTCTCACCGCTGCTATTTGTCATCGCAATGGAGACGCTCACGGCTATCATTACTAAGGCGCATGAACTCAAGATCCTGGAGAAGTTGAATGGATGTTAGCCTTTGCAACGGCTCTCGCTCTACGCGGATGATGTGGTTCTATTCATTAGACCATCTAGGGCTGACATCACTTTCGTCAAGGAGGCTCTTAGGATCTTTGGAAAGGCCTCGGGCTTGAACGTCAATTTCGCCAAATCCTCGGCGATCTTGATCCGTGGAGAGGAGCATGACGAAGAGTTGGTCAGGAATGCCTTGCCTTGGAAGATTGAGCACTTCCCCTGCAAGTATCTTGGTCTTCAACTGAGTATCAAACAACTATCACGCTCGGAGTGGCAATTCATGGTGGATGGAGCACACAAAATCCTCCCAGGATGGCAAAGAGGCCTGGTGACCCGGCCGGGGAGACTAATTCTGGTGAATCAAGTGATGAGGGCTCGGCCTACACACCACCTAATTGTGGATGAAGCGCCAAAGTGGGCAATCGAGAAAGTGGATCAGGGATGTAGGGCTTTCTTCTGGGCTGGTACGGACGCTGTCAGTGGAGGGAAGTGTGCGGTGTCCTGGTAGAGAGTGTGTCGCCCAAAACAGCTAGGTGGCCTCGGCATTATGGATCTCAGTAAGCATGGACTTGTCCTCAGGATGAGATGGGAATGGCTACGCAGATTGGACGACGTCCGACCTTGGCAAGGTCTGAATCTGGTGCCGGATAAGCAGGTCCAGTGCGCTTTCAATAGCCTGGTGACATGGGAGATCGGGGATGGCAAAAGAATCCTCTTTTGGAAGGACAGATGGGTGCATGGTAATACGATTGCTGAGATTGCTCCTAATCTGGTAACCAAGGTGAAAACGAGGACAATCAACTCTAGGCTGGCAAGCGAAGGCTTAAACCAGCACGATTGGACCAAGGACATCCCGGAAACGCTGTCCACGTAGGAGCTCGCGCAATTTATACACCTCTGGGAGATTCTTATGCAGTTTGACATCAATCCAGGAAGTGGAGACAAGGCCGTTTGGGCTTGACATGCATCGGGTGTTTATTCTGCTGTTTCGGCATATCGGGTGTTCTGTGCCGGAGGAACCAAATTTGCACCGACGGCTGCTATTTGGAAGAACGAAGCACCTCTCGCCTGCAAGATCTTCATGTGGCTAGCGATCCAATATCGTATATGGACTTCGGATAGGAGACTAAGGCACGACCTACAAGAGATGGTGACCCCTTGCTATTTCTGTGACCAGGAGGAGGACACCGTGGATCACCTCATGATTCAGTGTGTATTCGCGCGACAGGTTTGGTTCAAATGCTTCTCCAAAGTGGGCATCAACCCCAACCTGATCTCCATGCAACATGACAGGCTGCACCAGTGGTGGATGAGTACGCGCAAGCAGATTAGCAGGGTGGACAAGAAGGGCTTCGATGCTTTCGTCATGTTGATCTGCTGGACGTTGTGGAAGCAAAGGAATGCTAGGGTTTTCCAGTCAGGTGTAATTTGCGATGAGCTTGCTACGGCCAATCTTATCTTTCAGGATCCGCACCTATGGATGCTAGCGGGAGTTGTAGGAGTCCAATGGTTTTGTGAGTGGTCCGCTTAGTGTGGTGGAGTGGTTGGGTGGGATCGCCGGCTTGTGACGATCTACCATCAAAATCTTGTACATATATTTCTCTCTTCTATAAAGCTAAGGTACGCCTTTGGCGTACTCTCGAAAAAACAATGCTCTTTGTTATTGCATGGTTCCATCATGAAATCTGAGGACATGTCCACTCATTTTACCTAGACAATTATGTTACACTCAAACCAAACATGTGATTTTCTTACAATTAATTTGTAATATAGCCCGTGTTCAAATATATCCATGGATGAAAATAGTAACACAACTATAATCTTGGCAACTGTCTTAGAGTTTGAGTTGTAGCAACGCCAAACATAGCATGGGAACCATGCAATAGAGCTTGGCGGTGGAGTCACGAAATTCGAATACCCGTATTAGAGTTTAGATCATATGTTAGTCAACAAGACAGGTTGGGCGGTGGAGTGTGCATCAGGTGTTAGTCCCCTCGCAACTCTGTCGTTTCTGTCGGTTGGAACCATCCCCGTGGCTATGTCTGGAGCTAATGGGTTTTCGTGTCAAGTTTCTCGCACACGTTAACGAGGAACATCGGGTTTCTCATTAGCGTGTCGAACTTGTTTCTCCTATCTCATTTCTATTACCAGACCTTGTATATTCGCCGTGAAAGTAATGTAAAGGAAAATAACTGGTTTTGAAATAAAATTATAGTTCAAACTTTGAAGTTCGTACTCACACGCACTCGGATACATTTTGCATGATTTAGCGAGAGGTAAATTACAAATAAAACATAATGTATCTTGTGTCCAAACATAACGAAATGTATCTCGTCGTGAAATGTATCTAGTGTTTGAGTAGTTCCAACACCAAGCATAGCATGAGAACCAGCAAAGGGGGTTGGATAGTGGAGTGCGCATCAATTGTTAGTCCTCTCGCCTCTGCCGGTTGGAACCATCCCCGTAGCTAGCTCCGGTGCTAATGGATTTTCGTGTTAATTTTTGTGAGAAACCATCAAGTTTTAATTTTTGTGTGAGTACAAGGTACATTAGGTTTCTCATTACCATGTCGAACTTGTCCCTCCTATATAGTTTCTATTGCCAAACCTTATATTTTTGTCGTGAAAGCAATGTAAAGGAAAATAATTGGCTTGGAAACAAAATTACAGTTTAAACGTTGGAACTCGTACTCACACACACTCGGGTACATTCTGCAGAATTTAGAGCGAGATAAATATATCAAAACATTGTGATCAAGGGCTACACGTTAATTGACAAGGAGCACCGGGTTTCTCATTAGTGTGTCAAACTTGTTTCTCCTCTCTATAATTTCTATTACCAGACCTTGTATTTTCGACGTGAAAGTAATGAAATGGAAAATACCATACTTGTTTTGGAAATAAAATCATAGTTTAAGCCTCAGACCTCGTACTCGCACACACTCCGCTACATTTTGCAAAATTTAGTGATAGATCAATACTTCCTCCGTCCCATTGTATAAGACGTTTTTATGAGACAGAGGGAGTATATCTAAACGCGTAATCAAGGGCTGTGCGCTATCAAGTGCGTTCGTGAAGCATAGCCAAGCAAACGGTCATCGATTGATTGGATTTAACGGCATGACGGATGAGCCGGGCGGAGGAAGCTTCGCTGGTGGCGCCGGGCCCGAGCACACGTTTTGCTCGCGCGGTGCGTGCACGCCGAGGGGTGACCTGTACTCTGGAATTTGCCAAGTATTTTATTTTCATCGTGGAGTGGCGTTGTCGTCACGTGCTTGGGGCCCCTTCACCATGTGCACACACAGCTGGAACACGCCTTTCTCCTTTCCTGTTTGTTTGCTTGTTTATCAGAAAACGATGGAGAGATAATTGTAGTGTTTCTACCTGTGAACCCCACACACCTTTCGCTAATTGCCAAGGAAAAATGCAAGTGGGCTGCGTGGAACGGTCGTTGGTGCTCGGAGGTGACGTTGAACCAGGCAAGGGAGGACCAATCGGCTTTCTCTCTTTCTGAATCCGTGATTCCTCGCTGTAGGAAAATTAAATTGGGTAGATCATGTCGACGGATGGATTCAACGAATGCGTGTGCCGAGCCAATCCGATCCTCCTCTCAGCTCTCACCCCCTCTCTCTATCATCACAGGGATCGCACGACAAACATGTGCACGATAATCACTAGCTGGCGTTGCTAGTCCGCCCCATCATCATTTTGGAGGGAAAAGAATTGTTGTGGCTTGCTTGCTTGCTCTTGGGCCCGCTTGATTTTGAGCCCTTGACAATGAGTGGGTGCATCTAGATGCTTCGATGTAGCGATTGACAAAGTGATTGTACGCACCTAAGAGGACTAGTAGCGATTGTAGTGAGCACTGACACTAACCACCAAATGCCAATCTCAAATGTAAAAAAAAATACGGAGAAAACCCTCACGCACAGTAAACAGAGATACATCAAGGCGTAATTTCACTATGATGGAGGTGTTCACAAGCACAAAGTGACGTGTCTTCTTTAGGTACGACTGCATTAGGTATATATAAGGGCATTAAATAAAAGTTTTTGAAGGATAAGTAATCCAATTGTACTTGTACGCGTCGACGATAACACTTGCGGTAGCCCGTCCGGAGGCCCGTAAATGGGATGGCCTCAGGGCCCAACAGGCCAAGGTGTGGCCTCGGCCCCTCGTCCCACGGGAAGCTCTCACCCGATCTACATCTTGGCGTGCAAGTCAAGAAGCCCTCACCAAATCTAGGCTCTACGACGGTTAGCAAACCACGTAACTCTAGGACTCGTCCCTCTTTACAAGGTGAGACATAGGTGTAGTTTGAGGCATCTGACATCCAGTCGTAGTCTTGATAGCAACATCTCTACACATATTGCAACCCTCTCACACCAGGCGTTTCCACCCACACCAGTCAAAGCAAAAGCAGGAGCAGGGTATTACATTCATGATGAGGCTCCGAACCTAAGTAAATTCCTTGTGTGCATTCCATTTTGGTACTTCCGGTCACATGCTCCACCCGATTGAGACTACTAACGGTTTTTCGTACCGTCAGTTGGCACATCAGGCAACGGCTGCGCCGATCGGAGATCGAACCCAGATTGAATCTCAACTCCATGGCGACTACTTCGCACCGGGCCAAAGTATCACCTTTGACTCCATCAACTTCATCGCGGATGAAACAAGTCATATCTACACCAGCCGCCACCCACCCTAGACGAACCCTCTTCTTCGACACTCTCGAGTTCGTCGTCAATCGCCACGGCAACATCTGACTCCGCATCCCACCACTTCTCCGAGCTTCGTATTGGGCAGTGTTATTGGAGTATGTATACGTAATCTGCACCACATAGTGCATCTTGTCTCCAGTTGGAGATATCGTGACTACCCCTGCCCCTAGTCCAGTCAGCAACTTGGATCCATTGGAGTACATTGTCCAATGCCTGTAGTCGATCTGTCGTTCTGGTTGCTAGTTTCTGTCCACTTCACGACAAAATCTGCCAGGACCTACGATTTGATGGCCTGCCATGGCTGGTATTGTATCTCAAAAGGCATCAACTCAATCACCCACTTTGCAATCCGGCCTATGGCTTAACTATTGTTGATAATGTCCGACATGGGAACTGTTGGTGCAATAATTTGCCTCCTTGCATGTGTTTTGGAGATTGTTGTCATAACAGTGTGGGACTAATGTGTTGGCTAGTGCACACAAAGTGATAAAGTCCCTGAAGTCATGTGAAGTTTGGAACAAACTCCAAAGATAATCTCCTGCGAGGCAGCGAGGATTATCACCGAAGATTATGCATGTCGAAGCGACCCCCTCAAAATTGTTGACGCAAAGCAATTAATTTGGTGAACGTCTGAACAAATTGACTACAGCCGAGAAGTAGAAGATGGAGAAAAGACGCATCATTTTCTTTGGTTCTTCTTCTTCTCTTTCTTGAGTCATAGGACCACCGTACTATTAAGAGTGGTATAATGTTTGAAGCTTATGTTTCTCTGATGCTAAATCGAAACCAATGAGAGTGGAGAGAAATCTCTTTGTGTTCCGAATAAATACTTGCCAGCAAGAGACGCAATTCTTCTTCGCTGTGAGAGATTTGATTCGCACGAGGAGTCAGCATTACTTGTTCCTCAAGTAATGTTACCACTATACTCAAAATACGACCATTGGATACATGTCGGTTGGGCATTGGCTAGTTGTCATGTCCAAAATGGTCTTTTCCCCCTCGGGAAGACAACGGCTATAAATAGCCACCCCCTTCCAATGTGCACCGTTGGTTGCTCCGTGTGATTCTGAGAAGATTGTGTGAGCACCCCTCTCCCGAGTGATAGGTGTTTAAATGGCCACCCCCTTCCAACGTGCACCGTTGAGTTAAAATCCACCGAGAGAAAAGCCAAGAGCCAAAAAATTAGATAGTGGTTTAGCATCACTGGAAGCTAAATCAAGTACGCTTCGCATATTACTCTTGAGAGGCTATTGGGGAACGTAGTAGAAAACAAAAAAAATCGCCCTACGATCACCCAGAAACAATATGAAGATGCATATAGGGTTTGGATCAACGATCATTACTGACTAGGGAGTGCAGAGGAAGTAGACGAGTCGGTGTAGATCATACTTGAAGTCCCTTGAACTGTTGATGACAATCCCACGAAATGCCCTCGAACGAAAGACAGAAAGCACGACCTCTACTTGGTTGCAAGCGTATGGTCTTCATGATCCAGCAGCGCTTCACCGTCCAGAGCTAATCGTCACCGGAGAATTAGAGGGAGGAGATTAGAACCAAACTGGGCTTCTAATTATGGGGACTAGAGGAACTAGGTATAGCTATAATTAGTCAACTAGGACCAACTAGAACTGGAACTAGATGAACTAGAGGAGGCTCCAAAATTTGTGTCATCGAAAGGGCCAATACCTCAAGTATATATAGGTTAGAGGGGGAGAGAGGGGCTGCCAACAAGGAGGGAAAGTCCCTCCTTGGGGCGTCGGCCAAGAGCTAGGAGTTAGACTCCTCCCCTAGTCCAATTGGGCCTCCGTCTTAGGAAAGAAGGGGGGGGGGCACCTCGGGACAATGTGGCCCAAGTTGCCTTCTACCACTTGGTCTTTTAAGGCTCATTGATATTAAATTAACAACAATGCTAAAATCCTGCCGACTGGTGGCTTGCAACAGGCGTGTACGACCTGCGAGTCACTCGATCCGAACCCAACATCGCGTGTCGTCCGTGGTGCGCCCAGCGTGCGTGGCGGTAGGCGTTACCTCATTTCCCTCTCAATGACAAGCGGGCCCCACTGAAACCGCCCGTCCCGCCCAATGCCCACGATCCCCACTTCCCCCTCTCCATCTTCGCCCGCATTACTTCTTCCCCCTCTACTATTGTGGGTTGCATTCGAATCCCCTCTCGCTACCCTCCCCCTCGTCCGCGACGGTTGCTGGTGGTGGCGTGGTCTGGTTCACGGCGAATGGCGTCTGAATCTGCGGTGAGGAACGCATTCCCCACCCCTTTTTCTTCATGTTTTGCTCCGCCGATATCTTCCCGCTGGTCCGCCATTGATTTTTGCTGCTCGGAGCCTTCAAAACCGGTGGGTTGTTGTTCCCATTAGGTTAGATTATGTTAGTTTAGGTCGGCTTCTAGTTTCTGAACCGGCGTTGAGGAGCGCATCCCCCCACCCGCCCCCGCTCTGGATTCCTATTGCTCCGCCGTTGATTTTTGGTGTTTGGACCCTTCGAATCCGGCCGGTTGTTGTTCCCATTAGGTTAGATTAGGTCGCCTTCTAGTTCCAGTTGAACATGGCTCGGATATCTGGTTCAATTTGTGTGAAATTATTTGGTTGGTGGGTGTAGATAGGTTTTCGTGGCGGATAAGCGTGGTGTAGGATCGAAAGTATGTCTAGAGGGGGGGTGATTAGACTTCAACCCACGGAGGGTAACGGCTGCGAGATTCCACGGAGGGCTCCACCCACGAAGGGTCCACGAAGAAGCAACCTTGTCTATTCCATCATGGCCTACGCCCACGGAGGGCTAGCCTTACTCGGGGTAGATCTTCATGAAGTAGGCGATCTCCTTACCCTTACAAACTTCTTGGTTCAACTCCACATCTCGATGACGGAGGCTCCCAAGCGACACCTAACCAATCTAGGAGGCACCACCCTCCAAAAGGTAATAGATGTTGTAGATGATGATGAACTCCTTGCTCTTGTGCTTCAAATGATAATCTCCCCAACACTCAACTCTCCTCACTGATTTGGCTGTGGTGGAAGAAAGGATTGAGTGGAAAGCAACTTGGGAAGGCTAGAGATCAAGCTTCATATGGTGGGAGTGAAGCAACTTGATCTCAACACAAGGGTAGGCGTTCTCTTCTCGAAAATGTAAGGTAGGAGTGGTAGTTCTTTCGATGGCTCTCTCCACGAATGAAGAGGGGTGGAGGGTATTTATAGCCTCCACACAAAATCCAACCGTTACACACATTTGAGCAATCTCGGTGGGACCGAAGTTGACAACTCGGTGAGACCGAAAGTTCAAATAATGTGAGCGTTGGGATTTTCGGTGGGACCGAAAATACAATCTCGGTTAGTCCGATTAGTGCAATGACAAGAGCAAGCCAATTTCGGTGGGACCGACTTCATCATCTCGGTGACACCGATTTGATGACGAAGTTCTGAAGCTTGGCAACTCAAGTTTCGGTGAGACCGAGTTCGAATCGGAAAATCCGAGTTTTCTAGGGTTTGGCTTATGGTGAGGTGGTTCATCTCGGTGTGGTGAGTTTGGAATTTCGGTGGGACCGAGACTACTTATGAGTGTATATGGCGGTGAAAGTTGTTGATAGTTTAGGAGATGTATCACTAAGCACTTGAGCAACGGATCATCATCATAACCTCATCCCTTTTAATAGTATTGGCTTTTCCTATGGACTCAATGTGATCTTGGATCACTAAACCAAAAATGGAGTCTTGAGCTTTTGCCAATGCTTGCCTTAGCATTTTGAGGGTCCACTTCTTGATCCTTGCCATACCCATATCAATGAACTCTCTGAAATGATTCTCAAGTAACTATTAGTTCAATGATATATATGTTGTTATTAATTACCAAAACCACCGGGGATTAGTTGCACTTTCAATCTCCCCTTTTTGGTAATTGATGACAACATATAGGTCAAAGCTTCGACAAAGGATATAATCAATGAATAATATAAATCGCTTTGAGAAGTATGTGATAAGCAAGAGCTCCCCTAAATTTGTGCATTATTTGAGATTTGCGTTTGAATGCAAATGCACAATCGATTAGGATCATGGGTCACTCTTCCATGTCACATACATCTTGGTGGAGCGCACAAAATGATAAGAATGAACAGCATGCACCCAATCACCAAGACATGAGTAAATGGTCATACAAGATAAGAATAGCATATGATAAGCATTAAGCACACATTAAAGCATAATGCGACCAAGCACTCATTAAGGTAGAATCAAGCGTAGTATCAAACACACCGAATGTCTCGAAAACCAAAAGTATCTCAAAGAAACGCAAAAGAACGAAAAGAGCAAAAGCGCAAAGACAACAAAGACACTCTCTCTCTAAGTCCTATGATCTATACAATTTCTCCCCTTTGGCAACAAGTTACCAAAAGTTCAAAAAGCATAGAGCTAAGCGTCCTTTGGGGACTCTGTGGCGGCTCCGTCTGGTTGATGTCGGAGTGGATATGACAACATCGGCGAAGACTTCACTGATGTCGTGCTAGAGGAGTGGTCACTTTGGAGCTGGAGTTGGAGTAATCTTTGGAACTGTGGGAGGTCTTTGAAGCTGTAGTCTGGTGTCATCCTTCGGAATAGCAATGATCGGGTCTGTGGGAACCGGAGCGATCTGTTGATAAGCATCTGGACTAAGTCATCCGCATCTCACGCATAAGCTCTTCCTTCTCCGCTTTGCTTCCTCAATGTCCGCCTCAAGCTTGTTGGCGGTCACTTGTACTTGATCGACTTCACGTCCGGGCGTGGATCTTGTCCTCAACAATCCTCTCTAAGCTCTCCGAGGCTGCATAATGTCTGGCTAGGCGTTGTTCAATCCTTTGGGTAGCTTCAAGAATTTGCTCTCCGAAGCTCTTTGGTTTAGCTGCTGCTGCTGCTGCTTCCTTGTTAGCTTTGGCTTTCTTGGCAGCTTCGATCTTGGCTTGACCTTCAACAGATGTCGGATCCTCCTCATCCATCACAACAACATTGTCTTCATGCTCTGGCTGCAACGGTAAATGTTCTCTATCCAACAAGAATGTGCCCGTGCCAAACTTGGCATTGATAAGCATCTGAATCTGCGGGGCAAATCCACATGACCTTTTCTAGTCAGCTGCAGTCCTCTTAATGGTTTCTACCATCAAGTCCATCACCTTGAAAGGTGCCTTCTCATCAAGTATGTGCAGCATGTTGATAGAGTATCCTCTGATGATGCGATGATCTCCAGATTTGGGCATCAAGGTATGCCTCAAAATGGTATTAGTGGTAGGTAAGCCCGCTCGAGAGATAATATGAGTTTAGCTTCCAGATTCCCAAATCCTTTGATGGAATCTCTTTGTACATGTTCTTCATGGATTCATGATTCTTCTTTGGAATCCCATATACATCTATGTCATCTTCTCGTTGCACTGGAGCATTCAGAATTTCTGCCCATTCTTCAATAGATGAAGAAAATCTTTGACCTTCAGCCGTCCATATAATCTTTCCATCAGGGTAGAAATGAGCTGTGGCATAGAATTGCATTATCATCTCATCGTTCCAACTGGTCAATTTCTGACCTACAAAGTCTGCAACTCCACATGCAGTGAAGCTTTCATGCACATGTGGAAAGAAATCTCTGTGTTCTTCGCTGTCAATGTACTTCCAGTCAACATATCTTGTGTCTGGGACTATGGGCTTCTTGTCCATCAGCACGGTCTCATAGAATTCCTGCTGCTCTCTGGTGTGAAATCTGGGATCTACAGCAGTTCTTCTCCTCACGGCATATGGGTCAGTTTGTCTCCATAGCCTGAGACCTTTATCTTTCCTTGCCTTCATATCCTCAGCTTGAGGATGAGCATCATTATGTAGTGGCAGTTTTGGGCGAAGTTTCGCAAAACTGGTCCTTCATCATCGACACATTTGGTGGCACATCATCCTTGTTCTTTTAGAATATTTGGAATGTTCCTAACGGTCTTCTTGGGCTTGGCGGCAGGCTTTCTTTGGAGCTGCCTTAGCTGGAGCAGATTGCTTGGGCTTTGATGTGGCTCCAGCCTTAATGGCATCACCCATGAGCTTCTGCTTCTGAGGAGTAGGCTGGGGTGCTTCCTCATCCTCATCCTCTTCTGCTGCATCATGCACTATCCTATTTCTCTTGGTGGTTTTCTTCACTTTGCTTGCAGCTGCCTCTCCCAAATTTAGCTTCTTAGAAACAGTTGACTGCTTGACTTTGCTGGTGCCCTTCTTAGTCTGTTGACCTTGTTGCTCTTTGGCAACAACCTTCCTTTTGGGCTTTGAGGTCACCTCTTCCTCAACAACAAAATCTGAGTCCTCATCATCTGAATTCCTCTTCTTTCTAGCTCGGTGGCTGCAGGAGGCAAGCCACTTGGTGTACTCCTCTCACCATCATCGGATGAGCTGCTAGGATCGGGACTAGTGCCCGCCTCTGGAATGTCGCAATGGGTGTCTCGACCTGTTCATTCACACTGGCATCGACATGGCCGACAACTTTGTGAATAGATAAGGTGTAGGCAGAGAAGAAGATTCATCACAAAATGCAGAAATTTTGCAAACAAATGAGTTCAAATTCTAGTATTAGGTTTTCACGAAGACATTTCGGTCGGACCGAGTTTAAGATTCGGTGAATCCGAAGTGTTAAACAGAGCTTTCACACCACTTTCGGTTTGACCGAAGTGGGTTTCGGTCCTGCCGAAAACACTAGGGTTTCACAGAATCCTCATTTCGGTCACACCGATTTTGCACAACTTCGGTTGGACGAAGGGTGCGATCTGCAATGGCCATAGGCCAAATCGGTCATACCGAAAATGTAAAATCGGTCTCACCGAGATGTGTTCGGCGGAAACCTAACCCTAAAACTTTTACTCGAATCTAGTTCAAACGAACTAATCGATGTCTGGGAGGATTTCAATCGTGGCAAGATTCTAGGCAATCCAAACGTGCATTGAATCGGAGATGGGAGCACGAGTGGGATCAAAACTCACCCTAACTTGCTGGAGTTTTTCTCTGGCAACGGCGCGGAGGAGATGTCCGCTGACGGCGACGGAGACTGCGGCGAGGGCCTGACAGCGGCATTTACGGCGACGATCCGGAGACCAAGGCGACGGCGGCAAGGGGTGTGGGGCGAAACGTTTGAAGGAGGAATCAGCGCGCCCTCGGTGTATATATACCCCTTTGTTTGTCGGTGGGACGAGTTGTAAAACTTCGGTGGCACTGAGATGGATAACTGCTAAGCGTTATGCACTTGATCACGCCGAAAATCACAACTCGGTTTCACCGAGATGAAAACCTAGATCGTCTAAATGCTTTCGGTTCGACCGACTTTGAGTGAGTTGGTCCGACCAAATCAATTAGAAGGTTTTGGAAATTAGCCCTTGACGGATCGGTGGCTCAGTGCTCCTCACCCGAGGGTCCGAAAATGACTTGTTCAAAATTTGTGATGTAAGCATGAATAGAATTTGAGACAAGAAAGCATAGATAGCTAGGAAGGTACTTAGGCATTCTTGTCCATCCATTTGGTCGAAAAACTCAAAACGACCAAAACAACAAATGGATGTCCTCGAATGGATAAAATCATGCATCCAACATGCTCACACAATAAGATAGCAAATGAAATATGTGTCAAACATGCACAACAAAACTCTAGCAACTAACACACAATTTGTCGATGACTAGGTCATCTTTATATGAGTATATTGACTTAGGAGCCAAATGAGAACATTTGATCATAGGTCATACTCATCGTTTAAGCACAAGTGGGGTTACCACTTTTACATAAAGCATTGATGTGTTCACATCATTTGAAGATGCTTTAGCTCAATTTTTAGAGCAAAGCTCCCCCTAGATGTGAGAACCCCTTTTAAAGGGTCAAACTAACCTTGGGTTGTCGTAGAAGACTTCATGTAGATGTTGAAGATGTGGATGCTCAATGTTGATGAAGATCATCAAGAGTTGGGAGCTATCCTTTGGATTTGGGCACTTTCAATACCTACATGGGTTAGTCCCACAAGGAACAAACAAGGATATCCATGGACATAGATTGAAGTACACAATAGATGATGTCCATGAAAGCAATGATTACCTTGTCCCTTCACTTACCAACAAGAGGGTTTGTGACTCCATGAACTAGTGCATGATGTGGAAGTTGATTGCACAAGTTTTGCCAAAGTGAATGTGAGTGAAGTATGTTGGCGGAGTCACCCTCAAGAACTTTCTAGTTCTTCTTCTTCGGGATCCACATCATCTTGATGGGAATCCTTGGGGTTGTAGTTGAGCTTGATGAAGTAGAACTTGATGTTTCCTTGGGAACCCACTTGACCCTGGCTTGAGGTGCTTCAACAAATGCATCAATCTCCTCTTGAAGCTTGTCCTTGCCTTTTAGCTTGTGGTCTTGTGGTGGAAGGTCATCTTGAGCTTGTTCCACCTTGGAAGAAGTAGGATCATACTTCTCCTTTTGAGGAACAAACTGTGGAGTAGGATATTGACCTTCTTCCCATTCAACACCTTCGGCGTTGAATTTTCGCTCAAAACCAATTCCTTGATTCTTCCGGTGCCTTCCTTGCTTGCGAATAATTTCCTCAAAGTTCTTGCTTCCGGCAAGGCTCTTGTAGACACCTTTCTCTATGATCCCTTTCAATAAACTATTTTCTTGCTCAAGTGTAACTTGGCTTGAAACATTGTTAGTGGAATCAAGAGAACTACTAGAAGCAACAACATTGGATTTAGCATGGTTATTGTTACTACTAGAAGAAGAATTTTTCTTATGCTTGTCATGCTTAGTTTTAATGGGTGGCAAGAAATTAGACAAGAGAAGTCGTTTGGCAAGATATGAAGAACTCTTCTTTGAAGATCGTCATTGATTGCTTTTAGAAACTCATGTTCTTGCTCTAGAGTGAGCTTCTCGAGCGTAGCTTCTCATGAGATCTTAGGAGCTCTCTATGATCTTCTTGAGTTGTTTCATGAGCTAACTTAAGAGTGTTTAGTTCTTTAGTTAGGCGCTCAATCTCCTTCATAGCATTGTCATTCGACTCTTCTCGACTATAAAGACTACTAGCATGTTCATCGTTACTAGGCTCACTTGGATTTATCAAGCAAGAGCTCATCTTCACCAAGCAAGTCATCCTCATCACTATTGAAGTCAATGAATTCAGGGTGTGATACCTTGGGGCCTTTAGCCATGAAGCATCTTCCAATTCCCTCATTTGGTGAATCAAATAAGTCGTAGGAGTTGGAGTTGGAGGATACGAGAGCAAGACCGCAACACCTTCATCTGGACCGTAGTCGGAGTTGGAGTGATAGCTTCCTTCGGATTGATTGTCGGAGTCGGGCCGAGACCCATTCACCTACATGAGCTTGATGTTTTCTTCTTACAGTAGCTCCTTGATGACTTGTCTTTCCTCTCCGAATCCTTGCTTCTCCGAGAGGGTCTTCGTTCATAACGATCATCTCTGCTCCTTCTCTCTTTCGAGGTGACTCATCTCTTGAGCTTCTTCTTCTTGGAGATTCTTCTCTTCTCTTGTGGGGAGCCGTACACTCATTTGAGTAGTGTCCAGGTCTTCCACAATTGTAGCAGTTTCGATCACGACTAGAAGATCTCTTTTCATCATATGATCTAGACTTTGAGCTTCTCTCTTTGCCTCTATTCTTGTAGAATTTGTTGAAGTTCTTGACCATTAGGCTTATCTCTTCATTGGAAACTAACTTGTCACTTGAGGTTGTGGGAGCATCACTTGTAGCTTTGTAAGCACCACTTGACTTGTTGTGAAGCTCTTCCTTATCCTTAAGTGTCATCTCATGAGCAACAATTCTTCCAATGACTTGGTTGGCTTGAGATTCTTGTAGTTTGGCATCATTTGGATCAAAGTGCACACGGTGTCATACTTTCCATCCAAAGCTCGAGAATCTTCTTGATGATGAATCGGTCGGTCATTTCTTCGCTTCCTAAGCCGGCAATCTCATTTGTGATGAGAGCAAGCCTAGAGTACATTTCAGCAACTCCTTCACCATCCTTCATCTTGAACTTGTCAAGTTGACCTTGAAGAATATCTAGCTTTGACTCCTTCACGGACTCGGTACCTTCGCAAGATTTCAACCAAAGTATCCCAAATCTCTTTTGCATTCTCAAGGCGGCTGATTTTGTTGAACTCCTCGGGACACAAGACATTGAAGAGAATGTCACAAGCTTGAGCATTGTTTTGCAACATCCGCAATTCTTCCGCTTGTAGCCGCGATCCGAACTTTTCCTTCCTCGAAGAATTCACCTTGAATACCAACACAAATAATGCCCCATGCGGCTGGGTTATGACCAAGAATATGCATTTTCATTTTATGCTTCCAACTAGCAAAATTTGTACCATCAAAGTAAGGACCTCTCTGAAAATTACCCTCACTAGGCGCCATACTCTCCTAGGTTGTGAAACCAAGCTTATGGAGTCAATGCAATGGAAACCAATACAATGGAGACCAAAGCTCGATACCACTTGTAGGATCGAAAGTATGTCTAGAGGGGGTGATTAGACTACTTGACAATATAAAAATTCTGCCTTTTGACAAAGAACAGTTTTTGGCAGATTCACGATTATGATCAAGTCAAGCATCACCCTACACATGCAATTCTAGAGTATAGGCAGCGGAAAGTAAATTGCACATGTAGTAAAGAGAGGTGGAGAAGAGCAAACGCAATTTTGGAGACGCGGTGATTTTTCTCGTGGTTCCGATAGGTGGTGCTATCGTACTTCCACGTTGATGGAGACTTCAAACCACGAAGGGTAACGGCTGTGAGAGTCCATGGAGGGCTCCACCCACGAAGGGTCCACGAAGAAGCAACCTTGTCTATTCCATCATGGCCTACACCCACGGAGGGCTAGCTGTAACGCCCCGAGACCGATGCTCCAGAAGACTTCCAGCTATTCCGAGTTTCGTCATGTGATTTGTTTTGTTCGTTGCATTCATCATTGCATCATTTGCATTGCATCATGCCATCATGTCATTTAATTTTTAAAACCTCAACTAAATAAATGGCATAGATCTGTTGATCTATTTAAATCGAGGGAATTCACATGGTGATTCTCTTTAAAACGTATCCTCTCGATATTTAGAGAGCTATAGTAATTATTCCATTTATTTGGAATTAACCAAAACACACTTGCAAAATCCCAGTGCCTTTATTATTTCAATTCTTGGCCTCTAACTTTGCCATATATTCTTTCTTGTTTTTCCGGAGCTCCACCAAAATCCGAACATTTTTGGACCTTCCCAACCCTCACTTCCTATTCAAATCATTTGAATTAAATTCAAATGAGTTGAATTTAAATCTTTGATTCATGCCTCTTTCTATTTTTCCTAGATCGAGCATATTTTTGCGAGTCCGGGAAAATTACCCGCATGCCCAAATTCTTCCTCTAAACCTTTTCTTATTTCTCTCTTATTTTTTTTCTCTCTTCTGTCATGTGTGTGAGGGAGAGAGAGATACCAGGCCGGCCTCTTTAGGCCCAGCCGGCGCCCAACCGAGTCGGCCCATCTAAGCCGCTAACCCTAGCTCCCTGGCCCGATCCACATCTCTTCCTCTCGATCCCTCCCGCAGCGCCGCCAGGAGAGCCTCGGCTCGATCCCTTTCGCCCTCTCCTCGATCTCCCCTCGTCCTTCCCTGATCCCATCACAGACGCACATCGCCAGCCCCTCGAGCCCCCATCTCCTCTGCGCCCAGCAGCTCGCGCCTCAAGCTCCTCCGATCCCCGTCGCCGCCCGCGCCCTCCACACGACCCTCCGCCACCGCCGCCCGTCGGCCACAGGCCCGCGCCGCCCGGCCTCGCCTCCCTCAGCCTCGCCGCCGTCGCCCGAGCCTCCGCCGCCCGGCCAGCTGCTAGTCCCCGGCGTCCGACGCCGCCACCCAACCTCACAACCGCGCGCGCCCAACCTCCTCCCTCGCGCGGTTCCTTCCCTGCCAGCCACCGGAGTCCCGCAGGTCCGCGCCGTCGCCTCCTCCGCATCGGCCGCGCCTGCTGCTCCATCCAGCCCCCAAGCCTCCTCCCTGCCGCCCGAGTCCTCTTCTTCTTCTCTGCCCGGCGTCCGAGGGCAGCAGCCTCCCCTGCCGCCGCCTCGGCCTGCGAGAGCTCCTCTCCGCCCGGAACAGGGGCTCCCTCGTCCTCGCCGAGCTCCTTCGCGTCCCCTCGCCTCCACCGCCGACGCGCCTCGTGCGTTGACCGCGACCAGCTCCGTGCCCGAGCTGTCCCGCGCCCATCCGAGGCCCCGCGAGCCTCCCGCCGCCAAGATGCTGCTTACGCCGCGCCGGTCATCCTGGCGCCATGGCCTCTGCTTTTGGATGACCCGTGGCTGCCGTGCCCGTTGTGCGTTCCTCCGCTGCACAGCATCGTTGATGTCAAGACCGTGGGTGCCAAATTTGTCTTCCGCCATCTTCGGGATTCGCCAAGTACCACACCATCGGTGTCCCTCCAAGTTTGATGTTGGAACATGCACGACTACGCGGACTCGCCAAGTACCACGACGGCCGTTGTCGGCAAGTACCCCTTCGGATGCGTCAAGTTCGACTACCACGTGTGTACAACTACCGCCGACATGTACGACTACGAAGCGAGCGACTACTTCCACGACGTCCGTGAACCACTACCGTCGCCTCGAAGCTGTTGGATTCGTCAAGTACCTCTCCGAGACGAACGTGTACCACTACCGTCGCCGTGAACGTCTACTTCCCCTTCACCGCATCGAACTCGTGCCGCCTCGAAGCGCGCGCTTGGTATACCACCGAGACGACGCCCGTGAGCGAATGCATGTGGTATGAGATGCTCATGTTCAACCGTGTCCGAATTGTCCTTGCGGCGCCCTCTTTTGCCATGCCACCGACACGTGGGAACCGGTATCCGGATCACCCCACCATCTTTTGCATCACACGCTCACCCACACTTTCTTTTGCACCGACATCTCGAGGTTGTCGGATCACCGAATATTGCCGTGGCACCATTTCCGTTCGCCGCCGTGGCACCATTTTCGTTATTGTTGCCGTGGCACCATTTTCGATTATCGTTGCCGTGGCACCATTTTCGATTATCGTTGCCGTGGCACCTTTCGTTCGCCATGGCGACAAATGCTTCATAACATGCTCATGTTAACGTTTTCATAAAAATTGCATAATACTTGCATTTGTCATCCGCATCATGATAACAACAATTAAAATGCTTAAAATTGTTGTTGCTTCAAATTGCTAAATGCATATGGGGATTTACCGGATTTGTTGTTTTTATATCCGGCCCCATTTAAATTGTTTAGATGGTGTAGTTTAATTATGCTTCACCTCTCGCCATGTTAACCAACATTTAATCTTGTCTTGTTCATAACCGAGAGAGAACTAAATAATTGATGTGGTGTTTCGTCAATATGCAACTCGTTGCATATTGAGCTCCACTTAATTTGTAGTATTGTTCGTTGCACTTTGCCATGCCATGCCTCATTAAACCGGACATGCATCATACTTGTTTGTGCATCATGTCATGTTTTATGTGATGGTTGTTTACCATGTTGTTTGTTTCTTTTCGGGTGCTTTCTCTCGTTAGCTTCGGTTTCGTTCCGGGGTTGTGAGGGTTTGTTCGACTACGTCCGTTTGTCTTCTGCATGGAATCGTTCTTCTTCCTTGCGGGATCTCAGGCAAGATGATCATACCCTCGAAATCACTACTATCTTTGCTATGTTAGTTTGCTCGCTCTTTTGCTATGCCAATGCTGCGATGCCTACCATTTGCTTGTCAGCCTCCCAAATTGCCATGTCAAACCTCTAACCTTTGACACCTTTCCTATGCAAACCGTTGCTTGGCTATGTTACCGCTTTGCTCAGCCCCTCTTATAGCGTTGTTAGTTGCAGGTGAAGATTGAAGTTTGTTCCTTGTTGGAACATGAAGATGTTGTTCCTGGTTGGAACATGTTTACTTGTTGGGCTATCACAATATATCTTATTTAATTAATGCATCTATATACTTGGTAAAGGGTGGAAGGCTCGGCCTTATGCAGTGTTTTGTTCCACTTTTGCCGCCCTAGTTTCCGTCATATCGGTGTTATGTTCCCGGATTTTGCGTTCCTTACGGTTGGGCTATAATGGGAACCCCTTGACAGATTCGCCTTAAGTAAAGCTTCTCGGCAAATGCCCAACATTGGTTTTACCATTTGCCTCACCTAGCCCTTTTCTTTCCTTGGGTTCTGCAGACTCAAGGGTCATCTTTATTTTAACCCCCCGGCGGTGCTCCTCGAGTGTTGGTCGAACCGAGCTACTGCGGGGCCACCTCGGGAAACTTGAGGTTGGTTTTACTCGTAGCTAGTCTCATCTGAGTGTGCCACGAGAAAGAGATATGTGCAGCTCCTATCGGATTTGTCGGCACATTCGGGCGGTGTTGCTGGTTTAGTTTTACCTGTCGAAATGTCTTGTTGTACCGGGATACCGAGTCGATCGGAGTGTCTTGGGTGGAGGTCTATTCCTCCGTTGACCGTGAGAGCTTGTCATGGGCTAAGTTGGGACACCCTGCAGGATTTGAACTTTCAAAGCCGTGCCCATGGTTATGGGCAGATGGGAATTTGTTAACGTCCGGTTGTAGAAGACCTGAAGTTGACCTTAATTAAAACACATCAACCGTGTGTGTAACCGTGATGGTCTCTTTCCGTGGTCCGGAAGTGAACACTGATGTTGGAGTTATGCTTGACGTGGTTGCTATAGGATCACTTCTTGATCATACTTTTATCGACCGTGCTTTGCCTTCTCTTCTCGCTCTCATTTGCGTATGTTAGCCACCATTTATGCTAGTCGCTTGCTGCAGCTCCACCTCATGCCTTTACCTTACCCATAAGCTTAAATAGTCTTGATCTCATGGTGCGAGATTGCTGAGTCCTCGTGACTCACGAGATACTTCCAAAACCAGTTTGCAGGTGCCTATGTTACCGAACAGGTGACGCAATCAAGCTCAAGGAGGAGCTCGATGAAGATCTTGCCATTTGTGTTATTTCGTTCTAGTTGATCAGTAGTGGAGCCCAGTTGGGGTCGATCAGGGTCCTTGTCGCATTTGGGGTTCTTCTTTTATTTTGGTTCCGTAGTCGGACCTTGATTGTATCTGTATGATGTAATGCTTTATTCATTTATTTGTGTGAAGTGGCGACTGTAAGCCAACTATGTATCTTTCCCTTATGTATTACATGGATTGTGCGAAGATTACCTCACTTGCGACATTGCTTTCAATGCGGCTATGCCTCTAAGTCGTGCTTCGACACGTGGGAGATATAGCCGCATCGAGGGCGTTTCAAGTTGGTATCAGAGCCTTCCCCGACCTTAGGAGCCCCACTGCTTGATCGTTTTTAGCGGCGAGTTGTGTCTAGAAAAATGTTTTGAGTCATTTAGGAATTATATATCGGAGAGTTAGGAATTCTTTTTACTCCCAGTCCTTCGACCTTCGGTGAGGTATCTGACGTAGAGTTTTGACTCTTCTCTTCTTAAATTTCACTAAAATTTTTTTTAGGATCACGCTGGTATCTTGGGATCGTTCGATATTCTTATGACGAGAACATTGTCTTGGTGCCTCGACATTTAGGGGTTGTGGCGGTGTCCCGGGAGTTGAGCTCCGAGGTGTTGTCGTCATAATTTTATCGTTGCGATTCGGAATACCCGAGTTTAGTACGCCGACATCAAAAATCTCTTTATGCAGCTTGTTGGTGAGATAACCCGCTAACCCAATCTTGAGGTGAGTACGGAGTATTGCCATGACTCATATAACGGATGCTTTTGAAGGTTGAGGTACACGATTTCGAAGGTTTCTTGGTTATGTGTTGACGGATGGATACAATTGGATGTAGGGATTGTTAGTTTGTGTGAGATATTATTGCTCCCTGTATCCCCAACACCGATTGCATAACCGTAAAGTTTGGGAGTTTCATAGGTGGGAATTCAAGTAGCTCTTAGGAGATCTTTCCGACGGATGTATGATATGAAGTTGGGGTTCGGCGTCTAGTGGTCCGCCTATTCACGGTTGGTTTCAAATGATCTCGTTGTGTCTTAAAGAGTCCTTGGCTATGCCGACTCGGGGGCGCTTCGTATGTCATGTGCCTTGCCTTGTACATGATGGTGCTGTGTCTGATTGAGCCCGTGTAGGCCCCACCACGAAAACTTCTGACGAAATCTCTATCATATGTTTGTTCCGCTTATTCTACAAGCCAGATCCTTTGTTTTTGTTTTGAGTTGTGGTATTCGAGTTGCTTCAATGTCAAGTGTTGATTCCATACCTTTCCGAAATGGTGTTCTCATACTCCGATGTGAATACCAATCCTTCTCGACAATCGAGATTGTCATGTCAATCCTTATCAACCGGTGTGCTTCTCTTCAAGTGGATCCCATCATTTTTCACATCCGCAAGATCAATTCTAAGTTTTCTCAACGGTGTTGTTCCATCTTCTCCAAGTTGCCTTTGTTTTCCCGCCCACCCTCCCTTTTTCCTCAAGGACTAAGATTTCTTTACCAAGTATCCTTTTAATTTTGTTAAGTTTCTCCATTCTTTTCCTCATTTCAATGTTTTCTCATGCCGGTGCACCTCATTATCATTCTACTTCTCGCTATTTGTTATTCCGGAGTGCTCAAGATATCTTACAAGACTTGTGTTTCCATTCTCAATCCGTTCAAGAGATTTCGAGGTTCCTATCTCATTCAAGCCATTTAATTCAACCGGTGCAATATCTCTTCAAATCATTTCAACGGTGTTCTTTTGAGTGGGCCCTAACCCACAGGTCTTTTCCCAGGATCTTACCTGACTCTTCTAATAATTCCGGAGCTATCCTAAATTCTTCTTCAAGTTTGACGTAAGAATGAGTTATCATCAGTCAAATGCTTTTCTCCAAGATCTTTCAAATTCTTTTCATAGTTGGCTCAACCTCTTCGCTTTTGATTCTTCCGGTGTGCCTCAATAATTCTTGGTGGTGGTTCTCATCATCATTCTCCACATTTGAAGACCGAAGAAGAGTTTCTCTTTAATCTTGCTCTATTCTCTTCAAGACTCATGGTTCTAGCTTCATGCTATCCTCATAATTGTTTCGATTAGAGAATTCTTTTCTTACCATCCGGAGTATTTCTTGAGTTGCTTCCATTTCTTTCTTCGAAGGCCATCATGTCATAATTCTTCATTCTCAGCTTTCGGCTCTCGTTCTCCAAATCATACCGTGCATCATTCAAGTATTCTCTATTCAACTCGTGATCTATTAGTTCATTTGTATCTAAATTCCTCAAGTATCTTCATTCGTTTTCCAATTCTTCCGGTGATTTGTGCCTTTGCTACTTTCATTTTCAATTCTTACGGTGGTTAGTTCAAGATTTCACTTCCTTCATTATCTTATCAATTCATTCGTTCTTTCCTATCCTACCGTGGTTCGTTGAAGACCTTCCCAAGTTTCGCCATATCTCCTTAATCCTTTTCAACGAGAATAAGTAGTATGCCAAATCCATTGCTTGTCATCAATTTAATTGATGAAGGACAAGCATAACATAATTCTTATTCTTGTTCATCCAAGTGATTAATTCTTTATTCCGGAGGCCCTTAAAATTCTCGGTTTCATTTGTTTCATCTTCTCTTTTTCCCGGAGTTCCAAGCTCTAACTATCACGGAGATCCATCTAAATCATTGCAAGGATTCACCTTATGTTTTCAATTTATCTTTCTTTTCATTCCTTTTGTTTACCGGAGTTCTTCATTGAGGCTCTACATGGTGGTTCATCAAGGATTTAATTCCTTCTCAAAGTTTTCATCCAGATTGCTTCCTAAGGAGCTCAAGCTTTCTTCATATGGTAATCCGGAGTGCAATCCTTTCTACCTTATCTCTTGAGATGGTGTTATGTCACTCTTGGCAATTTCTCCTCGTGCTTCATGATTCATATTGTTATCAAGAATGAGGTATTTTAAATCCATCATTTTCTCTGCGTTCAAGAGATCTTTTCAACCGTCAATCTCTTCATTGGAGTTATCTTGGGTTATATTTCACCTAAAGCTTTCCCTAAGGATTGTTGCTATTTATGGTGCTTATAAATGACCCAAGTTCTTCTTTATCCTCCCGTGATATAGCTTTCGCGTCTCCTTGTTCAGTATCAATGAAATTCTTTTCCCGCGCTTGGCAGGTTGTCGTCTCATAATTTGAGATGCATTCCTTAAGACCATATCAAGCTTGTGCTTTTCATTGTGGATTTTCCTACAACTCCATTTGATTCTTCTTTGCAAGGATGCTTTCCAAGTTCACTTGTGGCAAAAGTCGTCATTTTCTTCTCCGTCCTTTTATTCCAATGATCTAACTTCTATTCTTTCGTTACGGAGGCATTGTGATGTTGTGCTCTACACCCATCATCTCGTATTGTGAGGATCATGTTTTTCTTGCTTATCCAATTAACCGGAGTGTTGTGTCATCTCTTCAAGTGCTTTTCATCTTATCAAGTTTTTCTTCTTCTTTCAGTCGGAGTGCTGCCCAAATTATATCAATCTTATTCTTTCTCTATCTAGTTTTAACCGGAGTGGTTTCAATATCTATCTTATCACTAAACCTCTTGGTTCTCGTTGTATCCCTTGTTCCTCTTTCCTAACGGAGTGTTTCAACTTTGTTCATCTTCGTTATTTTCCTTCCTTTCATTTTGTTCAACCTCTCAAGGTTCATGGTTTTCACTCGTTTGTCGAAGAAGCAACTTAGTTTTACCTCTTTTCTTTCTCTTCCTTTTCCCTCCGGTGCCATTCTAGATCTCGGGACGAGATCCTCTCGTAGTGGTGGAGTGTTGTAACGCCCCGAGACCGATGCTCCAGAAGACTTCCAGCTATTCCGAGTTTCGTCATGTGATTTGTTTTGTTCGTTGCATTCATCATTGCATCATTTGCATTGCATCATGCCATCATGTCATTTAATTTTTAAAACCTCAACTAAATAAATGGCATAGATCTGTTGATCTATTTAAATCGAGGGAATTCACATGGTGATTCTCTTTAAAACGTATCCTCTCGATATTTAGAGAGCTATAGTAATTATTCCATTTATTTGGAATTAACCAAAACACACTTGCAAAATCCCAGTGCCTTTATTATTTCAATTCTTGGCCTCTAACTTTGCCATATATTCTTTCTTGTTTTTCCGGAGCTCCACCAAAAATCCGAACATTTTTGGACCTTCCCAACCCTCACTTCCTATTCAAATCATTTGAATTAAATTCAAATGAGTTGAATTTAAATCTTTGATTCATGCCTCTTTCTATTTTTCCTAGATCGAGCATATTTTTGCGAGTCCGGGAAAATTACCCGCATGCCCAAATTCTTCCTCTAAACCTTTTCTTCTTTCTCTCTTATTTTTTTTCTCTCTTCTGTCATGTGTGTGAGGGAGAGAGAGATACCAGGCCGGCCTCTTTAGGCCCAGCCGGCGCCCAACCGAGTCGGCCCATCTAAGCCGCTAACCCTAGCTCCCTGGCCCGATCCACATCTCTTCCTCTCGATCCCTCCCGCAGCGCCGCCAGGAGAGCCTCGGCTCGATCCCTTTCGCCCCTCTCCTCGATCTCCCCCTCGTCCTTCCTGATCCCATCGCGGACGCACATCGCCAGGCCCCTCGAGCCCCCATCTCCTCTGCGCCCGCAGCTCGCCGCACTCAAGCTCCTCCGATCCCCGCCACCGCCGGAGCTGCGTCGCCGCCCCGCGCCCTCCGCGCGACCCTCCGCCACCGCCGCCGTCGGCCACGGGCCGCGCGCCCGGCCTTCGCCTCCCCCAGCCTCGCCGCCGTCGCCCGAGCCTCCGCCGCCGGCCGCTGCTAGTCCCGGCGTCCGGCGCCGCCCGCCCGACCTCAATCACAGCGCCAACCTCCTCCTCGCGCGGTTCCTTCCTCGCCAGCCACGGAGTCCCAGAGTCCGCGCCGTCGCCTCCTCCGCGCCGGCCGCGCCTGCTGCTCCATCCAGCGCCCAAGCCTCCTCCCCTGCCGCCCGAGTCCTCTTCTTCTTCTCTGCGGCGTCCGAGGCCGCAGCCTCCCCTGCTGCCGCCTCGGCCTGCGGAGCTCCTCTGCCGCTGGGAGCAGGAGCTCCCTCGTCTCGCCGAGCTCCTTGGCGTCCCCTGCCTCCACCGCAGCGCTGCGCCTCGTGCGTTGACCGCGACCAGCTCCGTGCCGAGCTGTCCCAGCGCCCATCCGAGGCCCCGCGAGCCTCCGCTTCGCCCGCATCTGCCCCGCTGCGCGGTCATCCTGGCGCCATGGCCTCTGCTTTTGGATGACCCGTGGCTGCCGTGCCCGTTGTGCGTTCCCTCCGCTGCACAGCACTGTTGATGTCAAGACCGTGGGTGCCAAATTTGTCTTCCGCCATCTCCGGATTCGCCAAGTACCACGCCATCGGTGTCCCTCAAGTTTGATGTTGGAACATGCACGACTACGCGGACTCGCCAAGTACCACGACGGCCGTTGTCGGCAAGTACCCCGCCGGATCGTCAAGTTCGACTACCACGTGTGTACAACTACGCCGACATATGCGACTACGAACGCGAACGACTACTTCCACGGCGTCCGTGAACCACTACCGTCGCCGAAGCTGTTGGATTCGTCAAGTACCTCTCCGAGACGAGCGTGTACCACTACCGTCGCCGTGAGCGTCTACTTCCCTTCACCGCGCCGAACTCGTGCCGCCTCGAAGCGCCGCGCAAGGTATACCACCGAGGCGGCGCCCGTGAGCGAATGCATGTGGTATGAGATGCTCATGTTGAACCGTGTCGAATTGTCCTTGCGGCGCCCTCTTTTGCCATGCCACCGACACGTGGGAACCCGTATCCGGATCACCCCACCATCTTTGCATCACACGCTCACCCACACTTTCTTTTGCACCGACATCTCGAGGAGTTGTCGGATCACCGGAATGTTGCCGTGGCACCATTTCCGTTTCGCCGCCGTGGCACCATTTTCGTTATTATTGCCGTGGCACCATTTTCGTTATCGTTGCCGTGGCACCATTTTCGTTATCGTTGCCGTGGCACCCTTTCGTTCCGCCATGGCGACAAATGCTTCATAACATGCTCATGTTAACGTTTTCATAAAAATTGCATAATACTTGCATTTGTCATCCGCATCATGATAACAACAATTAAAATGCTTAAAATTGTTGCTGCTTCAAATTGCTAAATGCATATGGGGATTTACCGGATTTGTTGTTTTTATATCCGGCCCCATTTAAATTGTTTAGATGGTGTAGTTTAATTATGCTTCACCTCTCGCCATGTTAACCAACATTTAATCTTGTCTTGTTCATAACCGAGAGAACTAAATAATTGATGTGGTGTTTCGTCAATATGCAACTCGTTGCATATTGAGCTCCACTTAATTTGTAGTATTGTTCGTTGCACTTTGCCATGCCATGCCTCATTAAACCGGACATGCATCATACTTGTTTGTGCATCATGTCATGTTTTATGTGATGGTTGTTTACCATGTTGTTTGTTTCTTTCCGGGTGCTTTCTCTCGTTAGCTTCGGTTTCGTTCCGGGGTTGTGAGGGTTTGTTCGACTACGTCCGTTTGTCTTCTGCATGGAATCGTTCTTCTTCCTTGCGGGATCTCAGGCAAGATGATCATACCCTCGAAATCACTACTATCTTTGCTATGTTAGTTTGCTCGCTCTTTTGCTATGCCAATGCTGCGATGCCTACCATTTGCTTGTCAGCCTCCCAAATTGCCATGTCAAACCTCTAACCTTTGACACCTTTCCTATGCAAACCGTTGCTTGGCTATGTTACCGCTTTGCTCAGCCCCTCTTATAGCGTTGTTAGTTGCAGGTGAAGATTGAAGTTTGTTCCTTGTTGGAACATGAAGATGTTGTTCCTGGTTGGAACATGTTTACTTGTTGGGCTATCACAATATATCTTATTTAATTAATGCATCTATATACTTGGTAAAGGGTGGAAGGCTCGGCCTTATGCCTGGTGTTTTGTTCCACTTTTGCCGCCCTAGTTTCCGTCATATCGGTGTTATGTTCCCGGATTTTGCGTTCCTTACACGGTTGGGCTATAATGGGAACCCCTTGACAGTTCGCCTTAAGTAAAGCTTCTCCAGCAATGCCCAACATTGGTTTTACCATTTGCCTCACCTAGCCCTTTTCTTTCCCTTGGGTTCTGCAGACTCAAGGGTCATCTTTATTTTAACCCCCCGGCGGTGCTCCTCGAGTGTTGGTCGAACCGAGCTACTCATGGGCCACCTCGGGAAACTTGAGGTTGGTTTTACTCGTAGCTAGTCTCATCCGAGTGTGCCACGAGAAAGAGATATGTGCAGCTCCTATCGGGATTTGTCGGCACATTCGGGCGTTCTTTGGTTTAGTTTTACCTGTCGAAATGTCTTGTTGTACGGGATACCGAGTCGATCGGAGTGTCTTGGGTGGAGGTCTATTCCTCCGTTGACCGTGAGAGCTTGTCATGGGCTAAGTTGGGACACCCTGCAGGATTTGAACTTTCAAAGCCGTGCCATGCGTTATGGGCAGATGGGAATTTGTTAACGTCCGGTTGTAGAAGACCTGAAGTTGACCTTAATTAAAACACATCAACCGTGTGTGTAACCGTGATGGTCTCTTTCCGTGGTCCGGAAGTGAACACTGATGTTGGAGTTATGCTTGACGTGGGTTGCTATAGGATCACTTCTTGATCATACTTTTATCGACCGTGCTTTGCCTTCTCTTCTCGCTCTCATTTGCGTATGTTAGCCACCATTTATGCTAGTCGCTGCTGCAGCTCCACCTCATGCCTTTACCTTACCCATAAGCTTAAATAGTCTTGATCTCGCGGTGCGAGATTGCTGAGTCCTCGTGACTCACGGATACTTCAAAACCAGTTTGCGGTGCCTATGTTACCGAACAGTGGCGCAATCAAGCTCAAGGAGGAGCTCGATGAAGATCTTGCCATTTGTGTTATTTCGTTCTAGTTGATCGAGAGTGGAGCCCGCTTGGGGTCGATCGAGGTCCTTATCGCATTTGGGGTTCTTCTTTTATTTTGGTTCCGTAGTCGGACCTTGATTGTATCTGTATGATGTAATGCTTTATTCATTTATTTGTGTGAAGTGGCGACTGTAAGCCAACTATGTATCTTTCCCTTATGTATTACATGGATTGTGCGAAGATTACCTCACTTGCGACATTGCTTTCAATGCGGCTATGCCTCTAAGTCGTGCTTCGACACGTGGGAGATATAGCCGCATCGAGGGCGTTTCACTAGCCTTACCCGGGGTAGATCTTCACGAAGTAGGCGATCTCCTTGCCCTTACAAACTTCTTGGTTCAACTCCACATCTCGATGATGGAGGCTCCCAAGCGACACCTAACCAATCTAGGAGGCACCACCCTCCAAAAGGTAATAGATGTTGTAGATGATGATGAACTCCTTGCTCTTGTGCTTCAAATGATAATCTCCCCAACACTCAACTCTCCTCACTGATTTGGCTGTGGTGGAAGAAAGGATTGAGTGGATAGCAACTTGGGAAGGCTAGAGATCAAGCTTCATATGGTGGGAGTGAAGCAACTTGATCTCAACACAAGGGTAGGTAGGTCTCTTCTCAGAAATGTAAGGTAGGAGTGGTAGTTCTTTCTGATGGCTCTCTCCACGAATGAAGAGGGGGTGGAGGGGTATTTATAGCCTCCACACAAAATCCAACCGTTACACAAATTTGAGCAATCTCGGTGGGACCGAAGTTGACAACTCGGTGAGACCGAAAGTTCAAATAATGTGAACGTTGGGATTTTCGGTGGGACCAAAAATACAATCTCGGTTAGTCCGATTCGTGCAATGACAAGAGCAAGCCAATTTCGGTGGGACCGACTTCATCATCTCGGTGACACCGATTTGATGACGAAGGATTCTGAAGCTTGGCAACTCAAGTTTCGGTGAGACCGAGTTCAGAATCGGAAAATCCGAGTTTTCTAGGGTTTGGCTTATGGCTGAGGTGGTTCATCTCGGTGTGACTGAGTTTGGAATTTCGGTGGGACCGAGACTACTTATGAGTGTATATGGCAGTGAAAGTTGCTGATAGTTTAGGAGATGTATCACTAAGCACTTGAGCAACCAGATCATCATCATAACCTCATCCCTTTTAATAGTATTGGCTTTTCCTATGGACTCAATGTGATCTTGGATCACTAAACCAAAATGGAGTCTTGAGCTTTTGCCAATGCTTGCCTTAGCATTTTGAGGGTCCACTTCTTGATCCTTGCCATACCCATATCACTGAACTCTCTGAAATGATTCTCAAGTAACTATTAGTTCAATGATATATATGTTGTTATTAATTACCAAAACCACCCGGGGATTAGTTGCACTTTCACGTGGTCGGTTCTACTAAGGATTTTCCCACACGTTTTTTGTTCTCCTGTTAGTGTCGTGGATGTGGATTTTTAGGACATGCAATAGTGTTTGGTGTTTATGGATTTTAAGATGTGCATTAGTGGCTGAGGATTTGAACAGTAAACCTAAGTTCACTCCCAAAATGTTGTTATGTTGGTTTTGTTTGATGCGGTCTGTCTATCGATTAGGCTTGTGGTGCTCTAATTAGCATGTTTACAATGCTTGAATTACCTGTGATGTTTGTTCTATTTAATTATCATGATGTTTGTATTGAACTTGCCAATGACATTGCACTCAAATTACCAGATGTTGAAGCACTGCTATTATCGGTGTTGTCTGTTATGGTTAAATTATCATGATGATGGTATTACACTTACCATTGACATTGCACTGAAATTACCAGTTGCTGAAACACTTTTTTTATGAGTGGTCTTGTTTATGTGCCTAAATTTCTAGTTGTCGGTAATTTTGAGCGGTGCAATCGCGCTCTGATTACTAATTGTTCTTCGAACAACTACATCCACATTAGATTGTGTTTTTTGGACCGCAGCCTCGTGATTTTAATGCTTTGCGTTTCTTTTTTTTGGATATCTCCAATGATGATGTGCAAGCACTTACCATTATCATGTTACTGTAGTTAACAGTATTTTTCTAATCTAACTACATGCAGCACAATGCTCATTTCTTATTCAATGGTCTGGTTGTTTTTTGTATGCTTACCGACATCATTTTTGTGATTATTAATGACTGTGTGGCAATGCTAATTTTATCACTGGTAATTTGGTTGTACATCATCAAATTGATGCCGCCTTTCTAACTTACCAATACTATTGTGCCTCATTTATCAGTTACACATGCTTTTATATACCTGTGCCATCTGTTTTGCTATAGTTTAGCAGGTGTGGTGAACCAAGTGCATTTTGCTTGATTTATTTATCAGCTGTATTATTGCTTTGTCAAACACCAGTTTATAAATGTTGTTGTTAATTGTGATATCAGTTTTTCATAAATCATCTAATTGGTTTCATTTGCTTTTTTTTGTTCCTACATGACAGGGACACAATGCCGAGGAAGCGCAAAGGAGATGGTGATGGAATCGATGAGGTTCCTTCGAAAAAGGAGAAACACCCTCCTCCGCGGAACAGAGCCTCACCCAGTTCGCTTCTTCTAGCATGTAAGGACATGAATGATGACAGGAAGGCTGCCATTGATGAGATGGATTTTACAAGCCTTCGGAATATACAGTGCGACCATCTATTCAACAATCTTAGTGTGTGGCTTGCTGATCTGTACGACCCCGATTCCCGTGAGGTGGTCGTACCAGGGCGAGGCAGGCTTCCGGTTAATGAGGAACACGTGCATCGTGTTATGGGCGTGCCGCGTGAAGGGAATGATGTCCCTTACAACCTCCCTACTGAAGCTGATATTGAGTTAGGGCTCGAGTTGTTTGGTGAGCTTGGATATGCCCCTAAAATGACTGATGTTGTTGATCTCATAAAGGTTTCTGAAGACGCCGATGATACTTTCAAGTGTATGTGGCTTTTGCTTGCGGGGAATACAATAATTGCCCCGACCACCCCCAACAAAGTTAGGCCCAGATGGTATGCTGTGTTGGTAAGTTGTTATGTAATTATGTCATTTTCTTTCTTGTGTGCCTGATAACTTTACTATGTGTCAGTGTGGTAACTTTCATAGATTTTGTGGTCCATTCGGTGAACTTCAGTTTCTTTTTGTTTTCAACTTGCAGCGTGACATCAATGGTATTAAAAATCTCAATTGGTCCAAATTTATCGCTGATGAACTACACAAGGCGCTGCTGAAACGCAAGCCTACCCGAGGTTGCCTTCTCTTCCACAATGTAAGTGACGATGCTTTCCTCTTACCATATTTTTTGTCATTGTCATCTTTTTGTCATTTTGTGTCTGATTTTTGTTCGTGTTTACCATGACGCTTGTATTTTTCTTATCAACTATTGTACATTCATGCGATTGATCTTTCTGGACTCGGCATCGTATTGCCTGATGGTCCTTTTCCCTGAAGGAAATATGCCCTAGAGGCAACAATAAAGTTATTATTTATTTCCTTATTTCATGATAAATGTTTATTATTCATGCTAGAATTGTATTAACCGGAAACATAATACATGTGTGAATACATAGACAAATAGTGTCACTAGTATGCCTCTACTTGACTAGCTTGATTAATCAAAGATGGTTAAGGTTTCCTAACCATAGACATGAGTTGTCATTTGATAAACGGGATCACATCATTAGGAGAATGATGTGATTGACTTGACCCATTCTGTTAGCTTAGCACTTGATCATTTTAGTTTACTGCTATTGCTTTCTTCATGACTTATAAATGTTCCTATGACTATGAGATTATGCAACTCCCGATTACCGGAGGAACACTTTGTGTGCTACCAAACGTCACAACATAACTAGGTGATTATAAAGGTGCTCTACATGTGTTTCCGATGGTAATTGTTGAGTTGGCATAGATCGAGATTAGGATTTGTCACTTGATTATCGGAGAGGTATCTCTAGGCCCTCTCGGTAATGCACATCACTATAAGCCTTGCAAGCAATGTGACTAATGAGTTAGTTACGGGATGATGTACTACATAACGAGTAAAGAGACTTGCCAGTAACGAGATTGAGCTAGGTATTGAGATACCGATGATCAAATCTCGGGTAAGTAACATACTGATGACAAAGGGAACAACGAATGTTGTTATGCGGTTTGACCGATAAAGATCTTTGTAGAATGTGTAGGAGCCAATATGAGCATCCAGGTTCCACTATTGGTTATTGACCGGAGACGTTTCTCGGTCATGTCTACATAGTTCTCGAACCCGTAGGGTCCGCACGCTTAATGTTTGGTGACGATCGGTATTATGAGTTTATGTGTTTTGATGTACCGAAGGTAGTTCGGAGTCCCTGATATGAACACGGACATGATGAGGAGTCTCGAAATGGTCGAGACATAAAGATCGATATATTGGATGACTATGTTTGTACTTCGGAAGTGTTCCGGACAAGTTCGGGCATATACCGGAGTACCGGGGGGTTACCGGAACCCCACGGGGAGTATAATGGGCCTATTTGGCCCTTGTGGAGAAGAGGAGGGGCGGCCAAGGCAGGGTCGCGCCCCCGTCCCCCTCTAGTCCGAACTGGACAAGAGGGGGGGGGGTGCCCCCCTTTCCTTCCCCTCTCTCCTCCTTCCCCCTTCTCCTACTCCTACTAGGAAAGGAGGAGTCCTACTCCCGATGGGAGTAGGACTGCCCGCTTAGCGCGCCCTCCTGGCCGGCCGCCTCCCTCCTAGCTCCTTTATATACGAGGGCGGCGGCGGCGGGGGGGGGGGGACCCCAAGATGAACAAGTTGATCATTGATCTTTAGCCGTGTTTGGTGCCCCCTCCACGATAATCCACCTCGGTCATATCGTAGCGGTGCTTAGGTGAAGACCTGCATCGGTAGCTTCATCAACACTGTCATCACGCCGTCGTGCTGACGGAACTCTCCCTCGAAGCTCTACTAGATCGTGAGTTCATGGGACGTCACCGAGCTGAACGTGTGTAGATCGCGGAGGTGCCGTATGTTCGGTACTTGGATCGGTCGATCGTGAAGACGTACGACTACATCAACCGTGTTGTCATAACGCTTCCGCTTACGGTCTACGAGGGTAAGTGGACGACACTCTCCCCTCTTGTTTCTATGCATCAACATGATCTTGCGTGTGCGTAGGATTTTTTTTGAAATTACTACGTTCCCCAACAGTGGCATCCGAGCCAGGTTTATGCGTAGATTTTATATGCACGAGTAGAACACAAGTGAGTTGTGGGCGTTACAAGTCATACTGCTTACTAGCATGCCATACTTTGGTTCGGCGGTATTGTTGGATGAAGAGGCCCAGACCGACATTACGCGTACGCTTACGCGAGACTGGTTCTACCGACGTGCTTTGCACATAGGTGGCTGGCGGGTGTCAGTTTCTCCAACTTTTGTTGAACCGAGTGTGGCTACGCCCGGTCCTTGTTGAAGGTTAAAACAACACTAACTTGACAAAATATCATTGTGGTTTTGATGCGTAGGTAAGAACGGTCCTTGCTTAGCCCGTAGCAGCCACGTAAAACTTGCAACAACAAAGTAGAGGACGTCTAACTTGTTTTTGCAGGGCATGTTGTAATGTGATATGGTCAAGACATGATGCTAAATTTTATTGTATGAGATGATCATGTTTTGTAACAGAGTTATCGACAACTGGCAGGAGCCATATGGTTGTCGTTTTATTGTATGCAATGCAATCGCCCTGTAATTGCTTTACTTTATCACTAAGCGGTAGCAATAGTCGTAGACGCAATAGTTGGCAAGACGAGAATGATGCTATGATGGAGATCTAGGTGTCACGCCGGTGACGATGGTGATCATGACAGTGCTTTGGAGATGGAGATCAAAGGCACAAGTTGATGATGGCCATATCATATCACTTATATTAATTGCATGTGATGTTTATCTTTTATGCATCTTATTCTGCTTTGATTGACGGTAGAATTATAATATAATCTCTCACTAAATTTCAAGGTATAAGTGTTCTCCCTAAGTATGCACCGTTGCGAAAGTTCTTCGTGCCGAGACACCACGTGATGATCGGGTGTGATAACCTCTACGTTCAAATACAACAGGTGTAAGACAGTTTTACACATGCAGAATACTCAGGTTAAACTTGACGAGCCTAGCATATGCAGATATGGTCTCGGAACACTGACACCGAAAGGTCGAGCGTGAATCATATAGTAGATATGATCAACATAGTGATGTTCACCATTGAAACTACTCCATCTCACGTGATGATCATACATGGTTTAGTTGATTTGGATCACATGATCACTTAGATGATTAGAGGGATGTCTATCTAAGTGGGAGTTCTTAAGTAATATGATTAATTGAACTTTAATTTATCGTGAACTTAGTACCTGATAGTATTTTTGCTTGTCTATGTTGTTGTAGATAGATGGCCCGTGCTGTTATTCCGTTGAATTTTAATGCGTTCCTTGAGAAAGCAAAGTTGAAAGATGATGGTAACAATTACACGGACTAGGTCTGTAAGTTGAGGATTATCCTCATTGCTGCACAAAAGAATTACGTCCTGGAAGCACCGCTAGGTGCCAGGCCTGCTGCAGATGCAACTGCAGACGTTGTGAATGTCTGGCAGAGCAAAGCTGATGACTACTCGATAGTTCAGAGTGCCATGCTTTACGGCTTAGAACTGGGACTTCAACGATGGTTTGAACGTCATGGAGCATATGATATGTTCTAGGAGTTGAAGTTAATATTTCAAGCAAATGCCCGGATTGAGAGATATGAAGTCTCCAATAAGTTCTATAGCTGCAAGATGGAGGAGAATAGTTCTATCAGTGAACATATACTCAAAATGTCTGGGTATAATAACCACTTGATTCAACTGGGAGTTAATCTTCCTAATGATAGTGTCATTGACATAATTCTTCAATCACTGCCACCAAGCTACAAGAGCTTCGTGATGAACTATAATATGCAAGGGATGAACAAGACTATTCCCGAGCTCTTCACAATGCTAAAGGCTATGGAGGTAGAAATCAAGAAGGAGCATCAAGTGTTGATGGTCAACAAGACCACCAGTTTCAAGAAAAAGGGTAAAGGGAAGAAGAAGGGGAACTTCAAGAAGAACGACAAGCAAGTTGCCGCTCAGGAGGAGAAACCCAAGTCTGGACCTAAGCACGAGGCCGAGTGCTTCTCTTGCAAAGGGATCGCCATTTGAGCGGAACTGCCCCAAGTATTTGGCGGATAAGAAGGATGGCAAGGTGAACAAAGGTATATGTGATATACATGTTATTGATGTGTACCTTACTAATGCTCGCAGTAGCACGTGGGTATTTGATACTGGTTCCGTTGCTAATATTTGCAACTCGAAACAGGGACTACAAATTAAGTGAAGATTGGCTAAGGACGAGGTCACGATGCGCGTGGGAAATGGTTCCAAAGTCGATGTGATCGCGGACGGCACGCTACCTCTACATCTACCTTCGGGATTAGTTTTAGACCTGAATAATTGTTATTTGGTGCCAGCGTTGAGCATGAACATTATATCTAGATCTTGTTTGATGCGAGACAGTTATTCGTTTAAATCAGAGAATAATGGTTGTTCTATTTATATGAGTAATATTTTTTATGGTCATGCACCCTTGAAGAGTGGTCTATTTATATTAAATCTCGATAGTAGTGATACACATATTCATAATATTGAAACCAAAAGATGCAGAGTTGATAATGATAGTGCAACTTATTTGTGGCACCGCCGTTTAGGTCATATTAGTGTAAAGCGCATGAAGAAACTCCATACTGATGGACTTTTGGAATCACTTGATTATGAAACACTTGGTACTTGCGAACCATGCCTCATGGGCAAGATGACTAAAACGCCGTTCTCCGGAACAATGGAGCGAGCAACAGATTTGTTGGAGATCATGCATATTGATGTATGTGGTCCGATGAATGTTGAGGCTCACGACGGGTATCGTTATTTTCTCACCTTCACAGATGATTTGAGAAGATATGGGTATATCTACTTAATGAAACATAAGTCTAAAACATTTGAAAAGTTCAAAAAATTTCAGAGTGAAGTGGAAAATCATCATAACAAGAAAATAAAGTTTCTACAATCTGATCATGGAGGAGAATATTTTAGTTACGAGTTTGGTCTTCATTTGAAACAATGCGGAATAGTTTGGCAACTCATGCCACCCGGAACACCACAGCGTAATGGTGTGTCCGAACGTCATAATCGTACTTTACTAGATATAGTGCAATCTATGATGTCTCTTACTTATTTACCGCTATGTTTTGGGGTTATGCTTTAGAGATGGCTGCATTCACGTTAAATAGGGCACCAACGAAATCTGTTGAGACGACGCCTTATGAACTGTGGTTTGGCAAGAACCAAAGTTGTCGTTTCTTAAAGTTTGGGGCTGCGATGCTTATGTGAAAAAGCTTCAACCTGATAAGCTCGAACCCAAATCGGAGAAATGTGTCTTCATAGGATACCCAAAGGAGACTGTTGGGTACACCTTCTATCATAGATCCGAAGGCAAGACATTTGTTGCTAAATTTGGATCCTTTCTGAAGGAGTTTCTCTCGAAAGAAGTGAGTGGGAGGAAAGTAGAAATTGATGAGGTAACTGTACCTGCCCCCTTATTGGATAGTAGTTCATCACACAAACCGGTTCCTGTGATGCCCACACCAATTAGTGAGGAAGCTAATGATATTGATCATGAAACTTCAGATCAAGTTACTACCAAACCTCGTAGGTCAACAAGAGTAAGATCCGCACCAGATTGGTATGGTAATCCTATTCTGGAGGTCATGTTACTTGACCATGGCGAACCTACGAACTATGAGGAAGCAATGATGAGACCAGATTCCGCAAAATGGCTTGAGGCCATGAAATCTGAGATGGGAACCATGTATGAGAACAAAGTGTGGACTTTGATTGACTTGCCCGATGATCGACAAGCCATCGAGAATAAATGGATCTTTGAGAAGAAGACTGACACTGACGGTAATGTTATTGTCTACAAAGCTCGACTTGTTGCGAAAGTTTTCGACAAGTTCAAGGGGTTGACTACGATGAGACTTTCTCACCCGTAGCGATGCTTAAGTCTCTCCGAATCATGTTAGTAATTCCCGCATTTTATGATTATGAAATTTGGCAAATGGATGTCAAAACTGCATTCCTGAATGGATTTCTGGAAGAAGAGTTGTATATGATGCAACCAGAAGGTTTTGTCGATCCGAAAGGTGTTAACAAAGTGTGCAAGCTCCAGCGATCCATTTATGGACTGGTGCAAGCCTCTCGGAGTTGGAATAAACGCTTTGATAGTGTGATCAAAGCATATGGTTTTATACAGACTTTTGGAGAAGCCTGTATTTACAAGAAAGTGAGTGGGAGCTATGTAGCATTTCTAATACTATATGTGGATGACATATTGTTGATTGGAAATAATATAGAATTTTTGGATAGCATAAAAGGATTCTTGAATAAGAGTTTTTCAATGAAAGACATCGGTGAAGCTGCTTACATATTGGGCATCAAGATCTATAGAGATAGATCAAGACGTTTAATTGGACTGTCACAAAGTTTTGAAAAGGTTCAAAATGGATCAAGCAAAGAAAGGGTTCTTGCATGTGTTACAAGGTGTGAAGTTGAGTCAGACTCAATGCCCGACCACTGCAGAAGATAGAGAGAAAATGAAAAATGTTCCCTATGCTTCAGCCATAGGCTCTATCATGTATGCAATGCTGTGTACCAGACCTGATGTGTGGCTTGCTATTAGTTTAGCAGGGAGATACCAAAGTAATCCAGGAGTGGATCACTGGACATCGGTCAAGAACATCTTGAAGTACCTGAAAAGGACTAAGGATATGTTTCTCATTTATGGAGGTGACAAAGAGCTCGTCGTAAATGATTACGTCGATGCAAGCTTTGACACTAATCCGGATGATTCTAAATCGCAAACCGGATACGTGTTTATATTGAACGATGGAGCTGTCAATTGGTGCAGTTCTAAACAAAGCGTCGTGGCGGGATCTACGTGTGAAGCGGAGTACATAGTTGCTTCGGAAGAAGCAAATGAAGGAGTCTGGATGAAGTAGTTCATAACCGATCTAGGTGTCATACCTAGTGCATCGGGTCCAATGAAAATCTTTTGTGGCAATACTGGTGCAATTGCCTTGGCAAAGGAATCCAGATTTCACAAGAGAACCAAGCACATCAAGAGACGCTTCAATTCCATCCGTGACCAAGTCCAGGTGGGAGACATAGAGATTAGAAAGATACATATGGATCTGAATGTTGCATACCTGTTGACTAAGCCTCTCTCACAAGAAAAACATGATCAGCACCAAGACTCCATGGGTGTTAGAATCATTATTGTGTAATCTAGATTGACTCTAGTGCAAGTGGGAGACTGAAGGAAATATGCCCTAGAGGCAATAATAAAGTTATTATTTATTTCCTTATTTCATGATAAATGTTTATTATTCATGCTAGAATTGTATTAACCGGAAACATAATACATGTGTGAATACATAGACAAATAGTGTCACTAGTATTCCTCTACTTGACTAGCTTGATTAATCAAAGATGGTTAAGGTTTCCTAAGCATAGACATGAGTTGTCATTTGATAAATGGGATCACATCATTAGGAGAATGATGTGATTGACTTGACCAATTCTGTTAGCTTAGCACTTGATCATTTTAGTTTACTGCTATTGTTTTCTTCATGACTTATACATGTTCCTATGACTATGAGATTATGCAACTCCAGATTACCAGAGGAATACTTTATGTGCTATGAAACGTCAAAACGTAACTGGGTGATTATAAAGGTGCTCTACAGGTGTTTCCGATGGTAATTGTTGAGTTGGCATAGATCGAGATTAGGATTTGTCACTCTGATTATCGGAGAGGTATCTCTGGGCCCTCTCGGTAATGCACATCACAATAAGCCTTGCAAGCAATGTGACTAATGAGTTAGTTACGGGATGATGTATTACAGAACGAGTAAAGAGACTTGCCAGTAACGAGATTGAGCAAGGTATTGAGATACCGACGACCAAATCTCGGGCAAGTAACATATCGATGACAAAGGCAACAATGTATGTTGTTATGCGGTTTGACCAATAAAGATCTTCGTAGAATATGTAGGAGCCAATATGAGCATCCAGGTTCCGCTATTGGTTATTGACCGGAGATGTGTCTCGGTCATGTCTACATAGTTCTCGAACCCGTAGGGTCCGCACGCTTAACGTTCGGTGACGATCGGTATTATGAGTTTATGTGTTTTGATGTATCGAAGGTAGTTCGGAGTCCAGAATATAATCACGGACATGACGAGGAGTATTGAAATGGTCGAGACATAAAGATCGATATATTGGATGACTATGTTTGGACTTCGGAAGTGTTCCGGACAAGTTCGGGCATATTCCGGAGTACCGGGGGGTTACCGGAACCCCCCGGGGAGTATAATGGGCCTATTGGGCCCTAGTGGAGAAGAGGAGGGGCGGCCAAGGCAGGTCCGCGTGCCCCCTTCCCCTCTAGTCCGAATTGGACAAGAGGGGGGGGGGGGCGCCCCCCTTTCCTTCCCCCTCTCTCCTCCTTCCCCCTTCTCCTACTCCTACTAGGAAAGGAGGAGTCCTACTCCCGATGGGAGTAGGACTCCCCCCTTGGCACGCCCTCCTCCTGGTCGGCAGCCTCCCCCTAGCTCCTTTATATACGGGGGCGGGGGGGCAAGACGCACAAGTTGATCATTGATCTTTAGCCGTGTGCGGTGCCCCCTCCACCATAATCCACCTCGGTCATACCGTAGCGGTGCTTAGGCGAAGCCTTGTGTCGGTAGCTTCATCAACACCGTCATCATGCCGTCGTGTTGACGGAACTCTCCCTCGAAGCTCTACTAGATTGTGAGTTCGTGGGACGTCACCGAGCTGGACGTGTGCAGATCGTGGAGGTGCTGTACGTTCGGTACTTGGATCGGTCGATCGTGAAGACGTACGACTACATCAACCACGTTGTCATAATGCTTCCTCTTACGGTCTGTGAGGGTACGTGGACGACACTCTCCCCTCTTGTTGCTATGCATCACCATGATCTTGCGTGTGCATAGGATTTTTTTTGAAATTACTACGTTCCCCAACATTCCCATCAATGTCTGGACGAAGAAGCTGATAACTCTTGTCCTCAACAAGGATGTTCAGGTTGACAAACTTTCTTTCGGGAAACTACCGGTAATCTATATCTATGTTTTTCAGTTCACACACTGCTTTGCAAGTGCATTTTCTTTTCATTGTTTTTTGTTGTTACTTTTTTGACTTGTCACTACATTTTTTTCCAGTTGAAGCCTGAGTTTGGCATGAATTTCTATCTGTTTGGTGGTCTGGAAGGTCTTGACAAGTTTATGCGTGGTCATACTGCCCCAAGCTGCAGTCAGGAGGTGAGCATGTAACCTCGTTTTTGTTTTTTTGCTATTCTATGTTTTTTCATAGGCTGATAACTTATTCGTTGCACTCAATGTGGTGACCCTCTTTTGATGTCAACTTGACACTCTTTACTAATGCCATCAAATATTGTTGTTTCCAATGTGTCATATCATCTATAAAGGATAATAATTATGTTTGCAACCTTGTGACTATTCTTAGTGTAATGCCTTGATAACTTTGTTACATTCCTATGATAACTTGGTATCATGATAACTTTGGTTGCATTCCTGTGATGATTATTTTTTGTAAAGCCTTTGATAACTTAAGTTTTTTGCTGATATCTAATTGTGCTATTTTAGCTTTCTCGTATATTGATCTTCATTTTCATGGTGTCTGAATGTTTGTTAAATCATGAATACATTCATGTGTTTATTGCAACGACACCACACATTTTTGTTTCGTATTGTTCATGTGTGTGCTTTTTGTGAACTCATGATGACTTTTGTTGCATTTTGGTGATAACCTACTATTTATTTTTATTTTTTGCATTTTTTTGTGTTGAATAGAAATTTGCCAAATCAACTCAGATAGTTGCTCGGTTCACGTCCGCCATGGTTGGTGATAACCCACAAGTGTAGGGGATAATTGTAGCCTCTTTCGATAAGTAAGAGTGTCGGACCCAACGAGGAGCTAAAGGTAGAACAAATATTCTCTCAAGTCCTATCTGCCACTGATACGACTCTATGCATGCTTAGTGTTCGATTTACCTAGAACAAGTATGAAACTAGAAGTACTTTGTAGGTGTTGTTGGATAGGTTTGCAAGATAATAAAGAGCACATAAATAAAAAGTAGGGGCTGTTTAGATAAAGAAGCAATAAAGTAATATAGTGAGTGTGGAAAGGTGGTGGTAGGAGTTGTGAAATTGTCCCTAAGCAATTGATTACTTTACTAGACCGATAGCATGTTTTATGTGGGAGAGGCATAAGCTAACATACTTTCTCTTCTTGGATCATATGAACTTATGATTGGAACTCTAGCAAGCATCCGCAACTACTAAAGATCATTAAGGTAAAACACAACCATAGCATTAAAGCATCAAGTCCCCTTTATCCCATACACCACAACCCCCTTACTCGGGTTTATGCTTCTGTCACTCAAGCAACCCACTATAAGCAAATCATGAACGTATTGCAACACCCTACAGCGGGTGAAGGAAATATGCCCTAGAGGCAATAATAAAGTTATTATTTATTTCCTCATATCATGATAAATGTTTATTATTCATGCTAGAATTGTATTAACCGGAAACATGATACATGTGTGAATACATAGACAAACACATAGTCACTAGTATGCCTCTACTTGACTAGCTCATTAATCAAAGATGGTTATGTTTCCTAACCATAGACATGTGTTGTCATTTGAATAATGGGATCACATCATTAGGAGAATGATGTGATTGACATGACCCATCCCGTTAGCTTAGCACTTGATCGTTTAGTATTCTGCTATTGCTTCCTTCATGACTTATACATGTTCCTGTAACTATGAGAATTGTGTAACTCCCGTTTACCAGAGGAACACTTTGGGTACTACCAAACGTCACAACGTAACTGGGTGATTATAAAGGAGTACTACATGTGTCACTGAAAGTACATGTTGAGTTAGCATAATTCGAGATTAGGATTTGTCACTCCGATTGTCGGAGAGGTATCTCTGGGCCCTCTCGGTAATGCTCATCACCTAAGCCTTGCAAGCATGTAACTAATGAGTTAGTTATGAGATGAAGTATTACAGAACGAGTAAAGAGACTTGTCGGTAACGAGATTGAACTAGGTATTGGATACCGAGGATCGAATCTCGGACAAGTAACATACCGATGACAAAGGGAACAACGTATGTTGTTGTGCGGTTTGACCGATAAAGATCTTCGTAGAATATGTAGGAACCAATATGGGCATCCAGGTCCCGCTATTGGTTATTGACCAGAGACGTGTCTCAGTCATGTCTACATCGTTCTCGAACCGTAGGGTCCGCACGCTTATGGTTTCGATGACAATTATATTATGAGTTTATGTATTTTGATGTACCGAAGTTTTTTCGGAGTCCCGGATATGATCACGGACATGACGAGGAGTCTCGAAATGATCGAGGCATAAAGATTGATATATTGGACGGATATATTTGGACACCGGAAAGGTTCCGGGAGAGTTTGGGAATATACCGGAGCTCCGTGAGGTTACCGGAACCCCCCGGGAAGTATATGGGCCTTATTGGGCCCAAGTAGGAGGAAGGGAGAAGGAGCAAGGGAGGGGGGCGCGCCCCCCCAAGCCCAATCCGAATTGGGGAGGGGGGCCGGCCCCCCTTTCCTTTCTCCTTCCCCCTCTTCCTTCCTACTACTAGTACTACTAGTACTCCTTCCTTCCCCCTCCAAGTTGGATTAGGAAAAGGAGGGGAAACCTACTTGGAGTAGGTTTCCCCCTCCCTATGGCGCCCCCTGGGCTGTTCACCTCCTCCCTCCCTCCTTTATATACGGGGTAGGGGGCACCCTAGGACACACAAGTTGATCATTGATCGTTCCTTAGCCGTGTCGGTGCCCCCTCCACGATATTACACCTCGATCATATTGTAGCGGTGCTTAGGCGAAGCCTGCGCGACAGAGAACATCAAGATCGTCACCACGCCGTCGTCTTGATGGAACTCCCCTCGGGCCTCTCTGGATTGGAGATCGAGGGTGCGCCATCGAGCTGTCGCGTGTCAAGAACTCGGAGGTGCCGAGTAACGGTGCTTGGATCGGTCGGGCCGGAGGACGTACGACTACTTCCTCTACGTTGCGTCAACGCTTCCGCTTCGGTCTACGAGGGTATGTAGACAACACTCTCCCCTCGTTGCTATATCATCACCATGATCTTGCGTGTGCGTAGGAATTTTTTTGAAATTACTACGTTCCCCAACAAAGGGCATCCGAGCCTAGGTTTTATGCTTTGATGTTATTTGCACGAGTAGAACACAAGTGAGTTGTGGGCGATATAAGTCATCTTGCTTACCAAAGATGTCATACTTTGTTTCATGGGGTATTTTTGGATGAAGCGGCCGGACCGACATTACGCGTGACGCTTACGCGAGACTGGTTTTACCGCCGTGCTTTGCACACAGGTGACTAGCGGTGTCGGTTTCTCCAACTTTAGTTGAACCGAGTGTGGCTATGCCGGTCCTTGCGAAGGTTAAAACAACATCAACTTGACAAACTATCGTTGTGGTTTTGATGCGTAGGTGAGATTGGTTCTTGCTTAAGCCCGTAGCAGCCACGTAAAATTTGCAACAACAAAGTAGAGGACGCCTAACTTGTTTTTGCAGGGCATGTTGTGATGTGATATGGTCAAGACGTGATGCTATATTTTATTGTATGAGATGATCATGTTTTGTAACCGGTTATCGGCAATCGGCTGGAGCCATATGGTTGTCACTTTATTGTATGAAATGCAAACCCTCAGAATTGCTTTACTTTATCACTAAGCGGTAGCGATAGTCGAGAAGCAATAGATGGCGAACGACAACGATGCTACGATGGAGATCAAGGTGTCGCTACCGGTGATGATGGTGATGACGACGGTGCTTTGAAGATGGTGATCACAAGCACAAGATGATGATGGCCATATCATATCACTTATATTGATTGCATGTGATGTTTATCCTTTATGCATCTTATCTTGCTTTGATTGACGGTAGCATTTTAAGATGATCTCTCACTAATTATCAAGAAGTGTTCTCCACGAGTATGCACCGCTGCGAAAGTTCTTCGTCTTTGAGACACCACGTGATGATCGGGTGTGATAGGCTCTACGTTCAAATACAACGGGTGCAAAACAGTTGCACACGCGAATACTCAGTTATACTTGACGAGCCTAGCATATACAGATATGGCCTCGAACACGGAGACCGAAAGGTCGGCGTGAATCATATAGTAGATATGATCAACATAGAGATGTTCACCATTGAAACTACTCCATCTCACGTGATGATCGGACATGGTTTAGTTGATTTGGATCACGTGATCACTTAGATGACTAGAGAGATGTCTGTCTAAGTGGGAGTTCTTTAGTAATATGATTAATTGAACTTAAATTTATCATGAACTTAGTACCTGATAGTATTTTGCTTGTCTATGTTTGTTTGTAGATAGATGGCTCGTGTTGTTGTTCCGTTGAATTTTAATGCGTTCCTTGAGAAAGCAAAGTTGAAAGATGATGGTAGCAATTACACGGATCGGGTCCGTAACTCGAGGATTATCCTCATTGCTGCATGTAAGAGTTACGCCCCGAAGCACCGCTGGGTGCCAACTGCTTCTGATGCTGGCCGACGGCGTTAAGAACGTCTGGCGAGCAAAGCGATGACTACTCTATAGTTCGATGTGCCATGCTTTACGGCTTAGAACCGGGTCTTCAACGACGTTTTGAACGTCATGGAGCATATGAGATGTTCCAGGAGTTGAAGCTAATATTTCAAGCAAATGCCCGGATTGAGAGATATGAAGTCTCCAATAAGTTCTACAGCTGCAAGATGGAGGAGAACAGTTCTGTTAGTGAGCATATACTCAAAATGTCTGGGTATAATAATCACTTGATTCAACTGGGAGTTAATCTTCCGGATGACAGCGTCATTGACAGAATTCTCAAATCACTGCCACCAAGCTACAAGAGCTTTGTGATGAACTATAATATGCAAGGGATGAACAAGACTAATCCCGAGCTCTTCGCGATGCTGAAAGCCACGGAGGTAGAAATCAAGAAGGAACATCAAGTGTTGATGGTCAACAAGACCACTAGTTTCAAGAAGAAGGGCAAAGGGAAGAAGAAGGGGAACTTAAAAAAGAACAGCAAACAAGTTGCTGCTCAAGAGAAGAAACCCAAGTCTGGACCTAAGCCTGAAATCGAGTGCTTCTCCGCAAGCGGTTCGACATCGAAGCGGAACTGCCCCAAGTATTTGGCGGATAAGAAGGATGGCAAATTGAACAAAGGTATATGTGATATACATGTTATTGATGTGTACCTTACTAATGCTCGCAGAGCACTGGTATTTGATATTGGTTACATTGCTAACATTTGCAACTCAAACAGGACTACGGATTAGCGAAGATTAGCTAAGGACGAGGTGACGATGTGCGTGGGAAATGGTTCCAAAGTCGATGTGATCGCGGTCGGCACGCTACCTCTACATCTACCATCGGGATTAGTTTTAGACCTGAATAATTGTTATTTGGTGCCTGCGTTAAGCATGAACATTATATCTGGATCTTGTTTGATGCGAGACGGTTATTCATTTAAATCAGAGAATAATGGTTGTTCTATTTATATGAGTAATATCTTTTATGGTCATGCACCCTTGAAGAGTGGTATATTTTTACTGAATCTCGATAGTAGTGATACACATATTCATAATGTTGAAGCCAAAAGATGCAGAGTTGATAATGATAGTGCAACATATTTGTGGCACTACCGTTTAGGTCATATCGGTGTAAAACGCATGAAGAAACTCCATACTGATGGACTTCTGGAATCACTTGATTATGAATCACTTGGTACTTGCGAACCGTGCCTCATGGGCAAGATGACCAAAACACCGTTCTCCGGATCTATGGAGAGAGCAACAGATTTGTTGGAAATCATACATACAGATGTATGTGGCCCGATGAATGTTGAGGCTCGTGGCGGATATCGTTATTTTCTCACCTTCACAGATGATTTGAGCAGATATGGGTATATCTACTTGATGAAGCACAAGTCTGAAACATTTGAAAAGTTCAAAGAATTTCAAAGTGAAGTAGAAAATCATCGTAACAAGAAAATAAAATTTCTACGATCTGATCGTGGAGGAGAATATTTGAGTTACGAGTTTGGTTTACATTTGAAACAATGCGGAATAGTTTCGCAACTCACGCCACCTGGAACACCACAACGAAATGGTGTGTCCGAGCGTCAGAATCGTACTTTACTTGATATGGTACGATCTATGATGTCTCTTACCGATTTACCACTATCGTTTTGGGGTTATGCTTTAGAGACGGCTGCATTCACGTTAAATAGGGCACCATCAAAATCCGTTGAGACGACGCCTTATGAACTATGGTTTGGCAAGAAACCAAAGTTGTCGTTTCTTAAAGTTTGGGGCTGCGATGCTTATGTGAAGAAACTTCAACCAGATAAGCTCGAACCCAAATTGGAGAAATGTGTCTTCATAGGATACCCAAAAGAGACTATTGGGTACACCTTCTATCACAGATCTAAGGGCAAGATTTTCGTTGCTAAATTCGGATCCTTTCTAGAGAAGGAGTTTCTCTCGAAAGAAGTGAGTGGGAGGAAAGTAGAACTTGATGAGATAATCAGATCTACTCCCTTATTGGAAGGTAGTTCATCACAAGAACCGGTTCTTGTGACAACTACACCAATTAGTGAGGAAGCTAATGATATTGATCATGAAACTTCAGATCAAGTTTCTCTTGAACCTCGTGGGTCTACGAGTAAGATCCGCACTAGAGTGGTGCGGAAATCCTATTTTGGAAGTCATGTTACTTGACCATTATGAACCTCGAACTATGAGGAAGCGATGATGAGCCCAGATTCCGCAAAATGGCTAGAGGCCATGAAATCGAGATAGGATCCATGTATGAAAACAAAGTATGGACTTTGGTTGACTTGCCGATGATCGGCAAGCCATTGAGAATAAATGGATCTTTAAGAAGAAGACTGACGCTGATGGTAATGTTCTCGTCTACAAAGCTCGACTTGTTGCAAAAGGTTTTCGACAAGTTCAAGGGGTTGACTACGATGAGACTTTCTCACCCGTAGCGATGCTTAAGTCTGTCCGAATCATGTTGGCTATTGCTGCATTTCATGATTATGAAATTTGGCAAATGGATGTCAAGACTGCATTCTTGAATGGATTTCTAGAAGAAGAGTTGTATATGATGCAACCTGAAGGTTTTGTTGATCCAAAAGGTGCTGACAAAGTGTGCAAGCTCCAGCGTTTCATTTATGGACTGGTGCAAGCATCTCGGAGTTGGAATAAACGCTTTGACAGTGTGATCAAAGCATATGGTTTTATAAAGACTTTTGGAGAAGCCTGTATTTACAAGAAAGTGAGTGGGAGCTCTGTAGCATTTCTAGTTTTATATGTCGATGACATATTATTAATTGGAAATGATATAGAATTTCTGGATAGCATAAAGGGATACTTGAATAAAAGTTTTTCAATGAAAGACCTCGGAGAAGCTGCTTACATATTGGGCATCAAGATCTATAGAGATAGATCAAGGCGCTTAATAGGACTTTCACAAAGCACATACCTTGACAAAATTTTGAAAAAGTTCAAAATGGATCGAGCAAAGAAAGGATTCTTGCACGTGCTACAAGGTGTGAAGTTGAGTCAAACTCAATGCCCGACCACAGCGAAGATAGAGAGAAAATGAAAGGTGTTCCTATGCTTCACCATAGGCTCTATCATGTATGCAATCTTGTGTACCAGACTGACGTATGCTTAGCAATAAGCTTGGCGGTAGGTACCAAAGTAATCCAGAGTGGATCATCGGACAACGGTCAAGAACATCTGAAATACCGAAAAGGACTAAGGATATGTTTATCGTATATGGAGGTGACAAAGAGCTAGTCGTAAATGGTTACGTCGATGCAAGCTTTGACACTGATCCGGACGATTCTAAATCGCAAACCGTATATGTATTTATATTAAACGGTGGAGCTGTAAGTTGGTGCAGTTCTAAACAAAGCGTCGTAGCGGGATCTACATGTGAAGCGGAGTACATAGCTGCTTCAAGCAACAAATGAAGGAGTCGGATGAAGAAGTTCATTTCGATCTAGCTGTCATACCTAGTGCATCGGGACCAATGAAGATCTTCGTGACAATCTTGGTGCAATTGCCTTGGCAAAGGAATCCAGATTTCACAAGAGGACCAAGCACATCAAGAGACGCTTCAATTCCATTCGGGACCAAGTCCAAGTGGGAGACATAGAGATTTGCAAGATACATACGGATCTGAATGTTGCGCACCCGTTGACTAAGCCTCTCTCACGAGCAAAACATGATCAGACCGAGACTCCATGGGTGTTAGAATCATTCTTGTGTAATCTAGATTATTGACTCTAGTGCAAGTGGGAGACTGAAGGAAATATGCCCTAGAGGCAATAATAAAGTTATTATTTATTTCCTCATATCATGATAAATGTTTATTATTCATGCTAGAATTGTATTAACCGGAAACATGATACATGTGTGAATACATAGACAAACACATAGTCACTAGTATGCCTCCACTTGACTAGCTCATTAATCAAAGATTGTTATGTTTCCTAACCATAGACATGTGTTGTCATTTGATTAATGGGATCACATCATTAGGAGAATGATGTGATTGACATGACCCATCCCGTTAGCTTAGCACTTGATCGTTTAGTATTCTGCTATTGCTTCCTTCATGACTTATACATGTTCTGTAACTATGAGAATTGTGTAACTCCGTTTACGGAGGAACACTTTGGGTACTACCAAACGTCACAACGAATCGGGTGATTATAAAGGAGTACTACAGGTGTCTCCGAAAGTACATGTTGAGTTAGCATAATTCGAGATTAGGATTTGTCACTCCGATTGTCGGAGAGGTATCTCTGGGCCCTCTCGGTAATGCTCATCACCTAAGCCTTGCAAGCATGTAACTAATGAGTTAGTTATGAGATGAAGTATTATAGAACGAGTAAAGAGACTTGTCGGTAACGAGATTGAACTAGGTATTGGATACCGATGATCGAATCTCGGACAAGTAACATACCGATGACAAAGGGAACAACGTATGTTGTTGTGCGGTTTGACCGATAAAGATCTTCGTAGAATATGTAGAAACCAATATGGGTATCCATGTCCCGCTATTGGTTATTGACCAGAGACGTGTCTCAGTCATGTCTACATCGTTCTCGAACCGTAGGGTCCGCACGCTTAAGGTTTCGATGACAATTATATTATGAGTTTATGTATTTTGATGTCTTCAAGTTTGTTCGAGTCCGGATATGATCACGGACATGACGAGGAGTCTCAAAATGATCGAGACATAAAGATTGATATATTGGACGGATATATTTGGACACCGGAAAGGTTCCGGGAGAGTTTGGGAATATACCGGAGCTCAGGGAGGTTACCGGAACCCCCCGGGAAGTATCTGGCCCTTATTGGGCCCAAGTAGGAGGAAGGGAGAAGGAGCAAGGGAGGGGGGCGCGCCCCCCAAGCCCAATCCGAATTGGGGAGGGGGGCCAGCCCCCCTTTTCCTTTCTCCTTCCCCCTCTTCCTTCCTACTACTAGTACTACTTCCTACTACTAGTACTCCTTCCTTCCCCCTGCAAGTTGGATTAGGAAAAGGAGGGGAAACCTACTTGGAGTAGGTTTCCCCCCCTATGGCGCCCCCCCTTGGGCCGCCACCTCCTCCCTCCCTCCTTTATATCTGACGGGGTAGGGGGCACCCTAGACACACAAGTTGATCATTGATCGTTCCTTAGCAGTGTGCGGTGCCCCTCCATGATATTACACCTCGATCATATTGTAGCGGTCTTGAGGCGAAGCCTGCGACAGAGAACATCAAGATCGTCCACCACGCCGTTGTCTTGACGGAACTCCCCTCGGGCCTCTCTGGATTGGAGATCGAGGTGCGTCATCGAGTTGTACGCGTGTCAAGAACTCGGAGGTGCCGGAGTAACGGTGCTTGGATCGGTCGGGCCGGGAGGACGTACGACTACTTCCTCTATGTTGCATCAACGCTTCTGCTTCGGTCTACGAGGGTACGTAGACAACACTCTCCCCTCGTTGCTATATCATCACCATGATCTTGCGTGTGCGTAGGATTTTTTTTGAAATTACTACGTTCCCCAACAGCGGGGATCCCTCATGCTTGCGTGACACGGAGGGCACAATAGGACAGCAACATAACCACAAGCAAATTAAACCAATCATAGCAATTCATCAATCACCGGTAGGACAACGAAAATCTACTCAGACATCATAGGATGGCAACACATCATTGGATAATAATATGAAGCATAAAGCACCATGTTCAAGTTGATGGTACAGCGGGTTGCGGGAGAGTGGACTGCTGAATATAGATGGGGGGAGGTGATGGATACGTTGGTGAAGATGATGGAGGTGTTTGTGAAGATCGCGGTGATGATGATGGCCCCCGACAGCGTTCCAGCGCCACCGGAAGCAAGAGGGAGAGAGCCCCCTTCTTCTTCTTTTTCCTTGACCTTCTCCCTAGATGGGAGAAGTGTTTCCCCTCTGGTCCTTGGCTCCCATGGCATGGGAGGGGCGAGAGCCCCTCCGAGATTGGATCTGTCTCTCTGTCTCTCTCTGTTTCTCCGTTCTGAGATTCTGCCCTGACACCGTTTCTTTTATATCCGGAGATCCGTAACTCCGATTGGATTGAAACCTTTGCCCAAATATTTTCCCAAAAATTAGCTTTCTTGCGGCCAAATAAGGGCAGCAACCGCCTTCGAGGGGCCCACGAGGGTCAGGGGCGCACCCAGTATAAGTGGGCGCGCGGGCCACCCTCGTGGCCACCTCGGGCACCGTCTCGCGTTGATTTTACTTCCCAAAAATCATAAATATTCCAAAAATAAGCTCCGTCTGTTTTTATCCCATTTGGACTCCGTTTGATATGGGTTTTCTGTGAAACATAAAACATGCAACAAACAGGAACTGACACTGGGCACTGGATCAATATGTTAGTCCCAAAAATAGTATAAAAAGTTGCCAAAAGTATATAAAAGTTGAATAATATTGGCATGGAACAATCAAAAATTATAGATACGATGGAGACGTATCAGCATCCGCAAGCTTAATTCCTGCTCGTCCTCGAGTAGGTAAATGATAAAAAAAGATAATTTTTGATGTGGAATGCTACCTAGCATAATCTTGATCCTATGTCTAATCATGGCATGAATATTAAGACACGAGTGATTCAAAGCAATAGCCTATCATTTGACATAAAAAAATAATACTTCAAGCATACTAATAAAGCAATTATGTCTTATCAAAATAACATAGCCAAAGAAAGCTTATCCCTACAAAATCATATAGTTTGGCCATGCTTCATTTTCGAAACACAAAATGCTCCCATCATGCAGAACCCTGGTTTCAGCCAAGCAATTGGTTCATACTTTTTAACGCTCTTCAGCATTTTCAACCCTCACGCAATACATGAGCGTATGCCATGGACATAGCACTATGGGTGGAGTGGAGGTTGTGTGAAGAAGACAAAAAGGGAGAAAGTCTCACATTGACGCGGCTAATCAACGGGCTATGGAGATGCCCATCAATTGATGTCAATGCGAGGAGTAGGGATTGCCATGCAACGGATGCACTAGAGCTATAAGTGTATGAAAGCTCAAACTGAAAACTAAGTGGGTGTGCATCCAACTTGCTTGCTCATGAAGACCTCGGGCATTTGAGGAAGCCCATCATCGGAATATACAAGCCAAGTTCTATAATGTAAAATTCCCACTAGTATATGAAAGTGAAAGCATAGGAGACTCTCTCTATGAAGAACATGGTGCTACTTTGAAGCACAAGTGTGGTAAAATGATAGTAACATTGCCCCTTCTATCTTTTTCTCTCATTTTTTTATTTTCTCTTTTTTTTGTGGGCTTCTTTGGCCTCTTTTTTTATTTGGGCTTCTTTGGCCTCTTTTATTTTTCGTAAAGTTCGGAGACTCATCCCGACTTGTGGGGGAATCATAGTCTCCATCATCCTTACCTCACTGGGGCAATGCTCTAATAATGATGATCATCACACTTTTATTTACTTACAACTCAATATTACAACTCGATATAGAACAAAGATAGGACTCTATGTGAATGCCTCCGGCGGTGTACCGGGATGTGCAATGATCTAGCATAGCAAATACATCAAAAAATGGACAAGCCATAAAAACATCATGCTAGCTATCTTACGATCATGCAAGGCAATATGACAATGAATGCTCAAGTCATGAATATGATGATGATGGAAGTTGCATGGCAATATATCTCGGAATGGCTATGGAAATGCCATGATAGGTAGGTATGGTGGCTGTTTTGAGGAAGATATAAGGTGGCTTATGTGTGATAGAGCATATCGTATCACGGGATTTGGATGCACCGGCGAAGTTTGCACCAACTCTCGAGGTGAGAAAGGGCAATGCACGGTACCGTAGAGGCTAGCAATGATGGAAGGGTGAGAGTGCGTATAATCCATGGATTCACATTAGTCATAAAGAACTCATATACTTATTGCAAAAGTTTATTAGCCCTCGAAGCAAAGTAGTACTACGCATGCTCCTAGGGGGGGGGTTGGTAGGAGTTAACCATCGCGCGCCCCCGACCTCCACTCATAAGGAAGGCAATCAAAGAACACCCCGTGCTTCAAATTTGTCACACAACTGTTACCATACGTGCATGCTACGGGACTTGCAAATCTCAACACAAGTATTTCTCAATTTCACAATTACCCCACTAGCACGATTCTAATATCACCACCTTTATATTGCAAAACTATTGCAAGGAATCAAACATATCATATTCAGCGATCTACAAGTTGATACGTCCATTTTGCATCATGCTTTCATATCAATATTTATTGCATTATGGGCTGATATTACACATTATATCTCAATACTTATGGCTAGTCTCTCTTATTTTACAAGGTTTACCATGAAGAGGGGGAATGCCGGCAGCTGGAATTCTGGCTGGAAAAGGAGCAAACGTTGGAAACCTATTCTGCACAGCTCCAAAAGTCCTGGCTATTCTCTCTTATTTTACAAGGTTTACCATGAAGAGAGGGAATGCCAGCAGCTGGAATTCTGGCTGGAAAAGGAGCAAACGTTGGAAACCTATTCTGCACAGCTCCAAAAGTCTTGAAACTCCACAAAATAACTTTTTGGAATTAATAAGAATTTCTGAGCGAAGAAATAGGCCAGGGGGCCCACAACCTGTCCAGGAGACAGGGGGCGCGCCCCCTATCTCCTGGGCCCCCTGGTGGGCCTCCGACATCCATCTTCTGCTATATCATCACTTTTACACTGGAAAAAATCGTGGGCAAGCTTACGGGACGAAACTCCATCGCCACGAGGCGGAACCTTGGCGGAATCAATCTAGGGCTCTGGCGGAGCTGTTCTGCTGGGGACACTTCCCTCGGGGGAAATCATCACCAACGCCATCACCAACGATCCTCTCTTCGGAGGGGTCAATCTCCATCAACATCTTCACCAGCACCATCTCCTCTCAAAACCCTAGTTCATCTCTTGTATCCAATCTTGTATCAAAACCACAAATTGGTACGTGTGGGTTGCTAGTAGTGTTGATTACTCCTTGTAGTTGATGCTAATTGGTTTACTTGGTGGAAGATCATATGTTCAGATCCTTTATGCATATTATTACTCCTCTAATTATGAACATGAATATGCTTTGTGAGTAGTTATGTTTGTTCCTGAGGACATGGGAGAAGTCTTGCTATTAGTAGTCATGTGAATTTGGTATTCGTTCGATATTTTGATGAGATGTATGTTGTGTTTTCCTCTAGTGGTGTTATGTGAACGTCGACTACATGACACTTCACCATTATTTGGGCCTAGAGGAAGGCATGGGTAAGTAATAAGTAGATGATGGGTTACTAGAGTGACAGAAGCTTAAACCCTAGTTTATGCGTTGCTTCGTTAGGGGCTGATATGGATCCATATGTTTAATGTTGTGGTTAGGTTTACCTTAATACTTCTTTTGTAGTTGAGGATGCTTGCAATAGGGGTTAATCATAAGTGGGATGCTTGTCCAAGTTAGGGCAGTACCCAAGTACCGGTCCACCCACATATCAAATTATTAAAGTACCGAACGTGAATCTTATGAACGTGATGAAAACTAGCTTGACGATAATTCCCAATGTGTCCTCGGGAGCTCCTTCTTCATTATTAGAAATTGTCCAGGCTTATCCTTTGCTACATAAAGGATTGGGCCACCTTGCTGCACTTTATTTACTTGTTGCTTGTTACTATTTATGTTATCACTAAACTATCTATTACCTACAATTTCTGTGCTTGCAGAGAAAACCTTACTGAAAACCGCTTATCATTTCCTTCTGCTCCTCGTTGGGTTCGACACTCTTACTTATCTAAAGGACTATGATAGATCCCCTGCACTTGTGGGTCATCAAGACTCTTTTCTGGCACCGTTGCCGGGGAGTGTAGCGCTTTTGGTGAGTGGAGCTTGGTAAGGAAACATTTATATAGTGTGCTGAAATTTTCTGTTACTTGTCACTATGGAAACTAATCCTTTGAGGGGCTTGTTTGGGGTATCTTCACCCCAACCATAAGAGCAAAGAGTTGCTCCTCAACCTACTAAACTTTATGAAAATATTTACTTTGAGATTCCTTCGGGTATGATAGGAAAACTGCTAGCTAATCCATTTGCAGGAGACGAAACATTGCATCCTGATTTACACCTTATCTTTGTGGATGAAGTTTGTGGATTATTTAAGCTTGCAGGTATTCCCGATGATGTTGTCAAAAGGAAGGTCTTCCCTTTATCTTTGAAGGGAGATGCATTGACATGGTATAGGCTATGTGATGATACATGATCTTGGAATTATAAGCGATTGAAGTTGGAATTTCACCAGAAGTTCTATCCTATGCATCTTGTTCATCGTGATCGTAATTACATATATAATTTCTGGCCTCGCGAAGTAGAAAGCATCGCTCAAGCTTGGGGGAGTCTTAATTCAATGTTATATTCATGGCCCAATCATGAGCTCTCTTGGGAAATGATTATTCAAAAAATTTATGATCGACTTTCTCTTGATAATCGCAACCTGCTCGATACTTCCTGTGCTGGCTCTTATATGCTGAAGACTATTGATTTCAAATGGGACTTATTGGAAAGAATTAAACGCAACTCTAAAGATTGGGGTTCCGACGATGGTAAGGAGTCAGGTATGACACCTAAGTTTGATCGTGTTAAATATTTTATGGATACCGATGCTTTCCGTGGATTTAGCGCTAAGTATGGACTTGACTCTGAGATAGTAGCTACTTTCTGTGAATCTTTTGCTACTCACGTTGATCTCCCTAAAGAGAAGTAGTTTAAATATAATACTCCTGTTGAAGTGAAAGTAGTTGCACCTATTACAGTCGAAGAAAAGACTATTACCTATAGTGATCCTATTGTTCCTACTGCTTATGTTGAAAAACCTCCTTTTCATGTTAGGATTAAAGATCATGCTAAAGCTTTGACTATTGTTCGTAAGAGTAATACTAGGACTTATACACCTCCAGAGCAAATTAATGTTGAACCTAGTATTGCTATGGTTAAAGATCTCTTGGATGAGGACTTAGGTGGGCATGTTATTTCTTTCTTGGGTGAGACTGCTAATATTGCTAGACATGATACTAAGACACGTAGACCTGTCGTAGGCATGCCTGTTATTTCTGTTAAAATAGGAGATCATTGTTATCATGGCTTATGTGATATGGGTGCTAGTGCTAGTGCGATACCTTATGATCTTTATAAAGAAATTATGCACGACATTGCACCCGTTGAATTAGAAGACATTGATGTTACTATTAAGCTTGCTAATAGGGATGCCATTAAACCTATTGGGATTGTTAGAGATGTTGAAGTTTTGTGTGGGAAGGTTAAATACCCTGCTGATTTTCTTGTTCTTGGTTCCCCACAAGATGATTTTTGTCCCATTATTTTTGGTAGACCCTTCTTGAATACTGCTAGTGCTAACATTAATTGTGAAAAGAATATTGTCACTGTTGGCATAGATGGTATGTCTCATGAGTTTAATTTTGCTAAGTTTAGTAGACAACCTCGTGAAAGGGAACCACCTAGTAAGGATGAGATTACTGGTCTTGCTTCCATTGCTGTTCCTCCAACTGATCTGTTAGAACAATATTTGCTAGACCATGAAAACGATATATTTATGAAGGAAAGGGAAGAAATAGATGAAGTGTTCCTCAAACAAGAAACTATGCTGAAACATAACCCCTCCATTGAAATTCTTGGGGACCCCCCTCCACCCAGGGGTGATCCCGTGTTTGAACTCAAACCATTACCTGATAATCTTAAGTATGCTTATCTTGATGAAAAAGAAATATATCATGTTATTATTAGTGCTAACCTTTCAGAGAAAGAAGAAGAAAGGTTATTGAAAACTCTAAAGAAGCACCGAGCAGCTATTGGATATACTCTGGATGATCTTAAGGGCGTTAGTCCCACGTTATGTCAACAAAAAATTGCATTGGAGGATGATACCAAACCAGTTACAGATCCTCAAAGACGATTAAATCCCAAGATGAAGGAAGTGGTAAGAAAGGAGATACCTAAGCTCCTTGAGGCAGGTATTATTTATCCCGTTGCTGATAGTGAATGGGTAAGCCCTGTCCATTGTGTCCCTAAAAAGGGAGGTATTACCATTGTTCCTAATGATAAAGATGAATTGATCCCGCAAAGAATTATTACAGGTTATAGGATGGTAATTGATTTCCGTAAGTTAAATAAAGCTACTAAGAAAGATCATTACCCTTTAAATTTTATTGATAAAATGCTAGAAAGACTATCCAAACACACACATTTTTGCTTTCTAGATGGTTATTCTGGTTTCTCTCAGATACTCGTGTCAGCGAAGGATCAATCTAAAACTACTTTTACTTGCTGTCGGTGTCAAAACCGGCGGATCTAGGGTAGGGGGTCCCGAACTGTGTGTCTAGGCGGATGGTAACAGGAGACGAGGGACGCAATGTTTTACCTGTGTTCAGCCCTCTCGATGGAGGTAATACCCTACGTCCCGCTCGATTAATATTGATGATATGGGTAGTACAAGAGTAGATCTACCACGAGATCAATGAGGCTAAACCCTAGAAGCTAGCCTATGGTATGATGGTTGAGATGTAATGTTGTGTCCTCACGGACTACAGCCCTCCGGTTTATATAGACACCGGAGGGGCTAGGGTTACACAGAGTCGGTTACAATGGTAGGAGATCTACATATCCGTATTGCCAAGCTTGCCTTCCACGCCAAGTAAAGTACCTTCCTGGACACGAGCCGAGTCTTCCATCTTCTATCTTCGTGAGTCAGGGAGTCCGGCGGATATTGATAGTCCGGCTGTCCGGACACCCCTAGTCCAGACTCCTCAAGTAGCCCTGAACCGTCTTCAATGACGATAAGTCCGGCGTGCATAATGTTCGACATTGCAAGGCGGGTTCCTCCCTTGAATAATCCGGAGAAGATAATGAACACCGGGATAGTGTCCGACTGCAAAATAATTTCCACATTCCAACGTAGAGAATAAAATACACACTTAATTCAATCTGGCGACGTATTACGCAGCGTGATGTCACACCGCAGCCAAGCCCTTGTTTTTATTATTCCGCCTCGGCACGTTTAGCGAAGCGGCTTCCTTGGCACGTCCCGTCGAAGCAGAGATCGTGTTCCCTTTATTCCGGGATCCTCATCAATACGTGCGTGGGTAACCCAACCGTTCCCGTCGCCACGCCTCCTCTATCGAAGGGGAATCTCAAACGATCACGGAGACGGCCCTTGGTATTATTTCCCCTTTATAAGAGGACCAAGGCCTGTCCTTGTCTTTCAACCTCGCATCGAATCTTTCCTCCGCCCCCAGTTCCAACACCAAGAGCTTCAGACTCGAGCGCTTCAGATTTCCAGCAATGTCCGGCTCCGACCTCCAGGGCCGGTGGATGCCCTCCTCCGTCACGGAGGAGGACATATTGAAGCTGCGTGAGGCCAAGTACCTGTCCTATGAAGTTTCACACAGGTTGCCTGCCCCAGGGCAGGCCGTGCCAGCCCCCGAGCCCGGCGAATACGTCGTTTTCGCATCTCACCTCCGTCGGGGATTAGGCTTCCCGACGGATCCCTTCGTGAGGGGGCTCCTGTTTTACTACGGGCTGGACTTCCACGACTTGGCTCCGGAGTCTATCCTCCATATCTCCGCATTCATTATTGTCTGCGAAGCCTTCCTCCGCGTCATCCCCCACTTCGGCCTGTGGCTGAAAACATTCAAGGTGGAGCCGAAGATGATCGAGGGGCGTCGAGCGGAATGTGGCGGGGCGACCATAAGCAAGAAGGTATCGGGAATGTAGATACGGGCAGTGGTCCAGCTGATAATGACACCACACATCTGGATGATGCAACTGTCAAAGCTCATGAGAACGCATGACTAGATGTTGAAGACATGCCTGTCCGCCTTGTTGATGAGAACCTCAATGAGTCTCAGATCATGCTAACTGGCACCTCTCACGCAACATCAGTTCGATCAGGTGATGGAGGGCTTAGCCAGAAAGGTCTGACAGACACGCAAGCTGAGGCGGCCACTAAATCTTCTGTCAAGCGGTGTGGTTCTTAGCTTTTGAAAAAATTGGCTTACTAGAGGCGCAAGAAACTGAGGCTACCATCACTCCCCGTCCAGCTTCACCAACTGCACCGCTCCGTCCAACTTCACCAGTTGTGCCCCCAGCCCATTGCAAAGGCCGTCTTCACCAAATGCACTGTCAGCAGCTGAAATTCATTTAGCTGCGAAGAAAGTTGTGTTCCAGGAGCTTGGTATACGTGTGGCTGAAAAGGAAATTGGTGTCGCCATCCCACTATCCACCATGCGGAAGGAGGCCCCACGCAGGTGAATGATTTTTTCCATGGTCTTTTTTATTAATGATGTGCCTGATACAACATGGTAAATCCAGTTGTTTGAGTATGGTAGTTTGGGTAATTTCATGCTGATAATTAACTTGATCATATTTCCCTTGCAGGGCACCTGACAAACAATCTGCTGCTGCTAAGGATTCAGAGATTGCACCACTAAAAATGTATTCACATTCTTACTTTTGTTTATGTTCAGTAGTTCTTTTCTGTTTTTCTATACTATTTTCATGTGCACTGAAACTATAGTTATGTTTTACACCTACCAACACGCTTGTTATTTTGTTCTTTTTGTCTGATAACTTATTTTGATGAACATTGATAACTCAAATATGCCCCCCTGAGAATTTAGAGTTACCAATCTTAGTAACTGTTTGTGCTTGTAACATTTGGTTATTTTTTTCATGTAGCGCACCTATGAAACAAGTTGCTGCTGCTAAGGGTTCACCAAGTGTATCAGGAAAAAGGTGTTTACATACCTTTCTTGTTTGCAGTTATACAAAACAAATTGCTGGTTTTTTTGTTCATATCATTTGATAACTCTATATTTCTAGTCCTTGATAACTTTGCATTTTTTCCCTGGGTGTTAGTTACACCTGAAGTATGTGACATCTTTTTTTGTTTGTAATAGGCGGTAACTTAGGTTTAACAACATGTGTAATCTCACTACTACTCTTATGTACCCATATTTCAGTCGTTCAAAAGATAAATCCGCTATGAAAAAGGTGCAATTAGCCAAGATCAGATCCTCTCCACGACTAAGGGCAAGATTGTCGCAGACAACATCATCGTAGACAACAGAAGTTATCCATCTTGATGAATCTCCCACGGCGACATCTCCGTCTGATAAAGCTGCAGCAGCTAGAAATGGCGCATTTGATCTTTGTTGCGGCGACATCACCGGTGTTTCGATGACCACGAGATCAGCTCGCATGCGGCGCATAACCATATTCTTCTGTTGTTGAAGATATCGCCAGCGCGGCTGAGACTGTTGAATGTGAAAATGAAGTCGTTGCCAATGTAGGGCATGATGAAGTTGAAGGTATTTCTGTCTGCCATCACCTTTTTTTCTTGTATGTAATGATGACTTATGTTGACGATGTGTTAAATCTTTTTCTGCTGTAGCCGTTCGTGTCATTGAAGAAGTTGTGGGAGGTACCCGAGTCAATATGCCTATTGATACGGCTACAGCTGGAGGTCAAGAGAATGATGCCCAGAATCCAGCGGCCACAGGTTGGTAACTTCACTTTCTTCTGTTGATAACTTGTCTGTTTAAGCCATGATAACTCAAGTTAATGTTCAGACATTAACAAATACAATGTCCACTTCATGTTTACCTGATGCATTTTTTCCATTTTGTGTGTTACTTTTGGTGTTTGATGCAGCAGCTGACCCTATGTTGGAGTCGAGCACCCCTGGAGCTAGAGAATACGATGGTAATTTTACGCCACCTATCTGCTCTCTTGGGCTTGATGCCATCTTTGGTGCGAGTCCACAAGTGCCACCATCTACTGAAGCAACTCCAACGGCTCAAGCTACACCAACATTAGCTCAAGTTCCACCTGCAGCACCAGAAGCATCAGCGGCGGCGCCATCGGCTCAAGTACCACCTGCAGCACCAGAAGCATTGGCGGCAGAGGGATCGGATCAAGTTCCACTTGCAGCAGCACCATAAGCTCATGTACCACCTGCAGCACTAGCTACTGGCCCTGTCGCCATTCTAGGGCCTGCATCTCCTGTTGCTGTTGGCTCCAAGGGCAAGACAGTGGTGAAAGTTTCCAATGCGCAACCGGTTGCTTGGGCTCTGTCACCCAACTCTGGTAAGTGAAGAGTGTCTTCGCTTTCTGCAGCGAGAGTGATGGATTGACATATGTCAGTGTACATCTTTTGTTTGTGGTTTGGTGTGCTCCCGTTATCTATGTGTTTGGAATTAGCTATGCTTTCGTGTGTATGGATGATTGTAATACTACTTCTATGCTTTTTGTGTGATGTAAATGAACATCTGTGCTTTCAGTACCTGGAATATATATTTCTGTTCTGCTCCCTACAATATTTTGTATGATGCTAGCATAGATGATAACTCCAACCTCTTTCCCCAGGTAACTTTGTCAGTTTTTTGAAAGCTAAAGTTATCCGTTACTAACTTTTATCTGTTACTAACTTTAGTAAGCGCGTGATACATACATCTCCTATCATTGCCTATTTATTTTCCTTGATTTGTTGTCATGCTTACAAAACATTACTGCACTGGTAGTAGCAGGTGTGTACTCTTATTCATCTGAAATTTGTTATTATTCCCTCATTTTCAATTACCCTGATAAGTCTACTTGACACTATCTTGGTAACTGAAATGTTCAAATCCTGATAATTTATGAACCATTGACATGATAACTCCAGCCACATATATATTCTTTACCAATTCTGGGCTATACAATTCTTTTTGTCTTCTTTTTAATACATGTTTTGATGTTATCACACCTATTCCTCATTATGCACCAGTGCTATCTAATTTGTTCTTTTTAAAAGCCCATACCAGTGTGCTGGTAATCCACATTCACATCACCTGGTATTTTCTATAATGTGGGCCTGATAACTTATTGTATAGTCTCAATTTTTAATACTTGTTTCTTTTAATATATTATCTTGTTTATCACTACTGTTCATGTCCTCATCGCTCTTTCTTTATCTATGTAACATCGGAAGGTGGTCGTGTGCAAGTGTATGATGTTGAGATTGACGATGATGAGGTTCTCATTTGGTGGGAAGAATTTGAACATGACAATCCAACATTAAAAGGGAAATCTAATGTTCAAATAGGTGTTTTTTTTCTGCTCCATGAACATTGCAACCCTTGCATAAACCCCTTTCTTTGTTTTTCAACTATGGACCACCACTTGATAATTAAAACATGTGGCAGTTGATAAGTTATGACCCACCACTTGATAATTCTTTCACCCTACTGCTGATAACTCATGTTTTCAATGTTTTTTTTTGACTTTTTGCTTTACTCATTATCGGTGTCAAAACCGTCGGATCTACGGTAGGGTGTCCCGAATTGTGCGTCTAAGGCTAATGGTAACAGGAGGCGGGGGACACAATGTTTACCCAGGTTCGGGACCTCTCGATGGAGGTAATACCCTACTTCCTGCTTGATTGATCTTGATGATATGAGTATTACAAGAGTTGATCTACCACAAGATCGTAGAGGCTAAACCCTAGAAGCTAGCCTATGATTATTATTGTTGTTCTTGTCCTACGGACTAAACTCTCCTATTTACATAGACACTAGATGGGGATAGGGTTACACAAAGTCGATTACAAAGAAGGAGATCTACATATCCGAATTGCCAAGCTTGCCTTCCACGCAAAGGAGAGTCCCACCCAAACACGGGACGAAGTCTTCAATCTTGTATCTTCATAGTCCAACTGTCCGGCCAAAATATATAGTCCGGCTGTCCGAGGACCCCCTAATCTAGGACTCCCTCAGTAGCCCCTGAACCAGGCTTCATTGACGATGAGTCCGGCGTGCAGATTGTTTTTGGCATTGCAAGGTGGGTTCCTACTCCAAATACTCCATAGAAGATCTTGAATATGAGGATCATGTCCGGCTCTGCAAGATAATTTGCACATACCACCATAGAGAGCACAATATTCCACAAATCTAATCTGCTGACAACTTTTCACAGCGTGACATCACGCTGCGGCCCGGTCATTATTCAAACCGTTTCCCAACCTGCTACCGCACATATCTCGAGGCGGTTTTATTGGCATGTCTTGTCGAAGCAGAGATCGTGTCCCCTTATCATGGGATTATCATCAATACAGGTGTGGGTAACCCAACCACGCCATCAATCGCGGTGCTTGGGAAATAAGCAAGTTTACCGGGCAAGTGGGGAGGCGCACAGTTTCTACCGCCTTCATAAAGGGATAAGGATTCCTCCTTTTCACCCACGCCTTCTTCTTCCCCTACCCATCCATTCTCGCACGCTCGAGCTCCAGCGCCCAAGTTCTCACCTTCTCCGTAAAGCCATTCCAAACATGTTCGGAGCGGGAGGCAAGTGGATGGTCTCCTCCGTTACGGAGGAGGACATTACGAAGCTCCGGGAGGCCGGATACCTAGCCGCAAACATCACGCGCCGACTCCTCGATGCAGGGCAGATCGTCCCTACTCCGGAACCCCACGAGAGGGTTGTGTTCCTTGCTCACTTCATCCGCGGACTGGGATTACCCCTCCACCCATTTGTCCACGGGCTCATGTTCTACTATGGGCTGGACTTCCATGATCTGGCCCCCAATTTCATCCTCAACATCTCGGCATTTATCGTCGTGTGCGAGGCCTTCCTCCGCATCAAGCCCCACTTTGGCCTGTGGCTTAAGACCTTCAACATGAAGCCGAAGGCGGGGTCGGCCATCAAGCGGAGTGCGGAGGCGCCATGGTGGGCAAGATGCCCAACTTCACCTGGCTTGAAGGCTCCTATATGGAGGCCGTGAAGGGGTGGCAATCGGGGTGGTTCTATATCACCGAGCCGTGCGACACCAGCTGGGCGGCGGCCCCCAAATTTCGATCTGGCATCCCCATGCGGCTCACCTCCTGGAAAGAAAAGGGCTTAGCCTGGGGTTCACCAGTAGAAATGACCAGACTCCAGACCTGCATCAAAAATACGATAAGCAAGAAAATCAAGCTTGTCAACGTGGTCCAGGTCATGCTCTTCCGTGGATCCTTCCGTGTCAAAGACGCGCTTTCAATGTGTGGGAGTTCGACCCGGCCGAACACCATACGCTGTGAGAGCTCTTCGACACGACGTGCAAAGACGTTTGGAAGGTGTTGTTCAAGGCCGCCGGCGTACCTCCTCCCATTACCGAGGATCGCGGACTCAGTGCAAAGCGCCCCGCCAATCCGATAAGCTTTTTATATTTCACAAGATGTGCCTTTCCCCAGTATATTCGTGGGAGGAATCTAAGCCTCCACGCCAATTTAACAGGACTGGGTAGCGATAGCGGAGCGGATCAACTGTCCAACTCCACTACTTGAAGATCCAGCAACGGCTCTCCTAACGGAGATGCTATTTCCGGTGCCCTATGAGGTGCCGGAGAAGAAGGCCAAGAAGAAGGCCGCAGGGACCAGGAAAGGTCGCCGGTGCAAGGTTGTATCGGACTCATCGTCCGAAGACACCGAGGCACGCTCGTCCAACAAAAACGAGGAGGAGGAAGAGGAATGTCCTCCCCCAACCGGGGAGGGGGGGACAAGAAAAGGAAGGCCGCCCCATCTGGGGAGGCTGAAGGGTCCAAGAAGGGAAAGACCCTCCCTCCGGACCACTCCACAACAGTCGCCTACAACAACGTGGAGTGGTTGCCCAGGGACAAGCCCCTGGCGAAGTCGTAAGTATCCGGACACTATAATACTTCTGGCATGTTTTGCTTTATTGCTTCTTATCATGTTAAATATGATTGTGCAGTCTGTCCAAAGCCCACATCGACGTATCCTCCTCGGATGGGTCCTTGAGCCAGTCGGCGATGAACAATGATTCACTCCATACGGCCACCACCCCCGGCCTGCGGACGACACCAAGGTGTTGTCTCAGAGGATATCGGACCAGGGGGAGATGGTTCTGGAGACGCGCCAAGGCGAAATCCCCGATGTCGGGCACATGGGGGGGAAGACCCCCATGGATTATGATGACGGGGGCCACAACAAGTTTGGCCCCCTGCCGGATACTGCACCGGAACCTCCAGTGGTTCCGGATTCAGGAAGGCAGCCCCTCGCTAAGGGGGGTGAGCCGCCTGTGCCGATGACCTCTGTCCATCCAGAGACATCAAACAACTTGCTGGAAGCGCTTCGGGGCGCTTTCATTGATGAAGAAGACCGTACTCTTATGAGTACGGTGATTGAGAAGGCTCGGTCCGCCAAAAGCGGATTGACCGAAGCCTGCAGCAGCCTCCTAACAGGCTTTGAGGTAAGTAATCAAATTTTGAGAAAATATCACAACATAGACAGTAGCCCCTGATGCTCTGTTTGGTGTTCGGAAAGAAAGGCCGAACAGAGGATCGAATAACATCCACAGGAGTCTAATCAAAATATGTCTATGTGAATAAGCAGGCATCGCTACTGACCACTGCCGCTCGTACTGCGGAGGTCTCCGGACTGAAGCGGGACCTGGAGCGGAGCGAGGAAGAGCTTGGCCTCGTGAAGAGGAAGCTCGAGGAAAACAAAGGTACACAATGCCCCGTATATATGTCATATAAAGGGAAAGTTGTTGATGCTAATAGAAGCGTCATGAATTTTAATAGGGGCCACGACCGAAGTGGCGGCCCTTAAGAAGGCGCTGTCTGAGGCCGAAGAAAAAGCGGCCAAGGAGCGCACCGAGTGCGAGAAACAAGTGGCTCGGGTTGACGAGGTCCAGCAAGAGCTCCAGGACTTCGTCAAAAAATATGAGTCCTTGGAGCGTGACTCTAAGACGCAAGAGTCCGAGCTTGCGAAGGACGAATTGCTAGGCGAGCTCTGGACGTGCCGGGCGATCCTGTTGCAGGGTAGTCCAGACTCGCTAGACGGTGTCCGAGGGCTTTATCGCCAAATTGGCGGTCTGCCTAAGAAGGCTGCTTTGTACTTCTGCTGCGAGGGCCGCAGTGTGCTCCTCCGTACGGAGCGAGCGCTCTGTGTTTCCATTAACTATTATAACCCCGCGAGGTCCTGGAATTTTGGGCTTGAGGTATGCATAATGCGGTACCACATTGAATCTGGCAAATGCGGTTCGTCCGAGCAGTGCATGAGAGCCACTGCGGAAAGGGACGATATCGAAGATTAACTCCTTGCTTTGGAAGTTGTCCGGAGATCCGAAGACCACTTCCAGTGTGATTGAGCCCGTGCAACAGGCCTCTACACATGGTATGACACCTTTAAAGGTGGCTTTTGTGGGTTTGATCCTTGAGGGGTCGATGCCCATTTTGTGCACTGTATCCTGATAGAGCAGGTTTAGGCTGTTGCCACCGTCCATAAGGACTCGTGTGAGATGGAATCTGTCAATGATGGGGTCGAGGACCAATGCGGCCGAACTGCCATGACAGATACTGGTAGGATGGTCCCTGCGATCGAAAGTGATCGGATAAGAAGACCATGGGTTGAACTTTGGGGCGACTGGCTCCATCGCATAGACGTCCCTTAGTGCATGCTTCCGTTCCCGCTTGGGAATATCGGTTGCGTATATCATGTTTACGGATTTCACCTGGGGAGGAAATTTCTTCTGTCCTCCTGTGTTCGGCGGCCAGGGCTCCTCGTCGTCATCGCTATGCAGCCCCTTTTCCTTGTTCTCGGCGTTCAACTTGCCGGCCTGTTTGAACACCCAACATTCTTTGTTGGTGTGGTTTGATGGTTTATCGGGGGTGCCGTGAATTTGACACGAGCGATCGAGTATGCGGTCCAGACTGGACGGGCCCAGGTTGTTTCTTTTGAATGGCCTTTTCTGCCGGCCGGACTTAGAGCCACTGAATCTGGCATTGACTGCCATGTCTTCAGTGTTTTCGCCATTGTTGTGACGCTTGTGTCTGTTGCGTCGTGGCTTGCCGTTGCTATCTCTGGCATCTTAAGTGCCAGGATTTCTTGATGTGTTGTTGCTACGAGCCAGCCAGCTGTCCTCGCCCGCACAAAAGCGGGTCATGAGTGTCGTGAGGGCTGCCATGGACATCAACTTCTCTTGGCCGAGGTGTCGGGCGAGCCACTCGTCGCGGATGTTATGCTTAAAGGCCGCTAAGGCTTCGGCATCCGGACAGTCGACAATTTGGTTCTTTTTAGTTAGGAACCGAGTCCGGAATTTTATGGCTGACTCTCCGGGCTGTTGGGTTATGTGACTTAAGTCACCAGCATCCGGTGGTCGCACATAAGTGCCCTGGAAGTTGTTGAGGAATGCATCTTCCAAGTTCTCCCAACTGCTAATGGAGTTTGCTGGCAGGCTATTCAGCCAATGCCGAGCCGGTCCTTTGAGTTTTAGCGGGAGGTACTTGATGGCATGTAGATCATCACTGCGGGCCATGTGAATGTGGAGGAGGAAATCTTCAATCCATACCGCGGAGTCTGTTGTACCATCATATGATTCAATGTTCATGGATTTAAACCCTTCTGGGAATTCATGATCCATTACTTCATCAGTGAAGCATAGGGGGTGTGCGGTGCCTCTATGCCGGGCTACATCACGACACAGTTCAAATGAGTCTGGTCTGTTGTATTCGGCCCGGCCGGATTTGCTTTTAGTATATCCGGCGTGACGGTCATCATCACGCGTTGGGCGCGCTCTTGTGATCCGTAGATCGATCTTGTTTGTCCTGCTTTATTTTCCACCACGTCTCGCAGGTCCTCCGTGTAGCCCCGGGCCTTGGTGTTTTTATTTGATTGGCGACGGGGTGCGGGTTGGACTTCGAGCTGATACACCACCTTGTCTCGGCCATGAGGTGGCCAGTCAGCCGCATCCTGCGTTGGTAGTGTGGGCTTTAATGCCTCCTCCCCGAGTTGAGGTAGCAACCTGCGCTTTGGGTAACTTTTGGTTGGGCGCTCGAGTCCGTATTCCTCGGCTGCTAGGACCTCAGTCCATCTATCAGTTAGCAGATCTTGATCAGCTTGAAGCTGCCGCTGCTTTTTCTTCAGGCTTTTTGCAGTGGCTATAAGCCGGCGCTTGAAGCGCTCCTGCTCGATGGGATCCTCAGGCATGATGGATTCTTCGTCGCCAAGGCTCGCTTTGTCTTTGGAGAGGGGCATGTAATTGTCATCCTCTGATTCTCCATCCGTTGCCTGTTCCTTGGGGCTAACTTGCCCATCCTCCCGCTCGGCCTGCTCGAAGCCTAGCTGGGCGGGATTGTTTTTGTCTTCGGCACCGTCCGGATTGCTATCATTTCTTATGCCGGTATCGCTATTTTTGCTATGGCGGGGCTTAGAGAGGCGCGTATGACGCCGGTGCTTAGATTGCTTCTCAAGGGGTTTATCCTTCGTTGCCTCATCGCCATCACGTTATTTAGGCGTGTCCACCATATATATATATATCATATGATGAGGTGGCTGTCCAGCGCCCTGTGGGCGGTGGTTCCTGTTCTTCTCCTGCATCGTTGTCCATACCGTCGATGTCTTCGGAGTCGAAGTCAAGCATGTAGGTTAAGTCATCGACAGTGGCTATTAAGTGGGTGGTGGGTGGGGAACGAATTTCTTCATCGTCCGCTTCCCACTCAAGCCGGACATAATTTGGCCAAGAGTCCTGTCGGTGTCAAAACCGGTGGATCTCGGGTAGGGGGTCCCGAAGTCTAGGCGGATGGTAACAGGAGACAAGGGACACGATGTTTTTACCCAGGTTCGGGCCCTCTCGATGGGGTAAAACCCTACTCCTGCTTGATTGATATTGATGATAGGGTAGTACAAGAGTGGATCTACCACGAGATCAAGGAGGCTAAACCCTAGAAGCTAGCCTATGGTATGATTGTTGTAATGGTTGTTCGTCCTACGGACTAAAACCCTCCGGTTTATATGGACACCGGAGAGGGCTAGGGTTACACAGAGTCGGTTACAATGGCAGGAGATCTACATATCCGTATTGCCAAGCTTGCCTTCCACACCAAGGAAAGTCCCATCCGGACACGGGACGAAGTCTTCAATCTTGTATCTTCATAGTCTTGGAGTCCGGCCGATGATGATAGTCTGGCTATCCGGTCACCCCCTAGTCCAGGACTCCCTCAGTAGCCCCTGAACCAGGCTTCAATGACGATGAGTCCGGCGCGCATATTGTCTTTGGCATTGCAAGGCGGGTTCTTCCCCAAATAATTCATAGAAGATTGTGAACACCAGGATAGTGTCCGGCTCTGTAAAATAAATTCCACATACCACCGTAGAGAGAATAATATGTACACAAGTTCAATCTGCTGACGTAATTTGTGGCGTGACGTCACACCACTACCAAGCCTTTACTTGAATCGTTTTTATTATACCACCTCAGCGCGTTTAGCGAAGCGGTTTCCTTGGCACGTCTTGTCGAAGCAGAGATCGTGTTCCCCTTATTCCGGGATTCCCATCAATATGGATGTGGGTAACCCAACCGTGCCCGTTGCCATGCCTCCTCTATCGAAGGTGAGTCCCAAACGGTCACGGGGATGGCTCTTGGTATTCTCCCTCTTTATAATGAGACCAAGGCACGTTTCTTTTCTTCAATCCTCAATCGAATCTGCCCCTCGCCCCGAGTTTCAACACCCAGAGCCCCAGATTCGAGCGTCTCGGACCTTCAACAATGTCCGGCTCCGACCTACAGGGCCGGTGGATGCCCTCCTCCGTCACGGAAGAGGACGTGCTAAAGCTGAGAGAAGCCAGGTACCTGACCTACTAGATTTCGCATAGGTTGCCCGCCAAAGGGCAAGTCATTCCTACTCCCGAGCCCGGCGAGAGCTTCGTGTTTGTGTCCCACCTCCGTCGGGGTTTAGGCTTCCTGATGGATCCTTTTGTGAGAGGCCTCATGTTTTACTATGGGTTGGAATTCCACGACTTGGCTCTGGAGTCCATCCTCCACATCTCATCATTCATTATCGTCTGCGAAGCCTTCCTCCGCACTACCCCTCACTTCGGTTTGGGGCTCAAAACCTTCAACATGGAGCCGAAGATGATCGAGGGGCATCAAGCAGAGTGAGGCGGGGCGGTTGTAGGCAAGAGGGCCGATGCTCCATGGCCCGAGGGCTCTTTCCAGGAGGAGCTCGGCTTGTGGCAGCAGGAGTGGTTCTATATTACCGCTCCCAGGGGCAGCAGGCAGAAGCCGCCGCCCATCTTTCGCTCGGGCCCTCCACAACGGCTGATGTCATGGGTCAACCAAGGGCTCAACTAGGGGCCGTCAAAGGACGTACCCCTATTGCAGGGCCGAATTCGAGACCTCCAAGAGAGGGAGATCAATCTGGTCGTAGTGATGTAGGTTATGCTGATTCGGCGTCTTATGCCTCAAAACGCCGCCCCCGTCGTCTGTGGGAATTCAATCCGAGGGCCACGAGCTCTCCAACACTTCATGGGCGCGACGCCCGTGGAAATGTACAAATTGTTCTTCGGATCACAAGAAGTGTGTCCGGAATTGACCGAGGATGCCGGCCTAAGCTGCAATCGCCCGGATGCTCAAGTAAGTAGCCTTGTGTCCGGACATACCGTTTGTTTGCATATTCTTGGATTTGCCTTTTAACCAACCGTCCTTTGAACAGGCGTGGATAGCGCAAGCCAAACTGATACGGTGTCCGGCCCCCCTTCGAGAGACCACGCCGGATCCGGTGTTGGTCAAGATGCTGGAGGTTGCGCCTCTAGAGGAGGGCGAAGGGGAAAATAGAGAAACTACCACCTCTACTAACGAGGCTTCGGAGAAAGGGGGGATCGAGAATCCCTCCCTTCATGGGGATAAGAGGACCGCTTTCGAAGTCCCGGAGGCTAAGGTCTCAAAGCGGGGGAAGAAATCTTCCCCAGAGGGTCCTACGCCGGGGGAGGCCCCGGCCGCACTATCTTCCCCAAGGAATCAGCCCTCCAGCGAGCCGTGAGTAGAAAAAGGGGAGTATTGTAACAAGGGACGTCCCTATTTTTGCTTCTGAGGATAACTGAAGTTTTTACCTTGTAGTTCGGATCTCCGTCCTTCTCAGCTGAGCTCGTCTTCGGGGGACCTTCGTCCGGAGATGATGGAGAGCGAGACGCCTCCATCTGCCGCACCGTCGGTAGGCGGATGACCTCGAGTGTCATCGCGAGGGTATCCCGAGTCGGCGGGGCGGAGAATCCGCACCAACGGGTGTCTGGTGGGGACTGAAGGATCTGCTCGAGAGGGCGTCTATCTCAGAAGGTCACCGTACATTGATGAGTATGGTGATTGAAAGAATTTCATCCGCCGAGGGCGGGTTGCATGATGCCGTCAGAAGTTTGCTGGCGGGGTTTGAGGTACATAAAAATGACATACCTTTTGATAGTTTTGCGCATAAAGCGCGCCCTGTATAGATAGTAGCCCCTGAGACTCGGTATGTTGTCGAAAGGGACAGCGTGCCGAGGATCATAATCTCAGGTATTAATTCTCGCCTTTCCTACATAGGTGGCGGATAGTCCGGTGGGCAGTCGGACTGATGGAGTTGCCGAACTAAAGCAGCAACTCGACGTTGCAGATGCGGACATCGCGCTGGTCGATAAACGACTTGACGAGTCACAAGGTAGGTTGTTTCTCCGTGGTCACCTAGGAAGGGAGCTGATGCCCATTTCTTACAACATGTATGCTTAATGCAGAGGGTGCCGCTGCTGTGGAGGACCTTCGGGCAGAGCTTGCTCGAGGCAAGGAGTAGGCCAGAAGGAGTGATGCGGCTGCCTCGAAGGTAGCCAAAGAGCTAGAAGCCGAAAGGGCTGCTCACTGCCGAAGCAGGGAGGAAATGACCGGAATGGCCGTGAAGCTGAAGGATGTTACCGACCGCTATGAGGTTCTTAAAAAAGAACGCCGAGCGGAACAAGAAGACCTGAAGAAGGCCACCGCCGAAGCCAAGGATGCCCGTTCTGCAATGAGGGCTATAAAGGAGGAGCTGCGTCAGGCCGGAGACATTGCGGCTGGCTATCCCTTTCTGCTGCGCAGAAGTTCCTGAATCGAAGTATGCTCGGCTTGGCCACCTGTGGGGTCGGAGGATCCTTATCTGGATTTGGCGGCGAGTGCGGCGGATGCGGTTGTGCATTTCCGAAGCCAAAAGGATCACGAGACAGAAGAGCTTTTTTGGTCTCATTTCCACAGTCCGGAGCATTCACTTCCGGTGACCGATCGGTTGGCTGAGTGGGCTGAGCTGAATAGATTGTCCGGATTGGCGATGACGGATGTAGTGACTCATCTGTGGCCGGATAGGCCCAAGCCGAAGAGTTATTTCTGCTTATTGCAGCAATTCCTTGGGGCGGTGCCGCATATCAAGGCGGTGAATCGGTCGGCATGCATAGAGGGTGCGCGGATGGCGCTCGCCTGTGTGAAGACACATTGGACGGAGATGGATGCCACCGCTGTTGCAACCCGGGGTTCGGACGAGAGCCGGTTACCCGCTGAGCACTATTTTGGGGAGGTCCTGCGGGGTGCTCGTGTAATAGAGTCGCAGTGCTCAAAAAATGTCATGTTCAAATGATCTTTATGGTTTGTAAAATGATATTCATAATATAAGTGCTTTTTATACTTGTGCATTCAAGTATTGAAATATCTCCTGTGCGGCCGTTAATGTATACTTGTGTATAACCTGAAAGATGGCAGTCTTCGGCTTCAGCCCCCACGCACATGGTGCGGGGGTGTCTACAAAATAGCGCATTTTCACACTTAATCCAACGTCTTGGTCCTGTGAAGGAGGTGGTAGCGTAGCAAACGAGGCAACCGGACTATGATGCTTTATCACTTTCACTTAGCCATAGGAGTTCAAAGGTGGGGCTACGACATAGCCCCTAGGGGCACCGTGCTCTCCGTATTCGGGGCGCGTATGTGCCTGGCCGAGAAACGGTCCTTCGTCAAAGCGGAGGAATTCTAGACATTCCGGTAGTCAATCGAGTGGTTGACCAGTCTCTCGCTGTATCATGACAGTTAGTTTTCGGCTTTCTCTACTGAGGTGCTCGCCCGGCCGAACCGGGGAACAATCGCAGTAGTTCTCCTAGTGTCGCGTTAGCCGATGATACGGAACGTAAGGCAGCAAAACACAGGAGCCGGGCAAACCCAACATTTGACCAAAGACATGATTCAGAGCTGATGCATATAAGGCCTAACTCGAGACGCCGAACACTCCCTAAGGTATTCGGTCTTTATGATAATAGGCAGAACAATGCCCTAAGCCCCTAGTGTCCAGGTACAGGCGAAAATTTCTGACGCGGCCGATGCCAAAACGCCAGCCTCCTCCTCGGTTATACTGAAAAAAAAACCCGGGGGATGTGTATCAACAAGAGACAGTAAGAAAGGTTTACGCAGGGTCTTAATCTGAGAAGAATCCTCGCGACGGGTCCCTGCTGCACGTCTGCGCCTGTGTCTCCGTTGTGCTGTATCCTGGACGGGTGTAGCACGCTGTTCATCTGTAAAAGAGAGGAACTTAGTTTGAAAATAAATCGTGCAAAAAATGTAATGAAAACAAAGTATGAATGAATGAATAAAGTTGAGCTTTTATTGGCTCTTTATTGTTCATACACACAACCCCTTGTGAAGGGGTATGCGGCTAGGGATCCTCTAGTTTATTTATGCCGGACTCGCCTAGCCGTGTCCGGGGTCTTGAACGACCTTTTAATGAGATGATGCCGCGTGGACCGGGCATTTTAAGTGTAAGAGACGCGTAATGCGGTATTGCGTTAAAGCGGGCGAAAGATTCACGTCCCAATAGTGCTTGATGGCTACTTTTGAATGGGGCGACACGGAAGATTAGCTTTTCGCGACGGAAGTTGTCGGGTGACCCGAACACAACTTCTAGTAGTAAGGAGCCCGTGCACTTGGCGCAAGGGCCTGGCGTCACTCCTTTGAAGGAAGTGCGGCTATGGCGAATTTTAGTAGGGTCTATCCCCAACTTGCGGATTGTGTCCGGATATAGCAGGTTTAAATCGCTGCCGCCATCCATTAGGACTTGTGTAAATTGTAGTCCGTCGATTATAGGATCCAATATCAGAGCAGTCCATCCTGTGTTTGAGTACTACGGAATAATCCGGTGGTCGAAAGTAATTGGTTTTGCATCAATCTCGGATTCCGCTGGGGTGGACCGTGCGATCGTGCTTTAGCGGTGCCGCACTATTGTTCCGTATTATCACATGAAGTGAGTTTACTGTTTTGACTTCTTGTGGGAAAGTCTTTTGTTTTCCGGCGCTCTGCTGGTGGGGTTCGTTGTCGTCCTCGCTTGGCATGTCGAGCCCCTTGTGTTCGGCGTTGAGTCGGCCGGACTGTTTGAAGACCCAACAATCTCGGTGGGTGTGATTTGCAGGCTTCTCGGGGGTACTGTGGATTTGACATATCCGATCCAAAATTTTGTTTAGGTTGGATAGCTCGTCACTGTTGTCCTTAGGAGGCAATGTTTTGTTGTTCGGCCGCGAGCTTTTTGAATCCGGCATTGACCGCCGTGTTCTTTGGGCCCTTTTCTTTATTTCGGCGCTGATCCTTTCCGCGCCGTGATTTTCCGTTTCCATCTCTGATATCGGATGTACTCGGGTCGCTGGTGCTGCTTCTTGCTAGCCAGCTATCTTCCCCCGCGCAAAAGCGGGTCATGAGGCTTGTTAGCGTGGCCATTGTTCTTGGCTTTTCCTGGCCGAGGTGTCTGGCGAGCCATTCGTCTCGGACGTTATGTTTAAAAGCTGCTAAGGCTTCGGCGTTCGGACAGTCGACTATTTGGTTCTTTTTGGTGAGGAACCTGTTCCAGAATTTGCGTGCTGACTCTCCGGGTTGTTGGGTTATGTGACTTAAATCGTCTGCATCCGAAGGGCGGACATAAGTCCCCTGAAAATTTGCTCTAAACGCGTCCTCGAGCTCTTCCCAACTTCCAATGGTATTTTCTAGGAGGCGTTTGAGCCAATGCCGAGCTGGTCCTTTGAGCTTGAGGGGTAGATATTTTATGGCGTGGAGATCGTCTCCTCTAGCCATATGTATGTGTAGGATGTAATCCTCAATCCAGACTCAGGTCATTGTTCCGTCGTATGCCTCTATGTTTACGGGCTTGAATCCCGCTGGAAATTCATGATCCAGCACCTCACCGGTGAAACATAGTGGGTGTGCGGCACCCCTGTATTTAGGTGTGCCATTATCTTCGAACACTCGGAGTTTTGTGTTGCTTCCTGGGGCCCTCTTCTTTGGCCCATAAATGGACCTGACCGGGCCATCTGTTTTGCGAGGATCTTTATGTGTGTCATGTGCCGGCTTGTGTGCGGCATCGCTTGCCGCTCTTGGCCTGTCATCTAGTCGTCTATCCGGCCAGGCGGCCTCTTTGCTTTTTGATTGTGGGGGCTCTACGGCCTCCTCGTCGAATTCGGGCAGCAGCTTGCGCTTCGGGTAGCTCTTTGCTTGGTGGCTATTGCCATATTTGTCCGCGGTCTTGAGTACTTTGCTCCACCTCATTCTGAGTATGTCTTCCGCTGTTTTGAGCTTCCGTTTCTGCTTCTTCAAACTTCTTGTAGTGGCGACAAGCCTTTTGTGAAGGTTCTTATGCTCCGATGGTGGGTCCGGCGTGAGATCGTCTGGACTGTTGTTTTCGCCGAAGATGGGTTGATTGTCCGATTCATCCTGTTCGGATGGTTGCTTGGTTGCATGTTCGTCGTCCACTTGTTTGCCCTGCTCTACGGCTGGGTCATTATGGGTGCTGTTGTTATCAAGGCGGGACTTGGGGTGGCGCTTGCGTCACCGTTTTGGTTGTTTTTCGGGGGAATTATCCTTCGCCGCGTCCCGTTGTTCCTCGTTATCGCTCCCTTTTGGGGTGTCCACCATATATATATCATGAGTTGAGGTGGCTTTCCAGTACCCGGTAGGCACTGGTTCTTGGTCGTCTCCGGCATCGTCGTCCATACCGTCGATGTCTTCGGAGTCGTAGTCTAGCATGTCGGTTAAATCGTCAATAGTGGCTACAAAGTGGGTGGTGGGTGGGCTTTGGATTTCTTTGTCGTCTGCATCCCAACCGTCCTGGCCGCAGTCCAGCCAGGGCTCTCCTGATAACGAGAGATACTTTAGCGAATTCAGGATGTCGCCAAAGGGTGAGTGCTGAAAGATGTCTGCGGCGGTGAACTCCATGATCGGCGCCCAATCAGATTCGATTGGTAGGGGCGCAGGAGGTTCGGAGTCCGGTGAGGAGTCCGGCACCTCGGAGTCACGAGCTTTACAAGGGACAAGATCAGTATTCGGCTCCATCGCCGTAGGAGTTGCAGCCCCCGAGGCGGTGTCTAGCCACCCGTCCTCGATCTGCGCGGTCAGCTCCGAATTAAGGATCGGAGCGGACTCATGTGCGGCCTCCAGGGCACTGTCCGGCAGCAGAGCTAAATCATGCCCATCACGACAGTGCGGCGCGCTCGACTGTGGCTCAAATCCATCGAAGATCAAGTCTTCGCGGATGTCCGCCGTGAAATTTAGGCTTCCAAATCTAACCTGATGGCCAGGGGCGTAGCTTTCGATCTGCTCCAGATGGCCAAACGAATTAGCCCGTAGTGCAAAGCCGCCGAACACGAAGATCTGTCCGGGGAGAATAGTCTCACCCTAGACTGCGTTGTTGTTGATGATTGAAGGAGCCATCAAGCCTATCGGTGACGACACAGTGGAACTCTCAATGAAAGCACCAATGTCGGTGTCAAAACCGGTGGATCTTGGGTAGGGGGTCCCGAACTGTGCATCTAGGCGGATGGTAACAGGAGACAAGGGACACGATGTTTTTACCCAGGTTCGGGCCCTCTCGATGGAGGTAAAACCCTACTCCTGCTTTATTGATATTGATGATATGGGTAGTACAAGAGTGGATCTACCACGAGATCAAGGAGGCTAAACCCTAGAAGCTAGCCTATGGTATGATTGTTGTAATGGTTGTTCGTCCTACGGACTAAAACCCTCCGGTTTATATAGACAACGTAGAGGGATAGGGTTACACAGAGTCGGTTACAATGGTAGGAGATCTACATATCCGTATTGCCAAGCTTGCCTTCCACGCCAAGGAAAGTCCCATCCGGACACGGGACGAAGTCTTCAATCTTGTATCTTCATAGTCTTGGAGTCCGGCCGATGATGATAGTCCGGCTATCCGGACACCCCCTAGTCCAGGACTCCCTCAAGTCCCCTGACAGAGAGTGAGACCTTAATGAATTTAGCATGTCGCCCAAGGGCGAGTGGAGAAAGATATTGTCGGTGGGAAACGACACTTATGGGATCACGAGGATCCCTTCTGCGGTTGCGGGGATTGGGATTGTGAGAAGAGCAGGATTAGTAACCAGCACAAGGATCGTTTACCCAGGTCCGGGCCGCGAGGAACGCGTAAAACCCTAGTCCTGCTTTGGTGGATGTATTGAGTGTTCTTGAGCTCCTGAACTAGCTACGGTGACTACGTGGTTCCAAAGAGCCGAATCCCTCTCCAGTACACCATGGGCCTCTTTTTATAGTCGAAAGGGGCTGACACAGTGGCACACAGGAGGTGGAAAGGCCTACAGTGCTACGAGCTTATCGCTCGTATTACTGGACAAGGCGCATTTAATGCGAGCTTATGTGTCCTCTTGCTTTATCGGGGATGGGAGCGAGGCCCGTCCTGTCCGTCGCCGCTCTTCCTCACTTCGACACGCGCCATGGCCAGCGATGCATGCGGCCCCATGTAGGCAGGCAAGCAGCTAAGGTGGCGCAGCGGTGGAGCCTCCACGAAGATCTGCATGTCGCCACACACGCGTGTGCTGAGTTGGCCTGGAAGCTACATGTTGCCACGCAGGTGCCTGCCCAGCTGGTTGGGCTGGCAGCTGCATGCGAACGGCGGTGGAGATTTGGTTGGTGCAGGCCTGGCGGTGGCCCCGCTGACGCCCTTGGCAAGGGTCTTGCCAGGGGGTCTTGCCGTGGTGCGCTGGCGTCCCCGGCAAGGATCTTGTCGGGGGTCTTGTGGGTTTACTCGGCAAGGATCTTGTCGCGGATTGTTGCCTTCCAATCCTCATATGATCTTGAATATTCTTTGTCTTCACAAAGATCTGCATGCCACCATGGAGGTGCCTCCCGAGCCCTGGCCCAACGTGGTTGATGGTGTTGGAGACCGTGGGTTCGAGGGTGGCTCACTCCACTGGTGTGGGCGAGCCGCCCTGGCAAGGGCCTTGCCGGGGCTGATGAGGCTGCCCTGGCAAGGGTCTTGCCGGGGAAACCTGCTTCGTCCATCTGCTCTCTTTAGCTTTGCGTTGATTGTCTTGCGGCTTCGACTCCTCCCTTTTGCCCTGCTGAGTGTGGCTTCGGCATGTGGCTCTGATTGCCCGTGCACAAGGGGTACAAAGGAGTGCCCCTACTTTAGTACATCGACAGGAGCCCCCGGGCCTGGGCCACATATAGGCGCAACGCGTTGTTGGGCCAGGCCCAAAACGGTGCGCGGGTAGGCGGGGCGGTTTTAACTGTAGTAACTTTCCGTCTGCTGCGCTTCCCCACGACCCGCGTTGGATATGCGACGTGGGGGTCGCACGCACGTGCATGACCGAAGCACGTTGGCGTCATCTTGTGGTGGACAGTAAAGAGGCGGCTTGCATGTCTCCTCGAGACCGCAGGGCCACTGCTCATTTACTGCCTTTACTTGGGAATTGTCGCTCCACGCGTCTCATTGCACCCATCTCTTGCGCCACGTTTGCTGCATGCATGACGCAGAGAGAATGACAGGCGCGCGGGATACGGGAAGTCATGCGCGCGTGGGTCGATTCCCACGTGCCTTCAATTGAGCGGGGAGGACGGTCGACGGCCCCGCCCGTTGTCACTTCGTCGAGCCGGATTGGCCGAAAGGGGCGGCCGCGCCCTACCCCCGCCCCTTTTATAAGGAGGGGACCAGGAGGAACGGTGCCTCTCAATCCTTCGTCATCCGCTTCTCTTCATTCCTGTTCCCCCTTCCTTCTGCCATGGCGAGGGGGCGTGGCAACGCTTCATCGGTGGCGGCGAGGGTCTCGGCTAGACAACACATCGCTCCTCCCCAAGAGCTCGTGGCGGCAGAGCCAACCGTTAGAGGAAGGGGGAGGGGGCGTGGTCGAGGCCGTCGCGGTGCCCGGGGAAGAGGAGGACGGGGCGGCGCATCGGCCTCGCCTCCACCTGCGGCCCCTCCCCCGGTGGAGGGCCATGTCGGCGACAACCCTTACGAGTTCTTCATCAGGCTGCGCCAGCTGCCGCGCCATCGTCTTCGCCTCCCGACTCCATTTGCACGGGAGATGGAGCTGGACCCGCCGCAGGCGCTGCGGCTGCATATGAGGGGCTATGGGAACAACACCACATGGGCCGACGTCGATGTCCCCACCCCTCACGTCATGTATCTTCGCCGAGGGTGGAAGACTTTTGCCCGTATCCAAAGCCTGACGGAGGGGCTCACTCTCCATTTCAAATTGATGGAGAGCGACCTCCTCTCCGTCAAGGTCTTCGGGCACTTCGGGACTCTCGTAAGGTGCTGTGTGGAGAGCTCCTCTGACGATGAAGATTCCTCCTTGAGCGAGAGTGGCGAGGAGGACAACGGCAGCGACGACAAGGGTAGCGGCCAGCAGGCTGACGGGTCCGACTAAACGTCGGACGCCGCTCCGGGGCGACACCGGCGACCCCATCATCCATGTCTCCGGCTCCTTGAACTTCTTGGGGTCGCCTCCTTGGGCAGCTGGCGAAGGGAGGCCGGAGAAGGCGTAGAAGGCGGGCGGCAGGCCGTCAAGTCGGAGTATGATGGCACCGACGCCTTCGTAGCGTATTGACGGACTGCTGCCTCATCTTCCAGCTCTCCCTCCGGTGCCACCACCGCCAACCCTCTCCTAGGCGACCGCCGGCATGTTCTCTTGGTGCCTTCTGCTCCTCGTACCTTGCCTAGGCACTTCTTCTGCCCTTTTTCGCTTCCTTGACCTGCTTCCTGAGGAGAGGGACAAGAAAGGGATTTGATACGTCTCCAACGTATCTATAATTTTTGATTGTTCCATGCTATTATATTACCCCTTTTGGATGTTTATGGGCTTTATTTTACACATTTATATAATTTTTGGGACTAACCTACTAACCGGAGGCCCAACCCATATTGCTATTTTTTTTGCCTATTTCAGTATTTCGAAGAAAAGGAATATCAAACGGAGTCCAAACGGAATAAAACCTTCGGGAGCGTGATTTTTGGAACGAACGTGATCTAGAGGACTTAGAGTGCAAGTCAAGAAGCAGCCGGGACTCCCACGAGATAGGAGGGCGCGCCCCCCCTATAGGGCGTGCCCCTGTCTCGTGGGCCCCTCGGGCGGCCACCGACGTACTTCTTCATCCTATATAAGCCTACGTACCCCAAAAATATCCAGGGAGCAGACGAGACACAAATTCCACCACCGTAACATTCTGTATCCGCGAGATCTCATCTTGGAGCCTTCGCCGGCACTCTGCTGGAGGGGGAATCGACCACGGAGGGCTTCTACATCAACATCCTTGCCCGTCCGATGAGTTGTGAGTAGTTTACCACAGACCTACGGGTCCATAGTTATTAGCTAGATGGTTTTTTCTCTCTTTTTGGATCTCAATACAATGTTCTCCCCCTCTCTTGTGAAGATCTATTCGATGTAAACTCTTTTTGCGGTGTGTTTGTCGAGATGCGATGAATTGTGGGTTTATGATCAAGTTTATCTATGAATAATATTTGAATCTTCTCTGAATTCTTTTATGTGTGATTGAGTTATCTTTGCAAGTCTCTTCGAATTATCAGTTTGGTTTGGCCTACTAGATTGATCTTTCTTGCCATGGGAGAAGTGCTTAGCTTTGGGTTCAATCTTGCGGTGTCCTTACCCAAAGGATGAAAAGGGTTGCAAGGCACGATTGTATTGTTGCCATTGAGGATAACAAGATGGGGTTTATATCATATTGCTTGAGTTTATCCCTCTACATCATGTCATCTTGCTTAATGCGTTACTCTGTTCTTATGAACTTAATACTCTAGATGCAGGCAGGAGTCGCTCGATGTGTGGAGTAATAGTAGTAGATGCAGGCAGGAGTCGGTCTACTTGTTGCGGACGTGATGCCTATATACATGATCGTGCCTAGATAATCTCATAATTATTCCCTTTTCTATTAATTGCTCGACAGTAATTTGTTCACCTACCGTAATACTTATGCTATCTTGAGAGAAGCCACTAATGAAATCTATGGCCCCCGGGTCTATCTCATATCATATTTGCTTCCAATCTACTTTTATTTGCATCTTTACTTTTTGCATCTATATTATAAAATACCAAAAATATATTTATCTTATCTTACTATCTTTATTAGATCTCACTTTCGCAAGTGGGCGTGAAGGGACTGACAACACCTTTATTGCGTTGGTTGCGAGTGCTTAGTTTGTTTGTGTAGGTGCGTGGGACTTTTGAGGAGCCTCCTACTGGATTGATACCTTGGTTCTCGAAAACTGAGGGAAATACTTACGCTACTATTGCTGCATCACCCTCTCCTCTTTGAGGAAAACCAACGCAGGCTCAAGACGTAGCAGGATTACGGGCATCTTATCTCTTTTTAGTCTGTAAGCCTTTGGGCCTTCGTTAAATTTAGAACTTGTAATCCTCTTGCTCATGTTTTTCACTCCATATGAACTGTACATGTACGAGATGTTTTTAATGAAAAATGGATGTTTGCTCGGTTTTTCGTTCATGGGTGAAACCCGCGACAAGGAGCGACTCCTCATTATTATTTAAGATAAATGTTTTTCGCCCGGCAACTGGCCTTGCCGTCCCCCCACTTTGCTCGACCTTTCTCACGCCTTGGCGGAGGCAGGGATGAAGCGGGCTTAGGCTCCTCGTTCCATTTCCTTGCTGCCGCGACTACAACCAAATCCGGACCCAGGAGAAGACCCTTGGGTACAGAAAAAGGGGAGCACGGTAGCCTAGAAATAAAACGTGGTTTCATATATCCCAGTTCCATATCGAAGTGCATGATAGAGGATGAAGGACTTATCTGGATCTGCAGCCCCCGGCAACCTTGGCTTGCCGCGGTTGGATCCTTGTACTTGTAGCCCCCGGCAACTTTGGTTTGCCGGGGTCGGGACGCCGGTCCATTCCCTTTCTTCCAAATAGCTCGGCAGAAGTGCTCATGTGCCCTGCGAACCAAAGAGGACAGAAAAGAACAGAGAGACGCGCACTCGACCTCTAAGCTAGGGGTTAGCCACCGCTAAGCATTATCAACCCTAACCGAGGAAGAGACTCGACCTAGCATGCATGCTATAACTTAGGGCGCGAGCGCTTCGTTTATTTATGCTCAGGGTCTGCGCCTGGCTTTGTACGAAGGGTTACATGCCTTGCTGGCAAGGCTTGTACAAAAGGTGGCTTGCCGGGAGGCCCGGTAGCCACGCCTTATGGGTAAAACTTGCGAAAATGCTCGATGTTCCAGGAGTTGCTCACTGGAATGGCATCTTCGGTCTCCAGGCGGACTGCGTCGGGCCTGGTGACTCGTGTTACCCGATAAGGGCCTTCCCACTTCGGCGTCAACTTGTTGGAATTCTTGGCCAACTGAACGAGCCGAAGAACAAGGTCGCCTTCCTCAAAGCTCTGGGCATGAACGTTGCGGCTATGGTAGCAGCGCAAGTCTTGCTGGTAGTATGCTGCTCTCACGGCTGCCTGGAGACGATCTTCCTCAAGGAGTGTTGCATCATCTTGCCGCAACCGCTCTTGCTCAAGCTCATCATAAGCGAGCACTCGAGGTGACTTGTATATGAGTTCCGTGGGGAGAACTGCTTCTGCCCCGTAGACCAAGGCAAAGGGCATTTGGCCAGTGGCTCGATTTGGCGTCGTTCTGATCGACCAAAGAACCGCCGGCAACTCGTCAATCCAACGCCTTCCACACTTGGGCAGCCTGTCAAAAGTCTTCGTTCTTAAGCCTCACAGAACTTCAGCATTTCTCACTCTGCCTGGCCGTTGCTCCGTGGGTGTGCCACAGAAGCAAAACAGACCTTGCTGCTGAGATCCTCAATGTACAGCATGAAGGCGTGGCTTGTGAACTGTGTGCCATTGTCGGTGATGATCCTGTTGGGTACCCCAAAACGGCTAACTAGTCCCTTGAAGAACTTGATGGCTGACTGCGCTGTCACCTTCCTCACTGCTTCCGCCTCTGGCCACTTTGTGAACTTGTCGATTGCAATGTACAGGTACTCAAAGCCCCTGACGACACGAGGGAAAGGGCCCAATATGTCAAGCCCCCAGACCGAGAAGGGCCAGGAGAGAGGGATGGTTTGAAGGGCTTGAGCTGGTTGATGAAGCTTCTTTGAATGGAACTGGCACGCTTCACACTTGGTTACTAGTGCCGTCGATCTCGGAGGCGCAAGGCGAAGAAACCTTGCCGGAAAGCCTTGCCAGCAAGGGCCCTTGACCCTATGTGGGAGCCACATATGCCTCCATGTATCTCTGCCAACAGCTCTAGTCCTTCCTCCCGGGAGGTTCACTTCAATTTCACCCCATTCGGTCTTTTTCTATACAAGACGTTGTCAACGAATTGGTACAGAGCAGATCGGCGGGCTACTCTCTCTGCTTCTTCCTGCTCCTCAGGAAGCTCTCCTTTTTGGAGGAATCGAATGGTGTGTTGTGCCCATGCCGGAGCCCGTGGCTCGACGACAAGGACCAAAGGCATCTCTTCTGCCACGGGAGCGGCCGTATCTATGGCTATGGCCTGAGGCTGTGCCGGAGTTGGTTGCTCCACGGCAGGATCGGCATCCACAGCAACATCTTCGCCAGCGGCTCCAGGGAGCTCGGTGGGGAAGTACTTGCCGGGGCCTAGCTTCCTCCGCTTGTTCTGCCCGGTTGATGGTTTCACGGATGGTTGAGTTCACCGAAGCACAAAAGTACCTGGTTCCACAGGTAGCTTAAGGGCAGCGCACTTTGACAGGTAGTCGGCAATGTAGTTTTCCGTCCGAGGGACGGTGCTCGCCAGATACCGTCAAAGCGCCCTCCGCTTCTCACTTCATCCACGTAAGCTTCCATCAACGGGCTTTGATAATCTTTGTTGATCTGCCTGACGACGAGCTACGAGTCGCCCCTGACGATGAGCTTTTTCACTCCGAGGTCCGCCGCGATCTTGAGACCGGCAACCAAGCCCTCGTACTCGGCGGTGTTGTTAGTTGACATCTCCCGGGGAAAGTGCATTTGGATGACATACTTGAGGTGCTCTCCGGTGGGTCCGACAAGCAGCACACCAGCACCGGCGCCTTGCAGCGAAAAAGCCCCATCGAAGTACATGATCCAGTTGCGGCTCATTTCCTTGCCGGGGAGAGTGGTCTCCTGTACCTCTTCGTCGGGCGTCGACGTCCATTCTGCAACGAACTCCGCCAAGACTCTGCTTTGAATCGTCGAGGTGCTTTCGAACTTTAAACCGAAACTCAACAGCTCCAGGGCCCATTCCACGATCCTCCCTATTGCATCTGGGTTATGCAGTATCCGTTGCAATGGGAGGCGGGTGACCACGGTGATCTCGTGCGCTTGGAAGTAATGACGTAGCTTCCTCGAGGCCATAAGGAGGCCGAAGAGCAATTTTTGCACGCCTGAGTACCTCGACCTAGCCCCCTGCAAGAGGGAGCTGACGAAGTAAACTGGGTGCTGCATCATTTTCTTCTTCTGTGCCACTTCACCCAGTCACGCAGGCCCTGTCGCATTGGCGTCAGCCTCTGCCAGGGACCCAGTCTTGCCGGGACCGAGCCCTGCCGGGGAGGGTTCCGGCTCGCCATCCGTTGACTCTGCCGCTGCCGTTGCCTCTTCGTCGACCTCTCTCTGCCCACCAGTGCGATGCTGACAATCTGATTCGTTGTCGCTAGGTACAGTAGTAATGGATCTTGTGGTCTGGGCGCAACCAGCACTGGGGTAGAGGTGAGGTACTTCTTCAAATCCTACAGCGTCGCCTTGGCCTCTGGGGTCCACTCCATCGGGCCCGTCTTTTTCAAGATCTTGAAAAAGGGAAGGGCACGCTTCGCGGACTTGGAGATGAATCTGCTCATGGCGGCAACGCAGCCAGTGAGCCGACACACGTCTTTGATCCATTTAGGTGCCTCAATCTGCACGATGGCCTTTATATTATCTGGGTTTGCCTCAATCCCGCGCTGCGACACAAAGAACCCGAGAAGCTTGCCAGACGGGACACCAAAGACACACTTCTCAGGGTTCAACTTGAGGTTGATCTTGCGCAGGTTCGCAAATGTTTCCTCTAGATCTTGCACAAGTGTTGCTTTGTCCTTGGTTTTGACCACTATGTCATCCATATAAGCTTCCATATTTCTATGTAGCTGGGGCTCAAAACCAATTTGGACACATGGGTTGATGAATGCTATCTTCTCCTCGTCTTCTTCTTAGGAGCCATGACGATGAAGAACTGCTAGGCCAACTACTAGACCAGATTCTCACAATTGCGCCCCCTACCTGGCGCGCCAAAGATGTCGGTGGGAAACGACACCTATGGGATCACGAGGATCCCTTCTGCGGTTGCGGGGCGCGGGATTGTGAGAAGAGCAGGATTAGTAACTAACACAAGGATCGTTTACCCAGGTTCGGGCCGCGAGGAACACGTAAAACCCTAGTCCTACTTTGGTGGATGTATTGAGTGTTCTTGAGCTCCTGAACTAGCTACGGTGGCTGCATGGTTCCAAAGAGCCGAATCCCTCTCCAGTACGCCATGGGCCTCCTTTTATAGTCGAAAGGGGCTGCCACAATGGCACACAGGAGGTGGAAAGGCCTACAGTGCTACGAGCTTATCGCTCGTATTATAGGACAAAGCGCATTTAATGCGTAGCTTAGGTGCCCTCTTGCTTTATCGGGGATGGGAGCGAGGCCCGTCCTGTCCGTCGCTGCTCCTCCTCACTTCGACACGCACCCTGGCCAGTGATGCATGCGGCCACATATAGGTAGGCAAGCAGTTGAGGTGGCGCGATGGTGGAGCCTCCACGAAGATCTGCATGCTGCCACGCAGGCATGTGCTGAGTTGGCTTGGAAGCTGCATGTTGCCACGCAGGTGCCTGTCCAGCTGGTTGGGTTGGCAGCTGCATGTGAACGACATTGGAGATTTGGTTGGTGCGGGCCTGGCAATGGCCCCACTGACGCCCTTGGCAAGGTTCTTGTCGGGTGGCCCGGCAAGGGTCTTGCTGTGGCGCGCTGGCGTCCCAGGCAAGGATCTTGCCGGGGGTCTTGTGGGTTTCCTCGGCAAGGATCTTGTCGCGGATTGTTGCCTTCCAATCCTCATCTAATCTTGAATATTCTTTGTCTTCACAAAGATCTGCATGCCACCATGGAGGTGCCTCCCGAGCCCTGGCCCAATGTGGTTGATGGTGTTGGAGACCGTGGGTTCGAGGGTGGCTCACTCCACTGGTGTTGGCGAGCCGCCCCGGCAAGGGCCTTGCCGGGGAAACCTGCTTCGTCCATCTGCTCTCTTTGGCGTTGCGTTGATTGTCTTGCGGCTTCGACTCCTCCCTTTTGCCCTGCTGAGTGTGGCTTCAGCCTGTGGCTTTGACTGCCCGTGCACAAGTAAAGGGGTACAAAGGAGTTCCCCTATTTTGGTACATCGATAGGTATCCTCGGAGGTAAAATCCATGATCGGTGCCCAATCAGATTCGATTGGCATGAACCCATGCGGTTCCGAACCTATGACCGGACACGAGTCCGAGGGTCCGATGACACAGATTTCTTTGGAGGTGAAGACTGTGTTCGGCTCTAGCGCCAATGAGTGTGTGGCCTCCATGGCAGGGTCTATCCACCCATCCTCAGATGGCACGATGTGCTCCGGATTAAGAGTTGGGGCAACCTCAGGTGTAATCTCCTGAACCCCGTCCGATGGCCGATCTAAGTCGTGCTCATCGTGACTGTTCGGCGCACCTGCCATGGGCTCGAATCCGTCGAAGATCAAATCTCTACGGATTTCGGCAGTATAGTTCAAGCTTCCAAACCTGACCTGGTGGCCAGGGGTGTAGCTATCGATCTACTACAGATGGCCAAGTGAATTGGCCCGCAGTACGAAGCCGCCGAATACGAAGATCTGTCCGGGGAGGAAAACCTCGCCCTGGATCGCATCGTTGCAGATGATTGAAGGAGCCATCAAGCCTTATGGTGATGGCACAGTGGACCTCTCAATGAAACCACCAATGTCGATGTCAAAACCGGCGGATCTCGGGTAGGGGGTCCTGAACTGTGCGTCTAAGGCTAATGGTAACAGGAGGCGGGGGACACAATGTCTACCCAGGTTTGGGCCCTCTCGATGGAGGTAATACCCTACTTCCTGCTTGATTGATCTTGATGATATGAGCATTACAAGAGTAGATCTACCGCGAGATCGTAGAGGCTAAACCCTAGAAGCTAGCCAATGATTATGATTGTTGTTCTTGTCCTACGGACTAAACCCTCCGGTTTATATAGACACCGGAGGGGGCTAGGGTTACACAGAGTCGGTTACAGAGAAGGAGATCTACATATCCGAATTCCCAAGCTTGCCTTCCACGCAAAGGAGAGTCCCACCCGGACGCGACACGAAGTCTTCAATCTTGTATATTCATAGTCCAACAGTCCGGCCAAAATATATAGTCCCACCCGGACACGGGACGAAGTCTTCAATCTTGTCTCTTCATAGTCCAACAGTCCGGCAACTGTCAAAGCTCACGAGAACACATGAGCAGATGTTGAAGACACGCCTGTCCGCCCTATCGATGAGAACCTCAATGAGTCTCAGATCATGCTCACTGGCACCTCTCACGCAACATCAGTCGGATCAGGTGATGGAGGGCTTAGCCAGCAAGGTCTGACAGACACGCAAGCTGAGGCGGCCACTGAAGCTTCTGTCAAACGGTATGGTTCTCAGCTTCTGAAAAAATTGGCTTACCAGAGGCGCAAGAAACTGAGGCTACCATCACCCCCCGTCCAGCTTCACCAACTGTGTCGTTCCGTCCAACTTCACCAGTTGTGCCCCCCAGCCCATCGCAAAGGCCGTCTTCACCAAATGCACTGTCAGCAGCTGAAATTCATTTAGCTGCGAAGAAAGTTGTGGTCCAGGAGCTTGGTATACGCGTGGCTGAAAAGGGAACTGGTGTCGCCATCCCACTATGCACCATGCAGAAGGAGGCCCCACGCAGGTGAATGATTTTTTCCATGGTCTTTTTTATTAATGATGTGCCTGATACAACATGGTAAATCCAGTTGTTTGAGTATGGTAGTTTGGGTAATTTCATGCTGATAATTAACTTGATCATATTTCCCTTGTAGGGCACCTAGCAAACAATCTGCTGCTGCTAATGATATAGAGATTGCACCACTAAAAATGTATCCACATTCTTACTTTCGTTTATGTTCAGTAGTTCTTTTCTATTTTTCTATACTATTTTCATGTGCACTGAAACTATAGTTATGTTTTACACCTTCCAACACGCTTGTTATTTTCTTCTTTTTGTCTGATAACTTATTTTGATGAACATTGATAACTCAAATATGCCCCCCCTGATAATTTAGAGTTGCCAATCTTAGTAACTGTTTGTGCTTGTAACATTTGGTTATTTTTTTTCATGCAGCGCACCTATGAAACAAGTTGCTGCTGCTAAGGGTTCACCAAGTGTATCATGAAAAAGGTGTTTACATACCTTTCTTGTTTGCTGTTATACAAAACAAATTGTTTTTTTGTTCATATCATTTGATAACTCTATATTTCTAGTCCTTGATAACTTTATATTTTTTTCCCTGGGTGTTAGTTACACCTGAGGTATGTGACATCTTTTTTTGTTTGTAATAGACGGTAACTTAGGTTTAACAACATGTGTAATCTCACTACTACTCTTGTGTACCCATATTTCAGTCATTCAAAAGATAAATACGCTATGAAAAAGGTGCAATTCGCCAAGACCAGATCCTCTCCACGACTAAGGGCAACATTGTCGCAGACAACATCATCGGATACAACTAAAGTTATCCATCTTGATGAATCTCCCATGGCGACATCTCCGTCTGATAAAGCAGCAGCAGCTAGCAAGGGCGCATTTGATGCTGTTACGGCGACATCAGCTGGTGTTTCTGATGACCCTGTAGATCAGCTCGCTGCAGCGGCAGCTGTTAATGCTGTTGTTGAAGATATCGCCAACGCGGCTGAGGCTATTGTATGTGAAAACAAAGTCGTTGCCAATGTAGGGCATGATAGAGTTGAAGGTATTTCTGTCTGCCATCACCTTTTTTTTCTTGTATGTAATGATGATTTATGTTGACGATGTGTTAAATATTTTTCCGCTGTAGCCGTTCGTGTCATTGAAGAAGTTGTGGGAGGTACCCGAGTCAATATGCCTATTGATACGACTACAGCTGGAGGTCAAGAGAATGATGCCCAGAATCCTGCGGCCACGGGTTGGTAACTTCACTTTCTTCTGTTGATAACTAGTCTGTTTAAGCCATGATAACTCAAGTTAACGTTCGGACATTAACAAATACAATGCCCACGTCATGTTTACCTGATGCATTTTTTCCATTTTGTGTGTTACTTTTGGTGTTTGTTGCAATAGCTAACCCTGTGTTGGAGTCGAGCACCCCTGGAGCTAGATAATACGATGGTAATTTTAAACCACCCAGCTGCTCTCTTGGGCTTGATGCCATCTTTGGTGCGAGTCCACAAGTGCCACCATCTACTGAAGCAACTCCAACGGCTCAAGCTGTACCAGCATTAGCTCAAGTTCCACCTGCAGCACCAGAAGCATCAGCGGCGGCGCCATTGGCTCAAGTACCACCTGCAGCACCAGAATCATTGGTGGCAGAGGGATCGGATCAAGTTCCACCTGCAGCAGCACCATCAGCTCAAGTACCACCTGCAGCACCAGCTACTGGCCCTGTCACCGTTCTGGGGCTTGCATCTCCTGTTGCTGCTGGCTCCAAGGGCAAGATAGTGGTGAAAGTTGCCAATGCGCAACCGGTTGCTTGGTCTGCGCCACCCAACTCCGGTAAGTGAAGAGTGTCTTCGCTTTCTGCAGCGAGAGTGATGGATTGACATATGTCAGTGTACATATTTTGTTTGTGGTTTGGTGTGCTCCCGTTATCTATGTGTTTGGAATTAGCTATGCTTTCGTGTGTAGGGATGATTGTAATACTACTTCTATGCTTTTTGTGTGATGTAAATGAACATCTGTGCTTTCAGTACCCGGAATATATATTTCTGTTCTGTTCCCTACAATATTTTGTATGACTCTAGCGTAGATGATAACTCCAACCTCTTTCCCCCTAGTAACTTTGTCAGTTTTGAAAGCTGAAGTTATCCGTTACTAACTTTTATCTGTTAGTAACTTTAGTAAGCGCGTGATACATACATCTCCTATCATTGCCTATTTATTTTCCTTAATTTGTTGTCATGCTTACAAAACATTAATGCACTGGTAGTAGCAGGTGTGTACTCTTATTCATCTTAAATTTGTTATTATCCCCTCATTTTATAATTACCCTGATAAGTCTATTTGACACTATCTTGGTAACTGAAATGTTCAAATCCTGATAATTTATGAACCATTGACATGATAACTCCAGCCACATATATATTCTTTACCAATTCTGGGCTATACAATTCTTTTTGGTCTTCTTTTTAATACATGTTTTGATGTTATCACACCTATTCCTCATTATGCACCAGTGCTATCCAATTTGTTCTTTTAAAAAGCCCATACCAGTGAGCTGGTAATCCACATTCACATCACCTGGTATTTTCTATAATGTGGGCCTGATAACTTATTGTATAGTCTCAATTTTTAATACTTGTTTCTTTTAATATATTATCTTGTTTATCACTACTGTTCATGTCCTCATCGCTCTTTCTTTATCTATGTAACACCGGAAGGTGGTCGTGTGCAAGTGTATGATGTCAGGATTGACGATGATGAGGTTCTCATGTGGTGGGAAGAATTTGAACATGACAATCCAACATTAAAAGGGAAATCTAATGTTCAAATAGGTGATTTTTCCCCCGCTCCATGAACATTGCAACCCTTGCGTAAACCCCTTTCTTTGTTTTTCAACTATGGACCACCACTTTATAATTGAAACATGTGGCAGTTGGTAAGTTATGACCCACCACTTGATAATTCTTTCACCCTTCTGCTGATAACTCATGTTTTCAATGATTTTTCGACTTTTTGCTTTACTCATTGTCGGTGTCAAAACCGGCGGATCTCGGGTAGGGGGTCCCGAACTGTGCATCTAAGCCTAATGGTAACAGGAGGCGGGGGACACAATGTTTACCCAGGTTCGGGCCCTCTCGATGGACGTAATACCCTACTTCCTGCTTGATTGATGTTGATGATATGAGTATTACAAGAGTTGATCTACCACGAGATCATAGAGGCTAAACCCTAGAAGCTGGCCTATGATTATGATTGTTGTAGTTGTCCTACGGACTAAACTCTCCGGTTTATATAGACACCGGAGGGCGCTAGGGTTACACAGAGTCGGTTACAGAGAAGGAGATCTACATATCCGAATTGCCAAGCTTGCCTTCCATGCAAAGGAGAGTCCCACCCGGACTTGGGACGAAGTCTTCAATCTTGTATCTTCATAGTCCAATAGTCCGGCCAAAATATATAGCCCGGCTGTCCGAGGACCCCCTAATCCAGGACTCCCTCACCCATGTCCTTGTTACATTATACATCTTAGTTATGTTTTTTCTGTTTTTACAAGACAACCCTCAAAGTCCAAGATTTGTTACACCAGAGTTACCACCTCGCACAGAGCATTTAGTACACAGTTCGACCCCTAAATCCTTTATTCAGAAAGTTAGGGTCACCCACCCGTCCAAATACCTGCTCCCGTCTTTTGCCACCCTCACACTGACCGAGGAGGAAGAGTTTGTTCACAATGAAGTTACAATGAAGAGTATGTTTCCATCCTTTTCTCTTTTTTAACATAAATCATTATTTGTGTGCCATTTTTTGAAATGTATTTTTTAAATCTATTTTTGTATTTCTAGTGTTATGGTCATCAACATTGATGGTAGGTGGGTCACCCTCGGTGAGCTTGCCAATTGTGTGAAGGGAATTGGGCAACTATCAACCAACATTGCTGAGTTACATGTTCGCATTCTTCAGCGTAAGGAAACCCCAAACAGGCTCATCTTTCCTTGGGTGTTGTCTGCGTATCTGTTGATAGGAGATTTCACATCCAAGTGTCTGTTGAAGTATTTCTGACAGGATCAGTTTTACATTCTTAGTCACCAGGATTAGGTATGTTATGTTTGCTGGACCTGGTATGTTATGTTTTCTGGTTCTGGTAACTTTACAATTGGTGTCTTGGTAACATCCTGTTAATATCAGTACTCTTATTTTATTTTTTTACCCTAACATTCTTTGTTCTTCATGTCATGATAACCTCTTTCATGCACATTGGCAACTTTGACCTTTATGCCCTGATGATTTTTTTCTAGTTGCCTCCCATGTGAATTTCATTACCATTTGTTATCTTGGTAATTTTGTTTCTTTCTCTCCTGCCATGCTTACCGCCTTTTAATTTTTGCAGCTGCTATTCCCTGCTTTGCAAAAGTTTGGCCTCGGTCCAAATGACGGGCATTAGTATGTGTTGTCACTAAATCTCAGGGCGAAGCGGTTCGAAGTTCTAGATTCATTGCGTGAACAAGATAGTCCTTCTCTTCTCGAGCATGCGAACAGATACATGAACGCTATAAAGAAGGCTTGGTTGATAAATTACAAGGATTCGCATAAGCAGATTCAGGACTATGAACTTGTGTACATTGATGTGTTGAAACAGGATAATGTGTTAGTTGTGGATTATTCACTCTCTTTTTAACACCACACTATATGTTCTTATTAGGGTAAATTGACCCGGTCGCAAACTCCAGTTAAACTGATTGTGTGTTTTTTCATCACAAATGTTTCAACATTAACAGCGGATTTTTTTGCCTGCACGTATCTCGAGGTGTGGGATGGGGAAAATGTTCCAGCCTTAAGTCATGATCAAATTCCAGATCTCCGGAAAATTTTGACATTGAGGTGGTTAGATCATGATCAAAACAAATGCAAGCAGTGGCATATTCGGTAGTGGGTGATGAGGTGATAATTTTTTTACGACAGTGTGATAGCTTCTACCAAAATGTGCTGATAACTTTTTGGCATGAATCTGTCATGACAATGTCATGGAGCAAAGTTTTGACATGCTGTTTTACTATAGTATACATAGTCCAAAGTCACTGACCAGATGATAAATTCACTATTGTCATTATAATTTGGATCACTTTTTATTTGATAACTGCAATCATCTTCTGGTTGAAGACCGGGATTACTTGATTCTAATTTTTATAAGTCCAAGCAGGCGTAATTTTTTGTTCATAAGTAATACAATGTAGTGCCGGTAGCCTTCAAAAAATGTAGATATAAATTTTTTGGATTTACAAATCCATGACAGTCCCATCATACATTGCTGGTAACTGGCATAATAGGGTACTGATAGCTTTCATAAAATATAGTTATACACTTTTTTGCATTACAAAGCCACGATAAATCCATGATACAATGTTGATAATTGGAATGTTATGGGGCTTGTCGCTTGCACATTATGGTCCATGAAAAGAATGTAGCCACCATCTTCCCTTTTCATAGCGCCTTCTTTCATTTATCTTGCTAGGGGAGATTTACATCTGCGTTTGTCATGGTCCAGACTCCCGCACACACCACATTTCCTTTTTGGCTTGGGTTTTGCAATCTCAAAACCTGACTGCTTCCTTTTTGACTTTGACTGCCTCTTCGTTGTAGTCTTGGGAGGGTCTAGTATCAACTTTGTGTTTGAGGATGGAGCTGCATCAGGATGTGGGGGTTGGATGAAAAAAGCATGATTGTTTTTGCTAGTATTTATCGTCACACGCACACTTTCTTGCTGTGTGGCGGGGTTACCCTCTTGCTGCACATTAGTAGCACTTTCTTATTGTGTGGCGGGGTTCTCCTGTCGCTGCACATTAGTGGCACTTGTTTGCTGTGTGGCTGGGTTCTCTTGTTGTTTTGCATCGGGAGCGTTTTGGTGTCGTGTGACAAAGTTGTCTTCATTCACCCGCCCCACAGGTATCGAGCAGGGATCCGGCTATCCTTGAAATGATCCTTTTTTGAGGGTTAAGACAGAAGGAAAGGCTATTACTGCATGTATATATAAACAAACCAAAGAACAATTACATGGTGATTTTTACAATGAAGTATATGGGGGGGAGGGTTAGAACCAAGACACAATCCTAACTATGTTGAGGCAGACTTTGCAAGAAGGAGACAACATGTCTCTTTTCACTAGGCAGCCTATATCTAATATTGCCAAAGTCTTCCTTGAATCTGTTGAACCAAGAAGGGATAGAGGGTGACACATGTCTAAAGTAATTATTATTGCGTTCCTTCCAAAGGCTCCAAGCAGCAGTGAGGAATATTTCCATGATCATTTTCCTTGGGTGTTGTGTCTTTAGGTTCTCCACTAGCTGCAACCTATCTCCATGCGTAGCCCAAGACATGCGTAGCAAGCTCCAACATTCCTTACTGAAGGTACAATGAAAGAAGAGGTGCTCCACCATTTCTTCTATGCGCTGCCCGCAAAGAAGACAGTCAAAGTTGTTACCAATATTGTAGTGACGCCGTTTGAGCATATTCCTCGTGTTGAGCCGGTCCGAGAATAGAAACCAACCGAAGACTTTGATTTTGGGTATGCATTTAGTCTTCTAGAGCCACTTGAATGCCACGTGTGCCACCACATCACGGAAAACAAACTGATAGTATGTTGTGGTTTTGGACAAAATTGATCCCCAACAATAGGACCAAACATCGTCACAATCTTACAAAGTCACCGCAACCAAATCAGCTTGGAGAAGCTTGAGTTCGTCATGAGCTTGTATCGACAGTGGCAGTTGAAAGGTTTTGTGGAGGGCAGGGGCAGTCAAGAATCCATGCACAGACAAGTCCTCATTAAGGACATAAGAGAAAGCGCGTGGATATTGCTCTGCTAAGATGGACTGATTCCAGATATCTTTCCAGAACAGGATAGTAGCGCCACGTTTGACCTGTACATAAGAGAAAGCGCGTGAAATGATCCTTTTGCTTCTTCCTTTTCCTTTATTTATTTTCTAAGTTGATTGTTCTTCAGGGTTTCAAGCTCCTCCTTGAAATTATACAGGTGTTTTCTTGCCAATCTGGTCCCGTCATCTGTTAGGAAAGCGTCTTTGGCTGATGCCTTAAATTCTTTAAGAATTGATGTGTATTGCATGACGCTTTTCCCCTCCTCTGTTATCGACTTCTTAACTATTGGATGTTCGAAATTAAGTTGAATAAGATCCTCCTATGGATCCCAGGTCCACCTCTTTAGGATGTACTTTTCAAGTATCTCGTATACCCCAATCTGGTCCATAACTCGTAGTACGCGTGCGCACAGTAGCCCGTCACGATAAAACTTGTAGCAAGTACATGAGTATGTCTCTTCATCCATGTTTGCTTGCACATGGTAGTCCCTGTCTCCATATTTTGGTATTATCCCCCGCACTGAGCTGACCTTGAAAGTACCATCATCCAATGCGTTGCATCTGTAGGCTGATTTAACCTTCATCTCTACCTGTAACTTGCAAAACAGGTTATGTCCCCGCACCTGCATCTCCAGTGGGTTCATCAAGTACATTTTGGTTTCTTTGTACATTGTTTCCAACTGCTCTTTTGACACGCTAGCCATCACCTTATCCTGTATCGCAGTGTACTGTTGTGCGAATTCGACTAGTGAGTTGTTTGGGTTGACATACTTTTTGAGCACAGAGTTAAAACCCTCGCTTCTTGCCGTGGTCTGCAAGAACGGAAAAAGTTCGTGCATATAGTATACCGGGACCCAACACTACTTGTTCTCCCACAGCCATTCGAAATGCTCATTGTCGGTCTGGCCATACGCTTCCATCATCACCCACCACTTGTGCTCAAACTCCTCAACTGCATTCATAACACAAACATGGTAACATCAAGTATTGAAGGATGGTAACCTTGGTTCAAACATATTGGTAACTAGGAACACCACTGCAGTTGATAATTCTGTCACACACAATTGGTTAGTTTAGTTCAAGCATCATGGTAAGTACTCTGCACACAGGATGATTTTTTTGTCCACAGCGAATACCACTCTGCGTTTGTAGTACAAGCAACATTTTTAACTAGCAACTACAAGAGATTCCTATCAATCACCACTAGCTAGTGATTGAAAAGTTTTGTTGTAACTAGTGGGGTGAACAACTGAAAGGCGTTCAACAAACATGAACATGATATGGGTAGTACATAAAATAATTAATGTAGGTAATTTTGTTATAATCCTATGGTAACCTGTCACCTTATCACATGATAACTATTGATATCATGCATGTAAACCCATTTCTTGTGTTTTAAGTTAGTGAGGGTGGGAAGTAAAATACCAGTCAGGTTGTTGTCAACACAATCCTTGAATGCATTGTTTAGTGGCTCATCGTCATCCATCAGCTTCCCAAGCTTCTCCTGTGCTTTTTTCATTATATGCCAACGGCAATTGCTGTGTACTATCCCGATGAACACCTAATCAATAGCACTCCTCATTGCAAAATCTTGATCTGTTATTATGTTCTTTAGCACAATTCCACTCATTGCATGCAAGAATGCATTAAACAGCCACACAAAGTTACCAGATAGTTCGTTTTGAACAAACCCACAACCAAACTGGATTGACTGCCCATGGTTATTAATGCTAATGAAGGGCACACATGGCATCTTTTACATGTTTGTCATGTATGTTGTGTCAAATGAGATGACATCATTGTATCTAGCATATGCCCTGCGCGACGCACCATCTGTCTAGAACAATTTTTTCACTCTGTCCTCATCATCAAGCTTTATTCTCCAATAGAAATATGGATCTTGTGCCTTCATATCTTGGAAGTATGAGATTGTGCTCCCCACATCAGCATGGCGGTACTCCATGCGGAATTTAGCTCACTGGTTTGCGATGTCCTTTGTCGTGTATGGTACATCTTTAGGAGACCCATAGAACCATGACATTAGTTGCATCTATCTTGCTGTCTCTATGTTGCATCCGTGCAATATCTTCAAGAAGTCCTGCTCATCCTTTGGAATGTTCCTATGTGATCATAGGAACTTTTTCAAGGACGACTTTCTTATTAGAGGGTGGTTGTGGTCATCGTTGAAGCGTTTGACTCTCAACCACGCATCTGTGTGGGTGATGTAAAGGTGGGCCGGACATCCCGACCTCACAATCTTCCCTCTTTTCCTCTTCTTCATGATGCCTTTTGGGTCCTGCACATCCTCTATCTCCTCCTTATTTGCTTTTGGCTTGCCGTATTTCCCACAAACCAAGAGGATTCTGCTTACAGTATCATCTTTAATTGTTTTTCTGTATTCCATTCTCATTCCAAACCCATATCTGAGTGCATATTGCTTGTAGTGATCATAAGCTTCCTCAAAAGTATCAAACTTCATCGTTTCATCAGGAGGCTTCGGTGTGGAGTATGCCTCGGTGTTTTTGTCTCCCTGTTCAGCATTCTCTCCTCCTGTTTCTAGACTTGCTGGCTCGCTGACTGAATGATCAAAGAAGCTTTCTCTCCCCCCTATGCTACCAGTAGTCGGTTCTTTGTTGTCTTTCGGACCATCGGGTTGCTTCTAGATGTAGCACCTGTAATGTTTTTGAAGTTGTTAGTTTGTGTTATATTTCTGCACGCCAAAACTAGTGGTAACTTGTACTCCAATTGCTTGCTAAAGTTTGCATGCATTAAGATGTTTTTGTAGCTGTTAAGTGAAAGCATGTAGTTCCATTTGTAATACAGATTGCAATGATAATTCGTATGCAGTAAGAGTAGTAATTCTACCTAATTTCATGGTAACTTTTTTTTGTGTGCATCAAGATTGGTGATTGTGAACTGATTCATGGTGAATGTGGTAGTTGTAAATAACATTGGTGGTAGTTGCAATTCAAGTATGATGATAACAAGTCTGTGTATAAAAATGTGGTAGCATGGTAAATGTTTTTACCTTCGTCTCTTTTGTTGTTGTTGGCAGAACCAAAGCTTGCCGTGTGTGCATATTCACACTGTTGGTTTGTCCCCACACCACACATCATGATATCCACATTACCCCTGTTGTCATGCGCCATTTTTTTGTGTTGCAGCACCTGCTAGCACATACAATTGCATCCATCAATTCCACACTTACAAGCAATTTTGATTATTTCTTCGCAACAACTATTTTTTTTCTGCACTGGTTACTTCTTTTTTATAATAGGTGTCATTTTGGGAGTAACCAGCGTATGGGAGTATGACAGTGATAGTTCCTATCAACCTCATTTAATCAACATCATTTCTTTATCAAAAAATTCTGGTGGCAACAATGTAAATCAACACATGGTATTCTTGTAGTGTTTTAGCACCTTTGGTTATGAGATTTCCTAGTAAATTGTAATGAATTAGCAAGATAACTTATTCATTTAAAAAAGGATCTTTTTTTATGTTGAATAAGTGTGAAAGGATGCTGATTACTCAATGCACACACTATGGTAATCTATATTCAATCGAAATGGCAACTAAGTTATTAATGAGAAATTTCATACATGCAGTTCTAACATGCTTCAAAAAAGATAGCTTAATAGAGTGATGATGATAACCTATATGGATTCATGATGGTAACTCAATGATGTAATCTGTAGGTAGGAACATGGATCAATTTTACCAACTTTTTGGCTGTAAAAGAGGAAAATTTATTCAATTTTTGTTGGTAACCTAACTGAATTTGAATGGTAACTCAATTACAACCGAGGAATTACACACAAGCAGTAAAAGGGCTACCTTTTTCTGCATCTTTTTGGCTTTCTTATTTAGTTCTTGTTGTTCTTTCCCCATGTTTTTTCCCTTGATTTTATTGGCATGAAATGCAAATGCAACATGTGTATAGAGGTTGAATCACTTACCTCCTTGCTTTTTTGCCTGATTATGGTGAAATTGAGACGAACTGATGTATTTGTCCTAGTAGCATGCGGTAACCCTTGTGTTGTTGTTGTGGTAAACCAGACCCTCTCTGAAATCCTTGTGTTTGGTAGTGTTTTTCGTGGTTTTTTTGGTGGATCTGATCTGGGGCACAGGTCACCGACGATGCAGGCACGTCTGGGAGAGAGGATAGAACAGATCGGGGAAGGTGGCTGTATCTTGCGATGGAGGTAAGAAACTAGGTTTGGGGGTGGTAAGTCACGTGCGGGGGGGGGGGTGGGTCAAAGGAGCTGTGTTTTTTGTCTTGGGCCTCATGCGTTGCGCGTGGTGGGCCTCGCGAAAGAAGGCTGGGTCGTGGGTGGCTCTACCGAAGTGGGTCGCGCGCGGGAGGGACGCGATAGTATGATCGTGCGGATCTGATGTTTATCGTCCAGTCGACTGGTGGTAAGTCGCTTCCTTAAATTAAATATAAAATCCTTCTAACAAACACCTCCGGAAACATTTTCTGTTGGGGAACGTAGCATGCAATTTCAAAAATATTCCTATGCTCACGCAAGTTCTATCTAGGACATGCATAGCAATGAGAGGGGGAGAGTGTGTCTACGTACCCTCGTAGACCGAAAGTGGAAGCGTTTTGACAACGCGGTTGTTGTAGTCGAACTTCTTCTTGTTCCGACCGATCAAGTACCAAACGCACGGCACCTTTGAGTTCTGCACACGTCTAACGATTGTTGGTGTCTCTTCTAGTCACCTCCCCCCTCATATATATTGGTGGGAGGGAGAGAGAGCAGCCCTTGGGACGCCCCAAGTAGGAGGGATCCTACTTGGGCTCCTGCCCTAGGTTGGCGCCCCCTTTCCCTCTTTTGGCGATGAGGGGAAGGAAAGGAGGAGGTGGGGCCCCCCTTTACCTTTCTCCCACCAAGGGGGAAAGGCAGGAAGAGGTGGCGCCCCCTCCTTTCCTTCCTCTAGGGCCTGCGGCCAAGGAAATGGGCACACCAGCCCCTTGTGGGCTAGTCTGTTCCTCCCTCGTCCCATTAAGCCCATATCTTTGTCGTGGTTGCCCGAAACTCCTTTCCGGTGACCGATATGTACCCGGTACCCTCCGGGATCTCATCCGAGAATCCGAACAACATTCGGTCACCAAATCACATAACTCATATAATACAATATCGTCATCGAACGTTAAGCGTGCGGACCCTACGAGTTCGAGAACTATGTAGACATGACCGAGACACCTCTCCGGTCAATAACCAATAGCGGAACGTGGATGCTCATATTGGCTCCCACATATATTACGAAGATCTTTATCGGTCGAACCGTTATGATAACATACCTTATTCCCTTTGTCCATCGGTATTTTACTTGCCTGAGATTCGATCGACGGTATCTTCATACCTAGTTCAATCTTGTTACCATCAAGTCTCTTTACTTGTTCCGTAATATATCATCTTGCAACTAACTCATTAGCCACTTTGCTTGCAAGGCTTCTTATGATGTGTACTACCGAGAGGGCCCAGAGATACCTCTCCGATACTCAGAGTGACAAATCCTAATCTCGACTATGCCAACCCAACAAACACCTTTGGAGATACCTGTAGAGCATCTTTATAATCACCCAGTTACGTTGTGACATTTGATAGCACAGAAGGCATTCCACCGATATCCGGGAGTTGCATAATCTCATAGTCAGAGGAATATGTATTTGACATGAAGAAAGCAATAGCAATAAAACTGAATGATCATAATGCTAAGCTAACAACTGGGTCTTGTCCATCACATCATTCTCCTAATGATGTGATCCTGTTTATCAAATGACAACATATGTCCATGGTTAGGAAACTTATCCATCTTTGATCAACGAGCTAGTCTAGTAGATGCTTACTAGGGACACGGTATTTTGTCTATGTATCCACACATGTATCAAGTTTTCGATCAATACAATATAGCATGAATAATAAACATTTATCATGAAATAAGGAAATATAAAATAACAACTTTGTTATTGTCTCTAAGGCATATTTCCTTCAGTCTCCCACTTGCGCTAGAGTCAATAATCTAGTTCACATCGCCATGTGATTTAACACCAATAGTTCACATCGTCATGTGATTAACACCCATACTTCACATCGCCATGTGACCAACACCCAAAGGGTTTACTAGAGTCAATAATCTAGTTCACATCGCCATGTGATTAACACCCAAAGAGTACTAAGGTGTGATCATGTTTTGCTTGTGAGAGAAGTTTAGTCAATGGGTCTACCACATTCAGATCCGTATGTATTTTGCAAATTTCTATGTCTACAATGCTCTACTTGGAGCTACTCAAGCTAATTGCTTCCACTTTCAATATGTATCTAGATTGAGACTTAGAGTCATCTAGATCAGTGTCAAATCTTGCATCGACGTAACTCTTTACGACGAACTCTTTATCACCTCCATAACCGAGAAACATTTCCTTAGTCCTCTTTAAGGTAACTAAGGATAATTTTGACGGCTGTATAGTGATCCACTCCTGGATCACCATTGTACCCCCTTACCAAACTCATAGCAAGGCACACAACTGGTCTGGTACACAACATGGCATACTTTATAGAACCTATGGCTGAGACATAAGGAATGACTTTCATTCTCTCTCCATCTTCTCCCGTGGTCGGGCTTTGAGTCTTTACTCAACTTTACACCTTGTAATACAGGTAAGAACTCCTTCTTTGACTGATCCATTTTGAACTCTTTCAAAATCTTGTCAAGGTCTGTATTCATTGAAATTCTTATCAAGCGTCTTGATCTATCTCTATAGATCTTGATGCCCATTATGTAAGCAGCTTCACCGAGGTCTTTCACTGAAAAATTCTTATTCAAGTATCCTTTTATGCTATCCAAAAATTCTACATCATTTCCAATCACATATAATATCAGAAATGCTGCAGAGCTCCCACTCACTTTCTTGTAAAAGCAGGCTTCACCGTAAGTCTGTATAAAACCATATGCTTTGATCACCTCATCAAAGAGTATATTCCAACTTTGAGATACTTGCACCAGTCCATAGATGGATCACTGGAGATTGCACACTTTGTTAGCACCTTTATGATAGACAAAACCTTCTGGTTGCATCATATACAACTCTTCTTAGGGATATCCATTTAAGGAATGCAGTTTTGACATCCGTTTGCCAGATTTCATAAAATGCGACAATTGCTATCATGATTCGGACGGACTTAAGCATCGCTACGGTTGAGAAAGTCTCATCGTAGTCAACCCCTTGAACTTGTCGAAAAACTTTTGCGGAAAGTCGAGCTTTCTAGATAGTAACATTACTACCAGTGTCAGTCTTCTTCTTGAAGATCCATTTATTATCTATGGATTGCCGATCATCGGGCAAGTCCACCAAATTCCACACTTTGTTCTCATACATGGATCCTATCTCGGATTTATGGCCTCAGGCCATTTATCAGAATCTGGGCTCATCATAGCTTCTTCGTAGTTCGTAGGTTCGCCATGGTCTAGTAACATGACTTCCAGAACAGGATTACCATACCACTCTGGTGCAGATCGTGCTTCGGTTGACCTATGAGGTTCAAAAGTAACTTGATCTGAAGTTTCATGATCATTATCATTAGCTTCCTCTCTAGTTGGTGTAGGCATCATGGGAACAGATTTCTCTGATGAGCTACTTTCCAAATTGAGAGAAGGTACAATTACCTCATCAAGTTATACTTTCCTCCCACTCACTTCTTTCAAGAGAAACTCCTTCTCTAGAAAGGTTCCATTTTTGGCAACAAAGATCTTGCCTTCGGATCTGTGGTAGAAGGTGTACCCAATTGTTTCCTTAGGGTATCCTATGAAGACACACTTCTCTGATTTGGGTTTGAGCTTATCAGGCTGAAGCCTTTTGACATAAGTGCCACAACCCCAAACTTTAAGAAACGACAGCTTAGGTTTCTTGCCAAACCACAGTTCATACAGTGTCATCTCAACGGATTTATACGGTGCCCTATTTAACGTGAATGCGGTTGTCTCTAATGCATAACTCCAAAATGATAGGGGTAAATCAGTAAGAGACATCATACATCGCACCATATCTAATAAATTACGGTTATGACGTTCAGACACACCATTATGCTGTGGTGTTCCAGGTGGCGTGAGTTGTGAAACAATTCCACATTGCTTAAATGAAGGCTAAACTCGTAGCTCAAATATCTGCTTCTGCGATCAGATCATAGAAATTTATTTTCTTGTTACGATGATTCTCCACTTCACTCTGAAATTCTTTGAACTTTTCAAATGTTTAAGACTTGTTTTTCATTAATTAGACATACCCATATCTGCTCAAATCATTTGTGAAGGTCAGAAAATAATGATACCCGCCGCGTGCTGCTACCTCTTGAGCACTGCGTTGCTTTTCCTTGAAGAGGAAAGGGTGATGCAGTAAAGTAGCATAAGTATTTCCCTCAGTTTTTGAGAACCAAGGTATCAATCCAGTAGGAGGCTCCTCGAAAGTCACACGCACCTACACAAACAAACAAGAACCTCACAACCAACGCAATAAAGGGGTTGTCAATCCCTTCACGATAACTTGCAAAAGTGAGATCTCATAGAGATAACAAAATAAGATAAATATTTTTGGTATTTTTATGGTATAGATTGGAAAGTAAAAGATGCAAATAAAAGATAGATGAAAACTTATATGATAAAAGATAGACCCGAGGGCCATAGATTTCACTAGTGGCTTCTCTCAAGATAGCATTAGTATTACGGTGGGTGAACAAATTACAGTCGAGCAACTGAAAGAAAAGCGCATAGTTATGAGAATATCTAGGCATGATCATGTATCTAGGCATCACGTCCGCGACAAGTAGATCGAAACGATTATGCATCTACTACTATTACTCCACACATCAAGCGACTCCTGCCTGCATCTAGAGTATTAAGTTCATAAGAATAGAGTAACACATTAAGAAAGATGACATGATGTCGAGGGATAAACTCATGCAATAGGATATAAACCCCATCTTTTTATCCTCGATGGCAACAATACAATACGTGCCTTGCTGCCCCTGCTGTCACTGGGAAAGGACACCGCAAGATTGAACCCAAAGCTAAGCACTTCTCCCATTGCAAGAAAGATCAATCTAGTAGGCCAAACCAAATTGATAATTCGAAGATACTTGCAAAGATAACTTAATCACACATAAAAGAATTCAGAGGAGATTCAAATATTTCTCATAGATAAACTTGATCATAAACCCACAATTCGTCGGATCTCAACAAACACACAACAAAAAGAGTTACATCGAATAGATCTCTAAGAAGATCGAGGAGAACTTTGTATTGAGATTCAAAGAGAGAGAGAAGAAGCCATCTAGCTAATAACTATGGACCCGAAGGTCTGTGGTAAACTACTCCCAACTCATCGGAGAGGCCTTGGAGATGATGTAGAGGCCCTCCATGGTCGATTCCCCCTCCCGGCGGAGCGCCGGCGAAGGCTCCAAGATGGGATCTCGCGGATACAAAAGGTTGCGGCGGTGGAATTAGGTTTTCGTGGTGCTCCTGGATGTTTTCAGGGCACGGGAGTATATATAGGCGAACAAGGTATGTCGTTGGAGCAACGAGGGGCCCACGAGGGTGGGGGGTGCGCCAGGCACCCTCGTGGCCGCCTTGTTTGTTGCTTGGCGTCCACTCCAAGTCTCCTGGTTGGCATTTGTTCCAAAAATATCGCTCGCGAAGGTTTCATCCCGTTTGGACTCCATTTGATATTCCTTTTCTTCGAAACACTGAAATAGGCAAAAAAAAACAGCAATTCGGGCTGGGCCTCCGGTTAGTAGGTTAGTCCCAAAAATGATATAAAAGTGTAAACTAAAGCCCATAAACATCTAAAACGGGTAATATAATAGCATGGAACAAACAAAAATTATAGATACGTTGGAGACGTATCATGCATCCCCAAGCTTAATTCCTGCTCGTCCTCGAGTAGGTAAATGATAAAACAGAAATTTTGATGTGGAATGCTACCTAACATAATTCTCAGTAATTTTCTTTATTGTGGCATGAATGTTCACATCCAAATGATTCAAAATAAAAGTTCATATTGACATGATAAACAAAATACTTCAAGCATACTAACAAAGCAATCATGTCTTCTCAAAATAGCATGGCTAAAGAAAGTTATCCCTACAAAGTCATATAGTCTGGCTATGCTCTATCTTCATCTCATAAAATATTTAATCATGCACAACCCCGATGACAAGCCAAGCAATTGTTTCATACTTTAGTATTCTCAAACTTTTTCAACTTTCACGCAATACATGAGCGTGAGCCATGGAGATAGCACTATATGTGGAATAGAATGGTGGTTGTGGAGAAGACAAAAAAGGAGAAGATAGTCTCACATCAACTAGGCATATCAACGGGCTAGGGAGATGCCCATTAATAGATATCAATGTGAGTGAGTAGGGATTGCCATGCAACGGATGCACTAGAGCTATAAATGTGTGGAAGCTCAACAAAAGAAACTAAGTGGGTGTGCATCCAACTTGCTTGCTCACGAAGACCTAGGGCATTTTGAGGAGGCCCATCATTGGAATATACAAGCCATGTTCTATAATGAAAAATTCCCACTAGTATATGAAAGTGACAACATAGGAGACTCTCTATCATGAAGATCATGGTGCTACTTTGAAGCACATGTGTGGTAAAAAGGATGGTAGCATTGTCCCTTCTCTCTTTTTCTCTCATTATTTATTTATTTATTTGGCCTTTCTCTTTTTTTATTTGGCCTTTCTCTTTTTTTGTAAAGTCCGAAGCCTCGTCCCGACTTGTGGGGGAATCATAGTCTCCATCATCCTTTCCTCACTTGGGACAATGCTCTAATAATGAAGATCATCACAATTTTATTTACTTACAACTCAAGATTAGAACTCGATACTTAGCGCAAAATATGACTCTATATGAATGCCTCTGGCGGTGTACCAGGATATGCAATGAATCAAGAGTGACATGTATGAAAATTATGAAGGTGGCTTTGCCACAAATATGATGTCAACTACATGATCATGCAAAGAGCAATATGACAATGATGACGCGTGTCATAATAAACGGAACGGTGGAAAGTTGCATGGCAATCTATCTCGGAATGGCTATGGAAATGCCATAATAGGTAGGTATGGTGGCAGTTTTGAGGAAGGTATATGGTTGGTGTATTGATAGAGGCAAAGGTGTCCCGATGTTTTGATGAGATGGTGGCTATTGTTTTCTGTGGGAGTCAACCTTGACGATCTGACTACGAACGTGTGAGATGTCACGACTTAGCAATCGCTATCCGAGGGTTATTGACCATGCCGGAGCACGATCAACCAGACCATGAGGGACTGTTTCCTACGAGCAAACGAAGAACAAGCAAGAAACTGAGATTGCAATATGGATATTGCGAATATAAGAGGAAAGCTTTATTAATAAAGGTGGGGTTCTGTGATGTCTTGGTCTGGTCGTTGAACACAAATGAAGTACACGAAGTTGAAGCTATGGCGAACTTTTAATATAAACAAAACCCAAAGTCTAAACGGTGCCCTAAGGGCTGTATATATGGAGGAAGAGGGGGGGAATTTCGTGGCCCTTGGTGGAGGGGTCCGAAACCAACCCTATCTCTTGTTTCCCCACACATACGGACTCTAAAAATAGCCTATACTTATGTATTTCGAAATCATCACTTGTAACTCCGTTCTTGTTCCCCTTGCGCATGCCATCATCTCCATGCTTGTTCTTCCTCCAATGTTCATCCTTCTCCAAGCTAGGCCCTTCATTTGTAAGCAAAACAAATGTATCCAATTTAGGCAGCATCAAATTCTCATGAACATTAGAATCATTACCAAGAAACGAAAGTACCTGGTAATTTAGTTGGCGTGCGCAAGCTCTAGTAATTGGTCCAGTATGTATAGCAGCAGGGGCTGTGGGTGTAATAATGGTATTGATGTCCTCATCATCCTCCCCTTCTTGAAATGATGTCATCCTCGACCGAAGTTCATCTTCCTCACCCAAATAAGGCTTCAAATCTGCAATGTTAAAAGTGGGACAAACCAAAAAATCTGCAGGTAGCTCAAGTTTATATGCATTATCATTTATTTTCTCTAACACCTTAAAGGGACCATCAGCACGTGGCATTAGCTTTGATTTGCGCAAATCAAGAAATCTATCCTTACACAAATGTAACCAAACAAGATCTCCAGGTGCAAACACAACATGTTTTCTACCCTTATCTCTAGCAAGTTTATATTTAGCATTCATACGCTTAATGTTTTCCTTAGTTAACTAATGCATTTTAAAAATCAATTCAGCATGTTGTTTAGCATCAAAATTAACCTTCTCCGAAGATGGAAGAGGCAACAATGCATGAGGTAGGAAACCATACACAACTTCAAAAGGGCACATCTTAGTAGTAGAATGCAATGAACGATTATAAGCAAATTCAATATGAGGCAAGCATTCCTCCCACATTTTCTCATTATTCTTCAAAACAGCCCTAAGTATAGTAGACAATGTTCTATTGACTACTTCAGTTTGTCCATCAGTTTGGGGGTGACAAGTAGTACTAAAAGCAGTTTAGTCCCCAACTTAGCCCATAAACATCTCCAAAAGTGGCTAAGAAATTTAGTATCACGATGTGAAACAATAGTATTTGGCACACCATGCAAGCGAATAATTTCCTGAAAGAACAAACCATCAACATTAACATCATCATCGCTTTTATGACATGCTATAAAGTGTGCCATTTTTGAGAATCTATCCACGACAACAAATATGCTATCCCTCCCCTTCTTTGTTTGAGGTAAACCTAAAACAAAGTCCATAGATATATCCTCCCAAGGAACACTAGGTAAAGGCAAAGGCATATATAAACCATGAGGATTGAGTCATGACTTAGCTTTTTGACATGTAGTGCAGCGAGCAATAAAACGCTCAACATCCCGTCTCATCTTTGGCCAAAAGAAATGTGTAGCAAGTACGTACTCCGTCTTCTTCATGCCAAAGTGTCCCATTAATCCTCCTCCATGCGCCTCCTGCAACAACAAAAGACGAACATAGCTAGCTGGAATGCATAGCTTGTTAGCACGGAACACAAATCCATCATTAATGATGAACTTGTTCCACATTCTTCCTTATTTACAATTCTGCATTACATCTTTAAAATTAACATCATGCATATATTGATCTTTGATGGTCTCTATCGGTGTCAAAACCGGCGGATCTCGGGTAGGGGGTCCCGAACTGTGCGTCTAGGCGGATGGTAATAGGAGACAAGGGACACGATGTTTTACCCAGGTTCGGGCCCTCTCGACGGAGGTAAAACCCTACGTCCTGCTTGATTAATATTGATGATATGGGTAGTACAAGAGTGGATCTACCACGAGATCAAGGAGGCTAAACCCTAGAAGCTATCCTATGGTATGATTGTTGTAATGTATGTTGTCCTACGGACTAAAGCCCTCCGGTTTATATAGACACCAAGGAGGCTAGGGTTACAGTAGTCGGTTACAATGGTAGGAGATCTACATATCCGTATTGCCAAGCTTGCCTTCCACGCCAACAAAAGTCCCATCCGCACACGGACGAAGTCTTCAATCTTGTATCTTCGTAGTCTTGGAGTCCGCGGATAATGATAGTCCGCTATCCGGACACCCCTAGTCCAGACTCCTCAAGAGCTCTGAACCAGCTTCAATGACGATAAGTCCGGCGCGATAATGTTCAGCATTGCAAGGCGGGTTCCTCCTGGAATAATCCAGAGAAGATCATGAACACCAGGATAGTGTCCGCTCGCAAAAATAATTTCCACATTCCACCGTAGAGAGAATAAAATGTACACTTAGCTCAATCCATCGACGTATTATGCGGCATGACATCACACCGCCACCAAGCCTTTGTTTGAATCGCTTTTACTGTACCACCTCAAAGACGCTTAGCGGCGGTTTCTTGGCACGCCTTGTCGAGCAGAGATCATGTTCCCTTATCCCGGATTCTCATCAATACGCGTGGGTAACCCAACTGCTCGCCCGCCACGCCTCTATCGAAGGTGAATCCCAAACGGTCACGGAGACGGCTCTTGGTATTTTTCCCTTTATAAGAGGACCAAGGCCCGCCCTTGTTCTTCAATCTCGCATCGAATCTCTCCTCGCCTCCCGCCCAACACCCGAGCCTCAGATTCGAGCGCCGGATCCTCAACCATGTCCGCCCGACCTCCAGGGCCGGTGGATGCCCTCCTCCGTCACGGAGGAGGACATATTGAAGTTGCGCGAGGCCAAGTACCTGGCCTACGAGGTTTCGCATAGGTTGCCCGCCCAAGGGCAGGCCGTGCCCACCCCCGAGCCCGGTGAGTTCGTTGTCTTCGTATCCCACCTCCGTCGGGGTTTAGGCTTCCCGACGGACCCCTTCGTGAGAGGGCTCATGTTCTACTATGGGCTGGATTTTCACGACTTGACCCCGGAGTCCATCCTCCATATCTCCGCATTCATTATCGTTTGTGAAGCCTTCCTCCGCGTCATTCCCCACTTCGGCCTATGGCTGAAGATCTTCAAGGTGGAGCCGAAGATGATCGGGGGGCGTCAAGCGGAGTGCGGCGGGGCGGCCATAAGCAAAAAGGCCGATACCCCGTGGCCCGAGGGTTCCTTCCAAGAGGAACTCTGATCGTGGGCAACAGGAGTGGTTCTATATCATCGTTCGAAGGGCGCAGTAAAAACCGCCGCCTTTATTCCGCCGGGACCTCCACGCCAACTGATGTCGTGGGTCAACCAAGGGCTCAATTGGGGGCCGTCCGAAGACGTGCCCTCACTGCAGGGCCGGATTCGAGACCTCCAAGCGAGGGAGATCGACCTGATCGTGGTGATGCAGATTATCCTAACTAGGCATCTTCTGCCCTGCAAACGCCGTCCTCTCCGTCTATGGGAGTTCAACCCGGAGGGACCTCGTATTCTCCAACACTTTATGGGTGCGACACCCGTGGAGATGTACAAGTTGTTCTTCGGACCGCAGGTGGCGTGTCCGGATTCAGCCGAGGACGCAGGCCTAAGCCGCGATCACCCGGATACTCAGGTAAATAGCTCAGAGTTCGGACATTCTGTTTATATGCCTTTATAGAGTTCGCCTCCTGACCCCTTGTTCTTTACAGGAATGGGTGGCGCGATCAAGGCTGATAAGGTGTCCGGCCCCCCTCCCAGAGGCCGCACTAGAGCCCGTGCTGGTCAGAATGTTGGAGGTCGCGCCCACAGGAGGGGGCGACGGGGAAAATAGAGGAGCTAACATTTCGCCCAAAGTGGCGACTGAAGAGGGGGGAACCAAGAACCCCTCTCTTCAGGGGGAGAAGAGGACCGCCTCCGAAGATCCGGAGGCCAAAGCCCCTAAGCGTGGGAAGAGATCTTCACCGGGGGGTCCGGCGTCCGGAGAAAATCCAGACGCACAATCATCGCCAAAGGATCAGCCCTCCAGCGAGCCGTGAGTATGAAAGAGGGAGTTAATTAGTAAGGAAATACCTTCATTCATGTTTCTGTGGGTAACCGAAATATTTATATTGCAGTTCGGATCTACGGCCTTCTCAAATGAGTTCTTCTTCGGGGGACCTTCTTCCGGAGATGATGGAGAGCGATACGCCTCCGTCTGCAGCGCCGCCAGAGGATGCAGGCGAGCCCGAAGTGTCGTCACGGAGGGTATCCCCGAGTCCGGAGGGGCCAGAGAGTCCGACACCCACTAGTATCCGGCCGGGAGAACTGAAGAATCTGCTTGAGAGGGCGTCCATTTCAGAAGATCACCGTGTGTTGATGCGTATGGTCCGTCGTCTGCATTTCAAACATCCCGCCATAGTCCGCCAGACTCTCCGATAACGAGATGCTTTAGTGAATTCAGGATATCGCCAAAAGGCGAGTATTGAAAGATGTCCGCGGCGGTGAATTCCATAACCGGCGCCCGATCCGGATCGATTGGTAGGGGTGCGGGAGGTTCGGAGTCCGGCGAGGAGTCCAGCGCCTCGGAATCACGAGTTTCGCAGGGGACAAGATCAGTGTTTGGCTCCATCGCCATGGATGTTGAAGCCCCTAGGGCGGCGTCTATCCACCGGCCCTCGATCTGGGCGATCGGCTCCGGGCTATTGGCCGAAGCGGATCCGTGTGCGGCCACCAAGGCGCTGTTCGTGGCGAGCTAGATCCCGCCCATCGTCACAAAGGCGGCGCGCTTGGTCGTGGCTCGAGTCCGTCAAGATCAAGTCTCCGCGACATCGGCCGTGAAGTTCAAGCTTCAAATCGACCGACGGCCAGGGCGTAGCTTCGATCTGCTCCAGATGGCCAAGTGAATTGCCCGCAGCGAAGTCGCCGAATCGAAGATCTGTCCGGGGAGAAAAGTCTCACCCTGGACAGCGTTGTTGGTTGAAGATGCCATCGAGCCTATCGGTGACGACATAGAGGAACTCTCAATGAAAGCACCAATGTCGGTGTCGAAACCGGCGGATCTCGGGCAGGGGGTCCCGAACTGTGCGTCTAGGCGGATGGTAACAGGAGACAAGGGACACGATGTTTTACCCAGGTTCGGGCCCTCTCGATGGTGGTAAAACCCTAAGTCCTGCTTGATTAATATTGATGATATGGGTAGTACAAGAGTGGATCTACCACGAGATCAAGGAGGCTAAACCCTAGAAGCTAGCCTATGGTATGATTGTTGTAATGTATGTTGTCCTACGGACTAAAGCCCTCCGGTTTATATAGACACCGGAGGAGGCTAGGGTTACACAGAGTCGGTTACAATGGTAGGAGATCTACATATCCGTATTGCCAAGCTTGCCTTCCACGCCAAGGAAAGTCCCATCCGGACACGGGACGGAGTCTTCAATCTTGTATCTTCGTAGTCTTGGAGTCCGGCGGATAATGATAGTCCGGCTATCCGGACACCCCCTAGTCCAGGACTCCCTCAGTCTCCAAACCAAATATTTTGAAGTCAAGTTGTGAAAGCATAGTATAGCGATGAGACAATGCATCAGCAATAACATTTTCTTTTCCCTTCTTATGTTTAATGACATAAGAGAAAGTCTCAATGAATTCTACCCATTTAGCTTGTCTACGATTCAGTTTTGCTTGACTTTCATTATGTTTGAAAGATTCATGATCAGAGTGTATAACAAATTCTTTGGGCCATAAATAATGTTGCCATGTATCTAAAGTCCGAACAAGAGCATATAATCCTTTATCATAAGTAGAAATTCTTTATCATAAGTAGAATAATTCAGAGTAGGCCCACTCAATTTTTCAGAAAAGTATGCAACAGGTTTGCATCTTGTAATAACACACCTCCTAATCCAATTCCACTAGCATCACATTCAAGCTCAAAAGTCTTATTAAAATCAGGAAGTTGGAGTAAAGGAGCATGTGTGAACTTATCTTTCAATACCGTGAAGGCTTCTTCCTGTGTGGTACGCCAAACAAAAGGCACACCTTTCTTTGTAAGCTCATTGAGAGGTGCAGCAATGGTGCTGAAATCTCTCACAAAACGCCTATAGAATCCAAATGAGGCCAGAAAACTCCTCACTTGTCGACCGCTTTGGGCTGCGCCAACTCTCAATAGCTTCAATCTTGGCTTTATCAACTTCAATTCCCTGTGGAGTAACAACATAGCCAAGAAAAGATACTCGATTGGTGCAAAAGGTGCACTTCCCAAGGTTACCAAACAAACGTGCATCACGTAGAGCAATAAAAACAGCACGTAAATGTTCCAAATGTTCTTCCAAAGTTCTGCTATAAATCAGTATATCATCAAAATATACTACCACAAATCGTCCAATGAAAGCATGTAAAACTTCGTTCATTAATCTCATGAAAGTACTAGGTGCATTAGTTAACCCAAAAGGCATGACCACTCATATAATCCAAAAATAGTTCTAAATGTTGTTTTCCATTCATCCCCCAATTTCATACGAATTTGATGGTATCCACTACGCAAATCAACTTTGGAGAATATTGTAGAGCCACTCAATTCATCAAGCATATCATCTAGCCTGGGAATAGGATGATGATAAGGAATAGTAATATTATTAATGCCTCTACAATCAACACACATACGCGATGTCCCATCCTTTTTTGGCTCGAGAATAATAGGAACAGCACAAGGACTAAGGGATTCGCGTATATATCCTTTGTCGAGAAGCTCCTGTACTTGATGCATAATCTCCTTCGTCTGCTCTGGATTGGTATGGTATGGCACACGGTTTGGCAGTGAAGCACTGGGAATTAAGTCAATCTGATGCTCAATCCCTTGAATAGGCGGTAATCCCGGTGGCACGTCTTGTGGAAAACCGTCAGCGAACTCCTGCAAAATGTTATTGATAGTAGGAGGCAAAGAGGAAGCCATGTCTTGGAATGAAAATAATGCCTTTTTTGACACAAAAGCATAGCAAACAGATTTGCTGAAATCTAGCTAATCAATATCAGATTTGGTGGCAAATAAACATACACTTTTCAATTTAATTTCATAAGCAACAGTTGATGGTTTATTATTAGGCTTCATTTGTTGCTCAAATTCTTTTGCCAGAATCTGATTTTCACTCTTATTTTTCTCCTGTTTTGCTTTACTAGCTCTATTAATATCATCTTTCAAAATGAAATCAGGAGTCATAGGAAGCAAAGTAATATTTTTATCCTTATGAACAAGAGTATACTGATTGTTTCTACCATGGTGTACAGAATTTTTATCAAATTGCCATCGTCGACCAAGTAATAAGGAACATGCTTGCATAGGTACCACATCACAATCAACATAATCAGCATATGTAGAGATACTAAAATGCACACGAACAATACGTGTTACGTTAACCTTGCCGCTGTTGTTGAACCATTGGATGTAGTAAGGATGTGGATGTGGTCTTGTGGTGAGAGATAGCTTCTCCACCATCTCCATGCTAGCCAAGTTGTTGCAGCTCCCTCCGCCTATGATGATGCGCACAAAATGTTCCTTCACAACTCCCTTTGTATGGAACAAATTGTGCCTCTGATTTTTCTCAGCTTGTGTGACCTGCACACTCAAAACACGTTGAGCAACTAAACATTCATACCCGTCAGTGCCTTCAGGAGCCATGTATTGCGTCTCATGATCAGAATCATCTCCACCATGTTCTTCACGTGTAATAAGAGCCAAAGTCTCCTCATCATAGTCACTAGCGGACTCATACCCACCATCCTCTGTAGCAATCATCACACACCGAGATTTGCATTCTCTCGCATAATGACCTCTTCCCTTACAACGACGACAAATAATATCACTTGTGTGCCCTGTTGATGCCATGGAAGAAGAAGAACTCTATGCAGGCCCGGCAGGTGCGCTCTTGGTAGATAATGGTTGTTGTGCCTGCTTTCCTGTATCACGGTTGGAGGTGGCACCTGATGGAGGTGTTGGTGCAGTCGAAGTATAAGATGCATGCGGTGTCCATGATGAAGGTCGGCCTGCAGAAAAGTTAGTTCACGACAATGCTTGTCGATCTTGCACTTCACGTTCAACTTTACAAGCAAGATGGAATAAACGAGTGATATCAGTATACTCCTTATACTCTAGAATGGTTTGAATCTCTCTATTTAATCCACCCATAAAACGTGCAAGCATAGCTTCATTGTCCTCAACAATACCACATCTAATCATGCTAGTTTGTAATTCCTGATAATATTCTTCTACAGAATTTTTCCCTTGTCTCAAACACTGCAATTTTTGAAGCAATTCACGTTGATAATATGGTGGAACCCAACGAGTACGCATAGCAGTTTTCAAAGCAGCCCAAGTAGTTGGAATAGGATATAATCTACAATGTCCACACCACCATACACATGCAAAACTAGTGAAAGCACAAACAACAGCAGCAACCTATCTCTCCTCGGGATATTGTAAACATGTAAAACGTTGTTCAGTTTCTAACTCCCAAGTAAGATATATATCAGGAACATATTTACCCTCAAATGGTGGAATATTCAATTTCAGTTTAGGAATATGGTCATTATCTCGTACCTGAGGTGGTGGTGCAGGCCTACCATTGCGAATATATACATGAGGTTGACCTGCTGGTGGTGGTGCTGGTGGCTGCACGTAGTTCTGATTTTGATCAACCCCATCCTCGTAATAGTCCTCCACCTCTGTAGTAGCAGCAGGAGCTACAGAAGCACCAACAACAGTAGCAGCGGCACCAGAATTTTGTCCTGGCTCAATAGGAACACGTTGTGCTTGCCCTACTGTATCGCGGTGTAGAGCTGGTTGTGGGAGACGTTTGAGTAATTCATCAAACTTGGCATCCAACTTGGTGTCAATTGACTTCTCAATGTCATCCATCTTCTCCATTGCCTTTCCAAAGCTGACCATCACGTCTTCCACCTGTTGACCCAACATTTGATGAAACTTATCATGCAGCTCCTTTTTCGTCATGTTCTCCCAGTCAATCTCATCGGCTTGTGTTCCTGCCATAGTTAGCAGCAATAGAAACAGACAAGAATATGATCCTACAGACTACTAGGACATGGTGGTGGTGGTGCGGTGTCACAAATCCGTCAAGCAAATCTCAAATTCTTACCAGTTCTTACCCAGCAGCAGGTGGTGATCGGCAACCGTTGTAGTCAAAACTCTCAAAGCTTGGATAGAGCGATTACCAGGGAGAGTCAAACGCACGACGTAGATGTATGTGGAGCTGGGAAGGCTTATAATATGGTAGCAAAAAGGGTCAGCAATAATCAATTCAGAGATGCAAAGTTGAATAAATGCTCAACGACGATACTGTGTTGGTCCTAGGCTAGACCGTGCTAGAGACGTGAGCCTAAAACACTAACAAAATCACGGGCACTGCACGAAAACAAGGGAAGAGCACACTCTGAATTTTTTTTGCGCTCCTCTTTTTTTTGCCCAAAAATCACTATAATGGCGAGTGTCTCAAAACTCTTCCCAAGTCAAGATAACAGGATAGACAAAATATTTTGCGACCAATTTTTTTTCGACTGCCCGGACCCAAAAACTGGAAACGGCTCAAAAAAACTTTCTATAATGGCGACTGTCTCAATACGCTTGGAAACACCTAAAAATAGGATAGCCAGAATTTTTTTTGTCGAGTGTGTTTTTGGAAAATTTTGGGCCTAAACGGAGGGTTGTTTCTGGATTCTTTTTTTCGGAAACCTACTCCGGCAAGGAAACACGAATCGGAAAATAGATGGATCTCAAAAACAAACCTAATATGAAAACAACTCGGATTGGTGGTGGATATATGGTGGTATATGGTAACGGTGATGGTATATGGTAGCGGTGGTAGGATATGGCAGCGGTGGTAGGATATGGCAGTGGTGGTGGTATATGGCAGCGGTGGTAGGATATGGCAGCGGTGGTGGTATAGGGCAGTGGTGGTAGGATGGTGGCGGCTGCGTGACAAACTGTGACAGAACTCGAAACTCTAAAGGACTAGATGCTAAGACCAGCAACTTGACACGATGATGCAACCGCAAAATCAACGAAGCAAACTACTGAGAAGACTATGCAAAGGCTCAGACTGGTTCGGATATGATGACCTAACCCTAATTTTTTATGGATTTTTCATGGACTGTAGGTATGAAGAACAGACTCGATCTAAACTACGAAAAACTGTAAAATCTCATCAAGCAACCAGGAAATCTGATACCACTTGATAGAGGCAAAGGTGTCCCGATGTTTCGATGAGATGGTGGCTATCGTTTTCTGTGGGAGTCAACCTTGACGATCCGACTACGAACGTGCGAGATGGCTTGCCTTAGCAATCGCTAAACCAACTTCCGAGGGTTATTGACCACACCGGAGCACGATCAACCTGACCACGAGGGTCTGTTTCCTGCAAGCAAACGAAGAACAAGCAAGAAACTGAGATTGCAATCTGGATATTGCGAATATAAGAGGAAAGCTTTATTAACAAAGGTGGGGTTCTGTGATGTCTTGGTCTGGTCATTGAACACAAACAAAGTACACGAAGTTGCAGCTATGGCGAACTTTTAATCTAAACAAAACCCAAAGTCTACCGGTGCCCTAAGGGCTGTATATATGGAGGAAGAGGGGGGGGGGGGATTTTGTGACCCTTGGTGGAGGGGTCCGAAACCAACCCTATCTCTTGTTTCCCCACACATACGGACTCTAAAAATAGCTTGTACTTATGTATTTCAAAATACATGGGCTTGGCCCAATAAAAAGGTGACGCAGCACCTAGATTAGCCTCTAGACAAAATTTATGAAGTGGCATCTTGTATATTTCATCCAAGGCTTCATGCACTCGTTAAGGTGGCTTCAAAGCCGTGAAATCATCACTTGTAACTCCGTTCTTGTTCCCCTTGCACATGCCATCATCTCCATGCTTGTTCTTTCTCCAATGTTCATCCTTCTCCAAGCTAGGCCCTTCATTTGTAAGCAAAACAAACGATCCAATTTAGGTAGCATCATATTCTGATGAACATTAGAATCATTACCAAGAAACAAAAGTACCTGGTAATTTAGTTGGCGTGCGCGAGCTCTCGTAATTGGTCCAGTATGTATAGCAGCAGGGGTTGTGGGTGTAACAATGCTATTGATGTCCTCATCATGTATGGTACCGGCGATAGTTGCACGGCACAAGAGAGCCTAGCAATGGTGGAAGGGTGAGAGTGCATATAATCCATGGACTCAACATTAGTCATAAAGAACTCATATACGAATTGCAAAAATCTACAAGCCACTGAAAACAAAGTACTACGCGCATGCTCCTAGGGGGATAGATTGGTTGGAAAAGACCATCGCTCGTCCCCGACCGCCATTCATAAGGAAGACAATCAATAAATAAATTATGCTCAAACTTCATCACAAAGCGGTTCACCATACGTGCATGCTACGATAATAAAAAACTTCAACACAAGTATTCTTTAAATTCACAATTACCCAACTAGCATGACTCTAATATTACCATCTCATATCTCAAAACAATTATCAAGCATCAAATTGATCATAGCATCCAATTCACTTTCTATGATAGTTTTTATTATACCCAACTTGGATGCCCGTCATTCTAGGACCAATTTTATAACCATAGCAAATACCATGTTGTTCTAAAAGACTCTCAAAATAATATAAGTGAAGCATGAGAGATCAACAATTTCTACAAAATTAAGCCACCGCGTGCTCTAAAAGATATAAGTGAAGCACTAGAGCAAAAATTATCTAGCTCAAAAGATATAAGTGAAGCACATAGAGTATTTTAACAAGTTCTAATCAAGTGGGCTTCTCCCAAAAGGTGTGTAGAGCAAGGATGATTGTGGTAAACTAAAAACCAAAGACTATATCATACAAGACGCTCCAAGCAAAACACATATCATGTGGCGAATAAAAATATAGCTCCAAGTAAAGTTACCGATGAATGAAGACGAAAGAGGGTATGCCTTCCGGGGGCATCCCCAAGCTTAGGCTTTGGGCTATTCTTGAATATCTTTGGGTGCCATGGGAATCCCCAAGCTTAGACTCTTGCCACTCCTTGTTCCATAGTCCTTCAAATCTTTACCCAAAACTTGAAAACTTCACAACACAAAACTCAACAGGAAATCTCATAAGTTCCGTTAGTGAAAGAAAGAAAAACCACCACATAAGGTACTGTAATGAACTCATTCTTAATTTATATTGGTGTTAAACCTACTGTATTCCAAGTTCTCTATGGTTCATAGCACTTAATACTAGCCATAGATGCATCAAAATAAGCAAACAACACACGAAAAACAGAATCTGTCAAAAACAGAACAGTCTGTAGCAATATGTAACCCTTGAATACTTCTGTAACTTTATAAATCCTACCAAAATACGAAGTCCTGGAAAATTTGTCTATTGATCTACATAAAAAAGAATCAACGCAAAAACATGTTTATGTGAATTAACAAAACTAATTTCATGCGCGCAAAGTTTCAGTTTTTCAGCAGAATCAAATTAACTATCACCATAGGTTATCCTATAGGTTCTACTTGGCACAAACACTAATTAAAACATAAAAACACTAATTAACAAAACTAAGTGAAGCACTTAGAGTATTCTAACAAATTACAAATCATGTGGGTTTCTCCCAAAAGGTGTGGACAGCAAGGATGATTGCGGTGACCTAAAAAGCAAAGACTAATATCATACAAGACGCTCCAAGCAAAACACATATCATGTGGCGAATAAAAATATAGCTCCAAGTAAAGTTACCGATAGACGAAGACGTAAGAGGGGATGCATTCTGGGGCATCCCCAAGCTTAGGCTTTTGCCACTTCTTTTTCCATAGTCCATCAAATCTTTACCTAAAACTTGAAAACTTCACAACACCAAACTCAATAGGAAATCTCATAAGCTCCGTTAGTGCAAGAAAGAAAAACCACCACATAAGGTACTTTAATTAACTCCTTCTTTATTTATATTGGTGTTAAAACTACTGTATTCCAACTTCTCTATGGTTCATGCCCCCCCCCCGATACTAGCCATAGATGCATCAAAATAAGCAAACAACACACGAAAAACAGAATCTGTCAAAAACAGAACAGTTTGTAGCAATCTGAAAATTTTGAATACTATGGAACTCTAAAACTTCTACCAAAATAGGAAGTCCTGGGAAATTTGTCTATTGATCTATAGCAAAAATAATCAACGCAAAAAAACGTTCCTGTGATTTATTAAAAAATTTCTCGTGCTTGCAAAAGTTTCTGTTTTTCAGCAGAATCAAATTAACTATCACTGTAGGTTATCCTATAGGTTCTACTTGGCACAAACACAAATTAAAACATGAAAACACATCTAAACAGAAGCTATATGAAATATTTTTTACTAAACAAAAGCAAAAAAGCAAGGAACCAAAATAAACTGGGTTGCCTCCCAACTAGCGCTATCGTTTAACGCCCCTAGTGAGGCATAAAAGCAAGAACAAATCTAAGTATTGCCATCTTTGGCATTCAACTCATAAGTAGCTCGCATGATAGATTCATAAGGTAATTTAACTTTCTTTCTTGGAAAGTGTTCCATGCCTTTCCTTAATGGAAATTGGAATCTAATATTCCCTTCCTTCAAATCAATAATTGCACCAATCGTTCTAAGGAAAGGTCTACCAAGAATAATAGGACATGAAAGATTGCAATCTATATCAAGAACGATAAAATCTATGGGCACATAATTCCTATTTGCAACAATAAGAACATCATTGATCCTTCCCATAGGTTTCTTAATGGTGGAATCTGCAAGGTGCAAGTTTAAAGAACAATCATCAAAATCATGGAACCTAGAATATCACATAAAGTTTTCGGAATCGTGGAAACACTAGCACCCAAATCACACAAAGCATAACACTCATGATCTTTAATTTTAATCTTTATAGTAGGTTCCCACTCATCATAAAGTTTTCTAGGTATAGAAACTTCCAAATTAAGTTTTTCCTCATAAGATTGCATCAAGGCATCAACAATATGTTTGGTAAAAGCTTTATTTTGCCTATAAGCATGAGGAGAATTCAACACGGATTGCAACAAGGAAATGCAATCTATTAAAGAACAATTATCATAATTAAATTCCTTGAAATCCATAATAGTGGGTTCAATGCTATGTAAAGTCTTGACCTCTCCAATCCCACTTTTACCAAATTTAGCATCAAGATCTAAAAACTCCGAATTATTGGGACGCCTTTTAACTAAAGTTGACTCATCTCCAGTCCCATCATTATCAAGATTCATATTGCAAAACAAGGATTTAATAGGGGATACATCAATAACTTTTAGATCTGCATCATTATTTTCATGGAAACTAGAAGAACACGCTTTTACAAAACAATCTTTCTTAGCACGCAACCTAGCGGTTCTTTCTTTGCACTCATCGATGGAAATTCTCATGGATTTGAGAGACTCATTGATATCATGCTTAGGTGGAATAGATCTAAGTTTCAAAGAATCAACATCAAGCGGAAGTCTATCAATGTTCCTAGCCAATTCATCAACTTTAAGCAATTTTTCTTCAACCAAAGCATTAAAATTCTTTTGAGAGATCATAAATTCTTTAACGCTATTCTCAAAATCAGAGGGCATCTTATTAAAATTTCCACAAGAGTTGTTGTAGGAATTACCATAATTATTAGAGGAATTACTAGGGAACGGTCTAGGATTAAAGTTTCCTCTATAAGCATTGTTACCAAAATTATTCCTACCAACAAAATTCACATCCATAGGTTCATTATTATTCTCAATAAAAGTAGACAAAGGCATATCATTAGGATCAATAGGAGCACTCTTAGTAGCAAACAATTTCATAAGTTCATCCATCTTTCCACTCAAACATTAATTTCTTCTATAGCATGCACTTTTTTACTAGTAGATCTTTCAGTGTGCCATTGAGAATAATTAGCCATAACGTTATCAAGGACTTTAGTAGATTCTCCTAAGGTGATTTCCATAAAAGTGCCTCCAGCGGTCGAATCTAAAAGATATCTAGAAGCAAAATTCAATCCGGCATAGAATTTTTGTATGATCATCCATAAGTTCAAACCATGAGTAGGGCAATTGCGAATCATTAATTTCATTCTTTCCCAAGATTGGGCAACATGCTCATGATCAAGTTGTTTAAAATTCATAATATCGTTCCTAAGAGAGATGCTCTTAGCGGAGGAAAATATTTATAGATAAAAGCATCTTTGCACTTATTCTATGAATCAATACTATTCTTAGGCAAAGACGAAAACCAAGTTTTAGCACGATCTCTAAGTGAAAATGGAAATAACTTCAATTTAACAATATCATTATCTGTAACCTTCTTCTTTTGCATATCACACAAATCAACAAAGTTGTTTAGATGAGTAGCGGCATCTTCACTAGGAAGGCCAGAGAATTGATCTTTCATAACAAGATTAAACAAAGCAGCATTGATTTCACAAGATTCAACATCATTAAGAGGAGCAATCGGAGTGCTAAAGAAATCATTATTATTGGTATTGGAAAAGTCACACAATTTGGTATTATCTTCCGCCATAGTGACAAGCAATCCAACACACAAGCAAACAAAAGGCAAACCAAAGAGGGAGGAGATTGGGAAAGATAGGGCGAATAAAACGGCAAGGGTGAAGTGGGGGAGAGGAAAACGAGAGGCAAATGGCAAATAATGTAATGCGAGGGAGATGAGTTTGTGATGGGTACTTGGTACGTCTTGACTTGAGCGAAGACCTCCCCGACAACGGCGCCAGAAATCCTTCTTGCTACCTCTTGAGCACTGCGTTGGTTTTCCTTGAAGAGGAAAGGGTGATGTAGTAAAGTAGCATAAGTATTTCCCTCAGTTTTTGAGAACCAAGGTATCAATCCAGTAGGAGGCTCCTCAAAAGTCCCACACACCTACACAAACAAACAAGAACCTCGCAACCAACGCAATAAAGGGGTTGTCAATCCCTTCACGGTAACTTGCAAAAGTGAGATCTAATAGAGATAGTAAAATAAGATAAATATTTTTTGGTATTTTTATGGTATAGATTGGAAAGTAAAAGATGCAAATAAAAGATAGATGAAAACTTATATGATAAAAGATAGACCCGGGGGCCATAGGTTTCACTAGTGGCTTCTCTCAAGATAGCATAAGTATTACGGTGGGTGAACAAATTACTGTCGAGCAATTTATAGAAAAGTGCATAGTTATGAGATTATCTAGGCATAATCATGTATATAGGCATCACGTCCGTGACAAGTAGATCGAAACGATTCTGCATCTACTACTATTACTCCACACATCGACCGACTCCTGCCTGCATCTAGAGTATTAAGTTCATAAGAACAGAGTAACGCATTAAGAAAGATGACATGATGAGGGATAAACTCATGCAATATGATATAAACCTCATCTTTTTATCCTCGATGGCAACAATACAATATGTGCCTTGCTGCCCTTACTGTCACTGGGAAAGGACACCGCAAGATTGAACCCAAAGCTAAGCACTTCTCCCATTGCAAGAAAGATCAATCTAGTAGGCCAAATCAAACCGATAATTTGAAGAGACTTGCAAAGATAACTTAATCACACATAAAAGAATTCAGAGGAGATTCGAATATTTCTCATAGATAAACTTGATCATAAACCCACAATTCATCGGATCTCGACAAACACACCGCAGAAAGAGTTACATCGAATAGATCTCCAAGAAGGTCGAGGAGAACTTTGTATTGAGATTCAAAGAGAGAGAAGAAGCCATCTAGGTAATAACTATGGACCCGAAGGTCTGTGGTAAACTACTCACAACTCATCAGAGAGGCCTTGGAGATGATGTAGAGGCCCTCCATGGTCGATTCCCCCTCCGTCGGAGCACCGGCGAAGGCTCCAAGATGGGATCTCGCGGATACAGAAGGTTGCGGTGGTGGAATTAGGTTTTCATGGTGCTCCTCGATGTTTTCAGGGTACGGGAGTATATATAAGTGAAGGAGGTACGTCGGTGGAGCAACGAGGAGCCCACGAGGGTGGGGGCGCCCACCCCCAGGAGGCGCCCACCCCCAGGAGGCGCGCTGGGCACCCTCGTGGCCGCCTCGTTTGTTTCTTAGCATCCACTCCAGGTCTCCTGGTTGGCATTTGTTCCAAAAAGATCACTCCCGAAGGTTTCATCCCGTCTGGACTCCGTTTGATATTTCTTTTCTTCGAAACACCGAAATAGGAAAAAAATAGCAATTCGGGCTGGGCCTTCGGTTACTAGGTTAGTCCCAAAAATGGTATAAAAGTGTAAAGTAAAGCCCATAACATCCAAAACAGGTAATATAATAGCATGGAACAATAAAAAATTATAGATATGTTGGAGACGTATCACGTGCCTCAACATTCATCAGACCGCATACATCAGTATGTATTATTTCCAATAAGTCATTGGCTCGCTCCATTGTTCCGGAGAACAGAGTTTTAGTCATCTTGCCTATGAGGCATGGTTCGCAAGTATCAAATGATTCATCATCAAGTGATTCCAAAAGCCCATCAACATGGAGTTTGTTCATGCGCTTTACATCAACATGACCAAAACAGCAGTGATACAAGTATGTTGCACTATCAAAATCAACTTTGCATCTTTTGGCATCAATATTATGAATATGTGTATCACTACGACCGAGATTCAATAAACCATTAACATTGGGTGTATGACCATAGAAGGTTTTATTCATGTAAACAGAATAACAATTATTCTCTGTCTCAAATGAATAACCTTGCAATAAAAACGATCCTATCTTGTTCATGCTCAACGCAAACACCAAATAACATTTATTTAGGTTCAACACTAATCCTGAAAGTATAGGGAGTGTGTGATGATGATCATATCAATCTTGGAACCACTTCCAACACACATCATAACTTCACCCTCAACTCGTCTCCATTTATTCTGCAACTCATGTTTAGAGTTACTAATCTTAGCAACCGAACATGCATCAGATACCCAGGGGCTACTACGAGCACTAGTAAGGTACATATCAATTACATGTATATCAAACATACCTTCGTTCACTTTGCCATTCTTCTTATCCGCCAAATATTTGGGGTGGTTCCGCTTCGAATGACCATTCCCTTTAGTAGAAGCACTCAGTTTCTGGCTTAGGTCCAACTTTGTGCTTCTTCACGGGAGTGACAACTTGCTAGCCATTCTTCTTGAAGTTCCCTTTCTTTCCCTTGCCCTTTTTCTTGAAACTAGTGGTCTTGTTAACCATCAACACTTGATGCTCTTTCTTGATTTATACCTTCGCCGATTTCAGCATCGCGAAAACCTCGGGAATCATTTTTGTCACCCCTTGCATATTATAGTTCATCACGACATTCTAGTAGCTTGGTGATAGTGACTAGAGAACTCAGTCGATCACTATCTTATCTGGAAGATTAACTCCCACTTAGATAGACATCCCCCAAGTCATCTAAATGATACGCGATCCAAATCAACTAAACCATGTCCGATCATCACGTGAGATGGAGTAGTCATCAATGGTGAACATCTCTATGTTGATCATATCTACTATATGATTCACGTTCGACCTTTCGGTCACCAGTGTTCGGAGGCCATGTCTGTACATGCTAGGCTCGTCAAGTTTAACCCGAGTATTCCGCATGTGCAAAACTGACTTGCACCCGTTGTATGTAAACATAGAGCCTACCACACCTGATCATCACGTGGTGTCTCAGCACGAAGAAATGTCGCAACGGTGCATACTTAGGGAGAACACCTATACCTTGAAATTTAGTTAAGGGATCATCTTATAATGCTACCGTCGTACTAACCAAAATAAGATGCATAAAGATAAACATCACATGCAATCAAAATATTTGACATGATATGGCCATCATCATCTTGTGCTTTTGATCTCCATCTCCAAAGCATCGTCATGATCTCCATTGTCACCGGCTTGACACCTTGATCCCCATCGTAGCATCGTGGTCGTCTCGCCAACTATTACTTCTACAACTATCGCTAATGCATAGTGATAAAGTAAAGCAATTACATGGCATTTGCATTTCATACAATAAAGCGACAACCATAAGGCTCCTGCCAGTTGCTGATAAATTTTACAAAATGTGATCATCTCATACAACAACGTATATCACATATGTCGTGACCATATCACATCACAACATGCCCCGCAAAAACAAGTTACACGTCCTCTACTTTGTGGTTGCAAGTTTTACGTGGCTACTATGGGCTTCTAGCAAGAACCATTCTTACCTACGGCACAAAAACCACAATGGTGATTTATCAAGTTTGCTATTTTAACGTTCAACAAGACCCGGCCGCAGTCAAATTCGATTCAACTAAAGCAGGAGAAACAAACACCCGCCAGCCACCTTTATGCAAAACTAGTTGCATGTGTGTCGGTGGAACCGATCACATGAACATGGTCATGTAAGGTTGGTCCGGGCAACTTCATCCAACAATACCGCTGAATTAAAATAAGACACTGGTGGTAAGCAATATGACGATCACCACCCACAACTCTTTGTGTTCTACTCATGCACATCATCTACGCGTAGACCTGGCTCGGATGCCACTGTTGGGGAATGTAGCATGCAATTTCAAAAAAATTCCTACGCTCACGCAAGATCTATCTAGGAGATGCATAGCAACGAGAGGGGGAGAGTGTGTCTATGTATCCTCGTAGACCAAAAGTGGAAGAATTTGACAATGCGGTTGATGTAGTCAAACTTCTTCTCGTTCTGACCAATCAAGTACCGAACGTATGACACCTCCGAGTTCTGCACACGTTCAGCTCGATGACATCCCTTGAACTCTTGATCCAGCAAAGTGTCGGTAGATGACTTCCGCCAGCACGATGGCGCGGTGACGGTGATCGTGAAGTTATCTGCGCAGGGCTTCGCCTAAGCGCTACGAGAATATGACCGGAGGCGTAAACTCTGGAGGAGGGCACTGCACATGGCTAACGATTGTTGGTGTCTCTTCTAGGCACGTCCCCCCTCATATATATAGGTGGGAGGGAGAGGGAGCAGCCCTAGAGGCACCCCAAGTAGCAGGGATCCTACTTGGACTCCTGCCCTAGGCCGGCGCCCCCCTTTTCCTTCTTTTGGCGATGAGGGGAAGGGCGGAGGAGGTGGCGCCCCCCCTTTTCCTTTCTCCCACCAAGGGGGGAAGGTAGGAAGAGGTGGAGCCCCCTCCTTTCCTTCCTCTAGGGCCTGCGTCCAGGGAAAGGGGCGCACCAGCCCCTTGTGGGCTGGTCTGTCCCTCCCTCGGCCCATTAAGCCCATATCTTTGTCGGGGTTGCCCGAAACTCCTTTTCTGTGACCCGATGTGTACCCGATACCTTCCGGAACACTTCCGATGTCCGAATACCATCATCCTATATATCAATCTTTACCTCTCGACCATTTCAAGACTCCTTGTCATGTCCGTGATCTCATGTAGGACTCCGAACAACATTCGGTCACCAAATCACATCTCATATAATACAATATCGTCATCGAACATTGAGCGTGTGGACCCTACGGGTTCAAGAACTATGTAGACATGACCGAGACACCTCTCCGGTCAATAACAAATAGCGGAACCTGGATGCTCATATTGGCTCCCACATACTCTACGAAGATCTTTATCGGTCGGACCGTTATGACAACATACGTTATTCCCTTTGTCCATCGGTATGTAACTTGCCCGAGATTCTATCGTCGATATCTTCATACCTAGTTCAATCTCGTTACCGACAAGTCCCTTTACTCGTTCCGTAATACATAATCTTGCAACTAACTCATTAGTCACTTTGCTTGCAAGGCTTCTTATGATGTGTATTACCGAGAGGGCCCAGAGATACCTCTCCGATACTCGGAGTGACAAATCCTAATATCGATCTATGCCAACCCAAAAAACTTCTTCTGAGATACCTGTAGAGCATCTTTATAATCACCTAATTACATTGTGACGTTTGATAGCACAAAAGGCATTCCTCCGTTATCCGGGAGTTGCATAATCTCATAGTCGGAGGAATATGTATTTGCATGAAGAAAGCAATAGCAATAAAACTGAACGATCATAATGCTAAGCTAAGGAATGGGTCTTGTCCATCACATCATTCTCCTAATGATGTGACCCTGTTTATCAAATGACAACACATGTCTATGGTTAGGAAACTTAACCATCTTTGGTGAACGAGCTAGTCTAGTAGAGGCTTACTAGGGACACGGTATTTTGTCTATGTATCCACACATGTATCAAGTTTCCAGTTAATACAATTCTAGCAGGAACAATAAACATATATCATGAAATAAGGAAATATAAAACAACAACTTTATTATTGCCTCTAGGGCATATTTCCTTCATTTTCCACCTATATATTATTTATCAATAATACCCGGTATTGCCCGATAAACTCTGAAACCCTTCTGGTGACCCCAAAATGCTTCCGGTTCCTCTCAAAACTATTTAAAATTTTAATTAAACAATTCCACAAATACATCCTCAATAGTCTTGTCCTACTAACCCTCATCAGATCTTGATTTCCTTAAGCTTGTGACCCTATAGGTTCGGTAAACCGTAGACATGAATGAAACTCCTCCTTTCAATGACCGATAGCGGAACTGTGGACCTCCATATTGATCCCTATGTTTACACGAATGACATTCGAGTGAACCTTTGGTTATCATGTGATGTTCCCTTTGCTTTGCAATACTTTACAAAACCCGAGGTGTGCCGGTATCCTCCTAAGTCATGCACATGCTCACTATACTATTCTTGTTGTTACCGGTTTTGTTCTTCTTTCTTGTTGAATTGTTCCGACATCCCTATGACATAGTGACTTGTGTTTGGCCAGACGATGATTGATGCCGTCACACCAAGTGGGACATATTAATATATCTCCAACGTCGGAGGAGCAAATCCCACCCTCGTGCTATCTAGTCCCTTGTCAGTCTTTCCATTGAACATGTAAGTTGTCGTTATGACCACCGTGTTATAGATGACGTTTGAGCAAACCCAAAGTTCACCGTACGGTATGAAGTGACTATGATACTCTCATGGTCTGAGGAACTAAAACACGTGCTAACACTCCATGTTATAACAATTGATTTCAGACGATATTATCTCAAAGTATAACAAACAAGTTTGGGTCAATTCAATATAAATGTTCTTCCAATGCCATACTCTCAATCTTGTTTTAGGACTACAGTTACACTTAACGATATCCTAAGATCCAGAAAACATGATCGGCGACAAACTTGAGCCAGGCTTAGAGGCAAGACCGACAACCTATACTTTACCATTTATCATTCCACACGTGCATATGAGTTTTCCACTGAATCGCATATTCCAGGATCACAGAAGTTATAACATGAAATATAAAATCTTAATTATGAAAATTAAAATATAATAATGCAATATTATTGCCTCTAGGGCATATTTCCAATAGTCTCCCACTTTCACTAGAGTCAATAATCTACCTTGCATATTCTCAATAACAGATATGACCATCCAGTATTGCTTATGCTTTGCTCGTGGAAGAGCCCATCATCGGGTACGACACATTCAAATCCATATAATATTTGTGTTAGTCATGTCTCATTTTTATTCCTTTTGCTTTGAGCAACGACATTATTATTCATAATGCAATGTCATTTGTTTCATTGCATTTGGGATCACACCAACTATATCAAGACACTTCTTGATTAACTGTATTCATAATACAATGCTATTGGTTTCATTACACTTGGGATTATACCAAGTATATCGAGACACTTCTTGATTAACTATATTCATAATATAGTGTCATTGGTTTTATCACACTCGGGATCACATCAATTATATTCAGACTGCTTTAAAACATGTAATGCTTTTAACATATTCTTCTTATGTTATAGAATCCACAGTATTGTTCATGCTTGAAGACTATTCTAGACAGTCATAGCCCAATATAAATTATATTAGTCATGAAGCTGGTGTTCGTGTAACCTTTTACAACGAACTTCTTCATCTCCTCTATGGACAAGTCCATTGTCCTTCTAAGATACTTAATTATATTAACAGTTACCTAGTGAGATAATCAAGAATCACTTTGGTACCTGCTACTAACATTTAGTGCATAAAACATTTGGCTTTATAATATCATAACATTCATGATGGATTAAATAATCCACTTATCTGTTCATGCTTATTAATTGTCTTAGGACATTGATTTCTTCTAAGCATCATATTATGCGACATTGGGAGAAAACACATTCTCCATTTTAAACCTTTTAAAACCTTGTCAATGTATTCAATTCACCTTAGCACAATCAGATGTCTTGATCTATCTTTATATATCTTTAGGTCCAGTAATTTGCTTCGCTTCAGTCTTTCATTTGAAACACATTCTTCATAATATTGTTGTGCTTAGGAACTTTATATTATTTCCGATCTACAATATGTCATTTACATATGAGATTAGAAATGCTATAGAGCTCACACCAAACTTCACAAGTTTCTTCATCATTTTAACAAAGTCATACTCTTTAACCATTTCATTAAAATGTTGATTCTAGCTCCTTGATACTTGCCTCAAAACACAATTCTTTTAAAGCTTGCACACTCATCCAGTATTCTCTAAACTTGCAGTTGTAGCATTAATACATACTTTCCATTAGGGAAACTAGTTTTGACATCCAAGTTCCAAATTTAATTGTCGAATATGATATCTATACCTTCTAGAGAATCAACTAAGTTCAATACTAAATTGTATATGAACTCCATTTTCATGTGCCTGGCTATAAGCCATTCCATCAATATGGGCGCCGCCATTGCTTCCTTGTAGTGCTCAGGTTCATCTTCTTCTAAGATGGATATCTCACTGTGAGATTATTCAAGAGGTTCATTAACTCTTCATGATCTATGCAGTTCAATCACAAGCTTTAACTAAGTTTCTACATCTAGTGCAGTAACTCATGGCTTAGTTGTATGGACAACTTTCAGAATAGCTTCCGGTTTGTTAACCCCTTTTACTTCTGCCATAGATTCAATAATCTTATCAAGCTACACTATCCTCCCACTTATTTCTTTAACAAGAGAACTCCTTCTCGAGAAAGTGTTCATTCTTTGCGACAAACACTTGGTCCTTTAACTTTTGGGATCACCTACAAATTAGCATATGTCTGGATTGTGTACCCCATAACTCGTACGGTGTTGTCTTGCATACTATAAGACGATGCTCTGTTCGGTGTAAATGTTGTTGTTTCAAGTGCATATTCCCAAAATTAATAAAAGCAGATTGGTAAGAAATAATTCCACAATTATCTGAGTGTTTTGCTAAACTCATGACTTAGATAATTTTTCTCCATGATTGAAGATCCTTTTATCATTGTCACAATAATTCTTATATTCATTATAATTTTATTTGAACCTTTCAAATATTTCATTCTGAATTTCTTTGAACCTTTCAAATATTTCAGATTTATATCAAGCAAATCATATTTTCTCAAATCATTAGTGAAGCATAATAATTCATCGTGCCTTGGTTTTGCTCATCGGACCCTATACATCACTATGTATTTTGTCGATTGGTTCAAAATCAAAATACTTCAATACTTCATCTACATGAAGATTATTTTTCTGATATAACCAAGCAACACCACATTTAAGTGCTTTTTATTAGTCCTCTCAAGATGTTTAGCATTAATTTTATAAACTTTCAATTCAAGATTTCATTAATAAACCACCAAAATAGAGGTAAATCCAAAACATATTCTTATAACAACTTGAACAACCATTGTTTAAAACTTATAAGAATATCCGTCGCATAGCCTAAAACATATTGTTTTACACAACTTCAGAATGAAATAACTATTATTTGGCCCTAAGGTAAATCTTGAAGATAAACTAAAGAAACGACTTCAGGGAAGCGATCCCATCACCATTGCCGATTTGTATCACGACTTCATTTCTTCTCCACTTGCGAACTTTCTGTAGTCCCTGCATCAGTTTGCAAGCAAGAGCAACCGATTAGTATCAAATGCTCATGACATACAATGAATTAACAAGTAGATGAACATTAATTTTGTATATCTTTTATACCTTTACCAGAAGAACCATTCTTCATATCCGCCAAGTACTTCATGTAGTCGTGTTTCTAGTGTTCCTTCTATTTGCAGTAGAAACATTTAGACTCCTTAGTGTCTCCTCCCTTATTCTTGTGAGAGACGGTCTTACCGGCACCAGTAGACTTCTTATTGTACTTGCACTTTGATGTCTACTACACAACTTGTTCTTGTAGACTCGTGTTGGGCCTCCAAGCACAGAGTTTTGTAGGAGAGTAGAAAATTTCCCTCAATGGATGACCTAAGGTTTATCAATCCGTGGGAGGCATAGGATGAAGATGGTATCTCTCAAACAACCCTACAACCAAATAACAAAGAGTCTCTTGTGTCCCCAACACACCAAATACAATGGTAATTTGTATAGGTGCACTACTTCGACGAAGAGATGGTGATACAAGTGTAGTAATGATAGTAGATATTGATTTTTGTAGTAGGAACAATAAAAAACAACAAGGTAGCAAGTAACAAAAGTGAGAACAAATGGTATTGCAATGCTTGAAAATGAGGCTTAGGGTCCGTACTTTTGACAGTGCAATCTCTCAACAATGCTAACATAAGAGAATCACATAACCATCCCTCAACGTGCGCTGAAGAATCACTCCAAAGTTCCTATCTAGCGGAGAACATAAGACAAATTTGTTTGTAGGGTACGAAACCACCTCAAAGTTATTCTTTCCAATCAATCTTTCCAAGAGTTCGTACTAAAATAACACAAAGTTATCCTTTCCAATCGATCTATCTAAGAGTTCGTACTAAAATAACACCATATGATACACATCAACCAACACTAATGTCACCTAGATACTCCAATGTCACCACAAGTATCCATGAGATGATTATACGATATGCATCAAGCAATTTCAGATTCATAATACTCAGTCCAACACAAAGAACCTCAAAGAGTGCCCCAAGATTTCTACCGGAGAAACAAAGACAAGAACTGCAACAACCCCTATGCATAGATGACCCCAATGTCACCTCAGGAATCCGTGAATTGAGTGCCAACACATATCAAGTGAATCAATATGATACCCCATTGTCACCATGGGAATTCATAGCAAGACATACATTGAGTGCTCACAAATCCATAAATGTACTTGATCCGATAACAACAAAATCTCAAAGGGTAAAACTCAATTCATCACAACAAGATAGAGAGGGAGAAAGACCATATGATCCAACTATATTAACAAAGCCCACGATACATCAAGATTGTGCCAAATGAAGAATAGGGGGAGAGAGAGAGATTAAACACATAGCTACTGGTACAAACCGTCAGCCCCGAGGGTGGACTACTGATACGTCTCCAACGTATCTATAATTTTTGATTGTTCCATGCTATTATATTATTTGTTTTGGATGTTTAATGGGCATTTATATGCTATTTTATATTAGTTTTGGGACTAACCTATTAACCGAGGGCCCAGTGCCAGTTTCTATTTTTTTTTGGCCTATTTTAGAGTTTTGCAAAAAAAGGAATACCAAATGGAGTCCAGACGGAATGAAACCTTCACGATGATCTTTCTTGGACCGAAAGCAAACCAGAAGACTTGCACATGAAATCGGAGATGCACCAAGGAAGCCACGAGGCAGGAGGGCGCGCCCAGGGGGTAGGGCGCGCCCCCACCCTCGTGGGCCCCTCGTGGCTCCCTTGACCTAGTTCCTTCGCCTATATATACTCTTATACCCTGAAAACATCCAGGAGAGCCACGAAACTACTTTTCCACCGCTACAACTTTCTGTACCCGTGAGATCCCATCTAGGGACCTTTTCCGGCATCCTGCCGGAGGGGGATTCGATCAAGGAGGGCTTGTACATCAACACCATTACCTCTCTGATGAAGCGTGAGTAGTTTACCACAGACCTTCGGGTCCATAGTTATTAGCTAGATGGCTTCTTCTCTCTCTTTGATTCTCAATACCATGTTCTCCTCGATGTTCTTGGAGATCTATTCGATTTAATACTCTTTTGCGGTGTGTTATCCGAGATCGATTGATTTGTGGATTTATGATCAAGATTATCTATGAATATTATTCTTCTCTGAATTCTTATATGCATGATTTGATATCTTTGCAAGTCCCTTCGAATTATCGTTAGTTTGGCCTACTAGATTGATCTTTCTTGCAATGGGAGAAGTGCTTAGCTTTGGGTTCAATCTTGCGGTGTCCTTTCCCAGTGACAGTAGGGGCAGCAAGGCACATATTGTATTGTTGCCATCAAGGATAACAAGATGGGGTTTTCAACATATTGCTTGAGTTAATTCCTCTACATCATGTCGTCTTGCTTAATGCGTTACTCTGTTCCTTATGAACTTAATACTCTAGATGCATGCTGGATAGTGGTCGATGTGTGGAGTAATAGTAGTAGATGCAGGCAGGAGTTGGTCTATTTGACAGGGACTTGATGCCTATGTTCATGATCATTGCCTTAGATATCGTCATAACTACGCACTTTTCTATCAATTGCTCGGCAGTAATTTTTTCATCCACCGTAATATTTGCTATCTTGAGAGAAGCCACTAGTGAAACCTATGGCCCCCAGCTCTCTTTTCCATATTACTAAATCTCGTTTACATCTTGCTAGTTTTCGATCTAATATTTTGCAATCTTTACTTTCCAATCTATATACCAAGACCGTGAAGGGATTGGCAACCCCTTTATCGCGTTGGGTGCAAGTTCTTGATTGTTTGTGCAGGTATTTGGTGACTTGTGGGTTGTGTCCTACTGGATTGATACCTTGGTTCTCAAAACTGAGGGAAATACTTACGCTACTTTGCTGCATCACCCTTTCCTCTTCAAGGGAAAACCAACGCAAGCTCAAGGGTTAGCAGGAAGGATTTCTAGCGCCGTTGCCGGGGAGATCTACGTCAAGTCAAGCCATACCAAGTACCCATCATAAACTCTTCTCCCTTGCATTACATTATTCGCCATTCGCCTGTCGTTTTCCTCTCCCCCACTTCTAAAATGATTTTCGAAAACCTTTGCCTTTTCTTTGCCTCCTTCCCGCATGTCTTTTTGTTTGTGTTTCCATGTGCCTTCTATTTGCTTGCATCTTTGCTTCCTAAAAATCTATTGGTATGGATCCACTTAAGTGTTCTACTTGGATTATCCTCGATCTCTATGTGCTCGTGCTAAAACCCCAACTAGTTTAGTTGAGGGAAAATCATTAGATGAGCATGCTCATTTTGTGCGTCACCGTTTGTCTAAAAAAGGGAGACTCTTATGGAATCAAATAAATAGTCCGCTGTGTTATGCTTGGAACCTTTGCGAAATTTATGATTTTACTTGTTGCTCTAAGAACCCTAAAAAACACCTTCCCTACTTATGTGAGTTTAATGATAATGAAATCTTATCTTCTTATGCAAAGGGTGTTTATAGTTACTATGATATAGAACAAATTTAAGAATTTGTTGCTTTGAAGGGTGCTTATGAAGTTGCTTCTTTGATTGAAAAGTATGATATTACTCTCTACAAATCTAAATTTTTTGACATACTTAAATATTGCTATGAAAACTATGCTGATAATGTCTATGTCAAAGAATATATTGAGAGAATGGCCGTTGCTTTGGAATAAAATAATGATATGCATGAATCTATAGATAATTATGATTCCGATGATTTGATTGAAATATCCCTTGATGACATGATGCTTGCTATTCTTGTGGCCATGATGCCAATATTTATGGAGATGAGTTTGCTATAGTCTGTTATGTTAAACATGAGATTGTTGCTATTGCACTAATACTTGATAGTTCCTTTGATGAAAAGCATGATTGCAATGATGTTATTATAAATTCTATTAATGTCAATTGTGCTAGTAATATGCAAAACCCTAAGCTTGGGGGTGCTAGTTTTGCTATGTCTACTATTTGTTGCAATGATCGTGATTGGGGTGATTCCTTTTATGATCTTGAAAATTTATTTAAGCCCCATGATGAATATGAGATTTATAATAATATTTGCAATAATATTGAAAGTCGTTTTGGAAGAGTGTCAACTTTAGATCCCACATATTTGGAGAATGTTCAATCTTAAGAAAGTTTTGATAAAAGTGGGTTTGGAGTGGTCTGATACGTCTCCAACGTATCTATAATTTTTGATTGTTCCATGCTATTATATTACCCGTTTTGGATGTTTATGGGCTTTACTTTACAAATTTATATAATTTTTGGGACTAACCAACTAACCTGAGGCCCAGCCCGTATTGCTGTTTCTTTTTTGCATATTTCAGTGTTTCGAAGAAAAGGAATATCAAACGGAGTCCAAACGGAATGAAACCTTCGGGAGCGTGATTTTTGGAACGAACATGATCCAGAGGACTTGGAGTGCAAGTCACGAAGAAGTCAAGGCGGCCACGAGGGTGGAGGGCGCGCCCACCCCTACTGGGTGCGCCCCCCTATCTCGTAGACCCCTCGGGCGTCCACCGACCTACTTCTTCCTCCTATATATACCCACGTACCCCGAGAACATCAGAGGAGATGACAAAAAACTATTTCCACCACCGTAACCTTCTGTATCCGCGACATCCCATCTTGGAGCCTTCGTCGGCGCTCCATCGGTGGGGGGATCGACCATGGAGGGCTTCTACATTAACACCTTAGCCCCTCCGATGAGTTGTGAGTAGTTTACCACAGACCTTCGGGTCCATAGTTATTAGCTAGATGGCTTCTTCTCTCTTTTTGGATTTCAATACCATGTTCTCCTCAATCTTCTTGGAGATCTATTCGATGTAACTCTTTTTGCGGTGTGTTTGTAAAGATCCGATGAATTGTGGGTTGATGACCAAGTTTATCTATGAGAAATATTTGAATCTCCTCTGAATTCTTTTAAGTGTGATTAAGTTATCTTTGCAAGTCTCTTCGAATTATCAGTTTGGTTTGGCCTACTAGATTGATCTTTCTTGCAATGGGAGAAGTGCTTAGCTTTGGGTTCAATCTTGCTGTGTCCTTTCCCAAAGACATCGAGGCAGCAAAGGCACGTATTGTATTGTTGCCATCGAGGATAAAAGATGGGGTTTATATCATATTGCATGAGTTTACCCCTCTACATCATGTCATCTTTCTTAATGCGTTACTCTGTTCTTTATGAACTTAATACTCTAGATGCATGTTGGATAGCGGTCGATGTGTGGAGTAATAGTAGTAGATGCAGGCAGGAGTCGGTCTACTTGTCACGGACGTGATGCCTATATACATGATCATGCCTAGATAATCTCATAATTATTCGCTTTTCTATCAATTGCTCGACAGTAATTTGTTGACCCACCGTAATACTTATGCTATCTTGAGAGAAGCCACTAGTGAAACCTATGGCCCCCGGGTCTATCTTTTATCATATAAGCTTTCAATCTACTTTTATTTGCATCTTTACTTTTCTTATCTATATTATAAAATACCAAAAATATATTTATCTTATCAATTATCATATTATCTCTATCAGATCTCACTTTCGCAAGTGGCAGTGAAGGGATTGACAACCCCTTTATTGTATTGGTTGCGAGTTCTTTGTTTGTTTGTGTAGGTGCGTGGGACTTTTGAGGAGTCTCCTACTGGATTGATACCTTGGTTCTCAAAAACTAAGGTAAATACTTACTCTACTATTGCCACATCACCCTTTCCTCTTCAAGGAAAACCAACGCAAGCTCAAGACGTAGCAAGAAGGATTTCTGGCGCCGTTGCCAGGGAGGTCTTCACTCAAGTCAAGACATACCAAGTACCCATCACAAACTCATCTCCCTCACATTTACATTATTTGCCATTTGCCTCTCGTTTTCCTCTCCCCCACTTCACCCTTGCCGTTTTATTCGCCCTCTCTTTCCCAATATCCTCTCTCTTTCGCTTGTCCTTTTTGTGTGACCTACTTGCCCTTGTGGCTTTGCCTAAAAACACCGACCTTCGTCTTAGAAGGTTGGAAGAGATTGAATCAAATGTTAGAAGTTTTATGACTTTACAATTTGAGCATAATAACTTCTTCAGAAAAGAGCTTAAAGAACAAAAAAGTTTTTTGGGGTTTATGAACAAAGAGCTTGATGATATGTCTAAAGAATTTTATGGTTTGAACGCCCAAATTACTTGGCTTGAAAATTCTATAGCCCAAATTTCTGATAAGCAAGCTACCTTAGTCAATAAGATGGCTGCCAAACCAGAAAAGTTAGGTGAAAATAATGATGAAGATCTTAAAGTTATTGATGTGTCCCCAATTAGATCTTTGTTTTGCAATATGACTCTTAATAATGATGGGACTGGAGATGAGTCAACTTTAGTTAACAGGCGTCCCAATGATTCAGAGTTTTTAGATCTTGATGCTAATTTTTGTAAAAGTGGGATTGGAGATGTCAAGACTTTAAATAACATTGAACCCACTATCTTGGATTTCATGGAATTTAATTATGATAATTGTTCTTTAGAAGGTTGTATTTCCTTGTTGCAATCCGTTGTGAATTCTCCCCATGCTTATAGTCAAAATAAAGCTTTTACCAAACATATTGTTGATGCCTTGATGCAATCTTTTGATGAAAAACTTAATTTGGAAGTTTCTATACCTAGAAAACTTAATGATGAGTGGGAACCTACAATAAAGATTAAAATCAAAGATCATGAGTGTTATGCTTTATGTGATTTAGGTGCTAGTGTTTCCACGATTCCGAAAACTTTATGTGATATTGTAGGTTTCCTTGATCTTGATGATTGCTCTTTAAATTTGCACCTTGCGGATTCCACCAGTAAAAAGCCAATGGGAAGGATCAATGATGTTCTCATTGTTGCAAATAGAAATTTGGGGCCCGTAGATTTTATCGTTCTTGATATAGATTGCAATCTTTCTTTCCCTATTATTCTTGGTAGACCTTCCCTTAGAACGATTGGCGCAATTATTGATATGAAGGAAGGGAATATTAGATTCCAATTTCCATTAAGGAAAGGCATGTACACTTTCCAGGAAAAGAAAGTTAAATTACCTTATGAATCTGTCATGCGAGCTACTTATGAATTGAGTGCCAAAGATGGCACTACTTACATCTATCTTCGCTTTTATGCCTAGCTAGGGGCGTTAAACGACAACGCTAGTTGGGAGGCAACCCAATTTTATTTGTGTTTTTTGTTTTTGTTCCTGTTTAGTAATAAATTGTGCATCTACCTTCTGTTTATATGTGTTTTTATATTTTAATTAGTGTTTGTGCCAAGTAGAACCTATAGGATAACCTATGGTGATAGTTAATTTGATTCTGCTGAAAAACTGAAACTTTGCGCGCATGAAATTAGTTTTGTTAATTCACACAAACATGTTTTTGCGTTGATTCTTTTTGATGTAGATCAATAGACAAATTGTCCAGGACTTCGTATTTTGGTAGGATTTATAAATTTACAGAAGTATTCGAGGGTTACATATTGCTACAGACTGTTCTATTTTTGATAGATTCTGTTTTTCGTGTGTTGTTTGCTTATTTTGATGCATCTATGGCTAGTATTAAGTGCTATGAACCATAGAGAACTTGGAATACAGTAGGTTTAACACCAATATAAATTAAGAATGAGTTCATTACAGTACCTTATGTGGTGGTTCTTCTTTCTTTCACTAACAGAACTTATGAGATTTCCTGTTGAGTTTTGTGTTGTGAAGTTTTCAAGTTTTGGGTAAAGATTTGAAGGACTATGGAACAAGGAGTGGCAAGAGTCTAAGCTTGGGGATTCCCATGGCACCCAAAGATATTAAAGAATAGCCCAAAGCCTAAGCTTGGGGATGCCCCCGGAAGGCATACCCTCTTTCGTCTTCATTCATCGGTAACTTTACTTGGAGCTATATTTTTATTCGCCACATGATATGTGTTTTGCTTGGAGCGTCTTATATGATATAGTCTTTGCTTTTTAGTTTACCACAATCATCCTTGCTCTACACACCTTTTGGGAGAAGCCCACTTGATTAGAACTTGTTAAAATACTCTATGTGCTTCACTTATATCTTTTGAGCTAGATAGTATTTGCTCTAGTGCTTCACTTATATCTTTTAGAGCATGGCGGTGGCTTAATTTTGCAGAAATTGTTGATATCTCATGCTTCACTTATATTATTTTGAGATCCTTTTAGAACAGCATGGCATTTGCTATGGTTATAAATTTGGTCCTAGAATGATGAGCATCCAAGTTGGGTATAATAAAAGCTATCATAGAAAGTGCATTAAACACTAGGATCAATTTGATGCTTGATAATTGTTTTGAGATATAAAGGTGGTAATATTAGAGTCATGCTAGTGGATAATTATGAAATTGAGAAATACTTGTGTTGAAGTTGGCAAGTCCCGTAGCATGCACGTACGGTAAAAGTTATGTGACAAATTTGTTGCATGAGGTGCTCTTTTAATTGTCTTCCTTATGAGTGGAGGTCGGGATCGCGCGATGGTTAACTCCTACCAACCCTTCCCCTAGGAGCATGCGTAGTAGTACTTTGCTTCAAGGGCAAGTAAACTTTTGCAATAAGTATATGAGCTCTTTATGACTAATGTGAGTCCATGGATATACGCACACTCACCCTTCCAATTTGCTAGCCTCTATTATACCGCACAACTTTCGCCGGTATGATGCACCCATTATTTACCTTCCTCAAAACAGCCACCATAGCTACCTATTATGGCATTTCCATAGCCATTCCGAGATATATTGCCATGCAACTTTCCGTCGTTCCGTTATTATGACACGCTCCATCATTGTCTTATTGCTCTTTGCATGATCATGTAGTTGACATTATATTTGTGGCAAGGTCACCCTCATAATTTTCACACATGTCACTCTTGATTCATTGCATATCCTGGTACACCGCTAGAGGCATTCATATAGAGTCACAATTTGTTCTAAGTGTTGAGTTGTAATTCTCAAGTTGTAAATCAATAGAAGTGTGATGATCTTCATTATTAGAGCATTGTCCCAAGTGAGGAAAGAATGATGAAGACTATGATTCCCCCACAAGTCCGGATGAGACTTCGGACTAAAAAGAAAAAAAAAGAAAAGAAAAAAAAGAGGCCAAAGAGCCCACCAAAAAAATAGAAAGGCCAAATAAATAAATAAATAAATAATGAGAGAAAAAGAGAGAAAGGACAATGCTACTATCTCTTTTCCACACTTGTGCTTCGAAATAGCACCATGATCTTCATGATAGATAGTCTCTTATGTTGTCACTTTCATATACTAAGTGGGAATTTTTCATTATAGAACTTGGCTTGTATATTCCAATGATGGGCTTCCTCAAAATGCCCTAGGTCTTCGTGAGCAAGCGGGTTGGATGCACACCCACTTAGTTTCTTTTGTTGAGCTTTCATACATGTATAGCTCTAGTGCATCCGTTGCATGGCAATCCCTACTCACTCACATTGATATTTATTGATGGGCATCTCCATAGCCCGTTGATACGCCTAGTTGATGTGAGAATATCTTCTCCCCTTTTGTCCTCACAACCACCACCATATACCACCATAGTGCTATGTCCATGGCTTGCGCTGATGTATTGCGTAAGAGTTGAAAAAGCTGAAGCGCGTTAAAAAGTATGAACCAATTGCTTGGCTGAAACTGGGGTTGTGCATGATGGGAGTATTTTGTGTAATGAAAATGAAGCATGGCCTAACTATATGATTTTGTAGGTATAAGCTTTCTTTGGCTATGCTATTTTGATAGGACATGATTATTTGTTAGTATGCTTCGAAGTATTATTATTTTTATGTTTTATAAGCTTTTATCTTAATCATTTGGATATGAACAATCATGCCACAATAAAGAAAATTACATTGAGAATTATGCTAGGTAGCATTCCACATCAAAATTCTATTTTTATCATTTACCTACTTGAGAACGAGCAGGAATTAAGCTTGGGGATGCTTGATACGTCTCCAACGTATCTATAATTTTTGATCGTTCCAAGCTATTATATTACCTGTTTTGGATGTTTATGGGCTTTACTTTACAGATTTATATCATTTTTTGGACTAACCTACTAACCGGAGGCCCAGCTCGTATTGCTGTTTTTTTTCCTATCAGTGTTTCGAAGAAAAGGAATATCAAACGGAATGAAACCTTCGGGAGCGTGATTTTTGGAACAAACGTGATCCAGAGGACTTGGAGTGCAAGTCAAGAAGAAGTCGAGGCGGCCACGAGGCTGGAGGGCGCGCCCCCCTATATCGTGGGCCCCTCGGGAGTCCACCGACCTACTTCTTCCTCCTATATATACCCACGTACCCCGAGAACATCAAAGGAGACGAAGAAAAACTATTTCCACCACCGTAACCTTCTGTATCCGCGAGATCCCATCTTGGAGCCTTCGCCGGCGCTCCACCGGAGGGGGGATCGACCACGGAGGGCTTCTACATTAACACCATAGCCCCTCCAATGAGTTGTGAGTAGTTTACCACAGACCTTCAGGTCCATAGTTATTAGCTAGATGGCTTCTTCTATCTTTTTTGATCTCAATACCATGTTCTCCTAAATCTTCTTGGAGATCTATTAGATGTAACTCTTTTTGCGGTGTGTTTGTCAAGATCCGATGAATTGTGGGTTGATGATCAAGTTTATCTATGAGAAATATTTGAATCTCCTCTGAATTCTTTTATGTGTGATTAAGTTATCTTTGCAAGTCTCTTTGAATTATCAGTTTTTTTGGCCTACTAGATTGATCTTTCTTGCAATGGAAGAAGTGCTTAGCTTTGGGTTCAATCTTGCTGTGTCCTTTCCCAGTGACATCAGGGGCAGCAAGGCACATATTGTATTGTTTCCATCGAGGATAAAAAGATGGGGTTTATATCATATTGCATGAGTTTACCCCTCTACATCATGTCATCTTTCTTAATGCGTTACTCTGTTCTTTATGAACTTAATACTCTAGATGCATGTTGGATAGCGGTCGATGTGTGGAGTAATAGTAGTAGATGCAGGGAGGAGTCGGTCTACTTGTCACGGACGTGATGCCTATATACATGATCATGCCTAGATAATCCCATAATTATTCGCTTTTCTATCAATTGCTCGATAGTAATTTGTTCACCCACCGTAATACTTATGCTATCTTGAGAGAAGCCACTAGTGAAACCTATGGCCCCCGGGTCTATCTTTTATCATATAAGCTTTCAATCTACTTTTATTTGCATCTTTACTTTTCTTATCTATATTATAAAATACCAAAAATATATTTATCTTATCAATTATCATATTATCTCTATCAGATCTCACTTTCGCAGGTGGCAGTGAAGGGATTGACAACCCCTTTATTGTGTTGGTTGCGAGTTCTTTATTTGTTTGTGTAGGTGCGTGGGACTTTTGAGGAGCCTCCTACTGGATTGATACCTTGGTTCTCAAAAACTAAGGTAAATACTTATGCTACTATTGCTGCATCACCCTTTCCTCTTCAAGGAAAACCAACGCAAGCTCAAGACGTAGCAAGAAGGATTTCTGGCGCCGTTGCCAGGGAGGTCTTCACTCAAGTCAAGACATACCAAGTACCCATCACAAACTCATCTCCCTCGCATTTACATTATTTGCCATTTGCCTCTCGTTTTCCTCCCCCCCACTTCACCCTTGCCGTTTTATTCGCCCTCCCTTTCCCAATCTCCTCTCTCTTTCGCTTGTCCTTTTTGTGTGACCTACTTGGCCTTGTGGCTTTGCCTAAAAACACCGACCTTCATCTTAGAAGGTTGGAAGAGATTGAATCAAACGTTAGAAGTTTTATGACTTTACAATTTGAGCATAATAATTTCTTCAGAAGAGAGCTTAAAGAACAAAAAAGTTTTTTGGGGTTTATAAACAAAGAGCTTGATGATATGTCTAAATAATTTTATGGTTTGAACGCCCAAATTACTTGGCTTGAAAATTCTATAGCCCAAATCTCTGATAAGCAAGCTACCTTAGTCAATAAGATGGCTGCCAAACCAGAAAAGTTAGGTGAAAATAATGATGAAGATCTTAAAGTTATTGACGTGTCCACAATTAGATCTTTGTTTTGCAATATGACTCTTAATAATGATGGGACTGGAGATGAGTCAACTTTAGTTAACAGGCGTCCCAATGATTCAGAGTTTTTAGATCTTGATGCTAAATTTGGTAAAAGTGGGATTGGAGATGCCAAGACTTTAAATAACATTTAACCCACTATCTTGGATTTCAAGGAATTTAATTATGATAATTGTTCTTTAGAAGGTTGTATTTCCTTGTTGCAATCTGTTGTGAATTCTCCCCATGCTTATAATCAAAATAAAGCTTTTACCAAACATATTGTTGATGCCTTGATGCAATCTTTTGATGAAAAACTTAATTTGGAAGTTTCTATACCTAGAAAACTTAATGATGAGTGGGAACCTACAATAAAGATTAAAATCAAAGATCATGAGTGTTATGCTTTATGTCATTTAGGTGCTAGTGTTTCCACGATTCCGAAAACTTTATGTGATATTCTAGGTTTCCATGATCTTGATGATTGCTCTTTAAATTTGCACCTTGCGGATTCCATCATTAAAAAGCCAATGGGAAGGATCAATGATGTTCTCATTGTTGCAAATAGAAATTTGGGGCCCGTAGATTTTATCATTCTTGATATAGATTGCAATCTTTCTTGCCCTATTATTCTTGGTAGACCTTTCCTTAGAACGATTGGCGCAATTATTGATATGAAGGAAGGGAATATTAGATTCCAATTTCCATTAAGGAAAGGCACGAACACTTTCCAAGAAAATAAAGTTAAATTACCTTATGAATCTGTCATGCGAGCTACTTATGAATTGAGTGCCAAAGATGGCACTACTTACATCTATCTTCGCTTTTATGCCTAGGTAGGGGCGTTAAACGACAATGCTAGTTGGGAGGCAACCCAATTTTATTTGTGTTTTTTGTTTTTGTTCCTGTTTAGTAATAAATTGTGCATCTACCTTCTGTTTATATGTGTTTTTATGTTTTAATTAGTGTTTGTGCCAAGTAGAACCTACAGGATAACCTATGGCGATAGCTAATTTGATTCTGCTAAAAAACTGAAACTTTGCACGCACGAAATTAGTTTTGTTAATTCACATAAACATGTTATTGCGTTGATTCTTTTTTTTGTAGATCGATAGACAAATTTCCCAGGACTTCATATTTTGGTAGGATTTATAAAGTTCGAGAAGTATTCGAGGGTTACATATTGCTACACACTGTTCTGTTTTTGACAGATTCTGTTTTTCGTGTGTTGTTTGCTTATTTTGATGCATCTATGGCTAGTATTAAGTGGTATGAACCATAGAGAACTTGGAATACAGTAGGTTTAACACCAATATAAATAAAGAATGAGTTCATTACAGTACCTTATGTGGTGGTTTTTCTTTCTTTCACTAACGGAACTTATGAGATTTCCTGTTGAGTTTTGTGTTGTGAAGTTTTCAAGTTTTGGGTAAAGATTTGATGGACTATGGAACAAGGAATGGCAAGAGTATAAGCTTGGGGATTCCAATGGCACCCCAAGATATTCAAGAATAGCCCAAAGCCTAAGCTTGGGGATGCCCCCGGAAGGCATGCCCTCTTTCGTCTTCATTCATCGGTCACTTTACTTGGAGCTATATTTTTATTCGCCACATGATATGTGTTTTGCTTGGAGCGTCTTGTATGATATAGTCTTTGCTTTTTAGTTTACCACAATCATCCTTGCTCTACACACCTTTTGGGAGAAGCCCACTTGATTAGAACTTGTTAAAATACTCTATGTGCTTCACTTATATCTTTTGAGCTAGATAGTATTTGCTCTAGTGCTTCACTTATATCTTTTAGAGCACGACGGTGGCTTAATTTTGCAGAAATTGTTGATCTCTCATGCTTCACTTATATTATTTTGAGAGCCTTATAGAATAGCATGGCATTTGCTATGGTTATAAATTTGGTCCTAGAATGATGAGCATCCAAGTTGGGTATAATAAAAACTATCATAGAAAGTGCATTAAACACTAGGATCAATTTGATGCTTGATAATTGTTTTGAGATATAAAGGTGGTAATATTAGAGTCATGCCAGTGGATAATTATGAAATTGAGAAATACTTGTGTTGAAGTTGGCAAGTCCTGTAGCATGCACGTATGGTAAAAGTTATGTGACAAATTTGTTGCATGAGGTGCTCTTTTAATTGTCTTCCTTATGAGTGGAGGTCGGGATCGCGCGATGGTTAACTCCTACCAACCCTTCCCCTAGGAGCATGCGTAGTAGTACTTTGCTTCAAGGGCAAGTAAAGTTTTGCAATAAGTATATGAGTTCTTTATGACTAATGTGAGTCCATGGATATACGCACACTCACCCTTCCAATTTGCTAGCCTCTATTATACCGCACAACTTTCGCCGGTATGATGCACCCATTATTTACCTTCCTCAAAACAACCACCATGGCTAACTAATATGGCATTTCCATAGCCATTCCGAGATATATTGCCATGCAACTTTCCACCGTTCCGTTATTATGACACGCTCCATCATTGTCATATTGCTCTTTGCATGATCATGTAGTTGACATTGTATTTGTGGCAAGGCCACCCTCATAATTTTCTCACATGTCACTCTTGATTCATTGCATATCCCGGTACACCACTAGAGGCATTCATATAGATTCACATTTTGTTCTAAGTGTTGAGTTGTAATTATCAAGTTGTAAATCAATAGAAGTGTGATGATTTTCATTATTAGAGCATTGTCCCAAGTGAGGTTATAATGATGAAGACTATGATTCCCCCACAAGTCGGGATGAGACTTCGGACTAAAAAGAAAATAAAAGAGATAAGAAAAAAAGAGGCCAAAGAGCCCACCAAAAAAAAAGAAAGGCCAAAAAAAGAGAAAGGCCAAATAAATAAAAAAATATAAAAAATGAGAGAAAAAGAGAGATGGGACAATGCTACTATCTCTTTTCCACACTTGTGGTTCCAAATAGCACCATGATCTTCATGATAGATAGTCTCTTATGTTGTCACTTTCATATACTAAGTGGGAATTTTTCATTATAGAACTTGGCTTGTATATTCCAATGATGGGCTTCCTTAAAATGCCCTAGGTCTTCGTGAGCAAGCGGGTTGGATGCACACCCACTTAGTTTCTTTTGTTGAGCTTTCATACATGTATAGCTCTAGTGCATCCGTTGCATGGCAATCCCTACTCACTCACATTGATATTTATTGATGGGCATCTCCATAGCCCGTTGATACGCCTAGTTGATGTGAGAATATCTTCTCCCCTTTTGTCCTCACAACCACCACCATATACCACCATAGTGCTATGTCCATGGCTTGCGCTGATGTATTGCGTAAGAGTTGAAAAAGCTGAAGCGCGTTAAAAAGTATGAACCAATTGCTTGGCTGAAACTGGGGTTGTGCATGATGGGAGTATTTTGTGTAATGAAAATGAAGCATGGCCTAACTATATGATTTTGTAGGTATAAGCTTTCTTTGGCTATGCTATTTTGATAGGACATGATTATTTGTTAGTATGCTTCGAAGTATTATTATTTTTATGTTTTATAAGCTTTTATCTTAATCATTTGGATCTGAACAATCATGCCACAATAAAGAAAATTACATTGAGAATTATGCTAGGTAGCATTCCACATCAAAATTCTGTTTTTATCATTTACCTACTTGAGGATGAGCAAGAATTAAGCTTGGGGATGCTTGATACGTCTCCAACGTATCTATAATAATTGATCGTTCCAAGCTATTATATTACCCGTTTTGGATGTTTATGGGCTTTACTTTACACATTTATATCATTTTTTGGACTAACCTACTAACCGGAGGCCCAGCCCGTATTGCTGTTTTTTTCCCTATCAGTGTTTCGAAGAAAAGGAATATCAAACGGAATGAAACCTTCGGGACCATGATTTTTGGAACGAACGTGATCCAGAGGACTTGGAGTGCAAGTCAAGAAGCAGTCGAGGCGGCCACGAGGGTGGAGGGCGCCTCCACCCCTACTGGGCGCGCCCCCTATCTCGTCGGCCCGTCGGGCATCCACCGACCTACTTCTTCCTCCTATATTTACCCACGTACCCCAAGAACATCAGAGGAGACGACGAAAAACTATTTCCACCACCGTAACCTTCTTTATCCGCGAGATCCCATCTTGGAGCCTTCGCCGGCGCTCCGCCGGAGGGGGAATCGACCACAGAGGGCTTCTACATTAACACCATAGCCCCTCCGATGAGTTGTGAGTAGTTTACCACAAACCTTCGGGTCCATAATTATTAGCTAGATGGCTTCTTCTCTCTTTTTTGATCTCAATACCATGTTCTCCTTGATCTTCTTGGAGATCTATTCGATGTAACTCTTTATGCGGTGTGTTTGTCGAGATCCGATGAATTGTGGGTTTATGATCAAGTTTATCTATGAAAAATATTTGAATCTCGTCTGAATTATTTTATGTGTGATTAAGTTATCTTTGCAAGTCTCTTTGAATTACCAGTTTGGTTTGGCCTACTAGATTGATCTTTCTTGCAATGGGAGAAGTGCTTAGCTTTGGGTTCAATCTTGCGGTGTCCTTTCCCAGCGACTGCAGGGGCATCAAGGCACGTATTGTATTGTTTCCATCAAGGATAAAAAGATGGGGTTTATATCATATTGCATGAGTTTATCCCTCTACATCATGTCATCTTTCTTAATGCGTTACTCTGTTCTTTATGAACTTAATACTCTAGATGCATGCTGGATAGCGGTCGATGTGTGGAGTAATAGTAGTAGATGCAGGCAAGAGTTGGTCTACTTGTCACGGATGTGATGCCTATATACATGACCATGCCTAGATAATCTCATCATTATTCTCTTTTCTATCAATTTCTTGACAGTAATTTGTTCACCCACCATAATACTTATGCTATCTTGAGAGAAGCCACTAGTGAAACATATGGCCCTCGGGTCTATCTTTTATCATATAAGCTTTCAATCTACTTTTATTTGCATCTTTAGTTTTCTTATCTATATTATAATATACCAAAAACATATTTATATCTTATCATATTATCTCTATCACATCTCACTTTCGCAAGTGGCCCTGAAGGGATTCACAACCCCTTTATTGCGTTGGTTGCGAGTTCTTTGTTTGTTTGTGTAGGTGCGTGGGACTTTTGAGGAGCCTCCTACTGGATTGATACCTTGGTTCTCAAGAACTGAGGGAAATACTTACGCTACTATTGCTGCATCACACTTTCCTCTTCAAGGAAAACCAACGCAAGCTCAAGACGTAGCAAGGTCATGACTTTAGTTAATGTTAATCCCACTATTTTGGAAGAGTGTCAACTTCGCATGCATGTGGATCGTGTTGAGAATATTTTATGTGATAGCTATATTATTGGATTTTCTTATGATCCTACATGTAATTATTACGAGAGAGGAAAATATGGTTGTAGGAATTTTTGTGTTACTAAATTTCCTCTCGTTATGTTGAGATTGCTATTGTTTCTTTCTTCTTCCTTGCATATGCTAGATCTTGCTTGTCTTGCTAATTTGTTTTCCTATTAAATCCCTATTCATAGGAAGTATGTTAGACTTAGATGTGTTTGTCATGTGTTTTATGATGCTCTCTTTGTTCTTCAATTCTTCTCTTTTATGTGAGCATCATTAAAATTATCAACGCCTAGCTAAAAGGCTTTAAAGAAAAGCGCTTGTTGGGAGGCAACCCAATTTTATTTTGTTCTTTTAATTTTGCTCCTGTTTATTAATAAATAATTCATCTAGCCGCTGTTTTGATGTCGCTTTAAGTTTTAATTAGTGATTGTGCCAAGTAGAACCTTTGGGAAGACTTGGGTGAAAGTTGATTTGATCTTGCTGAAAAACAGAAACTTTTGCGCTCACGAGATTATTTTTTGTTTTTAACATAAGAGTGATTTTAAGTTGATTATTTTTGCAGAAGATTAATAGACAAATTTTTCGCGTCCACCAATTTATTTCATTATTTTTGGAGTTACGGAAGTATTCGTGAGCTACAGATTAGTACATACTATTTGGTTTTTGACAGATTCTGTTTTTCGCGTGTTGTTTGCTTATTTTGATGAATCTATGAGTAGTATCGGGGGTATGAACCATGGAGAAGTTGGAATACAGTAGATATTACTCCAATATAAGTAAATAATGAGTTTGCAACAGTCCCTTAAACTAGTGATTTATTTTCTTATACTAACGGAGCTCATGAGATTTTCTGTTGAGTTTTGTGTTGTGAAGTTTCCAAGTTTTGGGTAAGGATTTGATGGATTATGGAATAAGGAGTGACAAGAGCCTAAGATTGGGGATGCCCAAGGCACCAAAGGTAAAATTCAAGGACAACCAAAAGCCTAATCTTGGGGATGCCCCGGAAGGCACCCCCTCTTTCGTCTTCGTCTATCGGTAACTTTACTTGAGGCTATATTTTTATTCACCACATGATATGTGTTTTGCTTGGAGCGTCTTGTATGATTTGAGTCTTTGCTTTTTAGTTTGCCACAATCTTCCTTGCTGTACACACCTTTTGGGAGAGACACGCATGAATCGTTATTTATTAGAATATTCTATGTGCTTCACTTATATCTTTTGAGCTAGACAATATTGCTCTAGTGCTTCACTTATATTTATTTTTAGAGCACGACGGTGGTTTTATTTTATAGAAATTGTTGAGCTCTCATTCTTCACTTATATTATTTTGAGAGCATTTTAGAACAGCATGGTAATTTGCTTTGCTTATAAAATTAGTCCTAATATGATGGGCATCCAAGATGGATATAATAAAAACTTTCATATAAAGTGCATTGAATACTATGAGAAGTTTGATTCTTTATGATTGTTTTGAGATATGAAGATGTTGATATTAGAGTCATGCTAGTAGAGTAATTGTGAATTTGAGAGATACTTGTGTTAAAGTCTGTGATTCCTGTAGCACACTTGTATGGTGAACCGTTATGTGATGAAGTTGGAGCATGATATTTACTGATTGTCTTCCTCTTGAGTGGAGGTCGGGATCGCACAATGGTTAACTCCTACCAACCCTTCCCCTGGGAGCATGTGTGTAGTACTTTGTTTTGATGACTTGTAGATTTTTGCAATAAGTATGTGAGTTCTTAATGACTAATGTTGAGTCCATGGATTACACGCACTCTCACCCTTCCACCATTGCTAGCTGATACATATCCGTCGTATCTATAATTTTTGATTGTTCCATGCCAATATTCTACAACTTTCATATACTTTTGGCAACTTTTTATACTATTTTTGGGGCTAACATATTGATCAAGTGCCCAGTGTCAGTTCCTCTTTGTTGCATGTTTTATGTTTCGCAGAAACCCCATAGCAAATGGAGTCCAAACGGGATAAAAATGGACGAATATCATTTTTGGAATATTTATGAATTTTGAGAAGAAAAACCAACGCGAGACGGTGTTCGAGGGGCCACGAGGTAGGGGGCGCGCCCCTGACCCTCGTGGGCACCCCGTAAGGCGGTTGTCGCTCTTCTTTTGCCGCAAGAAAGCTAATTTTCGGAGAAAAATCTGGGCGAAGGTTTCAACCCAATCGGAGTTACGGATCTCTAGATATAAAAAAAGGTGAAAGGGCAGAACCTAAGAGCGCAGAAACAGAGAGAGACAGAGAGACAGATTCAATCTCAGAGGGGCTCTCGCCCCTTGCACGCCATGGGAGCCAAGGACCAGAGGGTAAACCCTTCTCCCATCTAGGGAGAAGGTCAAGGAAGAAGAAGAAAAAGAAGAAGAAGGGGGGTCTCTCCCCTTTGCTTCCGGTGGCGCCGGAGCGCTGCCGCGGGCCATCATCATCACCGCGATATACACCAACAACTTCACCGCCCTCATCACCAACTCTTCCCCCCTCTATGCAGCGGTGTAACCTCTCTTTTACCCGCCGTAATCTCTACTTAAACATGGTGCTCAACGCTATATATTATTTCCCAATTTTGTATGGCTATCCTATGATGTTTGAGTAGATCCGTTTTGTCCTATGGGTTAATTGATGATCGTGATTGGTTTGAGTGGCATGTTTTATTATTGGTGTTGTCCTATTGTGCCCTAAGTGTCGTGCAAGCGTGAGGGATTCCCGCTGTAGGGTGTTGCAATATGTTCATGATTCGCTTATAGTGGGTTGCTTGAGTGACAGAAGCGTAAACCTGAGTAAGGGGGTTGTGGTGTATGGGATAAAGGGGACTTGATGCTTTAATGCTATGGTTGGGTTTTACCTTAATGATCTTTAGTAGTTGTGGATGCTTGCTAGAGTTCCAATCATAAGTGCATATGATCCAGGAAGAGAAAGTATGTTAACTTATGCGTCTCCCTCTAATAAAATTGCAATAGTGATTAACGGTTTAGTTATCGATTGCCTAGGGACAAATAACTTTCTCGTGACAAAATGCACTCTAATAAAACTAACTTAGTTGTTTCTTCATCTAAACAGCCCCTACTTTTTATTTACGTGCTTTTTATTATCTTGCAAACCTATCATATCAAACCTGCAAAGTACTTCTAGTTTCATACTTGTTCTAGGTAAAGCGAACGTCACGCGTGCATAGAGTTGTATTGGTGGTTGATAGAACTTGAGGCAATATTTGTTCTACCTTTAGCTCCTCATTGTGTTCGACATTCTTACTTATCGAAAGAGGCTACAATTGATCCCCTATACTTGTGGGTTATCGAGACCTTCTTCTGGCGCCGTTGCCGGGGAGTCATAGCGTGGGGTGAATATTCTCGTGTGTGCTGGTTTGCTTTATCACTAAGTAATTTTTATTTGCTGTTCTTAGTGGTTTTATATCTTTAGTTATGGGTAGGAAACGCAAAATACAAAAAAAATTAGTTGTACCTGCTACACCAATGGTTGAAGAACCACTCAAAATCTATCACACTCCTGAAGCTTTTTACTTGGATAATCTTCGATCCCTTTGTGCTCGTGCTGAAACCCCAACTAGCTTAGTTGAGGGCAAATCTCTAGATGAGCATGCTTGTTATGTGCGACACCTGTAAGTGCATCTAGTGCCCCTTAGTGATTTTGGTGTATTGAAGACTTATAGGTTAAGTAACTGATGCGTTTGTGAGTGTACACAGGTCTATAAGTCTATGAGGAGTTTGATATTTACAGAGAAAGTCGACCCCTAAAAATGAAGTTCTTCAACTGAAGACTTTGATATTCTGAAGACCTTCTGAAGACTTTGAAAGTGAAGAAATTGGTGTGACCTTGAAGACTTGATATTCATTCGAGGAATTTGAAGCGTGAAGACTTTGGTTTTCGTAGTTTCATTTTCTCTTTCTTGAGTCATAGGAAACACCGTACTGTTAAAGGGGGTCGAGGAAATACTAAGGAAAAAATTTCCATGTGATGCTCAACTCAAAATCCTACACCTACCAATCCCTTCGAGTGAAGCCATTGGAAATCTCATACAGTTCGTCAAGTTCTTGATGTGAGACGCAGTTCTTACAGTCACGATGACTTTGCTCGACGGAGAGAGTTAGGAATTCGCCAGTCTGGATTGCCTACATAGTGAGAACATGATAGCCCCGAGGAATTTGAGAGTCAAATTTCCGACCGTTCTTTATCTTCTTGCTGCTGCTGTCCCAAAATATCTTATCCACCTAAGGGTCATATCATTGAAGGGCATTTATGTCTTATCATGTCGGGCTGCTCCTAGGCTACAAATAGCCGCCCCTACAACCACTAGCTGGTTGGCTGCTCGAGAGAACTTGACACTTGTCATTTGAGAGCAACCCATCCTCCGAGGACTTTGAGCGAAAATCATCAAGTGAGGAAAATCCCAAAACCAAACCCCCACAAACCCAAAGTGATTGAGCATCATGAAGAAATTGATCTGCGTGGATCCGACGCTTGTTACCTTTGAAGACTGTGCTTCTTCTAGGCGGTTAGGCGTCAAGGTCTAGAGCATCCAAGAGGAATTGTGGATTGCCGAGTGACCAAGTCTGTGAAGGTTTGGAAGTCACCAAGACTTACCACAGTGATTGGACGAGGCCTGCATGGTCTTAGTTCAAGGAGAATACGGTGAGGACTGGGTGTCTGAGTTGCGGCTCGAGATGGGTGTCCGGACTGTGTGTCCTCGAGTTTAAATACTCACCGCTCCAACAGACGTACAACCGAGACAGCGGTTGGAACTGGTTTACCAAATCATTGTCTTCACCAACTGACTGGTTCTATTTCCTCAACTCTTTCATTCCCTCATTACTGTGTTGAATGTTGTTCATATCTGTGCTTGAAGACTTTGACTGAAGACTTTCACAAATTCCTCAGTTCAATTTATTCAGTCTGTTTGTCTTCATCTTGCTATCCTGTGTTTACGCTTTCTGTACTCTGTTTTTAGTCGTCATTTCATCATGCTGACTATGTGTGTATCCTGTTACGTTTACTCCTGAGTACTTATTCTGCTGCAAGTAGTTCTTGCTAAGGAATTTCCACACCGGCAAATTCCTCAGTGAAGAATTCATAAAAATCGCCTATTCACCCCCCCTCTAGTCGATATAACGCACTTTCAACACCGTATATCTGAAAAAGGGAAACTTTTATTGGATCAAATTCATCGTTTGGAATGCTATGCTTGGAATTTATGTGAAATATATGATGTTACCTGTAGTTCTGAAAACCCTAGGAAACACCTTCCCTATCAATATGAGTTTATTGATAATGGAATCGTATCTTCGTATGCTAAAGGTGTTTATATTTACTATGATGTTCAACAAATTGAAGATTTTGTTGCTTTTAAGGGTGCTTATGAAATTGCTTCTTTGATTGAAAAGTATGATGCTACTCTCTACAAATCTGAAAATTTTGCCATACTTAAATATTGTTATGATAATTATGCTTCTAATGCCTATGTTAAACTATATATTGAGTACTCCTCCGCTGTCCAAGAAGAGACTAATATTTTGCAGGAGTCTATGGAATAAGGAATTGATGAAACTGTGAGCTCATGGGATCAAAAAGATGATGAGGAGAGCGAAGAACAAAACGAGGAGGAGCGGATTAGCTACCGTGCCCACCTTCTAATGAGAGTAACTCTTCAACTCATACATTGTTTAATTTCCCTTCGTGCTTACCGAAGGATGATTGCTATGATAACTACTATGATCCCTTTAATTCATTTGAAATATCCCTTTTTGATTATGCTTGCTATGCTTGTGGCCAAGATGCCAATATGAATGATGCTTATGGAGATGAACCTGCTATAGTTCCTTATGTTAAACATGAAATTGTTGCTATTGCACCCACGCATGATAGTCCTATTATCTTTTTGAATTCTCCAAATCACACTATATCGGAGAAGTTTGTGCTTATCAAGGATTATATTAATGGGTTGCGTTTTACTACTACACATGATAATTTTGATGGATGTAATATGCATGTGCTTGCTGCTCCTACTTGCAATTATTATAAGAGAGGAACTATATCTCCACCTCTCTATGTTTCCAATATGATAAAATTGCAAGAAACTGCTTATACTATGCATTGGCCTTTACTTGGTGTGCATGAATTATTCTTTTATGACATGCCGATGCATAAGAAGAGAGTTAGACTTCGTTGTTGCATGATATATGTTACTTTGTGCTCACTACTAAATTACAAATCATTGTTAATTAAAATTGGCTTTGATATACCTTGGGATCCGGGTGGATCCATTACTTTAGCACTATATGCCTAGCTTAATGGCTTGAAAGAAAGCGCTGCCAGGGAGACAACCCGGAAGTTTTAGAGGGTCATTTATTTCTATTGTGTGCTTTCTGATAGTCTAAAAACAAAAAAATTCAAGAGGGGAACTGTCGGTGTCAAAACCGGCGGATCTCGGGTAGGGGGTCCCGAACTGTGCGTCTAGGCGGATGGTAACAGGAGACAAGGGACACAATGTTTTTACCCAGGTTCGGGCCCTCTCGATGGAGGTAAAACCCTACGTCCTGCTTGATTAATATTGATGATATGGGTAGTACAAGAGTAGATCTACCACGAGATCAAGGAGGCTTAACCCTAGAAGCTAGCCTATGGTATGATTGTTGTAATGTATGTTGTCCTACGGACTAAAGCCCTCCGGTTTATATAGACATCGGAGAGGGCTAGGGTTACACAGAGTTGGTTACAATGGTAGGAGATCTACATATCCGTATCGCCAAGCTTGCCTTCCATGCCAAGGAAAGTACCTTCCGGACACGAGCCGGAGTCTTCAATCTTCTATCTTCGTAGTCTTGGAGTCCGGCGCATAATGATAGTCCGGCTGTCCGGACACCCCCTAGTCCGGGACTCCCTCAGTAGCCCCTGAACCAGTCTTCAATGGCGATAAGTCCGGCGTGCATGATGTTCGGCATTGCGAGGCGGGTTCCTCCCTTGAATAATCCAGAGAAGATAATGAACACCAGGATAGTGTCCGGCTCTGCAAAAATAATTTCCACATCCCACCGTAGAGAGAATAAAACATATACACTAACTCAATCTGCTGACGTATTATGCGGCGTGACATCACACCACTACCAAGCCCTTGTTTGAATTGTTTTTTTACTATTCCACCTTAGCACGTTTAGCGAGGCGGTTTCCTTGGCACGTCTTGTCGAAGCAGAGATCGTGTTCCCCTTATTTCAGGATTCTCATCAATACGGACGTGGGTAACCCAACCGCGCCATTGATGGTGGCGCTTGGGAGATAAGCGAGTTTTACCAGGCTGGCGGGGGGACGCATAGTTTAGTCCGCCTACATATACGAGATAAGGATTCACCTTCTCACCTACGCCTTCTTCCTCCTTTGCTTATCCATCTCCGCGCACTCAAGCTCCAACGCCCAAGCTTGCGCATCTCGCCTCGACCTTCTCCGAATATGTCCGGAGCGGGAGGTAAATGGTTAGCCTCCACCGTCAAGGAGGAGGACATCACCAAGCTTCTGCGACGCGGATATCTTTCCAGCGATATCGCGATCGGCTGCCCGACGAGGAGCAGCTCATCCCCACCCCAGGCCTCATGAGAGGTCGTCTTCCTCCCCACTTCCTCCGCGGATGGGCTTTCCGCTCCATCCATTTGTCCAGGGCTCATGTTTTACTACGGCTGGATTTCCACGATCTGGCGCGAACTTCATCCTCAACATCTCGGCGTTTATCGTGCGTGTGTGAGGCCTTCCTCTGCATCCAGCCCCACTTCGCCTCTCGCTCAAGACCTTCAACGTCAAGCGAAGGTTGTGAAGAACGCATAAGCGGAATCGGAGGCGCCATGTTGGGCAAATTGCCCAACGTCCCTTGGCTGGAAGGGACCTTCGTGGACTCCGTCAAGGGGTGGCAATCGGGGTGGTTCTACATCACCGAGCCGCGCAAGCCCACATGGGCGGCGGCCCCCGAGTTTAGATCTGGAATCCCCACGCAGCTCACCTCCTGGAAAGAGAAGGGCTTGCAGTGGTAATCCGATGGAGGTGACGGGACTCCGAGCCTGCATCAAGAAGATGGTGAGCGAGAGGCTCCGGCTTGTCGACGTGGTCCAAGTCATGCTCCTCCGGCGGATTCTCCCATGCCAAGAACGGGCATTCAATTTGTGGGAGTTCAATCCGGAACAGCACCAGGCGCTGAGTGGGCTCTTCGGTACAACATACGAAGGCGCCTAGAGGGTGCTGTTCAAGGGCGCCGAAGCCCCCGCATCCGAGACGAGAGATCGCGGATTCAGCGCGCAGTGTCCAACTGACGCGGTAAGTGATTCAACCCCATTACGGGACACTTGTGATAATTAAATTAGCTTTTAGTGGGATTTCATTCTGCCACTTCCTTCGACAGGAATGGATGGAGAAAGCCAAGCTGCTTATCAGCCCGGCTCCCATGCCAGAAGACCCAGTGAACACCCGCATAACAGGGCTGCTGGTTCCGGCACCGCACGTGGTGCCGGAGAAGAAGGCCAAGAAGGTGGCCACGGGGACTCGAAAGAGTTCCGTGATCAGGCGTCTGACGACGACGAGGACTCCTCCACGAAGGCGAGGAGGAGGTGTATTCTCTCCGGAGGAGGAGAGAAGAAGGAAGGCTTCCCAACCGGGAAGCCGAGAATCAAGAGGGGAGAACTATCCCCGGACAGTTTCGCCAACATCGGCGTTGGCGAGGATGAAATGGCCTCAAGGGCGGCGTCCGGCAGGATCGTAAGTATTCAGATCATTTATATGCCGTATATTTTATGTCATGCGGTGTCCTTCTAACGCCGCATTCGCCCGTAGTCCGGCGGTGGCGATCTCCCGACTTCGATGGCGGGTCGTTAGCCTCGTCGGATGTAAATTCCATCCCGACCGCCTCTACCCCATGCGTCGGCGAGGGCGCCGAGGTGGGATCCCAGAGGGACCCATCGGAGGAGGCTCGGGGCGCCGTCGGCAACCTCCGGACTTCGTGCGGACTCTACATGGAACCCGCAATGGTTCCAGAGTCCGGCAAGCGGCCCCTTCGAAAGAAGGGCAGGACCACGACGCCGGCGGCCTCCGTCCATTCGGAGGCGCCGGATAACCTGTTGGAGGCGCTTAAAGGCGCTTCCATCGAGGAAGAACACCGCACTGTCATGAGTGCGGTGATTGATAAGGTTCAGCTCGCCAAAAGCAGGCTGACCGAAGCCTGCAGCAGCCTTCTAACAGGCTTTGAGGTAAGATGTTAAAATTATGTAATGTAATACCGCATAGACAGTAGCCCCTGATGCTTAGTTCGGTGTTCGGAAAGAAAAGCGGACCGAGGATCTAACAAGATATCTGCAGGTTGCTTAAAATATGTCAATATGGGTTTGCGGGCTGTCTTTGCTGACCTCTGCCGCATTGATGGCGGAGGTCGAAGTGCTGAAGAAGGATCTCGAGCGGTCCGAGCAAGAGCTCGGCCATGCAAAGAAGCAGCTCGAGGAGAAAGAAGGTGAATAACACCTCTTTGAATAAGTACCTTCTGAAAAAGGATTTGATTGCAAATAAAATTAACAAGGATAATATGTGTATTGCGGGGCCACTAACGAGGTGGCAGCCACGAAGGATCTTGTGTCATGACGAGCGGCAGATCTTGAACGGAGCAACTGAGCGAGAGAAGCAAGAGGCACGGGTGGCGGAAGTTGGCAAGAGCTCCAAGCTCTCATGGAAAAGCATGAGAGTTTGGGCGTGACTCAAGACTCGAGAGTCCGAGCTTGCCTCGGCTCTCGAAAGTGCCAAGTCCGCCAAGGCCGGGGCCCAGAAGGCCCTTCAGGAGGTCGAGGATATAAAGAAGATAGCTGCGGGTAAGGCGTTTTTCATGCAAAGCAAGCATGTTAATGTGAATTACCGAATACTTACCCGAATTCGGAGCTCTCCAGGGGCGTTTGCAGATCTGCCGCGTAGTGCGTCTGATGCCGCCGCATACTATCGTGGCAAGGAGGGGAGCTCGACGGAGATGGTCTTCTGGTCTCAGTATGCTGAGGCCGGCCATCCGGTGCCCCCAAGCGACCAGCTGAACCAGCTGGTCGAACTCCACAAGGTAGCTGAGGAGGCCATGAAGGGTCTCATAGTCCGGCTGTGGCCTGGACAGGCCATGCCTGGGAGCTACTTTGGCCTCGTGCGGCGGCTGGTGGATGCATGCCCCAGGCTAGATGTAATCAAGCGCTCCGCCTGTATTGAAGGCGCTCGTCGGGCACTTGCCCGCATAAAGGTGCAATGGGGCAAACTGGATGCGGAGAAGCTTCTCACGGATCCGCCGCCGCCAGGCAAGGAGCATCGCACGCCGGAGCAGTATTATAAAGTTGTCCTGAAGGGAGCCTGCGATATCGCAGATGAGTGCCCCCGAGATGTAATCTTTGAGTGAACTCTCTGTGTATTTATCCTGTGCGCTGAAAACTTCGTTCCTATGCGCCATGAGCAACGCTTGTTTAATTTAAAATATTACCTTCTGTGCGGCCGTTTATAAAATCTGAGAGATGGCAAGTCATTAGCTTCACCCCCAAGCCACAAGTCTTTGGGGTGTTCGGATAAACATGAGCACTCTTGTTCCCATTGTTGGGTCCATCGAGGCGCTCAACACAACGAACAAGGCAACCAGACTTATAATGCTTGAACACTCTCACTTAGCCATAGAATTCTATAATTTTAAATTTGGTGAAGCCCCGGTATTCGGAAGATCAATCCGGGCGCTATCCACGCCTTCATCGGACATTATCCGAACTTCGCTCGGCGGCATGAGTCTTTAAGGACCCGAAAAACCTCTCGAACAGCGACCGGTCTCTCGCCCTATCATGCCAGCCAGTTTTAGCTTTCTCCTCGAGGCGTTAACCGGCTCAACCAGGCGCAATCGCGATGGTTCTCCCAGTGCCACCTTAGCCGATGAGCGGGCGTAAGGCACCAAAACGTGGGAGCCGGGCAAACTCAACTATTGACCCAAGACATGATTGAGCCGATTCATATAATGCTATAAGTTCGGGGTGCCGCACTTGTGAAAGTGTTCGGACTTTATCACACCATAAATTGGGGAACAGAAGCCCCTAGCGTATTCGGCCGTACCAAAATATACGGGTGCAAGATGTCATGTAATAAACATATACATAAAAGGTGATGCAATTGCGAATAAAAAAGTTACTGCATTATATATGAAAGAAAGTCTGCTAAGAAAGCGGACCGATACAAATAGTGCGGTAAGCAAGGGATTTTGACTCAATAAACATGTCCCCCTCCAGGGATGAGCTGCGGACTTGGTGTATATAATCGAATTTAATGTTAAGTAATTGAGACCACACGAGAGTTAAATCGCGGCCTTCTTTAGTCCCTGACTATTGCATCATGAGTTCGGCAGGTTCGCCACCGGACAGGGCTTCTGTTTAACGGAGTCCTGTGTACAAAAAGTAGTAAAGTAAAAAAGAAAAGAAGGGGGGCACCCTTGCGAGCCCCTGGTGTCGTCGAGCCGCACTCTGGGTCCCTTGTGATCGTGCCCCTTTCCCTGCGCCCATGGTATCTCCAAAGTGTAATGATGTACGCGGAGTGTTATTTTGTTATTATGCGCGGGCGAGGGTCGGGGCCGCATTGCTACGCATGCTCTGATCGCACCAGGTGATCTTGGTTGGCATTGCTCCGGGTGCGCTTTGCTGTGTCCGGCCTTTTAACCGCCGGACTTGAGAATTGCCTTAAGAGGCTGCTATGCACTTCTGCCACGAGAGCCGCTGTATGTTCCTCCGTTCGGAGGGAGCGTTCCGTATTCCCATTGACCGTGATGACTCCACGAGGGCCTGGCATCTTGAGCTTTAGGTATGCATAATGCAGCACCGTTGAATTTTACAAACGCGTTCGTCAAGCGAGAGCGTGATAGCCATCGCGAAACGGGACTATGTCGAAGATTAACTCCTCGCTCCGGAAATTATCCGGTGATCCAAGACCACTTCGGTGTGGTGAGCACTGTCAGATTAGCTTCCACTCACGGGATGATACCTTTAAAGGTTGTCTTTGTAGGTTTAATCTGGATGGGTCTATGCCCATTTGTGCCTTCGTGTCCCGATAAAGCAGGTTCAGATCGCTGCCGCCGTCCATCGGGACTCTTGTGAGGTGAAATCCATCGACGATTGGGTCTAAGACCAATGCGGCGAATCCGCCGTGGCGTATCTGGTCGGATGGTCTCTTGATCAAAAGTGATCGGACAAGAGGACCATGGATTGAACTTTGGGGCGACTGGCTCCATCGCATAGACGTCCCTGAGTGCGCGTTTCCTCTCCCTCTTGGGTATGTGGGTCGCGTATATCATATTCACCGTCCGCACTTGTGGGGAAACCTTCATCCTCTCTTGTCGGGCGGTCGGGTCTCTTCCTCGTCGTTCTCTGTTTAGCCCCTTGTCATTGTTTTCGGCAATTAACTTGCCGGCCTGCTTGAACACCCAGCAGTCTCTATTGGTGTGGTTAGCTGGCTTTTCAGAGGTGCCATGTATCTGGCATAAGCGGTCAAGTATTCGGTCCAGATTGGACGGACCCGGAGTGGTTCTTTTGAATGGCTTCTTCACGACGGGTTTAGAGCCTCGAATCGGCATTGACTGCCGTATCCTCCTTATCATCGCCGTTAATCGGCACTTGTTTTGTTGTGGCGTGACCTGCCATTGTTGTCCTTGGTATCCGGACTGCGGAATTTTACGGAGGTTGTTGCTACGGGCTAGCCAGCTGTCCTCTCCAGCGAAGCGGGTCATTAACGATGTGAGGGCTGCCATGGATTTTGGCTTTTCCTGCCCGGTGCGGGCTAGCCATTCGTCCGGATGTTATGTTTGAAGGCTGCAAGGGCCTCTGCATCCGGACGGTCGGCGATTTGGTTTTTCTTCATCAAGAACCGTGTCCAGAATTGTCTGGCCGATTCGTCTGGCTGCTGAATGATGTGGCTTAGGTCATCGGCGTCCGGTGGTCGCACATACGTGCCCTGGAAGTTGTCGAGGAATGCGGCTTCCAGGTCCTCCCAACACCCAGTTGACTTTGCGGGCAAGCTATTTAGCCAATGCCGAGCTGGTCCTTTAAGCTTGAGTGGGAGGTACTTGATGGCATGGAGATCATCACCGCGGGCCATGTGAATGTGGAGAAGATAGTCTTCGATCCAAACCGCGGGGTCTGTTGTGCCATCGTAAGATTCGATGTTTACGGGTTTAAACCCTTCGGGGATCTGATGATCCATAACTTCGTCAGTGAAGCATAGAGGGTGTGCGGCGCCCTTGTATTGGGCGATATCACGACGCAGCTCGAGAGAGCGATGTCTGCTGTGTTCGGCCCGGCCGGGGTTGTTATGTCCGGCGCGACGGTATTCGTCGTGGGTCGTGGGGCGCCCACGTGATCCGTAGATGGATCTGGATTGTCTTGCCTTGTCCTCCAATATGTCTCGCAAGTCCGGCGCATTCCCTCTTGGCTTTGTACTTTTGGAGCGATGCTGGGGTACGGTCTTGGCTGGGGGCCTGGATGCCTCTCTATCACGACCATGGGGTGGTCGGTCAGCCATGTCGTGCGCTGGTGATGAAGGTATGTATGCTTCCTCCTCTAATCGGGGGAGCAGCATGCGTCTTGGGTAACTTTTGGAGGGGCGTTCGAGTTTATACTCTTCGGCCGCAAGGACCTCGGTCCATCGATCGGCCAGCAGATCTTGATCAACTTGGAGCTGTTGCTGCTTTTTCTTTAGATTGTTTGCTGTGGCTATGAGCATGCGCTTGAAGCGCTCTTGTTCGACGGGATCCTAAGGTACGACGAATTCATCATCGTTGAGGCTGGCTTCATCTTTGGAGGGAGGCATATAGTTATCATCCTCAACCCCTTCGTCTGTCGCCCTATCGTAAGGGCTTGCTTCTGCGTCCTCCTGCGCTGAGTCTTGCTGGAGGGGATTGTCTTCAGCACTCTCCGGAGTGTTATTCTCTCCCGTGCTGGAATCTCCATTCTTGCTGTGGCGGGATTTAGAGCGGCGCCGCTGACGTCGGTGTTTGTGCTGCTTCTTTAGAGAATTTGCCTCCGCTGCTTCTTCGCCATCCCCATCTTTTGGGGTGTCCACCATGTATATGTCGTATGACGAGGTGGTCTTCCAGTGCCCTGTAGGCGCTGGTTCCTGTTCGTCTCCGGCATCGTCGTCCATGGCGTCGATGTCGTCGGAGTCGTAGTCTAGCATGTCGGTTAGATCCTCGACAGTGGCTACAAAGTGGGTGGTGGGTGGGTTCTGAATTTCTTCATCGTCCGAACTCCAACCGTCCTGGCCATAGTCCGGCCAGGATTCTCCTGATAGCGAGAGACGCTTTAGTGAATTCAGGATATCGCATAAGGCGAGTGTTGGAAAATATCCGCGGCGGCGAATTCCAAAACCGGCGCCCAATCCGGATCAATTGGTAGGGGCGCGGGAGGTTCGAAGTCCGGCGAGGAGTCCGGTGCCTCGGAATCACGGGTTTCGCAGGGGACAAGATCAGTGTTCGGCTCCATCGCCGTGTATGTTGAAGCCCTCGGGGTGGCGTCTATCCACCGTCCCTCGATGTGGGCAATCGGCTCCGGGCTAATGGCCGAAACGGATCCGGGTGCGGCCACCAGAGCACTATTCGGTGGCAGAGCTAGATCATGCCCGTCGTCACAGTGCGGCGCGCTCGGCTGTGGCTCGAGTCCGTCAAAGATCAGGTCTCCGCGGACATCGGCCGTGAAGTTTAAGCTTCCGAATCTGACCTGAGGGCTAGGGGCGTAGCTTTTGATCTGCTCCAGATGGCCAAGAGAATCGGCCCGCGATCGGGCCGCCGAATCTGAAGATCTGTCCGGGAGAAAAGTCTCGCAGAGGACAGCGTTGTTGGTTGAAGATGCCATCAAGCCTATCGGTGGCGACACGGAGGAACTCTCAATGAAAGCACCAATGTCGGTGTCAAAACCGGCGGATCTCGGGTAGGGGTCCCGAATGTGCGTCTAGGCGGATGGTAACAGGAGACAAGGGACACAATGTTTTTACCTGTTGGGCCCTCTCGATGGAGGTAAAACCCTCGTCCTGCTTGATTAATATTGATGATATGGGTAGTACAAGAGTAGATCTACCACGAGATCAAGGAGGCTTAACCCTAGAAGCTAGCCTATGGTATGATTGTTGTAATGTATGTTGTCCTACGGACTAAAGCCCTCCGGTTTATATAGACACCGGAGAGGGCTAGGGTTACACAGAGTCGGTTACAATGGTAGGAGATCTACATATCCGTATCGCCAAGCTTGCCTTCCACGCCAAGGAAAGTACCTTCCGGACACGAGCCGGAGTCTTCAATCTTCTATCTTCGTAGTCTTGGAGTCCGGCGGATAATGATAGTCTGGCTGTCCGGACACCCCCTAGTCCAGGACTCCCTCAGGAACCCAAAACTTTTGAAAAAGGAAAGTGAAAGTGAGAAAGACAAGCATTGTTGAAGTGGGAGAGCTCTTTGAACTTTGTTCATGCTCATGGAAACTTTTTGAGTCTTAATTACAGAAACTTTTCATCAAAAGGAATTATCCCCTTGTGCAATTCCATTGTATTATAAAAATAATGTCCTAAGGTTTGCCTTTAGGATGTTTACAATGCTTGTTGGTTTGTACGGTGCAGGACAGAAACTTTGGCTGTAGTGTGCGATTTTACATTTTTGACTAGAACGTTAAACGGTTCTGATTCTTTTTCCAGTGTCTTCCTATACAAAGCATTTATTTTTCCTAATTTTGGTAGAATTTTTGGGCTAACAGAAGTATGGTTAATGTTCATATTGCTAGAGACTGTTCTGTTTTTGACAGATTCTGTTTTTGATGCATAGTTTACTTGTTTGATGAAACTATCAATTTCTATCAGTGGATTAAGCCATGGAAAAGCTATATTACAGTTGACACAATTCAAAAACAAAATATGAATTGGTTTGCAACAGTACCTAGAGTAGTGATTTGCTTTATTATACTAACGAATCTTACCGAGTTTTCTGTTGAAGTTTTGTGTGGATGAAGTGTTTGATCGAGGAGGTCTCGATATGAGGAAAAGGAAGAGAGGCAAGAGCTCAAGCTTGGGGATTCCCAAGGCACCACAAGTAAATATTCAAGGAGACTCAAGCGTCTAATCTTGGGGATTCCCCGGAAGGCATCCCCTCCTTCTTCAACAAGTATCGTTATGTTTTAGTATTCGTTTCGTTCATGCGATATGTGCAAGTGTTGGAGCATCTTTTGCATTTAGTTTCCAATTTTATTTTATGCACCATACTGGTATGAGATAGTCCTTGGTTGATTTATAGAATGATCATTGCACCTCACTTAAATCTTTTGAGTATGGCTTTATAGAATGCTTCATGTGCTTCACTTATATCATTTGAAGTTTGGATTGCCTGTTTCTTTTCACATAGAAAAACGCCATTTGTAGAATGCTCTTTTGCTTCACTTATATTTGTTAGAGCATGGGAATTTCTTTTGTAGAAAGAATTAAACTCTCTTGCTTCACTTATATCTATTTAGAGAGATGACATGAATTGGTCATTCACATGGTTAGTTATAAAATCCTACATAAACTTGTAGATCGCTGAATATGATATGTTTGATTCCTTGCAATAGTTTTGCGATATAAAGATGGTGATATTAGAGTCATGCTAGTGGGTAGTTGTGGATTGTAGAAATACTTGTGTTGAAGTTTGTGATTCTCGTAGCATGCACGTATGGTGAACCGTTATGTAGCGAAGTTGGAGCATGAGGTATTTATTGATTGTCTTCCTTATGAGTGGCGGTCGGGGACGAGCGATGGTCTTTTCCTACCAATATATCCCCCTAGGAGCATGCGCGTAGTACTTTGTTTCGATGACTAATATATTTTTGCAATAAGTATGTGAGTTCTTTATGACTAATGTTGAGTCCATCGATTATACGCATTCTCACCCTTCCATCATTGCTAGGCTCTTCGGTACCGTGCATTGCCCTTTCTAACCTCGAGAGTTGGTGCAAACTTCGCCGGTGCATCCAAACCCCGTGATACGATACGCTCTATCACACATAAGCCTCCTTATATCTTCCTCAAAACAGCCACCATACCTACCTATCATGGCATTTCCATAGCCATTCCGAGATATATTGCCATGCAACTTCCATCACCATCACATACATGAATTGAGCATTCATTGTCATATTGCTTTGCATGATCGTAAGATAGCTAGCATGATGATTTCATGGCTTGTCCAATTTTTTAATATCTTTGCTATGCTAGATCATTGCACATCCCAGTACACCGCCGGAGGCATTCATATAGAGTCATATCTTTGTTCTAGTATCGAGTTGTAAGTAAATAAAAGTGTGATGATCATCATTATTAGAGCATTGCCCCAGTGAGGAAAGGAAGATGGAGACTGTGATTCCCCCACAAGTCGGGATGAGACTCCGGGCTTAATGAAAAAAAAGGAAAGGCCAAAGAAGCCAAATAAAAAAGGGGGGGCAAAGAAGCCCATAAAAAAATGAGAGAAAAGGAGAGAAAAAGGAGAGAAGGGGCAATGTTACTATCATTTTACCACACTTGTGCTTCAGAGTAGCACCATGTTCTTCATATAGAGAGTCTCTTGAGTTATCACTTTCATATACTAGTGGGAATTTTCATTATAGAACTTGGCTTGTATATTACGATGATGGGCTTCCTCAAACGCCCGAGGTCTTCATGAGCAAGCAAGTTGGATGCACACCCACTTAGTTTCAGTTTGATCTTTCATGCACTTATAGCTCTAGTGCATACGTTGCATGGCAATCCCTACTCCTCGCATTGACATCAATTGATGGGCATCTCCACAGCCCATTGATTAGCCGCGTTGATGTGAGACTTTCTCCCTTTTTGTCTTCTCCACACAACCTCCACCATCATATTCTATTCCACCCATAGTGCTATATCCATGGCTCACGCTCATGTATTGCGTGAAAGTTGAAAAGGTTTGAGAACATCAAAAGTATGAAACAATTGCTTGGCTTGTAATCGGGGTTGTGCACGATTTGAATATTTTGTGTGATGAAGATGGAGCATAGCCAGACTATATGATTTTGTAGGGATAACTTTCTTTGGCCATGTTGTTTTGAAAACACATGATTGCTTTATTAGTACGCTTGAAGTATTACCGTTTTTATGTCAAATGATAGACTATTGCTTTGAATCACTCGTGTCTTAATATTCATGCCATGATTAGATATATGATCAAGATTATGCTAGGTAGCATTCCACATCATTTTTTTATCATTTACCTACTCGAGGACGAGCGGGAATTAAGCTTGGGGATGCTGATACGTCTCCATCGTATCTATAATTTTTGATTGTTCCATGCCAATATTCTACAACTTTCATATACTTTTGGCAACTTTTTATACTATTTTTGGGACTAACATATTGATTCAGTGCCCAGTGCCAGTTCCTGTTTGTTGCATGTTTTATGTTTCACAGAAACCCCGTATCAAACGGAGTCCAAACGGGATAAAAATGGACGGAGATCATTTTTGGGAAGAATCACCAATGCGAGACGGTGCCCGAGGAGGCCACGCGGCAGGGGCGCGCCCCTGACCCTCGTGGGCACCCCGTAAGGCGGTTAACGCTCTTCTTTGCCGCACGAAAGCTAATTTTTGGAGAAAAATCTAGGCGAAGGTTTCAACCCAATCGGAGTTACGGACCTCTGGATATAAAAGAAACGGTGAAAGGGCAGCATCTGAGAGTGCAGAAACAGAGAGAGACAGTGAGACAGATTCAATCCCGGAGGGGCTCTCGGCCGTCCCACGCCATGGGAGCCATGGACCATAGGGGAAACCCTTCTCCCATCTAGGGATAAGGTGAAGGAAGAAGAAGAAGAAGGGGGGCTCTCTACCCCTTGCTTCTAGTGGCGCCGGAGCGTTGCCGGGGGCCATCATCATCACCACGATCTACACCAACAACTTCACCGCCCTCATCACCAACTCTTCCCCCCCCCCCTCTATGCAGCGGTGTAACCTCTCTTTTACCCGTTGTAATCTCTACTTAAACATGGTGCTCAATGCTATATATTATTTCCCGATGATGTATAGCTATCCTATGATGTTTGAGAAGATCCGTTTTGTCCTACGGGTTAATTGATGATCGTGATTGGTTTGAGTTGCATGTTTTATTATTGGTGATGTCCTATTGTGCCCTCCGTGTCGCGCAAGCGTGAGGGATTCCCACTGTAGGGTGTTGCAATATGTTCATGATTCTCTTATAGTGGGTTCCTTGAGTGAAAGAAGCATAAACCCGAGTAAGGGGGTTGTGGCGTATGGGATAAAGGGGACTTGATGCTTTAATGCTATGGTTGGGTTTTACCTTAATGATCTTTAGTAGTTGCGGATGCTTGCTACAGTTCCAATCATAAGTGCATATGATCAAGAGAAAGTATGTTATCTTATGCCTCTCCCTCAAATAAAATTGCAATTATGATTACCGGTTTAGTTATCGATTTCCTAGGGACAAATAACTTTCTCATGACAAAAAGCTCTCTACTAAAACTAACTTAGTTGTGTCTTCATCTAAACAGCCCCTACTTTTTATTTATGTGTTTTTGATTATGTTGCAAACCTATCCTATCACACCTGCAAAGTACTTCTAGTTTCCTACTTGTTCTAGGTAAAGCGAATGTCAAGAATGCGTAGAGTTGTATCGGTTGTCGATAGAACTTGAGGGAATATTTGTTCTACCTTTAGCTCCTCGTTGGGTTCGACACTCTTACTTATCGAAAGAGGCTACAATTGATCCCCTATACTTGGGGGTTATCACTAGCCTCTCTTGTGCTGCGCAACTATCGCCGGTACCATAACACCCACCATTACCTTCCTCAAAACAGCCACCATACCTACCTATTATGGCATTTCCATAGCCATTCTAAGATATATTGCCATGCAACTTTCCATCGTTCCATTTATTATGACACGCTTCATCATTGTCATATTGCTTTGCATGATCATGTAGTTGACATTGTATTTGTGGCAAAGCCATCGTTCATAATTTTCTCATACATGTCATCATTGCGCATCCCGGTACACCACCAGAGGCTTCCACATAGAGTCATATTTTGTTTTAAGTATTGAGTTATAATTCTTGAGTTGTAAGTAAATAAAAGTGTGTTGATCTTAATTATTAGAGCATTGTCCCATGTGAGGAAAGGATGATGGAGACTATGATTCCCCCACAAGTCTGGATTAGACTCCAGACGAAAAATAAATAAATAAAAGAGGCCATGAAAAAAAAGAAGGCCCAAATAAAAAAATTAAGAGAAAAAGAGAGAAGGGGCAATATTACTATCCTTTTTCCACACTTGTGCTTCAAAGTAGCACCATGACCTTCATGATAGAGAGTCTCCTATGTTGTCACTTTCATATACTAGTGGGAATTCTCATTATAGAACTTGGCTTAATTACAATGATGGGCTTCCTCACTGTGCCCTAGGTCTTCGTGAGCAAGCTAGTTGGATGCACACCCACTTAGTTTCTTTTTGAGCTTTCATACACTTATAGCTCTAGTGCATCCATTGCATGGCAATCCCTACTCACTCACATTGATATCTATTGATGGGCATCTCCATAGCCCGTTGATACGCCTAATTGATGTGAGACTATCTTCTCCTTTTTTTCTTCTCCACAACCACCATTCTATTGCACCTATAGTGGTATGTCCATGGCTCACGCTCATGTATGGCGTGAAGATTGAAAAAGTTTGAAAATACTAAAGTATGAAACAATTGCTTGGCTGAAACCGGGGTTGTGCATGATTTAAATATTTTGTGTGATGAAGATAAAGCATAGCCAGACTATATGATTTTGTAGGGATAGCTTTCATTGGCCACGTTATTTTGAGAAGACATGATTGCTTGTTAGTATGCTTCAAGTATTATTGTTTTTATGTCAATATTAAGCTTTTGTCTTGAATCTTCCGGATCTGAACATTCATGCCACAATAAAGAAAATTACATGGATAAATATGTTAGGTAGCATTCCACATCAAAAATTCTGTTTTTATCATTTACCTACTCGAGGACGAGCAGGAATTAAGCTTGAGGATGCTTGATACGTCTCCAATGTATCTATAATTTTTTATTGTTCCATGCTATTATATTATATGTTTTGGATGTTTAATGGGCATTTATATGCTATTTTATATTATTTTTGGGACTAACCTATTAACATAGGGGCCAGTGCTAGTTTCTGTTTTTTTTTCCTATTTTAGAGTTTTGTAGAAAAGGAATACCAAATGGAGTCCAAACGGAATGAAACCTTCGTGATGATCTTTCTTGGACCAAAAGTAAACCAGAAGACTTGGAGATGAAGTCGGAGATGCAGCGAGGAAGCCACGAGGCAGGAGGGTGCGTCCAGGGGGGTAGGGCGCACCCCCCACCCTCATCGGCCCCTCGTGGCTCCCCTGACCTAGTTCCTTCGCCTATATATATACTCTTGTACCCTGAAAACATCCAGGAGAGCCGCGAAACCACTTTTCCACCGCCGCAACCTTCTATACCCGTTAGATCTCATCTAGGGACCTTTTCCGGCATCCTGCCAGAGGGGGATTCGATCATAGAGGGCTTCTACATCAACACCATTACCTCTCCGATGAATCGTGATTCGTGAGTAGTTTACACAGACCTTCGGGTCCATAGTTATTATCTAGATGGCTTCTTCTCTCTCTTTGATTCTCAATACCATGTTCTCCTCGATGTTCTTGGAGATCTATTCGATGTAATACTCTTTTGCGGTGTGTTTGCCAAGATCCGATGAATTGTGGATTTATGATCAAGATTATCTATGAATATTATTTGGTTCTTCTCTGAATTCTTATATGCATGATATGATATCTTTGCAAGTCTCTTCGAATTATCGGTTTAGTTTGGCCTACTAGATTGATCCTTCTTGCAATGGGAGAAGTGCTCAGCTTTGGGTTTAATCTTGCGGTGTCCTTTCCTAGTGATAGTAGGGGCAGCAAGGCACGTATTGTATTGTTGCCATCAAGGATAACAAGAAGAGGTTTTCATCATATTGCTTGAGTTAATTCCTCTACATCATGCCGTCTTGCTTAATGTGTTACTCCGTTCTTTATGAACTTAATACTCTAGATGCATGCTGGATAGCGGTCGATGTGTGGAGTAATAGTAGTAGATTTAGGCAGGAGTCAGTCTACTTGACACGGATGTGATGCCTATGTTCATGATCATTGCCTTAGATATCATCATAACTATGCGCTTTTCTATCAATTGCTCGGCAGTAATTTGTTCAGCCACCATAATATTTGCTATCTTGAGAGAAGCCACTAGTGAAACCTATGGCCCTCGGGTCTCTTTTCATATTATTGAATCTCGTTTACATCTTGCTAGTTTCCGATCTACTATTTTGCAATCTTTACTTTCAAATCTATAAACCAAAAATTCCAAACATATTTACTATACATTTTATCTATCTCTATCAGATCTCACTTTTGCAAGTGACTGTGAAGGGATTGACAACCCCTTTATCGCGTTGGGTGCAAATTCTTGATTGTTTGTGCAGGTATTCGGTGACTTGTGCGTTGTCTCCTACTGGATTGATACCTTGGTTCTCAAACTGAGGGGAAATACTTACGCTACTTTGCTGCATCAGCCTTTCCTCTTCAAGGGAAAACCAACACAAGCTCATGAGGTAGCAACTACTCCCTCATCATGGTGGCCATATGGATGATGAAGATGGCCTCCGGTGATAATTTCCCCCTTCGGCAGGGTGCCAGAACGGGATCCCGATTGGTTTTTCGTGGAGGCTTGCGGCGAAGAACTTTCAATCTAGGGTTATTTCCGGGGGTTTGTGTATTTATATGATTTTTGGGCGTCGGTTCCACGCGAAGATGGGCCACGAGGGGTCCACAAGACACCGAGGTGCGCCAGAGGGAGCTGGCGTGCCCTGGTCGGTTATGCCCACCTCATGGCTCTTCTGGACCTCCCACGAAGCATCTAGTTCCTCTTTTCTTCCAAAAAAAATCATCAAAAAGTTTCGCTGCATTTGGAGAACTTCGATTTCTGCACAAAAAATAAAACCACGGCAGTTTTGCGGAAAAGAATGTCAGTCTGAGTTAGTTCCATTCAAATCATACCAAAACCATATGAAATTGTTGTACACATGCCATGAATACTTCAGAAATTATAGATACATTGGAGACATATCACCCTTCTTCTTGAAACTGGTGGTCTTGTTGACCATCAACACTTTTTGTTCTTTTGCATCCCAACTTCCGTAGTTTTGACCATGGCAAACAAATCATTTGCACTTTCCTCTATCCCCTTCATGTTGTAATTCATGATAAACCATAGCAAGATGTGGGAGTGAAGCAAGGACAATATTTGTACCAAGTGTTGGAGGAATTCTAAATCCCAGAGAAGCCAGTCTATCAATGTAGCCAACGAGGTTCACTATATGCTTACTCATTGAGGAACCCTCTGCCATCTTGCATTCAATCAAGGCCTTGGTTATTTGAAAACGTTCGGTCCTTGCTTGGTTCTTGTACAGAACTTCTAGAGACCCAATTAGGAATTGAGTAGTAGAACGTTCAAAACATTTCTGTAGTTCAAGATCCACGCAAGTCAACATGAGGCACTGGACTGACTCATAGTCATCACTATGAGCAGTGAAAGCATCTACAACTTCTTTTGATGCATCCTTTACAGGAGGATCACCTAGGGGCTGATCCAACAGGTACTCCTTATTTGCACTCCTAAGAACAAATCTCAGGTTCCGGATCCAATCCACATAGTTTCCACCATTAGCAGCCAACTTTTCTTTCTCTAACGTAGGGGCTAAGTTGAACATATTGTGAGCCTTTGATCTACAATGATAAACACTAATATATTTAGACATATCGTATAATTAATTATTGCACTAGTGTTTAAACAATTTTTAATATAAAGTACACTCCCACTCAGATCAGTATCTCTTATAATTGATAGAGAGTGATTTCAGATCCTGATCTTATTCTTAGCCATTGATGTGGACATCACTGATGATGAGAATTTGGACCTGTAGGCAAACTTTTGCTGATCATATCTCCATATGACTCTAGTTCAACTTTCGAGGCTTCGTGCTCCGAGCTCACACTACATAAAAAAATACACTTCCGTCATGATACGTGTTTGTCCCAGTAGGTCACGTTTTCTGTCATGCATGTACATCCATGACGATTTTATGACAAAATCAAGATAGTCATACATGTGCTGTTGTAGAAGTGTTCCATGACATTACCAAAATTGTCATCACGGAAGTGTCCATTTCCATGACAATAAAACGCGCGTCGTAGAAGTGCTTCCATCAAGGGTGACCGACACATGGCATCCACCGTAACAGAACATCGTTAAGCTATCGGTTCCGGTTTTGGATCCAATAACCTGTTAACAGCCCCGACCAATGGGGAATTTCCACGTGTAAAATCATCATTGGCTGGAGGAAACACGTGTTGGCTCACCGTTGGGACAGATGTCATCCGCTCATTGTACCGAAGGCGCCTATGATACGTCGACAAATGGCATGGCCCAACAGAGGCCCATTCCTGTGAAAAGGTCGACCCGTTTGACTTGGTCAAAAGGTGGCGGGCCGGCCCACGGAAAGCCTGTTAACTGCTTGTTCGCATGTAGCCCATTTACAGCCTGCTAATCCAGGGCCCGTTACGACCTATCCGGATTAGGCCCAGTAGCGTCATCTGGGCCATCCAATATGATTCCATCCTATTTTAACTTCCGGCCCATGTGAGGGAGTCCTGGATTAGGGGGTATTCGGACTACCGGACTGTGTACAACGTCCGGACTATTGAAGATTGAAGATACAAGACTCAAGACTTCGGCCCGTGTTCGGATGGGACTCTCCTTGGCGTGGAAGGCAAGCTTGGCGATCCGGATATTGTGTTTCCTTTCGTGTAACCGACTCCATGTAAACCCTAGCCCTCTCCGGTGTCTATATAAATAGGAGAGGTTGGTCCTTAGAAGGCCGATCACAATTACAATCATACCATCATAGGCTAGCTCTTAGGGTTTGTCCTCTACGATCTCGTGGTAGATCTACTCTTGTACTACCCGTATCTTCAATATTAATCAAGTAGGAAGTAGGGTTTTACCTCCATCGAGAGGGCCCGAACCTAGGTAAACATCTGTGTCCCTTGCTTCCTGTTACCATCAGCCTTGACGCACAGATCCGAACCCCCTACCCGAGATCCGCCGGTTTTGACACATACATTGGTGCTTTCATTGAGAGTTCCTCTATGACGTCGCCGCAAGGTTCGATGGCTCCTTCAATCATCGTCAATGACACGGTCCGAGGTGAGACTTTCCTCCCCGGACAGATCTTCGTGTTCGGCGGCTTTGCACTGCGGGCCAATTCGCTTGGCCATCTGGAGTGGATCGACAGCTACGCCCCTGGCCATCAAATCAGGTGCGGAAACCTGAACTACACGGCGGATATCCGCGGAGACTTGATCTTCGACGGATTCGGGCCCGCACCAGGAGCACCGGACAGTCACGACAAGCATGGCGTGGATCTGCTGTCGGACAACACTCGGGATATCACCCCTGCAGTAGCCCCGGACTCAAATCCGGAGCAGGCTGCATTGCCTAGGGACAGAGGGATGGACCCTGCCCCGCAGGCCGAACCTTCATCGGCGGTGGAGCCGAACACAGGCCTCGCTTCTGAGGAAGCCTGTGACTCTGGACCCCCGGATTCATATCCGCTTGTAGGATCTAGTCCGCGCGTTCCCGAGCCCGCCGAGTCTTGTCGGGCTCCGGTAATGGAGTTCACCGCTGCGGACATCTTTCAGCACTCGCCCTTTGGCGACATGCTGAACTCATTAAAGTCTCTCTCTTTGTTAGGAGACTCTTGGCCGAACTATGTCCGGCTCGAGTGGGAAGCAGGCGACGACGGAGTTCGTTGCCCACCCACCACCCACTTCATTGCCACGGTCGATGATTTAACTGACGTGCTTGACTTTGACTCCGAAGACATCGACGGTATGGACGACGATGCAGGAGAATTACAGGAGCCACCGCTCACAGGACGGTGGACGACCACCTGCTCATACGACATATATATGGTGGACACTCCGAAGAAAACCAATGGCGACGAGGCAACGGAGGATAGCCCCTCCGGAGGAAAAGCAAAGCAGGGGCGCTTTCGGCGCCGCTCCAAGCCCCGCCATACCAACACCGGCCCGGGATACGAAAGCAATCCGGATGGTGCCAAAGAGGAATATAGCCCTGATCGGCCTACCTTCAAGCAGGCCGGACTGGTCACGATGGGATACTTGCAGAGGGACAACCATACACCCCCCCTCCGACGACGAGGTAATCCTCGGCAATGACGAATTCGGCGTACCAGAAGATCCAGTGGAACAAGTTCGCTTCAAGCGACGGCTCATGGCCTTGGCAAGGAGCCTGCAAAGGAAGCAAGAGCAGCTTAAAGCTAACCAAGACTTGCTAACGGATAGGTGGACCAAGGTACTGGCCACCAAAAAGTACGGACTCGAAAGCCCCAGTAAAAGCCATGAACCACACAATCGGGTACCTCAACCTAAGCAGGAGAACCCAAGGCACACACCCCGACGTCCACACATCATTACAGCCCAAGACAGCAAAAGGGATACATGAAGAGGCACCCTCAGGCCTCGGCGCAATGGTCATAAATGGCAAGTAAAGGAAACTAGTGCCAAGTCCATCAACTCCCGGTCCGGTCAACAGACAAAGAGCAGCTCAAGCCCATTCGGCTCGAGCCACATACTCGATCAACCATGTGAAATTCATGGTACTCCTAGAAGGACGGCAAAGCGTACCAATAGAGAATGTCGGATCCTCCTAACAAAGCGGCTGGTCGTATGCCGGAAACAATGATGGGAGGCGTCTAGTCAAAAGAGACCCCAGAGTATAAAAGTACGGCCGATCGCCCCCAATCACACCAAGCACAGCAACTCAATTGTTGTACCCCTCGACCTAGTAGTCCGGGGGCTCCATAATACATAAAGCCCTTGCTGGTATGAAACCACAAATAACATCTTTTCAAAAGATGCCAGGTGTAAAGGCCAAGTCTATTGGCCCACCATTCTAACGGTTGTTCTCGGATCAACAACAAATGCCACGCCAAAGATTAATTCTTCGGCACCCTCCCCTCGTGCGGTAATTAACTGTATGACAACGGGACGAACCACGTTGGCTAGATTCCACGTGGTAAACCATTAGGCCAACGCCGTCTTATATAATCACACCTATAGGCAAGGCCGAACTACGCACTTAGAGCGGAAACCACACAACTGCCGGAGTAGCGAGTCGTGCATGCCTATCAAAATTTTGATATGACAGCCAACTATCCGGACACCAACTGAGGAGTCCACGCTATTTACGGTATAACGGCTGAGTTCACCAAGGTCCGATCAGGAACCCTTAGACCAACCACAAGAGGATGCTCAGCTGCCTAATAGCATTTTTCTTTACAAACTAACTTTGACGCAGAACAGGATTGGCGGCGCGGAATCAGCCCGGACACTCGATGGCGGGAACATGCAGGTAGAAGGCAGTTCGGATTCACCCTTGATCCACTCACAACCCCCTCCAGTGCGGCCATCACAGGTTCCGCCAAAAACACCTCCTTTTATACATCGTACCCATATGCATAGACATATCATACTACTACAATGGGTAGATTTAAAAAACACTTATCGGCCGGCGTGTATCGCCGATGCCTCTTTGCCAAATACGGCAGCCACGCTTTGTGTTACACCCAGTTATGCCAGGGGCTGCACAATACAGCAATAAAGTCCGACCACCTTTTCGGTCGCTCGGCACCCCAAACTTATAGCACTATATGCATCAGCTCCGAATCATGTCTTGGGTCATTGGTTGGGTTTGCCCAGCTCCCATGTTTTGTTACCTTACGTTCCGTTCTATCGGCTAAGGTAGCACTGGGAGAACTACTGTGATTGTGTCCTGGTTCTGCCGGACGAGCACCTCAGTAGAGAAAGCCGAAAACCGACTGGCATGATGCAGCGAGAGCTGGTCAGCTGTTCGAGAGGTTGTAAAATCCTTAAAGATTTATTCCGCACAACGCCATTATAAATGCAGAGTGCGACGGATCGGTCTTCCGATCAGGCGCCAATAGAGCCCCTAGTCCGGCCTTCCGAACACTAGGGGCTGCGCCGACCATACTCGAATTCCTATGGCTAAGTGGGAGTAGTAAAGCCGCATAGTCTGATTGCCTGGTTAGTGGGGAGAAACACCTCCTTCAAAGGACCCAACTATGGGATAAAGAGCGTTCAGATATACCCCGAACACCCCCGTATTCTTTTCTGTGTGGGGACAGAAACCGACGACTGGCCAACACTCAGGATGTACATACAATAAACAGCCGCACAAGAAGAACATATGTTCAAACAAAACATGCAATATATAATAAAAATGCCATTATCCCACATTACAAAAAGTGGCACGAATGCCCTCAGGGAAATATAATGTCTTTGGCACACTTATCCGCCGCAAAGCGGGCCCCTTTCAGTACACCTTCATAGTACAGCTTGGGCTTGTGGTGCTCCTTACCCTCCGGCGGCCCCTCAGTCATCAGCTTCTCCGCGTCAAGCCTCCCCCAATGCACTTTTGCACAGGCAAATGCCATGCGCGCGCCTTCTATATAGACTGATCACTTGATAGCATCAAGCGAGGACAGGCACCCACAATCCGCTTGACGAGTCCGAAGTAACTGCTTGGAATTGGCTCCGCAGGCCATAGCCGGACAACTAAGTCCTTCATGGCTAGTTCGGCCGCCTGGTGCAGTCCGACCAACTGTTTCAGCTGATCGATAAATGGTACCGGATAGTTCGGCGCCAAATACTGCGACCAGAAATACCTCTCCGCAGACTTCTTCTGCTCAGTGCGGTAGAATTGGGCGGCATCTGATATGCTGCGAGGAAGATCCGCAAAAGCCCCTGGAAGAATAAGAATTCAGCTTGCCGCTTAGGATTCTTCCCATTATCTTGTACAAAGGGCTAAGAATACAGAAGGCCATACCAGTCGCAACTTTCCGGGCCTCCTGAATGTCCCGCGCAGCACCTCGGGCTTCTTCCTGAGCACCTTCCGTAGCCTCGAGAGCTAGGGCGAGTTCGGATTCTTTCCCTATTAGACTCTGCTCCTCGCTTTTCTTCACAGCTTCCTGGAGCTCTCGCTCAGCTGCGATGACCCTGGCCTCGTGTTTTTCACGGTTACTGCTCGCCTCAAATTTCTTATTGGCATCAGCCACAGCCTTCTTTAGTGCCTCGTATTCGACACCCGCTCCTAGAGCATACAATACAAATATTTCTCACTATGCACAACTATTCGTTCATGCCAACTTCAAGACAAATGTTTTCAACGTACCTTGCTTGTCTTCCAGTTGCTTCTTCACATGGCCGAGTTCTTCCTCGGCCCGTGCAAGGCTATGCTTCAGTTCGGACACTTCTGCATTATGAGCGGCCATCCTCTCGGCAGAAGCCTGTTTTCACATTAAGGGGTGTTAGTCATTCCCATAAGCTCCTGCGAAAGCAGAAGATTTGATCCCCTGCCCAGCTCCGTCTTCTCCGTCGGACAGTGTATCAGGGACTACTACTCATATTATGACAATTCCTCAAAGGTTTCTTAGGAAACATACCTCAAAGGCCTTTATAAGGCCAAAGCAGGACTCGTTCAGCCCGCTCTCGGCGGACTGAATCTTCTCAACCACCACGCCCATGAGAGCGCGGTGCTCATCGACGATAGATGCGTTCTTCAACACTATCGATAGACCGCCGGGCAGCTCTGCTCGAACAGCGGATGCCGGTGGGGTAGGCAGGCCTCCCACCATCGAAGGTGGTTGTTCACTCGCCTCTGGAACCTTAGAAGTCCCGGGGGCCTTATCCGCCCCCGGGTGTCCGACAACGGGGATATGTCCTCCCTGGTCCGGGTCCTGTCGGGATGACACCTCAGTGTCACGCCTGGACTTTGGAAAAGGGGCCTGCGGAGGCGTCTTGCTTGCCAAGGCGTCTGAGCCCAGCGAATCCTCCGATGAGGACTGTCCAGCACGAGACCTCGCTAGGCTGTGCAAAATACGGCAATGGTTAAAGCCAATATACCCAAAAACAATCCCGGACGCATATGCGTGTTCGGAGTCCGTATACTTACGACTTCCCCAGGGGCTGGCCCCTGGGATCCCACTCCGGGCTGCTGTCGGCAGCCGTGGTGGATGTCTCTGGGAGGGAACCTTTGCCCCTCTTGGGCGATTCGGCCTCCAGGGACGGGGACGCTGCATGCTTCCTCCCACCTTCAGAGTGAGGCTCGTCCTCCTCTGCTTCCTCCTCTTCTCCCTCTGAAGAAGGAGCGTCGCTTGAGTCTTCGGATTTTGTGTCCGAAGCCTCGCGGCATGGAGGCCACTCCGGGTCTTCTTGACCTTCTTAGAGGCCTCCTTCTTTGGTGCCTCGTAAGGCACGGGGACCAGCATCTTCGATAGAAGGGGTCCGGCCGGTTCCTCCGGCAGCGGGGCCGGACAATGTATCTGCTCCACTTTCTTTATCCATCCCTGAGGTCATAATGAAACACGATTAGGATGTCTCCCTCATGACATGCCAGCTGAAGCATGAATAGACAGAGCATGGCTGTAACTTACCGAGCTTGTAGAATGGGATAATTGATACCCACGGTCCTCGGCGGGGCCCGGCCATGATTTGCCAGACTTGAAGAGCACCTTCCAGATATCCTTGTGGGAGGAATCATAAAGCTCCCGAAGGGTTTGGTGCTCGGCTGGGTCGAACTCCCACAGAGTACAAGCTCGGCGCTGACAGGGGAGAACCAGGTGAACTAGCAACACCTGGATTACGTCAACGAGTTTGACGTCCCTGTCGACCACAACCTGAATGCACGTCTGGAGCAGTGATAGCTCATCGGAAGAGGACCAGTTCGGGACCTTCTTGGGCCAGGACGTGAGCCGCAGTGGAGCTCCGAGTCTGAACTCTGGAGTTGCCGCCCACTTTTTGCCGCGTGGTTCGGTGATATAGAACCACTGCTGCTGCCACTCCTTGACGGAGTCGTTGAAAGCACCGTTCGGCCAAGCGGCCTTGGGCATCTTGCTTACCATGGCGCCGCCACACTCGGCGTGTTCGCCACTCACCACCTTGGGTTTCACATTGAAAATCTTCAGCCACAGGCCGAAGTGAGGTGGGATCCGGAGAAAAGCCTCGCACACGACGATGAACGTCGAGATATTGAGGAAGGAGTTGGGGGAAAGATCATGAAAATCGATCCCGTAGTAATACATGACTCCCCGAACAAACGGGTGAAGGGGAAACCCGAGCCCACGGACGAAATGGGGAAGGAACACGACTATCTCGTGAGATTCCGTAGTGGGGACGACCTGTCCCACCGGTGGGAGACGGTGGCCGATCTTCTGGGCCAGATACCAGGCTCCCCGGAGCTTCTTGATGTCCTTCTCCTGGACGGTCGAGGCCATCCATCTGCCTCCTGCTCCGGATCCGGACATCTTTGGAAAACCTCTCTTCGATGGAGAAGAAGAGTGCTTGGGCGTTAGGGCTCGAACAGAGGGGAATGAGCTAGCGGAAGGAGAAGGTGTGGGTAAAAGAGAAAGAAACCTAACCTCTTTATAGGGGCAGTAAATGATTTTTGCGCCTCCCCACTTGCCTGGTGGAACCCGTCTGCCTCCCACTCGCCGTGATTAGCAGCGCGGTTAGATTACCCATACATGTATTGATGAGAATCCCGTGATAAGGGGACACGATCTCTGCTTTGACAGGACGTGTCAAGGAAACCGCCTCGCAATATGCGCTATGGCTGGTTGCAGGAAAACGGTTTGAATAAAGACACGATCGTAATGACGCGCCACATTGCCTAAAAAAGTGGTCAGCAGATTGCGCTTGTGAAATATCATTCTCTCTATGGTGGCATGTAAAGATCATCTTGCAGACCCGGACACGGTCTACATGTTCGATGATTACTTTGGAGTATTCGGAGGAGGAACCCGCCTTGCAATGCCGAAGACAATACTGCACGCCGGACTCATCGTCATTGAAGCCTGGTTCAGGGGCTACTCAGGGAGACCTGGATTAGGGGGTATCCGGGCTGCCGGACTGTGTACAACGTTCGGACTATTGAAGCGTGAAGATACAAGACTCAAGACTTCGGCCCGTGTCCGGATGGGGCTCTCCTTGGCGTGGAAGGCAAGCTTGGCGATCCGGATATTGTGTTTCCTTTCTTGTAACCGACTCCATGTAAACCCTAGCCCTCTCCGGAGTCTATATAAACTGGAGAGGTTGGTCCTTAGAAGGCCGATCACAATTACAATCATACCATCATACGCTAGCTCTTAGGGTTTGGCCTCTACGATCTTGTGGTAGATATACTCTTGTACTACCCGTATCTTCAACATTAATCAAGCAGGAAGTAGGGTTTTACCTCCATCGAGAGGGCCTGAACCTGGGTAAACATCTGTGTCCCTTGGTTCCTGTTACCATCAGCCTTGACGCACAGATCGGGACCCCCCTACCCGAGATCTGCCGGTTTTGACACCGACACCATGTATGGCCCATGACGTCTTTCGGCCCATATGAGGCCCTTTGTAACTCTTGGCCCATTAATGGCCCATGGTGAAAATGGCCCGTAATGAATAGTGTATCACCTTATACCCATTAACGACCCATTATAACATTGTTCTGTTTCTAGCCCATGTTATCTTTCGGCCTTCTCAGGGTCCATTTATTCTTGGGCTCATTTCCATCATTTGGTTACTTACAACCCGTTACTGTCATTTTCTGCTTGTGGGCCAAATTCAGCCCATGGTTACAGTTGGCCTGTTTGTGGCCCGTTAATACGCTGGGCCGTTTTCATAGCGTCATAAAATATGGCCTATTAACGATGGCCCGTTATTAACGACGACCCGTTATGGTCGGCCCATGAACGGACGATTCTAACTCTAGCCCGTTTACGGCCATAATGCGGTCTATTATTGGCCCATGTTTGGCTAACCGATCATACGGCCCGTATAAGGCCCATTGATGATACGGCCCGTAGAAGGCTCGTTGTGTCTATGGCCCATTGTTTCTACAGCCCGTAGGAGGCCCAGTGTCACTACAGTAAATAGGTAGCCCGTGGTTATTGTGGCATAGTTTTAAAAAATAGGTTATTGCAACCACTAGCAAATCGCGGAAAAAGAACTACACTCACTACAAGCAAACAAATAAACAAGACAACAAGGAAATATATAAGCAAGCAACTTACGCTAGGCTATCACGGCCATTACACATATTACATCCACTGGGCATCAAAGTTCGCCACCAGTGCAAATAAACGCGCCGACAAAAGAATATACAAAATGATATGCCTCAAGTAGCTTTGAGACGATTTTATGGGGTGGCCCTGATCTTTCACTGACGCAAAGAGCTAGCAGAGTAAAACTTGAACGGAAGGAGATGAATTAGAACAGGCCGAATATATATAGCTGCAGTGGTGATTCTGTACGTGAACGAGTAGTAGCTAGCTAGATGGATTGGTTTAGACTAATGATGATCAGCGGTGGCGGCGGCGACGGAGTAATTAGCAGATGGAAGATGTGAGGTGGTAGAAGTAGATTGAACAAAGTAGAGATCGGATTGACCCCTAATTGATCAAGAATCAAAATGAAGCTAGCGCCTTGGGAATCAAGTCAGCCAGAACACATGCAATCAATGATCCAAATCATGGAACGCAGGAACTTAGATATGCGCCAATCATAAGATGACTTTTCTGAATATTTTTCTATATCAACTCCAACCTAAACCTAGACAATGCTGCCCCTTGCTTATATAGGTGGTGCCTAACAATTGGGCCTAGATCGACCTGGACTAGGAAAACGATGAGGACTCCTCACGTTACAACTTGTACGTAGAAACTAAAAAAAACCTACAAAAACCAATTAAACTAGAAAACAAATAAAAAGGACACGCATCCTCTGTCATGGCATTTTTGTACGCTTGATTCATCCAGGACCCATGTACGTATATTGGCCTTCGTACAAATATTGGCAAGGTGTTCTGAACATAGGCTTCACTTTCTCCTAAGGCACGATCCGAGGAGCAACTTCAGTAGCATATGGAATAGGCATCATACCTAAGATTCCTCTCTGTTTTGTAGCACACATTATCTTATTATGACGCAGAGCGGGAACCACATATTTTTGCATCTTATTTTCATAGCCAGACTCTCGCTTGGAAAATACTTTACTTGGCGATAATGGTGAAACGACAAGAGTACTTGGGGTGACCGCATCATCCTCTCCCCCTTCAAATGAAATCGTCCTCGGTTTCGGAGCACCCTTCAAAACATCCTTGTGTACAAACATATGATCAACCTTGATAGCATTATTACCCATGGGCTGCAGCACACGTTTGATGCCAACATCTCGGAACACGTAAGTGTTCAACCTCCCCTCATGTATAGCGTTGCGATCGTATTGCCACGGACGACCCAATAGTAATTGGCACACATCCATTGGCATGACGTCACAAATGACCTTATCATAATATGTGCCAATATTGGACTTTACGCGTACCTTGTGAGTCACCTTCAAACGTCCGGAGTTGTACAACCACTCAATGCAATGTGGCTGCGGATGTGGCCATGCCTTCAGTCCTAAAGCATCCACCACACGCTTGCTTATGATGTTGGTGTAGCTCCCTCCATCAATAATCAATTTGCAACACTTGTTTCTGATCTTACATTGTGACTGAAAAATTTTCCACCGCTGTCCCGAACTTGGAATTTGATCCTCTTTAGCTCGCTGCACCATGATGCATGGCAGATCATCATAATCTAAAGGATATCACATGATAGGATTAGATTCATTTTCCCCTTCCTTGGGCGCATCAGACTCTGAGTCAGTTTTGTCTTTGGAAACATATCCATCATTAACAAGGAGCACTCTCTTCTTGTTCGGACAATCGATGTGTTTGTGTCCCCTACCTCCACATGTGTAACAAACAATCTCACTAGTACGCGTACCAGACTTCACACTTTAATCAGCGCTTGAAGCCACTTTGCTCGCGGCTATAGATTCTTTGCTCATCTCCTTGTGATCGGTAGCAGCTGACCTACAGGATGAAGCTGGCTTGACATTATCATCGTCATGTGAATAGGAACATCGCCCCATGCTGAAATTGGTGCGGCCTTTGGAAAATTGCTTGGCTTTGACCCACTGTTCTGCACGCTCCGCTTGATGAAGAAGCTCTTGCATATCATTATACTGCATCAAATCAACACGGTCACGTATATCCTCATTCAGCCCCTCAAAGAAGCGTGCCATTGTTGCATCATCGACTCATGCACATTAGTTCGATCATCGAACTTGCATCCGCTGGTAATACTCATCCACCGTCATGGCTCCTTGAACAAGACGTCGATGCTTTGTGTGTTGCTCCTTCGAAAATAAGCCGCACAAAGCGAGCACGCGATTGTACGCTTCATCTCACGCCACGATTCTGGTCGTGCGTCATTGCGGTTGAGCTGATCCCACCAAATTAATGCATAACCTGAAAATTCAAGAGAAGCAAAACGAATCTTCTGCTCCTCGGAGTAACGGTGATTATCAAAAATCTGCTCCACACGCATCTCCCACTCAAGATACTCCTCGGGACCGGCCTTGCCCGTGAACGAAGGTATAGTAATTTTTATTCTACCAATACCTCCATCCTCATCCTCATCGCGGCGCCGCCTTGGTCCATCATCACGGGGACGAGCATCCTGTCGTGGTCGGCGAGGCAAGTCGCCGCGAGCATCAGAACCATCCTTGAACTCAGCATCATTGTCGTCGTTGGCAACGTCCGTGTCACAAACATGTCGAGGTGCTCGCTGCTGCAGGGCATGTTGTTCCCTCGCTGGAGCAGCCGCGCCGGCTGCCCTTGCCTCTAGGCGACGGAGGGCTGCTTGCATGGCCTGGAACCCGTCGGTCACTATCTCGTCGAGGGCCTTCATGCGGTTGTCGAAGTGCTGGTATGTAGCCTTGAACATAGCACGGACACCTGGGTCCAGATCGGGACCATATTGCGGCGGCCATCATCCTCCTGGACCTCATCCGCGTCATGCTTGCTTGCAGTTGACAACGCGCAGTGATAAACCTGGCGCGCTCTGATACCAGTTGATATGCCTCAAGTAGCTTTGAGACGATTTTATGGGGTGGCCCTGATCTTTCACTGACGCAAAGAGCTAGCAGAGTAAAACTTGAACGGAAGGAGATGAATTAGAACAAGCCGAATATATATAGCTGCAGTGGTGATTCTGTACGTGAACGAGTAGTAGCTAGCTAGATGGATTGGTTTAGACTAATGATGATCAGCGGCGGCGGCGGCGACGGAGTAATTAGCAGATGGAAGACGTGAGGTGGTAGAAGTAGATTGAACAAAGTAGAGATCGGATTGACCCCTGATTGATCAAGAATCAAAATGAAGCTAGCGCCCTCGGAATCAAGTCAGCCAGAACACATGCAATCAATGATCAAAATCATGGAACGCAGGAACTCAGATATGCGCCAATCATAAGATGACTTTTCTGAATATTTTTCTGTATCAACTCCAACCTAAACCTAGACAACGCTGCCCCTTGCTTATATAGGTGGTGCCTAACAATTGGGCCTAGACCGACCTGGACTAGGAAAACGATGAGGACTCCTCACGTTACAACTTGTACGTAGAAACTAAAAAAACCTACAAAAACCAATTAAACTAGAAAACAAATAAAAAGGACACGCCTCCTCTGTCATGGCATTTTTGTATGCTTGATTCATCCAGGACCCATGTACGTATATTGGCCTTCGTACAAATATTGGCAAGGTGTTCTGAACATAGGCTTCACTTTCTCCTGAGGCACGATCCGAGGAGCAACTTCAGTAGCATATGGAACAGGCATCATACCTAAGATTCCTCTCTGTTTTGTAGCACACATTATCTTATGACGCAGAGCGGGAACCACATATTTTTGCATCTTATTTTCATAGCCAGACTCTCGCTTGGAAAATACTTTACTTAGCGATAATGGTGAAACGACAAGAGTACCTGGGGTGACCGCATCACAAAACTGAGAGCACTTCGGAAGGCACTAGGCCTAGCCAGGATGGGCCCCGCAAGCAGCCGAAAAAGCTGATGAAACCTCAGATGTGTCAACGATAGATGCTTCATCCCTAGTTGTATGGCACAATAGTTCGCAAGGTAGTCCTCTATCATCTTCATTACATCCTTGACTTCACGTCGGAGCTGAGCTGAAGCAAGCCTTTCCGCTTTAAGTTGACACTGAAGAAGTCGAACTGATTGAGGCAGCGACTGCACAAAGGTTGTCTGACACCTGCTAGTGAGTAGCTTCAACTCACTGTCTTCATCAAGACAGGACCTTGGGGTCATCTCGTTGTCCTCAAGATGGTTTGGCTCACTATCTTCCCTAAAGTTCTGCATGGCATAAGAGATACGACTCTGAAAGAGAAACAAGGAGACACGTAACAGGTTTCACAATTATATAAGCAAATAAATGGATCTGTTCTGCATAAGGAACATGTTTTTACAACTACAATTTAAAACTGGTAGTTGTTGCAAACATCCAATCAGATGTAAACGACAAAGTAAACAGCAGTGGAGGAAATGATGCCTATCCAAATCTATACTAGAACAAAGTTTGAATGCTTGAGAAGGATGAACTTACATTACATGTTAACACACGGGCTAGACAAAGCCCTTCTCCATGTTGATGGAAGGATAATTCAATAAATTCCCCAAAGAAAAATCTTTATAAGCATTGCCATTATTCTACATTTTGCAAAGAGTAAATATAGATCAAATAATATTGGAAGAAATAGAGGATAATGAAACTCAGGTGCAGACTGATGATACATAATCAAATAGCAATTAATTAAGTACATCGTTACAAGGCAAAAGGGCAAGAGGTACTGACAAGAACAATGCAGAGCCCAATATTGTTGTGAGATCGTATGATCCTTTGAGAAAGGAGATTCATCTGAAATTCGTTTTCATACAAGAGAGAAGGTAACGCACAGGTAGAAATTTAGGAGTTCAAATTTTGAATTGATATCATAGACAGTACCTGACGCTTGGCTCTCAGTAGTCCTAATAGGGATTTGGCCACTGGAATAGGGGTAATGTGTGGATAGTTGGGCCTGTGTTTTCTGTGGCTGCTGATGTATCTGATTTAACACGTATCACTACCTTTTCCAAATACCTAGTTTGTACTCCTTGAGGATCTGCACTCACCCTCTTCCTTTTGGACATCTATTATGAAAGAATAACATTTGACTGGAAAAACATAGTATGACGACACATGAAATAGGTACAGAAAATGGATAGGTATGGCATATACTCATATATGATGCTTAAACTAAGCAGATGGTGTAACAAAGTAGAAGTAATGCAAGAGGTCAGATGCAAAATATGTGCGACCAATACAACCTTGCCAAGTTAGAGCAAGCACCTTGATGGGTGAATAAGATAGGCCATCCTCCAACATGCCAAGTATTTTAGCCAATGGATTGTTCTGCAATATTCCTCTCGTGCGCCCATTCTCATATTCATTTTGATATTGTTCAATATCTGACATGCATGAAAACATAAAAACAAGCGAGATTATCTTTGTAATGTAGAAGTGATTCTAATCCGATACTGCCTCCCTGTAAACCCCTTTGTGCTATCTCTGCAATTCTTCTATGATATGCCAAGCATGTTGTAATTTGGTGTGTGCATTAATATAATGTGGCCTACTACTCAAAACATGAGAGCTCCAGAAGTGATGACACTTCACGGATTACAACTTCAACATATAGTAAAGAAGAACAAGTCTACCTGACCTGATAGATTCAAAATATACTAAGGGAGAACAACTCGACCTGACCAGTTGTCACGCCCAATATGCGACACTATCCAAGAGGAACTCGAAGGTACCACCAAGGATAGACCCGCATATTGAAACGCTTTCGCAAGGTGGATATCATTACATCAACATTACATAAATAGATGGGGATACATACATAAGGCATACAATGCCACACGAATACAACAACATCTTACATAAGAGGACCATCCGACTACGGATGAAACACAAACAGAAACTCAAACGGCATCCACCCTGCTAGCCAAGGCTGCCGACCTGGAACCTATCCCCTGATCGAAGAAGCAGAGGAAGAACTCCAAACAAGCAAACATCGCTCTCGCGTCATGATCATCGCATAACCTGTACCTGCAACTGTTGTTGTAGTAAACTGTGAGCCACGAGGACTCAACAATCCCATTACCATGGGTATCAAGACTAGCAAAGCTTAATGGGAAAGGAATGGGTAATGTGGTGAGGTTGCAGCAGCGACTAAGCATATATGGTGGCTAACATATGCAAATGAGAGCGAGAAGAGAAGCAAAGGAACGGTCGTCAACTAGTAATGATGAAGACCGTGTTCACTTCCCGGACTCCGCCGAGAAGAGACCATCACGGCTACACACGCGGTTGATGCGATTTAATTTGGATCTGGTGTCAAGTTATCTACAACCAAACATTAACAAATTCCCATCTGCCACATAACTGCGGGCACGGCTCTCGAAAGTTTATACCCTGCAGGGGTGTCCCAACTTAGCCCATGATAACCTCTCGCGATCAACGAAGGATATTCCTTCTCCCAAGAAGACCCGATCAGTCTCAGAATCCCGGTTTACAAGACATTTCGACAATGGTAAAACAAGACCAGCAAGACCGCCAGATGCGCCGACAATCCCGATAGGAGCTGCACATATCTCGTTCTCAGGGCAACACCGGATGAACACTACGTACAACTAAAACCAGACCTCAAGTTTCCCCGAGGTGGCGCTGCAAGTGGCTCTAGTTTGGACCAACACTTAGACAAGCATTGGCCCGGGGGGCTGAATAAAGATGACCCTTGGGTTAATTACTCCCAAGGGAAATGTAGGTGGTGGTGAGGCAAATGGTAAAACCAAGGTTGGGCCTTCTTTGGAGGAGTTTTATTCAAAGCGAACCGTCAAGGGGGTCCCATAAATCAGCCGACCGCGTAAGGAACGCAAAATCCAGGAACATAACACCGATATGACGGAAACTAGGGCGGCAAGAGTGGAACAAAACACCAGGCATAAGGCCGAGCCTTCCACCCTTTACCAAATATATAGATGCATTAATAATATAAGAGATATTGTGATATCCCAACAAAATCCTGTCCACCATGGAGCAATCTTCAACTTCACCTGCAACTAACAACGCTATAAGAGGGGCTGAGCAAAGCGGTAACATAGCCAAGCAACGGTTTGCTAGGAAGGGTGTCAAAGGTTAGAGGTTCATGGCAATTTGGGAGGCTTGATGAGCAAAAGATAGGTAACGCAGCAAGCGATAGAACGAAGCAACTAGCATAGCAATGATAGTGGTGAGATCCAGGGTAGCGGTCATCTTGCCTGAAATCCCGCTAGGAAGAAGAACGAGTCCATGAAGAAGATGAAACCACAAAGACGAACCAAGCGCAGACGAACGCATCCTCACGATCGCAATGAAACGGGAACTATCGAGAAGAAGCACACAACATGGTAAACACACCACACATAGACAAGACATGATGCACAACAAGCATGATGCATGACAAGGCTACATGAAGCTACTCATGACAAGAGATGATGCAAACAAGAACAACACATCAAAGCTAGTTTAAATGAGGCCGGGAACAACATATAACAAATCCGGTAAGTCCTCATATGCAAATTTAGAAATTGGTCCAGAACTGAATAAACCTTAAGTTGAAGTTGTTACACAGCAAGTTAAAGAGCACCAAGAGGATCTACACGAAATTCTAGTCAAGTTACATATAAATTTCATTTAATTCGGAGTTACGGTCTAGAAGATATGAGCAAAACAAGTTAAGCATGGCATTGAAGCAAAATGCATACAAACATCAAGCAAACACACCAAAACAAGGATGCAACATGATAATATGAAACTACATGCAATTCTAAGAAAGTTTCATATAAAGCACACTCAAAACGGAGCAACGGTTCAACACATACACTATACAAGTTTAAAGGACAAGCTGTCCAAAACATCAACTAGGCATATTGCAAGCATCAAAACAATATGCTACAACATCTCAACGTAATAACAAAAGGCATGGGCATGAAGTATAGGTAGAGCATAACAAAACATGAACACTGAGATATCTCCAGAAATCACTAGAACATGCTCAAAAGGACATGGAAATATTGCAAATAAAATAACAGTTTCAGGCTTAGCAGAAATAACATCAGGTTGCAATGTTTAGAGCTATCAAAAAAACATGTTACAGGAACTTATCATGGCAAACAAAGGCATGGCATGAATCTACTAATAGCATAGAACAAATGTCCCTTACTGACCATAAGCCAAAAGGGATCAGAAGATATGATGGCACCCATGTAAACATGGCAAGTTATATGACAGATTCATATATGGCAGGAACAACAATATGTAAGCATGTTGGTGAGCTTGAACCACTCACTACAGAGCAATACATGGCATGGCAAGGCAACCAACATTAAGAATACATGTTTATGAAGATAAGCATGGTAAGATCAAGTTCATAGGGTGCATGGATCACTAGCAACAATCATGGCAACATTGAACTTAATGTTAACAGGCTGACAGCAACAATATTTAGCAAATTTGGAGCAAGATTACAACAAGCTACAGCAGGCTAAAAATGCAACCAGGGGCACGAATGGATAGAGCAAGACATGTATAACAAATCATCCTTAGTGAACATCTCCAGATTATGCGTAGAATGACTAGTAGCAGCAGGTTTACATGGCATCACGAAATAACAGATTCAGCCTAGCAAAACAGCAACAGCAAGTAACCTCCTCAGCAAGCTTGATGCACTCAACACACAACTTACAAAAATACATGGATAGCACCCCTATAAAGATGGCATGACATATATCAAAACGCATGTAGAGCTCATGCTCATAGGATGCACACATCAAACATGGCAAAAATGACAAATCACCAAGTTATAACAGCTTCAGCAGATTAACATCACATAGCACTCTTGCAACGATGATTCAGGCATCAAGATGGACTCAAATGAACATGATGCAATGGAATAAAATGAAGTACTCGTCGAGCCGAACAATTTGACATATTACACGCACGAAACGGAGCAGTATGCAGCAAGTTATGATGCAATGAACATGGCATGAAAATATTAAAAACCAGGGACTTAGCAGAATTTCGGGGTCAACCTCAAACGGATCCAGATCCAGATCGGGGCGGTGCGGATTCCGAGGCTCGCCGGAGAAGGAGGTTGCGGTGGCCGGAGGAGGCGCCGGCGGGGTCGGGGAGGATGCCGGCGAGGCCGGCCGGACGGATCTCGCCGACCCGCCGAGCTGGCGCGGCGACGACGGCGGCGCGGCGGAGATGGCCGCGGCCAGCGGCGGTGGAGGAAGGAGGCATAGGGGCGGCGCGATGGCAGCAGCGGAGGCGGCAGCGGCGGAGGCGGGCGCGGCGCGCGCACAAGGCGGCGGCGGCGGCGGATCGGGCCAAGCGGGCCCTGCTGGCTCGCTCGCCGGGCAGCGGGGACGGGGACGCGCAGAGCCACGTGGCGGCGCGCCATTGGCTGCGGGCGGCGGCGCGGGGACGGGCGGACACGTCCGGCGAAGGTGGACATGTCCGGCGGCGCGAGGAAGAGGAAGGAGCTAGGGTTTGGACGAAAATTTCGGGAGAGAGGCTTTTTTATAGGTAGAGGGAGCTAGGAGAGTCCAAATGGGGTGCGGTTTTCACCCATATGATCGGGATCGAACGACCAAGAGCATGGAGGGGAGTTAGATGGGTTTTGGGCCAGTTTGGAGGGGTGTTGGGCTGCAAACAAAAGAGGCTTTGCGGTTACCCAGTTAACCGTTGGAGTATCAAACGACCACCAAATGGCACGAAACTTGACGGGCGGTCTACCTGTGCTATACCAAGGCCGCTTGGCAAACCTCGGTCCATTCCGAGAATGTTTAACACCCGCACACGAAAAGAGGCAAAAGGGGGCGCCGGAGGACATAGGAGTGCCGGATTGCAAAACGGACAACGGGGAAAAGGCTCGGATGCATGGGACGAACACGTATGAAAAATGAGATGCACATGATGACATGATAAAATGAACACGCAAGCAAATGACATGGCAATGATGGCAAATAACTGGCAGACACCTGGCGCATCGAATCCGGGGCGTTACACCAGTCGACCGCAAGAGAAGAGGATCATCTTAAAGAAGAGCAAGCAGATTGAAGATATTGCAAGTCTTTCTATACAATGTCGGTTGGCCACCCGTGATGAACCAGAGCGCATAGAGAAATACTATTCCTTCCGGTCTCTCCATATGTGGCTCGCATGCATTTGGAAACTAAAGTAGGAACATTTAGCTGACCAATTAAACATCTCTCAGTTTTACTAATATCAGCATAATATCATATTTGAATTTGTACAACTAAGCTTGTTTAGCTCGATGGGTGGAGCAGTGCTATTACGACACGAACCACATAGGTTGATCGTGGTCATCATAAAATGTGGAAACCGTAAGCATGATGAGTATAGTGTTGACCGTGGCAGTGGGATGGCAGATCTGAAGCTCCAAACTGTGCAAAGGATAGTTAGCAACCGATGTTTGCTTTGAAATAACAACTAAGATTTGGTATGGACAAGAAAGTACAGTCAACAAGTGACAAAGAAATGCAATTCTGCTATCTCTCTATATGTTGCGAGATGCATTTGGAAACTCAAGTGGGACCTTTAGCTAACCAATTAAATGTGTCTGTTAACTAATATCAGTATCATATCACAATCATATTTGAACAACTAAGCTTTGGAACTTTGAGTGTTGTGTTGTTTAGCTTGAAGGGTGGAGTAATGGTAGTACGACAGAAAGCACCTACACAGATCATAGTAGAGTAGATAAAAGGGGAAAACCCTAAGCATCAAAAGTAAAATCAGGAAAGTGGAACTAGCTGGACCAGTGGGTGGTGCACATGCTTTTCGAAATGAATATAGGAACATTAGGTGACCAATTAAACATTCTCTATTTTAGTGATATGAGCATCATATCAGATTCGTATTTCAACACGTAAGCTTTGGGTTGAGGTCTTAAGGAGTAGTGCTAGCACGACACGAAGCACCAACGATGCTGGTAGTGAATATAAAGGGGGGAAACCATAAGCTTTATGAGTATAGTGACCGTGCCATGGAGGATCTGAAGGTGCAAACCGGACAAAGCTACTTCGCAAGTCGTAACCAATGTTTGCTTTCAACTAGCCACTACGATTTGGTACGGACAAGAAAAGTATAGTAAACAATTTACAATCTATTTTCTGGGTGAGATCAATAACTTAAGCACATATGGAAGAGTACCACCTCTCTTGCGGCGCCGCGTAGGCCTCTACTGATACGTTGAGGGTGCTGCGAGTGCGATGGTTGTCGGCAGCGGGGAAGAATACATTAGACGACAGATGGCCTCGGGGGATAAATCCTGTTGCCATGGACGAGGCGGTCACAGGAGCGGTAACGGTAAGGTGGACGATGGTGCCGATGAAGAGAGAGGACGCAATGAAAGGATCCTTGTCCGGCGCCATGGATGAGAGACGTCCATCTCTTGAAGTGGACAACGGGGTAGGGGTAGCTGCTCTGGCAAGGTGGAGGATGGGGTGGCGGACGGAGGAGGCTGGCCGTAGTGGGGAGGTTCTCGTGGCGCCGACAGTGTATGATTGGGGAAATGGAGGGGGAGGGGGATCTCAAACTTTGGGACGCGCTTGTCTGATATGTGGGAAAGTTCTGAACATATCCCCCGTTTAAAATTCCAGACATCACGTCGGTTGGGGATAGGACGGTAATCTAGTTGAGCTCTTTAATAGCCCAATATGCCTTATGTTCTAGTTCGAGAGGTAAGTGACATGCTTTTCCATAAACCATTTTATACGGAGACATACCCATAGGATTTTTATATGCAGTTCTATAGGCCCATAATGCGTCACCAAGTTTCTTGGACCAATTCTTCCTAGACCTATTGACAGTCTTTTGCAAAATTAATTTGAGCTCTCTATTGCTCAATTCTACTTGACCACTAGACTGCGGGTGATATGGAGATGCAATTCTATGATTAACGTCATACTTAGCAAGCATCTTACGGAAAGCACCATGAATAAAGTGTGAACCACCATCAGTCATTAAATATCTAGGGACTCCAAACCTCAGAAATATAACTTCCTTAAGCATTTTAATAGAAGTTTTATGATCAGCACTACTAGTTGGAATAGCTTCTACCCACTTAGTAACGTAATCAACAGCAACTAAAATATGTGTATATCCATTAGAGGCATGAAAATGTCCCATATAATCAAAGCCCCAAACATCAAATGGTTCAATAACAAGGGAATAATTCATGGGCATTTCTTGACGTCTACTAATATTACCAATTCTTTGACATTCATCGCAAGGCAAAACAAACTTGCGGGCATCCTTGAAGAGAGTAGGCCAATAAAAACCAGATTGCAATACCTTATGTGTAGTTCTATCTCCAGCGTGGTGTCCTCCATAAGCCTCGGAGTGACACTTGTGTAGGATCTGTTCCTGTTCATGCTTAGGTACACAAAGTCTAATAACACCATCTACTCCTTTATAAAGATGTGGGTCATCCCAAAAGTAATGTCGCAAGTCATAGAAAAACTTTTTCTTTTGTTGGTAAGTGAAGCTAGGTGGTATAAATTTAGCAACAATATAATTAGCGTAATCAACATACCAAATAGTGCTACGAGATGTGCTTATGACATTTAATTGTTCATCAGGAAAGCTATCATCAATAGGTAGTGGGTCATCTAGAACATTCTCTAACCTAGATAAGTTGTCTGCAACGGGGTTCTCAGCTCCTTTTCTATCAACAATATGCAAATCAAATTCTTGCAGCAAGAGAACCCATCTAATGAGTCTAGGTTTTGCATCTTTCTTTTCCATAAGATATTTAATAGCAGCATGATCAATGTGAATAGTTACTTTAGAATCAATAATATAGGGTCTGAATTTATCACAAGCAAATACAACTGCTAAAAGTTCCTTTTCGGTAGTAGCATAACTTCTTTGAGCATTGTCTAGGGTCTTACTAGCATAATGGATAACATTTAATTTCTTATCAACTCTTTGCCCTAGAACAGCACCTACAGCATAATCGCTAGCATCACACATAATTTCAAAGGGTAAATTCCAATCAGGTGGCTGAACAACAGGTGCAGAGACTAATGCTTTCTTAAGTATTTCAAATGCTTCTACACAATCATCATCAAAGACAAATGGTACATCTTTTTGTAGTAAATTAGTCAGAGGCCGAGAAATTTTTGAGAAGTCCTTAATGAACCTCCTATAAAATCTGGCGTGACCAAGGAAGCTTCTTATACCTTTGATGTCCTTCGGACATGGCATCTTTTCAATAGCATCCACCTTGGCTTTATCAACTTCAATACCTCTTTCATAAACTTTGTGTCCCAAGACAATACCTTCATTAACCATAAAGTGGCACTTTTCCCAATTCAAGACAAGATTAGTTTCTTCACATCTCTGCAAAACTCGAGCAAGATTGCTCAAGCAATCATCAAAAGAAGAACCATAGACGGAAAACTCATCCATGAAAACCTCAGAAATCTTTTCGCAAAAGTCAGATAATATAGCCATCATGCATCTTTCAAAGGTAGCAGGTGCATTACATAAACCGAAAGGCATACGTCTATAAGCAAAAGTACCAAAAGGGCATGTAAAAGTAGTCTTTGATTGATCTCTAGCCAACACAGGTATTTGAGAGAAACCAGAATAACCATCTAGAAAGCAATAATGTGTATGTTTGCATAATCTTTCTAGCATTTGATCAATAAAAGGCAAGGGGTAATGATCTTGCTTAGTAGCCTTATTTAATTTGCGGAAATCAATTACCATCCTATAACCTGTGATAATTCTTTGCGGAATCAATTCATCTTTATCACTAGGGACAATAGTAATACCTCCCTTCTTAGGGACACAATGGACAAAACTTACCCACTGACTATCAGCAACGGGATAAATTATACCTGCCTCCAGAAGCTTGAGTATTTCTTTTCTTACCACTTCTTTCATTTTAGGATTCAAACGTCGTTGAGGATCACGAACTGGTTTAGCATCCGCTTCCAAATTTATTTTATGTTGACATAGAGTGGGACTGATGCCCTTAAGATCATCCAGAGTATATCGAATAGCGGTACAGTGCTTCTTCAGAGTTTTCAATAATCTTTCTTCTTCGTGCTCTGAAAGGTTAGCACTAATAATGATAGGATATATTTTCTTTTCATCAAGATAAGCATATTTAAGATTATCAGGCAACGGTTTAAGCTCAAACACGGGATCGCCCTTGGGTGGAGGAGGATCCCCTAGGATTTCAACAGGCAAATTGTGTTCGGAATAGGTTCCTGTTTAAAGAATACTTCATCTATTTCCCTTCTTTCATTCATGAACATATCATTTTCATGGTCTAGCAAATAGTGTTATAAAGGATCACTAGGAGGTACGGCAAAAGAAGCAAGACCAATAATTTCATCCTTACTTGGCAATTCTTCCTCACGATGTTGTTTACTAAATTTAGAGAAATTAAACTTATGAACCATATCATCCAAGCCAACAGTAACAACATTCTTTTTGCAGTCTATCTTAGCATTAACAGTATTCAAGAAGGGTCTACCAAATATAATGGGACAAAAGCTATCTTGTGGAGAACCAAGAACAAGAAAATCAGCTGGATATTTGGTTTTCACACACAAGACTTCAACATCTCTAACAATTCCCATTGCAGATATAGTATCTCTATTGGCAAGTTTAATTGTAACATCAATGTCTTCCAACTCAGCAGGTGCAATATCATGCATAATTTCTTCATACAAGGTAATAGTTATAACACTAGCACTAGCACCCATATCACATAAGCCATGATAACAATGATCTCCTATTTTAACAGAAATAACAGGCACGCCTACCATAAGTCTATGTTTATCTCTAGCACAAGGTTTAGCAATTCTAGCAGTTTCACCACGGAATTGAATAACATGCCCATCAATATCATCAGACAAGAGATCTTTAACAATAGCAATATTAGGTTCTACTTTGACTTGCTCAGGAGGTGTATAAGTTCTAATATTGCTTTTACAAACAACAGTTGAAGCTTTAGCATGATCCTTCATTCTAACAGGGAAAGGTGGTTTCTCAACATAAGAAGTGGGAACAATAGGATCATTATAAGTGACAGTCTTTTCTTCAACTTTAATAGGTGCAGCTGCTTTTACTTCTATGGGAGGATGATATTTAAACCACTTCTCCTTGGGGAGATCAGCATAAGTAGCAAAAGATTCACAGAAAGAAGCTACTATCTCAGAGTCAAGTCCATATTTAGTGCTAAACTTACGGAAAATATCGGTATCCATAAAAGATTTAACACAATCAAACTTAGGTGTCATACCTGACTCCTTACCTTCGTCGAGGTCCCAATCTTCAGAGTTGCATTTAATTATATCCAATAAACTACATTTAAATTCAATAGCCTTCATCATAAAAGAGCCAGCACAAGAAGTATCGAGCATGGTGCGATTGTTATCAGAAAGCTGAGCATAAAAACTTTGCATAATTACTTCTCTTGAGAGCTCATGATTGGGGCATGAATATAACATTGATTTAAGCCTCCCCCAAGCTTGAGCGATGCTTTCTCCTTCGCGAGGCCAAAAATTATATATATAATTGCGATCACGATGAACAAGATGCATAGGGTAATACTTTTGATGAAATTCCAATTTCAATCTTTTATAGTTCCATGATCTCATATCATCACATAGCCTATACCATGTCAATTCATCTCTGTTAAAAGATAAAGGGAAGGCCTTCTTCTTAACAACATCATCGGGTATACCTGCAAGCTTAAATAGTCCACAAACTTCATCCACATAGCGTAGATGTTCATCAGGATGCTTTGTTCCATCTCCTGTAAAAGTGTTAGCTAGCAATTTTTCCATCATACCCGAAGGAATTTCAAAAGGAGTTTCATTTTCAACAGGTTCAGTAGGTTGAGTAGGTTGAGGAGCAACTCTTTGCTCTACTGGACGGGTGAAGATACCCGAACAAGCCCCTCAGAGAATTACTTTCCATAGTAACAAGTGATAGAAAATTTTAGCACACTAAATAAATTTTTCCTTACCAAATTCCACCTACTTATGGTGCTTCACTCCCCGGCAACGGCGCCGGAAAAGAGTCTTGATGACCCACAAGTATAGGGGATCTATCATAGTCCTTTCGATAAGTAAGAGTGTCGAACCCAATGAGGAGCAGAAGGAAATGATAAGCAGTTTTCAGCAAGGTATTCTCTGCAAGTACTAAAATAAGTGGTAACAAATAGTTTTTTGATAGGATAAATTGTAACGAGCAACAAGTAACAAAAGTAAATAAAGTGCAGCAAGGTGGCCCAATCCTTTTTGTAGCAAAGGACAAGCCTGGACAAACTCTTATAATAGGAAAAGTGCTCCCGAGGACACATGGGAATATCGTCAAGCTAGTTTTCATCACGCTCATATGATTCGCGTTCGGTACTTTGATAATTTGATATGTGGGTGGACCGGTGCTTGGGTGTTGTTCTTAATTGAACAAGAATCCCACTTATGATTAACCTCTATTGCAAGCATCCGCAACTACAACAAAAGTATTAAGGTAAACCTAACCATAGCATGAAACATATGGATCCAAATCAGCCCTTCTGAAGCAACGATAAACTAGGGTTTAAGCTTCTGTCACTCTAGCAACCCATCATCTACTTATTACTTCCCAATGCCTTCCTCTAGGCCCAAATAATGGTGAAGTGTTATGTAGTCGACGTTCACATAAAACCACTAGAGGGTAGACAACATACATCTTATCAAAATATCGAACGAATACCAAATTCACATGACTACTAATAGCAAGACTTCTCCCTTGTCCTCGGGAACAAATGTAACTACTCACAAAGCATATTCATGTTTATAATCAGTGGGGTAATAATATGCATAAAGGATCTAAACATATGATTTTCCACCAAATAAACCAACTAGCATCAACTACAAGGAGTAATCAACACTACTAGCAACCTACTAGCACCAATCCCAGACTTGGAGACAAGAATTGGATACAAGAGATGAACTAGGGTTTGGAGATGAGATGGTGCTGGTGAGATGTTGATGGAGATTGCCCTCTCCTGATGAGAGGAGCGTTGGTGATGACGATGGTGATGATTTCCCCCTCCCGGAGGGAAGTGTCCCCGGCAGAACAGCTCGTGCCGGCGGAGTCTCGTCCCAAAAGGTTGCTTTCTATTTTTCTCTCATCGAAATACTTCATATAGGAGAAGATGGGCGTTGGAGAGCCAATAGGGGGCCCACGAGGTAGGGGGGCGCGCCCCCACCCTCGTGAGCAGAGTGTGGGCCCCCTGGCCTTCATCTTTGGCGATGATTTTTCTTTATTTATTTTAAGATATTCCGTGGAGTTTCAGGACTTTTGGAGTTGCGCAGAATAGGTCTCCAATATTTGCTCCTTTTCCATCCCAGAATTCTAGCTGCTGGCATTCTCCCTCTTCATGTAAACCTTGTAAAATAAGAGAGAATAGCCATAAGTATTGTGACATAATGTGAAATAACAGCCCATAATGCAATAAATATTGATATAAAAGCATGATGCAAAATGGACGTATCAAGAGTACCCACTATGCAGGTGTACTTTCCCTGCATTGATAGTATAGCGATGGTTCTAGAGAACAGTAGTACCCTCCACTTCCAACTGTAGCTCCTTGGCCCTGAGATTCAAGAGTTCAAAACTGGTGCACTATACTAGAAGTACAGTACTCCCTCCATGTTTATATACAAGGCCACAAACTCATATTACAGGTACCAAGATAAAATTTAATGCGTACTGTGCAAGTCAATCTTTTCTTTCGTTTATTGGGATCATTAATACGCAACATGCATGCAAGCAAACTGAGTGGAGAAAGTAGGTAGTGTCATTATGATGGCATGCATGCAAAACGTATATCCCATAGTGGCCTTGTATAATTAAATGGAGGGAGATCGCACTACTAGTTGAGAAAGTAGTACTGGTACTACTATAGTATGAGTACGCAGTAAATAATAGCCTCACCCCTTCGCTAAAGAACGATCTATAGTTGGAAGGGACAAGGCCCTACGGTTACTACGCTCTTATCTCATCCTCGCTAGTTCCCCTCCCCGTGAAGAGAAGGCAGATCATCGCTGCTCCCATGGATTCGCCAGGCGGTTCTCCTCCTCGTCGAGGCTGGGAGACCTTGGATGATGATCCTCTGGGAGAAATCGCACGCCGCTCCTACGTCCGCACCGCCGCAAGACTCGGTTCTTCCTGCACCAACTTTTTCAAGACGGTGCTTAAGCAGGCTTGGGAAAAGGCCATGCTTGTTGATCTTCTATGCGTCCTCGAGGAGAACGTTCTTCTATGGGACAATCCTTCGAACAGCCCACCGCTCCCTGGCCATGGTTGCACGTTGAATCCGCTAGAGTTGCCGACATTGAGAGGTAGTCAGATTTTGTCCGATGAGCAGGTCAGTCATGCAGTTTGATCATGTAGTACTTAGTTACTCCATTTCCAACCCGTAATTTCTCTGCTGCCCACCGTATTATATATAAGTTTGGGTTGGTGCCAACAAAGATTGGCTTGGAAACCTCCGGCTGGACACCACCATCATTTTGCACAACATCCACAACAGTGCGGCTGTTCCTGTAGACCCCTTCTCCACCATTGGGATCGGCCTTCCGGACTGGCTGGTCTTGAATACGTATGATGATGCCTACATGAGATTGAAGAAGATAGCAATTACGGACCTGCCGACAAAGCAACGTAGCTACGACAATTACTATCTCATTGCGGTGTTTGACATGGGGATTGCCATCAATGCAAGAGGCAGTAATGGCAGAGGCTGGCGCATGTTGGCGGCGGCAGATTTGTACCCCTACACTTTCGAAGACGCCATGCGCCATCTAGACCGCATCTTCGCGGTGACAAGCCAGGGGACTTGTTTCATTTGGTTGCCATCCTACGGTACGGGAGATTACAGACGGAATGCACAAACCATCATTTGCATCCCTAATGGTACTCCATTATTTTGCAGGGACCAGTCATCCCCCGATCAAAATAAGATCGCCGATCCTGGATGTGCATTTGCATCCGCGATTCGGTCTAACCTAGAACCTTGTAGCTGACTTTGGAATATTGGGATCAACTATCTTAGCAGTCGTTACCCATGGTACCACTGATGTGCAACATGGTCACACAATCTACCACGATCGGACCGTCACCATCTACCCAGGTACTCCATTTAGTATTGTATTTTTTAACCCTCTCGCCTTCTATTTCATTGTTGTACTACTTACTAGTACTAGTAGGACTACTTTTTACCTTGGAGGACATGTATAGCTAGCTAGGCCCTTGAAGACTTGAACCCACTAGCTGCCACCATTTTTGTTTTTCCATGTCTTACTATCTCATCCATGTAGCCAAGAGTGGTTATATATAATAAGCCGGTTATTTTACTTCCTCTATACTAGAGTAGTACTATTTGCTGCAAAGTATTATTGACCACCATATTTGAGCACAACATTATTATGCATGGACCTTGACTATGTACGTCACCATGTGTCCAGATCTGAGATGCCGCGTGTACCAGATGAACAGCACCGAGTTCGACCCCCGTGATGCTACATGGGTGCCGAGGACACTCTTGGAGAGTACTCGCTTTTCATTGGGGACAACTACCCCATTGTGAAGTGGATGCCACCTTCCGTGCACGACACCGAAGGCCTGCCGTTCATGAAGCATGGTTGTCTCTTCAGTGTGCACTGCCGGATGAACGACATGCTGGGACACGCTATCCCTGATTTATGCCACTTCAGCTTGGATCAGTCTCCATCGTGTGGAATCGGACTAGAAAGTTGCGACAATGATTCCCGTTGCCCACCGCTATGGATCGTGACATCCATGAAGAACACCTGGGACCAGAGCCTGGAGGAGGACATGTAGCCCATCTATAACGTGTAAGTGGAGTATGGTAAATTGTGAACGCTAGCGCTATGAATATATGTAGACTAGTCGTGCACAAATTTATCACATGAATTGGAGATGAACTTGTGTGGCATACTGGCATTTGTCCTTTAGAATTTATTACTAGTAAATGTGTTATGTGTACGTGCAACTTGTGTGGTTGTTGCACGGGCTCTAACACACTCTTTGAGAAAAAAAGGTGGCACAACTTTGGATATAGGTGACGTGGCGGCATCATACAGTAGCATCATTCGCTATAGTTGTAGTATACTCCTACTAGGACGACAAATCCTATAAAACCTTGCGCTTGGCTCTTTACCTCTTCAGGAGGTTCAACAGTTCATACTCGTGTGAACCTTGCAGTTGGCTCTTCGCCTCTTCGGAAGGTCCAACAATGATGATACTACAGTACAATATGCTTCTGGCAATCTGACACCGATTGAACTGCTGCACGTCCACCACGAGGGCGAGGGCGAGGGACAGGGAGAGGGAGAGGGTGCTGTAGTCAAAACCCTCTCCTCGCCCTATGAGCCACCGCGCGCATGGGCGAGGGAGAGGCGTAGTAAGCAAGCTTCTCCTCGTTCAGCGAGTTGATGGGACACATCAAAGCAGTACTAGTACTAGTCCATACTGCATCCTTTCCGGTTAATATGGCTTAATTTGAAACGAGAAAATACACTAGCAGTCAATGTATGTAACAATACGCTCTTTATGGTCACTATATATCATTTTGCGGTGATTACATGATCACTAGCTCATCATAGAACACCGTATTGCACCCTACTAACCGGCCACATAGTCGACGTGGCACTTTGTTGACTGGTTAAATTGTCACCTGGTTTCTGGGTCCCACCTGTCAGTTGACAGACCAAAGAAATCAGTTATAAAACTTTACGCAGGCACGACAGGAGTCCAACCCTTGCGCGCGAACCACCCTGGCTGTGTATGTGAGTGCATGCACATGTACTCCCTCGGTCTTCCTGTACATCGGCTAAAAAACAAAGAGTGTACATCTACACTTCCAATGCATTTACCTTTAATCTAAATTGATGTTGATTGACTAATGCACCAACTTGTGCTCTAGGTATAGGCTACATTTCTATCCTTAATTACATCATGCAACAACCTTCATTTAATCTTCTTCTCTCAATGGTCGCATGCACACATAAGTCTGCTACTTTTGGGCATTAATTATGCCCTGGTCAATGTGTAAATCTCTAAATGTACAGTCTTTCATGTTCGTAGGGAGTAGGTTGAGCACTTGAGCATGAGCGTGTGTGTTGTGTCATGTGATGTGTGCCGCATGGGTGCGTGAGTGTTGCATGCATCCATGTGTACGTGTGAGTGCTGCATGTTGCATGCATGCATGCATGCATGAGGCTTTTACTCCCTCCCATTGACATGTTCATATTTCAAGCTTCCTCTGTTCCCTCCATATGGTGATACTCCCTCTGTTCCCAAATACGGAGTAAAAGCCTAACTCTGTTCCCAAATACGGAGTAAAAGCCTCCCTCTGTTCACAAATACAGAGTATTTATCTTTCTAGAGATTTCAACAAGTGACTACGAATGGAGAAAAATGATTGAAGTGAGCGTAGAGGCATAGGGATACTGTAGATAGTAAGTCTTCGCGATACATTATTCCCCATCTTGGTCAGAGAGAACTATTCAACTAGTCTTCGCAGTGAAGTGGCAATACACACTACAGCAGATGGGACACTTAATTAATAAGCTGAACCAACGTGTTGGTGTTACTAAATCAGCCTTACCTAGTACTGCCGTCATGTTTGCCAGTATAGCACGCTTCCGTAAATACACCTACGCACCTCTATCCTCCATTAACTGACATATGGGCCCTCTTGAGGTAGACCCACATGTCATCGGTGTAACTATTTACACTCCAAAGGACGGTATATCCTGGTAGTAGTACTAGTAGAATTGAGATTTAATGCACTTTCTTCCCCGTCTTTCACTCTTCTTCCTCCTCTCTTCGTCTTCCTCCTCTCTTCCCCATCGTCGGCCGCACACCATTTCCCCCCGCTCACTGCTCGCCTGCCCGCGCCATCTTCCTTGGTAGCTCGCGTGTACCATATCCCCCTGCTCACTGCTCGGACACATGAGGAGAAGCTTCTTCGCTCGCCAGCCCTAATCCACTTCCCCGCTGGCTCGCAGGCACAGAAAACCCCAATGGCAGAATCGACTGACACGCCGATCCGCGCTTGGAATTCCCTCCCCGATGTTCTCTTGGAGCAGATCTGTAATCGTATGGATCTACTCAGCATCGTCCATCTGGCCGCATGCTCGGTGTCTTTGTACTGTATACTCGTCTGCAACCGGCCGGCTCTTTTCAAGACACCCTTCTTGCTGATGCCTGATCCTCGCAGGTGGCCCAGACACCAACTTGACAATCCTACGGAGGTGCCGTGGTGCCCCTTGACATGCTACCACTACCCGTCCACCTATCCTTCATGCGCGGCCACAACTGGGCAGGAACGAAGGCCAACTGGATAGTCCACATCCACCAATGCAGTAGTCCTTGGCGTCTCGTGGATATCTACACCCAACGAGAGATCACCCTTCCATCTTTGGATACCGCCACCATCAAGCCTAGCGGCCCGCCGGACACTCCTGCCTACTACGCACGAGACACGTCAAGCTTTTGGCTCAACCTCTGTTTGCTGAAGGTTGTAATCTGCGAAGTGCCACACCATCAGAAGACTACATGGATTACAAGCTCATTGCCTTGTTCAACATGGGATTAGTCTATTTGGAATCCGGTCGCCATACATGGTTATGGCTCATCGTCAATCCTGTTGAGGCAATATTTCTGTCTGATGCTATAGTGCACAATGGCATCATTTATGCGGTCGACGCACAGATTGGCTGCCTATACTGGTAGTCTATCGTCGTGTAATTGTTCTATCTCATCTGATATTTACCTTATGAATATGACTGCATGTTCATTGTTACAAATTTAGAATAGATAGTATGTCTATAACCACATTATTGCTATATGTTCCTCTCATTTCCTAGATTTTTATGACCACACATGTTATTGTTAGAGTTGATATGGGAACAATTGGCATCTAATGATTGTTAGAATAGATATTATCAGCATAACCTCATGATTGCTATATGTTACTCTCATTTCCAAGATTTTTATAACAACACATGTTATTGCTTAGAGTTGATATGAGAATAGTAGTAAGTGCCATGATAGAATATGAGTAGGCCCTGTCATAGCTGTTTTCCTCTCATTGTTACATGATGTTTGAACCATGACATATTGCTAGAATATGAAAGCCATTGGCTTATTTGTTTAACTTGGTGTATGATTATGACCACGGCATTGCAATTCTCTGTCCATGATACGTGTCACTGTTATAATAATCTTAATTCCACACTTACTCTGAACATGATTGTTTATTTTTGTCCTTTTGGTCTCCAATTTGAATTGTTGTAGCAGACGCAAATGCGCTGGCCTTCATGATTCCAGGACCTGGAATCATACCAGCCGATGGGTGGTGTTTATCACTTGTTCAGCTGACGGCGGTCATTTGATGCTCATTCGCACGTACCTAATTGACCAAACCATTACATCAAACCACATGTAGTACAATGCCTGGGGCGTTCGTGACATTGATGGCTGTGGCTGCTTCGTGTTCAAGAAAGATCCCAGCTCTGTTGGGCCAAGCGTATCAACTGGAGGCGGGTTTACAGCCTCGGCAACCACTCCATGTTCCTCGGGCTCAATTATCCAATCATTCAACCAATCATTGATCATATCACCGGTGATGATTACCATGTTATGCAACTTCCATTCGCCAGGGGGGTTGTGTTTACACATCATACCATGGGTTTCATGAATCACCATATCCAGAGATTCGTCGACACAGCTTGTTGCCAGATAATCTTTAGTGTGTGAAAGGCATCAAGATTCCATGCGATGGATGGCTTTTGCAAACCCGACATGCGGCGATGTGGTTCATGCCAACAGCAAATATGCACAACTTGATTCGTACTAATATCTAGACTGAGCCATGTATTCTGTTGTGGTAGCACGACCCTCTTTCGTTGGATATTATGTATCGTTGTTAGTTTGAAGCACTCCTCTGGTTTGAAGGATAGATACCTTTCTGGGATGAAGTGCATCCTAACTCACCTACATAGGATGTACTGATAATGATGATGTATATAGGGATGGACAATTCTGTTACTAGTAACAGAATATTATTATGTTACCATCAATCTCTATAAGGGCGTGACACGCAGACCACAGTAGAAACTCCCCAACCTGCCCTCTCCTATCGCCGGAGGCGTCCGGAGCGAGGGAGCCCGTGGCGCCATGACGGGTCGCTCCTCCGACCCACACGCTGACGCCGGCCGGCCGTCCTCTCCTCTGCCGACCGGATGCACACCGACCCGAACCGATACGAGCTGGGTAAAATCCCACCTACCGCCCAGCTCCCACCAGTGAATGGCCTCCGCCCCAGCTTTCACCGCGCCGCAGCCAGCCTCCCAACACACGCGCCGCCGCCATCCTACTGTCACACGCGCCGCCGGCGGCCTCCCGCAAGACTCGCCGCCACCGGCCCCCGCTTCCACCTGCCATCAGCCACCTTCAAGGGACACCCAGTCACCTTCACCGCCGCCACGAGCGACGCGCCTCCTCCCATGGATTCGATGCGCGCCAGGTCTCTCTGCTAGCGATGAGCCCAGTCCTCCTGCCTTCTTCCAGCAACACACGCCGTTCAACGCTACCACCACTGCCGGTTCAACGCTGCCCCAACAAATCATGTGCATCAACCCCCTGGCTGACTTTGTTTCTCTCAACTTCAAGAAGAGGTTCAGTTCAAAAGTTTGAACAAGAAAAAGAGGTTCATTTCAAAACTCGCGTCACCGCTGGTCACATGAAGGTCGCCAAAAATGGTATATTCTCCATGAAAATAGGTGTTTGCTTATCTATATTCTCTATTGTTGAATTATAGCACAAACATTTGCTGAAACAGGGTGCTCAGGATGTCTATTTTAATTCCTGAAACACAAATTAGGAGCTCTCAGTTCAGTACGTGAACAATCATCAGCTCGTGAAAAATACATATAACCTGCCTTGTTGTGTGGGATTTGCGGGGTGCCTAGTCTGGCTAGAGTTTTCAAGTATAACAAGTGTGACAGTGGCAATTTTCAAAAACTTTAATAGTTCAAGTACATAACAAAACATAAGTCCACTCTGTAAACAACAATAGATGAAGAAAGTTTAGTTTTGCTATATGTGATTGGTAATGCAGATGTGTTCTTTTGTGGTGAGGATTTCGGCACTAAACTACGCAAACAATTTAGAAGTACTCAAGTCCAACTTGCAAACCCGTAGCAGTCCTATAGTGCAACATGCATCAAATTCACAAACAGTAAACCTGACTTGAAGCAAATTCGCATCTGGTTTTTTATTTTGTAGCTCATTGTTTCTAACATAAGCCAATGCTTCTATTCTAATCTAGTTGTTTATTTTGTAGCTCACATTTTCTAATATAATGTTAAAATGTCCACTAGATGAAAAATTCGCTATGTTAGCTAGATCAGTATGAGTGCTCATTAGTAAGACAAAAGTACCAGGACTGATCATTATGACATACACAAATACTAGTACTGGGCAGTACTATATAGAGCCAAGCTTCACTATGGATATTACTGACCATAGGAATTTATTAGAATAAGTTAATGTTTTTGTAGCTCACCTCTAATTTATTTCTCTCTATTGCTCTTTTCTCTCACTATTTTGTTTCTCTCTATACTGCAGCACGAGATAGGTTTGGACGGACGCTGATCACTAGCCCTCTATGACGCGGCCGATCACCAGCAGACAATGAGGACAACCGAAACATGGAATCCGTCCACATAGCACCAACTGCAAATTCAAATTTTCTGTCTGATGATTTGATTGCTACTTCTTAAAGAAAGTGTATATAACAGTTAGATGTTTCTGCAAGAAAGGAAAATTTGTTTGAATTAAAAGTATTGATCAGTACGAATCAAAAACAATGATCAGTTCGATAGTGCTCTCTCCTGCCTATTTTGGTTGATGCCACGAATAGTGAAAAATTTGTATGGGAATGTTTAATTATTACTAGCATGTAAGTTCAACAAAAAAAACACAGTCAGTTTGTCTATGAAATTTAAGGAAGTCCATCAATGGACCCAAGGAAACTATGCTCAAACAAAAAACACAACACATTTATTCGGGTACAAATTTATTTTAGTTCAGCTACACAAACCATGCAGGTTCAATAATGATGATACCATAAGTTTGGACAAGGAATCAAATATGAATTTAAAACCAAAAACTTTCATTTCTATAAGTTCAAGTGCTCATCCATACATGGTAATTCAAGTTGGTAAAAGTTCTAAGTCGCAAAACAAAAGAAGTCCAAAATATCATTGCAAGAAATGTGAGTAAAAAAAGAAATAAAACATTTTTCTTTTATAAAAATGTCATTCAGTTCAACGATACAAACGATGCAAGTTCGGGGATGATGATATCGTAAACCGTTGAAAGGCATGTCATGCTACTTGCTTGGCTGAGTACCACTTCCCCTCCTACTTGCTCATGAGCAGCCACATTACACCCAAGGAGAGGACAGCGTCAAAGAGGAGGGAGAGGTTGACGAGGTGCGAGCAGATCATCCCGACGCCAACATACGTCAGGCTGAAGTCGAAGAAAAATCTGGCCACGGAATCATCGAGGATTTAAAACGGTGAACTCTCTCATGCATTTTCATTTTTCAAACTACCGAAACTTAAAAATTGTTCAGCGAGAAAAAATAAGAAGTCATATAGGTGTTGCATTTACTTCCAGGATTTTAGCCCGAAGGTGGGAAACTAGAGGAAGCCGAAGACGTCGCCGTCGGTGTAGAACCACTGGAAGAAGCTCCAGAAGAAGTTGATCCCAAAGTACTTGAGGAATCCCACGGACCTGATGTCTATTGAGGTAAAGGTTGAAAGAAATTCTGAATCAGTCTGGGCATACATTTCTAAAGCATTTTTTAAATAGTTAAAACATGATTTGATTCATCGTAGCTGGGAACAAGAAGATGTCCTTTTCACGCAAAGGAAAGGAAAAATAAAAAGGATCAGACCTTGCATTCTTATCTCATTGAGGTGTGTGGAACCCATTTATGAGGACGGCAGTGGCAGTCCCACTTGGGTAGATTAGCTTGTAGTCGATCATCAGTACCTGAAAGTGTTTAGTTTCACCACCAAATCGTCAGTTAAATTGAAGACCAATTGCGACTACAAAATCAATTGCAAATATCTTTCTCATCAAGAACAAAAATAAAATGCAGACTAGCTAGGTTCAGTCAGTAACCGCAACCCTGGTGCTATGGTCTTGCGAGCAATGCCAAAGTTTCAGTTCTTCTGACATTGACAGTACATCAGCGACCCAGGAAAATTGGGAAGCGCGGCTCACCATGGACACAGAGAGATCAGAGAAAGGCGTTGGAGCATGGGAATGGAATTAAGCCCATAGTTTTAATATATTTGTGTCCTTATAAATACAACAAATCAACAAATCATGGTGATACCTAATCGAATTCAACAAATGAACAAATCAATCAAGGGGCGGTTGACCATTGGCCATCTCTCCTTTTACAGCAAAAGCCTCAGCTTGTTGGTGGGGAGAGGGCTCTCCTCCTCCTTGGCCCACCTCTTCAACCCTGCGTTCCCCGGTATCGGCAGCAGGTTCAGGTCGAATTTCCTCAGCACGGTGGAGGACGCTGACACGGACACGGACATGGACTATTTTGATCACAGGATTAGAATAGCTATTCGGATCACGTCGCGCCATATAAGGAGCCGCGGAGCCGTTCCAGAATCTGAAAAGACAAACCCACTCGAACTTCCTGTAAAAAAAACAATCTCTCGGATCCCACCTTATCCACTCCCCCACATCCACCAGCGAACCCCCCGACAAACCCCCCGGCCGCCGCCTCCCTGGCTCCGGCGCCCCCTGCTGCTGCCCGCCTCGGCCCCGGTGCGCCTCCCTGGCTCCGGCGTGCCCCCCGGCGCCGCCTGCCTCGGCCCCAGCGCGCCTCCTGCTGCCTCCCTCCACCTGCTTCCAGGACGGCACCGACACCGCCTCCTTTTTCCACCACGGCGCCGGCCACCCCCTCCTTATTCCACCACGGCGACGGCCATCCCTCCTTCTTCCACCGCAGCGCCGGCCTCCCCCTCCTTCCACCGCGCCGACAGGCCCTCTGCTCTTGAGCTTCACCGCGGGAAACTTCCCACGCCCCGCTGCCGATGGCCTCTAGCACCGCCACCTCTGCCACCGCGAGAAGGGTGACGAGGTCAGGAGGAATGCAGACGTCGTCAAGATGGCCGGAATTGGTGCGGCTTGATTTGGCCCACTACAGCGGCTCCTCTCCTTTGTCGCTTTTGCCAGCCAAGCGAAGGTAGACATGGGTGTGTGGGTGTATGCGATGTGCTGGCCTGCTGGGTGTGTGCCTGCTCACTGTGAAGTTCGTCCTGGCCATCATCTTCAGTTCGAGCGTGTGCACCCTGTTCTTGTTCATCTTCAAAAGCAGAAACATTCTTTATTTGTACTGATTGGAAATTTCGAGCTGGTCTGATGAGTGATTGATGATTAGGATGCAGTGCAGCTCCTAGGACATTCCCTCTGCCATATGTTCGCCATCCTCGCGCGTGCCTGCTCGGGCGTCTCTCGTCGACCTTCCACGGCTCATGTCGTTGACCTTCCCAGGCGTCTCTCATTGTTGCCGGCTTGCCGCACATGATGCTTCGTGGTTTGCTCCTTGTGTTTACCTGGCACCTTCCCCCGTTCGTGAGGCTATGGCATTGAGCTGCTGCTGGCTTTGCTTGCTGTCATTTGGGCTGTTGCTAGAGGCGAGCACCAAAGGATCAAGCAGCAGCAAGAAAACTGTGTTGTTCCGTGAATTTCATAGTATAGTGAAGAGGAAAGAAAAGTCAAAGAGAGAGAGAGAGAGAGAGAGAGAGAGAGGATGAGAGCGCATAACAACAGTGAGAGGATAAGATTGGAATGTGCGGCCAAGAAGGCACCACATTGTCAATTGAGAACTGGCTACTAGTTTTTCCAACTAGGTGTCTCTTTTTTAAGTTGTAAAACATGTACACATCTAAAAGAAAAGAGAAGTGCAATTTCTAAAGATGACATGCTTTGACATGCAAACCAATGCAAAAACTATATAGGTTCACCCATCAAAACTTCATCAGTTCATATAAACGAAAATTAAAAATAGGAGAATGTAAAAAATGATTAAAAAAATTTTGTTGCAAGCAGCTAGATTTTGTCAAATGAGTACTCGTTCTGTATACTTGTGATAACACTAAAATACAAATATAAAATATGAAATCCATCAGGGTGGATGGGTGGGTGTGGGTTCATGTTAGAAAAACAAAGTGTGCACTTGGACAATTTCATACAAAAAAAAGTGAACTATGGAAGCTCAAATTCAATAATATGGATAGTTCAAAAAATAATGAGAACACAAAAGGGATGCACATATTTTTCTATTAAAAAATCCCACACATTTTCCCCTTCCTTTTTTTAAAAAATAAACAAAAATTTCAAATTAAAAATGGCACAGTATTTGATGTTTGTAACCAAAACATATTTTTCATCTTTCTAAAATAACTCTAGAAGGTCAAATTAAAATAGCAGAGCAGTTCATTTTTTTTATAAAATAATGGACTTCACCGTTTCAAAAAAACTAGAAGTCCATATTTCAGTAATATAGTGGTTCGATGTTTATTACAAAAATTAATTTTTTGTTACCAAATAAATAAAATCAAGAAGTTTAAATTTAAAAATGGAAGTACTTCATGTATACTAAAACCCAAAATTCTTTCTTTTCTAAGAAAAATAAAAGTATGAAGTTCAATTTAAAAAGAATGGGTTGATGCTTATTTAAAAATCATATTTTCTTCTAAGAAGTTCAAATTAAAATAAGACAGATGTTCGAATGTTATAAAAACTCAGATTTTTTCTAGTTACTAAAGAATAAAATGAGGAAGTTCAAGTTTTAATAAAAGGAACAACTAAAAAAGGTTAAAACGTATTTCCCATTTAAAAAACAAGAAGTTCAAACTAAAAATACGAAGTGGTTCGATGTTTATTAAAAAAGGATGAAAATGCAAAGCCTAAAGTTTTGTTGATACAAGTTCAAGTGCTCGGCCTGAGAGAGTTCAAAAATTCTTGTGAGAGAGGTTGAATAAAAATACGTGACAGAAGTTCAAGGTGAAAACAACGAGAAGTTCAAGCACTGCAAGAAATGCATTTCAGGTGAGAAATATAAAAGTATAGAAAAATAAAAGCTTCAAAGATTTGTTGAAAGAAGTTCAAGTGCTCTGTCCGGGGAAGTTCAAAAATTCTTGCGAGAGAGTTTCACCTTGTATTTCCATATTTCGTTTTTTCCGTATAAAAATCAAACATTGTTCTTTACTCAAAATATAAAATGGTGAAGTTCAGATTGAAATAACAGACAAGTTCGGAGTTTATTAAAACCTAGGATTTACCTCTTAAAAAAATAGAAAACACAACGCCATTTATTGCGCTTTTAAAAACAACTCATAAACGAAAAAATGGTTACTAGAAGTTCAAGTGCTCGGCGATGAAAAGTTCAAAAAATTCTTGTAAGAGAGGTTCACCGTGTATATAGTTATGCAAAATACATAAAAAAATATGTTTTTTTGTGTTTTAAAATAATTCTCTCAAACTAGAGAGAAGTTCAAAAGTGATAACTGGAAGTTCACGTACTACATGGTGTGTATTTCATACAAGAAAAGTACAAATAAAGTGAAACAGAGTGAAGTTCAAACAGACATGCCCCAGAAGTTCAACTAGTTCACGCAGTGCGAAAAACAGCATGTCAAAAAATAGCATGTCGAAAACAGAGAGAAGTTCACACAGACATACCCGAGAAGGTCAACTACTTCACGCAGTGCATTTCCGTTCACGATGAACGTCGAAATCATGATCTCGCCATTTTCTAATTTACCTCGAAACGACGGTAATATCATTTGTGTAAGTTCAAGTCCTTGGTCGGAGAAAGTTAAAAAAATTATTGTCAGAGACGTTTGTACAAAAGGAACATTATTTCTGTAACACTTACGAATAGATGAGAAAATTACAAACAAAAATACGTCCCAGAAGTTCAACGTGAAAACAGCAGGAAGTTCAACTACTATGCTAAATGAATTTCAGATGAAAAACTTTCAAAATCGCCGCGAGTATGAAAAAATGATCAACACGGGAAAGTTACGTGTTTACAGCAGCTTTCCATCGGTATATCACCCGCTCAATTCCCGTGAGTGGGATGGAGAGTTACGAGCAGTGCATGAAGATCTACGAGCAATAAAATCACGTGAAAAACAGAGTGAAGTTCAGGTACACGCACCGAGAAGTTCAGGTTCTTCACGCGGTGCATTTTCGAAGAATCTGTTTCGCGGTAGAGGCAGAACGAATGATCTCGCCGTTTCCGAAATTACTTGAAAACGGCTAGAAATCAGAGAAAACCGTCAACATGAAAAAGTTTTGCATTTTCCGTAGCTTTTCAAAGGTATATTATTTGCCCAATTCCGATAAAGTTTGTAGAAATTACGGCGAAAATACGTTTTTGGCCATTTTCGAAACTGACTTAAAACCATAAAGAATTGGGAGAAACAATACATATCAAAAAGTTTCGCATTTGTTCAAGCTTTCCAACGCCGTATCATTTGCTGCATTAGGACGCACGGTTAAAAAATTAGCTTGAAAATACGAACTCCGTAGGACTTGGATCATTTTCTAAATTACTCTTAAACCATTCAAAATTAGAAAAAACTTTTTAGATGAAAAAGTAGCGCATTTTCATAAGCTTTCCAATGCCATATCATATGCCTCCATTGGATTAGCCGTTTAGAAATGACATCGAAAAAACGAACTCAGCTGTTCGGTTTACAAAATTTTACGTTTTTTCAAATTACTCTTCAACCGTAGGGAATTAGAAAAAACTTTCAACATGTGGAAGGAGCGGTTTTGCAGCAGCTTTCCAATGCCATGTTATATGCCTCATTCCGATAAACGGTTTAGAAATGCGATCGAAATTACGATTCAAGTTTTTTGTGTGAAGAAAAAACGGTTTTCAAACGTGCTCTTAAACCGCTTACATTTTGCGAAAAATTTAACTTGGGTCATGATACTCGTGTCCATAGCTTTCCAACGGTATATAGCAAGCTCTATTTGGGCAATGTTGCGGGAAGTTCAACCTAGCACAGGGGGAAGTTCAGGTCGAACAACTCAGCAAGATAATCGCAAAAACGCGAAGTTCTTCACGAATTCGAGTGCAAAATCCGCCTATGAGCGAGATTCTTATCTAAAATGAGTATTTAGTTGCTAAAAATCGCTTGAAGATTACACTTACATCGATGGAACACGACTAACCGTAAAAACTCGCGTAGAAGGCACGGTTGTTAAGATAGCCCAAGGTCGGGTTCGTGAGAGATGTTCAGCGCGTTACTCAGCAGTCAGTTGTGATCGAATATTATTCGATCACGTGATCGTAATAGTGTTTATATATATATATATATATATATATATATATATATCAATTAGGCTTCAAGTGCGTACTTGTTAGTTAAACCTATGGTTAAAATGTGACACTAAATACGACTAGTAAGTAGTACAAGAGCGATTAGTATACGCTGGTCATATTATTCATCATGTACACACATTGAATTGACGTGACAACACGCCGCACGTGAGGTGACTCAAGAATCCCGGCGCGTGTTCGGTATTCTCGACTTCGATTTGGTGTACCACTTATCCGTCAAATCTTTCATCATTCACTTAAAACAGTCGATTGATCATACATTGAGTACCATATAACTGGAATTAACCGATGCAAGTCCAAGAAGGATTGGCCAGTGCTGCCGGCTGGCGTCAAGTTCGATCCCACGGATCAGGAGCTGATCGAGCACCTTGAGGCCAAAGTGAGCACGGCATATGCTACACCCATCCTGAGAAACTTCCAGGTAAGACACCGATCGGCCGTCTACTTGCAGAAACATATTCCTTTGTTTATAGCTCTATTTTTCTTTTTAGACACAGAACTAGTGAAGCAATTACAATTTGACAGTTAATAAAAAGTGAAACAAGTGATTGCAACATGCCAAAGATGTTATGAAAATGCCAACTATGTACACTAAAACCTGTATTCGACAATACTGTAGGTATCACACTGAGTGGCCTAAGCAAGCATTTCTTACAGTGCAATTCCAGGGCATTCAAAAGGGGCACATGGACGCGTCGCAAGATACAGTTGGAGTGCGGCATGCACATGATGTGGCACAAGACCGGCAATACCTTGCCAGCAAAGGACAGCGGCCGGCAGACAGGCAGCAAAAAGGTTCTGGTACTGCACACCAACAAGAACTTCCACCAGCAGAGGACCAACTGCGTGATGCACCAGTACCACCTCGGGGGCCTGGAGCAAGAGAAGGAGCGAGAGTTGGTCCTCCACAAGATTTTCTACCAGACGAACACTAGGGCTAGGAGTAAAAAGATTATAAGTTAGTTTGGTATTGGTACTTGTACTGCCTTGTCTTTTTTTTTGAAACGAGTTTGTACTACCTTGTTGTTCGCAAGTTGGTATTGTTGTTAACGATCTTTCGGTATGAACTTGGCATTTGCTTCCAACCATCATGCTGAGGGTTGACGTGGATATAGAGCTGAATCATTTGTTTCGAAACGAATTTTCAGGCATCTGATTTTTATTTGATGGGTAGCATAAGCACCTGCCGTTCGAATTCCCATTTCTCCAAATTTTTTGAAACAAGTGCATGCACTTATTATCATGATGAAAAAACAATATACCTGTTGCATCCCAGTTATTAGTCTGTACTTGCAGAATTCTCTCGTTTATTGAGCAGGTATATTGTTTTTCAGGTCGAGCAAGTTTCAAGTGGGCTGTAGACTGCCCAGGCTTGGTTTTGTTTTTAACAGGCCCAGCTCATGACAACAATGGGGCACAAAGATCCAGCAGGTATCTACTGGCCTCTGGCCCGCCAGCGTTAGTTATATTTTGTCTTACAAAATCCGCATGCCGTTTTTTACTAAATCAAACACACAACCCAATTCTATTTTCCTCTTGAAACGCCATGTCCTACATCCGTTTTCTAATCTCTACCTATAGTTTTACTAGTTCATATACACGTATCATTATATTGGAAATACATAAAATTCTTTTTTCATATTTACATCCTTGTTTTTGTTGTTGTTTTCCCTCCTAGCGCTGATTTTTTTACCACTGGTTTTCCCTTAAACCAACTCAATTGCCCCACGTCTTATTTGCTTACAAAAAAACAATTTTTTGGCAAATCAATAAGTTCTTAAAAATGTTAATCATTTCGGGATTACAACAGCTCGGACTCCACCAAAATATGCAAAATAAGGTTGAACTTTTTGACCGTGGTCTTGGGCAGAAAATGGGCTGTAATAAATTACTTCAGAATTAGCAAATGGGCTGCAAATTATAAAAAAAATAGCAAATGGGCTCTATGTTGTCTGCCACGGATTTGGAGGCTGACTTGTGGGCCTAATAAGTTCATGCATACACAAGGTTTCTCAAAAAAAGAAACTTAGTCAACAATCAACTCTGCCAGCGTCACACTGTTAGATGTCAATCTAACGGCAATCGTGTTTCTTGAGTCTCTGATCTTCCTGCTCTAGCCGCGCAAACCAGCACCGGTGGAACCGCCTGCTCCCGCTTCCCGTGGTCGGCTGTGCTGCCGGGCAGGCCTCATGGCCCCACCATATTCGCATCCCTGGCCTGTCTATCCCTCTACTCACCCACACCTCCTGTTATTTTCCAGCGACGGCAGCTGAACAAGTCAACTTCTTTACTCCCCACCGTGTGGGCAGCCACTGTCGTGTCTTCCTCGGCTCCATGTCGTTCCCTTTGTAGGCCTCGCCGTCGTCCACCGCCCTGGTGCTCTCGGCGCGACGTGGTTAACGTGGTCAATGAACGACATCCATCGGAAGTGGACTATACGTGGAGAGGCCGACAGCTAGGTCCATAGCCTCACACAAGGAAATGCCTCCTTATTACGCGCAAAATAATGATTCCTCCACCTGACATCTAGGACCCATCGGAAGGGCCTCTGTATTTCGCGAAAAAAACATTCCCCCCGCTGACAGGTCAGACCCACCAGTTATATCTTCGCTCGCAAGGAAGTGCCTCCTTATTGCGCAAAAAAATGAATACCCCCTGCCAACTGGAACCCAACATAGTGGGAGGCTGACTTGTAGGCCTACTAAGTTGACGGGGATGGAGGGCTTTGTCAACTTAGTCAATATGAACGATTCTAGCTCCAGTGACCGTACGATGTCCATCCAATGGCCGTAGTGCTTCTTCAACCTCTGGTCTTCTTGCTCCAGCCGCCCAAACTAGCGCCGGTCGTGTCGCGTGCTCCTGCTCCCATGGCCGGCTGTGATGCCGCGGAGGCCTCACCCACACCCATGTTATTCTGCGGCTACAGCAACCTCACACCGCAGCCGAACCAGTGAACCCTCATACTCCTCTTCATGTGGGCTTCCATTGTCGCATCTTCCCCGTATCTGGGACCCACCAGCTACATCTTCGCACGCAAGGAAGTGCCTGATAGTCGGGACCCACCTGGTCGAAGCGTATGTAGCATTGTCATTCTAGTCGTGAACGTGTACGTACATACTGGTCGATCGGTCTGTCTGCAGGCTGCAGCGATGAACCGTGGCCGTGCAAAGAAGGAAGGGCACGTGTCGTAGTAGAGGCGCGCACGTGTCGTAGTAGAGGCGCGCACGTAGCATGTACACGTCCGTACAGCGGCCAGGGTTCAAGAAAGGAACTACGGCCATGCATGTACATATGGGCGGGGTCTCGAACGCCTACTCGCGCATACGTACGGCCAGGGCTCATGTACATGGCTGGGACAGAACGGAGAAACTGTGTCGTCGTCATGTTCATGGGGAGCCAACCGGCTGGGTCGGAATGGAATGTGTCGTCGTGTTCATCGGGAGCCAACCGGCTTGGATGGAACAGACGATGGAAAGGAGGCCCGGCATACCGTAGAACAAAGGAAAGGGCCTTGTGTTCGACCGGCCACGATCAAAACGGGATCGTGTTCATCGGAAGGGGTCTGGCGTACCGCAAAACAGAGGAAAGGGACTTCTATTGGACCTCGTACGGTCGAAACGGTGTCCAATTGATCGAGAGGGGTGTGGCGTACCGCAAAACGGAAGAAACGGACTTGTATTGGAGCGCTATAGTCGAAACGGGGGTCCTGTTCATCGTGAGGGGTGTGGCGTACCGCAAAATGGGACTCCACAGGATACTGTTCATCTCCACCATCGACCTCCTCCAGCCTCCATGGGCTATTGTTCATCCACCGTCGACTTCCTCCAACCTCCACCTGCAATTGTTCATCCACGGGCTCCTGTTCATCCAGCCTCCACCGCTCCTCCACCGACTACTGTTCAACCAGCCCTCTCCACAGTGTCCTGTTCAACCACCCCTCCACGGGCTACTGTTCATCCAGCCCTCCACCAGATATTGTTCATCCAGCCCTCCACGGGGTCGTCATGTTCATCCAGCCCTCCACGGGGTCCTGTTCATCCACCCCCAACCGGCTAGATCGGGGTCCTGTTCAACCAGAGGCAACACCACGGGGTCCTGTTCATCCAAACCCCCACCAACAATGCACACTGTTCATCAAGGGAGGGAGGCAGTAGGGTTCGATCGGCTTCAGTTAGCATCATTAGCTAAAGAATCACTCGAGTTCAGTTAACAACAAGGGATCGATCGCTCGGGTTCAGTAACGTAGCTAGTGCAATCGCTCGGGTTTACTTAGAGCCCAACGCCTCGCTCGGGTCCAGTTAGAGCCCAATGCCTCGCACACACGCGCGTACATGTATGAGAGAAACGCGCATCGCTCGGCCCCCGACCACCCATCGTAACCGGGAACTCCCCGAAATTTTCCTCGCCCTCGCTTCTACCACAGTTTTTCCGTCATGGACGGCCCAAAGAATGTCATGCAGCTACGTATCCGGCCCGCCCAGGACGAAAAGTCGATTTTCTGTCATGATTTTTTGTCATAGAAGTAGAAGCCCACCACATCTATGATGATACCGGGTTTTGTCACAATTATCATCATAGAGTGTCATAAGCATGACAAAAAAAATTCGTTCGGCCCAAAATGTCACGGATATGTCTTCTTTTTGTAGTGTCAGAACTATTCTGCTAGAACTTCAAGACAACTGAGTGCTATCTGCATACATGGTCTAATCATCCCCGTCTTACATGTCACATCCGATTTGTACTCATGTGGACATGATGCACTCCGGAACGCTACGTGTAATAGATGGTTACAACACTGGGAAGAGCACCTTTTTAACTTGATATTTACTGTGATAGATAACCCTAATAATTGACTACTGTGCAATCAAAGGGTACAAACAACAAAGGGATAAACATCTCAGGAAATTCATAATAGCATGATATGGTATAGCCTTGGGCGCTGAGAACATCTCCATGGTCCTCCGAGGTCTTCAGGCTTTTTTCTCCAGAATTGTTGCCGTGGCGACAATTTTGAAACTACCGCCATGCCACTACTTTTGTTCTCCTGTGCTTGGTGTAACTTGTAGGTCATCTCTACATCTATTACACTAAGGTAGCAATCCTGTAGCTCTAGCCATCATGTCGTGACGCGCATGCCACTTAACATTACAACGTATAACCATCTCATACATAAACTCATTATCATGACATAGGCTATACCACATCATATGCCAACCAGCAAAATCAAGTTAGATGTCCTCTAGTCGGTTGGCTAATTTTAATTGTGTGGTTTTCCTACTGATATTCATAATGTTTTTTATGATTATTACACTTTGTGATGCAATTCTAATGCCCTTTCTCTCTTAATTTGCTAGATTTACATGGAGAGGGAGATTGCCGGCAGCTGGAATTCTGGACCTGAAAAGGCTACAACAGAGATACCTATTCTATAGAGCTCCAAATGACCTAAAACTTCACGGAGATTTTTTATTGAATATATAAAAATACTGGAGCAAAGAAATACCAGAGGGGGCCCACTAGTTGCCCACAAGGCTACAGGGCGCGACCACCCCCTGGGCACGCCCTGATGCCTTGTGGGCCCCACAGCTAGTCTCCGGTGCCCATCTTCTGCTATATGAGGGTTTTGACCTAGAAAAAATAATAGAAGACTTTCGGGATGAAGCGTGTCCGTCTCAAGGCACAACCTGGGCAGGAGCACTTTTGCTCTCCGCCGGAGCGATTCCGCCGGGCATACTTCCCTCCGGGAGGGGGAAATCGAAGCCATCGACATCACCAACGATCCTCTCATCATAGAAGGAACAGTCTTCATAAACATGTTCACCATCACCATCTCATCTCAAACCCTAGTTCATCTCTAGTATTCAATCTTTGTCTCAAAACCTCAGATTGGTACCTGTGGGTTGCTAGTAGTGTTCATTACACCTTGTAGTTGATGCTAGTTGGTTTATTTGGTGGAAGATTATACGTTCAAATCCTTAATGATATTGAATACACCTCTGATCTTGAACATGAATATGATTTGTGAGTAGTTACTTTTCTTCTTGAGGACATGGGAGAAGTCTTGTTATATGTAATCATGTGAAGTTGGTATTCGTTCGATATTTGGATGATATGTATGTTGTTGCTTCCATTAGTGGTGTCATGTGAACGTTGACTACATGACACTTCACCATACTTGGGCCTAAGGGAAGGCATTGTGGAGTAATAAGTAGATGATGGGTTGCTAGAGTGACATAAGCTTAAACCCTAGTTTATGCATTATTCCGTAAGGGACTGATTTGGATCTACATGTTTCATGTTATGGTTAGATTTATCTTAATTCGTCTTCCGTAGTTGCGAATCCTTGAGAGAAGGGGTAATCATAAGTGGGAGGCTTATTCAAGTAGGAACAACACCCAAGCACCGATCCACCCACATATCAAATTATCAAAGTAACGAACCTGAATCAACTAAACATGAAAGTGACTAGATGATATTCCCATGTGTCCTCGAGAATGCTTTGCTTCGTATAAGAGAATGTTCTGACTTTTCCTTTTCTATAAAAAGGATTGGGCCACCTTGCTACACCTTTGTTACTATTGCTACTTGTTACTTGTTACGAATCATCTTGCTATCAAACTATCTATTATCGCTACTTTCAGTACTTGCAAAGAATACCTTGCTGAAAACCGCTTATCATTTCCTTCTGCTCCTCATTGGGTTCGACACTATTACTTATCAAAAGGACTACGATTGATCCCCTATACTTGTGGGTTATCATGACTCTTTTCCGGCGTCGTTGTCGGGTAGTGAAGCACCTTTGGTAAGTGGAATTTGGTAGGGAAACATTTGTATTACATGTTGAAATTTACTATCACTCGTCACTATGGAAAACAATCCTTTGAGGGGTTTGTTCGGGGTATCTTCACCTTGTCAGAACCAATTATATATAGTGATCCGAATTTTATATAATTTTTGGCCTTGTGAAGGAGAAAGTGCGATCAAGCTTGGGGGAGGCTTATGTACATGATGTATACATGCCCCAATCATGAGCTCTCAAGAGAAATTATTATCCAAAACTTTTATGCTTGGCTTTCTCATAATGATCAATTCATACTTGATTCTTCTTCTACTGGTTCCTTTTATGAAGAAAACTATTGAATTCAAATGGGGTCTTCTGGAAAGAACTAAACGCAACTCAAAGATTGGGAACTCAACAAAGGTAAAGAGTCAGGTATAAAACTTGAGTTTGATTGTGTCAAATATTTTATGGAAACTGATGCTTTTCATAAGTATAGTACTAAATATGGACTTGACTTGACTCCGAGATAGTAGCCTCCTTTTGTGAATCATTTGCTACTCATTTTGATCTCCCTAAGGAGAAGTGGTTTAAATTTCACCCACCTATTGAAGAAATTTTAGAGGAACCTATTGTAGTTAAAGATGAAACAATTATCTATAATGTTGACCCAGTTGTGCCTAGTTCTTATATTGAAAACCCACCTTTTCCTGTTAGGATTAAGGGACATGCTAAAGCTTAACTCTAGTTAATAAAAGTAATACCAGGACACCTAGACCCTCTGAGCAAATAGGGGTGGAACCTAATATTGCTATGGTTAAGGATCTCTTGGTTGATAATATTGATGGACATGTTATTTTCTGTGATGAGACTGCTAGAATTGCTAAACCTACTAAAAATGAACAAGATAGGCTACATAAGAATAAGCCAGCAGTGGGCATACCTATTGTTTTTGTTAAGATTGGATATTATTGCTATCATGGTTTATGTGACATGGGTGCTAGTGTGAGTGCTATTCCATTTACTTTATATCAAGAAAGTATGCATGATATTGCAGCCGAGATTGAGGACATTAATGTTACTATTAAGCTTGCACATAGAGATACTATTTCACCACTTGGGATTGTTAGAGATGTCGAGGTATTGTGTGGTAGGATCAAGTGTCCTACTGATTTTCTAGTTCTTGGTTCTCCACAAGATGACTTTTGTCCCAATATATTTGGTAGACCTTTCTTGAACACTGTTAATGCTAAAATTGATTGTTTTAAAGAAAAGGTTATAGTTAAGTTTGGTGAGGTATCTCATGAGTTTAATTTCTCTATGTTCCATAGGCAGCCACATGAGAAAGAATTATCTAGTAAAGATGAAATCATTGGTCTTGCATCTATTGACGTACCTCCTACTGATCCGTTAGAATAATATTTGCTAGATGATGAAAATGATATGCATATGAATGAAAGAAATGAAATAGATGAGATATTCTTTAAACAAGCACCTATCCTTAAACATAATTTACATGTTGAGACTCTTGGCAATCCTCTACCGGCTAAGAGCGATCTTGTGTTTGAATTAAAGAAATTACCTGATACTCTAAAATATGCTTATCTTGATGGAAAAAAAAAGATATATCCTCTTATTATCGATGCTAACCTTTCAGAGCATGAAGAAAATAGATTGCTCAAAACTCTTAGGAAGCACAGTGCTGCTATTGGATATACTCTTGTTGATCTTAGGGGCATTAGTCCCACTCTGTATCAAGACAAGCACTACAAAAAAGACATAAGCGTGACATTATGGCCCGAACAAAAAAATCATCATGGTTATGACACTTCTATGATGATAATTGTCACAAAAACACGTATCATCATAGATGTGGTGGACTCCTACTTCTATGAAAAAATCATGACAGAAAATAGGCTTTTCATCCTGGGCGGGTCGGGGACACACCTGCATGACATTCTTTGGGCTGTCCATGATGGAAAAATTCATGGCAGAAGCAAGGGCAAGGAAAATTTCAGGGAGTTCCCGGTTATGATGGGTGGTCGGGGCCGAGCGATGCATGGAGGTTTGCGTGTTTCTCTCGTATAGGTATGCGCGCGTGTGTGCGAGGCGTTGGGCTCTAACTGAACCGGAGGGAGGCGTTCGCTTGCCGAACCCGAGCGATTGCACTAGCTACGTTACTGAACCCAAGCGATCGATCGCTTGGCTGTTAAGTGAACTCGAGCGATTCCTTCGCTGTTGATTGAACTCGAGTGATTTCTTCGCTACTGCTTCTAACTGAAGCATGTCAAACCTGCCTCTTGATGAACAGTGACCGTTGTTGGGGGTTGGATGAACAGGACCCCGTGGTATTAGGCCGTTGCCACTGGATGAAAGGACCCCGAGGAGGCCGCCGCACCCGAGCCGGTTGAGGGTAGATGAACAGGACCCCATCGAGGGCTGGTTGAATAGTAGCCAGTGGAGGCTGGATGAACAGTCGCCCGTGGATGAACACTAGCTGGAGGAGGAAGGAGGAAGACGCGGTGGATGAACAGTAGCAGGTGGATGCTAGAGGAAGTCGACAGTGGATGAATAGTAGCCCGTGGAGGCTGGAGCGAGGCAGTAGACGGTGGATGAATAGTGGCCCGTGGAGTCCTGTTTTGCAGTACGCTACACCCCTACCGATGAACAGGACCCCGTTTCGACCGTAGGCGCTTCAAGAGAAGTCTGTTTCCTTCCTTTTGCGGTACGCCTCACCCCTCCCGATTAACAGGACCCCGTTTCGACCATAGGCACTCGAACAGAAGTTCGTTTCCTCTGTTTTGTGGTACACTAGACCCTTCCCGATGAACAGGACCCCGTTTCGACCGTATATGGTCGAACAGAAGGCCGTTTCCTCTGTTCTGCGGTATGCCAAACCCCGTTTCGGCTGTTCCATCCAAGTCGGTTGGCTCCCGTTGAACATGACACGTTCCATCCCAGTCGGTTGCCTCCCGATGAACACAACGTTGTTTCCTCCGTTCCGACCCAGCCGGTTGGCCCTGGATGAGCAGGACGTTGTTGCTGCCATCCATTTGCACGAGTACACGTTCGAGACCTCGCCCATATGTATGTACGTAGTCGATTTTTTGCCCTGTGGTTGTACGTACGTGTACACCACTTAGACGGGACTGCATGAACTGCTATGTCGGGGGCTCTACTACAACACGCGCCACTACATAGTCGGCCATGGTTCATCCTTGCAGAGACACCGATCGACCAGTATGTACATACACATTCGCGACCAGACATACAATGCTACATACGCTTCGACCGGGTGGGTCCTAGCTGTTATGGAGGATAAGGATGCACTTCCTTGCGTGTGAAAATATAGCTGCTGGGTCCCTGATGTCAGAGGAAGAATCATTTTTATTTTGCGAGTAATAAGGAGGCACTTCCTTTTGTTCGAAGATGTAGCTGGTGGGTCCCAGCTATCAGGGGAAGGAAACATTTTTATCTACTTAATAAGGAGGGACTTTCGTTGCATGCGACTCATTTACGTGCGACCATGGTCCTCGTGGGTCCCAGTTATCAGCCTCTCCATGTATAGTCCTTTTTTAATGATTCTCGTTTGTTGACCATGCAGCACAGAGCATAGCAAAGAGTTGGACGATGGCGAGGCCTTGGACGGGAATGACCCGTAGATGGGGAAGATGCGGTCGTGGAGTCGCAGTCTGAGAGGAGTATGACGTACAAGGGTTGACTAGTTCAGTGCGTCCTGGGGCTGCAGTCGGTGGAGAATAACAGGAGGGGTGGAGGGATGGCCTGGCCGGCGGTGGAGTAGCGCTTCATAGCGAGGCGTGCGAAGCAGCGCTGCTGGCCACCGGAGACAGGAGCTGGAGGTCCTGTCGGTGCTGGAGGAAGAAGACGAAAGATTGAAGATGCATGCCGACGGCCGTTGGATGTACATCCAACGACTACATATGTGAGAATCATTTTGTTGACTAATTTGACAACGCCTTCCATAGGCGACCTAATGGCCCACATGTCAGACCCCTTGTGTGCAAAGATTTAGCTGGTTGGTCCTAGCTATTAAGGCGAGGATAATTTTTTTTGCCCATAATAAGGAGGCACTTCCTTGCATGCGAAGATTTAGCTACTGGTCCCAGCTGTCCGAGAGAGAAATCAGTTTCTCCAAGTAATAAGGACACACTTCCTTGCATGCAAAGATGTAGCTGGTGGGTCCAAGCTATCAGGGGGAGGAATTGTTGGAAATATGCCCTAGAGGCAATAATAAAAGTATTATTATATTTCAATGTTCATGATAATTGTCTTTTGTTCATGCTATAACTGTGTTATCCGGAAATCGTAATACACGTGTGAACACTTAGACCCCAATATGTCCCTAGTGAGCCTCTAGTTGACTAGCCCGTTGTGATCAATAGATGGTCATGGTTTCTGACTATGGACATTGGATGTCGTTGATAACGGGATCACATCATTAGGAGAATGATGTGATGGACAAGACCCAATCATAAGCATAGCATAAAAGATCGATAGTTCGCTTGCTAGAAGCTTTGCCAATGTCAAGTATCTATTCCTTCACCATGAGATCGTAACTCCGGTTACCGTAGGAGTGCCTTGGGTGTATCAAACGTCACAACGAATCGGGTGACTATAAAGGTGCATTACGGTATCTCCGAAAGTATCTGTTGGGTTGACATGGATCGAGATCGATTTGTCACCCATATGACGGAGAGGTATCTCTCGGCCCACTCGGTAATGCATCATCATAATGAGCTCAATGTGACCAAGGTGTTGGTCACGGATCATGCATTACGATGACGAGTAAAGTGACTTGCGTAACGAGACCGAACAAGGTATTGGGATACCGACGATCAAGTCTCGCAAGTAACGCATCGATTGACAAAGGAATTGCATACAGGGTTTGATCGAATCCTCGACATCGTGGTTCAACCGATGAAATCATCGAGGAGCATGTGGGAGCCAACATGGGTATCCAGATCCCGCTGTTGGTTATTGCCCGAGAGTCGCCTCGGTCATGTTCACGTGTCTCCGAACCCGTAGGGTCTACACACTTAAGGTTCGGTGACGCTAGGGTTAGAAGGAAGTCTAGTATGTGAATACCGAATGTTGTTCGAGTCCCGGATGAGATCCCTGGACGTCACGAGGAGTTCCTAAGGGTCCGGAGGTAAAGAATAATATATAGGAAGTGGTGTTTCGCCATCGGGAAAGTTTCGGGGTTTCGGTAGCACGGACCACGGAAGGGTCCCTGGTCCACCGGTGGGGCCACCTATCCCGGAGGGCCCCATGGGCTGAGAGGGAAGGAACCAGCCCACAAGGGGCTGGTGCGCCTCTAGGGTCCACCCCCGCCTAGGTTGAAACCCTAGGGGGGGGCGCCCCCTTGGCTTGGGGGTACTCCACCCCTTGGTCGCCGCCTCGGAGATTGGATCTCCAGGGCCGCCACTGGGGCCTATATAAAGGGGGAGGAGGGGGCTGCTGTACCAACTCCCAAGGCGCAGCCCTCCCTCCCCAACACATCTCCTCCTCCGTAGAGCTCGGCGGCCTCGCCGAGTATCGCTTCATCACCATCACCACGCCGTGTCTTCTTGGTGGTGCTGTCTTCCTCAACCTCTCCTTTCCCTTGCTGGATCAAGAAGGAGGAGACGCCGCCGTCCCGCACGTGTGTTGAACGCGGAGGTGCTGTCCGCTCAGCACTTGGCATCGGTGATCTGAATCACGCTCGAGTACGACTCCATCATCACCTTGCAAGCTTCCGCACGCCGCGATCTACAAGTGGTATGTAGATGCAAACTCTCTCGTTACTCGTTGCTTGGATGAACTCATAGATGGATCTTGGTGAAACCGTAGGAAAAATTTTAATTTTCTGCAACGCTCCCCATCGATGGCATCATGAGCTAGGTCTATGCGTAGTTCTCTATTGCACGAGTAGAACACAAATTTGTTGTGGGCGCTGATCTTGTCATCTTACTTGCCCCTACTAGTCTTTTCTTGCTCAACGGTATTGTGGGATGAAGCGCCCGACCAACCTTACACGCGCTTACGTGAGACCGGTTCCACCGATCGACATGCACTAGTTGCATAAGGTGGTGGCGGGTGTCCGCTCTCCCACTTTAGTTGCAGCGGATTCGATGAACAGGCCCTTATGAAGGGTAAATAGAAGTTGACAAAATCACGTTGTGGTGATTCGTAGGTAAGAAAACGTTTTGCTAGAACCCAATCGCAGCCATCGTAAAAGATGCAACAACAACTAGAGAACGCCTAACTTGTTTTTGCAGCGATTGATCATGTGATGTGATATGGCTAGAAGTTGTGATGAATGATGAATTGTGATGTATGAGATCATGTTCTTGTAATAGGATTCACGACTTGCATGTCGATGAGTATGACAACCGCAGAGCCATAGGAGTTGTCTTTATTTTTGTATGACCTGCGTGTCATTGAAGAACGCCATGTAAACTACTTTACTTCATTACTAAACGCGTTAGTCATAGAAGTAGAAGTAGTCGCTATGTGACAACTTCATGAAGACACGATGATGGAGATCATGATGATGGAGATCATGGTGTCAAGCCGGTGACAAGATGATCATGGAGCCCCAAGATGGAGATCAATGGAGCTTGATGATATTGGCCATATCATGTCACAACTATATAATTGCATGTGATGTTTATTATGTTTATGCATCTTGTTTACTTAGGACGACGGTAGTAAATAAGATGATCCCTTATAAAATTTCAAGAAGTGTTCTCCCTAACTGCACCGCTTGCTACAGTTAAATCGTTTCTAAGCACCACGTGATGATCGGGTGTGATGGATCCTTACGCTCACATACAACGGGTGTAAGACAGTTTTACACAAAAAAACACTTAGGGTTAACTTGACGAGCCTAGCATGTGCGGACATGGCCTCGAACACGGAGACCGAAAGGTCGAACACGAGTCGTATGGAAGATACGATCAACATGAAGATGTTCACCGATGATGACTAGTCCGTCTCACGTGATGATCGGACACGGGCTAGTCGACTCGGATCGTGTAACACTTAGATGACTAGAGGATGTCTAATCTAAGTGGGAGTTCATAATTTTGATTAGAACTTTATTATCATGAACTTAGTCTAAAACCTTGCAAATATGTCTTGTAGATCAATGGCCAACGCTAATGTCAACATGAACTTCAACGCTTCCTAGAGAAAACCAAGTGAAAGATGATGGCAAGAACTATACGGATCGGGTCCGAACTCGAGGATCATCCTCATAGCTGCCAAGAAACAAGATGTCCTAGAAGCACCGTTAGGTGACCCACCTGTTCTCCCAAAGACCTGCAAGACGATTTGAACGTCTGGCGGACTCGCTCGATGATTACTCCCTCGCTCAAGGCGGCATGCTCTACAGCTTAGAACCGGGCTCCAAAAGCGCTTTTGAGCATCACGGAGCATATGAGATGTTCAAGAGCTGAAACTAGTTTTCCAAGCTCATGCCCGGTCGAGAGATATGATGTCTCCGACAAGTTCTACAGCTTGTAAGATGGAGGAAAATAGTTCGTCACAAGGAGCACATCCTCAAGATGTCCTGGTTGCACAACCGTATGACCCACCAACATAAACCTCCCTGATGAGGCGGTCATTGATGAATCCTCCATCGCTCCCTCCAAGCTACAAGAGCTTTGTGATGAACTACAACATGCAGGGGATGGTAAAGACCATTCCTGAAGTGTTCTCGATCCTGAAGTCAGCAGAGGCTGAAATCAAAAAGGAACATCAAGTGTTGATGGTCAATAAGACCACTAAGTTCAAAAAGGGCAAGGGTAAGAAGAACTTCAAGAAGGACGGCAAAGATGTTGCCGCGCCCGTAAGCCGCTTGCCGGAAGAAGTCAAAGAATGGACCCAAGCCCGAGATCGAGTGCTTTTATTGCAAGGGAAGGGTCACCGAAGCGGAACTGCCCCAAATACTTAGCGGATAAGAAGGCCGCAATACCAAAGGTATATTTGATATACATGTAATTGATGTGTACCTTACCGATCTCGTAGTAACTCCCGGTATTTGATACCGTGCCGTTGTTCATATTTGTAACTCACAGCAGAGCTGCGGAATAAACGGAGATCGGCGAAGGACGAGGTGACGATCTGCGCGTCGGAATGGTTCCGTGGTCGATGTGATCGCCGTCGCACGCTGCCTCTACATTTACCTACGGGATTAGTTTTAAACCTCAATAATTGTTATTTAGTGCCAAGTTTGAGCATGAACATTGTATCTGGATCTCGCTTGATACGAGATGGCTACTCATTTAAGTCCGAGAATAATGGTTGTTCGATTTATATGAGAGATATGTTTTATGGTCATGTCCGATGGTCAATGGTTTATTCTTAATGAATCTCGAGCGTAATATTACACATGTTCATAGTGTGGATGCAAAAGATGTAAAGTTGATAACGATAGTCCCACATACTTGTGGCATCGCCGCCTTGGTCACATTGGTGTCAAGCGCATGAAGAAGCTCCATGCTGATGGACTTTAGAGTCTCTTGATTATGAATCGCTTGACACATGCGAACCTTGCCTCTTAGGCAAAATGACCAAGACTCCGCTTCTCGGAACAATGGAGCGAGCAACCAACTTGTTGGAAATCATACACACCGATGTGTGCGGTCCAATGAGCGTTGAGGCTCATGGAGGATATCGTTATGTTCTCACTCTCACCGATGACTTAAGTAGATATGGGTATGTCTACTCAATGAAACACAAGTCCGAGACCTTTGAAAAGTTCAAGGAATTTCAGAGTGAGGTGGAGAATCAACGTGATGAAAGATAAAGTTCCTACGATCGATCGTGGAGGAGAATATTTAAGTCACGAATTTGGTTCACACTTAAGAAAATGTGGAATCGTTTCACAACTCACGCCACCGAACACCTCAAATAAACGGTGTGTCCGAACGTCGTGTCGCACTCTATTGGATATGGTGCGGTCTATGATGTCTCTTACCGATTTATCGCTGTCATTTTGGGGATACGCTCTAGAAACAGCTACATTCACTTTAAATAGGGCACCGCCTAAACCGCTGAGACGACACCGTATGAATTATGGTTTGGGAAGAAACCTAAGCTCGCGCTTTCTAAAAGTTTGGGGATGCGATGCTTATGTCAAGAAACTTCAACCCGAAAAGCTCGAACCCAAGTCGGAAAATGCGATTCATAGGATACCCTAAGGAAACCGTCGGGTATACCTTCTACTTGAGATCCAAGGCAAGATCTTTGTTGCCAAGAACGGATGCTTTCGGAAAAAGAGTTTCTCTCGAAAGAAGTAAGTGGAGGAAAGTAGAACTCGATGAAGTACTACCTCTCGAACGGGAAAGTGGTGCCGCGCAGAAACCGCTCTGTAATGCCCACACCCAATCAAGAGGAAATCATTGATGATGATCAAGATACTTGGATCAAGTTACTATCAACTTCAAGGTCCACGAGGACACGCCCCGCACTGCAGTGGTACGGCAACCTGTCATGGAAATCATGTTGCTAGACAACAATGAACCTTCGAACTATGAAGAAGCAATGGCGGGCCCGGATTCCAACAAATGGCTTGAGGCCATGAAATCCGAGATAAAATCCATGTATGAAAACAAAGTATGGACTTTGACAGACTTGCCCGATGATCGGCGAGCGATAGAAAACAAATGGATTTTTAAGAAGAAGACGGACGCGGATGGTAATGTCACCATCTATAAAGCTCGACTTGTCGCTAAGGGTTATCGACAAGTTCAAGGGATTGACTACGACGAGACATTCTCTCCCGTAGCGAAGCTTAAGTCCGTCCGAATCATGTTAGCAATTGCCGCATACTATGATTATGAGATATGGCAGATGGACGTCAAAACGGCATTCCTTAACGGACATCTTAAGGAAGAGCTGATATGATGCAGCCGAAGGTTTTGTCGATCCTCGAATGCTAGCAAAGTATGCAAGCTCCAATGATCCATTTATGGGCTGGTGCAAGCATCTCGAGTTAGAACATTCGCTTTGATGAGATGATCAAAGCGTTAGTTTACGCAGACTTATGGAGAAGCCTCGTACAAGAAAGTGAGTGGGAGCTCAGAGCATTTCTCCTATTATATGTAGATGACATACTCTTGATGGGAAATGATACAAAACTTCGACAGCATTAAGGCCTACTTGAACAAGTGTTTTCAATGAAGGACCTTGGAGAAGCTGCTTATATATTAGGCATCAAGATCTATAGGATAGATCGAGACGCCTCATAGGTCTTTCACAAAGCACATACCTTGATAAGATTTTGAAGAGGTTCAAAATGGATCAGTCCAAGAAAGGGTTCTTGCCTATGTTACAAGGTGTGAAATTGAGCTCAGCTCACCACCCGACCACGGCAAAAGATAAAGAAGAGATGAGTGTCATCCCTATGCTTCAGCCATAGGATCTATTATGTATGCCATGTCTGTGTACTGCACTGATGTAAACCTTGCCGTAAGTTTGGTTGCAAGATACCAAAGTAATCCCGCAAGGAACACCGGACAGCGTCAAGAATATCCCGGCACCGAAAAGGACAAAGGACATGTTTCGCTTATGGAGGAGACGAAGAGCTCGTCAGAAGGGTTACGCCGACGCTTAGCTTCGACTCAGATCCGATGACTCTAAGTCACAAACCGGATACGTGTATATGTTGAATGGTGGAGCAAGAGCTGGTGCAGCCGCAAGCAGAGCGCCGTGGCGGGATCTACGGTGAAGCGGAGTACATGGCAGCCTCGAGGCAGCGATGAAGCAATTTGGGTGAAGGAGTTCATCACCGACCTAGGAGTCATACCCAATGCGTCGGGGCCGATCAAACTCTTCTCGTGACAACACCGAGCTATTGCTCTTGCCAAGGAGCCCAGTTTCACAAGAAGACCAGCACATCAAGCTGCCGCTTCAACTCCATCCGTGAAAATGTTCAAGATGGAGACATAGAGATTTGCAAAGTGCACACGGATCTGAATGTCGCAGATCCGCTGACTAAACCTCTCTCGCGGCAAAACATGATCAACACCGTAACTCTATGGGTGTTCGATTCATCACAATGTAACTAGATTAGTGACTCTAGTGCAAGTGGGAGACTGTTGGAAATATGCCCTAGAGGCAATAATAAAAGTATTATTATATTTCAATGTTCATGATAATTGTCTTTTGTTCATGCTATAACCGTGTTATCCGGAAATCGTAATACACGTGTGAACACTTAGACCCCAATATGTCCCTAGTGAGCCTCTAGTCGACTAGCCCGCAGATCAATAGATGGTCATGGTTTCCGACTATGGACATTGGATGTCGTTGATAACGGGATCACATCATTAGGAGAATGATGTGATGGACAAGACCCAATCATAAGCATAGCATAAAAGATCGATAGTTCGCTTGCTAGAAGCTTTGCCAATGTCAAGTATCTATTCCTTCGACCATGAGATCGTAACTCCCGGTTACCGTGAGAGTGCCTTGGTGTATCAAACGCCACAACGAATCGGGTGACTATAAAGGTGCATTACGTATCTCCGAAAGTATCTCGCGGTTGACATGGATCGAGATCGATTTGTCACCCATATGACGGAGAGGTATCTTCGCCCACTCGGTAATGCATCATCATAATGAGCTCAATGTGACCAAGGTGTTGGTCACGGATCATGCATTACGAAGACGAGTAAAGTGACTTGCCGTAACGAGACCGAACAAGGTATTGGGATACCGACGATCAAGTCTCGCAAGTAACGCATCGATTGACAAAGGAATTGCATATGTGGTTTGATCAATCCTCGACATCGTGGTTCAACCGATGAAATCATCGAGGAGCATGTGGAGCCAACATGGGTATCCAGATCCCGCTGTTGGTTATTGCCCGAGAGTCGCCTCGGCCATGTTCACGTGTCTCCCGAACCCGTAGGGTCTACACACTTAAGGTTCGGTGACGCTTAGGGTTAGAAGGAAGTCTAGTATGTGAATACCGAATGTTGTTCGAGTCCCTGATGAGATCCCTGACGTCACGAGGAGTTCCTAAGGGTCCGGAGGTAAAGAATAATATATAGGAAGTGGTGTTTCGCCATCGGGAAAGTTTCGGGGTTTCTAGTAGCACGGGACCACCGGAAGGGTCCTGGGTCCACCGGTGGGGCCACCTATCCCGGAGGGCCCCATGGGCTGAGAGGGAAGGAACCAGCCCACAAGGGGCTGGTGCGCCTCTAGGGTCCACCTCGCGCCTAGGGTTGAAACCCTAGGGGGGGCGCCCACCGGCTTGGGGGTACTCCACCCCTTGGCCGCCGCCCGGAGATTGGATCTCAGGGCCGCCACTCGGGGCCTATATAAAGGGGGAGGAGGGGGCTGCTGTACCAACTCCCAAGGCGCAGCCCTCCCTCCCCAACACATCTCCTCCTCCGTAAGAGCTCGGCGGCCTCGCTTGAGTATCGCTTCATCACCATCACCACGCCGTCAGGCCGCCGGTGGTGCTGTCTTCCTCAACCTCTCCTTTCCCTTGCTGGATCAAGAAGGAGGAGACGCCGCCGTCCCGCACGCAGTGTTGAACGCGGAGGTGCTGTCCGCTCAAAGACTTGGCATCGGTGATCTCAATCACGCTCGAGTACGACTCCATCATCACCTTGCAAGCTTCGCACGCGCGATCTACAAGTGGTATGTAGATGCAAACTCTCTCTCGTTACTCGTTGCTTGGATGAACTCATAGATGGATCTTGGTGAAACCGTAGGAAAAATTTTAATTTTCTGCAACGTTCCCCATCAGGAATAATATTTTTCTCGTGTAATAAGTAGCCAGTTGCATGCGTGCGTACATGAATAGGTGTGTCCCCACTGTTAGCCTTTCCATGTATTGTCCTCCTCCAATGACTCTTGTTTGTTGACCACGTTCACTATGTAGTGCCGAGCGCACCAAGGCGGTGGACGACGGCAAGGCCCCAGACGGGAACGAGCCAGAGATGGGAAGACGCGGAAGTGGAGTCGCAGACGGAGGGGAGTATGAGGGTTAACTGGCTCTGGTGCAGCATGGGGCTGCAGTCGGTGGAGAATAACAAGAGGTGTAGAGGGCTGGAGGGATAGCCTAGCCGGTAGTGGGTAGCGCTTCGCAGCGATGCGTGCTAAGCAGAGCTGCTAGCCATCGGAGGCCGGAGCAGGTGGCCCCAGCAGCGCTTGAGGAAGAAGATGAGAGATTGAAGATGCATGCTGGCCGTTGGTTAGAAATCCAATGGCTGTGGATGTCAGAATCATTTGTTAACTAAGTTGACAACGCCTTGCGTGGGCTTCGACCTATTGGCCCACATGTCAGCGTGCAAAAATTTGGAATATATTTAACGCTTTTTTTAGAGAAACATATTTAACCCATGTTTTCTAGAATTTACAGTCAATTTTCTCGGCCGGGTGAACAAATAATGTAGCGTCAATGCGTCCCATTAATTTTTTTTCTAAGAAATCATAGCAGATTTGCAAATTCTTGAAATACATGAATTTGCTGGGCTTGTTGTAAATATAATGATAGGTTAGACGGTGCAATTAGTATCAAAAAATAAATGAGAGCTGGACATTTTATAATATATAAAATTAGCTAATTAGCGAGTTATTGCTCAAAATAAAAATTAGTGTATTATTATCTCATTGGTCCTTAAATCTTCGCAACTTTTCTGCGCAATCACGAGGATTTTCGTTGCCTAAACCATGATTTTCCTTCCAACTTCTGTTAAACATTTATTTTTATAAGTTGATCAGACGTGGGGTGTTTTTTTAACGTATGTGTGTGTGTGTGTTTATATATATATATATATATATATATATATATATATATGTTTCTATTAAATATATGATAATAATAATAATATAAATATAAGTATATATATAATGTGGTTAGAAGGGAAAACATAAATTGGACCCGACATTCTAATTCTTATATATAGAAAAATAGAACAGAGATCTGTGTTTTGTTAAAAAAAGACAAATTGGGCTGCCGATGTTTAAAAAAAATAAAACCTAGGTTGGGAGGCTCATTGGCCGGTACATACTTCATTCCTACAATTATTATTAGAGCAAGGTGTCAGTATCAAAACTGGCGGATCTCGGGTAGGGGGTCCCGATCTGTGCGTCAAGGCTGATGGTAACAGGAAGCAAGGGACACAGATGTTTACCCAGGTTCGGGCCCTCTCGATGGAGGTAAAACCCTACTTCTTGCTTGATTAATATTGATGATATGGGTAGTACAAGAGTAGATCTACCACGAGATCGTAGAGGCTAAACCCTAAGAGCTAGCCTATGATGGTATGATTGTAATTGTGATCGGCCTTCTAAGGACCAACCTCTCCAGTTTATATAGACACCGGAGAGGGCTAGGGTTTACATGGAGTCGGTTACAAGAAAGGAAACACAATATCCGGATCGCCAAGCTTGCCTTCCACGCAAAGGAGAGTCCCATCCGACACGGGTCAAGTCTTGAGTCTTGTATCTTCACGCTCAATAGTCCGGACGTTGTACATAGTCCGCTGTCCGGATACCCCTAATCCAGACTCCTCAAGAGTTCTCGAACCAGGCTTCAATGACGATGAGTCCGGCGCGCAGTATTGTCTTCGGCATTGCAAGGCGGGTTCCTTCTCCGAATACTCCATAGTAGTTATCGAACACTTGAATCGTGTCTGGATCCACAAAATGATCTTTACACACCGCTGTAGAGAGAATGTTATATCACAAATGCAATCTGCTGACAACTTTTTCTGATGACGTGACACGTTATTACGGTCGGATCATTGTTCGAACCGTTTTCCCACAACCAGCTATAGCGCATATTACGAGGCGGTTTCTGTGACACGTCTTGTCAAAGCAGAGATTGTGTCCCCTTATCATGGGATTCTCATCAATATGAGTATGCGTAATCCCACCAGACCATCAATCATGACGCTTGGGAAGCAAGCGATTCCCAACGGGCAAGTGGGGAGGCGTACCGCTTTCGGCGCCTCTATAAAGGGATAAGATTTCCCCCATTTTCGCTCACGCCTTCTTCCTTCTTTGACCACTCTTGCCCCCTCGAGCTCTAGCGCCCAAGCCCAAGTCTTCTCCGCACAGCTAAACATGTCCGGAGCAGGAGGCAAGTGGGTGGCTTCCACCGTCAAGGAGAAGCACATCACAAATCTTCGGGCGGCTGGATACTTGGCTGCGGACATAGCGCACCGGCTACCGGATGCCGGGCAAGTCATTCCGACCCCAGGACCCCACGAGAGGGTCGTATTCGTCGCCCACTTGCCCACTTTGTCCGTGGACTGGGATTTCCACTCCATCCCTTCGTCCGCGGGCTCATGTTCTACTACGGGCTAGATTTCCATGATCTAGCCACGAATTTCATCCTCAACATCTCGGCGTTCAACGTCGTATGTGAGGCCTTCCTCCGCATCCGGCCTCACTTCGGCCTATGGCTGCAAACCTTCTGCGTGAAGCCGAAGGTTGTAAGCGGCCAACAAGCAGAGTGCGGAGGGGCCATGGTGGGCAGAATGCCTAATGTCACATGGCTCGACGGCTCCTTCGCGGAGACCGTGAAAGGGTGGCAATCGGGGTGGCTCTACATCACCGAGCCGCGCGGCGCCAACTAGGCAGCGGCCCCCAAGTTCCGATCCGGAGCCCCCATGCGGCTCACCTCCTAGGAAAGAAAAGGCCTATCCTGGGGCGATTCTACGGAGCTGACCGGACTCCAAACATGCATCCAAAGCATGAAGGACAAGAACATCAAGCTCGTCAACATGATCCAGGTCATGCTTGTTTGCCGGATCCTGCCCTGCCAAAGGCGGGCAGTCAATCTGTGGGAGTTCGTCCCAGCCGAACACTAGATGCTCCAGAAGCTCTACGACATGACGCACAAAGGCGCATGGAAGGTGCTGTTCAAGGCCTCTGAAGTACCTCCTCCCACATCCGAGGACCGCAGGCTTCACGCCAAGACGGGCTCCTAGTCGTGAGTTCTCGACTACCACTGCACTGGTTCTTCCCAATATATTCATGGGAGAGCCTTAAGTAGTTATGCATGTTTGCTTGTGTTTATGTGGAGACAGCGAGCAGGTTTATCGCCCACTCTGCTACTGTATATGCACACTGATGCTCTCTCGATGGAGATAGCTTGTCCCAAGACCGCATAAGGTGCCGAGAAGAAGGCCGAGAAGAAGGCCCTGGGGACCCGAAAGGTTCTCTGGCGTAAGCTTATGCCAGAAGCCTCGTCCGAAGACGACGAGGCAGACTCCTCCCATGAAGGGGAGGATGAAGAAGAAGACGCCCCATCCGGAAAGGATGAGGGGCCCGAGGAGGCGCACTGGGGGCCGGGAAGGCCCTCGCGCAAGGTCATTATACCTCTGCTGCCCGATGACGATGAGATAGATTCCTTCATGGAGGCGGAGGAATCAAGAAGAAATTCCACCTCCCCGTACTGGGGGGAGAAGAAGAGAAAAGCCGCCCCGGAGGGGGAGGCTGAGACGTCCAAGAAGGGGAAAGTGTCCCTTCTAGACTACTCCGCCACGGCCGCTCATAGCGAGGAGGGGTGGTTGCCCAGGGGGAACCCCCAGTGCGATCGTAAGTATCCGCACTCCATCATAGCTTCACTCTATAGCTTTTATTTAACGCCGAACATATGTGCAGTCCGGCCAGGGCTCACCCCGAAGTATCTTCCTCCGAGTCCCTGAGCGATTCGGAGATCAATTCGCTTGCGACAGCCACTACTCCTCAGCCCGCGGATGACACAGAGGTGTTGTCCCAAAGGATCCCAGAGCGGGGGGAGGTGACTCTGGAGATTCCCCGAGGCGGGGTCCCAGACGTCGAACACGCGGGGTTCAAGATCCCCGCGGATCGTGTCGATGAGAGCCATGGCAAGCCGAGCTCACCGAATACGCCCGAACCTTGATGGTTCCGGACTCAGGCGGGCAGCCCCTCGTTAGGGAGGGCGAGCCGTCTGTGTCGAGGACTTCCGTTGCACATGAGGCACCGGATTGGCTTCTGGAAGCGCTTCGCGGTGCTTCCATGGATGAAGAGCACCGTACTCTTATGAGTGCGGTGATTCGAAAGGTTTCGTCCGCCAAGAGTGGACTAACCGAAGCTTGCACCAGCCTCCTAACAGGCTTTGAGGTAAGTTAAAGTCTGAGAAATTACCACCCGATAGGTAGTAGCCCCTGATACTTTGTTTGGTGTTCGGAAAGAAAAAACAAACGGAGGGTCAACAATAATCCGCGGGAGTCTAACGATAAATATTTATGTGCATAAGCAGGTTGTGCTGCTTGCTGCTGCTTCCCGTACTGTCGAGGTTGCCGAACTGAAGCGGGACCTGGAGTAGGCGTCGGGAGAGCTCGGCCTCACGAAGAGGCAGCTCGAGGAGAATAAAGGTAAGTGATTCCCCGTTCGCATGTATTTAAAGATAGGCAAAATTGGCTAGTCTACCGCCAAAGCGTCGTGACTGTGTAACAGGGGCCACCGCCGAAGTGGCGTCCCTGAAGAAAGCGCTCTCCGAGGCCAAAGACAAAGCAGCCTTGGAATGCAAGGAGCGCGAAAAGCAAAGTGCTAGAGTGGGCGAGGTACAACAAGAGCTCCAGGACCTTAGCAAGAAGTGCGAGTCCGTGGAGCACGATCTGAAGATGAAAGAGGCCGAGCTTGCGAAGGCCCTTGTGAATTTGAAAGACGCCAAGGCCGAAGCCGAGAAAGCACAGCAGGAGATCCAGGAGGACAAAAGATAGCAGTGGGTAAGAAGTTTTTTATGCAAAGCAAACATGTGGAGGAGCCATTTCTTTTACTTACTCGAATTCGGAGCTCTCCAGGGGCATTCGCAGATCTTCCAAGCAGCATATCAGACGCTACGGAGTTCTACCGTGCCCAAGAGGGGAGCTCAACGGATTAGCTGTTCTGGTCCCAGTATGCCGGGGCCGAACACCCGATGCCTCTGAGTGACCAACTGAAGCAGTTGGTCGAACTACACAGGGCGGCCGAACTAGCTATGAAAGGTTTCATAGTCTGGATGTGGCCTGGTGAGCTTCTGCCCACTAGCTACTTTGGCCTGATCAAGCGGATGGTGGATGCCTGTCCGCGGCTTGACGTGATCAAGCAATCCATGTGCATCGAGGGTGCCCGCCGGGCCTTTGCCCTCGTCAAGGTGCATTGGGGAAAGCTGGATGCGGAGAAGCTGGTCAAGGACGGGCCGCCGGAGGGCAAGGCGCATCATCATCCCAAGATGTACTATGATGGCGTTATGAAGGGTGCTCGTCTCGTGGCCGATGAGTGTAAGAAGGACACCATTTTTGAATGAATTCACTTCTGTCATGTTTGTAATTTAAAGACAAAGTTACTTGCGCTATGTACCGCTTTTGTTATTTAGAATATTACCTTCTGTGCGGCTTTTTATATAATTCTGAAAGTAGGCCAGTCGTCGGCTTCCTCCCCCACGTAACTAGTACTGGGGTGTTCGTGGAAAACTCGGCCTCTTTATCCAAATGTTTGGTCCTTTAAGGAGATGTCTGGCGCAGCGAACAAGGCAATCGGACTATGCGGCTTTATAACTTTCACTTAGCCATAGAAGTCCACAATTTTAAATTTCGGTGAAGCCCCTGGAATCCGGAAGGCCGAATTGGGGCGCTATACATGCCTAGATCGGACGAAGCCGATTTATCGCCTAAAGCGGAAAATCTTTAAGGATTTTAAGACCTCTCGAACAGCGACCAGCTCTCGCCACATCATGCCGGGCCGTTTTTGGCTTTCTATTGAGGTGCTCGTCCGAAGAACCGGGACACAATCGCAGAGTTCTCCTCAAGGCTACCATAGCCGATATAACGGAACGTAAGGCACCAAAACAAGGGAGCCGAGCTATCCCAACTATAGACCCAAGACATGATTCGGAGCTGATGCATATAGTGCTATAAGTTTGGGGTGCCGCACTGTTGAAAGTGTTCGGACTTTATTTGCCATATTACGGGGCGCCATGAGAAGCCCCTGGCAAACTGACCGCACCAACGTGTACGAATGCAATATCAAATAAACATTTATAAGAGAAAAAATGCTCAAATAAGAATAATAAGCTGATGCTATATATAATCTCCCGTTGACGAAAAATACATTTAAGTGTATGTTTACAATGGATGCATTAAGCAGAGATAAAATAGGACTATTTGACATGTCCTATCCAGGGGCAGGCTGTGTACAGGTAGATAAAGCAGGTATAATGATCATAAATAGATTCCACCTGGGTATTTCCTTCTGTGCACAACGTCTGTTGCCTCCTTGGATGTCTCTCCCATATTAGTCCGGCAATTCGGCTCTTCTGAGGATGCCGCACTAATGCGGTGTCCTGAAAGGTAAGAGGGAAAGAGTATGAAGGTATTTGGCGGTTACCCACACTATTGACTGAGTCGTTGATGTGCCTCCGCCTATGCCCATGGTATCTTGAGTGCGTAATTGTGTACGCGTGGCACGAATGCTTCTTTGAAGGGGCTTGAGCGGAGGCCGGACTGCTAATCACGCTCTTGGCATTCCTGATGATCCTATTGCGGGGTGCTCCGGACTCTCTTGACGGTGCTCGGAGTTGTTGCCGGATTGGTTTGTCGGAGTAGGCTGCATTGTACTTCCGCTGCGAGGGCTGAAGTATGCTCTTCTATTCGAAGGGAGCGGTCCATATTTCCATTGGCAGTGATGACCCCGCGCGGTCCTGGCATCTTGAGCTTGAGGTATGCGTAATGCGGTACCGCATTGAATCTAGCGAATGCGGTTCATCCGAGCAGTGCGTGGTAACCACTACGGAAAGGGACGATATCGAAGATTAACTCTTCGCTCCGGAAGTTGTCCGGGGATCCGAAGACCACGTCCAGTGTTACAGAGCCCGTACAATGGGCCTCTACTCCAGGAATTATACCTTTAAAGGTGGTTTTAGTGGGCTTGATCCTTGAAGGGTCAATGCCCATTTTGTGCATTGTGTCCCGATAAAGCAGTGTTCAGTTGCCGCCGCCCCATAAGGACTCGCGTGAGGTGGAATCACGATGATTGGGTCTAAGACCAATGCGGCCGAGCCGCCGTGGCGGATGCTAGTAGGATGATCCCTACGATCAAAGGTGATCGGACAAGCTGACCATGGGTTGAATTTGGGGCGATCGCTCCATCGCATAGACGCCCCGTAGTGCTCGCCTGCTCCCCGCTTGGGGATGGAGTGGCGAGATCATGTCGACCGTTTTCACCTGGGGGGATTTCTTTTGTCTCCTCGTGTTTGGACGACGGGGCTCTTCATCATCGTCGATGTGCAGCCCCTTGTCCTTGTTTTCGGTGTTTATCTTACCGGCCTATTTGAACACCCAGCAGTCTCTATTGGTGTGGTTGGCTGGCTTGTCCGGGGTGCCATGGATTTGGCATGAGCACTCCAGTATGCGGTCCAGGCTGGACGGTCCCTGATTATTTCTTTTGAACGGCTTTTTCCGCTGACCGGATTTAGATCCGCTGAATCCGGTGTTGACTACCGTGTCTTCAGTGCTGTCGCCGTTGTTCCGTCTCTTATATCTGTTATGTCGTGGCTTGCCGTTAGCATCGTGGATGTCCGAAGTGCCGAAATGTGGTGCGGTGCCGTTGCGAGCCAACCAGCTATCCTCACCCGCACAAAAGCGGGTCATTAGGGTTGTGAGACTGCCATGGACTTGGGTTTTTCCTGGGCAAGGTGTCGAGCGAGCCACTCGTCACGGATATTATGCTTAAAAGCCGCCAGGGCTTCGGCGTCCGGACAGTCGACTATTTGGTTCTTTTTAGTAAGGAACCGAGTCCGGAATTTTCGGGCTGACTCTCCGGGCTGTTGAGTAATGTGGCTCAGGTCATCGGCATCTGGTGGTCACACATATGTGCCCTGGAAGTTATCGAGGAATGCATCTTATAGGTTTTCCCAACTGCCAATGGTATTTGCTGGCAGGCTGTTCAGCCAGTGCCGGGCTGGTCCTTTGAGCTTAAGGGGAAGATACTTGATTGCGTGTAGATCATCTCCGTGGGCCGTGTGAATGTGGAGAAGGAAATCTTTGATCCATATCATGGGTCTCATTGTGCCATCATATGATTCGATGTTTACGTGTTTGAACCCTTCGGGAATTCATGATCCATCACTTTGTCGCTGAAGCAGAGGGGTGTGCGCGCCTGCGTCGAGCTATATGGCTACGTAGATCGAATTGGTCTGGGTTGCTTTGTTCGGCCCGGCCGGACTTGTTGATGATGTATCCGGCGCGATGATCATCGTCGCGCGCTGGGGCGCACTCCCGCATTCCATAGATCGATCTTGGTTGTCCTGCTTTGTTTTCCAGAATATCTTGCAGGTCTTGCCTGTTGCCCTGGGCCGTAGTGTATCGGCGTGGGGGTGCGGGCTGGTATTCGGGCTGATATGCCGTTTTATCTAGGACACGGGGTGGCCGGTCTGCCGTTTGGTGCTTGAGTCCATATTCCTCGGCTGCCAGGACTTCAGTCCATCTATCTGTGAGCAGGTCTTGATCATCTTGGAGTTGCTGTTGCTTCTTCTTCAGTTCCTTGCAAAGGGCTATAAGCCTATGCTTGAAGCATTCTCGCCCATGGGGTCCTCAGCACGCCAATTCGCTGCCACCGAGGCTAATCTCATCTTCGGCGGGGGCATGTAGTTGTCCTCCTCCGGGTATCCGCTCGTCGCCGTTTTTCCGGGCTGACCCGCCATCTTCATGTTCGCCTGCTCAAGGCGGGCTGGTCAGGTCATATTCTCTTCGGCGCCATCCGGATTACTTTCGCCTCGCGCCAAGATTGCTGTGGCGGGCTTGACCGCACCGACGACGCCCATGCTTTGTTTTTCTTCCCGAGGGGTTATCCTCCGTTGCCTCATCGCCATTGGTTTCCTTCGGAGTGTCCGCCATATATATATCATATGAGGAGGTGGCCGTCCGCCGCCCTGTGAGCGGTGACTCCTGTGATTCTCCTACATCGTCGTCCATAGCATCGATGTCTTCAGAGTCGAAGTCAAGCACGTCGGTTAGATCATCGATCGTGGCAATGAAGTGGGTGGTGGGTGGGCAACGAATTCCGTCGTTGTCTGCTTCCCACTCAAGCCGGACATAGTTCAGCCAAGAGTCTCCCGACAAAGAGAGAGACTTTAATGAATTCAGCATGTCGCCAAAGGGCGAGTGCTGAAAGACGTCCGTCGCGGTGAACTCCATCACCGGAGCCCAACCAGGCTCGACGGGCTCGGGGACGCATGGACTGGAACCTACAACCGGATATGAATTGGGTCCGAGTCACAGTGCTCCTCGGTGAGGCCTGTGTTCGCCCCATCACCGATGAGGGTACAGCCTGCGGGCCGGGATCCAGCCCTCCGTCCTTAGGCAACGCAACCCGCCCCGGATTTAGATCTGAGGCTTCTGCCGGGGTGATATCCCGAGCATCGTCTAACAGCAGGTCTAGGCCGTGCTCATCGTGACTGTTCGGTGCTCCTGATGCTGGCCCGAATCCATCGAAGATCAAGTCCCCGCGAATATCCGCTGTGTAGTTCAAGTTTCCGAACCTGACCTGGTGGCCGGTGGCATAGCTATCGATCCGCCTCCAGGCTAAGTGAATTGATCACGGTGCGGTCATTGAACACGAAGATCTGTCCCGGGAGGAAAGTCTCGCCCTGGACAGCGTCGTTGATGATGATTGAAGGAGCCATCGAGCCTGACAGCGACGACACAGAGGAACTCTCAAAGAAAGCACCAATGTCGGTGTCAAAACCGGCGGATCTCGGGTAGGGGGTCCCAATCTGTGCATCAAGGCTGATGGTAACAGGAAGCAATGGACACAGATGTTTACCCAGGTTCGGGCCCTCTCGATGGAGGTAAAACCCTACTTCCTGCTTGATTAATATTGATGATATGGGTAGTACAGAGTAGATCTACCACGGATCATAGAGGCTAAACCCTAAGAGCTAGCCTATGATGGTATGATTGTAATTGTGATCGGCCTTCTAAGGACCAACCTCTCCAGTTTATATAGACACCGGAGAGGGCTAGGGTTTACATGGAGTCGGTTACAAGAATGGAAACACAATATTCGGATCGCCAAGCTTGCCTTCCACGCAAAGGAGAGTCCCATCCGGACACGGGCCGAAATCTTGAGTCTTGTATCTTCACGCTTCAATAGTCCGGACATTGTACACAATCCGGCTGTCCGGATACCCCCTAATCCAGGACTCCCTCACAAGGTACTCCTTGACTCTGCTCATTTTAGTCTAATGACTTTGGAGTTTAAGTATGTCTTCGGTGAACTACAAGTCGCATCTCAAGATTCCTATATTCGGTGGGACGGAATATCCCTTCTGGAAGGAGAAGATGAAGATCCTTCTTCATGCTATAGATGATGATATGTGGAACGTGGTGCAATTTTGGCTCACAATCGTTGTACCTCAAGCCCTTTCTGATGAAGAAAAGAAGCTCATTCAACTGGATGCTCAAGCCAAAGATGAAATTGTCGACCATTGATACATCTCCAATGTATCTACTTTTCCAAACACTTTTGCCCTTGTTTTGGACTCTAATTTGCATGATTTGAATGAAACTAACCTGGACTAGCGTTGTTTTCAGCTGCCATGATGTTGTTTTATGTGTAGAAAACAAAATTTCTCGGAATGTTCTGAAAATCCACGGAGGCACTTTTTGGAAAATATAAAAATATCGGGCGAAGAATCAAGACCAGGGGCCCACACCGTCCACGATGGTGGGGCGCGCCCACCCTCGGGCGCACTTCTGCCTCGTGGCCCCGAGGCTCCGCCGACCTCAAGTCCAACTCCATATATTCCGTCTCGCGGAGAAAAATCGAGAGAAAGTTTCATCGCTTTTTACGACACGGAGCCGCCGCCAAGCCCTAATCTCTCTCGAGGGCCGATCCGAGTCCGCTCGGGCCCGGAGAGGGTATTCATCGCCGCCGTCATCATCAACCATCCTCCATCACCAATTTCATGATGCTCACCGTCGTGCATGAGTAATTCCATCATAGGCTTGCTGGACGGTGATGGGTTGGATGAGATTTACCATGTAATCAAGTTAGTTTTGTTAGGGTTTGATCCCTAGTATCCACTATGTTCTGAGATTGATGTTGCTATGACTTTGCTATGCTTAACGCTTGTCACTAGGGCCCGAGTGCCATGATTTCAGATCTGAACCTATTATGTTTTCATGAATATATGTGTGTTCTTGATCCTATCTTGCAAGTCTATAGTCACCTATTATGTGTTATGATCCGACAACCCCGAAGTGACAATAATCGGGATATTTCTCTGTAGTGACCATAGTTTGAGGAGTTCATGTATTCGCTATGTGCTAATGCTTTGTTCCGGTTCTCTATTAAAAGGAGGCCTTAATATCCCTTAGTTTCCGTTAGGACCCCGCTGCCACGGGAGGGTAGGACAAAAGATGGCATGCAAGTTCTTTTCCATAAGCATGTATGACTATTTATGGAATACATGCCTACATTGCATTGATGAACTGGAGCTAGTTCTATATCACCCTATGTTATAGCTATTACATGAGGAATCGCATCCGACATAATTATCCATCACTGATCCATTGCCTACAAGCTTTTCACATCTTGTGTTTCGCTTATTTACTTTTCCATTGCTATTGTTACAATCACTACAAAACCCAAAAATATTACTTTTGCTACTATTACCTTTATTATCATATTACTTTGCTACTAAATACTTTGTCAGCAGACATCGAAGTTATCCGGTGTGGTTGAATTGACAACTCAACTGCTAATACTCAAGAATATTCTTTGGCTCCCCTTGTGTCGAATCAATAAATTTGGGTTGAATACTTTATCCTCGAAAGCTGTTGCGATCCCCTACACTTGTGGGTTATCAAGACTAGTTTTTGGCGCCGTTGCCGGGGAGCGTAGCTCTATTCTCTGAGTCACTTGGGATTTATATCTGTTGATCACTATGAAGAACTTGAAAGACGCGAAAACTACGATTTTTCCCTCAACTACGAGGGGAGGTAAGGAACTGCCATCTAGCTCTGCACTAGATTCTCCTTCTATTTTGAGTAAGCTTGCGACACCTAAACCTGCTGCTGCTATGAATTCTAATATGTCGCATGTTATTGACGATGCCACTTCTGCTATGCATGATACTTATGATGAAACTACTTCCGTGCGTGATACTACTTTCCCATTAGGTGAATTTCTTGATGAACAACTTGCTAGGGCTAGAGAGAATGAAATTATTGAAGATGCTATTATTGATGATAGTGATCATGAAGGTTCTCCTAATGATTATGAATTGCTTGTTGTTCCTGAGGGTTATGTTATGGAAGAGGAAGCTGCTAGAGCTATCTTTGCCTGTAGAGATAGATATGATGTTAAGAAATTATTAGCTAAATGGAAGCAGCAGTCTCTTAATGCTAGGATGAGACCTGACCCTGCTTTTGCTACTTCACCTATCTGTGTTACTGATAAGGATTATGAATTCTCTGTTGATCCTGAGATTATTACTTTGGTTGAATCTGATCCTTTTTATGGCCTTGAATCTGAAACTGTTGTGGCAGAATGATATAGCCACCATGTTTACTCATGATGACAAATCTCGCTATTATTATATCCTTAAGATATTTCCGTCCTCATTAAAGAATGATATAGCCACCCTGTTTGCTCCTGGTTTTGTGTGTAGTCCCGAGGATATGATTTATTACTTCTCTGCTAAATATTTCCCTGCTCATAAGAAACAAGCTGCCTTGCAGGAAATATATAATTTTGTGCAAATCAAAGAAGAGAGTCTCCCACAAGCTTGGGGGAGGCTTCTCCGATTACTTAATGCTTTGCCTGATCATCCTCTTAGGAAAAATGAAATACTTGATATCTTTTATAATGGACTAACCGATGCTTCCAAGGACTACTTGGATAGTTGTGCTGGTTGTGTTTTCAGGGAAAGAACAGTCGACAAAGCTGAATTACTATTGAATAATATGTTGACTAATGAAAATAATTGGACTCTTCCTGAGCCAATTCCTGAACCAATTGAGCCAACTCCTGAGCCTATTCCTAAACCCACTCCAAAGAAGAGAGGTGTTTATTTCTTAGTCCTAAAGATACGCAAGAGGTAAAGAAATCAATGAAAGAAACATGTATTAAAGCTGAAGATGTTAAGAATTTACCACCTATTGAAGAAATACATGGTCTTAATATACCGCATGTTGAAGAACCACATTGTCTTGATAACCCGACACAGGTAGTAAAGGTAAATTCTCTCTATAGATATGATAAAGTTGAAATCCCCTCTACTAAATTTCATAGCCCATGCTTAGATGAATGTGATGACTTTATGGACAGACAAGAAAATTTTAATGTTTATGTTGGTAGAGAATTAAAGAATAATGCTTTCGAAATAGGATGCTTGAGTGATTATATGGCTATAGTTAAAGGTGAACTTAACATCGTTAGCAAATATGCTTCTATGGTTGCTACTCAAGCTGAGAAAGTACTTAAATCTCAAGATGATTTGCTTGATGAATCAAATAATAAACCTGATTTTGCTGTTAGAGTGGCTACTAGAACTGGAAGAATGACTCAGGAACCTTTGTATCCTGAAGGCCACCCTAAGAGAATCGAGCAAGATTCTCAGAGAAATAATTTAGAGGCACCTAGTTCTTCTAAAAAGAAGAAAAGAAAAACGATAGGACTTTGCATGCTTCTAGTGAACCTACTGTAGACACACCTAAGAATCCCAATGATATCTAGGACTTTGCATGCTTCTAGTGAACCTACTGTAGACACACCTAAGAATCCCAATGATATTTCTATCTCTGATGCTGAAACACAATCAGGTGATGAACATGAACCTAGTGATAATGTTAATGAGAATGTTCATGTTGATGCTGAATCTAGCAAAAACAATGATGTAGAGATTGAACCTGCTGTTGATCTTGATAACCCACAATCAAAGAATCAACGTTATGATAAGAGAGATTTGTTGCTAGGAAGCACGGTAGAGAAAGAGAAGCATGGGTTTAGAAACCCACGCCCTGTCCTCCTAAACCATCCAAGACAAAGGATGATGAGGATTTTGAGCGCTTTGCTGAAATGATTAGGCCTATCTTCTTACGTATGCGCTTAACTGATATGCATAAAGTAAACCCTTATGCTAAATATATGAAGGATATCATTACAAACAAAAGAAAGATACTGAAGCTGAAATTTCCACCATGCTTGCTAATTACACTTTTAAGGGTGGAATACAAAAGAAACTTGGAGATCCAGGGGTACCAACTATACCATGCTCCATTAAAAGAAATTATGTTAGAACTGCTTTATGTGATCTTGGAGCCGGTGTTAGTGTTATGCCTCTCTCTTTATATCGTAGACTTGAATTGAATAAGTTGACACCTACTGAAATATCTTTGCAAATGGCTGATAAATCAACTACTATACCTGTCGGTATTTGTGAGGATGTGCATGTTGTGGTTGCAAATGTCACTATCTTAACGGACTTTGTTATTCTTGATATTCCCGAGGACGATAGTATGTCGATTATCCTTGGTAGACCCTTTTTGAACACTGCAGGGGCTGTTATTGATTGCAATAAAGGCAATGTCACCTTTCATGTTAATGGTAATGAGCATACGGTACACTTTCCGAGGAAACAATCTCAAGTTCATAGCATCAATTCTATTGGAAAAGTTCCAACTATCATTATTGGAAGTTTTGAATTTCCTCTTCCTACTGTCAAGAAAAGGTATGATATTCTTATTGTTGGGGATGTTCATATCCCCGCTGAGGTAACTTAGTGTTATTCGAAATTTCTCCTGCCCGTGTTATTCGAATGAGTTTGTTAACAAGACTTGATCAACCTTGCTAGTGGATTCATTTTGATGATCATGAGATGGATGAAACTAGAAGGCACAACCTTCTGTACCCACTTTTTACTTTCTTTTATTTAGAATAAATAAAGCAAAAATAGTATTATCCGTCTGTTTTCTGAATTATCCGTGCAATAAAAAAATATCCCGAAAATAAAAGTGCTCCAAATACCCTGCAAATTTAGTATGTTTTTTTAGGGAATATTTAAGGATTTTAGGCACTGAAATCAATGCAGGAGGGGCAAGCACCATGCCACGAGAGTGGAGGATGCGCCCACCTTCCCTGGGCGTGCCCCCTGTCTCATGGGCCCCTGGTGGCCCCCCTCCACTTATGCCAGCACCCACACACTCCATCTTCTTCCCAAAAAAATCCCCATCCAGCTCAAGCATGAGTTCTAGCTCATTTTGCTACGATTTTTGATCTCCTTGCTCAAAGCTCCATTCACAAAACTGCTTTGGGAGATTGTTGCTTGATATGTGACTCCTCCATTGGTCCAATTAGTTTTTGTTCTGGTGCTTTATTTGTTGCAAATTTTTGCTGCATAGGTGACCATGTTCTTGAGCTTGCATGTTAAATTTATGAGGCCTCAAGCAATTCTAATGCATGATATAGGCTCTAGGCACTTGTAGGAGTAGTTGCTATCAATCTTGTTTAGTTTTATTCACTTTTATTTTGAAGTTACTAAAATTTCAGAAATTTTTCGGAAAAAGAAGTATGTCTAGGAGAATGTACCAAGGTGGTTCCTCGGTAAAGAAAGGACCCAGGATTGCTATACGTGAGCAAGACGTTGAATTACCGAGGGACGCAGAAGTACGAGCTTGTGAGTGGCCATCCGACGATTTTATGGTCGAAGCAGGCTTTAAGGAGGAATTTGACGCATATATGCGTAATGCCGACCTGGAGGACTTCTTACAAGATAAGTGTCCTCGGTACTATCAATTGACTGATTCATTTGTGCGAAGGTTTAAATATAAATGTACACGTAATTCTCCGAGTGTCCTATTTGATATCTATGACAGATCTTATACCATGGACTCAGAGGATTTTACAACTGCTTGCAAACTTCCACAGTGGGGCAATATTAATGATCCCCACAAATCTGAATTTAGAGACTTTCTTGCTAGTATTACTATGGGAGAATCCAGGGACATAGCACAAGCTACCATAGGGAGCATTCATTTTCCCGCTATACATTATTTTGCTCTCTTCATTGGTAGATGCATTAATGGTAAATATGAAGCTTGTCATATGTGTGTCCGTGATCTTTGTGTCCTCAAGAGTGTTGCGTTAGGTTATAAAGATTATAACTTGGGGGCAATAGTTGCACGTAGGTTGCATAATAATGGTAGAGCCGGAGATTTATTTGGAGGGATTTATGCGACCCGTGTGGCTAACTATCTTGGTATAGCCCCACGAGAGGGGATATGATCATACCTCCCGCTTATTTAGATTATGACGCTATGGTCAATCATCATTTTCTTAGGAGGAGTGAACAATTCCTCCAGTATCGACTAATCTATGACAGACGCAACGTCGTCCATGTTACTCTTCCTGCTCCTCTCCTTTTTGATTACCAGGCAAAAGGAAGATATGTTGTTACCAGGGAGGAAGTAGCTGAACACGAGGGGAGAGCGGAAGCGGCTCGCCATCATGCCGCAGCTCAGGAGGCATTTGCTGCTGCATCTCAGTACGACCCCGGTTACAACTACAGATATCATCCAGGTCCTTGGCATTAGACCAACTTAGGCCAAAAGCCTAAGCTTGGGGGGGTACGTATTTCTCACCGACTTTACATTCATGTTCACACACAATTCTAGTTGTCGGTGCTCATACTCTTTCATTGTATTATCCATGCTAGTTTAATTTTCTTTTTCTAGTTTTCTTCTTGTGTGTTTGTTAAACTTTAAGAAAAACAAAAAAATAGTTAGTTTAATTTCCATGCTTGTAGTAGAAATTATAATGAAAACCCAAAAAGATTTCTCGTTCTTCTTCTTACTTGTTGGGAGCTTTCCCATGTAAACAGTTTTATTTTCTTTTCTTTCCTTTGGGGGTCGAGAGTAGAAGACCATATTGAAAATGTTTAGTGGCTCTCTTATGCATGATTGTTTATTTAATTTAGAGCCCATATTATTCTGTCTTCTCTCTTGAGATGAATGCTTGCAGATTCCAGCTTAGTCCAATGCACGTGCACTATTATTATTATACACATCGTTCGGTCGTGCAAGTGAAAGGCAATAATGATGATTTATGATGGACTGATTGAGATGAGAAAAGCTGGTATGAACTCGAACTCTCTTGTTTTTGTAAATATGATGAGTTCGTCGTTCCTGATTCAGCTTATTATGAAGTAAACATATTTGCAATGACATTTAGAGATTATAGTTGCTTGTGCCATGCTTGATTAGCTATGAGTTATAATGGTTTACCTTATGTACCAACATGCTATTAGAAGGATTATGATGTGGTATGATGGGATGGTATCCTCCTTTGAATGAATTGAGTGACTCAACTTGGCACATGTTCACGCATGTAGTTGAAACAAATCAACATAGCCTTCATGATATTTATGTTCATGGTAGATTATATCCTACTCATGCTTGTACTCGTGTGAATTAATTTTAATGCATGTTTATGACTGTTGTCGCCTCTCGCTTGGTCGCCTCCCAAGATTTTGCTAGCCTTCACTGCATTAAGCGGACTACTGCTTGTGCATCCAACTCCTTAAACCCCAAAGTTGTTCCATATGAGTCCACCATACCTACCTATATGCGTATTTACCGCTGCTCCAAGTAAATTTGTATGTGCCAAACTCCAAACCTTCAAATGAAATTCTGTTTTGTATGCTCGAGCAGCTCATGTTTCAACTAGGGCTGCCTATATCTTCCATCCTAGGTGGGTTATTCTCAAGAGGAGTGGACTCCGCTCCTCATTCACGAGAAAGGGCCGGTAACCGGGATGCCCAGTCCCATGATCCAAAAGGATCAAAGCAAATCAAATTAATTAAACAAAACTCCTCCAGGGTTGTTGTTAGTTGGAGGCACTCGTTGTTTTGAGCAAGCCATGGATTGATGCTTGTTGGTGGTGGGGGAGTATAAACTTTTACCATTCTATTCGGGAACTGCCTATAATGCATGTAGTATGGAAGATACAACCATCTCATAGTTGTTGCGTTGACAGCAAAAGTATGCCGCTCAAAATGTTATTCAATCTCTATTTTAAAATCGAGCTCTGGCACCTCTACAAATCCATGCTTCCCTCTGTGAAGGGCCTATCTATTTACTTTTATGTTGAGTCATCATCCCTTCTTATTAAAAAGCACCCGCTTGAGAGCACACTGTCATTTGCATTCATTATGATTGGTTTATATTGGGTATGACATGACTGGATCTCTTTTACCATGAATTACAATCTTTAGTCAGTCCTTGATCTTTAAAGGTGCTCTGCATTTATGTTTTGCAGTCTTAGAAAGGGCTAGCGAGATACCATTTTGTTATATCATGTTATGATTGTTTTGAGAAAGTGTTGTCATCCGAGTTTTATTATTATGGCTCGCTAGCTGATTATGCTATTGATATGAGTAACTGTGAGACCTAGGTGCTATTGCGAGTATGGTAAGTTCATAATATTTGCTGAAACCTGAATGCTGGCTTTGCATGTTTACAACAACAAGAGCAAACAGAGTTTGTAAAAGTTTTTCTTTATCACCTTCAGTTTATCAACTGAATTGCTTGAGGACAAGCAAAGGTTTAAGCTTGGGGAGTTGATACGCCTCCAACGATCTACTTTTCCCAACACTTTGCCCTTGTTTTGGACTCTAATTTGCATGATTTGAATGAAACTAACCCGGATCGACGCTGTTTTCAGCAGAATCGCCATGATGTTGTTTTATGTAGAAAACAAAAGTTCTCGAAATGTCCCGAAAATCCACGGATGCACTTTTTGGAAAATATAAAATATCGGCGAAAGAATCAAGACCAGGGGCCCACACCTCCACGAGGGGGGGCGCGCCCACCCCTCGGCGCACTTCGCCTCGCTGGCCCCCGAGGCTCCGCCGACCTCGACTCCAACTCCATATATTCCGCCTCGCGGAGAAAAATCGAGAGAAAGTTTCATCGCTTTTACGACACAGAGCCGCCAGAGCCCTAATCTCTCTCGGGAGGGCTGATCTGGAGTCTGTTCGGGGCTCCAGAGAGGGGTATTCGTTGTCGTTGTCATCATCAACCATCCTCCATCACCAATCTCATGATGCTCACCGTCGTGCGTGAGTAATTCCATCGTAGGCTTGCTGGACGGTGATGGGTTGGGTGAGATTTACCATGTAATCAAGTTAGTTTTGTTAGGGTTTGGTCCCTAGTATCCAGTATGTTCTGAGATTGATGTTGCTATGACTTTGCTATGCTTAACGCTTGTCACTAGGGCCCAAGTGCCATGATTTCATATCTGAATCTATTATGTTTTCATGAATATATGTGTGTTCTTTATCCTATCTTGCAAGTCTATAGTCACCTTTAGGTGTTATGATCCGACAACCCCGAAGTGACAATAATCGGGATACTTCTCGGTGATGACCGTAGTTTGAGGAGTTCATGTATTCACTATGTGCTAATGCTTTTTTCCGGTTCTCTATTAAAAGGAGGCCTTAATATCCCTTAGTTTCGCTAGGACCCGCTGCCACGGAGGGTAGGACAAAAGATGTCATGCAAGTTCTTTTCCATAAGCATGTATGACTATTTACGGAATACATGCCTACATTACATTGATGAACTGGAGCTAGTTCTATATCACCCTATATAATAGCTATTACATGAGGAATCACATCCGACATAATTATCCATCACTGATCCATTGCCTACGAGCTTTTCACATCTTGTGTTTCGCTTATTTACTTTTCCATTGCTATTGTTACAATCACTACAAAACCCAAAAATATTACTTTTGCTACTGTTACCTTTATTATCATATTACTTTGCTACTAAATACTTTGCTGCAGATACTGAGTTATCCAGGTGTGGTTGAATTGACAACTCAACTGCTAATACTCAAGAATATTATTTGGCTCCCCTTGTGTTGAATCAATAAATTTGGGTTGAATACTTTACCCTCGAAAGCTGTTGCGATCCCCTACACTTGTGGGTTATTATCCATCTCTCTCGGGCACAATTTCTTCAATATCGCTAATGTGAAAATGCAAAGGATCTGTGGGGCGTCCTCGAAAATATCAACGGAGGAGTTTCAACTCAGAAAGAAGCTCGACTTGATACTATTCGAGAGAAGTTCAATCGCTTCAAGTGCATTGGAAATGAATGTTGTCAGCAAACCTTCGACTGCCTCAGTGACATAGAAAATGAACTTCAAGGACTCGGCGCCAAAAACATCACTGACCATGAAGTTGTGAAGAAACTGCTTCGATCACTTGACACTTCATTTGACACGCTCGTTCTGATGATTCGCGAGCGTCCTGACTTCAAAGACCTCAATTCTGTTGATGTCATGGAAAGATTGAACACTCACGAGGAACAAGAAGAAGAGAAGAGAGATCTGTATGGCTCAACTCAACGCAAAAATCATGCTCTCAAGGCTGTGGCTAAGTCCTCCTCGGATGGAAATGCGGAAGAAGATTCTGATGACCCAGAAAGACTTAGCAAGGATCCACATTGATCACAAAAAGATTCCAACGCTTCCACAAGAAGAGCCAGTTTCAGAAAAGAAGTTCAAGCAACTCTGGGGTTCAAAATCTTCAAAACCCGCTGGAGAATACACCTGCTTCAAGTACAAAAAGTCTAGACACTTCATTTCAGACTGCCCTATCTAGGAAGCTGAAATCCGTGCTAGTGGGAGATATAATTCGGGTAACTATTAAGGCAAAAGCAAGAGCAAGAACTATGACTCCGATGATGAGAAGAAAACAAAGAAATTCTTCAAGAAGAAAGACAACTCCACGTCAAAATCTTCGTCAATATCATCATCAAGAAATCCTTCCAAGTCCACCTCCAACTGCAAGAATACCTCTCGCAAGGCCAAGGCGTACATCGGCAAGGAGATGGATTCTGAAGAAGAAGAATCATCTTCCTCTGAAGAAGAAAATGAGTCTGATGAGGACTCTGACTCGGGCATGGCTGGTATAGCATGCGCCTCTTCTCCTGCAACGAATTTCTTCGGGAACCCATCAAGCGACGATGAAACTCCTGACTACTGCTTCATGGCCAAGGCTTCAAAAGAATAGTTACCCTCCAAACATCACAAGGTTCACTCCAGTGACCAATATTCTTCTGATGAGGATGATCATGCTAAGTTAATCAAAATTGCTAACATTCAACAAAACTCTCTTGAGAAAATTGAGAAACCCCTCAGGAAATCTGAAGGGTTTTTGGTTCAGGAGATGGAGAAATATCAGTCATTGACTGAAGAGTATTCTACTCTCAAGTCACGAATGGATGAACTCTCAATTCGTCATGATTTTCTCTCAATAGACCATGAAATATTGACCTACGATTACCTGAAAAGGAAACAGGAACTCGAGGCGCTGAGAGAGGCTCATGAAGATTTGATGAGAGAAAATTCTCTTCTCACCCAACAACTTAAAGAGAAACCTGAAGTGTTTGAGCCACCATGTTTAAAATGCCTTGAACAAACCAGTGTTGAATCATCTGTGAATGCTAATCCCTGGTCGAGGAAAATGGTTCTGTTTAATATGAAAATGCTAGGTTGAAGGATCTTCTTCGGACCGAAATGTTCAAATCTCTCAAAGAGCATCAAACCCTCTATGATGTTTTGAAGAAATCCATCCTTCACAAAAATCCCAGGAAAGAAGATATTGGTTTCTAAAGGAAACTAAATGAAGATGGTACCTACTGGGAACCTCATCAATATCCTCAAACTATGTGGGTTCTAGCAAAGAACAAAACGCTTGATCCAGCATTACTTTCGGGATACAACTCTCCTATTCCTGAATATCCTGATGACGATTCCCTAGACAACTATAAGTTGTTCAAGAATCAACATGGTGAGACTGTTGCTCACTATGTTGGACCAAACAGCAGAAATGCCCCCCCCCCAAAGAAAGCTATTTGGGTGCCAAAGAAAATTGTTGATGATTTGTGTGTTTCTGCTCGTCTGACCATGTAGGCACAAAGAATTTTACAAAATGAGTATATGTATACTGGGTACAATCATTATGCTCATGCATTTGGAAAGAATTTCAATGCTTACTCTTTCAATTATGCTCGCTCCTCATCGAACAACAACAAAGCTTATCGAAAGAAATCATATCATGCTCGTTCATTTGTTTCGAAGCCACCGGCACATATGTGGGTGGTTAAGAAAGCCTAATTCTTTTACATGACTATGTCTCCGGGTGCACTGAATGGATTATGGATAGTGGATGCACTAGTCATATGACCGGAGACAAATCGTTGTTTGTCAACCCGAACTTAACTGCTTCTCCTTTTAAGTATATCACTTTTGGTGACAACAAGGGAAAGTAACTGGGCTATGTAAAATTGCTATATCCAAGGAAAAATCTATTGATGATGTGCTACTTGTTTAATCCCTTGGATTCCATCTTATGTGAGTTGGCAAGCTATGTGATTTAGGCATGCTAGTTTTATTCTCGATATCCAAATGCATTGTCTTCATGGCCTCTGACAATTCCTTCGTCTTTGAGGGAATTAGAAAGGGTGATCTTTATATTGTGGATTTCTCTAAGGGTCCCTCAGTCTAAACTTGTTTGCTTACAAAAGCAACCAAAGGTTGGATGTGGCACCGAAGACTTGGTCATGCAGGTATGAGAAATTTGTAGACCCTAATGAAGAAAAATCATCTCCGTGGCATTCCTGATGTAAAATTCGACAAGAATTGTCTGTGTGCTCCTTGTGAGGCTGGTAAATTGGCTAAGACGCATCATTCATCCAAGACAGTTAAGACTACAACAAGACCACTTGAAATTCTTCATATGGATTTATTCGGTCTTCAAAATTATGCAAGTTTCGGTGGCAATCATTATGGTGTGGTTATTGTTGATGATTTCTCTTGATACACTTTGGTATTCTTTCTCAAAGACAAGACCTGTATTCAAGATATCTTCAAAAGCTTCCCTAAGAAGGCCCAGAATGAATATGATGTGTGAATTAAGCACGTCAGAAGTGACAATGGAACCAAGTTCAAAAATACTCACATTGCAGAATTCCTCGATGAACATGGTATTACTCATGAGTTCTCTGTTTCATACGCTCCCCAACAGAATGGAGTTGTCGAACAAAAGAACGGAACTCTCATTGAAATGGCGAGAACTATGCTCAGTGAGTACAAAACCCCCATTCTCTTCTAGGTTGATGCTATTAACACTGCTTGTCATGTTATCAATCGTATTTATCTTCACAAGTTCCTTAAGAAAACTTCATATGAGCTTATCACTGGCAAGAAAGCGAATGTTTCTTATCTACGTGTTTTTGGTGCACCTTGTTACATTCTTGATATGAATCATTCCTCCAAGTTTGCACCTAAGGCATATGGAGGTTTTCTTATTGGTTATGGCTCAAACTCACATACATATCGTGTCTATAAATCTCACCACATGAAAGTTATGGAAACAGTAAATGTGCAGTTTGATGAATCTAACGACTCTCAAAAGGAGCACCTGCCAAATATCATAGATGAACCGCTGATATCTGATGTTATTTGGCAAATGGCCATTGGGAGCGTCAAGCCCGTTGATGGAAATGTATCTGAGTCCTCTGATGATGATGCTCCTATGACTCAAAGCAGAACTCATCAAGCCACTGCCGAAGCAAATGCTCCTCTAAATGGAAATGACAATAAAAATCCACATGTCGATCAAAATGGCAATCATGAAGGGAATGATGACACAAATGCTGATGTTGATGATAATGACCATCATGAAGAAAATGCTCATCCTCGTGTGGCAAATCAAGTTGATCATTCACTAATTCTCGATGAAATTGAGAACCGAGGTTATCGACCCACAACTCGCTCACGCACTCGCTTGGCTAACTACTGTGGTAGTTTCTCCTTTGTTTCATTGGCAGAACCTACCAAATATGAAGAAGCCATGAATGATCCAGATTGAATGAATGCCATGCAAGAGGTGTTAGTGCAATTCGAATTAATGATGTGTGGGAGTTGGTTGATAGACCGAATCCCAAGAAGCACAATATCATCAGCACAAAATGGATTTTCCGCAATAAGCAAGATGAAAATGGTATTGTGGTGAGAAACAAAGCATGACTTGTTGCTCAAGGGTACACACAGGTAGAAGGTATTAATTTCGGTGAAACTATGCTCCTGTTGCACGCCTTGAGGCAATTCACATTCTTCTCGCTTATGCAAATTACAATAATAATATCCCGCTTTACCAAATGGATGTGAAAAGTGCTTTCCTCAATGGTGAAAATGATGAGGAAGTTTATGTTAGACAACTACCTGACTTTGAACACCATGAGTTTCCTAACAAAGTTTTCAGGTTGAAGAAAGCTTTATATGTGCTAAAGCAAGCCCCTCGAGCATGGTATGACACCCTTAAGAAGTTTTGGCTCGACAAAGGGTTCAAGCCAGAATCCACAGATCCCACACTTTTTACTCATGCTGTTGACAATGGTTTATTCGTTTGTCAAATCTATGTGGATGATATTATCTTCGCCTGTACTAAGAATGATTGCACTTAGAATTCGGGAAAATGATGTCCGATAAGTATCAAATGTCCATGATGGGTGAACTCAAATTCTTTCTTGGACTGCAAATTCGTCAACAAGCAAATTGCATTTTCATTTCTTAGGAGAAATATCTGAAAGAGTGCCTGAAGAAGTTCAAAATGCAAGATTCCAAAATGAAGGGCTATAAGACTCCAATGCCCATGAATGGTAAGCTAGATGCAGATGTGTATGGTAAGGATTACGATCACAAAGCCTATTGTTCGATGATTGGATCTCTTCTTTACCTATGTGCATCCAGACCTGACATTATGTAGAGTGTTTGCATGTGTGCTCGCTATCAAGCTGCACCGAAAGAATCACATTACCAAGCGGTCAAGCGCACTCTGAGATATTTGGCTCACACCGCCACCTTAGGTTTATGGTATCCTAAGGGAGCACAATTTGATCTTGTTGGTTATTCATACTCGGATTGGGCTGGTGACTTGGTTGATAGGAAATCTACCTCGGGGACATGTCATTTCCTTTGTAGAACATTGGTCTGTTGGTCTTCAAGGAAGCAAAATTGTGTATCTCTTTCCACGGCTGAGGCCGAATATATTGATGCTGGCGCATGTTGCACTAAGTTATTGTGGATAAAGGAAACACTGAAGGATTATGGCATCAAGGTCAAGCAAATCCCTCTATATTGTGATAATGAGAGTGCCATCAAAATTGCACACAATCCTGTGCAGCACTCTTGCACGAAGCATATTGCCATCAGACATCATTTTATTCACAATCATGTTGCTCAAGAGGATATTGTCATCAATCATGTCAAGACCAAAGACAATCTCGCTGATATTTTGACCAAGCCTCTCGACGAGAAAAGATTTTGTGCGTTAGTGAGCTAAATATCCTGGACTTCGCAAACATGCAGTAAGCTGGACTCGACACCCATGCTAACACTTCCACATCTTTGAAGGAATGGGTGCATAACACTTGAAGAGTTTGAAACTTTCGAAAAAGTGAAAGTTTCTTTCTGAGAGTGAATACATTAACGAAGAACTAGACTAACTGGGTGCCACGATAATTGTGTGACAGTCGGGGTCATATAGTTCTTATACGATGGGTTACACCACCACAACTCTTTTTACTTTGTGTTTCTTTTCGATCGATAGATTTGGTTACTGTCCGAATGCATTTCTCTCATAGCTATTTGCTCGTGTGCTTGTGTTTCTGCCTGAGTGAAATGCCTAGGACCCTATTTTCCCTCTGATCTGTCTCTTCCAGTCTGTGTTGATCTGTTGCAATTGCACAATTTTATCTGGAACGAAACTTATCTGGTGTCCTTGACCACGATTAACATTGCGTCCGAACACTAATCTGTTTTGGCAAAAGCTGTCCAATATTTGGGCTTTCCCGCCCAGGTCTAGGCCACAATCTTTGATGGTTGACACATGCAACAAATCAACTACCAGTCCGTCCTACCCATTGAATCGCAATTGTCTCTTCCTAGAGACCGTGCGATCAAAAACCTCAACGTGCGGTTATTTACATTAGCTTATATAAACCGCGTTGTTCCCTTCTTCCACTTTACTCTCTTTCTCCTCACTCTCTCTCTCCAGCAAAACCCTCGCCGTAGTGCTCCACCTTGAGCTCAACGCCAATGACCCCTTCGCCACTTAACTGTTGGAAAGAGGTCACCAGAGTCATTCCATGCCGCCGCGGAACATCTTCTTCCCCGCGCCACCATAGTTGTTGCACGTCACCGAGTTAGGGTACGTGTGGTGCGAACTGGGACCTCCATCCTTCATGCTTCGAGTTCATCCGTGGTTATTCTCTCTGATTTACCACATATCTTAGATCTAGATTTTTACCCTTCTAGTGCGGATGTGGTTTATAGTTATTCCTCGCATCCGAATATATCAGATCTAGGGTTTGTGTTATGTTTCGCTCGAATGTTATGCCTAGCTTGATGTCTATTTTTATTCTCCAGACCTACTAGCTTGATCTATATATGTTTCATTCATTTGAAACATTTCTCAAAGTCCGTATCTGATTCTTCCTCAAAATGTTTTTGTTCGAGAAAACTTTCGCTATGAGCATTTGTGACCTTGTCCCCATTTTCGCTCGTACCCATTCTCTTTCACAGGTGAATGCAGTCTGTTGAGGACTCTGCTAAGCCGCATAGTATGGCTGATGATGAAGATGTATTCATGGGAATTGCTGATGAATCCAAAGCGCCAAATGCAAAGGGCCCAACGGTAGGCCCATCTGCTAGCAAAAGAAAAAAAGCCGAGCCAAATGCAAATGAGCAAGAAGCACATGCTCCAAAGAAAAGGAAAGGTGGCAGGCAACCTCTCACAAATTCAGCACAGTATATCTCACATGATGATTACAACACAGTTCCAGGAGAACATTCAACTCAGAGAAAAAGGCGTGTGCAAAAGATTCGGTGTCATTGGGTAAGGAAGTGGTTCCACTACAAGATGGTTCATCCTTGCTATGCCAAGAACTTTGCCTTCCATCCCCCATGGGGTGACTATCGCAAAATTGGACTCATCAGGGCAGGTGAACCCCAGGAAAGGCCTCAAGCACCTCCAGAAGCTCATGAGTCATCTCCCAAGACACCTGACTCCTACCCCGAAGAAAAGGCCAAGTGCCTCAAGAATGCTGAACAGGGTGCCAAGAAGGCTGAGAAGGAGCAGGCAAGACAAGAAGCAAACCGTCTTCTTATCAAATCAGATGTCGAGAAGGAAAAGGCTGAAGGAAAAGCAGAACGCCGCACGAAGAACAAACATCGTCCAAAATCTGCTGCTCTGAGGAAAAAGAGTGCACCGAGGAGAAGACTTGCTAAGCCTGTTGAAACTGAAAGTGATTCTTCTGATCAAGGTGATTCTCCGCTCACCCGAGAAGAAATTGATGCAACCCTCTCCGAACAAGTGAATGTCACTACATCCACTGTTTTTCCTGATCTTCGAGCGTGTGTTGTCCTAATTGCACCCCAAGAAGAACCCCTTGATAAAAAGACTCCTCAGACTACTATCACAATGGTTGACAAAGTGAATACAGATCCTCATCCTGATGCAATAAATTTGCAAGATATGGTCGTTGAAGCCCTTGTTGGCACAAATAAGCCAAGAGACAAGCTCTCGAAGGAAAAGCTGAAGCGAATCAAAGCTCCTCCTGCCAAGTAGAATGCTCGAAGTGTTGCGTCAGTGAAAGAAAAGGCTGCTCAATTTACTTCAAAGTTAACTCAGCCGTTGGCATCCATGCCTCCGACCGAGCAAAATGTGGCACAACTGCTCCTTCTACACAGACTGCTACACAACCTCAAGATAACCATGCACCACACTATTTCAATCAAGTGTTCATCATGGAACAACTTGATAGATTTGTGGAGAGCATGTTTGATGGAGAAGTGTCATCTTTGCCCATTCCCTCTGAAGTAATTTCTCTGGCTTCTGACCTGGTCAACTACATGAGAAATGACTCAGTCGAGATCAATGACCTCATTGCCCAACTCAAGGAGCTTGACAACCGTATGAAAGCTACGAAATCCAAGTTTGTCATCCAGCAACTTGAAGAATCTTATGAGGATGTCAATAAGGCTTTGAATATCCTTCAGCATAGAAGATTGGGATTTCATTCGGACCTGGATCAAATCGTTCACAAAATTTGCCTCGATCATCAAGCCCAAGCCACTGGCTACGATGATCTTATTAAAGGGGACATTGATTCGTCGAAGCAAAAGAAAATGAAGAAGATAGCGAAGAAGAATGTTCCTCCTCCTCCACCAGATGCTGATTCAGAGAGAGAAAAGTCTTCGGAACGAGCTATTCCTTCGCCACATCTTGAACCAGTTGCAGATGCCCCTACCTTGCCTAGGCCAACTGAAACAGTGCATGTGGCCTCCCCAGCTCCTGCAGAAAATCCTTCTCAACACCAAGTGTCAGAACAAGGTGAAATTCATCAATCTGAACTTCAGGCCTCTCCAGCCCGTGTTGAACCAAATGATTTGGTTCCTCCCTCTGCTCCTCCAACAATTTCTGAAGCAAATCTTCAACTATCTCCAGTGGCCGATAAAGTTCAGTTCCTGACAAAATGTCTTATCCATCTCCTCTGAGAATTTCACTCAATGCTACACAACAAACCTCAGGTGTTGATCCCTCTGCAACAAAATCAATGTCAGCTCATCATTCAGATTCCGTCATCTATGGCGATGAAGTGATTTCTGTTGAAGATGAACTGAACTACCCTTATCTTTGCGAGCGCCTGCCGTTGTTTTCCACCGGTTTTGGCATCAAAGGGCCACTTTTCAATCGGAACACTCATCCGAATTTATTTCAAGAGAGCCCATACAGCAAGCACCGTACTTCTGATTCGCCTTGGTTTTGGACTCAGGAACAGGAAACACACTATTCACAGATTCTTTATGACAGTCTCAAGATTTTCCCTCATGAATTCCCGGATATTGCTGCAATGAAAAACATCAGCTGTTCCAATCAAATATTGTAAGATATCTAAGGCTTTGGTCTCATGCATGTCTTTGCATATTAGTATCAATGGAACCGGGAGATTATTCTTCAATTTTATGCAACACTATATATCTCTGGTGATGAATCTGACACCACAAAGTGGATCATGGCTTGGATGACTGAAGGAACGAATAAATTGCTCTTCCATGAACTTTGTATCTCATTTTCATTTCCCTAACATGGCAAGACTGAAATTTGGGTTCATACTATTGATGCAATCTCTGATGAAGATTTCCAATGCACAATGGACGAAGAGAAAATTCGTGACTACCATGGTCCTCTCCCGCCTGAGCACCTGGCATTCGACAATCAGACCTTATATCATATTCTTACTTACACCCTCTGTCCGCTGGCTGGAATGAATACAGACATCATGATATCTGATGTTCTTCGCAGCACCATCCATGCCATATCACAAGGTTTTATCTTCGATGTCGAAGATATGTTCCTGCGCATACTGATGGATTTAGCTCAGTGCCCCAAAACAATCAAGGTATTTGCGCCCTGGATTCCAAAAGTGGTTGACTATACAATGAAAACCGAATATATCGCCAAAGTTAGTCACAAAAGCTTCATTCCTCCTGTGCGTGATACGCTGAAAGTAATGGAAGATTTCTCTTCGGGAAAAGCACCAGTGTCAAGCTCTTCTGGTTATCACAACACCTTCAATGGACCAAAGCTACCTAAGCGTGATCGTCTTCCGAACACTCAACCTCCTTCACATCTTGAAGTGAGCATGCGCATTCAACAGCTGCTGCTGAAACATATGGCTGAAGACCGTCAAGAGAAAGAGCATTTGGCCGTCGAACTCAATGCTATTCACAACCGAACAAAAGTTGTGCACATGATCACAACAGAAAACAAGAAGCGTTTATGGAAATTGCTTCGAATTTTTTTTCTCCAAGAAGCAACTGAACCACTCTCATCCCCAAGAACTCTATAAGCATATTGATCAAGGATTCTCAACTGAAGGTTTTCAAGATCGTATCACTCCGCCTCTGCCAGCTCGTGAACCAACAACCAATTTACTTTGGATACAGCTGCAAATTGCTCGACGAGTTAGAAGCAACCTCGCCTACTGAGAAACCTACTGAAGAAAATATTCTGTCTCGCAAGACTCAATAGGATGACTCCAATGTACCTTCGTCTTCTCAGCCCCAAGCAAGTCTTGAAGGACCTGCTGTAGCTGCTGACGATGAAGATGTCCCAAACACCTCCGAATCAGAAACTTCTTCGGGCAGTTCTTTGGGCGATGCCTCAGAGTGGATCAGATTCACCTTCTTTCGCACTCATGTTTTTCATCACCTTTTTGACACTCGTTGACAAAAAGGGGGAGAATTACATCGGGAGCTTCGATAGATTCTGCTCTGATGGATTTGGTCTTCCTGTTTATTCGCTCTGTTTTTTGAGGCTTTTGCGTTGTATATTTCCAAGACAATGTATGCCGGTTATTGTGCTCTGATGTAAAACTTTTGATATGGTATGTAATATTAATAACCCCACCTACTTCACTATTCTCTCTCAAAGTATTTATTTTACAGGTGGAATTATTGTCAGAAGTAATGATAGATTGCACTATATTCTCGTTGGATTATCTATCATCAGTGCGAATCATTATCTCGTATGATTGAAAATCCTCCACATACTCAAATGAATTGCAAGGAACTTCATTGTATATCAGTTGATCCTGCATACATCCAGGGGGAGTATATTTTCAACATCGAGTCAAGTACCGCAAGTTCACTCTTGTCTATTCTACATTTCTCTTATCTATCTTCACTTCAATGATTATTGGTTTTGTCAACAACTGTCCAAAAAGGGGGAGATTGTTGGTGCAATGATAGGCCCCTTATGTTTTGGAGTTTGTTGACATAAACAGTATGGGACTGATGTGTTTGCTAGTGCACACAGAGTAACAGGTCCCTGAAGTATCGAGGAATTTGATTCAAATGACGAAGATAATCTTCCTGCTCGGCAGCAAAGGTTATCACCAAAGATAAAGCTAACAAGAGTGACACCTAAAAATTGTTGAAGTTTAAGCAATTGGTTCGGTGCATGTTCGAAGCATATGACTGCGCTCGAGGAAGAATGAAGATGTAGCATTTGTTTCGTTGTTCTTCTTCTTTCATTGAGTCATAGGACCACCGTACTATTAAGAGGGGTGTAGTGTTCGAAGCTTTGATTCTCTGATGCTAAACCCAACCCTATGGAAGTTGTGAGAGAAATCTCTTTGTGCTTCGAGAAAATACTTGCCAGCAAGAGACTGTGATCTTCTTCGCTGCGAGAGATTTGACTCGGACCGAGGAGTTAGCATTACTTGTTGCTCAATTAATGTTACCGTTGCTCCAAAATCCGACCGTTGTGAACGTGTCGGTTGGCCATTGGCTAGACCACGTGTCCAAATGGTCATTTCCCACCAGGGAAGGCTGCGGGTATAAATAGCCACCCCGCACCGGCTTTGTCCGGTGGCTGCTCCGTTTGATTCTGAGAAGATTGTTGAGCAACCCAATCTCCGAGAGATTTGAGTTTAAAACCCACCAAGAGAAAAACCCTAGAGCCGGAGAATTAGATAGTGGTTCAGCATCACTGGAATCTAAGTTTAGTACGCTCCGCCTATTACTCTTGAGAGTTGCAAACTCTCTAGACGGTTAGGTGTCAATTTCTTCAGAGACCAAGAGTAATTGTGGTTCTCGAAGGAGAAGTCTTTAAAGGTTCAAAGATCGCCTTCAAGTATCTACCATGGGTGATCGGCATCAGTTGACGAAACGATTGTCGAGGAGAATAGGGTGAAGAGAGTTTATCTTTCATGTTAAGTCACAACCCCTCCAACCAGACGTAGTCCTTGTGCAGAAGGACGAACTGGTCGAACAAATACCCTATCGCCATTGAGCATCATCGGTTATATCTGCCACCCATGTTTATCTTCGATGCGTTTTCATTCGTATGATGTACTCCGATGCATGTCTTAGTTTTCATTCAACACTCTGTTCTTGTTCACTGTAGTCTGTTTTTCATTCATTCCGATGCTGGGTTCTGAGAGATTTAAGTTTTTCGAAGAAAATTTTAAAACTCCGATTCACCCCCTAAGACTTACTTCATTCCTATACAATTTTTTTGTGCATTAAAATATATAAAATTGAAACTAGAAAATAACAAAGCTTGTGCACGTTTAGTTGTTACTTGTTAGTACTGTACATCCGCTAGGTGACCCCAGCTTGCGAGTTCGAGTCTCTCCCTACAACATTTTGTGTATATATATTAGTTAAATTGCAAAAAATAATAATAATGGAGACAATCAGAATCGACATGAAAATATCAGCTAAACCCTGCTTTCATTTTAAAACAAAAGAAGATGTATCTCTTCACAAACGCGAAAGTTTGTTTGGTGCAATTGTTGGCACACGACATGTCCATACATGACGTTATGAGTTCGAGCCGCCCCCATGCTCCTTTTTAAATTTATTCATCTAGCACGCTGTCAAGCGGGACCCACATGTGCCGAGTAAGGGCTTTTGCGCAATTAAATATAGAGCAGGGGTGTCTACAAAAAACACGCGCCTGTCACTTGGGTCACTAACAGTGGGCTGTGGTCACGTTGGCATGCCATGTAAATGCAGGATACGTCTTGATACGGATGAAGTGACTGTATTTGCATGAAAACGCAAGTTGGATGACCACCAATCCATACTTTTTAAAGTTCTAGCACCAAACCGAACATCTATAGCAAGTTTTTTGACTCCCGGTAATATTACCTCAACTCAAAATGAGCACAAACAATGAGCTAGTACTTGTTTTTCTTCGTCTTATTTATTCTCGTCCCATTCATTTGGCGTGATGTGATAAAGAAAAACAAGTGCAGGAAACAAGAGGCGTGCACACAATAAAGCGACAAGTGGATGAAGATGTCAAGGAGAAATTTATTCATCTAGCACGCTGTCAAGCAGGACCCACATGTGCTGAGTAAGGGCTTTTGCGCAATTAAATATAGAGCAGGGGTGTCTCTCCAAAAAACACGCGCCCGTCAGTTGGGTCACTAACAGTGGGCCGTGATCACGTTGGCATGCCACGTAAATGCAGGATATGTCTGGATACAGATGAAGTGACCGTATTTGCACAAAAACGCAAGTTGGATGACCACCAATCCATACTTTTTGAAGTTCTAGCACCAAACCGAACATCTAAACCAAGTTTTATGACTCCCGGTAATATTACCTCAACTCAAAATAAGCACAAACAATGAGCTAGTACTTGTTTTTCTTCGTCTTATTTATTCTCGTCCCATTCATTTGGCGTGATGTGATAAAGAAAAACAAGTGCAGGAAACAAGAGGCGTGCACACAATAAAGCGACAAGTGGATGAAGATGTCAAGGAGAAATTTATTCATCTAGCACGCTGTCAAGCAGGACCCACATGTGCTGAGTAAGGGCTTTTGCGCAATTAAATATAGAGCAGGGGTGTCTCTCCAAAAACACGCGCCCATCAATTGGGTCACTAACAGTGGGCCGTGATCACGTTGGCATGCCACGTAAATGCAGGATATGTCTGGATACAGATGAAGTGACCGTATTTGCACAAAAACGCAAGTTGGATGACCACCAATCCATACTTTTTGAAGTTCTAGCACCAAACCGAACATCTAAACCAAGTTTTATGACTCCCGGTAATATTACCTCAACTCAAAATAAGCACAAACAATGAGCTAGTACTTGTTTTTCTTCGTCTTATTTATTCTCGTCCCATTCATTTGGCGTGATGTGATAAAGAAAAACAAGTGCAGGAAACAAGAGGCGTGCACACAATAAAGCGACAAGTGGATGAAGATGTCAAGGAGAAATTTATTCATCTAGCACGCTGTCAAGCAGGACCCACATGTGCTGAGTAAGGGCTTTTGCGCAATTAAATATAGAGCAGGGGTGTCTCTCCAAAAAACACGCGCCCGTCAGTTGGGTCACTAACAGTGGGCCGTGATCACGTTGGCATGCCACGTAAATGCAGGATATGTCTGGATACAGATGAAGTGACCGTATTTGCACAAAAACGCAAGTTGGATGACCACCAATCCATACTTTTCAAGTTCTAAAGACCAAACCGAACATCTAAACCAAGTTTTATGACTCCCGGTAATATTACCTCAACTCAAAATAAGCACAAACAATGAGCTAGTACTTGTTTTTCTTCGTCTTATTTATTCTCGTCTCATTCATTTGGCGTGATACGACAAAGAAAAACAAGTGGAAACAAGAGGCGCGCACATAATAAAGCGAAGGTGCGTGGAACACGTTTTCTCCTATCTCGTGCACGACCGGCCGCCTCGGGTCAAGATCACGTCCACGTCACTCGCAATCGCATGGCTAGAGCCAAAAGCCAGTGGACGGAAATGTGGAATTAGTGGGCGGAGCATCACGCAGCGCATCATCTATCTACCGTCAATCGCTATAAAACCACCACGATCTAGGAGAGTTACAGGAGGTGAATATAGAGGAACATCTTATTGGTAATGGTAAAGCTTAGCGAGAGAACCACGATCTAGGAGAGTTACAGGAGGTGAATATAGAGGAACATCTTATTGGTAATGGTAAAAGCTTAGCGAGAGAACCACCAACCGATGGGTAGTTGCACTCTCAGCCATCAAGATCGAACTTCAGGTGTGCTCCATGGCCCATGCCCCTCCTGAAAGCGGCACGTCTAGCTGCAGGTACCATTTGCCTTTTACTACGTGTTTTTGATTCCACAGTAGATCGACCCATAGATCAGCTTCTACTTTCCTCTATCGATTCCCGGCCTCCTTTTCAATCACTAACAAAAGCCTCGCACGTTTTAAAGGTGCTGCAGCAGGAGGCGAAATTCCACCCCTCTGCTTTCCAGGTGCTATAGCTCACTAGCACGCCCTCCCTTCCAGCTCATTTCCATCATATTGTATGCATGTTTTGTGAAAGCGCGAACTATTCTGATGTCTACCGTAGCCAGGCAGCAGCACCAGGTAGCCAGGCATCTCTTCCCAATCTGAAAGCAACGCACCACCACCTCTTGTTATCAGGTCATCAGGGTTATTAATGCATGCGGTCCTGTAACAAACGACAAGTACGCCTAGTTAGTTCTTCTCCCTTTCTTAATAAGACACGGACGCCTCCATCCACGCCTTCAATTCTCTCCCCCCCTATGTCCAAATTTGAGCATCTATGCATCGAACAGCCAAAACGAGGCAGGCATGCATGCATGATGGCAAAATACATTCTTCACACACGGAGTGTAAACATCACGAGAGTAACATTTATGTTGCCTAACAAGAACTGAATGTGCAAAGCAAATGAGGCTCTAGCAATGGCATGTCGAACTCGGAAGAAATTCAGTTAAGGTCGGCCACAGGCCTACCACAGTTCCTCCCTCGGAAATACAGACATGGAAAAAAAGGCATGAGTTAATGTTTGCCTTGTTGAGCTCGACACCAAGGAGCAAGAGCACACTCGCGTAAAGTAAAGATCAAAAGCTAGCTGCCGACCTGACCTGCTTTACTTTCTTCCATGGGAAACATTACATCAGTCACATAGTGACATTAGATGCCATGGCCTTGTACTGACTTCAGGAATGAGTAGCAGCGCAACCACACTAGGATGGCGCTCAGACCTAGTCCAGCTGCATACAGATTCTACGGATTTTCATACAAACGGGGTAAGGACAGGCACACGATCCTGGTACAGAGAACATACTGATATCACCGGCCAAGATTCAGGGATATAAAGTCTGTCAAACCAAGAAACCGTATGCCAGCTGAAACTAGTCCTGCTCGAAACTGGAGCCTGAATAAACAATAAGACACAATCAGCGCATGGAAGGCCGGACTAAGAGAAATGAGAAGATACAATTGATTAGCAAAATGCAGGAAATCTCACATCAAAATAAAATGTAGGAAATCCTTCGCTTGCAGTATAAGAAACTTCTGTGATGGTTGAACCAACATTCAACTTAACCTAGTTACTGGAGAACTTAAAGAATGCTTCCTTTAAAATGGAACTGATAAAGAAGTCTTAACTTGCTGTTCTGCAGGCCTATTAACGTTCGCCGTTGTGGGTCCAGGTAATGTATGGTGGCATTAGCAGTCAAAAGGATGCACAATGGTGCAAGATGATATAGAATGCAGTGCTGCTTGGACCAAGCTTTAGATTCTTATTGAAATATGATGTAGTGCTAGCTTCAGAAAATGTTGGAATGTCCACTTTTCCAAATTTAAAATATTCATTACTTTGTCTAAACTAATTGATACCTTCTTCCATTTGTAAATTTTACACAAACATGCTGACTGCAGAAATTTTACGAGGAAGAAACATAATAATCAGCGTGGAGTGGTAATAGTTACTTACAATCAGACCACACATCGTTCTGTTGGTTGTCAATATGCTCAGGAGGTACTCCAAGGCTAACAAGGATCTTTACAATTTGGTGAATCCTTTCATCTTCCTTGTGACACTTGATTTCAACTACTTTAAGATTCTTTGATACCAAGAATTGTTTTCTTGGCTTGTAACTTTCATCTTTTCCATCCATGGATTGCTGCTGTAGAAAACATAATAGCTAACTGAGATCAACCAACTGCAATGGTGATTTCAAAGACAAAAACTGGTGTAATTAGAAAACATACAGTACCTCACGAAATCTAAGTTGAAGGGTAAGCCTCTCTAGAATTGGTGAGTGCTGAAGAAAGTAAACCAGTCCACCGAAGTCAGCAGCCAGGCACCACTCATTGAGAAACAATGTTTTTAACTTGCTAAACGTATGGCACCATTTAAAATCCCTGGTGCAAATAATCTGGATAAGGTGGAGAGGATTAAATTCTACTTGAGGTCAAACTTTGTAAGTACTTGATTTAGTAACGCTGAATGGAATAGAAGCTACCAGCAGGGTTTCAGATTTGCAGGTTTCTGGTTTAATCAGAAATAAATTAAGCCGTACCATCTAATGTGGAAAAGATTAACGTGTACTATGAAAATAAATATTAATCTTATGCTTTTGGATAGTATAACCATCAGAAGTATAAACTAGCAACGCAGAACACACAGATGCTGATATGCATAATGTACTGTCATTGCGCGAACCAACTATTAGGTGATATCTACAAAGAAACATAATGGTTCAAATGCAAAGTGGCAACATACATGCAATGCCCATAAGCAGCCTCCCTAAGATGTTTCTATTGATGGATACAAATGTACAGGACCAGATGGCAATCAACCCTAGGAGACAGTGAACGTGAAGGCATACCAATTGAGGAGCACTTGTCAACTTCAAATTTGTAGCGTCACATACACCTTTTAGAAGCACACAATCATCGCCTTGACAGAGGCAAGAAGGACATAACTCATCATCACAGTCCCCATAGTAACCACCATTAGGACAATGATCATAACACCCTTGACGTTCATACCATTCTTCATCAAACTTGACAAGTGCCGTTACCAATAACGGCATGCTCTCAAGGGAAGGAGTCCAACCCAAATTGTCAACCAGTTTCAAGGCAGTGAGACTTGGGCAAGAGATACGAGTGCGGCCATACCGGTCAAAGCGGCATATCTCCATAGTTAAGATGCCTTAACGATTTGCACAAGATCTTCTCGGCGCTGATTTTACAATCATACATCTTTAATACCTCTAGCATTGGGCAGCTTGAAAAATTCAGAGTGCATTCCTCAAATTTCACACCAGCAAAATCTAATACTGTCAGGTGCTGGCAGATGAGAGTCACGTTGGGTAGCTGCAGACGCCGACTGTAAACTCGAAGCACCCAAACTCGAAGCACCCGAACATGGCAGGATGCGGCATATCGGAGCCACAGCTCAACGCTGAGGGGTGCGGATGGCTCGTGGAGGTAGGTTCCGATATCCACCTCATGCAGCGGCGCCCGGTCGCGCAGGAGAAGCAGGGCATTGACGAACCAGAGCTCTCCCTCCACTTCTCTATCGAAGGGCACCGGCGCCATGACGCGCACAACGGGCACGGACTTCCAGAGGTTGCGCCAGCGGCGAGCGAGCACGCATGTGCAGACGGACTCGCGCGAGGTAAGGAACGAGCCCAGAGTGCGCTGCCGAAATGAGCGGTGGGCTCTGAATCCTGCCTGAAGCAGCACGGGCCGGGCGGCGGCCACTCTGGGCTCACTATCCCGCTACTTGATCATTGCGGGCCAAAATTTTCTTAATGGGCTGAGCTCCCGTAGAGCGACGCGGCCCAGACGAAGGGCAGGTGCTGAAGGCGGCACACGTGGAGGTGGAGGCGGAGGTGGAGTGCGAAGCAGAAAGGCACAGCACCATTTCCTCGCCTCGCCTCGGTCGGGGCGCGTGTGCGTGGCGTCTCCTCCTCTCTCTTACTTCCTCCTCCCATCCCCATCTCTCCTCCTCCTCCTCCTCAATTCGGAGGAAGCGAGGGCTCGCGCCCGATCGGGTTGGTGGCTCGCCGCGATGGCGACCGACGCCGGCGCCGCCGACAGGAGCTCCGTCTTCCGCAAGCTCCGCGCCAAATCCGACAATAAGGTAACGCGCGTGATCGGTTCCCGCCTCCGTTTGCTCCGATGTGATGTGATTGCCAAGGAAGGGCTTCGTTTCCCTCCCTCCTCCGGCCGCCGGTTCCGCCTCGTTTCATCCCTCTCCTGTGCCCCTCCCTCCTTATGTATCTGTCTGTCTGTGCGTCTGTGTCTGCAGATGTGCTTCGACTGCAACGCCAAGAACCCCACCTGGGCCTCCGTCACCTACGGCGTCTTCCTCTGCATCGACTGCTCCGCCGTCCACCGCAGCCTCGGCGTCCACGTCTCCTTCGTCAGGTCCAATTTCCCGACCTCCTTTCCTCACTACGACGCTTGCCTTTGTGATGCGCTCTGCTTCCAGAATATATAATCAGCCATGCACGTGTAAATTCTGGATTTTTTTAATACGATTTTGGGCCGCCTGGTTAGGGTTTGAAAATTCGTCCATTGTGTATTCCTTCGTGCCTGTCATGCCATGTGAAGTAGCTCTACCGAACTTTGTGAGAGATGGTGCAGGCTTACTGATGAATGTGGATGAGGCCAGCTGTAATTTTGACGCTGGACATTTTTTTACATGGGGGGATTGCAGTTTATTCTGGCATAGATTGTGTGAGTGGAGATGCATAATGTTGGATGCCATTACCAATTGTTCAAAAGCTTCAGCATAACCTGTAAGAAACATGGTAGTGTGTTTTTCTTTCTGCATACTGAACTTTGTAAATCACCTTTTTTGATGCAACATGACTCTTCTGAAGTTGTTGTATGCTCTGTCCAAGTCGGTTTAGCCTGTGTGAATGGATTGTTTATCAGATAGGTCTTGCTATACATGTTTAATACAACGAGTTATTTCCTTCTTCGCCTAACACCTAGCATATTGTCACTATGGAAATTTACTGCATTTCTTGAACTTCAGTACTTCCTGAAAGCACATTCACTGGATTTATTACTGGTGACATTGTACAAAATTTATCACTAAATTTTGGCAATAATCTGCAGGTCAACAAATTTGGATTCATGGACCCCAGAACAGTTGAAAATGATGGTTTATGGGGGAAACAACCGTGCACAAGCTTTCTTTAAGCAGCATGGTTGGACTGATGGTGGGAAGATCGAGGCAAAGTACACTTCAAGAGCTGCTGACTTATACAGACAGTTGCTCCTCAAAGAGGTTTCTAAAAGTTCGACAGAAGATGGCAATAATAGTGGGCCGCCCTCCCCAGTTGCAGCTTCTCAGACTTCAAGCCAAGCAGCTGCATTTCCTGATTTCAAACTGGTAGAGGTGCCGAAAGAAGTTGTGAATGAGCCTGAGTCTGAAATTATTCGTTCACCTAAAGCTCCTACCCATTCATTCAAGAAGCCAATCGGTGGAAAGAAGCCTGGAAGTAAGACTGGTGGACTTGGTGCGCGCAAGCTTACGACAAAGGTACACAGTCTGCAGCTTACACTTAACTAAACTGGGGAGACAGCAGAACTTTTACTTTTCATACAATGACGAGCCAGTAGATTTCCCAGTTTGTGTTAGGAATAAGAAATACTCCCTCCGTCCCATAATGTAAGACGTTTTTTGACACTAGTGTAGTGTCAAAAAACGTCTTACATTATGGGACGGAGGGAGTAGAAGAGTAGCTTCGTGCTGGTACACTCAATTTTGAAGATTTCCACTGAACTTGCCAGTTGCCAAATGTATTTATTTGGTTTCGTTTAGTTTTGTGAAATTCTGTACTAATAACTTTTGTCATTTGCTTTAGCCAAGTGAAAGCCTCTATGAGCAGAAACCTGAAGAGCCAGCTCCTGCCCTGCCATCGGTGGCTGAAAGCACTACAGCTAGGAGCAAATCTCATACTTCCCGATTTGAATATGTGGAAAATGTACCTTCTGCTGGGAGCAGCTCTGCGGAAAACCAGGCATTTGGGCATGTTGCGCCCCCAAAGTCTTCAAACTTTTTCGGTGAATACGGGATGGACAGTGGATATCACAAGAAATCTACTTCTGGTGCATCCAAAATGCAGGTAATGTTTAGTTATCCAGTAGTTGTATCATTTATATGATGATGAATCATGTATATGATAAGTCAGTTATGTAATATTGGTCATTTACTGTCTTAATTTTGCATAAATTGGTAGCCTCTGTCAGTTCAGGGGACAAAGGGGAAGATTTACCATTAAACCAACTTTGGACTCTTTGGGGAAGCATTGCTTTTGATACATATATAATGTGTCTCTAGTTCAGTTCTACTCTTAGGTAAACCAGTTATATGTGGCGGTATGCTTTGAATTAGCTAGCACGCTTTCCGGAAGCACAATTGACTTGGTTCACGTTGATGTCTGATAATGAGTTAACAGCATTACAAGGCTAAAAATGCATGTTGAGGTGGTAGAATATTCACTGTGTTTCATCATTTTGAGAAAATTTGCAGCTTTGAAACTGAATGGCTTGTCTAAAAATTCTTACTGATCGTGATGGTTTCTTTATTCCATCTGTGCATAATGAAGCATTTGAGTGTGTTCCCTCTGGAAATGAGAAAATTGTTTACAGATAGTGAAGTTTAGACTTGTTTTACATATTCTTGTCTTGAGGTCCAGCTTTCAAGCGGCCTGTGAATAATCGATTGTAATAATGATCTCCAGGTTGAGGAAAGTAGTGAAGCAAGACAGAAGTTCTCAAATGCAAAGTCTATTTCATCTTCTCAGTTTTTCGGTGATCAAGCCAATTTAGAAAAAGAGGGCCAAATCTCCCTCCAAAAATTCTCTGTAAGTATATCACTGCGTCTTTTCTGAGAATCTGGGATGATAATAAACTTATTCCTGATCTTTGTTTAGAACAAACCCCAATGCCATGGATCTGGCCTATACGCCCTTGGTTTTTTAATCCCAGGATGTTCTTTTGACCTTTTTATACTCCTACTTATAATTTTGATTTTTATAAGTATAGTAGTTTGTATGCATTTCCATCACAGTTTTTTTTCTTACGTTGATTTCCTTCCAACTTTCCATCACAGTTGATCACCTTGCCCCTAACTCCTCAAGTGAATAATCTGTTTTCAGTACTGCACGGCTTTGCTAGTTTACCTTTTTTGATAGCTCCAGATTGATTGGTACTATGTGTAATACGTTGCTGTAGGGGTCCTCTGCCATTTCAAGTGCTGATCTGTTTGGCCAACAAGCGAACAATTCTAATGTGGATCTGAGTGCCTCGGATTTGATCAACAGAATCTCCTTCCAGGTAACACTGGAGAGGCATCAGCATGCTAGCATGGCTGGTTTCCTTGATGGACTTGTGTTAATGCTCTGTTGACTGGTGCAGGCCACTCAGGACTTGACCTCTCTCAAGAGCATGGCTGGGCAGACTGGGAAGAAGCTGACATCTATGGCGTCCAACATCATATCTGATCTTGATCGGATCCTCTGAGCTGAATTTACATATCACAGGTCTTCAGCGGTCCGCCTCTCCTGATTGTTACTGCATGACAACAGATTGGTGGTGGTGGCTCTGTATAAGAGTCCATAGGAATCTTAAAACTTGAACTCGGTAGAGAAAGAATGAGGATTTTATCACAAATGCTTTCTGGCTAAAGTCGTAATAGCATTTGGAGTTTCGTGGGAACCAGATGGGCGTTGTGCTACCAAAGAAATGCCTTTGCTTTGTAATGACCATTTCATACCATATATGGTTATCAGTACAGGTGTGTCCTTGCCCTATGGAAAGCGAAGTCACCAGCCAGTTGATGCATACATCAAACCAAACCATGCAACAGGGGGGAAACTGGAGTATAGTTCAGCAAAGCTCAGGTGGCCATCTGTTTACAAGTGTCGAAAAATTACAAGTGTCTACTTTCTGCACTGTGAAACCCTTGTGCTAACGGTAATTAGCTACACGCACTTGAGCAGTTTATATAAATGTCCCCTTCTACCTCCGCTTATTCCTGCCTCTCCTGGCCCTCCCTTTTGGTACCCTCGTCTTCTGTAGATAGTTCTTTATGCCGCCATTCGTCTTCCGCTTCTTCGCCGTCATTGCAGCTGATGCAGCCTGGGCGCCCATCCGCTTCCCTACTCTGGTCTCGACTCCGACATCTGCAGTGGGACACAACTGATTGAGAGTAAACTAACATAGATTACAATTGTATAACAAAATAAAGACGCACACAGAATATCAAGCTGTCACGAAGGGAAAAAAAAAATGTTTAAGACAATACACGTTTCATCAACCTTTTCCTTTCAAAATTCTAATGTAAAAAACTTAAAAACAAGAGCGAATTTCCAGTTAATATATAAAAGGGGACTGAATGACTATGGTTTATATCTGATGTTTCCGTTGCTCACATGAGCTCACAAGTGCGTGACAAAAACAGAAGCCAGTTAAACAGCCCCCATCCCTAAAAGGTGTCTCAGAGAAAATCGAAAAGGGCTGGCATGAAACCATGCCAATTTTGTATCCGAATCTAAATGAACTTAGTATTTCACTCGCCATTAGTAATGCGGTCGGAGTTGGAGCCTACTGTTCCGAGCCTTGAAGTGCCAGCACTCCCACGTGCGTGCAGCGATCCAGCAGGAGAATCACAAGAGCCTGCCATCACATCTTCTTCTTCTTCTTCTTCTTCTACAAAAAGAGACAAAACTCATAAAACACCAGCCACCAGCACAACGTACAAACACAGGGACTATTACTGTGCTGTTTCTACTTCGCATTTCATTGATATAGAAGGAGCAGGCTCAGAGAGACCATTGTGGGAAACTTATGTGAGTAAATTTCAGGTTGTTTTCTTTTAATAGAGAAAGAACACACTTACTGTGCAATGTCAAGTTTTCAGGACAGTAGTCTTCATGTTTATGTGATGAGGACTGGAGTAGGTTGCAGCTTCTCCCATTCTCTTGTGATGACCCTATATGGGAGTCTGCATCAAGCACCTCTGATGATGGCCCATTATGGTTCGCTTCCCTGGTGCCATGGCTGGACTGCTCTTTGTTCTCCAATAGGAACGGCAACCCACTAGCGTCTCCATTTTCCACACTTGATAGGGTAAGGGAGGTGGGTTTCTGTGTTCCTCCAGATGGTACTACACCTAGGCTGCAACCCACTTCGTTTTTGTCAGGTACACTGCAAAGGGTACTGCCGTTTTCAATTCCTTGGACTCCTTGTGACAAGCCGGCCGAACTGGAGCCAGCTTCATTTTTCTCTGCTGGTCCACCAAAAAAATGCTCCGTGACATCTTGTTCAAAACTGTCATTGTCACTGTCACTACCACTGCTACTGTAGCTGCCCGCTTTGGGAGCACCATCCTCATCTAATCCTTTGCCCGCCAATTCTTCAAAATAATCCGACAGCAACATTTCCTTCTTCTCAAGTAATGTAGAGAACCACGGGGAAGAACCTTTCTTGACATAGAACAGAACATATGCTTTTTTCTCCAAAAGTCTGTCCTCAGTCATTTTCACAATCTGCACCACGGAAGGTTAGAGCCAGGTAAACTTGGCAAAAGGTTAAAAAAAATATACAAGCAGTAGATAGATTACCTTATCATCGTCAAAGAGAAACCAATCAGTTTCTGATGAGCGGATATAACAAACGTAGTGACCCTTGGCTGTGTTACCCCAGTGTTCTACAACTCCATACAAATCATAGCATTGAGGTTTCTGCAACAACAATGTGCGTCAGCCATATATACTTGGGTGGTTGGGAAATATGATCAAATTAGAAGAAAGTGGACGCACGTCATCAGGGGAGCTCATGAAGGGGTTTAAATCCAGCTCTAACTGATACTTCACCATGTCATGAATCTTAGATATATCACTCCCCAAATTTTGAAACCGCTTGAGCTGGATTACAAGAACTTCTGGAGCCTGCTCCACCTTGAGGTGCTTTTCCATGTTCACACGAGATTTGCATCCATCACAAATGAAATCTTCCACAACCTCAATTTTGGTATAAGATGATAGTGAATCCATGATAGTGTCCATTTGGTTAACCTCCAGGTTAAGGTCAAGGAAAGACTCCAATCTGTCCGAGCAATGATTGCACTTTGGACAATTCAACTGAGCAAATCAAAAACATTTGAGTGAATGATCAATCATACACCAAGTCAGGACGATACTGATGTAACTGGTAGTGAGGATCAACAGACACACACCTGGCTTTTCAGTTGGCCCCCAAAAAATTCTTTGACAATAGAAGATGGTTCCTCAGATTCAGACCTGGGAGCGACTGTTACCTCATCTAATTTATCAAGCAAGCAGCGGAGGAATTCATGTGCATCTTGGTGTTGTCCCTGCTCGAAATCTCGAAATATTGCTACAAACCATTTTATGGAAAACTAAGTTCAGTACATAATCACAGGGATGACTCAAGTATGTAATAATAACATGAATATAATAACTGAAATGGGTTAAATGGACACATAGCTAAACAAGACTTGAATCTCCCTGATAATATAAGCGGCCAACGAAGTATACACAGAAGAAAATTGAAAGTTCAGTTAAACAGACTAACACTCAGCTACACACGACCAACACGATAGGCAAAGGAACCACTGATTTAAGCAGTTTATGAGTATATGGGAAGGAATTTTAAAGGCTCGGTTGAACAAACATACACTTGAGGCGTTTGACAAACTTTCTGGGGTAGAGAACATCTCCTGAGAGCCTGATAACTTCAGAAGCATGGTGTCGTAGGGAGCAGTAACAGCAGAATTCGTCAGAACCAGCTACAGAAAAATCATCAAAAAACCCAATTGAAAACACAATGGTTGATATGAAGAGATGCTCGACAGTAGGTAAACTAGAAGAATGACAGTAGATTGAACTAGATGACTTACTAGGACATGGACCTAGGTGACGATCTTTCAGAAGCTTCGACACCAGAGGAACTGTGTGAACTACACACTGGAGAATACAATTAAGGAAGCATATCCACTTCTCAGGATTACTTAGCGATGCAGCCTATGAAAGCAATGCAAACAGTAAAACAAACACATTTACTTGATCTGAGAGGAAATGAAGCATTGCAAGCATGATGTTGCACATGTCTAGCTTACCACAGGGAAATCATTCTTTCCACGAGTCAGTTTGTACCAAGAACAGCATTGAGTATCTACAAGCTTGTCATCCCAAGAATCCTAGGGCAGAAGACAAAAGTGGAAGATGTCCAAGTCAAACAGACTAAGATATTATCAAAATATCACAAGTGCAAACAATGAAATGTCATGAATGTTTGGATGATAGCATAAAATGAATTACTTCAATATCTTGTCATTATCAGGAATATTAGTACACAGTCAATAGTATATACAAAAGAAGCAATAGGTTGTGCCTACCATCAGACGCGGATTGTACAGATCCATACAATCTTGATCAAATCGTCCAACTGGGTAGCCGTAGCCACGATGTGGATGACCTGGGTAACCATTCCAATCTGGATAACCATTTCCAAGATGTGCACTATGATGCCAATTCGGATAACAGTTCCGACGAAATCCGCCACAATGAAGTTCATGATCATAATATCTAGGATCTCTTTGTTCATGACGGTAACAAAGGCGCGACCTCCTATAGTGGGAACAACCACAAGAATCCTCCAAATTCTGGAGAACAAACAGAACTGAAATGTTAGCTACTATGTAAATATTGGAGTGCATGAGCTTCCAGTTTGTGTTAGATAGAGGGAGAGTGCATGCCACACTAGATAAAATTGGTAAACCAAAGTGGCATTTAGTGATAACTGCACAGTACCAGTAGCAAACAAAATGACAGCTTCAAACAAGAATTGACAGAAATTAGCAAATGCATCAATTATGAAATGCATACATCATCCTCAGGACGTCGGCCTTGCCCGATCCCCTTGTGGTATCTCTCATCTGCTCGACCCAGAAGCCGCAAGAGCTTCCGGTCTTGACAGGTCTCCCAGTCATCCTCATCTGCCAGACCTGGAACCTTTAAGGAATTTTTTTCCTTTGATGTCTCCTCGTGTCCATCATCGGCTGGACCTGGAACCTTGAAGGGAATTTTGTCCTTTGATGTCTCCTCGTGTCCCTCATCGGCTGGACCTGGAACCTTGAAGAGATTTTTGTCTTGTGATTTTTCCTTGTGTCCCTCCTCGGTTGAAGCCGGACCCTGCAATAACCGACCATCCAGAACCCAGGCACCAGATTAGTGATGTTAATGTTGGAAATACGCAGCATTGCAATTTGAGTTGCGGAGCAGCAAACCAAACTAACCACCAAATTCGAATCTGGACCAATCAAATAAGCACCAAACCACAACGAAGATGGACACTTGAAATCAAGCTACCATCTAGTCTAGTGCCAAATCAAGGGGGTAGCCGTCGAAATTAATTTGGGGAAATTAAAACCCTGGAATCGCAAAAGTAGCTACCTATCTAGGGGTAATCAAAGGGGCGCACAGGCACAGCTAACGAAGCAAACACGCGTGAGGAACTCAAAATCTATGTAGATTGCCGCGACGCCATCCCGATCAAGCGCGCGGAGGCCACGGGTAAAATATCTAGGGTGTAACTAAAGCGGCGAGCGCAGGGAAGCAAAATAGGAGGACAAGATATTCCAGCGGATTAATTAGCGCCCGCTTAAGCCCGCCGCAGGTAATTAAACACGATCGGAACTGCCCGATGATCGAGGGATAGAACAGGACTAAACAGACAAAATAGAAGAAGATCGGGCGCGAGGCAAGCATGGACTAGACTAAACACAAAGCAAGGCGGCTACCGATTCGAGCGGCTGGGGCAGCGCCGCGGCGGGCACCGGCTGCTCCTCCTGCTTCTCCTCCGTCTGCGACGGCGGCGACGGCGGCGGCATTGGAGCGACGACCGCGTCCGCGGCGGTGGTAGGCCGCTCCCCGGGCTGCTGCTGCTCCTCCTCCTCCTCCAGCGGCGGCGGCGCCGTCATCGGGTCGACGGGGGCATCCGCGGCATGGGGAGGCTGCTGCTGCTGCTCCTCCTCCTCCTCCAGCAGCGGCGGCGGCGGCGGCGCCGTCATTGGGTCGACGGGGGAGTCCGCGGCATGGGAAGGCTGCTCGCGCTCCTCCTCCGGGCGCGGCATTGGCGCGACGACGATGGTGGCGTCGCCGTCGTCCGCAGCCATGGGAGCTGGCTAGGGTTTTGCGGGGGTTTGGGGGGTGGTGCGCGCGGTGGGTGGGGGCTGGGCGGGGTGGCGCGTCGTCGCGGAGGAAATCGGAACGGGCGCGACGGTGCGTGGGTGGAGGCGGCGAGAGACTTTATATGGCGCGGTCGGAGTCCTCCCCTCCCGTGACCTGGCCGGGTCATTCGGGTCTCGTTCTCGTCGCGTCCTCTTCGTCCTTATCTCTCGCGTTTGGGACCTTTGGGTCGCTACAAGCTACAGCTTCCCCCATCTTTTTTTTCCCAGGGAATGCTACAGGTTCCTCTTTTGTTGCGAGATGCAAGAGCTTTTAGTAACGTGCCAAGCCACGGTTGGCTAACAAAAGAGCCACAGAAATTAGCTATCAACATGATATTTGCCAATATGACAATACCAAAACTTAACTTTGACAATTTCCGTAGAGGCCGGCAAGATATAACCTACCAATGGGTATTTGGCATAGGCAACCAACCAAGCATGCTTTACCCAACAAAATACGATAAATGTTGTGTACGATTTTTCTCCGTTTTACCTACTACCAAATATTGAAGCTTAATTAAGTGCGGAGAAAATTTAACCCCATTATGATATGTGGTCAGACATTTGTTAAATGTCATGTTATTTTAGCCTAAGTTGAGAGCAAATGCACCTTCGCTTTTTTTGCTACATTCATGACCTCTCGCTATTAAGTACTAGTCTTCACTTGAGAGAGAACAAATTGAAATATGTAATGGTTTCTTATGTTGTGTTGTGGTCTACCTTGTTTGAAATTTTGTACTACATTATTATAGTATCATTTTATTTAGCTCGAAACTAGCTCGAGATCGACTCGAATCATTATAAGCTGAGCACGAGTCACTTTCTACAGCTTGACCTCGAGCTTCGCTCGGTTTGAGCTCGCTCAAATTTTAGTATACATTGAGTTAAGCCTAATCCAACTCGCGCGAACTCGATATCGTTACAAGCTGAGCACGAGCCACTTTCTACAGCTCGACCTCGAGCTTCGCTCGGTTTGAACTCGCTCAAATTTTAGTATACATTGAGCTAAGCCTAATCCAACTCGCTCGAACTCGACTCGTTTGTAGCCCTAGCACCATCGACCACAATTGCCCACCCGCAACTGAGACGCATGCTCCGCCCACAAACGCCACGCCTCCCACCGTCCGGGTCGCCGCCCTACCATCCGACAACTCCACGACCAACCAAGGCACCGGCTTTGGTCTTACCAAACCCCAACCACCGACGTAGCCGCCAGCGACCGTCCATACTCGAAGAACGTCAAACCAGAGACCACACAACACTAGGCTGGGGAGAGGGAGAGGAGAGGAGCGAAATGAATCCATGGTCGGCACCCCTGTCGGCGACGGAGGGCCACCCCGTCCCTCCTGACCAGCCCTCCACCAGACACTTCCTGTGTCTTCCCACCATGGTCGCCGTCTCGAACCATGAACCGCTGCCCGCCCACCAAGTGGATAGCCAGAGCCGCCACCACCAGCAACCTAGGAGCCTCGGAGATGCCTTCCCGTGCCGCCCGCCGCAAAATACCAAAAAAATAGTTGTACCTGCTAAACCAATGGTTGAAGAACCACCCAAAATCTATCATACTACTGAAGCTTTCTACTTGGATAATCTTCGATCCATTCGTGCTCATGTTGAAAACCCAACTAGTTTAGTTGAGGGAAAATCATTAAATGAGCATTCTTATTTTGTGCGACACCGCTCATCTCAAAAAAGGAAACTCTTATGGCATCATATTAATAATTAGATCATTGTTGGCGCGCGTTGCTGAGACCACCTGTTTTGGCTCTTAGTAATTACGCATATAAAATAATTTATGTAAATTTACATGCAATTTCCTTAAGTATTTTGCTTTCTTGTAACTTATGCTTGTCTTCATTTAAAAAAGTTGCTATCTAATTAGAGAGGAATTTGAGTGGTATGCAAGAAATTAGTGTCACACACGTTGCTACGCCCATCTATTGTCAATATGACTAATTTCTTTAATTAAAATCATTTAAATTTAGTTGCCTTTTTCTGATGAATAATAACATCATCCACTGGCACTTTTTGAAAAATTAAACATAGTTTCCATATGGTATGTGTATATTTCACATAAATCCACAAAAAATTGGCACATATGTAATAGCACAAAGGTAATCGTGCTTGTTTTAAATTTCACGATGTTAACAAGATATACTGAGATAGTTTATATAAAATTGGTCTAGAATATACCACCACTGTATGTAATTTCCTAAATTGAGTGAAAGAAAATTAACTCTCCGTCCCATTGCCGAGAACCATACTTGACTTAGATTGTCTTCGCCAAGCGGCGAAGACAGATTTTCAATAGTAGTGCCCATATGTAAGTAGCAAAGTAATCTTCACAGCTCACAAAGACCTACTCCCTCTGTCCCATAATATAAGAACGTTTTTGACACTAGTCAAAAATGTTCTTATATTATGGAACGGAGGGAGTATATTGTGTTGCAAGTACTTAGCTTCACATCCGGCGAGGATCTTACCGTCAACAAACATAACTTGATGCTTCGATGCGAGAATAAGTATATTGTTCTATATCTATGGACACTGGGTATGCACGAGGGTACACGAAGATGTCCCTGACTAAACCGCTTCTAACCATTTTTTGTGCCCAATTGGTTCAGGGTTTTTCTTTTTTGTTGAGTATTTATTAGACGCAAGTTTCCACCCAGACTGGACTAATTGCTTCAGCTGCTATTTTCCAACCTTGTTGCAATGCAGGGAGAATCTTGTCAAAGTGAGGATTCTATTTCCTGTGAAAAAATCCACCCCAGTTTAATTGTTCTGGTTTAGATTACTTGGTAGTTGCATTGGGAAGATTTCCCTCAACATCTGCGTCAAATTGGGAAGAAAAATATAACAACAATTCAGAATACATAGTTTATTGGGTGAAAGAGATAAGTTCGCAACCCCTGTCTGCCTTAGAACATCCAATTTGTGTACATAATCTCAAGCTTGTAGCAGTAAGTCACGCCAAACTCGGTGGAATAACGGGAATCAAAGAATTGGGGGTAGAAGTTTTCCTAAATTCCATGGAGAAAGAATTGGGGGGGGGGGGGAGAGATAAGGTAGGAGGGAGGGAAGACTGGTAGAACGCACAAGATGGAGTGGCGCCGGAGCATCAACCATTGCTGCCGGAGAGGCAGAGACTATCTTGGAATTAAGGAACCAAGGAAGAGGAGTGGGCGTATGAACAGTCGGATGACACACAACAGAGACTATATGGACGCGTGTGGAGCGAGTAAGAACACAGAGCGACATGGTAACTGACTTGAAATAATCAGCTCGGTCAGTTAGCGCGTACTATCAATTGCCATTAAAGTCCTGTAGCAACGGTAATTCATTTTTTCATTCGCGAGCGAGTGGACTCCAATCGACAGGAGATGATTCGCTGCCTCATTTAGTGCACCCAGGGTGTTGCCCAACGAGTCGATCTTGTCGCTCGCTTCACATGGACCTCGTCGCCCTCTCGCTCTTCCCACCTAGTAGCATCGCACGACCGGCAAGGGCCAGGTCGCTGGTCGCTCGCCCTGCGAGGCCTGCGGCTGCGGCTGTGGGCTGAGCGTGTGTTGATGCGTGCCCTTTTTTCCATGTGCAAAGCAATGCTGAGAACGGATGACATACAACACTTAAAAAGCCCATTCAGCCCAATTAACAGAAGATCGACGAATTTGTTAGGGGAGCAGCGGCTCAGTCCGTGTAGCACTTTCTGGTATGCAATCGAAAGCCCAGGCGGGACTGCCAAAAAATCAAAGGCCAGAAATGCACACAACTCCATATCCAACGGCCAAAAATGTTGATGGCCTGAGAGGGCTGGAATAGTGCTCTGTTGTAATGTCTTTAAATTTGCATTGCTATGCTTGGAATTTATGTGAAATACATGATCTTACTTGTTGTTCTGAAGACCCTAAAAGCCACCTTCCCTTCCAATGTGAGTTTAAGGATAATGGAATCTTATCTTCTTATGCCAAAGGTGTTTATAATTACTATGATATTGAACAAATTGAAGAATTTGTTTCTTTTAAGGGTGCCTATGAAATTGTTTCTTTGATTGAAAAGTATGATGTTACTCTTTACAAATCTGAATATTTTTGTCATACTTAAATATTGCTATGAAAACTATGTTTCTAATGCTTATGTTGAAGAATTTATTGAGAAAGTCTCCGCTGTCCAAGAAGAGACTAATATTTTGTAGGGAACTATGGAAGAAGAAATTGCTAAAATTGTGAGCTCATTAGATGAAAAAGATGAGGTGAAGAGCAGAGAACAAAAGGACTCTTTATCCCATACATTGTTTAATTTTCCTTTGGGTTTACCGAATGATGGATGTTATGATAATTGCTATGATCTCTTGGATTCATTTAATATTCTTTTTTGATGAAATTGATGCTTGCTATGCTTGTGTGAAGGAAATATGCCCTAGAGGCAATAATAAAGTTATTATTTATTTCCTTATTTCATGATAAATGTTTATTATTCATGCTAGAATTGTATTAACCGGAAACATAATACATGTGTGAATACATAGACAAACATAGTGTCACTAGTATGCCTCTACTTGACTAGATCGTTAATCAAAGATGGTTAAGTTTCCTAACCATAGACATGAGTTGTCATTTGATTAACGGGATCACATCATTAGGAGAATGATGTGATTGACTTGACCCATTCCGTTAGCTTGGCACTTGATCGTTTAGTATGTTGCTATTGCTTTCTTCATGACTTATACATGTTCCTCGTAACTATGAGATTATGCAACTCCGCTTACGGAGGAACACTTTGTGTGCTACCAAATGTCACAACGTAACTGGGTGATTATAAAGGAGCTCTACAGGTGTCTCCGAAGGTACATGTTGGGTTGGCATATTTCGAGATTAGGTTTTGTCACTCCGATTGTCGGAGAGGTATCTGTGGGCCCTCTCGGTACTGCACATCACTATAAGCCTTGCAAGCAATGTAGCTAATGAGTTAGTTACGGAATGATGCATTACGTAACGAGTAAAGAGACTTGCCGGTAACGAGATTGAACTAGGTATTGGATACCGATGATCGAATCTCGGGCAAGTAACATACCGATGACAAAGGGAACAACGTATGTTGTTATGCGGTTTGACCGATAAAGATCTTCGTAGAATATGTGGAAGCCAATATGGGCATCCAGGTCCTGATGAAGTCATGTACCTAGGGTAGGGTCATAGACCTGATCTAAGTACCATACCCAAGGACACCCTCAGAAGAAACTACCTTCCAGTCGACCAAGAGAGACTTCACTCGACGGACTTGAAGGACTCGACCATGAAGACTCACTCGACCACCAGAAGGTCAAGAAGCACTCTATACCGCAACGGTCTGTAATTAAGTAGAATTTATGGTATTTAGGACACTTTATGTGAGGCGTTACCAGTAACGCCTAGACTTAATGTACTTTAAACCCCATTCATCGAGGGCGGAGGGTCAGCAGCACTATATAAGCCACCCCCTCCTCAGTGTAAAGAGTTCGCACCCCTGTAATCCATACACACATAATCCACTCGACCGCCCCCGGGCTCCGAGACGTAGGGCTGTTACTTCCTCTGAGAAGGGCCTGAACTCGTACATCTCTTGTGTTTACAACTGCTCCATAGCTAGGACCTTGCCTCTCCATACCTACCCCCCACTCTACTGTCAGACTTAGTACCACGACAGTTGGCGCCCACCTTGGGGCTGGTGTCTTAGCGATTTTTTTGGAGAAGTTGCGATTCTTCCGAGTACTTTCATCATGGTTGCTGATGGAGTTTTGGTCGAGGGCCGCGAGATCCGTCTCGGCGCTCTCACCTTCATCGCCGACGACTCCGCTTGGCTCCAAGAGGCTCCACTCGACGTTGATGCGCTCCCCGTCCGTGGTGCAACGCATTTTCGCGCATGTGTCCGCGGCGTTCTGCTGCGGCAACCGTCGACTCCGTATCGGTCGACTCCCCTATCGGTCACCCTCCCGGTCTCCCGCCAGCGCAAGTGCTCTGGTCGGTCGAGGCTCCAGCGGTGGGTGAGGCACACGGTGGCTCGCCAGACGGCCACCACCTGTTGCGTAATCGAGCCCGACGAATCCTCTACGGCTGCTCGATTTGTCGACCGCTCGTGAGACTGCATCCGAAAAGCGAAGCGATGATCCGTGGCGGAAATCTTGATGGTCAACGGACCTCGCAGCCCTCCCGGTTTCCCCCGCGAGGACGGGGTAGACGGTGGAGGCGACCCCGCACAAGTCCACGAAGAGTACCAACCCGAGCCACTCAATTCCCTGCAAAGGGAAGAACTTCGCCGCAGAACATGGACGCCGCGATACTCCCATCGCGGAGAAACCCCGAGGCTCGCGCTTGGAGGAAGCACGCTTGCCAACTTGGCTGAACGCGCTCGTCTCGAGAATCTTCAGCGAGCACTCGACGAAGCAATGTGTGACGAAGTACCGACGCCAATCGACGCCAACTCTTCCCGCCGACTCGTATATCGAACCCCAATTCAGAAATTAGCAACTGCAACCCGTATAGCAGAGTCCATCCAGCCTCTAAGTCGGAAGTGGCGGAGGCTTGATGCGATCGAGATTTGCTCCGGCGCAGGAGATCGAAATTCAGCCGTGTCGCAGTCATGCAACAGAATTCACAGTCGATCCGTCGCTGCGAATACGGTTCAGTCGGCTCACAGTCCCAGATCGCCTCCGTGGCGTGAAGGACGCGAGAATCGGCGAGACCAGTACGGTGACCGACATGATCGTGATGATAGGCGTCGAGTGCCCACTCCCCCCCGAGGGGTGGGTCTTACGCTACTCGGCAGCAGGACGACAGGCGTCAACTCAGTGTGGGGCGAAGAGCTCCGGTCGACCCCCGGGAACCAGGCTTCGACGCGCGATCCATCATCATGCAAGGCTTGGTCGACTGGAACAGAGCTCATTGAGGCGGCCCTGACAGAGATGCGCCCACAAGCAGTCGAGTGCATGTTTCTGGTCCGGAATGTTTCGGCAGGGCTATCAGAGCCGCGGTGATTCCCCCCAATTTCAGGTTGGCAACTGGAGTAAGCAAGTTCACCGGTGAGTCTAAGCCTGAAACTTGGCTTGAAGACTACCGAGTGGCTGTACAGATCGGTGGTGGGAATGACGAGGTGGCCATGAAGCATTTGCCACTCATGTTGGAAGGTTCTGCCAGAGCATGGTTGAATCAGTTACCTCCAAGCAGCATTTACACTTGGGAAGATTTGTCCCGAGTGTTCGTCAGAACATTTGAGGGAACTTGTAAGCGACCAGCTAGATTGACCGAGCTGCAAGTTTGTGTGCAGAAGACGAATGAGACTCTCAGAGAGTATATTCAGAGATGGATCACTTTGCATCATACCATGGAGAACGTGTCTGATCATCAGGCAGTCTGCGCCTTCAAGGATGGTGTTAAGAACAGAGAATTGAGTTTGAAGTTTGGTCGAACCGGAGACATGACCCTGAGTCGAATGATGGAGATTGCCACCAAGTATGCCAACGGCGAAGAGGAAGACCGACTCCGAAGCGGCAAGTACAAGCCGAGTCAGTCGGAGAAGGGAAACACCAGTCGGAAGCAGAAGCGGAAGGCCGAACCAGCAGCTCCTGGAGAGGCTCTGGCCGTGACTCAGGGCAAGTTCAAAGGGAAACCCAAAGGATCCTGGAACCCCAAGAAGGTGAAGGATAAAGAAGGAAATGACGTGATGGACATGCCGTGTCACATCCACACGAAGAAAGACGAAGAGGGTAATATCATCTACCCGAAGCATACCACTCGCCAGTGTCGACTCCTGATCCAGCAGTTCCAAGGAAAGCAGTCCAAGGACAAGGAAAAGGAGTCGGACAAAGCCAAGACAAGGAAGACAAGTGAGGAGGATATCCTCATGTTAACTCCACTGATGATTTTTGCGGATGTGGAAAGTAAGAGCCGATCAAGGTTATTAATCGTGAGGTGAACATGGTCGCCCGCGAAACCGAAGTTATCCGAGATGGTCCCAAACACCCATCACATTCACCACCGATCACCCGACTCATATAGCCACCCACGGGAGGCAAGCTTTGGTGGTCGACCCGGTTGTCGAAGGCACTCGCCGACGAAGGTGCTGATGGAAGGTGGTAGCGGATCGAACTTATTGTATGCGGACACGCTGAAGGGAATGGGCATTCCGATGTCCCGATCGAGCACCAAGAATATGAGTTTTCATGGGGTTATACCAGAAAGAAAGCCGAGTCACTCGCCAAATAGCTCGACGTGGTGTTTGGTGATTCAAAGCATTTTCGCAAGGAGAAGCCGACGCTTGAGGTCGTGGATTTTCGTGAGCGCGTACCACGCTATTTTGGGAGACCAGCTTACGCGACGGTTCATGGCTCGACCATGTTACGGTACCTCAAACTCAAGATGCCCGCCCCAAAGGAGTGATCACCGCCACGGTGATCGGAAAAAGGCGTAAGAGTGTTTCGAAAAGGCTCATAGATTGCCGATTCCTGTGATAGCGGTCGAGTTTGAAGAATATAAGCAAAATGCGGATCCGAGTGATTTGTCATGAGCCAAGAAGCCCGCCACAGAGTCAGATTTCGATCGTCCGGTGAGACGGCGCGCCCACATTCACCCGACCGACCCCAATGCAGCTCCGACCCACATCTCCACAACACTCGACCCGAAATAGGAAGAAGCGCTAATCCAGTTCCTCCGTGAGAACTGGGACATTTTTGCATGGAAGCCAGCTGACATGCCGGGTGTTCCCAGGGGACTGGCTGAGCATCATCTTAGAGTCGACTCAGCAGCAAAACCAGTTAAAGAACATCGCGGCGGTCCGCCGTCCAGAAGAGAAAAGCTATTGGTGAGGATGTGGCTCGACTATTGGCGGCAGGATTTATCCGAGAGATATACCACTCCGAGTGGCTCGCCAATGTCGTCATGGTTCCTAAGAAGGACAACTCACTCCGAATGTGCATTGATTTCAAGCACATCAATCAGGCCTGCCCGAAAGATCATTTTCCTCTCCCTCGCATTGATCAAATTGTTGACTCGACCGCGGGATGCGAGATTGTCTTTTCTAGACGCTTATTCGGTACCATCGGATCCGTCAGACGACCCGATGAGATAAAAACAGCTTTCATCACTCCATTCGGTGCTTCGCTATATCACCATGCCATTCGCCTCAAGAATGCCAGAGCCACGCTTATGCAAATGATTCGAAGTGTTTGCTCACTCAAATCAGTCGGAATGTGGAAGCGTATATGGATGATATCGTGGTCAAGTCACGAAAAGGTTCCGACCTGCTCACTGACCTCGCCGAAACATTTGCCAACCTTAGAAGGTATGATATCAAGCTCAATCCATCAAAGTGCACATTCGGAGTTCCTAGTGGCAAGTTACTCGGCTTTCTCGTTTCCGAACGAGGAATCGACGCTAATCCAGAAAAGATCGGCACTATACTCCGAATGAAATGCCCCGTGCGAGTGCACGATATCCAGAAGCTTACTGGATGCTTGGCCGCATTAAGTCGATTCATCTCACGACTCGGTGAAAAGGCATTGCCTCTTTACCGACTGATGAAGAAGGCAGACAAGTTCGAGTGGACTCGAGGTCGATGCAGCATTTGCCGAGCTAAAAGCTCGCTCTCCACCCAGCCGGTGCTTGCTGCTCCAATCGGCAAAGAGCCTCTGTTGCTTTATATCGCAGCCACAGGACAAGTCGTCAAGATCTGATTTACGGTCGAAAGGGAAGAAGAAGGAAAACCTTCAAAGTTCAGCGCCAAAGTATTATCTCGTCAAGTTTTGACTCCATCCAAGCAGAGATACCTCATTATCAAAAGCTTGTGTATGGGATATACATGACCACGAAGAAGGTTGCTCATTATTTCTCCGATCAGTCCATCACGATCGTCGATGCTCCACTTTCGAGATTCGCACAATAGAGATGCAACGGTCGAGTGGCTAAATGGGCGATTGAACTTCTTCCCTTGATATCAAGTTTGAGGCAAAGAAAGCCATTAAGTCCCAAGCAATAGCAGATTTCCTTGCCGAGTGGATTGAACAACAGCAACCAGGTCAAGTTCACTCGGAGCATTGGACTATGTTTTTGACGGCTCTAAGATGTTGAATGGTTCCGTCTTTGGGTTGTCTTGGTTTCCCCAGAGGAGATAAGCTCGATATGTGCTCCAGATTCACTTTGATTCCTCCAACAATGAGGCGAGTAGGAGGCCCTTTTGTATGGGTTATGCATGGCCATTTCACTCGGCGTCCGTCGCCTTGGTCTATGGCGACTCAGATTTAGTGGTCAACCAAGTGATGAAGGAGGACGCGAGAAGCCCAGCCATGATTTGGATATCGCAATGCAAAGGAGGAAGCTGGAAAAGAAGTTTGAGGGGTTAGAGCTCCATCATATACCCCGATCAAGAATCAAGCGGTGATGATCCGCAAAGATAGGTTCCAAGAGAGAAGCCATTCGAGTGGTGTGTTCTTGGAGCATATACATACTCCATCACCAAAGAAGATCCTTTCACCGAAGAAGCCCGCAGCCCAAGAGTGCCACAGATCCGATCAAGTAGAAGTCCCAAAGAAGTGGTCGACTTGGTCATGGAGGTCTTAGTGGTCATTCCCGATCGACAGTTCCATATATCGCGATATCCCGAGAAAAGAACTCCGGAGGATGAGGAAGAGGCTCAACAGATCGTCCGTCGATCCAAGGCCTTTACCGTAATCAAAGGACAGTTAGTACTGAGAGAGCGCGATCGAGTTGGTCGAAGTGCATAACGCCGAAAGAAGGTCGAATCATCCTTGATGATATCCACTCGGGGACCTATGGTCATCATGCGTCCTCTCGGACCATCATGGCCAAAGCATACCGAGCCGGATTTTACTGGCCAAAGGCAAATGAGATGGCAAAGGAAATAGTGGACAAGTGCGAAGGATGTCAGTTCTACTCCAATATGTCACACAAGCCTGCGTCAGCTCTGAAGACCATACCACTCGTCTGGACCTTCGCAGTATGGGGGTTGTATATGGTGGGGCCCTTGAGAACAGGTCGAAGCGGTTTCACGCATGTACTGGTTGCAGTCGACAAGTTCACCAAGTGGATTGAGGCTAAACCCATCAAGAACCTTGACGCCGGTACTGCTGTTAGCTTCATCAAGGAACTGATATTCAGATATGGAGTCCCGCACAGCATCATTACAGATAATGGGTCAAACTTCGACTCGGAGGAATTCAGGGATTTCTGCACCTCTCAAGGCACACGAGTCGACTACGCTTCGGTCGCCCATCCACAGTCGAATGGACAAGTGGAGCGAGCTAATGGCTTGATCCTCAAAGGGTTGAAACCCCGACTGATGCGTGATCTCAAGCATGCGGCTGGAGCATGGGTCGATGAACTTCCCTCAGTGCTTTGGGGTCTACGGACCACACCGAATCGGTCGACCGGGAGAACTCCATTCTTCTTGGTCTATGGAGCTGAAGCAGTCTTGCCGAGTGATCTTCTCCACAATGCTCCTCGAGTTGAACTTTACAACGAAGCTGAAGCTGAACAAGCGCGGCAGGACGCAGTCGACCTTTTAGAGGAAGAAAGGGAGATGGCTCTGATATGATCGACCATCTATCAACAAGACTTGCATCGCTTCCACGCCAGAAACGTGAAGAGTCGGGCCTTCCAGGAAGGAGATTTGGTTCTCCGAGTGGACCAGCAGAAACAACACAAGCTTGCTCCTTCTTGGGAAGGACCCTTCATCGTCACCAAGGTTCTCCACAATGGAGCATACTGTATCTACAACGTCAAGCACAATATCGACGAGCCCCGGGCTTGGAACGCGGAGCTACTCCGCCCATTTTACACTTAAGTTTTCACTCGGATGAGTTGTAATAAAAATACTTCCGTAGTTCATGGCTTGCAAAATAATAGTGTCATAATTTCCCCGATGATTTTTGTCACTTTTATTTGTTCAGTAAAATTTCCCCTCGGTGGGTGACTTAGCTGCGAATCCGTTTAGCCTAAGTTTGTAAAAAATCCTTGTCGAGTGGTGAGCCGACTCCCACTGGGGCTTAGCCTGAACCCGTTTAGCCTAAGTTTAAATAAAATCCTACCAAGTGGTGAGCCAGACTCCCACTCGGGGGCTTAGCTGCGAACCCGTTTCGCCTAAGTTTAAATAAAATCCTACCGAGTGGTGAGCCAGACTCCCACTCGGGGGCTTAGCTGCAGTCCAAGTACTCGCCTAAGTTTGAATAAAATCCTACCGAGTGGTGAGTCAGACTCCCACTCGGGGGCTTAGCTGCAGTCCAAGTACTCGCCTAAGTTTGAATAAAATCCTACCGAGTGGTGAGCCAGACTCCCACTCGGGGGCTTAGCTGCAGTCTAAACACTCGCCTAAGTTCAAATACAACGTGCACTCGCAAGGAGGATGAAGTACCGGTCGACTGCGACCCTCTCCTCTGAGCTACGCCACAAGTACAATGTGCGGTCGCAAGGAGGACGAGGTGCAGGTCGACTGCGACCCTCTCCTCTGAGCTATGCCACAAGTACAATGTGCGGTGCAAGGAGGACGAGGTGCAGTCGATCATGCGACCCTCTCCTCTGAGCTCGCCACAAATACAACGTCTTGGCGCCATGAGGAGGACGAGGTGCAGGTCGATCATGACCCTCTCCTCGAGCTACGCCACAAGTACAATGTGCGGTCGCAAGGAGGACGAGGTGCAGGTCGACTGCGACCCTCTCCTCTGAGCTACGCCACAAGTACAACGTGAAAATCCTACCGAGTGAGGAGCAAACCTTCCACTCGGGGGCTTAGCTGCAGCCCAGTGCTCGCCTAACTTATAAAAAATCCTACCGAGTGAGGAGCAAACCTCCCACTCGGGGGCTTAGCTGTAGCCCAGTGCTCGCTTAAGTTATAAAAATCCTACCGAGTGAGGAGCAAACCTCCCACTCGGGGGCTTAGCTGCAGCCCAGTGCTCGCCTAAGTTATAAAAAAATCCTACCGAGTGAGGAGCAAAACCCCCACTCGGGGGCTTAGCTGCAGCCCAGCGCTCGCCTAAGTTATAAAAAATCCTACCGAGTGAGGAGCAAACCTCCCACTCGGGGGCTTAGCTGCAGCCCAGTGCCTGCCTAAGTTATAAAAATCCTACCAAGTGAGGAGCAAACCTCCCACTCGGAGGCTTAGCCGCAGCCCAGCGCCTCCCTAAGTAAATTGAAGAATAAGTCGACTGTAGTAAGCATCTCGTTTTAAACCTGCAAAAGACATTTCAAGCCAAATGCGAGCAAGCCAAATGCGAGCATATTCAAACGTCGAATCCAAGTTCAGATGGATACCTAAAGGAACCGAAAGTGCTCAGGTGCTAAGCCTGTTAAGGTTTATCGGTTACAAAATCACTCGGCATACCGAGGCAAATTTAAAATATCGAGCTCAAGAAGTTTTTTACCCCTCCTGTGGAGGGCTGGAAGGTGCAACAAACTCATCAAGATCAATTCCGTCCGTGATCCGAGTGGCAGCAGCAATGAAAGTCTCCATGAAAGACCGGAAATCATACTTCTTGGTGTTAGCCACTCGAAGAGCCGCCAGCTTGTCCTCTCTCGCATCCTTGCAATGGACTCGGGCCAGACACAGAGCGACATCTGTGCCACACCTAGCAGAAGACTTCTTCCACTCCTGCACTCGACCAGGGACTGTGTTTAGTCAAGCCATCAAGACTCGAGGTCATTTTGGAGCGTCTCCCTGGGCCAGAGCGTAGTGTCAATGCGGGAAGTGGCGACCTTCAGCCTTGCAAGATAGTCAACGACAGCAGCAACGCGAGACTCGAGCCGGAACACGTTCATGGCAACCTCATCATTCACCGGAGAGTTGATGGGATCCAGGTTTGGTTCCAGTCGACTAGTTTCCTCTTCAAAGTTTTGGCAAAATTCTGCAAGTACGATCGCCGAGTCAAGGCAATGGTCGAATGGAAGGATCACTGTAAAAATGATTTATTGGCACAAAGGATTACCTTCGAGCATGAGGAACAACTTCTTGGCAAGTCCGCTTAGATAGGCCTCCAGATCATTCTTCTTCCCAGCCAACTGACTGGCCTTGTCATTCAGAGCAGCTTTGTCGCTTTTCAGTCGACTGACCTCCTTGTTAGCAATAGCGAGAGCAGCTTTCAGATTGGTGTTTTCTTCTTCAAGCTTGGTGACTGAAGCTAACTTCTCGTCTGCGAGCTTGGTCTTCTCAGCTAGCTCAAGGTCTTTCTTCTTCTGGGCTTCCTTCACTTTGCCTCGCAGTTACAAAGAAGATCAGATTTTGAAACAAATGAAGTGCAAAAGCAGTCGTCGAGGCCTCACCAAACGTACCTTTGGTCTCCTCCTTCGCCTTCGTCAGATTCTCCTGGACCAGCTTCAGATGAAGCTCGAGCTGGATATGCTTGTTCTCCAGCTCGGTATAACGAGCCGCCAGGTCACAGGATTTCTACGAAGAAACAATCGACAAAATGTCAAAGATAATTCACTTCTGAGTGACTAAGGGAAAATCATGCGTTTCTAAGACTACATCCAAATACAAACATTCAACCGTAGTCTCGGGGACTACACCCAGTGGGTGCACTCAGCGTGCCCCCACTAGTTTTATCAAGATAGAGTCGACCAGTCGACCAAAAAAAAGAGAGAAACTCATGTTCTATAGACTGTAGCCGACTGCCAGCAGTCGACCACAGTCTCGGGGACTACACCCAGTGGGTGCACTCAGCGTGCCCCCACCAGTTCGAGAAATCCATTCGACTTAGTCGAATGACGGAAGAACTTAACTTATAAAGCCTATGGTCGACTGCCAGCAGTCGACCATAGCCTTGGGGACTACACCCAGCGGGTGCACTCAGCGTGCCCCCGCTAAACCGGAGTTTCAATCGACACACCCAGCGGGTGACTACTATGCATTCCGAAAAGAAAGATTTTTCAGAAATCATATCCTAACAGAACAGGCGATGACCGACTGACCTGAACATTGCTTTGAAGAGCAGAACTAGCGTCATAGGCTGCCTGGCTAGCCTCCCGGATGGCCTTCACCTGCTCCATCATGACTCCCGCCTGGCGTATCGCTTCCTTGGCAGCACTGGCTTGGTCCTCTGGGACGTAGTGTGTAGAGAAGAGAGAAGGGTGTGCAGCACTCGACGACGCAGGATGAGCACTCGTCAGCGGCACCGCGAAAGATACGGTGTGCCGAGTGGTGTTCTCCTCCTCCGCGACCAGAGTCTCGGGTGCCGTCACATCCCGAGCCACCCTGCCGGCAGATGCTTTCCTGCTCCTCCTGTGCTTCAGCGGTTCCTCGTCATCGTCGTTGTCGGGAAGGGTGATAACGACATTAGATGGAGCTGCAGAAGAGAATCAGAATTAGAGACCAAGAGCCAATCGACTAAAAAACGGAATTAAGAGAGTGGTACCAGGTTTTGAGGTTGCAGCGTCCTCCATCTCATGATCGTCAGCCCTGGCTGAGGTATCGGAAGTAGCAGCACTGCAATTCCAAAAATCAGTCGGTTAACTCATGAGTCGACCAAAAATAAGCTCATATAAAACAAGAAGACTCAAGCAGCATTTTTACCCTGATATAGTGGGGATCGACACCATCATCTTCGGCAGGACCTTGGTCGGTTTTGACGGTGCCACCCTGGATTGCTTCGGAGCCTTTTCAGTCGGCGCCGGAGAAGTGGTCCGAGGGCGTTTGGTCGACTGCACGACAGTCGCCACCCCCTTGGCGCGTTTAGTCGCAGGGTCATGGACAAGCTTCGATCTCCTTTCCGAGCGCAGCGGTGCAACATCCTCCTCCTCCTCCTCTTCTTCTTCCTCCCCATCGGAGTCGTCATCATCATCATCTTCAGCGGCATCTGAGTCCCACTCCTCCTGGCTTTCGCCTCCACTCGCCTCCCCTTCCTCAGTCGGAGTCTGCGCTCCATTGGGCATCGAGTATAGTTCGGTGAGGGCCTGTCAGACATCAAGACAAAGATCAATTTGTGGCGAAAACGGAATAAGTATCTCAAGAATACAATTGGAGGTAAAGTGGGCATACCTTGTCTGGAATGCTGGAATGGTCGAGTGGTGGAATCCTCCTGGCTCCACGAGGGTTATCCTTGTTCCCAGTGACCGCGGCCATCCACCTCTCCAGCGTGGCATCGTCGACTGCTTCTGGATTGATCCGAGTCTCATCTTCGGTTCCGCAGTATAGCCACATGCATGGCCTCGGTACTGAAGAGGCAGGATACGTCGCCTAAGAAAAACCTCCAAGAGATCCATACTCGTCACTCCTTCCCGAACCAACTGGACTACCCGCTCCATCAACATCTTCACGCCGCCTTTATCCTCCGGTGCACCTTCGAGAGGAGGGTCTGCTGGCTCGGTCCATGGTAAACGGAGGAGACCACTGATCGCCTTCGGCGCCGACTCGCTTCGGCAAGAAACCAAGTCGATCGCCACCTCTAACCGACTCAGGAAGGGTCATGGTTGGGAAGGTGCTCTTATTCCTCATCTGGATCCCCAGACCTCCACACATCTGAATAATCTTGGTTTTATCGTCATCTTGACTCGCCTTCTTCACGGTCTGAGAGCGACACGTGAATATATGCTTGAACAGACCCCAGTGCGGTCGGCAACCCAGAAAGTTCTCACACATGGATACAAAGGCAGCGAGGTAGGCGATAGAGTTCGGGTTGAAGTGGTGGAGTTGCGCCCCAAAGAAGTTCAAGAAACCACGGAAGAAAACACTCGGCGGCAAAGAAAACCCACGGTCGACGTGGGTAGCCAGAAGAACACACTCACCCTCTTCCGGCTGGGGTTGCCACTCGTTCCCCGGGAGCCTTGCTGCTCCGTGGGGGATCAGACCGTCGTTGGCCATGTCGGTGAGATCCTTCTCAGTGATGGCCGACCGGATCCAATCTCCTTGGACCCAGCCATGCGGCAAACGAGATCTCGAAGAAGACCCGCCCCGACTGGATGCTCTCCCTTTCGCCTTCGCCTTACCTGTCATTGCCGCTTTCTTGGCAAGCTCTAGCGCCATGTCTTCTCCTTCACCATTGTTGCCGGTGAAGCGTACGAGGAGCGATTGCGCGGAGGCGAGAGCGGGCGCAGTGGGCGGAGGCGGAGAGGGCAGAAGGAGAATGGAGAGATACTGTTCAAAAACCCTCGCCGGGCGCCTTTATAAGAACGCTTCCGAGTGGATGACAGGTGGGCCCGGGTGATCCAATCACATCCCGAAACAGTCGCGCGTACGCGATGCGTGGAGAAAAAGGTGGTGCGGGAATCGAGGCGTCTATGCCCTATCCCAACCGAGCGCCACGGTCCGCCCCGCTTCGCGCGCTTCCCCAAATTTCGTATCCCACAAAATCCGCGAACGGCAGATGGATCTGTCAGGCGCAAGATTTCCTGCGATCCGTCGCTTGGGAATTGTTAAGTTCAAAAGTTCACTCGACGAAAGAAAAGAATGGATCAAGGCGACTGAAGAAAAGTTGCGGATTATCAACGAAGAGATTATTGGTCCAAGACGATACATATCCAGAACGCAAAAGCAGGTCGGAAATAATATCAACTCCTTCATCACTCAAACCCCAATCCATTCGGGGGCTAATGATGAAGTCATGTACCTAGGGTAGGGTCATAGACCTGATCTAAGTACCCTACCCAAGGACACCCTCAGAAGAAACTACCTTCCAGTCGACCAAGAGAGACTTCACTCGATGGACTTGAAGGACTCGACCATGAAGACTCACTCGACCACCAGAAGGTCAAGAAGCACTCTGTACCGCAACGGTCTGTAATTAAGTAGACTTTATGGTATTTAGGACACTTTATGTGAGGCGCTACCATGAACGCCTAGACTTAATGTACTTTAAACCCCAGACATCGAGGGCCGGAGGGTCAGCGGCACTATATAAGCCACCCTCCTCAAAGGTAAAGGGTTCGCACCCCTGTAATCCATACACACATAATCCACTCGACCTCCCCCGGGCTCCGAGACGTAGGGCTGTTACTTCCTCCGAGAAGGGCCTGAACTCGTACATCTCTTGTGTTTACAACTGCTCCATAGCTAGGACCTTGCCTCTCCATACCTACCCCCACTCTACTGTCAGACTTAGTACCACGACAGGTCCCGCTATTGGTTATTGACCGGAAACGTGTCTCGGTCATGTCTACATAGTTCTCGAACTCGTAGGGTCCGCACGCTTAATGTTTCGTTGACGATATAGTATTATATGAGTTATGCATGTTGGTAACTGAATGTTTTTCGGAGTCCCGGATGAGATCATGGACATGACGAGGAACTCCGGAATGGTCCAGAGATAAAGTTTGATATATGGGATAATAGTGTTTGATCTCCTAAGGGTTCCGAATTCACCGTAAGGGGTTCCGGTGTTTCCCAAAATGTTTGGGTACGAGAACACGTTATTTGGGCCAAAGGGAAAGCCCACAAGGTTTTGGAAAGCGCAAAAGGAAGTTTTATGAGTCCAGGGCCACATGCCGTGGTCCTCGGCGTGCAGGTCCAGACAGCAGGAACCTGGCGTCTGCCCCGAGTCCGAGAAGGACTCTTGCCTTTCGGGTGAAACCAACTTTGTGGAGGCTTTTACTCCAAGTTTCGACCCCAAGGCTCAACATATAAATAGAGGGGCAGGGCTAGCACCAAAGACACATCAAGAAACACCAAGCCATGTGCCGGCAACCCCATCCCCTCTAGTTTATCCTCCGTCATAGTTTCCGTAGTGCTTAGGCAAAGCCCTACGGAGATTGTTCTTCACCAATACCGTCACCACGAGGTCGTGCTGCCGGAACTCATCTACTACTTCGCCCGTCTTGCTGGATCGAGAAGGCGAGGACGTCATTGAGCTGAACGTGTGCAGAACTAGGTGGTGCCATGCGTTCGGTACTTGGATCGGTCGGATCGTGAAGATGTACGACTACATCAACCGCGTTGATAAACGCTTCCACTTAGCGATCTTCAAGGGTATGAAGATACACTCCCCTTCTCGTTGCTATGCATCAACATGATCTTGCGTGTGCGTAGGATTTTTTTTGAAATTACTACGCTCCCCAACAGTGGCATCCGAGCCTAGGTTTTATGCGTTGATGTTATATGCACGAGTAGAACACAAGTGAGTTGTGAGCGATACAAGTCATACCGCTTACCAAAGATGTCATACTTTGGTTCAGCGGTATTGTTGGATGAAGCGCCCGGACCGACATTACGCCAGACGCTTACGCGAGACTGGTTTACCGCCGTGCTTTGCACACAGTGACTAGCGGGCGTCTGCTTTCTCCAACTTTAGTTGAACCGAGTGTGGCTACGCCCGTCCTTGCGAAGGTTAAAACAGCACTAACTTGACGAACTATCGCTGTGGTTTTGATGCGTAGGTAAGAACGGTTCTTGCTCAGCCCGTAGCAGCCACGTAAAATTTGCAACAACAAAGTAGAGGACGCCTAACTTGTTTTTGCAGGCATGTTTTGATGTGATATGGTCAAGACGTGATGCTATATTTTATTGTATGAGATGATCATGTTTTGTAACCGGTTATCGGCAATCGGCAGGAGCCATATGGTTGTCGCTTATTGTATGAATGCAAACACCTGTAATTGCTTTACTTTATCACTAAGCGGTAGCGATAGTCGAGAAGCAATAGATGGCGAACGACAACGATGCTACGATGGAGATCAAGGTGTCGCACCGGTGACGATGGTGATCACGATCGTGCTTCGAGATGGAGATCACAAGCACAAGATGATGATGGCCATATCATATCACTTATATTGATTGCATGTGATGTTTATCCTTTATGCATCTTATCTTGCTTTGATTGACGGTAGCATTCTAAGATGATCTCTCACTAAAATTATCAAGAAGTGTTCTCCCGAGTATGCACCGCTATGAAAGTTCTTTGTGCCGAGACACCACATGATGATCGGGTGTGATAGGCTCTACGTTCAAATACAACGGTGCAAAACAGTTGCACACGCGAATACTCAAAGCTAAACTTGACGAGCCTAGCATATAACAGATATGGCCTTGGAACACGGAGACCGAAGGTTGAGCGTGAATCATATAGTAGATATGATCAACATATTGATGTTCACCGTTGAAACTACTCCATCTCACGTGACGATCGGACATGGTGTAGTTGATATGGATCACGTAATCACTTAGAGGATTAGAGGGATGTCTATCTAAGTGGGAGTTCTTAAGTAATATGATTAATTGAACTTAAATTTATCATGAACTTAGTCCTGGTAGTATTTTGCAAATTATGTTGTAGATCAACGGCTTGCATTGTTGCTTTCATATGTTTATTTTGATATGTTCCTAGAGAAAATTATGTTGAAAGATGTTAGTAGCAATGATGCGGATTGGATCCGTGATCTGAGGTTTATCCTCATTGCTGCACAGAAGAATTATGTCCTTAATGCACCGCTAGGTGACGGACCTATTGCAGGAGCAGATGCAGACGTTATGAACGTTTGGCTAGCTCAAAATGATGACTACTTGATAGTTTAGTGCACCATGCTTAAACGGCTTAGAGTCGGGACTTCAAAGACGTTTTGAACGTCATGGACTTCCAGGAATTGAAGTTAATATTTCAAGAAAATACCCGAGTTGAGAGATATGAAGTCTCCAACAAGTTCTATAGCTAAAGGATGGAGGAGAATCGCTCAACTAGTGAGCAAGTGCTCAGATTGTCTAGGTACTACAATCGCTTGAATCAAGTGGGAGTTAATCTTCCAGATAAGATAGTGATTGACAGAGTTCTCTAGTCACCATCATCAAGTTAGTAGAACTTTGTGATGAACTATAGTATGCAAAGGATGACGAAAATGATTCCCGAGCTCTTCGTGATGTTGAAATCAACGAAGGTAGAAATCAAGAAAGAGCATCAAGTGTTGATGATTGACAAGACCACTAGTTTCAAGAAAAGGGCAAAGGGAAAGAAAGGGAAACTTCAAGTAGAATGGAAAACAAGTTGTCACTCCCGTGAAGAAGACCAAAGCTGGACCAAAGCCTGAAACTGAATGCTTACACTGCAAAGGAAATGGTCACTGGAAGCGGAAATGCCCTGAATATTTGGTGGATAAGAAGGATGGCAAAGTAAACAAGGGTATATTTGATATACAGGTTATTGATGTGTACCTTACTAGTGTTTATAGTATCCCCTGAGTATTTGATACTTGTTTGGTTGCTAAGATTAGTAACTCGAAACAGGAGTTACATAATAAACAGAGACTAGTTGAGGGGAAGTGATGATGAGTGTGGGAAATAGTTCCAAGATTGATATGATCATCATCACACACTCCCTATATTTTCGAGATTAGTGTTAAAACTAAAAAATGTTATTTAGCGTTTGCGTTGAGCATGAATATGATTTGATCATGTTTATTGCGATACGGCTATTCATTTAAAGTTAGAGAATAAATTGTTATTCTGTTTACATGAATAAGACCTTCGATGGTCATACACCCAATGAACATAGTTTGTTGGATCTGATCGTAGTGGTACACATATTCATAATATTGATGCCAAAAGATGCAAAGTTAATAATGATAGTGCAACTTATTAGTGGCACTACCGTTTGGGTCATATCGGTGTAAAGCGCATGAAGAAACTCCATAAAGATGGATTTTTGGAATCACTTGGTTATGAATCATTTGATGCTTGCGAACCGTGCCTCATGGGCAAGATGACTAAAACGCCATTCTCCGGATTTATGGAGCGAGCAACTGATTTGTTGGAAATCATACATACTGATGTTTGTGGTCCAATGAATGTTGAGGCTCGCGGCGGGTATCGTTATTTTCTCACCTTCACAGATGATTTGAGCAGATATGGGTATATCTACTTAATGAAACACAAGTCTGAAATAGTTGAAAGGTTCAAAGAATTTCAGAGTGAAGTGGAAAAATCATCGTAAAAAGAAAATAAATTTCTACGATCTGATCATGGAGACGAATATTTGAGTTACGAGTTTTGTCTTCAATTAAAACAACGTGGAATAGTTTCACAGCTCACGCCACCTGGAACACCACAACGTTATGGTGTGTCCGAACGTCGTAACCGCACTTTATTGGATATGGTGCGATCTATGGTGTATCCTACTGATTTACCACTATTGTTTTGGGGTTATGCATTAGAGACAGCTGCATTCACGTTAAAAGGGCACCATCTAAATCCGTTGACACGACACTATATGAACTGTGGTTTAGTAAGAAACCCAAGTTGTCATTTCTTAAAGTTTGGGGCTACGATGCTTATGTAAAAAAGTTTCATCCTGATAAGCTCAAACCCAAATCGGAGAAGTGTGTCTTCATAGAATACCCTAAGGAAACTGTTGGGTACACCTTCTATCACAGATCCGAAGGCAAGATATTCGTTGCTAAAAATGGATCCTTTCTAGAGAAGGAGTTTCTCTCGAAAGAAGTGAGTGGGAGGAAAGTAGAGCTTGATAAGGTAATTGTACCTTCTCCCGAATTGGAAAGTAGTTCATCACAGAAATCAGTTCCAGTGATTGCTACACAAATTAGTGAGGAAGCTAATGATGATGATCATGAAACTTCAAATCAAGTTACTACAAAACCTCGTAAGTCTTCCAGAATACGGTCTGCACCAGAGTGGTACGGTAATCCTGTTCTGAAAGTCATGTTACTAGACCATGATAAACCTACGAACTATGAGGAAGCGATGATGAGCCCAGATTCCGCAAAATGGCTGGAGGCCATGAAATCTGAGATAGGATCCATGTATGAGAACAAAGTGTGGACTTTGGTGGACTTGCCCGATGATCGGCAAACCATAGAAAATAAATGGATCTTCAAGAGGAAGACGGACGTTGATAGTAGTGTTACTATCTACAAAGCTTGACTTGTCGCAAAAAGGTTTTTGACAAGTTCAAGGTGTTGACTACAATGAGATTTTCTCAATTGTAGCTATGCTTAAGTCTGTCCGAATCATGTTAGCAATTGTCACATTTTATGAAATTTGGCAAATGGATGTCAAAACTACATTCCTTAATGGATTTATTAAAGAAGAGTTGTATATGATACAACCAGAAGGTTTTGTCAATCCTAAAGGTGCTAACAAAGTGTGCATGCTCCAGCGATCCGTCTATGGACTGGTGCAAGCATCTCAGAGTTGGAATATACGCTTTGATAAGTTGATCAAAGCATATAGATTTGTACAGACTTACGGTGAAGCCTGTATTTACAAGAAAGTGAGTGGGAGCACTACAACATTTCTGATAAGTATATGTGAATGACATATTGTTGATCAAAAATAATGTAGAATTATTCTGCAAAGCATAAAGGAGTGTTTGAAAGAAGTTCTTTAAAAGAAAGACTTCAGTAAAGCTACTTACATATTGAGCATCAAGATCTATTGAGATAGATCAAGACGCTTGATAAGATTTTCAATGAGTACATACCTTAACAAGATTTTGAGGTAGTTCAAAATGGAACAGTCAAAGAAAGAGTTCTTGCATGTGTTGCAAAGGTATGAAACTGAGTAAGACTCAAATCCCGACCACAGCAGAAAATAGAAAGAGAATGAAAGTCATTTCCTATGCATCAGTCATAGGTTCTATAAAAGTATGCTATGCTATATGGACCAGACCTATTGTATACTCTGCCCTGTTTTGGCAAGGAAGTACAATAGTGATCTAGGAGTAGATCACTGGACATTGGTCAAAATTATCCTTAGTGGAATAAGGATATGTTTCTCGATTATGGAGGTGACAAAAAGGTTCATCATAAAGGGTTACGTCAATACAAGTTTTGGCACTGATCCAGATGACTCTAAGTCTTAATCTGGATACATATTGAAAGTGGGAGAAATTATGTTGGAAATATGCCCTAGAGGCAATAATAAAAGTATTATTATTATATTACTTTGTTCGTCATAATTGTCTTTATTCATGCTATAACTGTATTATCCGGAAATTGTAATACACGTGTGAATACATAGACCATAATATGTCCCTAGTAAGCCTGTAGTTGACTAGCTCGTTGATCAACAGATAGTCATGGTTTCCTGGCTATGGACATTGGATGTCGTTGATAACGGATCACATCATTAGGAGAATGATGTGATGGACAAGACCCCAATCCTAAGCATAGCACAAGATTGTGTAGTTCGTTTTGCTAGAGCTTTTCCAATGTCAAGTATCCTTTCCTTAGACCATGAGATCGTAACTCCGGATACCGTAGGAGTGCTTTGGGTGTACCAAACGTCACAACGTAATCGGGTGACTATAAAGGTGCACTACGGTATCTCCGAAAGTGTCTGGGGTTGACACGGATCGAGATCGATTTGTCACTCCGTATGACGGAGAGGTATCTCTGGGCCCACTCGGTAATGCATCATCATAATGAGCTCAAAGTGACCAAGTGGTTGGTCACGGATCATGCATTACTGATGCGAGTAAAGTGACTTGCGATAACGAGACCGAACGAGGTATTGGGATACCGACGATCGAGTCTCGGGCAAGTAATGTACCGATTGACAAAGGGAATTGTATACGGGGTTGATCGAATCCTCGACATCGTGGTTCATCCGATGAAATCATCGTGGAACATGTGGGAGCCAACATGAGTATCCAGATCCCGCTGTTGGTTATTGACCGGAGAGTCGTCTCGGTCATGTCTGCATGTCTCCGGAACCCGTAGGGTCTACACACTTAAGGTTCGGTGACGCTAGGGTTATTAGGAAGACTTGTATGTGATTACCAAATGTTGTTCGGAGTCCCGGATGAGATCCCGGACGTCACGAGGAGTTCCAGAATGGTCCGGAGGTGAAGATTTATATATGGGAAGTTGTCATGCGGAAACCGGAAAGTTTCGGGGGCATATCGGTATCGCATCGGGCCACCGGAGAGGTTCTGGGGTCCACCGGAGGGCAACCTCTCGGAGGGTCTCATGGGCCGCAAGGCAGGGAACCAGCCTGGAGGGCTGGGCGCGCCTTGGGCCCATGCACCTAGGGTTGGGGGAAACCCTAGTGGGCGCCCCTTTGCTTGGGGGCAAGTCCCCCTCCTCAGCCGCCGCCCCTCTAGATCCCATCTAGAGGGCCGGCCTCCTGCCCCTTCCCTATAAATAGAGGGGTGAGGGAGGGCTGCCACGCACAACCCAAGGCGCAGCCCTCCCTCCCAACACCTCTCCTCCTCCGCCACGTGCTTGGCGAAGCCTGCCGAGTCTTCTTGCACCAACACCACCACGCCGTCGTGCTGCTGCTGGAGCTATCTTCCTCAACCTCTCCTTCCTCCTTGCTGGATCAAGACGGAGGAGACGTTGTCCGTTCCGTACGTGTGTTGAACGCGGAGGTGCTGTCCGTTCAGCACTTGGTCATCGGTGATTTGGATCACGGCGAGTACGACTCCATCATCCCCGTTTGGGTGTTGGTCACATGACGATGTAAACTATGGGTGTTAATCATATACAGATATGAATATTGGTGTTAAATCACATGGCGATGTGAACTAGATTATTGTCTCTAGTGCAAGTGGGAGACTGAAGGAAATATGCCCTAGAGGCAATAATAAAGTTATTATTTATTTCCTTAATTCATGATAAATGTTTATTATTCATGCTAGAATTGTATTAACCGGAAACATAATACATGTGTGAATACATAGACAAACATAGTGTCACTAGTATGCCTCTACTTGACTAGCTCGTTAATCAAAGATGGTTAAGTTTCCTAACCATAGACATGAATTGTCATTTGATTAACGGGATCACATCATTAGGAGAATGATGTGATTGACTTGACCCATTCCGTTAGCTTGGCACTTGATCATTTAGTATGTTGCTATTGCTTTCTTCATGACTTATACATGTTCCTCGTAACTATGAGATTATGCAACTCCGCTTACGGAGGAACACTTTGTGTGCTACCAAACGTCACAACGTGAATCGGGTGATTATAAAGGAGCTCTACAGTGTCTCCGAAGGTACATGTTGGGTTGGCGTGCTTGAGATTAGGTTTTGTCACTCCGATTGTCGGAGAGGTATCTCTGGGCCCTCTCGATAATGCACATCACTATAAGCCTTGCAAGCAATGTAGCTAATGAGTTAGTTATGGAATGATGCATTACGTAACGAGTAAATAGACTTGCCAGTAACGAGATTGAACTAGGTATTGGATACCGACGATCGAATCTCGGGCAAGTAACATACCGATGACAAAGGGAACAACGTATGTTGTTATGCGGTTTAACCGATAAAGATCTTCGAGAATATGTAGGAGCCAATATGGGCATCCGTGTCCCGCTATTGGTTATTGACCGAATCGTGTCTCGGTCATGTCTACATAGTTCTCGAACCCGTAGGGTCCGCACGCTAACATTTCATTGACGATATAGTATTATATGAGTTATGCATGTTGGTAACCGAATGTTGTTCGAGTCCGGATGAGATCATGGACATGACGAGGAACTCCGGAATGGTCCGGAGATAAAGTTTGATATATGGGATAATAGTGTTTGATCTCCTAAGGGTTCCGAATTCACCGGAAGGGGTTCCGGATGTTTCGAAATGTTTGGGTACGAGAACACGTTATTTGGGCCAAAGGGAAAGCCCACAAGGTTTTGGAAAGCGCAAAGGAAGTTTTGCGAAGTCGAGGCAGGACGCCAGAGTCCTCGGCATCTCGGTCCGCACGCCGGGAACCCCGGCATCCGCCCCGAGTCCGAGAAGGACTCTTGCCTTTCGGTGAAACCGACTTTGTGGAGGCTTTTACTCCAAGTTTCACCCCAAGGCTCAACATATAAATAGAGGGCAGGGCTAGCACCAAAGACACATCAAGAAACACCAAGCCGTGTGCCGCAACCCCGTCCCCTCTAGTTTATCCTCCGTCATAGTTTCCGTAGTGCTTAGGCGAAGCCCGCGGAGATTGTTCTTCACCAACACCGTCACCATGCCGTCGTGCTGCGGAACTCATCTACTACTTCGCCGTCTTGCTGGATCGAGAAGGCGAGGACGCCATCGAGCTGAACGTGTGCGTAACTCGGAGGTGCCGTATGCGTTCGGTACTTGGATCGGTCGGATCATGAAGACGTCGACTCGCTAATGCGTTGATAAACGCTTCCGCTTAGCGATCTTCAAGGGTATGAAGATACACTCCCCTTCTCGTTGCTATGCATCACCATGATCTTGCGTGTGCGTAGGAATTTTTTTTGAAATTACTACATTCCCCAACATTGTGGTCATGGTCCCAATATGAATTATGCTTATGGAGATGAGCTTGCTCTAGTTCCTTATATTAGGAATGAAATTGTTGCTATTGCACCCACACATGATAGTCTTATTATATTTTTAAATTCTCCCAACTACACTATACTGGAGAGGTGTGCGCTTATTAAGGATTACATTGATGGGTTGTGTTTCACTATTGCACATGATAATTTTGATGAATATAATATACATGTGCTTGTTGCTTCTACTTGCAATTATTACAAGAGAGGAACTACCTCTCCGCCTCTCTATGTTTTCAATACGATAAAATTACAAGAAACTATTTATACTATGCATTGGCATTTACTTGATGTGCATGAATTATTGTTTTATGACATGTCGATGCATTGGAAGAGAGTTAGACTTCGTCATTATGTGATATATGTTACTCTGTGCTCACTACTAAATTACCACTCATAGTTAATTAAATTGGCTTTGATCTACCTTGAGATCCGGGTGGATAAATTACTTGAGCATTGTATGCCTAGCTTAATGGCTTTAAAGAAAGCGCTGTCAGGAAGACAACCCAGAAGTTTTAGAGAGTCATTTATTTATGTTGTGTGCTTTAAAAAAGTTCTGAAACAAAAAAAATTATAGAGGGGAATCTAACAACTTTTTCAAAAAAGAAAAGTGAAAGTGAGACCGATGAGCAATATGGAAGTGGGGGCTAGCCTTGAGCTTTGTTCATGCCCATGGAAACTTTGTGAACCTTGATTACATAAACTTTTCAACAAAAATAATTATCCCCTTGTACAAATCTAGTTTATTATAAAAATAATGTGTCAAAATTTAACTTTAGGATGTTTAAATTGCTTGTTTGGTATGTGCAGTGCAAAAACAGAAAATTTTGCTGTAGTGCGTGAATTTACCTTTCTTACTGGAACATTAAAAAATTCTAAAAAATTTATATAGTATTTCTATGCAATTTTTTCCTATTTTTTTAGATTGTTTTAGTTACAGAAGTATATGTACCATCTGCATCTTTACAGGCGGTCATGTTTTCACATATTGCTATTATAGTTTCATTATTTGCTTATGTTTGAAATCTTGCTGAGCCCCGTTGATTTGGGAGCCATAGAACTGTGATAGCATGCATTGGTAATGTTTGATTGTAATTATAAAATAATGTTACAGTAGAACATGATGGGATTTGATGTTATATGTACTAACCGTTGTAATAAAAAGTTCGATTAATTAAGTTTTCTGTGGATAAAGTGTTTGAAGATCGAGGAGGTATCTGATATGTCCATTTTGCATCATGATTTTATGTTGACATTTATTGCATTATGGGATGTTATTTCACTTTATGGTACAATACTTATACCTTTTCTCTCTTATTTTACAAGGTTTACACAAAGAGGGAGAATGTCGGCAACTGAAATTCTGGACCGGAAAGGAGCAAATCTGATATACCTATTCTGCACAACTTCAAAAGTCCTGAAAATTTAAAGAGAATTATTTTGGAATATATAAAAAGTATTCGGCGAATAAACTACCAGAGGGGACCCACCAGGTGGCCACAAGCCTAAGGGGCGCGCCCCCAGGGCTTGTGGGCCGCTTGGCCATCGTTTGGTGCCCCTCTTCTACTATATGAAAGATTTTGACCTAGAAAAAAATAAGGAAGCTTTTGGGACGAAGCGTCATCGTCTCGAGGCGGAACTTGGGTAGGAGTAATCTAGGGCTCCGGCAGAGCGATTCTACCAGGGAAACTTCCCTCCGGGAGGGGGAAATCGAAACCATCATCATCACCAATGAGCCTCTCATCGATGGAGAGTCAATCTTAATCAACATCTTCAAGGCGGCTACCGATTCGAGCGGCTGGGGCAGCGCCGCGGCGGGCACCGGCTGCTCCTCCTGCTTCTCCTCCGACTGTGACAGCGGCGGCGGCAGCATTGGAGCGACGACTGCGTCTGCGGTGGTGGTAGACTGCTCCCTCGGCTACTGGTGCTTCTCCTCCTCCTCCTCCTTCTTATCCTCCTCCAGCGGTGGCGGCGGTTGAGGGAGTCCTGGATTGGGGGGTCCCCGGGCGTCCGGGCTATGTGACGTGGGCCGGACTGGTGGGTTGTGAAGATACAAGATAGAAAGCTTTTTCTCCGTATGGGACTCTCCTTTCCATGGATGGCAAGCATGGCGTTCGGATATGAAACTTCCTTTCTCTGTAAACTGACTCTGTACAACCCTAGCCCCCTTTGGTGTCTATATAAACCGGAGGGTTTAGTCTGTAGAGATCATCAGAATTCATACAGGCTAGACATCTATGGTTTACTCATTACAATCTCGAGGTAGATCAACTCTTGTAACCTCTATACTCATCATAGTCAATCAAGCAGGAAGTAGGGTATTACCTCCTTTAAGAGGGCCCGAACCTAGGTAAACACCGTGTCCCCCGCCTCCTGTTACCTTCGACCCTCGGACGCACACTTCTGGACCCCCTACCTGAGATAGGCCGGTTTTGACACCGACAGTCACACGACACACAACAAGCGGAAGAGAAGAGGAGGCAAGTCAGGCGCTACCTTGAGCACTGTCTCCATGGAGCCGGTGTATCTCGACGAACCAGTCCCCGACCGCGGCCGCCTTCTTGGCCCGCGCTCCGCCGCCGCGACCCCCGGGGCATCCGCCACCGCAACGTCGGCGATGGTGTAGAGGAGCGCCTCGACACGCCCGAGCAGCTGCTCAAGATCACCGCCTCCTGGACCGCAGAGAAGCAGCGCCCCCGAATGCCTCCCCTTCTCCAACGCCTTCCAAATCTCCGGCGAACCTCCGGCAGCGCGGCGCGCAGAATCGAGAAGGGGCGGTGGATTTCTGCGTGTGGACGAGGGGATTGTGGTGGTGGATTTGGACAGTGGGTTTGGGCGACGAGAAAAACTGCCACGTGAGTGGGGTAGTGGGTGGAGGGGGACGTGGGCGTTGTGGTGTGGTGTGGCCCATGCGGCCGCTTCGTTAACGCCGAGACGGATCGCAACAGATTTGATCCGCCCGTGGAACACCTGGTGATCAGATCCAGATCCAACGGTCGCAAAGGGTGTGTGCTCCAGAACGAAAAAAGTGTAGCTGCACTTTTTAGAATTTAGTTTTTTTATCCTTTAAAACTGCAAAAAAGAGCACATAGGGTGACTTGAACCCAAGACATCCTGCTGTTGGTCGTCGGAAGTAACCACCAGGACATCACATCATTGTTCTTTTTCTCCCTGTTTCTTCTTTTTCTTCTTTCTTTTCCTTTTCTTTTTCTTAATTTTTTGTTAAATTCATGGTCATCTTAGTAGGAAATACTAAACTAAAAAAAACCCGTGAACCAAATTTTCAAACATGTTTTTTTAAATCTCACGGATTTAAAAAAAGTTCAAATTTTTTGAAAAGAAGTTCACAAATTTTCAAAATAAAAGTTCATGGATTTTGGAAAAAGTTGTAAGAATAAAAAGAGTTCGTAGATTTGAAAAAAGTTCACGGATTCAAAAAATTCCACGAGTTTTGAGAAAAGTTTCATGCATTAGATAAATAATAAAAATTACTAAGAAATTGGAATAATTTTTTCACAAGAGGTGAGGCGGCGTGGTTGGTAAGGACAATTTTTGCACCAAAAATGAGAGGTTGCGAGTTCAAAACACCTTATATGCGCACCTTTTTTTTAGCAGTGTAAGAGGAAAAAGACATTGGGTTGGCTGGGATTCAAACTTGGCTCCGACAGCTTAAGATGATGCAAAAACCAATGGACCGAGCATACCTTGCTGATTATGATCCAAAAACAGTGCTATTTAACAATCGTTTTAGTACAAAACTTTAACATATATTCTTTTTTGATGATCCATTAACATATATTCTGTACATATAAATCATTTGGAAAAATAAAAACGTGAAATTAGGAAAATCGTAGAGTTGCTATAAAAAAGGTTCGCCTGTATGACAAAATAGTTCAACATTTTGACAAAGTTCATGGAATTTGAATTTTTTTTAAAAGTTCACCAAATTCTAGAAAAGTTTCATGAGTTTGAAAAAAAAGTTCATTGATTTTGTAGGAAAGTTCACAAATTCGAAGAAATTTTCATCAAAGTTAGAAAAAGTTCATTGAATTTGAAAAAAAAATGTTAATCGACTTGAAAAGTTCATCAAATTTGAAAAAAATCATCATTTTGAAAACAAGTTCATTGAATTTGAAAAAAGTTCACGAATTCAAAAGATCGAAAAAAATGCATGAAAACAAAAAAAGTTCATAAACTCGAGAAAATTCACGAAATTGAAAAAAGATGAAAAAAGTGAAAAGCAGAAGAAAACTGGCCAAAAAAACCAAACAAGCTGGAATCTAGCACAAAAAATGATCGTTATTAAAAGAAGAATGAAAGAAGTAAACCATCACGAAGCGGATGTTGTCCCGGATGGTTAGCGCGCTCGTACATTGCCTTTGAGGTGCGGGGACGAATTCCTACTGCGTCAGTGTTTTTGTGCCTCAAACGACGTCATGGTTTGATTTAGACCGGGATTGCATAGTTCAGGGTGCAATCGACTGGGATCTCGACTTGAGGGTTCATTTCGCCAAACCTCTACAAATTTAGGGTTTAAAATGAACTTTTTCCAGCACCAAGACCAGCACGAATAGTGCGAGGGAAAGGGGAAATAGATGAGCTGGTACGTACTGCTGCTTTGGCAAAAACAAACCAAATCGGTTATGTACATGTGCATTTAGTTCTTCCGCCCTAGCTACCAGCCGGATGGATCGTTCAGGCGTTCCTGTGTCGCTGACGCATGCATGCAGCAACTGCTGTCGCGCTCGATCGCTTATGTACTGGCTCGATTAACTAGCGTACAAGTGCTGTCGTCCCCAAGAGACTGTAGTAGTAGGTGGGGGTATACAGAGAGAGATCAGAGATGGTCGGCGCGTGTAACCGATCCCGAAACTAACTAAATCTTGGCTGCGAGCGGCACCGTGCGTGCGTGTTCGCGTGATGGCCAGGCAGGAGGGAGGACCCCACCAGACAGAGATTCAGCTGCGCGCGCTTTGATGCATGCATGTACGGGGTCGACCTTATACGTACGTCCAACTTAGGCGTAACAGTGGTATACATAGATACCCATGCGTACGCACTCTCACGTATACTACAAGATTCGGGATTGCTAAGGAATATTACGTGGAGATCGATGCATTTGGTTTAGACCTGTTAAGTCTCGGTGGACTGAGTCCTAGTCCCAACAAAATCAGCTTGGATTCGACCAAACAGTGTACAAGCCGTACCATAAATTGCATCGGCTTAATCGGTTTCGTCATGTATGTAGTGCTGCGAATGCATGCATGGTGGCCATGCCTTGACCACCAAGATAGGAGTACATGGCACGGAGGGAGGCGGCCCGCCGGGGACAGCCCCTGACACAGGACACAGGATCAGAAGACAGGAGGAGATAGAAGGGTGACGCCAGCAACAAACCTCTGACAACAGAAACCGAAACCAGCCCGGGCCTGCGGCGTGTTGTTGATTCCCTACGTGCTCGTCTCTCTCGCCTAGCCAGACGGCTGTATATAAAGCTAGCCTGCTTCTTCGCCAATACCATTCGCCGCTCCAATATCCGGTGGCCAGCGCCCGCCTCCACTCCACGCTGCATCTGCTCAGGCCGGCCACCGTCCTCGATCGGCACTTGACATAAGTGCGTCGTCGCCCACTCCTTCTTCTTCTTCTTCTTCCGACGAATTAATTCCTTTACCTTTTCTTTCTCATGCGCGCGTGCGTCTCTGCGTAGGGGCCGGTGCGTGTGTGTTCATGCGTGCGTTTTTACTCTGTTCTTGGGTGAGTTTGCGCTGCATCCGTGCGTGCAAGTGTGTAGCGCTCGTGTCATCGTGTGCGTGACTCGATCTGGTCGTTCCTTGCTTGCAGGAGTGCAGGCATTGTGGACATCGGTGATGATCACCATGGATCTTCCGCCCGCGACGCTGGCAAACGTCTCGCTCGCCGGTATGCATCGCATACGGACCTAGCTAGATCCACTCACCATGTTTCGATAGATGTGTAGCGGAGCATATATGCGTGAAAAATACTTACCTTCCCTTTTTCCTTGGTCCGCGTGCAGGCGATGCGTTTACCCTCGTCCTGTTCATGATCCCCGCATACGTATTTTTCAACCCCGAAATGACCTGTTCCTTCTTAGTTCCCGACTGTAATACTATATATTTGCCGCAGCACGCAGTTGGTTGGTAGAAATGCTGATTAATCCATCCGAGCAAACAATCAAAGCCGACCTACTGACTGGATTGCGTATGCACCGGCAGGTTCACCACAGTTCCTGCCATCTACCGGTCCGGCACCATCGGCAGGAGATCGCCGCTCCCCAACATCGCCACTCTTCTCAGCTGCTGTGTGGGCATGCTTTACGGCGTCGCTCGTCACGACGGCCTCGTGGTCGTCCTCAACTTGGTCGGGGCACTCCTTCAGACGATCTACATCCTGTTCTTCGTCCGCTACAGCGCCGCCCGTCGCCTTATCGCCCTCCAGTGCCTCGTGCCCACCCTGGGGTACGCCCTCATCCTCGCCTTTTACCTGTTCGGGGTGATGGGTGACGACGGGCTCGCCTTTCCCGTCGGTACATGCGGCTCCCTCGTCCACGTTGCCACCCTATACAACTTTTTTTTTTTCGAAAAGGAGGAGCACCCCGGCCTCTGCATCAAGAGTGATGCATACAGCCATCTTATTAACCAAAGCAACAAAATGTGCATACAAAGTTTCATAGTCTCGAACACAAATAAAGGAAAAGCAGCCCACACAGAGCGCAGAAGGCTAGAAACACAGACTAGCCAGAAATAAAATGCCACAACCGGCTGGCTAAAGAAGGTAGGTAAACTAATTGCCTATCCTATTACATGACCGCCATCCAAACCGGTTGATGATATCCCGAGCAACCATCTCCCAGCGGATAGACCCAGTAACCAAATGCTCCCTGGCCTCCATCGGAGTGAGTAATGACCATGAACGGATCAATGCCGTAGCTCGGAATATAACCTGCAAAAAAATGAATTCGTGATGTTCTGTTAAAAACCAAATCATTTCTGCACGGCCAGATGGTCCACATCAACGCACAGACTCCAACCCGAATATGCCTTGCTAATGTAGAGTCAATCCCATTAAGCCAATTCCCAAATAAAGCGTTAACCGCAGTCGGTGGAGTAATATTAAAAGCAATGTGAACCGTCTGCCAAAGAACCTTGGCTAGCGGGCAATCAAAGAAGAGATGTTTAATTGTCTCATCCCGATCACAGAAACTACACCTAGTAGGTCCTGTCCAATTACACTTTATTAAGTTGTCCTTTGTTAGAATAACTTGTTTATGGACAAACCACATAAACACTTTTATTTTCAAAGGAACTTTGACATCCCATACCTTCTTGGAAGTTGGAATGGAGCTTGAATTAATAACATCAATATACATTGACCTCACTGTAAATACTCCAGACTTAGTCAACTTCCAGCGTAATTCATCAGGTTTGTCAGAAAGTTGAACCTCCATTAGTCTCCTAACTAACTGGAGCCAAACCTCCCAACGATTGCCCACTAACGACCGTCTAAACTGAATATTAAGGGGGATAGATTGAAATACCGTTGCCACGAACACCTCACGTCGTTGAGCAATACGATATAAAGACGGATATTGAATGGCCAAGGGTGAGTCACCCAGCCAGGAATCCTCCCAGAAACGTGTAGTGGCACCATTTCTAAGGACAACTTTTGTCCTATTGAACAGTAATAGTTTGACTTTCATGAGGCCTTTCCAGAAAGGCGAGTCAGTCGGCCTAACTGATACCTGGGACAACGTTCTAGTCTGGAGGTACTTGCTGCCTAGGATTTTCGCCCACATAGCTTCAGTGCCGGAAGCGAGCTTCCACAACCACTTACTAAGAAGGCATCTATTCTTAACTTCTAGATTCTCAATACCAAGCCCACCTTGGTCTTTGGGTCGACAGATAATATCCCACTTAGCAAGCCGGTATTTTCTTTTAAGCTCATCACCCTGCCAAAAGAAACGTGATCGATAGAAGTCCAGTCTTTTCCTAACACCCACTGGAACCTCAAAGAACGATAAGAGGAACATAGGCATACTCGTGAGCACCGAATTTATCAATATTAACCGGCCTCCGTATGACATGAACTTACCCTTCCAGCAGCTCAGTTTCTTCTCAAATCAATCCTCGATACACTTCCACTCTCTGTTAGTTAGCCTACGATGGTGTATCGGAATGCCAAGGTATGAGAAGGGCAAACTTCCCAACTCGCACCCAAACAATTGCCTATAAGACTCCTGTTCGTCTTTGGCTCTCCCAAAGCAGAACAACTCGCTCTTATGAAAATTAATCTTTAACCCCGATAATTGTTCAAAGAGGCATAACAACAGCTTCATATTTCTCGCCTTGGCCAAATCATGCTCCATAAAGATGATTGTATCATCAGCGTATTAAAGGATGGATACACCTCCATCAACCAGATGAGGTACTAAGCCACCCACTTGACCATTGTCCTTAGCCCTTCCTATCAAAATTGCTAACATGTCCACCACAGTGTTAAACAAGATAGGGGACATTGGATCTCCTTGCTTGAGGCCCTTATGAGTTTGGAAATAATGACCTATATCGTCATTTACTTTAATTCCGACACTCCCTTTTTGCGTAAAAGATTCGACCTGATGGCGCCAGGCGTCATCAAAACCTTTCATACGCAATGCCTGTTGTAGGAATGGCCACTTGACCTTATCATATGCCTTTTCGAAATCCACCTTAAAAATTACCCCATCTAATTTTTTAGAGTGAATTTCATGGAGCGTTTCATGAAGGACAACCACCCCTTCGAGGATGTTTCTGTCCGGCATGAAAGCAGTTTGGGACTGTTGCACCACAGAAAGCGCAATCTGTGAGAGCCTGTTAGTGTAGGGGAACGTAGTAATTTCAAAAAATTTCCTACGCACACGCAAGATCATGGTGATGCATAGCAACGAGAGGGGAGAGTGTTGTCTACGTACCCTCGTAGACCAAAGCAGAAGCGTTGATGCAACGTAGAGGAAGTAGTCGTACGTCTTCCCGGTCTAACCGATCCAAGCACCGCTACTCCGGCACCTCCGAGTTCTTGACACACGTACAGCTCGATGACACACCCCAACTCCGATCCAGCAGAGGTAATGCGGGGAGGAGTTCCACAAGACGACGGCGTGGTGACGATCTTGATGTTCAATCGCCGCAGGCTTCGCCTAAGCACCGCTACAATATGACCGAGGTGTAATATCGTGGAGGGGCACCGACACGGCTAAGGAACGATCACGATGATCAACTTGTGTGTCCATGGGGTGCCCCTACCCACGATATAAAGGAGTGGAGGAGGGAGGCCGCCCTCTTCTATGGCGCGCCTTAGGGGAGTCCTACTCCCACCGGGAGTAGGATTCCCCTTCCTAGTCCAACTAGGAGACCTTCCAAGTAGTAGGAGTAGGAGACAAGGAAGGGAAGAGAGAAGGAAGGAAGGAGGGTGCGGCCTCCCCTAGTCCAATTCGGACTAGGCCATGGGGGCGCGCCTGCCCTAGGCAGCCCTCTCTCTTTCCCAGGCCCAATAAGGCCCAATACTTCTTCCCGGCGAATTCCGTAAATCTCCCAGACTCGAAATATACCGAATCATTCGAACCTTTCCGAACTCCGAATATAGTCGTCCAATATATCGATATTTACGCCTCGACCATTTCGAGACTCCTCGTCATGTCCCCGATCTCATCCGGACTCAACTCCTTCGCACATCGAAACTCATAAACTCATAATATAACCGCCATCGAAACCTTAAGCGTGCGGACCCTACGGTTCGAGAACAATGTAGACATGACCGAGACACGTCTCCGGTCAATAACCAATAGCGGACCTGGATGCCCATATTGGTTCCTACATATTCTACGAAGATCTTTATCGGTCGGACCGCATAACAACATACGTTGTTCCCTTTGTCATCGGTATGTTACTTGCCCGAGATTCGATCATCGGTATCCAATACCTAGTTCAATCTCGTTACCGCAAGTCTCTTTACTCGCTCCGTAATACATCATCTCGCAACAACCTCATTAGTTGTAATGCTTGCAAGGCTTAAGTGATGTGCATTACCGAGAGGGCCCAGAGATACCTCTCCGACATTCGGAGGACAAATCATAATCTCGAAATCGCCAACCTAACAAGTACCTTTGGAGACACCTGAGAGCACCTTTATAATCACCCGATTACGCTGTGACGCTTTGGTAGCACACAAAGTGTTCCTCTGGTAAACGGAAGTTGCATAATCTCATAGTCATAGGAACATGTATAAGTCATGAAGAAAGCAATAGCAACATAGTAAACGATCGGGTGCTAAGCTAACGGAATGGGTCATGTCAATCAGATCATTCAACTAATGATGTGATCCCGTTAATCAAATAACAACTCTTTGTCCATGGTTAGAAACATAACCATCTTTGATTAACAAGCTAGTCAAGTAGAGGCATACTAGTGACACTGCTTGTCTATATATTCACACATGTATTATGTTTCCGGTTAATACAATTCTAGCATGAATGATAAACATTTATCATGATATAAGGAAATAAATAATAACTTTATTATTGCCTCTAGGGCATATTTCCTTCAGTCTCCCACTTGCACTAGAGTCAATAATCTAGATCACATCACAATGTGATTAACATTGATAGTTCACATCATCATGCGATTAACACCCATAGTTCACATCGCCATGTGACCAACACCCAAAGGGTGTACTAGATTTAGTAATCTAGTTCACATCGCTATGTGATTAACACCCAAAGAGTACTAAGGTGTGATCATGTTTTGCTTGTGAGAGAATCTTAGTCAACGGGTCTTTCACATTCAGAACCGTTATGTATTTTGCAATTTTCTATGTCTACAATGCTCTGCACGGAGCTACTCTAGCTAATTGCTCCCACTTTCAATATGTATCTAGATCGAGACTTAGAGTCATCCAGATCGGTGTCAAAACTTGCATCGACGTAACCCTTTACTGACGAACCTTTTGTCACTTCCATAATCGAGAAACATATCCTTATTCCACTAAGGATAATTTTGACCATTGTCCAAAGATCTACTCCTAGATCACTATTGTACTCCTTGCCAAACTCGAAGGTAGGGTATACAATAGATCTGTTACACAAATGGCATACTTTATAAAACCTATGGCCAAGGCATAGGGAATGACTTTCATTCTCTTTCTATCTTCTGCCGTGGTCGGGTTTTGAGTCTTACTCAATTTCACACCTTGTAACACAGGCAAGAACTCTTTCTTTGACTGCTCCATTTTGAACTACTTCAAAATCTTGTCAAGGTATGTACTCATTGAAAAACTTATCAAGCGCCTTGACCTATCTCTATAGATCTTGATGCTCAATATGTAAGCAGCTTCAACGAGGTCTTTCTTTGAAAAACTCCTTTCAAACACTCCTTTATGCTTTGCAGAATAATTCTACATTATTTCCAATCTACAATATGTCATTCACATATACTTATCAGAAATGCTGTAGTGCTCCCACTCAATTTCTAGTAAATACTGGCTTCACTGCAAGTCTGTATAAACTATATGCTTTGATCAACTTATCAAAGCGTATATTCCAACTCCGAGATGCTTGCACCAGTCCATAGATGGATCGCTGGAGCTTGCACATTTTGTTAGCACCTTTAGGATTGACAAAACCTTCTGGTTGCATCATATACAACTCTTCTTTAATAAATCCACTATGAAATGCAGTTTTGACATCCTTTTGCCAGATTTCAAAAAAATGTGGCAATTGCTAACATGATTCGGACAGACTTTTAAGCATCGATACGAGTGAGAAAATCTCATTGTATTCAACATCTTGAACTTTGTCAAAAACCTTTTTCGACAAGTCTAGCTTTGTAGATAGTAACACTACTATCAGCGTCCGTCTTCCTCTTGAAGATCCATTTATTTTCTATGGCTTGCCAATCATCGGGCAACTCCACGAAAGTCCACACTTTGTTCTCATACATGGATCTCATCTCAGATTTCATGGCCTCAAGCCATTTCGCGGAATCTGGGCTCATCATCGCTTCCTCATAGTTCGTAGGTTTGTCATGGTCAAGTAACACGACCTCCAGAACAGGATTACCGTACCACTCTGGTGCGGATCTCACTCTATTTTACCTACGAGGTTCGGTAGTAACTTGATCTGAAGTTACATGATCATCATCATTAGCTTCCTCACTAATTGGTATAGTAGTCACAAGAACAGATTTCTGTGATGAACTACTTTCCAATAAGGGAACAGGTACAATTACCTCATCAAGTTCTACTTTCCTCCCACTCACTTCTTTCGAGAGAAACTCCTTCTCTAGAAAGGATCCATTTATTAGCAACGAATGTTTTGCCTTCGGATCTGTGATAGAAGGTGTACCCAACAATTTCCTTTGGGTATTCTATGAAGACGCGCTTCTCCGATTTGGGTTTGATCTTATCAGGATGAAACTTTTTCACATAAGCATCGCAGCCCCAAACTTTAAGAAACGACAACTTTGGTTTCTTGCTAAACCACAGTTCATATAGTGTCGTCTCAACAGATTTAGATGGTGCCCTATTTAACGTGAATGCAGTTGTCTCTAATGCATGATCCCAAAACAATATTGGTAAATCGGTAAGAGACATCATAGATTGTACTATATCCAATAAAGTACGGTTATGACGTTCGGACACACCATTATGATGTGGTGTTCCAGGTGGCATGAATTTGTGAAACTATTCCACATTGTTTTAATTGAAGACCAAACTCGTAACTCAAATATTTGTCTCCGCGATCAGATCGTAGAAACTTTATATTTTTTTTTGTTATGATGATTTTTCCACTTCACTCTGAAATTCTTTGAACCTTTCAACTATTTCAGACATATGTTTCATCAAGTAGATATACCCATATCTACTCAAATCATCTGTGAAGGTTAGAAAATAACGATACCCGCCGCGAGCCTTAACACTCATCGGATCGCATACATCAAGATGTATTATTTCCAATAAGTCAGTTGCTCGCGCCCATTGTTCCGAGAACGGAGTCTTAGTCATCTTGCCCATGAGGCATGGTTCGCAAGCATCAAGTGATTCATAATCAAGTGATTCCAAAATCCCATCAGCATGGAGTTTCTTTATGCGCTTTACACCAATATGACCTAAACGGCAGTGCCACAAATAAGTTGCACTATCATTATTAACTTTGCATCTTTTGGTTTCAATATTATGAATATGTGTATCACTACGATCGAGATCCAATGAACCATTTTCATTGGATGTGTAACCATATAAGGTTTTATTCATGTAAATAGAACAACAATTTATTCTCTTACTTTAAATGAATAACCGTATTGCAATAAACATGATCAAATCATATTCATGCTCAACGCAAACGCCAAATAACATTTATTTAGGTTTAACACAAATCCCGAAAGTATAGGGAGTGTGCGATGATGATCATATCAATCTTGGAACTACTTCCAACACACATCGTCACTTCACCCTTAACTAGTTTCGGTTTATTCTGCAACTCCCGTTTCGAGTTACTACTCTTAGCAACTGAACCGGTACCATATACCGAGGGGTTGCTATAAACACTAGTAAAGTACACATCAATAACATGTATATCAAATATACCTTTGTTCACTTTGCCATCCTTCTTATCCGCCAAATACTTGGGGTAGTTCTCGCTTCAAAGGACCAGTCCCTTTGCAGAGAAGCACTTAGTCTCGTGCTTAGGTCCAGACTTGGGCTTCTTCACTTGAGCAGAACTTGCTTGTCGCTCTTCTTGAAGTTCCCTTCTATCCCTTTGCCCTTTTCTTGAAACTAGTGGTCTTGTTAACCATCAACACTTGATGTTCTTTCTTGATTTCTACCTTCATCGATTTCATCATCATGAAAAACTCGGGAATCATTTTCATCATCCCTTGCATACTATAGTTCATCACGAAGTTCTACTAACTTGGTGATGGTGACTAGAGAATTCTGTCAATCACTATCTTAGTGGAAGATTAACTCCCACTTGATTCAAGCGATTGTAGTACCCTGCATAATCTGAGTACATGCTCACTAGTTGAGCGATTCTCCTCCATCTTTTAGCTATAGAACTTGTTGGAGACCTCATATCTCTCAACTCGGTATTTGCTTGAAATATTAACTTCAACTTCTGGAACATCTCATATGGTCCATGATGTTCAAAACATCTTTGAAGTCCCGATTCTAAGCCATAAAGCATGGTGCACAAAACTATCAAGTAGTCATCATATTGAGCTAGCCAAACGCTCATAACGCCTCGCATCCGCTCCTGCAATAGGTCTCGCTACCTAGCGGTGCATTAAGGACATAATTCTTCAAGCAGCAGAATGAGGATAAACCTCGGATCGCGGATCCAATCCGCATCATTGCTACTAACATTTTTCAACACAATTTTCTCTAGGAACATATAAAAATAAACATATGAAAGCAACAACGCAAGCTATTGATCTTACAACATAATTTGCAAAATACTACCAGGACTAAGTTCATGATAAATTTAAGTTCAATTAATCATATTACTTAAGAACTCCCACTTAGACAGACATCTCTCTAGTCACCTAAGTGATCACGTGATCCAAATCAACTAAACCATAACCGATCATCATGTGAGATGGAGTAGTTTTCAATGGTGAACATCACTATGTTGATCATATCTACTATATGATTCACGCTCGACCTTTCGGTCTTCGTGCTCCGAGGCCATATCTGCATATGCTAGGCTCGTCAAGTTTAACCTGAGTATTCTGCGTGTGCAAAACTGGCTTGCACCCGTTGTAGATGGACGTAGAGCTTATCACACCCGATCATCACATGGTGTCTGGGCACGACGAACTTTAGCAACGGTGCATACTCAGGGAGAACACTTCTAGATAATTTTTAATGAGAGATCATCTTAAAATGCTACCGTCAATCAAAGCAAGATAAGATGCATAAAAGATAAACATCACATGCAATCAATATAAGTGATATGATATGGCCATCATCATCTTGTGCTTGTGATCTCCATCTCCGAAGCACCATCATGATCACGATCGTCACTGGCGCGACACCTTGATCTCCATCGTAGCATCGTTGTCGTTTCGCCATCTATTGCTTCTCGACTATCGCTACCGCTTAGTGATAAAGTAAAGCAATTACAGTATGCTTGCATTTCATACAATAAAGCGACAACCATATGGCTCCTGCCATTGCCGATAACTTCGTTACAAAACATGATCATCTCATACAATAAAATATAGCATCATGTCTTGGCCATATCACATCACAACATGCCCTGCAAAAACAAGTTAGACGTCCTCTACTTTGTTGTTGCAAGTTTTACGTGGCTGCTACGGGCTTAAGCAAGAACTAATCTCACCTCGCATCCAAACCACAACGATAGTTTGTCAAGTTGATGCTGTTTTAACATTCGCAAGGACCGGGCGTAGCTACACTCGGTTCAACTAAAGTTGGAGAAACCGACACCGCTAGTCACCGTGTGTGCAAAGCACGGCGGTAAAACCAGTCTCGCGTAAGCGTCTGGCGTAATGTCGGTCCGGCCGCTTCATCCAACAATACCGCCAACCAAAGTATGACATGCTGGTAAGCAAGATGACTTATATCGCCCACAACTCACTTGTGTTCTACTCGTGCATATAACATCAAACCATAAAACCTAGGCTCGGATGCCACCGTAGGGGAACGAGTAATTTCAAAAATTTCCTACGCACACGCAAGATCATGGTGATGCATAGCAACGAGAGGGGAGAGTGTTGTCTCGTACACTCGTGAGACCGAAGCGAAGCGTTGATGCAACGTAGAGGAAGTAGTCGACGCCTTCCGGTCCAACCGATCCAAGCACCGCACTCGGCACCTCCGAGTTCTTGACACACGTACAGCTCGATGACGCACCCCGAACTCCGATCCAGCAGAGGTACAGGGAGGAGTTCCGTCAGCACGACGGCGTGGTGACGATCTTGATGTTCAACTATCGCAGGGCTTCGCCTAAGCACCGCTACAATATGACCGAGGTGTAATATCGTGGAGGAGGGCACCACACACGGCTAAGGAACGATCACGATGATCAACTTGTGTGTCCATGGGGTGCCCCCTACCCCCGTATATAAAGGAGTGGAGGAGGGGAGGGCCGGCCCTCTTCTATGGCGCGCCCTAGGGAGTCCTACTCCCACCAGAGTAGGATTCCCCTTTCCTAGTCCAACTAGGAGACCTTCCAAGTAGTAGGAGTAGGAGACAAGGAAGGGAAGAGAGAAGGAAGGAAGGAGGGGTGCGGCCCTCCCCTAGTCCAATCGGACTAGGCCATGGGGGGCGGCCTGCCCTAGGCAGCCCTCTCTTTCAGGAGGCCCAATAAGGCCCAATACTTCTTCCCGGCGAATTCCGTAACTCTCCCAGACTCAAAAATACCGAATCATTCGAACCTTTCCAACTCCGAATATAGTCGTCCAATATATCGATATTTACGTCTCGACCATTTCGAGACTCCTCGTCATGTCCACGATCTCATCCGGACTCAACTCCTTCGGTACATCAAAACTCATAAACTCATAATATAACCATCGCCGAAACCTTAAGCGTGCGGACCCTACGGTTCGAGAACAATGTAGACATGACCGAGACACGCCTCCGGTCAATAACCAATAGCGGACCTGGATGCCCATATTGGTTCCTACATATTCTACTTAAGATCTTTATCGGTCGAGACCGCATAACAACATACGTTGTTCCCTTTGTCATCGGTATGTTACTTGCCCGAGATTCGATCATCGGTATCCAATACCTAGTTCAATCTCGTTATCGGCAAGTCTCTTTACTCGTTCCGTAATACATCATCTCGCAACTAACTCATTAGTTGTAATGCTTGCAAGGCTTAAGTGATGTGCATTACCGAGAGGGCCCAGAGATACCTCTCCGACATTCGGAGTGACAAATCATAATCTCGAAATACGCCAACCCAACAAGTACCTTTGGAGACACCTGAGAGCACCTTTATAATCACCCGATTCGTTGTGACGTTTGGTAGCACACAAAGTGTTCCTCTGGTAAAAGGGAGTTGCATAATCTCATAGTCATAGGAACATGTATAAATCATGAAGAAAGCAATAGCAACATACTAAACGATCGGGTGCTAAGCTAACGGAATGGGTCATGTCAATCAGATCATTCAACTAATGATGTGATCCCGTTAATCAAATAACAACTCTTTGTCCATGGTTAGGAAACATAACCATCTTTGATTAACAGGCTAGTCAAGTAGAGGCATACTAGTGACACTCTGTTTGTCTATATATTCACACATGTATTATGTTTCCGGTTAATACAATTCTAGCATGAATGATAAACATTTATCATGATATAAGAAAATAAATAATAACTTTATTATTGCCTCTAGGGCATATTTCCTTCAGTTAGTCCCGACCTTGGTGAATATTTTGAAACTAACATTGAGTAGGCAAATCGGCCTGAACTGCTCAATTCGCACAGCCTTCGTTTTCTTAGGGAGTAATGTGATAGTTCCAAAATTCAAGTGAAATAATTGAAGCTGTCCCGAGAAAAGATCATTAAACATAGGTAACAGATCCCCCTTAATAATGTGCCAGCACTTTTTATAAAACTCAGCCGGAAACCTATCCGGTCCGGGAGCCTTATTGTTTTTCATTTGTGCAATAGCATCAAACACCTCCTTCTCCGTAAACGGGGCCAGCAAAATCTCATTATCGGCAGCCGACAATTGAGGAACATCCTCAGTCCTAGACTCATCCAAGGTCACACAATTAACCTCCGGTGGTCCGAATAACTGCCTATAATACTCAGTAATGTAAGTTTTGAGATTATCCTGCCCAACAATAGTACCCTCATCTTGCTCAAGTTGGAATATGCGCTTCTTACGGTGCTTGCCATTAGCAATCAGGTGGAAGAATTGAGTATTGGCATCCCCTTGGACCACTTTGCGGACCTTAGCGCGCAAGGCCCACTTCAACTCTTCCTCGCGGAGAAGTTCTTTCAACCTCTTCTCAGCCTCATTTTTAACCTGGAGCTCGGCAGGCAGCAGAATCGTAGATTCAGCTTTTGTATCTAGGGCCTGTGTAAGAGAAAGGAGTCTATCCTTTTCAATCTTATAAACCCCACTTAGGTGCTTAGCCCAACCTCGTAAGAAACTTCTTAAGTGCCTAATTTTATTCTGCCAATGTTCAACCGCCGTCCTACCTCCACCACCCTTATCCCATTCCCTAGCAACGAGGTCTAAGAACCCTTCACGTTCGAACCAGGCCATCTCGAATGAGAAGGTGTTCTTGTTTCCCACATAGTTGGACTCCCCGGAGTCCACGAACAGTGGTGTGTGATCGGATATGCCCCGCGTTAAAGGTTGTACCGTGACAAGAGGGAACTTCTGTTCCCAATCCACGCTGGCTAGAACACGATCAAGCTTTTCATATGTCGGGTTTGGCAGAGCATTAGCCCAGGTAAACTTTCTACCAGAAAGCTCTATCTCCCTTAGATCCAAGCTCTCAATAATGGTATTGAACATAAACGACCATCTCCCGTCAAAGTTATCATTATTCTTCTCCTCTCTCCTCCGAATGATATTGAAATCACCCCCGACCAACATTGGAAGCTGTTCGGACCCACAGATTCGAACAAGATCCGCCAGAAATTCCGGTTTAAGCTCCGGTTGTGCGGCTCCGTAGACCGCCACTAAAGCCCAGTCGAACCCATCAACTTTTGACCTAACCCGAAACTTAACCGCAAAGTCGCCCATCACAACACTCTGGACCTCAAGGGAATCACATCTCACTCCCAGCAGGATACCTCCCGATCGTCCACGTGGAGGAAGGCAATGCCAGTCGAAATCGATACCACCCGCAAGAGAAGCAAGAAGCTGAGGAGCAAAATTATCTCTTCCAGTTTCGGAAAGAGCAATGAAATCTAATCGGTGCTCCAGAGACGCCTCAGCGAGAAACCTTCTTTTAGCCAAGTCCTTAAGACCTCTGCTATTCCAAAAGATTCCTTTCATAATTCATCATGAAATTTTTTGGCCGTACGAATCCTAGCACTTCTACATACTGCGGATGCTGGATACACCTTCCGCTTCCACTTACGTTTAGGTTTATCATTGTCCACCGGCCGGTCCTCATAACCGGGCTGCGGTGGTTGATGATCCACAACTTCTATACTAGTCTCCTCCTCGTCAGACTCATTAAAGGTTGGTGCAAGGTCTGCACACAAGTTGTCTAGCACTCTCACCCCCAACGTATCAATCTCCGCATCATTCATAGGTCTTACTGCCGCTAGGTTGCGAATGGTTTCTAAAGCGCGTTCCGCTTCCAGATCCAGAAGATCATTAACCGAGTTGGAGATTTCAGAATTAGTATTCCCTAGCAAAACCCCTACTTGATTTGCATTATGAATAATCTCATCCGTAGAAAAATGCAAAATAGAATTGGATAAGTTGACTGACATACCGGTAGTGACCTCAATGTCACGAAGCTTGGCCGCTCTCATTGCGCACCTCTGCTGCATGTCATCAACCTCCGGTTGGTCCTGGAGACGGGAGCTCATCCGTCGCCCCTCAGATACCGGGTTAGGGATTCCGCCGAACGCAATAACCTCCTCCCGAGAAGCGCCATTCGCAGTAGGCAGCGAGGGACGACTCCCAAGGCCGACGGTCAGGAGGCCGGGTGCAGTCGGTGTCGGCGCCGCCTGGCCGACCACCCCCTCCGCCCCACTCCTCAAGGCTGTGGGCGTCACCATCCCGACAGCCGAGGACGAGGGATGGACCAGGGCCACCTTCCCCGGGCTCCCGCCAAGCACGACAGGAGAAGCCGCATCCGCCGTAACCGAAAGGGAAGTGTGTGGGGCCTCCTGCCCCATACGGCCTCCCTCAGGTCCGGCCATCGCCGTTGCAGCAAGCGCCGCCGGGGCCACCTACCCCGGACAAACTCCCGAACGCTCAGACGAAGAGGCTAAAGCCGGGTGCCCTCCCGAAGAGGGCTCCTCCCTCTCAGGAGACCCGATCTGAGCAATAGAAGAGTGGGGTGCCAAGGCCTCCTGCCTTAGACCCCCCCGCCAAGCTCGTAGTCACCACCTGCAGCTCAGCCGTCACAGGAATATCTGAGGGAGGCGCGAACGCTATCTCCGAACCTCCCTCCACTCCACGACCCTCCACGCTCTGGCCCTCAAAGTCCAACGCAGGTAAGGAGTGCTCAAACACCTCAGAAGACTCCACCCGCTCACTCCATAATCTCGGAGGTGCAGAAGCAGGCTCAAAAGACCCAAATCTCAGTGTGGTCGACGGCGCAGAAGATGTAGGCGCTGTCGTCCCTCCGGTGGTCTTCACCACAGACCCTGGTCTCTCGTCCTCTCGACCAGGATTAGCTATCGGAGGCTCCTTGCGCCCCATGCCATCATCACCCTCGTGCATATCAACATCGACGGCAGCAAGTGCCTCAGCAAATAGGCTGTCATCCTCAAACTCAATCTGAATGTTATACACCTGGCCTCGATAAGCCCACTTCACCACGTCCGGAACAAACTCAATGTCCAAAATACTGACGAGAATGCGAGCCACCCCCTGAGCTCTGGTGAAAGCCATATCAACACGTTCGGGCTTTCCCACCAAAACAGCTAGACTAGCCACCACCCTGGCATCCTGCATGGGCCTGTGTGGAGCTCCCGAAAAACGCAACCAGGCCTGGGTAAGTGGCTTACCCTGAGGCTCACTCAATTTCCACTCGTGAAACTCAAGAATGCCCTCCGTACCTGGCACCTTACACATCCCAAAACTCAGTAACCTCTGTAAATCCTCCACCGATGGAAACTGCACCCTGAAAGAGTTAGGCTCAAGACTTACTAGCTCCCAGAGGAAGTTACCCGGGGCCAGCTCCCGGAGCTGCTGCACAATCTGAACCTCAGAGACTTCACCTTTAGTCACTTTAAAAATCCCAGACGTCATACTGTGCACCTCGTCAGTAACTTCCCTCTCAATCGGAGACTCAAAAAACGTAAGCTCAGAACAAAACACACCATAGATCATAAGATTGGGTAACTGCTCTCTCATAAGCAGACATGCCCCTGACTCATGATCCGGCTTACCACACGTGTCGCATAAGACCGCCACACACTCAGCAATGAAGTGGCCCTTATTGCCACATCGATAGCATATCATTCTTTCTTTCTTGCGTGCATACTTAGCCACCCTGTCCAGCTTAGCCCTGTCAGAGCCCTCCACCGACATTACCTCGTCCATAGCAACCACCTCTGCCGTAGCCGTAATCACCTCCATAGCCTGACAAGACAGCGCAGTCTCCTCAGTACCCTCACCAACCGCTGTCTGATCCACGACAACTGGATGCTGCCTTGGACGGTAGCGACCACCTCGGCCACCCCGTCCGCCACGGTTACCACGAAAACCACCGCGGTTCCTGTTAGCTGGTCCTGATGCCCCTTCGACGAAACCTCCCGTTGGCCCCAGGAAGGGTCTCTCGGTCGAGCCATCACTCTGCCATGCATATCCCCGCCCACCACCTGTGGACGAGGATCCCCGGTGTTGTCCGTCTCCGTAAGCATTAAGCCCGTCGTCACCCCATTGACCACGAGGCACCGACGAGTCACCCCCCCTTGCCGGAGCCTCCTGAAACTGTGCCTGCTCCAACACTGGTACCGCCGTACTCTGCGACTGTCGAGCCATGAAATGTGGTGGCCTAGCCCCGGTCTGTACCGCCGTGGGACGAAGCTGCCCACCCAAGGCCGGAGTAAGCGGCCTAGGCGTCGGGGTGCCGCGACCCGCGACGGCCACGGGAATAGGCGCCGGCGGCCTAGGGCCACCCCGGCCCCCGGCTGACGCAGGTGGTCTGATCCCCGCCGGCGGTGCCCCGCGGCCCACCACGCCGGGCCTGGGAAAACCCCCATGCAGCAGTGGTCGGGTGTCGCTCGCCCCCTGAGCCGCCTGACTGGACGGCGGAGGAGTGACCGCACGCCCAGCTCCAAGCGGCGTGCCAGCACGGCCCCGACCTGCGCCCTGCGAAGCCGCATCACTGCCACGCCCGCCTCCAGCCGGCATCGACGGACCTCCGCGGCCTGCGCCGCCCGGGGCACCGGACTGGATGCCGGTCTTGGCCGGGGGTGGACCTCCGCCCGCCATGCTGCGGAGAGGAGGGATCCGGCGGGCACGCCTCGCACCTCGGTCGGAAAAACACGGCCGCGCCGAAGGTTGAAGAACCCTAGCTTGCGACGATCGAAAACCCTCAGCCGGCTCGTCGTTCGTGCATGGTGGATCGATATCTCAAAGCTGTATATACTATGTCTTGCTTTCAATCGGTACACTGCTTGCTACGCGCTTCCGTTGAAACATAGCTCAATGTTCGATTATACTATATCACTGCTTGCCCTGCAGCTAATTTTGGTCGAATGGCCGGAATGAAGTTAAGCAACGCAAGGTTTTCCTTTTTGTCATCACATAATCTGCTCTACCGTGCACAATCCGCTGTTCCTTATGTTCAAGATTGTTGAACTCGGTCTTAGGCAACCTCCAACGTGACGCAAACCGAATATGGCATCCGTCCGTGGACATGGATGACGGAGCCGGTCATCCAAAGCTTTCTACCTAAATTTCAAACCGGGTATTAACATACCGGACGAAATGCATCAAACACCACGGAATTCGTTAAAATTTGGATAGAAAGTAACACAAATCATTCATACATAGCATGCAATAAGTGTAATACAACAATTGTTCAAATTCAACAAGAAATAGTTTAAATTCAACGAGATTAACCAGATGTTCAACAAGTTTTTCATGGATGGACCATGTTGTTCGACACATGCTGCTCCTTGAGCTTCATCCAACAACGTGTCTGCGCAAATGGTCTACCGACATCGCGTACAGGCTACACAACGTGTAGATGAACACTAAGCGAGTGAATGAATCAATCAACAAGTTAAACAAGGAGAAGCAAAACTTACGATCTCTATGGTTGTCGCGTGCAATGGCCACATTGCCTCTGTTAAACACATATACATGTCACGTTGGAGTCCAGAGTTGGCGCACCAGGAGACGTACAGGAGATAGACTAGGTTGTTAGACAAGTAGTTCAATATCTTGTAAACCTCTTATCTCTTTATCTCTTCCTCTCCAAGTTGTAATCTTCTCCAACAAATTTGTATGCGCTATTGTCAGGGAGGTGCACCCCTGCAGCCTATAACAAGTAACGCGCCCCCTCACATCGAGGGTAAGACGCTTTCGCCTATTCGCACATGGTATCAGAGCCTCCTCTTCCAAACCCTAGCTGCTCCATAGTCCCAAGCCATGTCTTCCTCCAGCGCCGCCCAATCCAATAATCTCAGCGGCCATATCACAGAGAAACTCTCCCGGACAAACTACGTCCTGTGGCAAACACAAGTTACGCCGCAGCTGAGGGGAGATGAGCTCTTCGGCTACGTCGATGGAACCATGCCGGAACCCACCCGCCTCCTCGTCGCCAAGGACAAGGACGACAAGGAGTCGTCCGAGCTCAACCCTCCCCATCCCATCTGGGTGAGGGAGGATCAACAGGTGCTCGACTACCTCCTCAAAAATCTCTCCAAAGAAGTGCTGATCGCGGTGACCACGGTCACCACCGTGCACGCCCTCTGGGTGGCGCTTGCAGGCATGTTTTCCTCTCAATCTTTGAGTCGTGTCAACAATATTCGCACTGCCCTGATCAATGCGCAGAAGGGAAACCAATCGGTTGCTGCATACTACACTCATATGCGTGGTCTTGCCGATGAACTCGCCGCGGCCGGCAAGCCCATCCAGGACGATGAGCTCATCTCCTACTAGCTGCATGGGCTGGACATGGACTACCAGCCCCTCGTCTCTGCTCTCGACGCCCGCGTCATGCCGGTCTCCCTCGACGAGCTGTATGCCATGTTGAGCACCTTTGATCAGCGTGTGGCTTAGTTTCACAGCACCGACGACGTCTTCAAGTCCTCGGCCAATGTGGCCACTCGTGAGCGCGGCGGGTACTCATCTCGTCCTCGCGGTCCTCCTCGACACAAGGGCAAGCAAGGCAATGGTGGCTCCAGCAACTCCGGCTCCCGCGGCGGACGCCCCAACTTCACCAACAATAGGGGCCGTCATGGCGGGGGCGGCAGCAGCGGTGGCTCAGGCAGATCATGACCTGATGTCGTGTGTTGCCAGATCTGCGGCAAGCCTGGCCACTCAGCCAAGGCTGCTGGTATCGCTTCAATGAAGACGAAGCCTCCTCTGATGAAGATGATAAGGTTGATGCCGCCGCCGATGGGTCCTACGGTGTCGATACCAACTGGTATCTTGACAGTGGCGCCACCAACCATCGAGCTTGAGAAGGTGACCCTTCGTGAGAAATACTATTGGAAGGATCAAATCCACATGGCAAGTGGTGCAGGTATGAGGATAAGTCATATAGGTCATTTAGTTATACGTACCCCTTCTCGCAAGATTCATCTTCGAAATTTCTTGCATGTTCCTAGTGCCAACAAAAATCTTCTCTCTGTTCATTGTATTACTATTGATAATCATGTGTTCATTGAATTCCATCCTTTCTTCTTTTTGATCAAGGATCAGGCCACGAGAAGTTCTCTATCAAGGTAGATGCGTTTGAGGGTGTTACTCGTTGATTCCGGAGTTTAGAAGATCAAATAAACAAGCTTGTGGTGCTATCAAGCTCTCATCCACACGATGGCACGATTGTTTAGGACATGCCTCTTTTTCCTTAGTTGAACGTTTGCTTAGGAAAAATAAGATCCCTTTTGTTGGTGAGCAAAGTATTGAAACTATTTGTGATTCTTGCCAAAGAGCAAAATGTCATCAATTACCTTATCCCATATCCACTAGTGTTTCTACTCAACCTTTGCAATTGATATTTTCTGATGTTTGGGGTCCTGCCCCCACCTCTGTTGGTAGACACACATACTATGTTAGCTTCATTGATGACTATAGCAAATTTTCTTGGATTTATCTCCTCAAGAAAAGATCCGATGTTTTTCAAGTGTTCAAAAATTTCCAAGCACTTGTAGCACGCAAGTTTGACAGCAAATTATTGCTGTCCAATCCGACTTGGGGGGGGGGAGTATGAAAAGCTAAACTCCTCCTTTCAAACACTTGGCATATCTCATCATGTGTCATGCCCCCATGATACATCTCCGTCGTATCTATAATTTTTGATTGTTCCATGCCAATATTCTACAACTTTCATATACTTTTGGCAACTTTTTATATTATTTTTATGACTAACATATTGATCCAGTGCCCAGTGCTAGTTCCTATTTGTTGCATGTTTTATGTTTTGCAGAAACCCCATATCAAATGGAGTCCAAACGAGATAAAACGGACGGAGAATATTTTTGGAATATTTGTGATATTTGAGAAGAAGAATCAATGCGAGACGGTGCTCGAGGGGGCCACGAGGCAGGGGGCGCACCCCTGACCCTCGTGGGCACTCCATAAGGCGGTTGCTGCTCTTCTTTTGCCGCAAGAAAGCTAATTTTCGGGGAAAAAATTGTGGCAAAGGTTTCAATCCAATCGGAGTTACGGATCTCCCGATATATAAGAAACGGTGAAAAAGAACAAGAGGAGAACGCAGAAACAGAGAGAGACAGAGAGACAGATCCAACCTCGGAGAGGCTCTCACCCCTCCCACGCCATGGAGACCATGGACCAGAGGAGAAACCCTTCTCCCATCTAGGGAGGAGGTCAAGAAAGAAGAATAAGAAGGGGGTCTCTCTCCCCCTTGCTTCCGGTGGCGCAGGAACACCGCTGGGGGCCATCATCATCACTGCGATCTACACCAACACCTCCATCATCTTCATCAACATCTCCATCACCTTCCCCCATCTATATTCAGCGGTCCACTCTCCCGCAACCCGTTGTACCCTCTACTTGAGCATGGTGCTTTATGCTTCATATTATTATCCAATGATGTGTTGCCATCCTGTGATGTCTGAGTAGATTTTTGTTGTCCTATCGGTAATTGGTGAATTGCTATGATTGGTTTAATTTGCTTGTGGTTATGTTGCTGTCCTATGGTGCTCTCCGTGTCGGGCAAGCGTGAGGGATTCCCACTGTAGGGTGTTGCAATACGTTCATGATTCGCTTATAGTGGGTTGCTTGAGTGACAGAAGCATAAATCCGAGTAAGCGGGTTGTGGCGTATGGGATAAAGGGGACTTGATGCTTTAATGCTATGATTGGGTTTTACCTTAATGATCTTTAGTAGTCGCGGATGCTTGCTAGAGTTCCAATCATAAGTGCATATGATCCAAGAAGAGAAAGTATGTTAGCTTATGCCTCTCCCACATAAAACTTGCTATCGGTCTAGTAACGTAGTCAGTTGCTTAGGGACAATTTCACAACTCCTACCACCACTTTTCCACACTCGCTATATTTACTTTATTGCTTCTTTATCTAAACAGCCTTGGTTTATATTTACGTGCTTTTTATTATCTAGCAAACTTATCCAACAACACCTACAAAGTACTTCTACTTTCATACTTGTTCTAGGTAAAGCGAATGTTAAGCGTGCGTAGAGTTGTATCGGTGGTCGATAGAACTTGAGGGAATATTTGTTCTACCTTTAGCTCCTTGTTGGGTTCGACACTCTTACTTATCGAAAGAGGCTACAATTGATCCCCTATACTTGTGAGTTATCAAGACCTTTTTCTGGCGCCGTTGCCGGGGAGTCATAGCGTGGGGTGAATATTCTCGTGTGTGCTTGTTTGCTTTATCACTAAGTAATTTTTATTTGTTGTCTATGTTGTTCTCTATCCTTAGTTATGGATATGGAACATGAAATACCAAAAAAATAGGTTTACTTGCTACTGATGGAGATGGGGAACCTCCTAAAACCCTCGATGCTCATTATGTGAAAGATATTATGTACTACTTTGATAATCCTGAGAAAACCACATTCAATTATGTTATGGGAGACACGTTGGATCAACATGAATACTTTAGGGATTATCGCTTGATACAAAAAGGGAAACTATTATGGGATCAAATTTATATGTTGCCTTGGTATGCTCGGGATCTATGCTTGAGACATGATTATATTTGTTGCTCTAGGATGAAGGCTCCACACCTTCCCTTTTCTTGCAAATTTAATGATAATGAAACCTTAGCTTCTTATGCTAACGGTATATATGATTACTATGATGTGGAACGAATAGAAGAGTCCGTTGCTTTTATGGTGCTTATGAATTTGAATCTTTGTTTAAAGAGTTTGAAGATTTTGATGATTCAGTTTATAGACCTGAAAATTTAGCTATCCTTAAATATTGCTATGAGAATTATGAATTTAATTCCGACATTGATGATTTTATTGAGAAAGTCTCCGCTGTCCAAGAAGAGACTAATATTCTTCAGGAATCTATGAAAGAAGAAATTGATGGAACTGTGAGCTCATTGGATGAAAAAGATGATGAGGAGAGTGAAGAACAAAAGGAGGAAGAACGGATTAGCTACCCGTGCTCACCTTCTAATGAGAGTAACTCTTCAACTCATACATTGTTTAATTCCCCTTCGTGCTTATCGAAGGATGATTGCTATGATGATTGTCATGATTCCGTTGATTCTTTTGAAATATCCCTTTTTGATGATGTTTGCTATGCTTGTGGCCAAGATGCCAATATAAATTATGCTTATGGAGATGAACTTGCTATAGTTCCTTATGTTAAACATGAAATTGTTGCTATTGCACCCACGCATGATAGTCCTATTATCTTTTTGAATTCTCCCTACTACACTATATTAGAGAAGTTTGCCCTTATTAAGGATTATATTGATGGGTTGTGTTTCACTACTACACATGATGGTTTTGATAGATATAATATGCATGTGCTTACTGCTCCTACTTGCAATTATTATGAGAGAGGAACTATATCTCCACCTCTCTATATTTCCAATACGATAAAATTGCAAGAAACTGTTTATACTATGCATTGGCCTTTACTTGGTGTGCATGAATTGTTCTTTTATGACATGCCGATGCATAGGAAGAGAGTTAGACTTCTTTGTTGCTTGATATATGTTACTTTGTGCTCACTACTGAATTACAAACCATTGTTAATTAAAATTGGCTTTGATATACCTTGGGATCCGGGTGGATCCATTACTTGAGCACTATATGCCTAGCTTAATGGCTTTAAAGAAAGCGCTGCCAGTGAGACAACCCAAAAGTTTTAGAGAGTCATTTATTTCTGTTGTGTGCTTTTATATAGGAGGGGAACCCAAAACTTTTCAAAAAGGAAAGTGAAAGTGAGAAAGACAAGCATTGTTGAAGTGGGGGAGCTCCTTGAACTTTGTTCATGCTCACGGAAACTTTGTGAATCTTAATTACAGAAACTTTTCAACAAAAATAGTTATCCCCTTGTACAATTCCATTGTATTATAAAAATAATGTGCCAAGGTTTGCCTTTAGGATGTTCACAATGCTTCTTGGTTTGTGCGGTGCAGGACAGAAACTTTGGCTGTAGTGCGCGATTTTACTTTTTTTACTGGAACGTCAAACGGTTCTTATTCTTTTTGCACTGTCTTTATATATAAATTGTTTGTTTTTCCTAATTTTGGTAGAATTTTTGGGGTAACAGAAGTATGGTCAATGTTCAGATTGCTACAGACTGTTCTGTTTTTGACAGATTCTGTTTTTGTCGCATAGTTTGCTTGTTTTGATGAAACTATCAATTTCTATCAGTGGATTAAGCCATGGAAAAGTTATATTACAGTAGCTTTAATGCAAAAACAAAATATGAATTGGTTGGCAACAGTACTTAGATTAGTTATTTTCTTTATTATACTAACGGATCTTACCGAGTTTTCTGTTGAAGTTTTCTGTGAATGAAGTGTTCGATGATCGAGAAGGTCTTGATATGAGGAAAAGGAGGAGAGGCAAGAGCTCAAGATTGGGGATGCCCAAGGCATTGCAAGTAAATATCCAAGGAGACTCAAGAGTCTAAGCTTGGGGATGCCTCGGAAGGCATCCCCTCTTTCTTCAACAAGTATCGGTATGTTTTCGGATTCGTTTCGTTCATGCGATATGTGCAAATCTTGGAGCGTCTTTTGCATTTAGTTTTCACTTTTCTTGTATGCACCATGCTAGTATGAGATAGTCCATGGTTGATTTATAGAATGCTCATTTCACTTCACTTATATCTTTTGATTATGGCTTTATAGAATGCTTCATGTGCTTCACTTATATCATTTGAAGTTTGGATTGCCTGTTTCTCTTCACATAGAAAACCGCCATTTGTAGAATGCTCTTTTGCTTCACTTATATTTGTTAGAGCATGGGCATATATTTTGTAGAAAGAATTAAACTCTCTTGCTTCACTTATATCTATTTAGAGAGATGACAGGAACTGATCATTCACATGGTTAGTCATAAAATCCTACATAAAACTTGTAGATCACTGAATATGATATGTTTGATTCCTTGCAATAGTTTTGTGATATGAAGATGGTGATATTAGAGTCATGCTAGTGGGTAGTTGTGGATTAGTAGAAGTACTTGTGTTGAGGTTTGTGATTCCCTAAGCATGCATGTATGGTGAACCGTTATGTGACGAAGTCGGAGCATGATTTATTTATTGATTGTCTTCCTTACGAGTGGCGGTCGGGGATGAGCGATGGTCTTTTCCTACCAATCTATCTCCCTAGGAGCATGCACATAGTACTTTGTTTTGATTACTAATAGATCTTTGCAATAATATGTGAGTTCTTTATGACTAATGTTGAGTCCATGGATTATACACACTCTCACCCCTACATCATTGCTAGCCTCTTCGGTACCGTGCATTGCTCTTTCTCACCTCGAGAGTTGGTGCAAACTTCGCCGGTGCATCCAACCCCGTGATATGATACGCTCTATCACACATAAGCCTCCTTATATCTTCCTCAAAACAGCCACCGTACCTACCTATCATGGCATTTCCATAGCCATTCCGAGATATATTGCCATGCAACTTTCATCATCATCATATACATGACTTGAGCATTTATTGTCATATTGCTTTGCATGAGCGTAAGATAGCTAGCATGATGTTTTCATGGCTTGTCCGTATTTTGATGTCATTGCTACGCTAGATCATTGCACATCCCGGTATACCGCCAGAGGCATTCATATAGAGTCATATCCTTGTTCTAGACATCGAGTTGTAATATTGAGTTGTAAGTAAATAAAATGTGATGATCATCATTATTAGAACATTGTCCCATGTGAGGTTATCAAAATAAAAGAGGCCAAAGAAGCCCAAATAAAAAAAAGAGGCCAAAGGAAGCCCACCAAAAAAATAAAAAATGAGAGAAAAAGAGAGAAGGGGCAATGTTACTAGCCTTTTACCACACTTGTGCTTCAAAGTAGCACCATGTTCTTCATAGAGAGAGTCTCCTATGCTTTCACTTTCATATACTAGTGGGAATTTTTATTATAGAACTTGACTTGTATATTCGGATGATGGGCTTCCTCAAATGCCCGAGGTCTTCATGAGCAAGCAAGTTGGATGCACAACCACTTAGTTTCAGTTTGAGCTTTCATACACTTATAGCTCTAGTGCATCTGTTGCATGGCAATCCCTACTCCTCGCATTGACATCAATTGATGGGCATCTCCATAGCCCGTTGATTATCCGCGTCGATGTGAGACTTTCTCCCTTTTTTGTCTTCCCCACACAACCTCCATCATCATATTCTATTCCACCTATAGTGCTATGTCCAAGGCTCATGCTCATGTATTGTGTGGAAGTTGAAAAGGTTGAGAACATCAAAAATATGAAACAATTGCTTGGCTTGTCATCGGGGTTGTGCACGATTTGAATATTTTGTGTGGTGAAGATGGAGCATAGCCAGACTATATGATTTTGTAGGGATAACTTTCTTTGGCCATGTTATTTTGAAAAGACATGATTGCTTTATTAGTATGCTTGAAGTATTATTGTTTTTATGTCAAATGATAGACTATTGCCTTGAATCACTTGTGTCTTAATATTCATGCCATGATTAGATTACATGATCAAGATTATGCTAGGTAACATTCCACATCAAAAATTATCTTTTTATCATTTACCTACTCGAGGACGAGCAGGAATTAAGCATGGGGATGCTGATACGTCTCCGTCGTATCTATAACTTTTGATTGTTTCATGCCAATATTCTACAACTTTCATATACTTTTGGCAACTTTTTATATTATTTTTGGGACTAAGATATTGATCCAGTGCCCAGTGCCAGTTCCTGTTTGTTGCATGTTTTATGTTTCGCAGAAACCCCATATCAAATGGAGTCCAAACGGGATAAAAATGGACGAAGAATATTTTTGGAATATTTGTGATATTTGGGAAGAAGAATCAACATGAGACGGTGCTCGAGGGGGCCACGAGGCAGGGGGCGCGTCCCGGGGGGCAGGCGCGCCCCTGACCCTCGTGGGCACCCCGTAAGGCGGTTGCTGCTCTTCTTTTGCCGCAAGAAAGCTAATTTTCGGGAAAAAAAATCGTGGCGAAGGTTTCAATCCAATCTAAGTTACGGATCTCCAAATATATAAGAAACGGTGAAAAAGAACAAGAGGAGAATGCAGAAACAGAGAGAGACAGAGAGACAGATCCTATCTCGAAGGGGATCTCGCCCCTCCCATGCCATGGAGACCATGGACCAGAGGGGAAACCCTTCTCCCATCTAGGGAGGAGGTCAAGGAAGAAGAAGAAGAAGGGAAGCTCTCTCCCCCTTGCTTCCGGTGGCGCCGGAACACCGCCGGGGGCTATCATCATCACCGCGATCTACACCAACACCTCCATCATCTTCATCAACATCTCCATCACCTTCCCCCATCTATATTCAGTGGCCCACTCTCCCGCAACCCGCTGTACCCTCTCTTGAACATGGTGCTTTATGCTTCATATTATTATCCAATGATGTGTTGCCATCCTATGATGTCTGAATAGATTTTCGTTGTCCTATCGGTAATTGGTTAATTGCTATGATTGGTTTAATTTTCTTGTGGTTATGTTGCTGTCCTATGGTGCTCTCCGTGTCGCGCAAGCGTGAGGGATTCCCGCTGTAGGGTGTTGTAATACGTTCATGATTCGCTTATAGTGGGTTGCTTGAGTGACAGAAGCATAAACCCGAGTAAGGAGGTTGCGGCGTATGGGATAAAGGGGACTTGATGCTTTAATGCTATGGTTGGGTTTTACCTTCTTGATCTTTAGTAGTTGCGGATGCTTGTTAGAGTTCCAATCATAAGTGCATATGATCCAAGAAGAGAAAGTATGTTAGCTTATGCCTCTCCCACATAAAACTTGCTATCGGTCTAGTAACGTAGTCAATTGCTTAGGGACAATTTCACAACTCCTACCACCACTTTTCCACACTCGCTGTATTTACTTTATTGCTTCTTTATCTAAACAGCCCCTAGTTTATATTCACGTGCTTTTTATTATCTTGCAAACCTATCCAACAACACCTACAAAGTACTTCTAGTTTCATACTTGTTCTAGGTAAAGCGAACGTTAAGCGTGCGTAGAGTTGTATCGGTGGTCGATAGAACTTGAGGGAATATTTGTTCTACCTTTAGCTCCTCGTTGGGTTCGACACTCTTACTTATCGAAAGAGGCTACAATTGATCGCCTATACTTGTGAGTTATCACCCCACGCTCACCAACAAAATGGATCTGCTGAACGAAAACATAGGCACATAGTTGAGGTTGGTCTAGCCCTTCTTGCCGGCGCTTCCATGCCCCTCAAGTTTTGGGACGAAGCTTTTCCCATGGCAGTTCACATTATCAACATGCTCCCTAGTTGAGTCATCAATAATGAAACACCCACAGAACGGCTCCTTCATGTCAAACCCGACTACACATCACTCCGCGTATTTGGGTGTGCCTGTTGGCCTAATATCCGACCATACAACTCTTGCAAACTTATGTTCCGCTCAAAACAATGTGTTTTTCTTGGGTATAGCTCTCAACACAAGGGGGTCAAATGCCTAGATGCCTCTACTAGTCGAGTTTACATATCCCGTGATGTTGTGTTCGATGAAAGAAAATTCCCTTTTTATAATCTACATCCAAATGCCGGTGCTTTACTTCAGAAAGAAATCCTTCACTACCTCCAAACCTAACCGGCTTTGATCATGGGGAGTATAACTCTAATGATTCTATTGTGACTAACCCTCTCACCACTTTGCCTGAGTTGTGTGATGATACAGGGAGCCGTGCTGAAGAAAACAGAGTTGAAAACGGTGAAGAAAATCACCCAACAGGGCCATATTTCATGTGCCGGGATTTGGGGAGTAAATCCCTCTCGGGATCGATACCCGCATGCACGGCAGACCTGACAGCAGGATCCGCCCCGGGATCACCGCCTGCAGATCAGTCGGGCCGATCCTCTCTGGTTTCCGCGCCCTCCGCTACTCCCCCCGCACCCGACCACGCGTCAGCAGGCGGCCCCGCCTGCGCCACGCGGCAGCTAGTTGCTGGTGGTGATGGCCCGCACTCACCAGGGCCCGCGGGCGGTCGCTTTCCCGTCCAGCCTGTCTGTTACTAGCGACGGGATCTGTGTTGGCCGACTGGCGCGGGCCCCACGCCTGGCACGCGTGAGGAACTGGCCCAATCATTGCCGCGTGATAAGCCTCGCCAGGCGGGATCTTCTGCGGCGCGTGTGGCTCCGTCTCATGTCACTGCTTCGTCCCCGCGCACAGAGGATCCAGCCTCTGTTTCTGATGCGGCTGCTGCGAACCCTCCTGAATCCACCTCGGGATCGGCAAATGCAGCTCACATGGGATCTTCTGTGCCGGAGCCAACTACGTCATGCCGCACTAGTCTCCAACAAGGGGTAATACAACCCATAAATTATAAACGTATGACCAAATTTGGGATGGTATGTTCCACAGGTGAACCAGGCGAACCACATTCACCTGAAGAAGCCCTTGGTGATGAAAATTGGAAGAAAGCAATGAAAGAAGAGTACATGGCCCTAAAGATAAACAATACATGGCACTTGGTTCCTCCACGGCAAGGTAAAAAACCTCATTGACTGCAAGTGGGTATTTAGGATTAAGAGAAAATCTGATGGAACCATTGATCGTTACAAAGCAAGACTTGTAGCAAAAGGTTTTAAACAACGGTATGGCATAGACTATGAGGATACCTTTAGTCCAGTTGTAAAAGCTGCCACTATCCGTCTTGTTTTGTCCATTGCTGTTTCAAGGGGCTGGAGTCTCAGACAGCTAGATGTACAGAATGCGTTTTTGCATGGTGTTCTGGAAGAGGAAGTGTACATGAAACAACCTCCTAGGTTTGAAAACAAGAATGCACCTTCTCATGTATGCAAGCTTGACAAAGCCTTATATGGACTGAAACAGGCTCCTAGAGCATGGTACTCACGGTTGAGTCACAAAATGCAAGCACTTGGCTTCATTCCTTCCAAGTCTAACACCTCATTGTTCATTTACAACAAATGCAACACTCACATATTTGTTCTCATATATGTTGATGATATTATTGTCACAAGTTCATCTAATGAGGCTATCACAGGACTTTTGACGGATCTCAGTGCAGAGTTTGCTCTCAAGGACCTTGGAGAATTGCATTACTTCCTAGGGATAGAAGTGAAGAAACATGAGGATGGACTTCATCTCTCCCAGGAAAAGTATGCAACAGACCTGGTCAAAAAGGCTAGTTTGCAAGGGTGTAAACCCTCTCCTACTCCACTATCCTGTTCAGAAAAGTTGTCCCTTATAGAAGGGCAACCTTTGGGTCAAGATGACAGCACAAGATACATGACTTTGGTAGGTGCACTTCAATATTTGACGCTTACACGGCCTGATATCTCATTTGCTGTTAATAAGGTCTGTCAGTTTCTTCATGCATCCACCACTGTTCACTGGACTGCTGCAAAGCATATAGTTCGATATGTCAAGAATACTCTTAATATTGGTCTGAATTTCAGCAAGTCATCATCTACACTTTTGAGTGCTTTCTCAGATTCTGACTGGGCAGGATGCCTGGATGACAGGCGCTCCACTGGTGGCTTTGCAGTATTTTTTGGTCCTAATTTAATTTCATCGTGCGCAAGAAAATAGGCCACTGTCTCTCGATCCAGTACAGAGGCAGAATACAAAGCATTGGCAAATTCTATAGCTGAGATCATATGGGTGCAATCACTGCTGAAAGAACTTGGTGTAAAAAGTACTCAAACTCCATGTTTATGGTGTGATAACCTGGGTGCTACATACTTGTCTGTTAATCCAGTGTTTCATGCTAGGACCAAACACATTGAAATTGATTTTCACTTTGTCAGAGAACGAGTGGGTCAGAAGAAACTTGACATACGTTTTGTGCATTCCAAGGATCACATAGCAGATGGATTCACAAAACCTTTACCCACAAGAAGCTTTGAAGACTTCAAACATAATCTCAACTTGATGAAGTTGTGATTAAGGGAGAGTGTTAAACACATATACATGTCATGTTGGAGTCCAGAGTTGGCGTACAAGGAGACGTACAGGAGATAGACTAGGTTGTTAGACAAGTAGTTCAATATCTTGTAAACCTCTTATCTCTTTATCTCTTCCTCTCCAAGTTGTAATCTTCTCCAACAAACTTGTATGCGCTATTGTCAGGGAGGTGCGCCCTTGAAGCCTATAGCAAGTAATGCGCCCCCTCACATCGAGGGTAAGACGCTTTCGCCTATTCGCACAGCCTCAAGCCGATCAACCTCACCATGAAACTTCGTGATGGAGTTCTGGATGGTGTATCATTGACACTAATGACTTCACATTGTGTTCAAGGATGATGTGCATGATGTAGGGTGCAAAGTTCTTTTGCTCATAAAATGAACAATGCACGTGCTGCGAAAGTCCCCCATTCTGCTCCTGCCTACGAAGTCCGTCGATACGGCAAACCACGCATCGCACAACAACTCGTCCTCCATGGTTGAGTACCTTGCCATCCTTACAATATGGCATAAATTTCGAAAAAATCTCAATGGCATTTGACCGAACACTAGTCCGTCATGGTGTCCGTCATGGACATCATTGACAGGGGGCGGAGGGCACCTGGCTACGGACGGATCCTGGATGGACGGAGCCGTAGTACAAGGCGAGCGGGGGTGGTGGCTGCGGATGTCCGGTGTAGGACCTTGAGAAGAGGTGTCTAGAGGGGCGGTGATTAGACACTAAGTACCAAAGTTGCAGTTTTTAAGGTTCTTTAAGTTTAAGTGGAGTTAAGGCACAATTTCAACATTCACAATACATATCAAGCAAGCATGCAAAGAGTATATGAGCAGCGGAAAGTGAAGCATGCAACTTGCAAGAAAGTAAAGGGAAGGGTTTGGAGGATACAAACGCAATTGGAGACACGGATGTTTTTGGCGTGGTTCCGATAGGTGGTGCTATCGTACATCCACGTTGATGGAGACTTTAACCCATTAAGGGTAACGGCTGCGCGAGTCCACAGAGGGCTCCACCCACAAAGGGTCCACGAAGAAGCAACCTTGTCTATCCCACCATGGCCGTCGCCCACGAAGGACTTGCCTCACTAGCGGTGGATCTTCATGAAGTAGGCGATCTCCTTGCCCTTACAAACTCCTTGGTTCAACTCCACAATCTTGTCGGAGGCTCCCAAGTGACACCTAGCTAATCTAGGAGACACCACTCTCCAAGAAGTAACAAATGGTGCGTTGGTGATGAACTCCTTGCTCTTGTGCTTCAAATGATAGTCTCCCCAACACTCAACTCTCTCTCATAGGTTTTGGATCTGGTGGAAAGAAGATTTGAGTGGAAAGCAACTTGGGGAAGGCTAGAGATCAAGATTCATATGGTAGGAATGGAATATCTTGGCCTCAACACATGAGTAGGTATTTCTCTCTCAGAAAATGTATGCTGGAAGTGTAGGTTCGTTCTGATGGCTCTCTCCACGAATGAAGAGGAGGTGGAGGGGTATATATAGCCTCCACACAAAATCTAACCGTTACACACAATCTACCAAACTCGGTGGGACCGAATCATTAAACTCGGTCAGACCGATTCAGGAAATAATGTGACCATTAGGGTTTTCGGTGGGACCGAAATGCAACTCGATGAGACCGATATTGTTAGGGTTAGGGAATAACGTAATCTCGGTAGGACTGATTACACAAACTCGGTGAGACCGATTTGGTAATAAGCTTTCCAGAGAGTTGGTCAGGCAAACTCGGTGGGACCGATTACTCAAACTCGGTGGGACCGATTTTGGTAATAAGTTATCTAGAGAGTTTGCATTGTAATCTCGGTAGTACCGATTGCTCAAACTCGGTAAGACCGATTTTGGTAATGTACATACGCAGAGAGATTACAATCCCATCTTGGTGAGACCGAGATCCCTATCGGTAAGACCAATTTGCTTAGGGTTTGTGGCAGTGGCTATGACCTTTGGAATCGGTGGCGCCGGATAGGAAGAATCGGTGTGACCGATTTTGGCTTTGGGTTTAGGTCATTTGTGGATGTGGGAAAGTAGTTGAGGGTTTTGGAGCATATCACTAAGCACATGAAGCAAGAGGCTCATTAAGCAACACCTCATCCCTCCTTGATAGTATTGGCTTTTCCTATAGACTCAATGTGATCTTGGACCACTAAAATGTAAAATGAAGAGTCTTGAGCTTGAAGGTTGAGCCGATCCTTTGTCCTTAGCATCTTGAAGGAGTTCCCACGTCCTTTAGTTTATGCCACTCCATTGTTGAACTTATCTGAAATATACTAGATAAAAGTGTTAGTCCAACAAGAGATATGTTGACATTAATTACCAAAACCACCTAGGGAGCACTTGTGCTTTCAATCTCCCCCTTTTTGGTAATTGATGGCAACATACATCAAAGCCTTGGATAAGGATATAAAGAATAGCAAGTAAAGCTTTGAAAAGACATGTAACAAACATAGACTCCCCCTACATGTATGCAATCATGTGAATATGGGATGTAAGAGCATGTGAGAGCATAAACATGATAGAGTAGGCAATGTGTTACATGTATCTTGGCCGTATGCATCAGAGCAAAGAATGTTGAAGAAAATACCTTCATGCTCATGAGTCCTTCTTGCAAACAATATGTGCATCAGCAAGAATTCCTCATACACATGATTCTGATGCATATACTTACCTTGTAGTCTTGAGTTGGCTTAGGATGGAATGAACCTGTGTAAACAAGGTTAGATAACACAGATGCATCTACTAGCCAGAGCAAACAGAAGAAACCACAAGAATACCAAGACTGGGATGACATGTAGAGAGTGTGTACTAAGTACCACACTGGATTAGACATGTCCCCAAGATTAAAGATATGCAATGAATTTAAATGATCTCTTTCCCTTATATGTCTTGCTCCCCCTGAATCTAACATGGGATACTGGGAGAAGATAGGGAACAGAAAATCAGAGCTGAAAGAAAACAGAGCTGAAATATATGAATGATGATCAGAGCTGATGCATGCTAATGCAAAAAGGCACAACAGAACATATGAACATGTCTCTCCCCTCAAGAAGACATGTGGACATCTCTCCTCTTGAACACCAAGCATCTGGGATCCTTGAGAAATACTTTCTACTTAAGTATTCTCTCCCCCTGGAGATCTCTCTCTTCACTTTGAGGGTCTCTCCCCCTAGAAGGTCTCTCTCCCCCTTTAGAAGATGGTATCTCTCTCTCTTTAAATGATAAGCTTTGATGTTCTCTCTCTCCCCCTTTGACATCAATTTCCAAGAAGGGTCTTCTGGAATCTGTCGAATGGGATTGGTCCTTGAGACACAGAACAAAGCAATGACAAAAATGTGATGCTTGTAGAGGACAAGATTCATTGAGTGGAGCTAGATCAGAAGAAACACAGAATTATGTGGCAAACTGTTTTTCCTGTTATGAAGTCGGTGGCACCGAGTGGTATGCTTCGGTTGTACCGAAAAGATTCGGTTGGGCCGAAAATAACAAATCGGTGAAACCGAGTTCGTCGCAAAGAAAACACTTGTCACCTCAGCTCACTAGACTAGTAAGATCTCACAAAGATTTGCAAGGAATTTACTGAAAGATGTGCAATGAATTGGAATGCAGAAAATGCAGAACAAACAGAAAGAAAGAAATCTAGATGAAGTTTTTTTTAAAGGGGAAACAAATATGCATGAGACAAATGCAAAAACACAGAAAAGAACACAAGAGAACTTCATCTAGAGATGGTCAGCGACAAAGTCACCTATGTTAGAGTATATTGACTTAGGAGTCAAGTGAGATCACTTGATCATAGGTCATACTCATCGTTTAAGCTCAAAATGGGGTTGCCATTTTTCGTCTAAGCATCTTGATATATTCACATCTTGTCGAGTTGCTTTAGCTCATGACTTGGAGTAAAGCTTCTCTAAGATGGAATAACATACCTTGGTTGGTGGTGTTGTCCATGTAGTTGAACTTGTGTGGGTTGCTCAAGGTTGATGTAGCTCATCAAGAATTTGGAGCACCACTTGGAATTTTAGTCCATCTACCTACATGGGTTAGTTCTTGCAAGGTAGAGCACTTGTGTATCCAAAAATGACAATCGTGAAGCTCAACATAGAATTTGTCAAAGGATATATTTAAGAAGTTTCGTGCTTCCTTGTCTTCAACCACCATAGTGTAGAGACTTGGTGATGTAGAGATTGCTAAACATATGAGTGGATTACAATCTCATGGAATTTGATTCCACCAAGTACCTACATGGGTTAGATGACATGCAAGATACAAATATATCCAAGACATAAGATTTTCATCATAATAGAAATATCAAGGATTAGTCATAAGCTCATGTCTTGCATGTATCCAATGGAGTTTCTACTCCAAGTTTGAAGCATCAATGATGTTCAATTCTCCTATTAACCTGCAAAACACTTTCTCATCAAGAGGTTTAGTAAATATATCCGCTTACTGCTTTTCGGTGCGAACATGCTTAAGATCAATGTCACCCTTAGCAACATGATCTCGAATGAAATGATGACGAACTTCAATATGCTTAGTTCGAGAATGTTGCACAGGATTATGACCAATTTTAATAGCACTTTCATTGTCACAAAGAAATGGAACATGTCTCACGTATATTCCATAATCCTTAAGAGTTTGGGTCATCCAAAGTAATTGAGCACAACATGAACCAGCGGCAATATATTCAACTTCAAGGTGGATAAGGATACTGAGTTTTGTTTCTTGGAGGACCAAGACACAAGAGATCTACCAAGAAATTGACAAGTACCCGAAGTGGACTTTCTATCAACCTTGTCTCCGGCATAGTCTAAGTCGGAATAGCCAACAAGATCGAAAGAAGCCCTCTTAGGATACCAAATGCCAAAGTTTGGTGTATGGATTAAGTATCTCACTATCCTTTTCACGGCCTTAAGATGACATTACTTAGGAGCAGCTTGATATCGTGCACACATGCACACACTTAGCATGATATCGGGACATGAAGCACATAGATATAACAATGAACCGATCATAGAGCGATAAACCTTTTGATCAACCGGTTCACCACCTTTGGTTAAGTCATTATGTCCACTAGTAGGCATGGGTGTAGACATACCTTTGCATTCTTGCATATTGAACTTCTTGAATAAGTCCTTGGTGTACTTTGTTTGAGAAACAAAGGTACCTTCCTTAGTTTGCTTGATTTGCAACCCAAGAAAGAATTTGAGTTCACTCATCATAGACATCTCAAACTTCTCCGACATTAGCTTCCCAAACTTTTCACTAAAATGAGGGTTAGTCGAACCAAATATAATATCATCAACATAGATTTGGCACACAAATAGTTCTCCATTAACCCTTTTAGTAAAAAGAGTAGAATCAATTTTCCCAATTTCAAAGCCTTTCTCAATAAGGAACTTGGTCAAGCATTTATACCAAGCTCTAGGAGCTTGTTTAAGACCATAAAGAGCTTTGTGAAGTTTCTAAACATGATTGGGTTTCTTAGGATTGACAAAGCCGGGAGGTTGCTTAACATAAACTTCCTTCTCTATTTCGTCATTTAGAAAAGCACTTTTAATGTCCATTTGGTACAAGGTAATATCATGATGATTAGCATAGGCAAGTAAGATGCGAATGGACTCAAGTCTAGCAACGGGGGCGTAAGTCTCACCATAGTCCATACCTTCGACTTGTGTGTAGCCTTGGGCGACGAGACGTGCTTTGTTGCGAACTACTTGTCCATCTTCATCTTGCTTGTTGCGAAACAGCCATTTGGTACCAATGACGTTGTGGTTGTTGTCGGGCTTCTCAACCAATGTCCAAACTTGATTCCTCTCAAAGTTATGTAGCTCTTCATGCATGGCATTTATCCAATCCGGATCTTCCAATGCTTCTTCGACCTTCAAAGGTTCAATGCTAGAGATGAAAGAATAGTTTTCACAAAAGTTAGCTAAACGAGTTTTAGAGCGAGTGATTCTCCCGGTTTGAATGTCATTGTAGATTTGCTTGACGGGATGATCTTTAGCAACTCTTGCTCGAACTCGTGAAAGCTTTTTCTTGGGTCTTCGTTGAACATCTTCCTCATCTTGTTCTTCTTCATATTGGCCTTCTTCATTGTTGGCATTGTCGTTCTCTTGTCGTGGTGGAGAAGGAGGTCGTTGACGTTCATCTTGATGCACTTCCTCATTTTATTCATCTTGGTGTGTCCCGCTTGTGGATGCTTCCGTATCAACTCCTGGTTCACCTTGTTGTGAAGTTGAAGCTTCCACTTGGACGGACGAGGTACTCTCCTTCACCTCCGTTGGACGAACCTTGCCAATGGCCAAGTCTTGAATTGCTTTGGAAGGATCTTTGTCTCCTGCATCAATTGGCAATTGCTCTACTTGCGAGCCATTAGATTCATCAAACTTCACAGCTACCGTCTCTTCAACCTTTCGGGTGAAATTGTTGTAGACACGGTAAGTGTGAGAGTTTGAGACATAACCGAGTAGGAAACCTTCATGAGATTTAGGAGCAAATTTAGAGCGACGATGCTTATCAAGAATGTAGCACTTTGAGCCGAATACTCGAAAGTATCCAACTTGGGGTTTGTTACCGGTGAGGAGCTCGTATGCCGTCTTGCCGAGTAGCTTGTGAAGATACAAGCGATTTGTTGCATGCCAAGCTGTCTCAACCGCTTCTGCCCAAAAGTGCTTCGCGTCTTGTACTCATCAAGCATCATTCTCGCCATTTCAATGAGCGTCCGGTTCTTCCTCTCAACAACTCCGTTTTGTTGAGGTGTGTACGTAGCCGAGAACTCGTGTGAAATCCCTTCTTTGTCAAGAAAGGTGTCCACATTTGCGTTCTTGAACTCCGTTCCGTTGTCGCTATGAACCTTCTTGATCTTCACTTCAAATTGATTTTGGGCCTTCCTAGCGAAGTTTTTGAAGATCTTTTGGACCTGCAATTTATCATCGAGAAAGAACACCCACGTAAATCTTGAAAAATCATCAACTATAACTAGACCAAAAGAATTTCCACCGAGACTCTTGTAAGAGTTGGGATCAAAGAGATCCATGTGAAGTAGCTCGAGTGGCCTCCTTGTAGTCATGATGTTCTTCACGGGATGCCTTCCTCCAACCTGTTTACCTGCCTGACAAGCGCTGCAAAGTCTATCCTTATCAAATATGACATCGTTAACTCCAAGGATATGATTTCCTTTAATAAGCTTGTCAAGGTTTCGCATACCAACATGACCTAATCGTCTATGCCACAACCAAGCTTTTGAGGATTTAGCAATGAACAAGTTTTAGGTTGAGCCTTTTTAGTGAAATCTGAAGGAAATATGCCCTAGAGGCAAAAATAAAGTTATTATTTATTTCCTTATTTCATGATAAATGTTTATCATTCATGCTAGAATTGTATTAACCGGAAACATGATACATGTGTGAATGCATAGACAAAACATTATGTCACTAGTATGCCTCTACTAGACTAGCTTGTTAATCAAAGATGGTTATGTTTCCTGACCATGAACAAAGAGTTGTTATTTGATTAACGAGGTCACATCATTAGTAGAATGATCTGATTGACATGACCCATTCCATTAGCTTAGCACACGATCGCTTAGTATGTTGCTACCGCTTTTATCCATGACTTATACATGTTCCCGTAACTATGAGATTATGCAACTCCGCCACGGAGGAACACTTTGGTGCTACCAAACGTCACAACGAATCGGGTGATTATAAAGGAGTACTACAGGTGTCTCCAAAGGCAGATGTTGGGTTGGCGATTTCGAGATTAGGTTTTGTCACTCCGATTGTCGGAGAGGTATCTCTGGCCCTCTCGGTAATGCACATCATCAAGCCTTGCAAGCACTACAACTAAAGAGTTAGTTGTGAGATGATGTATTACTGAACGAGTAAAGAGACTTGCCGTAACGAGATTGAACTAGGTATTGGATACCGACGATCGAATCTCGGCAAGTAACATACCGATGACAAAGGAACAACGATGTTGTTATGCGGTCTGACCGATAAAGATCTTCGTAGAATATGTGGGAGCCAATATGGGCATCCAGGTCCCGCTATTGGTTATTGACCGGAAATGTGTCTCGGTCATGTCTACATAGTTCTCGAACCCGTAGGGTCCGCACGCTTAACGCTTCATTGACGATATAGTATTATATGAGTTATGCATGTTGGTAACCGAATGTTGTTCGGAGTCCCGGATAAGATCATGGACATGACGAGGAACTCCTGAATGGTCCGGAGATAAAGTTTGATATATGGGATAATAGTGTTTGATCTCCGAAGGGTTCCGAATTCACCGAAGGGGTTCCGATGTTTCAAATGTTTGGGTACGAGAACACGTTATTTGGGCCAAAGGGAAAGCCCACAAGGTTTTGGAAAGCGCAAAGGAAGTTTTATGAGTCGAGGGCTAGACGCCAGGTCCTGGCGTCTGGGGTCCAGACGCCGAACCTCAAGGCGTTCGCCCCGAGTCCGAGAAGGACTCTTGCCTTCGGGTGAAACCGACTTTGTGGAGGCTTTTACTCCAAGTTTCACCCCAAGGCTCAACATATAAATAGAGGGTAGGGCTAGCACCAAAGACACATCAAGAAACACCAAGCCGTGTGCCGCAACCCCGCCCCTCTAGTTTATCCTCCGTCATAGTTTCCGTAGTGCTTAGGCGAAGCCTGCGGAGATTGTTCTTCACCAACACCGCTACCACACCGTCGTGCTGCCGAACTCATCTACTACCTCGCCCGCCTTGCTGGATCAAGAAGGCGAGGACGCCATCGAGCTGAACGTGTGCGTAACTCGGAGGTGCCGTGCGTTCGGTACTTGGATCGGTCGGATCGTGAAGACGTACGACTACATCAACCGCGTTGATAAACGCTTCCGCTTAGCGATCTTCAAGGGTATGAAGATACACTCCCCTTCTTGTTGCTATAAATCACCATGATCTTGCGTGTGCGTAGGAAATTTTTTGAAATTACTGCGTTCCCCAACAAAATCAACAATGTACAGATCACCTCTATGCACACCGGTAAACACCATTTTATGATTATCTCGACGAAACACTTGGCAATCTACTTCAGTAAATAGAACATTGAAACCGAAATCAGCAAGTCTAGATACTGAAAGTAAGTTGTAACCAAGAGATTCAACGAGTAAGAAATTTTGTATGGAGCTATCATGTGATATGGCCACCTTACCGAGGCCAACCACCTTACCCTTTGAGTTGTCACCAAAAGTGACATACTTTCAAGGACTATCGTTGTCAGCAAGCTCATGAAACATGTCTTTATCTCTAGTCATGTGATCGGTACATCCACTATCAAGGACCCATTCCTTTCCTCTTGACATATATCCCTGAAGATTTGCCATAAGACCAAAATGTCTCATTGCATCATCAAGATCGAAGTCACTATCATCATCCTCATCATAGTATCCATGTTCAACATCGTCATGTGGTGGATCAAGTCCTAGAGAGGGTGATTCATTAGAATGAGTTTGACAATGATCTTGCTTATGAATTTTTATGGCTTCGGAAATAATATCACTAATAATACCAACATTTCCTTTGGCACGCGTAAGGTTAGTAAGCTCAAATAGACGATCACCAAACATAGGATCACTAGTATTCATCTTACTCAAGGCAATAGACTTATGGAGAATTTCATCAAGATTTTTCAAGGAATAATCAGGAAATCGTTGCTCAAGAAATTTCCATATGGTGTAGGCACACTTGAAAGTAGGCAAACATCCAAGCAAGTTTCTAGGCAATCCTCTAATGATAAGTTCGGCAGTTCTAAGATTCCTAATCATGTCAATAGACTCATCATGGGTAGGATGCATAGGATCAACACAAGGTGCACAAGGGCTAGCAATGTACTTGTTAAAATGATATTGATTGAAAACAACAAGCATCTCATTTTTCCACTCATGAAAATACTCTCCATCAAGAATAGGCACTCTATGTCTAAGACTCCCAATAGTATACTCATCCATCTTCCTCCAATGGTGATTAAACCAAAGAAATGGAGACCAATGCTCTGATACCACTTGTAGGACCTTGAGAAGAGGTGTCTAGAGGGGGGGTGATTAGACACTAAGTACCAAAGTTGCAGTTTTTAAGGTTCTTTAAGTTTAAGTGGAGTTAAGGCACAATTTCAACATTCACAATACATATCAGGCAAGCATGCAAAGAGTATATGAGCAGCGGAAAGTAAAGCATGCAACTTGCAAGAAAGTAAAGGGAAGGGTTTGGAGGATTCAAACGCAATTAGAGACACGGATGTTTTTGGCGTGGTTCCGATAGGTGGTGCTATCGTACATCCACGTTGATGGAGACTTCAACCCATGAAGGGTAATGGTTGCGCGAGTCCATGGAGGGCTCCACCCATGAAGGGTCCATGAAGAAGCAACCTTGTCTATCCCACCATGGCCGTCGCCCACGAAGGACTTGCCTCACTAGCGGTAGATCTTCATGAAGTAGGCGATCTCCTTGCCCTTACAAACTCCTTGGTTCAACTCCACAATCTTGTTGGAGGCTCCCAAGTGACACCTAGCCAATCTAGGAGACACCACTCTCCAAGAAGTAACAAATGGTGCGTTGATGATGAACTCCTTGCTCTTGTGCTTCAAATGATAGTCTCCCCAACACTCAACTCTCTCTCATAGGTTTTGGATCTGGTGGAAAGAAGATTTGAGTGGAAAGAAACTTGGGGAAGGCTAGAGATCAAGATTCATATGGTAGGAATAGAATATCTTGGCCTCAACACATGAGTAGGTAGTTCTCTCTCAGAAAATGTATGCTGGAAGTGTAGGTTCGTTCTGATGGCTCTCTCCACGAATGAAGAGGAGGTGGAGGGGTATATATAGCCTCCACACAAAATCTAACCGTTACACACAATCTACCAAACTCGGTGGGACCGAATTGTTAAACTCGGTCAAACCGATTCAGCAAATAATGTGACCGTTAGGGTTTTCGGTGGGACCGAAATGCAACTCGGTGAGACCGATATTGTTAGGGTTAGGGAATAACATAATCTCGGTAGGACTGATTACACAAACTCGGTGAGACCGATTTGGTAATAAGCTTTCCAGAGAGTTGGTCAGGCAAACTCGGTGGGACCGATTACTCAAACTCGGTGGGACCGATTTTGGTAATAAGTTATCCAGAGAGTTTGCATTGTAATCTCGGTAGTACCGATTGCTCAAATTCAGTAAGACCGATTTTGGTAATGGACACATAGAGAGATTACAATCCCATCTCGGTGAGACCGAGATCCCTATCGGTAAGACCGATTTGCTTAGGGTCTGTGGCAGTGGCTATGACCTTTGGAATCGGTGGCGCCGGATAGGAAGAATCGGTGTGACCGATTTTGGCTTTGGGTTTAGGTCATTTGTGGATGTGGGAAAGTAGTTGAGGGTTTTGTAGCATATCACTAAGCACATGAAGCAAGAGGCTCATTAAGCAACACCTCATCCCTCCTTGATAGTATTGGCTTTTCCTATAGACTCAATGTGATCTTGGACCACTAAAATATAAAATGAAGAGTCTTGAGCTTGAAGCTTGAGCCAATCCTTTGTCCTTAGCATCTTGAAGGAGTTCCCACGTCCTTTAGTCCATGCCACTCCATTGATGAACTTATCTAAAATATACTAGATAAAAGTGTTAGTGCAACAAGAGATATGTTGACACTAATTACCAAAACCACCTAGGGAGCACTTGTGCTTTCATCCGGCAATCCTGGATGGCGGCCGAAGAGGTTGAACGGCGGTGTCAGAGGAGGAGGATGCGGATGCAAAGCAAGGGGGTGCAGTGGCAAAGTGGAAGAGAATGGGACCAGGAGGGGGATTTGAGTGGGTCGGGGGTGTCGGAGTCCTACATGGCGGTGGTCTGGCTTCCCGCAAAGCCCCTAGTTTGCTTTCAAATTACGGGAAAAAGTGTGCCCGGACTGGTCGGTGGACCAATACAGGTCCGTCTTGGATAGCAAAACACGTTCAGACGCGAGGTCCGCATGGTTGTGAACTGTTCGAGGGTCGGCGTTGAAGTTGCCCTTAAGATCTTTACACCTGTCAAAATTATTACCCTGCATTTTAAAATCTATACCCACTAATAAAGCATGGTGCATTACTCTGATTTATTTTCATCCGTTCACCATTGATTTTTTTTCTATTCAAGACTGTACTATTTTTTTGTCCGTTCATCTATTAGAAAAGAAAAAATGCCAGAGTTACATACATGGGACGCCTGTAGTGTGGCCCAACAAAAGAAGCCCATTTATTTTCGTGCCCACGCAGGTAAGAGAACCCTATTTATCGCATCCAGTGTGAAATAGTCGCAAATTCGCACAGGGTGCCCAAGCTGAGCTGAACCATTTTCTTTTTTTTGTTCTGTGTTCGTGGTTATGTTTCTATTTTTCTTTTTCTGTTTCTTTCTCTATTTCTTTCCTGTTTCTTCTGTAGTTTTATCCTTTCAAGTTTATTTTTATTTATCCCTTTTTTCATAAATTCAAAATTTTCAAAAAACTTCATCATTTCAGGAAAAAAAATCCAATTTTTTTAAAATGTTTAGAATTTAAAAACATATTCCATTTTCAAAAATCTTCAGACCACTAGATCTTTGTTCTCGTTCCCAAATTGGTTCATATTTTAAAAAAAGTGTTCCTTTTTTTGTTTCTCAAAGTTGTTTGAGATTTTCCAACAAAAATGCATTTTAAAAATGTTTCAAATATGAAAAATAATCTTGTTTTGATGAAATGTTTGCATATTCAGAATAATTTCTGAGTTTAAAGAAACACATTTCCAAAATTATTATGAATGTTCAAAATATGTTTCCTATTTAAAAAATCACAAATTAAAAAAAGTTCATGTTATCATAAAAGGTTCATGTTTTGAAATAAGATTGTGAATTTTGAACATTTCAAATTTTGTTGTGTATTTTTGAAAATGTAAAGAATTTAAAAAATATTTGGGATTTTCAAAATTATTCATGTTTCCAATAATATTCAGAAATTTATATTATTTTTAAAGTTCAAAAAATTGGTTTCTAATCTGACATTGGAGTATGTTCTTAAAGGTTTGAGCTGGCCATTGGTTGGTAGGACTCATTTATTCGAGTGGCTAGCAACATGTAGTCAGGTCTTTGAGGGCATGATTTTGATGCTTCAACTCATCGTTTTTTCGATTTTTCACGCGTTACAAACACATGTCGTCTTAGAGCCTACCAGTGTGCTGGCCCATACATGAACTGATATGTGTCCCACGCGCTATTTTACGCAACTACCGTCATATAGTAGCCCCCACACAGTTGGCCCAAGAAAAAATTGCTCCGTCGCACATGCAGTATTGGGCCTCAGCCGCACTCTCATACTGGGTCGTCCGAGGGAGCAATTATTTTTTCTTGGGCCAATAAAAGAGAATATGTTGGTTTGGCTCGAAATAAAAAATTTGTGGGCACGTGCGCACTAAAATAATATAAGAGAATAAACCCTAATAAAGAAGGGATATTGATGTTTGGTTATGCGCTAAATATGCTAATAAAATGGGATCTATGCCCTACAATTAGTAATCCATCCGATTACATCATTGTAAGAGATAGTGGTCAAAGCAACCGTGCCGCGAAGGTCGCCGTATAGCTACCAAATGAGGAGGTAGACACTACCCCAAGAAAGAGGCGGACTTGGAGGAAAAAAAGGCATGAGTAGGATGGTTGCCTCCACGCCGACTAACTCTACCCCTATCAAGATCTCGCAGGACAAACATGACCCGTGAGAAGACCACAACTCCTTCTATCACACTGCCATGGAGATCGTTTTTGGTCGACACATCTATTATCTCTCCCATTGCTTCTCGCAAAGAAATATCTCTTCCGTTGCAACACACGGGCATATGTGTTCGTAAGACTAATCCATGGAAAACAAGTTAAAGACCCAACGATGCACTCTTTTCTATATTATTACTATTACGTGATGAAACATTATGATACACATTGAAACAAGAGAAAAAGATCGGATGAAGTTATTATGATACACTGGGAAACAAGAAAACCTTGACAAAACGAGAACTCACGGAACGATTCTCTTGGTGATAAGGGATGTCGGATCCAAATAGGCTATTACCATGCATGGTAGAAAATTCACTCTCTCTTACAACTTGATATTAGATTGGGATTTGCCCCTGAGTTCTTTTAAACAAAGACAAAAGATTTAGCTCATTAATTAATTAAGAAGAAGAGAGTTGACCACATAATTACAGAAAACCATGCGAAAACTAATACAAACAACCCATAACGCTCTAATCACAAAGCACGAAACACCGAAACCGCACAGGCGGCCGTCCCACCAACATACAACAATTGCAACCCATGATACATGTAGAACACAACGAAACTCCTTACGAGAACGCCGACAATGATAAAAACAGAGCACCATCCAACATGAGATTGTGGATGTCTTCCATATGGCGCCACCCTTCTTGCTTTTGTTCTTCTTTGACTTCCCCCTGTTTGGTTTCTCCTTCACGAGGCAACCACTTGTCTTGTCGGATCTAGGTTGACTAGCTGCCGTTTGTTAAGGAAATCATAAAACTCATTGTATTTCTTGACGTAGTTGTTGTCAACCAAGATGCTCCTAGAAGTAGGCACCAACTCACCGGCCGCATTGACATCATCAACAGGAACCACCGACACGACTTCATCAAACACAACATCATCAACCACAGGAACCATCAGCACTATGAACCCAGGCAGCCCCAACTGCTCACACGACAGAGACGATACATGCCTGATGTAGCTTGAAGCTATGTGGGTATTTTCCCAAAGAGGAAGGGATGATGCAGCACAGCGACGGTGGGTATTTTTCTCAGTGACGAGACCAAGGTTATCGAACCATTAGGAGAATCAAGCAACACAACGTAAACAATACTTGCACACAAATAACAAATACTCACAACCTGACGTGTAAAAGGGGTTGTCAATCCCTTTCGGGTATCGGTGCCAGAAATTGGCAAATGGACGTGAATAAATTGTAGTAGATTGATAGATCGAACGCCAAATAAAATAAATAAGAATAAATTGCAGCAAAGTATTTTTGTATTTTTGGTTTAATAGATCTGAAAATAAAAGCAAAAAATAAATAAATCGCAAAGGCAAATAATATCAGAAAGAGACCCGGGGCCGTAGATTTGACTAGTGGCTTCTCTCAAGAAAAATAGCAAACAGTGGGTAAACAAATTACTGTTGAGCAATTGATAGAACTTCAAATAATCATAACGATATCCAGGCAATTATCATTATATAGGCATGACGTCCAAGATTAGTAGACCGACTCCTGCCTCCATCTACTGCTATTACCCCACACATCGACCGCTATCTAGCATGCATCTAGTATATTAAGTTCATGGAGAAACGGAGTAATGCAATAAGAACGATGACATTATGTAGACAAGATCTATTTATGTAGAAATAGACCCCATCGTTTTATCCTTAGTAGCAAAGATACATACGTGTCGGTTCCACTTCTCTCACTAGGATCAAGCACTGTAAGATCGAACCCACTACAAATCACATCTTCCCATTGCAAGATAAATAGATCAAGTTGGCCAAACAAAACCCAAATATTGGAAAATAAATACAAGAAGCAATCATGCATATAAGAGATCAAAGAAACTCATATAACTTTCATGGATATAAAAGGATAGATATGATCATAAACTCAAAGTTCATCTGATCCCAACAAACACACCGCAAAAAGAGTTACATCATATGGATCTCCAGGAGACCATTGTATTGATAATCAAATGAGAGAGAGGGAGCCATCTATCTACTAACTATGGACCCGAAGGTCAACAAAGAACAACTCACGCATCATCAAAGAGGCACTAATGGAAGTGGTGAATCCCTCCATGATGGTGTCTAGATTGGATCTGGTGGTTCTGGACTCTGCGACGGCTGGAATTGATTTTCGTCGACTCCCCTAGAGTTTCTGGAATATTGGGGTATTTATAGAGTAAAGAGGCGGTCCGGGGGCACCCGAGGTGGGCACAACCCACCAGGGCGCGCCTGGAGGCCCAGGCGCGCCCTGGTGGGTTGTGCTCCCCTCGGAGTAGCCCCCAGGTGCTTCTTACGTCCATTGGTTGTCTTCTGGTCCAAAAAAAACTCCAAAAAGTTTCGCTATGTTTGGACTCCATTTGGTATCGTTTTCCTGCGATGTAGAAAACATGCAAAAAACAGCAACTGACACTTGGCACTATGTCAATAGGTTAGTACCAAAAACTGATATAAAATGACTATAAAATGATTATAAAACATCCAAGATTGATAATATACAGCATGGAACAATAAAAAATTATAGATATGTTGGAGACGTATCAACATCCCCAAGCTTAATTCCTGCTCGTCCTCGAGTAGGCAAATGATAAAAACATAATTTTTGATGTGGAATGCTGCCTAACATGTCATCTCATATTCTTTTCTTTATAACATGGACATTTGGACTTTTATATTGTTCAAAGCAATAGTCTAGTTTTGACATGATAACTCAAATACTCCAGCATACCAACAAGCAACCAAGTCTTTCAAAATATCAATGCTAAAATAAGTTATCCCTAGCCTATCGTGCTCAAACATTGATCCATTCATGAAACACACTCGCATATTAGCTACACCTAATGCTCAAGTACGATCATAGTGCCTCCTAGTTTTGCTTTATAAGAGAAGATGGAGACTCAAATTCAAAAATAAAAATTGCATAAATTAAAAGAAAGGCCCTTCGCGGAGGGAAGTAGGGATTTGTAGAGGTGCCAGAGCTCAAAGCAAAAATTGAGAGATAAAAACATTTTGGGAGCTGTACCTTTCCCACCAACGAAAATGAATTAGAGTTCCCAACACTTTCCATGCTAGATATATCATAGGCAGCTCCCAAACAGAAACTAAAGGTTATTCCTTTTTCCACCATACTTTCACTTTCCATGGCTAACCGTATCCACGGGTGCCCTCCATACCAACACTTTCCAAGGAATTTATATTTGACGATATAAAGTAAATTCATTTTTCATTTCGGCACTGGGCATCTGAAAGAACATGCGGTGCCCCCATGTTTGGTTTTGGTAATTGATGACAATCTCTATGGACTAATGGTTGCCTTGAGTTATATTTGAGGGTTTTTTCCATAGGCATTTCTTGGAGTACATGTGTTGGTTTCAAGGAGAGTTTGTGTCGACCAAGGTGCTTTTCAAGGAATTACCAAAAAGATTGGTCTTGTGAGAGGTTGATCGAGACTAAGTCAAAGAGTGAATCAAGTTGATCAATACACAAAGCGTAGAAGATGTACCGAGAGGGATCAAGTGATCCCATGGTATGGTAAGCATTGTCAATTACGCTTTGTGTACTAACCCATGGTCTTCGTGAGAGTTCTTTGTGTGGTTAGGATGCGGTGTGCAAGTTCAAGTGATGCATCACGAAGAGATCAAGTGCTTGAAGCTTGCCGTCCATTGTGGTGACAATGGACTTGTGAAGATGAGCCGAAGAGTGGCTCACCCATAGTGTACTATGGGGGAGCAATCATCTAGTCTTCATCAAGCCAACGCAATCAAGAAAGATGGTCCAACTTGAGGGAGTCAAGATTGTAATCATCTAGCTTAAGTGGACCACGTGCAAGGCAAAGGTTTGCCCTTGATAGGTTTTCTATTTTACCGGTCTCATGGTGGTAGTTGGGAGACCGGGTTATAGGATCATTTGCCGTACTATCAAGGGGGGCTCTCGATGAGTAACTTGATCATATTGTTTGTAGAGAGCTCAAACCACTGCATCCTTGCATCATCTTTCTTGGTTCTTGTTTGGTTCTCTTTGTGAGATTTGGAGCTTATGGTCATCTTGATGACAAGCTCGAGTTCATCAAAAACGGAGTTCACATGCATGTTCTATGATGTCTTCGATGTTGGAGGTTCTGTCGGTTCTTCTCTGTTGGAGGTTTCTCTCCTCTTTTTGGTAGGCATACCTCCGCTGTTTTGATGCTACTCGTTGTCTTGTATCCAACAAGCTTGAGTTTGCTCAATTCGGAGCTCATTCATTATGGCAGTTCTGGTTTTATTGTATCCCTCTGTTATCTTCTCTGCAAAATGAAGGACTCCTAGTGTTGATGATCTGGGGCATGCGGTAGTACTGCTCTCCGGAGCAGTAGTACCGCAGGCCCTTGCGGTAGTACTGTAGTCCCCTGCGGTAGTACTGCAGGTGCTCACGGTAGTACCGCTCTGTGGGAGCGGCAGTACCGTGGCCTCAGGCCAGTCGCAGCTGCTCGAGCGGTAGTAGGGGCGGATGTAATTTTTTTACATCCGTGCCCTACACGGTAGTACCGCGCCACGAGCGTGGTAGTACCATGGGCTCTGGCCAGGCACAGCAGCATGAGCGGAAGTAGGGGTGGATGCAATTTTTTACATCCGTGCCCTACGCGGTAGTACCGCTCCACGTGTGCGGTAGTACCGTGCTGGATTTTTGCGCAGGTCCTCCCTCAGCGGAAGTAGGTACGGAAGTAATTTTTTTACTTCCATGCTTTCTCTGTGCCTAGTGTTGCCTGCCTTACGGTAGTACCATAGGGGCGCGCGGTAGTACCGCTCTGGCGGTTCTACCGCTTGTTGCCCTATGCAACAGGCCTTCATCTGGCCAGTGCCGCACAAGCGGTAGTACCGCAACCAGCAGCGGTAGTACCGCAGCCAACCGCGGTAGTACCGCAGCTCGGTGCAGTAGTACCGCATCGTGCGGGCTGAGTGAGGGGATAACGGTTGGATTTCTCCCCACCTATAAAAGGGGGTCTTCTTCCCCATTGAGTCTTATCTCTTGAGCTCGTGTTCTTCCCCCATTGTTGACCTTCTTCGAGCTTGCTAACTCTCAATCCCTCCATGGATCCTTGCTAGTTTTTGAGGGAAAAGAGAGAGGACATCTAGATCCACATTTCCACCAATCACTTTCTCCTCTATGTGAGGGGAACCCATTGGATCTAGATCTTGGAGTTCTTGGTGTTCTCCTTCTTGTTCTTCCTCTCATCTTCCTCCCTAGGATTAGTTGCTTCAGTGGGATTTGAGAGAGAAGGACTAGGGCACTCCGTGTGCTCTTGCCATTGCATTTGGTGCATCGGTTTGAGTTCTCCACGGGATACGTGGAAGTTACAAGTTGAGAAGCTTATTACTCATGGGTGCTTGGTACCCTTGAGCTTGTTACTCTTGGGTGTTTGGGCACCCTAGAGCTTGTTCCTCTTGGGTGCCTTGACGCCCTAGACGGTTGGTGTTTTTTGGAGTTCAATCATTGTAGTGTAAAGCTTCGGGCAAGCGTCGGGGTCTCCAATTAGGTTGTGGAGATCTCCCCAAGCAATTTGATGGGTATCGGTGACAGCCCCCAAGGGTTGCCAAAGTGTACGGGTTCGGTGACCGCCCCCAAGGGTTGCCATTTGTACGGGTTCGGTGACCGCCCTCAAGGGTCCCTTAGTGGAATCACGACATCTTGCATTGTGCGAGGGCGTGAGGAGATTACGGTGGCCCTAGTGGCTTATTGGGGAGCATTGTGCCTCCACACCGCTCCGAACGGAGATTAGCATCCACAAGGGTGTGAACTTCGGGATACATCGTCGTCTCCGCGTGCCTCAGTTATCTCTTACCCGAGCCCTTTACTTATGCACTTTACATTGTGATACCCATATTGTTCCTTGTGATATATCTTTCTATCTCTTTGTTGTTTATCTTGCTTAGCATAAGTTGTTGGTGCACATAGGTGAGCCTAGTTGTTGTAGATTTTGTGCTTGGCAAATTAACCGCTAGGTTTATTCCGCATTTGTTCAAGCCTAAACCGTAATTATTTTAAAGCGCCTAGTCACCCCCCTCTAGGCGACATCCACGATCTTTCAGCATCCCTAATACCTTTGCCTTACTCTCGTGCAATGACAAATGAATAAACATTCATAGTGAGAATAACACATCTAGCATGAAAAATATTAGCCACCCCTCACCACTTCGCGAGCGGTACGAACACACAAAAGAGAAGTTTATTTTGAAAATTAGAGATGGCACATGCAAATTTGCTTAGAATGGCAAAAGAATACCGCATATAGGTAGATATAGTGGAATCATGTGGCAAAACTGGTTTAAAGGTTTTTGGATGCACAAGTAGTGATCATACTTAGTGCAAAATGAAGGCTAGCAAAAGATTGAGAAGCGACCAACCAAGAAACTAATAATCTCATAAGAGGGCATTAAGCATAATTAACACTGAATAATACACCACAAGTAGGATGTAATCGCATTGCATGACTATTGACTTTCATTCTTGCATAGGGAATCACAAACCTTAACACCAATATTCTTACTAAAGCATAATTACTCATCAACATGACTCACATATCACATCATCATATCTCAAAACTATTACTAAGAATCAAGTTTATTTTGTCCAATGATCTTCATGAAAGTTTTTATTATATCTTTCTTGGATATCTATCACTTTGGAACTAATTTTCATGTGTTGCTTTTGATAAGCTCATACAAATATAAGTGAAGATCATGAGCATAATATTTCTTTCTTTCTCTCAAATTAATTTAAGTGAAGCAAGAGAGAATTTCTTGAAAATTTTACTAACTCTCAAATAAATCTAAGTGAAGTAAGAGAGCATTTCTTCAAAAATAGTAAAGCACGCCGTGCTCAAAAAGATATAAGTGAAGCACCAGAGCAAATCCATAGCTCATAAAAATTTAAGTGAAACATAGGGAGCAATTCTAGCAAGTCATGGATAATTTTGGCTCTCTCAAATATGTGTATCCAGCAAGGAATCAAGACTTAAAACACAAAATAAAACAAGCAAAGGCTCATATCATACAAGACGCTCCAAGCAAAACACATAGTATGTGATGAATAAAAATATAGCTTCGAGTAAAATACCGATGGTTGTTAGAAGAAAGAGGGGATGCCACTCGGGGCATCCCCAAGCTTTGTTGCTTGCTCTCTTTGGATAATAGCTTGGGATGCCAAGGCATCCCCAAGCTTAGGCTCTTCTTACTCTTTATTCCTTCATCCATCGTAAGATAACCCAAAACTTGAAAACTTAAAGCACATAAAACTCAACAAAACCTTCATGAGATCTGTAAGTATAAGAAAGCAAATCACTACTGTAAGTACTGTAGTAAACCAATTCATATTTTATTCTTGCATTATGTCTACTGTATTCCAACTTTTCTATGGAAAAAAACTCATCAAAGAAAACCATATAATCATCAAACACAAGCTCACAATGCAAAGAAAACAGAATCTGTCAAAAACAGAACAGTCTGTAGTAATCTAAATATTTCGAATACTTCTGTAACTCCAAAAATCCTGAAAAAATAGGACGACCTGAGAAATTGGTATATCAATCTACTGTAAAAACAATTCAAAGTTTTTCAACGCTTCTATGATTTTTAAAATTCTAACTCTAGACGCAAATTTTCTGTTTTTTCCAGCAAGATTAAACAACTATTACCCAAGAAGATCCTAAGGTTCTACTTGGCACAAACACTAATTAAAACACAAAAAACACAATCATGACAATAAAATAATTGTGCAAATACTCAAGAACAAAAAGCAGAAAAGCAAAAATAAATTTTATTCATTGGGTTGCCTCCCAACAAGCACTTATAGTTTTACGCCCTTAGCTAGGCATAATGCAAAGGATCTAAGTTTTGTCATCTGTAGTTTTGGCTACTTTGGTAAGGGTTTTCTCAAACCCGGGAGGCTCTTTACGCTTCCCTAAATTCTCAGGAAAAGAAACCATGTTTAGATCCAAAATATCCAATCGCTTGTTGCAAAGAGTAATCAAAGTATTCATGCGATTGATACTACCATTGAGATGTTTGAGGGGTTCGTTATATTTTTGTAATTCAACCATGAGTTTATGCGAATCACCAAGTTTGTCCAACATTTGAACTCCCTCTGGGGTAAAATAAAACCCCTTCTTTTGAGGTGGAACACCCAAAATTCCTTCTAAAGTTTCATAGGCAACATTGGCATCAAGCTCAATAAAATTTCCTTTAACGGCAAAATCTAGGAGTTGTTTATGATGCAAAGCCAATCCTATGTAAAAATTACGAAGCAAGATCTTAGCGTCCCCCTTTAAATTGCAAATACAAGAAGATTCCATAAGCCTATACCAAGCACCTTTCAAATTTTCTCCTTGTCTTTGCTTGAAGTAAAGCACTTCAAAATCTGGTGACAAAGGAGGAGTAGGCAAGCTAGCCATTATGACTAGAAAGCAAGAACACGGGTAGATCTGACAAGAAAACGGTGAATGAAAAATAGGGCAAATAAAATAGCAAATTTTTGTGAAGTGGGGGAGAGGAAAACGAGAGGCAAATGAAAAATAATGTAAATTGAGAGGAGATGAGATTTGTGATTAGGAACCTGGTATATGTTGAAGATCCTCCCCGGCAACGGTGCCAGAAATTCCTTTTGATGCGGCTTGAAGCTATGTCGGTATTTCCTCAATGAGGAAGGGATGATGCAACACAACGACGATAGGTATTTCCGTCAGTGATGAGACCAAGGTTAACGAACCAGTAGGAGAATCCAGCAATACAACATAAACAACACCTGCACACAAATAATAAATACTCGCAACCCGGTGTGTAAAAGGGGTTGCCAATCCCTTTCGGGTAGCGGCGCCAGAAATTGGCAAACATACGTGAATAAATTGTAGTAGATTGATAGATCGAACGCCAAATAAAATAAATAAGAATAAATTGCAGCAAGGTATTTTTTTATTTTGGTTTAATAGATCTGAAAATAAAAGCAAAGGAAAATAGATCGCAAAGGTAAATAATATGAGAGACCCGGGGCCGTAGATTTCACTAATGGCTTCTCTCGAGAAAAATAACAAACGGTGGGTAAACAAATTACTGTTGGGAAATTGATAGAACTTCCAATAATCATGACGATATCCAGGCAATGATCATTATATAGGCATCACGTCCAAGATTAGTAGATCGACTCCTGCCTGCATCTACCACTATTACTCCACACATCGACCACTATCCAGCATGCATCTAGTGTATTAAGTTCATGAAGAAATAAAGTAATGGAATAAGAACGATGACATGATGTAGACAAGATCTATTTATGTAGAAATAGACCCCATTGTTTTATCCTTAGTAGCAACAATACATACGTGTCGGTTCCCCTTCTGTCACTCGGATGAAGTACCGTACTACAAAGCACCTCTTCCCATTGCAAGATAAATAGATCAAGTTGGCCAAACAAAACCCAAATATCAAAGAAGAAATATGAGGCTATAAGCAATCATGCATATAAGAGATCAAATAAACTCAAAAAACTTTCATGGATATAAAAAGATAGATATGATCATAAACTCAAAGTTCATCTAATCCCAACAAACACACTGCGAAAAGAGTTACATCATATGGATCTCCAAGAGACCATTGTATTGATAATCAGACGGGAGAGAGGAATCCATCTAGCTACTAGCTACGGACCCGAAGGTCTACAAAGAACTACTCACGCATCATCGGTGTGGCACCAATGGAAGTGGTGAATCCCTCCGTGATGGTCTAGATTGGATCTGGTGGTTCTGGACTCTGCGGCGGCTGGAATTGATTTTCGTCGACTCCCCTAGGGTTTCTGGAATATTGGGGTATTTATAGAGTAAAGAGGCGGTCTGGTGGGCACTTGGAGGCCCAGGCGCGCCCTGGTGGTTGTGCTCCCTTCGGAGCAGCCCCCAGGTGCTTCTTCGCCCCATTGGTTGTCTTCTGATCCAAAAAATTCTCCAAAAAGTTTCACTGCGTTTGGACTCCGTTTGGTATTGATTTCCTGCGATGTAAAAAACATGCAGAAAACAACAACTGGCACTTGGCACTATGTCAATAGGTTAGTACCAAAAAAGATATAAGATGACTATAAAATGATTATAAAACGTTCAAGATTGATAATATAACAGCATGGGACAATCAAAAATAACATAACATCATGGAACTAGTTGTCTTGTCGGGTCTAGGTTGACTAGCCGCCATTTGTCAAAGAAATCATAAAACTCATTGTATTTCTTGACGTAGTTGTTGTCAACCAAGATGATCCTAGTAGTAGGCACCAACTCACCGGCCGCATTGACATCATCAACAGGAACCACCGACACGACGTCATCAAACACTACATCATCAACCACAGGAACCATCAGCGCTATGAACCCAGGCACCCCCAGTTGCTCACATGTCAGAGACAATACATGCCCCACACATGAGGTCGCCGATGAGTCCACCTCCAAATGCAGGGAGGCACTTCCACCACTTTCATCGACAAAGCATATGCTTCCTTAATCCTAGCTTCAGTCTGGTCTTCCACAAGGGCAACCTGTCATCCTCAGGTAAAGCAACGTTCTGCATCGTCTCGGAGCACAATACGACGGACAAGCCTCCCTTCTCCTCATAAGTTGCATGACAGTCCTCGTAAATTGCATGACAGCCCGCAATTGATGCCACCGTTGAAGATGGTAACAAGGTGAGACACATGGGAAGCAAGGACTGAATAAGCCATCTAGCGCCATGTCGACGGAGGTGACCTGAGAATGGTCCAACCCGGTGATACGTCTCCAACGGATCTATAATTTTGATTGTTCCATGCAACTATAGTATCAATTTTGGATGTTTTATATGTTATTATATATCATTTTTGGGACTAACCTATTAACTTAGTGTCTAGTGCCAGTTACTGTTTTTTTGCACGTTTTTGGATTTTCTGAAAATCAATATCAAGTGAAGTCCAAACAGAGAAAAATTTTGGATTAATTTTTTCTGGACCATAAGAAACCCTAGAAGGTTCGAGAGAAGGTCAGAAGAGCCATGAGGGAGCGACAAGCCCTAGGGGCGCACATTTTTTGAAATCATGAATATTTTTTATTTTAAAATTCATGAACTTTTTTTTTCAAAATTCATGAACTCCATTTTTTTAGTGCTATTCATGAACTCCAATTGAGAGGCTACGTAGGGCCAGAAGGCCTTCCACTCCACCTGGGGCACAGTGGGTAACATATTTAGGCTTCCAGCCCATGGAGGACGAAGGCTGCGTCACCAATAAACCCAAACGATTCTCAAAAAAAAAAAAACAATAAACCCAAACTTTGCCTAAAAAAAACCCACTAAACCCAAACAACCACGGAGGAATCGATATCCAGGCTTGCATCACGAGTTCACGACTGACGGTGGCGTAAAGAAATCACTGCCCCTCTATCGTTTGTCTTGTCCCTTGCTCTGTAACTCAGACTTGAGATCCAGATTAGCAATACATATCTTCTTCCTTGCTAGTATCCACCTAACAAATCACGCCGCCGCCGGCCGTTTGCTGGCTTTGCCCGGCGGCATGAGGCGACGGTGGCAAAGGGGTTCTGGCGGCTGGGGAAGAGTTCGCTCGTGGCAACTAGGTAGGTTCTCTCGTGCTTGAGTCTTGACGTGAGCAGTTGAACTAAAGACCTGTATATACATATATATCAACTGATCAAATAACAAATCGACGGGATCCTGGTTAAGTGCATACATAATTACATACATACTACTCCCTCCGTAAAGAAATATAAGAGCGTTTAGATCATTACTTTAGTTATCTAAACACTCTTATATTTGTTTACAGAGGGAGTACTATATATCCCGATCCCGCGCTGCTCGATCGATCGATCATTTAACTAGAACTACATTGACAGTAAGGTATCTACGAATCTAAATCCCTCTGGATTCCCAAGCTCGCAATCGGCAACGATGACCAAGAAGACGACCCAGAAGCACGCGGCGACGGCGGCAACTAGAATCCCGACATCAAACGCGGCGACAGTCAACCTGCTGGTGTGAGGGGAGTGATCGTACAAGTAGACATCGATCAAGACCGTGGCGATGATGGTGAGCGACAGAGTCAGGACTCCCACGAGCACGATGACCGTGAGCCTGCCGCCCTCGTCGGGCTCCGTCGGCGCCACGAGCTGCTCGTCGAGGAGATTCTGGTTCTCCATGTCTGCCATCAGGCATCGGCCTAGCGGCTGCTCGATCTCCTTGACAACTACCTGACGAGAATACTCTCGTTTATACTAGTTGGAGATGTATGAGGCTAAGTCGTATCCGTCTCCAGCTTCGATTTTCGTGGTTAATTACAAGTCTATCTCTACCTTTTTTTTATTGTCAAAGCTCAGTAGAAGTACAAAGCATCTGGAACATGATCAAAAGTACATTAAGATTCCAGCATCCCCAAACAACCACTACTGCCGCCAAAATGAGCCGCCGACGTGCCAATGTCGCCGCTCCCCTTTCGGAGCCGGCTTAACCTTGTCGATGACAGCCGGAAAGTCTTCGTGCATGTGCCTCTAAGGACCAGCGCCCTGTAGTCAGAGTCGTCGCCGTTGAATTCTTGCATAGATCTGAAGCCACCAAAATCTTGCCACAAGACGAGAAACGCTAACCTCACCGCCCCAAAGAAACGTCTCGAATCTATGATAGGGCTTCATTGACTACGTACAGATGGGCAAACTTGAGAAGGATCGAAGGGGAAGACAAACTCAAAGAAGTAACGGCGCCGTCATCCGCTCGAGCACCGCACCCGCGAGGACTAAAAAACCCTAATCTAAACTACTAGCCGGCGTAGAAGCACGGGGATTCTCCTTCTTGCCACCGGCCACCGGGGCGATAGGCACAGGGGAGACGAATCCACGGGCTCGCCCACGAAATTTGAAGGGGAGAGTTTGCCCTAGCCGTCTAGGCTTAGGGAAGAAAAACAAGAAGTCATCTACATAGTTTGGTTATAATAATATGGAAAACAACCATCGGCATATAGTTTGGTTGTAAAGCACTTGAATGGTTTCATTAAAGAAAAAAAAAGAATATGCTGAACTTTCCATCTTAAGAGCATCTCTAACAGACCCTGCATCTCGCCGATCCGCAAAACACGTTTGCAGTTCGCGAAAAAACGGGTTTGCAGGCCGGCACGGACGGCCGCAGAGACAGATCCGGCAAAACGGACCCGTAAAAAAAGATATTCGCGGAATATGCTCTTTTACGGGTCGGCTTTGCGGGGTCTGGTTTGGCGCCGCTCCCCCCGGCCCGCAAAATCTAAATTTGCACTTCAATTTGACACAACATAATGCACTTCTTTGCTTTTTCATCAATATTGGATACGTAGGACATCACCAAATCTTTGCTAGAATAGCAAGCCAAAGAAAACAAGAACCACAAGTATGCATTTCAGACGATTTCCAACTTCCATAACTGCTCCCACTAGTTGGACCAATATGTAACGCCCTCGATGCGGCTATATCTCCCACGTGTCGAAGCACGACTTAGAGGCATAACCGCATTGAAAGCAATGTCGCAAGTGAGGTAATCTTCACACGACCCAAGTAATACATAAGGGAAAGAGAAACATAGTTGGCTTACAATCGCCACTTCACACAAATACATGAATAAAGCATTACATCATCCAGATACAATCAAGGTCCGACTACGGAACCAAAAATAAAAGAAGAACCCCAAATGCGACAAAGGTCCCCGATCGACTCCAACTGGGCTCCGCTACTGATCTACTAGAACGAAACAAACACAAAGGGCAAGATCTTCATCGAGCTCCTCCTTGAGCTTGGTTGCGCCACCGCTCGGGTAACATAGGCACCGCAAACTGGTTTTGAAGTATCCGTGAGTCACGAGGACTCAGCAATCCCATTACCATGGGTATCAAGACTAGCAAAGCTTAATGGGAAAGGAAAGGTAAAGTGGTGAGGTTGCAGCAGCGACTAAGCAAGTATGGTGGCTAACATACGCAAATGAGAGCGAGAAGAGAAACAAGCGGAACGGTCGTCAACTAGCAATGATCAAGAGGTGATCCTGAACACCTACTTACGCCAAACATAACACGAAACCGTGTTCACTTCCGGACTCCGCGAGAAGAGACCATCACGGCTACACACTCGGTTGATGCGTTTTAATTCGGATCAAGTGTCAAGTTGTCTACAACCGACATTAACAAATTCTCATCTCGCCACATAACCGCGGCACGGCTCTCGAAAGTTTATACCCTGCAGGGTGTCCCAACTTAGCCCATGACAAGCTCTCGCGATCATCGGCGAATAGACCTTCACCCGAGACACTCCGATCGACTCGGTATCCCGGTACATCAAGACATTTCGACAATGGTAAAACAAGACCAGCAAGACCTCCCGCGCGCCGACATCCCGATAGTAGCCGCAGATCTCGCCTCGAGCCACGACCGGATGAGCAGACGTATAACTAAAACCAGCCCTCAAGTTTCCCCGAGGTGGCACTGCAAGTGGCTCTAGTTTGGACCAACGCTTAGACAAGCACTGGCCCGGGGGGGCTAAAATAAAGATGACCCCTGGGATGCGCGACTCCCAAGGGAAAAAAATAATAGGTGAGGCAAATGGTAAAAGGCAATGTTGGGCCTTGCTGGACAAGTTTTATTCAAAGCGAACTGTCAGGGGGGTCCCATAAATCACCCGACCGCGTAAGGAACGCAAAATCCGGGAACATAACACCGGTATGACGGAAACTAGGGCGGCAAGAGTGGAACAAAACACCAGGCATAAGGCCGAGCCTTCCACCCTTTACCAAGTATATAGATGCATTAATAATATAAGAGATATTGTGATATCCCAACCAAAATCCTGTCCACCATGGAGAAAATCTTCAACTTCACCTGCAACTAGCAACGCTATAAGAGGGGCTGAGCAAAGCGGTAACATAGCCAAACAACGGTTTGCATAGGAAAGGTGTCAAAGGATTAGAGGTTCATGGCAATATGGGATGGCTGGACAAACAGGTAATAGGTAGCGCAGCATAGCGAAAGAACGAGGCAACTAGCATAGCAATGATAGTAGTGAGATCCAGGGTAGCGGTCATCTTGCCTGAAATCCCGCAAGGAAGAAGAACGAGTCCATGAAGAAGACAAACGGGCGTAGTCAAACAATCCTCACAACTCCGGAACGAAACCGAAGCATGGGCTCTTGGCCCGGTTCGGAGGGGAGGCTTGCGCTGGGCCTAGGAGGGAGGCTGGGCCTTTGGCGCTGGCTGGGCCTTGCTGGATCGGTCAACGGGCGAGGGTCGAGCGAGCTGCTCTGTCCGTCTCTGAAGAACAGAAGCAGCAGCAACTCGGGGCAGGGGACAGGCGCGGCGTGCTGTGGTCCGGCCCCGGCGACGGTGGGGCTCCGGCGAGACGAGGCGAGGCCGGGAATGGGACGAGGGGCCCCGGATCCGGCGGATCCCGGGCGGATCCGGCGACCACGGCGCCGGCGGCGGTCATCAAGGCGGCGCAATCCCCTGGGGCTGTTGCTGATGGTCTCAGGCGCGTGAGCAGGGAGGAACTCGACGGCGGCGGCTCGCCGGGGCGGCGGGTCACGAGGAGCGGCGAGCACGAGGGAGCAAGAGATTACGGGCCTCTCGCTATGGGAGGCCGGGAGCGGGCTTGGCGCTGCTGCTGGTGCTCGACGGCGCGGCTGCCGGGGTCGCCGGCGGAAGGCGCGAGGCGGCGGGGAAGCGGGCGAGGAGGCGCACGGGAGAAGCGGGGCTCGTCTGCTGGTGCTCGAAGGCAAAGGGACGGCAGCTGACGGTGGGCGCTTCACCGCCATGTGCCGAGACGGAAGAGACAAGGGCAAGGAGGAGCCCGCGCAGGGCACCTCGGGCTCGAGACGCGAGGAAGGAGGAGGCAATCATGGGCTGGTTGGATGGAACGAGGGGATCCAGAGGAGAGGTGGGTGGCGGCGATGGTTGGGTAGGGATGGATCCCGAGGGATTTTTGAGAGAGTGGCGGCGGCTAGGATGGGGATGGGACAGCCGCCTAGGTTTTAGGGTTAGATTATTTATATAGCAAGGATTTGGTTTGGGGCTATTTCGTCCCTCCGATCAAAATCGGACGGTCGGAAAAAATAGGTTAGGGAGTCCAAATAAGAAAACGGTGATGTTTTGTAGACGTTAGGGGATGATCCGACCCAACGGTAACGACAGACCGTTCGGGTTCGGGGCAAGTTTCGACACGCACGAGGGTCTGAGAGAGGTCGACGAAGACAAGTGGGGTTTTGTCGGTCTCGGAGAAAGAGAGAAGAGAGGGGTCCACAAGGACAAGCGGTCTGACAACAGGTCAAAGAAGACAAAGAGAGAAGCGGTCAGACAAGAGGGACTCGAAAGACCCGGTTGGTCTCGGAACGGTCAGCGCGGGCAAGGCGATCCGAGGGAAGGTGATGAAGGCAAAGGGAGAAACGGCAACGACGAACGAATGCAAGTTTTAAAATATGACGGCAACGGAGTGCCGATGCAATGCGAATGATGCGATGATGAAATGCAAGACATGAACAAAAAGCAAAACAAAAGACAAAAACCCAACCACGAAGGAAATATCATATCGCATCTCCGGAAAAGGCAAGAGTTGGAGTTACGGATATGGAAAGTCGTATCCGGGGCGTTACAACACTCCACCACTACGAGAGGATCTCGTCCCGAGATCTAGGATGGCACCGGTGGGAAACGGAAGAGGAAGAGGAGAGGTAAAACTAAGTTGCTTCTTTGACGAACGAGTGAAACCACGAACCTTGAGAGGTTGAGCAATTTAAAAGAAAGAGTATAACAGAGATGAACGAGATTGCAAACAATCCGTTAGAAAAGAGGAACAAGGAACAATGCGAGAACTTGAAGGTTGCAAAGACATGAATCAAGAGTTTAATGGACAAGATAGAATTCGAAACCACGCCGGTTAAAACAAGATGAGAGAGGAAGAATGATATAATTTGGGCAGCACTCCGGCTGTAAGTGGAAGGAATTGTACATGAACTTGAGAAGATAAGATGGTACTTGATGAAATCAACAACACACTGCAACGGGTAAGAGGGATTTCAGACAGCACTCCGGTTGAAAAGAGAAGAAAACTTGATAAGATGAGAAGAAAAAATATGGTAGAGATGACACAACACTCTGGTTAAATGGATAAGCACAAAAAAAACATGATCCTCACAAAATGAGGTGATGGTTGAAGAGCACAACATCACAATGCCTCCGGAAGAAAGAATAGAAAATAGATCACTGGAATAACAGAATGGTGAAGAAAATGACATCTTCTGCCACAAATGAGCTTGGAAAGCACCCTTGCAAGAAGGTTAGAGCGGAGTTGTTGGAAAACCAACAACGAAAAGAACAAGCTTGTAGTGGGCTTATGGAAACATCTCAAAATTATGAGGTGACAACCGGCCACTAATGGAAACAATTGATTGGTTGAGAACACCAAAGAGATGAAAAACTTCTTTCACCAAGAGGATAGGAGATAACTTGGATCAATTGATAAACACCACAAATAGCAATATTCCTTAGGGAAAGGCTTTAGGTGAAATCTGACACAAGATAACTCCAACAAAGGGATTGATGGATTTAAAATACCTCATTCTTGACAACATATGAATCATGAAACATGAATGGAAATTGTCAAGAATGATATAACACCGCCTCAAAACATAAGGTAGAAAGAATTACACTTCGAAATGCAAGATGAAGAATACTTGAACTCCCCAAAACAAACAAGTGTTGGGCACCCTGTTTAATTTTGAGTATAGCTTGGCGGATCATAACTTCAAGAGAAATCTTGAAGAACAATTGAAGAATGAAAAGAATCCTTGAGGAACCACCATGTAGAGCCTCCATGAAGAACTCCGGTAATAAAAGGATGATGAAAAGAAAAAGAAGTTGAAAACACAAGGTGAACCCTTGCAATGATTTAGATGAATCTTCGTGATGATGAGAGCTTGGAACTCCGGGAAAAAGAGAAGATGAAACAAATGAAACCGAGAATTTTAAGAGCCTCCGGAATAAAGAATTAATCACTTGGATGAACAAGAATAAGAATTATGTTATGCTTATCCTTCACCAATTAAATTGATGACAATCAACGGATTTGGCATACTACTTATTCTCGTAGAAAGGATTAAAAGAGATATGTCAAAACTTGAGAAGGTCTTCAACGAACCACCGGTAGGATTTGGAAAGAACGAATGAATTGATATGATAACAAAGAAAGAGAACTCTTGAAGGAACCACCGTAAGAATTGAAAATGAAAGCAGCAAAGGCACACTTCACCGGGAAGAATTGCAAAATGAATGAAGATACTTGAGGGTATTTAGATACATGAGAACGAAGAGATCATGGGATGATTAGAGAACACTTGAATGATGCACCGGTATGATTTGGAGAACGAGAGCTGAAAGCTTGAATGAATAATACTGAGATGATGGGCTTCGGAGGAAAGAAATGGAAACAACTCAAGAAATACTCCGGATGGTAAGAAAAGAATTCTCACAATCGAAAACAATTATGAGGATAGCATGAAGCTAGAACCAAGAATATTGAAGAGAATAGAGCAAGATTAAAGAGAAATCCTTCTTCGGTCTTCAAATGATGAGAATGCCAACGAGAAACACCACCAAGAATTATTGAGGCACACCGGAAGAATCAAAAGCGAAGAGGTTGAGCCAACTATGAAAAGAATTTGAAAGATCTTGGAGAAAAAACATTTGACTGATGATAACTCATTCTTACGTCAAACTTGGAGAGGAATTTAAGCATAACTCCGGAATAACAAATATTGAGAAGTAGAATGATAATGAGGTGCACCGGTATGAGAAGACATTGAAATGAGGAAAAAAAGGAATATGATGAATATCGAAAGCTTGAATGGGATCCACCGGAGAAGAAACAACAATGAAGGATGATGAACTTGAAGCTGTTGAGCATCTTCATGGGAAATCACCGGATAAGAACATCGAAAGAAAAGAATGAAGAGACTTCAAATGAATAAATGGATACTTGGCTAAAATAAATGAGTCCTTGAAGAAAAAGGGTGGGAGGGTGGGGAAAAACAAAGGCAACTTGGGACGGTTGAAACAAACACCGTTGAGAAGAAATGATAATTGATCTTGCTGATGTTGAAGTGATCGGATCCACTTCAAGAGAAACACGCCGGTTGAAAAGGATTGACATGACAATCTCAATGATCAAAAAGGATTAGTATTCACATAGTAATATGAGAACACCGTTTAGGAAAGGTATGGATTCAACATTTGACTTCGAAGCAACTCGAATACCACAAATAAAGCAAAACAAAGGATTGGCTTGCAGAATAAGCCGGAACAAACATATGATAGAGATTTCGTCCAAGTATTCGTGGTGGGGCCTACACGGGCTCAATCGTACAGCACCATCATGTACAAGGCAAGGCACATGACATACTGAAGCGTCCCAGTCGGCATAGCCAAGGACTCTTTAAGACACAACGAGACCATCAGAAAACCAACCGTGAATAGGCGGACCACTAGACGTCGAACCCCAATTTCATATCATACATCCGTCGGAAAGATATCCTAAGAGCTACTTAAATTCCCACCTATGAAACTCCCAAACTTCCTCGGTTATGCAATCGGTGTTGGGGATACAGGGAGCAATATATCTCACCCAAACTAACAATCCCTACATCCAAATTGTATCCATCCGTCAACACATAACCAAGAAACCTTCGAAATCGTGTACCTCAACCTTCAAAAGCATCCGTTATACGAGTCATGGCAATACTCCGTACTCACCTCAAGATCAAGGTTAGCGGGGTTATCTCACCAACAACGCATAAAAGAGATTTTCGATGTCGGCGACTAAACTCGGTATTCCAGAATCGCAACGATAAAATTATGACGACAACACCTCGGAGCTCAACTCCCGGGACACCGCCACAACCCCTAAATGTCGAGGCACCAAGACAATGTTCTCGTCATAAGAATATCGAACGATCCCAAGATACCCGCGTGATCCTAAAAAATTTTTTAGTGAAATTTGAGAAGAGAAGAGTCAAAACTCTCGTCAGATACCTCACCGTAAGGTCGAAGGGACTGGGAGTAAAAAGAATTCCTAAACTCTCCGATATATAATCCTAAATGACTCAAAACATTTTTCTAGACACAACTCGGCCACTAAAAACGATCAAGCAGTGGGGGCTCCTAAGGTCGGGGATGGCTCTGATTACCAACTTGTAACGCCCTCGATGCGGCTATATCTCCCACGTGTCGAAGCACGACTTAGAGGCATAACCGCATTGAAAGCAATGTCGCAAGTGAGGTAATCTTCACACAACCCAAGTAATACATAAGGGAAAGAGAAACATAGTTGGCTTACAATCGCCACTTCACACAAATACATGAATAAAGCATTACATCATCCAGATACAATCAAGGTCCGACTACGGAACCAAAAATAAAAGAAGAACCCCAAATGCGACAAAGGTCCCCGATCGACCCCAACTGGGCTCCGCTACTGATCTACTAGAACGAAACAAACACAAAGGGCAAGATCTTCATCGAGCTCCTCCTTGAGCTTGGTTGCGTCACCTGCTCGGTAACATAGGCACCTGCAAACTGGTTTTGAAGTATCCGTGAGTCACGAGGACTCAGCAATCCCATTACCATGGGTATCAAGACTAGCAAAGCTTAATGGGAAAGGAAAGGTAAAGTGGTGAGGTTGCAGCAGCGACTAAGCAAGTATGGTGGCTAACATACGCAAATGAGAGCGAGAAGAGAAACAAGCGGAACGGTCGTCAACTAGCAATGATCAAGAGGTGATCCTGAACACCTACTTACGTCAAACATAACACAGAAACCGTGTTCACTTCCCGGACTCCGCCGAGAAGAGACCATCACGGCTACACACTCGGTTGATGCGTTTTAATTCGGATCAAGTGTCAAGTTGTCTACAACCGGACATTAACAAATTCCCATCTGCCACATAACCGCGGGCACGGCTCTCGAAAGTTTATACCCTGCAGGGGTGTCCCAACTTAGCCCATGACAAGCTCTCGCGATCATCGAAGGAATAGACCTTCACCCGAGACACTCCGATCAGACTCGGTATCCGGTACATCAAGACATTTCGACAATGGTAAAACAAGACCAGCAAGACCTCCCGGCGTGCCGACATCCCGATAGTAGCCGCACAGATCTCGCCTCGAGCCACGACCGGATGAGCAATCGTACAACTAAAACCAGCCCTCAAGTTTCCCGAGGTGGCGCCGCAAGTGGCTCTAGTTTGGACCAACGCTAGACAAGCAATCGCCCGGGGGGGCTAAAATAAAGATGACCCCTGGGATGCGCGACTCCCAAGGGAAAAAAAATAATAGGTGAGGCAAATGGTAAAAGGCAATGTTGGGCCTTGCTGGACAAGTTTTATTCAAAGCGAACCGTCGGGGGTCCCATAAATCACCCGACCGCGTAAGGAACGCAAAATCCGGGAACATAACACCGTATGACGGAAACTAGGGCGGCAAGTGGAACAAAACACCGGGCATAAGGCCGAGCCTTCCATCCTTTACCAAGTATATAGATGCATTAATAATATAAGAGATATTGTGATATCCCAACCAAAATCCTGTCCACCATGGAGAAAATCTTCAACTTCACCTGCAACTAGCAACGCTATAAGAGGGGCTGAGCAAAGCGGTAACATAGCCAAACAACGGTTTGCATAGGAAAGGTGTCAAAGGATTAGAGGTTCATGGCAATATGGGATGGCTGGACAAACAGGTAATAGGTAGCGCAGCATAGCGAAAGAACGAGGCAACTAGCATAGCAATGATAGTAGTGAGATCCAGAAGCGGTCATCTTGCCTGAAATCCCGCAAGGAAGAAGAACGAGTCCATGAAGAAGACAAACGGGCGTAGTCAAACAATCCTCACAACTCCGGAACGAAACCGAAGCATGGGCTCTTGGCCCGGTTCGGAGGGGAGGCTTGCGCTGGGCCTAGGAGGGAGGCTGGGCCTTTGGCGCTGGCTGGGCCTTGCTGGATCGGTCAACGGGCGAGGGTCGAGCGAGCTGCTCTGTCCGTCTCTGAAGAACAGAAGCAGCAGCAACTCGGGGCAGGGGACAGGCGCGGCGTGCTGTGGTCCGCCCCGGCGACGGGGCTCGGCGAGACGAGGCGAGGCCGGGAATGGGACGAGGGGCCCGGATCCGCGGATCCGGGCGGATCCGGCGACCACGGGCGCCGGCGGCGGTCATCCAAGGCGGCGGCGCAATCCCCTGGGGCTGTTGCTGATGGTCTCAGGCGCGTGAGCAGGGAGGAACTCGACGGCGGCGGCTCGCCGGGGCGGCGGGTCACGAGGAGCGGCGAGCACGAGGGAGCAAGAGATTACGGGGCCTCTGCTTGCGGGAGGCTGGGAGCGGGGCTTCGGGCGCTGCTGCTGGTGCTCGACGGCGCGGCTGCCGGGGTCGCCGGCGGAAGGCGCGAGGCGGCGGGGAAGCGGGCGAGGAGGCGCACGGGAGAAGCGGGGCTCGTCTGCTGGTGCTCGAAGGCAAAGGGACGAAGCAGCTTCGACGGTGGCGCTCGCCGGCGCGGTGCTGGAGACGGAAGAGACAAGGGCAAGGGAGGAGCCCGGCGCAGGGGCACCTCGGGCTCAGACGCGAGGAAGGAGGAGGCAACTGCGGGCTGGTTGGATGGAACGAGGGGATCCAGAGGAGAGGTGGGTGGCGAGCGATGGTTGGGTAGGGATGGATCCCGAGGGGATTTTTTGAGAGAGTGGCGGCGGCGGCTAGGATGGGGATGGGACAGCCGGCCTAGGTTTTAGGGTTAGATTATTTATATAGCAAGGATTTGGTTTGGGGCTATTTCGTCCCTCCGATCAAAATCGGACGGTCGGAAAAAATAGGTTAGGGAGTCCAAATAAGAAAACGGTGATGTTTTGTAGACGTTAGGGGATGATCCGGACCCAACGGTAACGACAGACCGGTTCGGGTTCGGGGCAAGTTTCGGACACGCACGAGGGGTCTGAGAGAGGTCGACGAAGACAAGTGGGGTTTTGTCGGTCTCGGAGAAAGAGAGAAGAGAGGGGTCCACAAGGACAAGCGGTCTGACAACAGGTCAAAGAAGACAAAGAGAGAAGCGGTCAGACAAGAGGGACTCGAAAGACCCGGTTGGTCTCGGAACGGTCAGCGCGGGCAAGGCGATCCGAGGGAAGGTGATGAAGGCAAAGGGAGAAACGGCAACGACGAACGAATGCAAGTTTTTAAAATATGACGGCAACGGAGTGCCGATGCAATGCGAATGATGCGATGATGAAATGCAAGACATGAACAAAAAGCAAAACAAAAGACAAAAACCCAACCACGAAGGAAATATCATATCGCATCTCCGGAAAAGGCAAGAGTTGGAGTTACGGATATGGAAAGTCGTATCCGGGGCGTTACACAATATCTTCTTCATGCATTCATTGTTGATCTGTGGATTCTAGATTTTCCATTCTTCATTCTTCATTTTTGGTTCAAAAGAAGTAGGCGTCGCTTCCCCTCTAGTTGCACATGCAGCCGCATCATTGCCTTCGATTCTACTAAGGAGTGCACGAACGTCTATTAAGTTTCTTTCTATCAATAAATCAATGTATTTGCCTTCTCAAAATCAAAATGAGTATCCCTCTTCCTACACACATGATGATGTTCGAAATGAGCTATCGCAATTGAACCAAAGAATGAGCTATCGAAATAAGTCGGATGAAAACATCACGTACCCCGTCGTTTTCGCATTTGAAGAACACCCATCCGGAGTGCTTTGGCGTTCCCGAAGTTAGCCGCAGCAACTGCCTGCGTGCAGTCGCCGCACTGTATGAGCGGCATCGACGAGCCACGGAGCCTCTGCACGAGTGTCGAGCCCGGCAGCCGGTCGGCCGTATCCATGCCCGCAAACCGTTGGCGGCGGCGAGAGGACGAACCTGTACCTGTATGTGGCGATGCGACTTTGTCGGGGCTGCGTGAGATGCTCCCCGACCATTTCATCGCTTGGCGCAGCCGGCGGCGGCCGGAAAAGACAAATCCGGCCGCCCACGATGAAGGGCCACAGATTCGCAACTTTCCGGCCAGCCGACGCAGGAGCGGGGGGGCAACCTCGTGCGTGTGGCGGCCTTTCGGCATGCTCCCGCCAGCTACTTTCGCCGGAATCTTGGGCGGCGGCCCGGCGGCGGGGCGAGGGGGAGAGGGGAGGTGGTTGGTGGGGAAAGCGCGGGCTGAAATGTCCTCCCCACCAACCGATCCCGCTATATGCAGGGCACCGACGGGCTGGGGAGGGGGGGGGAACCTGCGTATTCGCAGGTTGGGGTCAAGTTTTTGCCGCGCCACTCAAAAAATTTTGCGGGCCGGCCGCGTTTGCGAGGTCTGTTCGGGATTTTTTCGTGCCGACCCGCATTTTGACGGTTATTTTGCAGGTCGGGGCTTTTTGTAAGGTCTGCTGCTAGAGATGCTCTAGAAATCCGGTCGAATCAAATGATCATCCTTTACATGCATGACCACGTGAGCCTGACTTGTTATCCCATCCAAAATAATTATCCCATCTCATATATATAACCAAACACATGGTTTGAACGGCCGTCCAAAAGAAATTAACGGTCCAAACACATTCATACCGTCGTTCAACTAAACGCATCCGTAGCTTGTATCAGGTGCTACCGATTTCCGACAACGCTGCCTTGTTTTTAGTTTATAAACCCTATATAGTAGCTATAAAACAATTTGGATCTCTTTGGTTGTTAGTGGTGGACGATTGTGTGTCAAAAAGTTTGGGTAGCGAGACTTTGGCATCTGAAGGAAATGGCATTGCAAACGTCTGTAAAAGTGGTTACGTGTCAATGTGGTGTTGTTAAAACTTGTTTGGTGACGTCAACTTTTTCGCCGCCCCCCTCCCACACCACCTCCTCTGAGGTGACTCTCGGGTAACCTAGCATCGCCGCCGCATTTCCCCCTTCCACTCCCTTCGCTCCGTCGCTGTTAGAGGGACCCTATGACGCGGTGCGCGACCTCGATGAATGTGGCGACAGGGATCTGACGGCTCCATTGCGGATGGAGGGCCTCGGCTCCCGAGGCATCGGCCCCGGTCGGTGGCGTGCCGCGCCGACGGGTGCATGTGGGTGGTCCTCCATGGCTGCGCGGGCTACATGGAGGTTGCAAACATCGGGCTGCGATTGCTCCTAGCAGTCCAGAGATCTTTGGGGAAGCTTCTTCTCTATCACGATATGCACTGGTTCGTGCTGGTGCAGGCCCCTAGCGACTGCGGACGTCCCAGTGCTGGCTGGATGGATCTGGCAGGTGGGCGAGGATCCGATGGAAACCATTGGCTGGCACAATGGCCTCCCCAAAGTGGATGCCTTGCGGCGTCTATCCCCTTCCCGGAAGCTTTGGTGTGGATCCTCTCCCTCCCACATCCTCCCTGAGCACATGCAAAAGCCTATTTTCCTCTACTTTGGGCGACGACGGCACCCGGGTGTCATCCTCCTTCTCGAAGGCATCGGTCGAGGACTGCTCATGGTGGTGGAGTTGTTGGTGGCTCGGAGTCGGTGCATGATGGCCTGGTCTACCTACTACATCCTTCTCGGTTCCCGGTTCCTTGACCGATCCAAAGTGATGCCCTCTTCAACCTTCTTCGTGGATTTGCCCCCTCGTTTGACAGCTCGCATCCATTGCTTTGTCTTGCCGCTAACAACGATGGTGCTAGTTTGGTTGGTTATCCGTGTTTGTCGGTCTGCTCCTTCTGCTTCTCCCATGACAACTTGGACACCCTAAGCTCGGTTCTAGTGGGAACCACTCTGCCGGCCGCCGGTGCGGCACCCGCCGAGCTTGGGTGAAAGGGTGGTGGCCCTTTGCGGTGGCAGATATAGCTCAAGTGTTGCTTATGTTTGGCCTTTGGATGCAGCCGGAGCACGATACTTACACGATGGTGCCCTCTCCCCCCCTCCCCCTCTCCCCAGTGACCTTAGTCTGCTAGTTGGTGTTGATGCAATGCTAGTCGCCGACAACGACTATCTACTTTGGCCAATTGTTGGTGCCTTTGAATTGTTCTGCTTACACTTTGTATCTTTCTTCTCACTTTGCTTTGCTTTCATGTGGTGCCCCTATAATCCTCGCCAGTCGATAATTTTGTTAATTTAAAGTCGGACTAGATTTGAGCTCTTCTTAGGCTCGGCCAGTGTCTCTTCTCTAAAAACTTTTTTCATGACTGGGAGTAGTCGTAGTACTGTTTTGCTTTGCTCCCTGTGGTGTGTGCATGATTAATTGAGTTGGTTAGGCCTCCAAGAAAAGTTAGGGTTCGTGCCTCTCGCCAGCTCCGCCACAGGTCCGCCTCGTCTCCGGTGGCCCTACGGCCATGGGGGCACGGTGGATCCTGGCAAAGGCCGGTGGGAGGGCTCTGTTGTTAGTCGTTCCTTCAAGATTTGTTAGGGTTTGTGTCCTACTCAGGAAGACGAGATGTCGACGGCTTCCTGAAGATGGAATAAAGGTCTCCCCACCTAGTCCCCGTTCCGGTGGTGCGTCTAGCATCGTTGGTGGGCGTGTGGAGGTGTGTCTCCGGCAGATCTATCCTCGGTGGATTTGCTCGGATCTGGTTGTGGTTCGTCTATGTTCGTGTGTCTTCAGGTTGGATCTTTTCGATCTACATTATTCTTCATCAGCGGCGGTTGCTGTTCTGGTGCGCTGGTCCTACGGGGCCTTAGCTAAATGACTTCCCGACTATCTACTACAACAAGTTGTGCCTGACTCCGACGAGGGAGAGATGATGACGGCGGCGCGCCTTCGGCTCGCTTCAGTGATTGTAGTCGTCGCTAGGTGGTCTATGGATCTGGATGTAATTTTTATTATTTCTAGTGTTCGTTGTACTGCCATGATAGAAGATGATAGATTGAAAGTTTTCTCGCAGAAAAAAAATTGAGTTGGTTTGGCATTGGTGATGTGGGAACGTAAAAGGAACAGATCGGTAGGACAAAAGGAAAAGATCATTTGGATTTTTTCTGGGAAACAGATCATTTGGATGGAAAACTCTATACGACGCTCTTTGCGTCCAATTGTCGACCGAACGCACAGGGACAATACCCCGCATCGCTAGATATGGGCCGGCCCATTGTACCAGACCTAGCCAGCCGGTTTTGGGAGAAGGTTCCCTGAAACGTTTTTTCCTTTTTGACCGGATTTTCTTTTTCCTTTTTCGTTTTTTCCGTTTTTCTGTTTCTTTTTCTTCCTCCTTTTCCTTTTTTTTCTGTTTTCTGTTTTTTTGTTTCTTTCAAAAATTGGTTGGAAAGTTCCAAATTTGTTCGTGTTTCTAAAAAATGTTCAAAATTTCAAAAAATGTTTGTGTTTACAAAAAATATTAACAAATTCCAAAATGTTCGCATTTTTCAAAAATTGTTCGGGAATTTCAAAAAATGTTCTTGTTTTACAAAAATTGTTTGGAATGTTTTTGTTCAAATTTGAGAAAATGTTCCCATTTTCAAAAAATGTTCACAATTTCCAAAATTTGTTCATGTTTCCATTTTTTCAGGAGTTTCAAAAAATGTTCCTATTTCAAAAATTGTTCGGGCATTTCAAAAAATGTTCTTGTTTTACAAAAATTGTTTGCAATGTTTTTCTTGAAATTTTAGAAAATGTTCCCATTTTCAGAAATTGTTCACAATTTCCAAAATTTGTTTATGTTTTCATTTTTTCTGGAGTTTCAAAAAATGTTCTATTTCAAAAATTGTTCGGGCATTTTAAAAAATGTTCTTGTTTTACAAAAAAATGTTTTTTTTGTTTTTTCACATTTTTTTGAAAAGTTCATGTTTTAAACAATTGTTCACAAATTCCAATATTCTTCATGTTTTCCCCTTTATTGAGGAGTTACAAAAAATGTTCACAATTTTTTATAAAATCGGGCATGCAAATTTTGTTCAGGAATTTTAAAATGTGTTCACGTTTCCAAATTTTGTTTTAAAATTTTAAAAAATATTCTCGTTTAAAAAATTGTTCAACATTTTCAAGAAACGTTCTTGTTTTTCAATAATGTTATATTTTTTTCAAAACTTGTGAAAAAAATTTGGAAAGTGTTTGCGTTTCACAGAGCAGTCTGTTTTTTTTTACCCCTCATAAAAAAAACACTCTGTTTTTTAAAAAAATATTGCTTTCGAAATTCTTAAAGTAATTCGGCTCTGTGCGTCGCGTTCGGTTCTTTAAGGATGATGTCACTCATTTAACAAGATAATACTGCTAGGTGAGCTGGTAGGGGCACCTATTGTATAGCAGTACGTCATATGTTTGAATCCCAGCAATCGCAATTATACCTCATTTATCCTTTTTTTTAGCTGAAGTGCTCGTTCGATTTCAGTTGCTGTCTTCATGGGCCGGCCCAGTCGAAGCCCTGCCTGTGCGAAGCCTCGACTTCCTGCCGCAGAATGCGGCGTATAGGAGGTCTCCATTTGGATAGATCCTGCCCGTGCAATCTGTTGCGGGCTGGGCTCAATAAATGGTTTGCTATGTTTGACGAGAAAATAGGGCACCCCTATATCTCGCCTTCGCGAGTCTGGCTTTCAACTCGCTGACGGCCGAGCAGGTTGACCCGACCAACGCGCGCGGGAGGCCACATCCTCCTTTTCCTCGTTTTTTTTATGTTTTCTGATTTTGTTTTTTGGCTTTAATTTTGTAATTTTGTTTATACCTTAAAATATGATAAACATATATTACAAAAAACTTTACAAAAACATTTGCGAAATGTTGAATAGGTATTTGAAAAATGTTGAACAAGTATTTGAAAAAAGATGTTGATCATGTATATAAAAATGTTAATCAAGCATCTAAAAAAATGTTGATCATGTATTTGAGAAATGTTGAACAATTATTTGAAAAATGTTGAACAAATATTTGAAAAAATATTGATCATGTATATAAAAATGTTAATCAAACATTTGAAAGAATTATTTGACCAAGTATTTGAAAATTTTTAATCAAGAATTTGAGAAATGTTAAATGTGTACATAATACCATGTATTAAAATATGATGAATTGTTTTAATCATGTATATGAAAATGTTAATCAAGCATTTGAAAAAATGTTGAACGAGTATTTGTAAAATGTTGATCGAACATTTGACAAACTGTTCAAATGTGCTCCCTTCGTTCCTAAATATAAGTCTTTTTAGACATTTCAAATGGACTACAACATACGGATGTATGTAGACATATATTAGAATATACATTCATTCATTTTCCTCCGTATGTAGTCACTTGTTGAAATTTCTAAAATGACTTATATTTAGGAACGGAGCAAGTATATAGAAAAAATGTTGATCATTTATTAAAAATGATGAATTTTCTGATAACGAATATAAAAGGTTAATCAAGCATTTAAAAGAAATATTGAACAAGTATTTGAAAATGTTAATCAAGCATTTGGAAAATGTTAAATGTATATAGAAAAATATTGACCGTGTATTAAGAAAATGTTAATAGTATATTTATAAAAATCTTAATCAAGTTATTGATTTAAAAAATTATGTATAATTTTTTTTAGCATGTATGAAAAGAATGGTAAAATTGTTTTGAAAAAAATATTAAATGTATATCAGAAAATAGTTGTTGACGTCTCAAAAATGTAGAAATGAAAAAAAGAAGCAAAATAAACAAAAGAAAAAATAAAAACCGAAAGAATCAAATGAAAAGAAATGAAAAAATGGAGAAGAAAAAGTTAAGAAAAACATAGAAAGTAAACAAAGCCGAGAAAGATATGAAGAAATCCGAAGAAACAATGAAAAAAAGAAGGAAAAACAATAAAAGTACAGAAAACCGGTGAAAAACAAAAGAAAAAACAAAAACTGAAAAAATCCAGAAACACCAAGAAACCATCTCTTTTCGCCTTAAGTAGAACGCGCCTAATAAACTTAGTGCCAACGCAATGTTAGCCGTGTGGCAAGGAGCGTTGCGCGTCACCCTGCAGACCAGGGTTCAATTCCCTTTTTTTGAGGGGTAAAAACTTGATTTATTCATCAAAAGCCACATGAAGTGGGATACGTCTCAGGTCGTGTGGGGGTGCCAAACCACACATGACGCCCCGGACCTCTAGAGAATGAAAATTTAGCTAAGCTATGTGCTTCATAGTTCACAGCACGAGACTCAAAAGAAAGAGTACAATTTAGAGAAGTAGAATGACTAGTGATCTCGCTGATGATCGCCCCGTATGCACCTCTGGCTCCTTTGTGGATGTCTAAGATGACTTGCTTGCAATCGGATACTACAACAAAATGTTGTATATGTAGATCTTCAGCAAGTGCTAGAGCTTCGCGGCACGCAATCGCTTCAAGAGTGGCTGGATCGGTTACTCCCTCTATGACTAGAGCCGAGCTGCCCATGAAGTTTCCTTCCAGATCTCTGCAAACTGCAGCTGCTGATCCTCCTCTTCTTCCTTGCACTCCCCCATCCACATGGATCTTGCAGTGTCCAACAAGTGGTCTTTTTGGCCTCGCGTTTGCATGGGAAGATGTGGCATTCCGAGCTGGAGCGTTCGATTTAGTGTTGATCAAAGACAGGTCTTTCAGGTACCTCTCTATGAAGTTGTGGGTTGCTTGGGGACTCTGAAAAATAGCTTCATGTTTTGCCTTACGGCGAGCATGCCATACTGCCCAAAGAGTCACAGCCATGTCCACGAATTCTTCATGAGTTAGCATCTCCATCAATGTGAAAAGCCACTGTTTGGCATGAGGCTCATTATTTGATGTGATTTTATGCGTGACCTCTGCATTAGCCAATGCCCAAACACTTCTTGATGCTGTGCAATCTAAAAGAGAGTGACGCCATGTATCGCGTATCCCGCAGATGCCACATAGACCGGAGTCGGACATATGACGGTGTGCCCTAACATCGTTTGTTGGGAGTGACTGTTTTGAGAGCCTCCATAAGAACATGCGGATTTTCCCTGGGACTTCAGTCTTCCACAGCATTTTCCACGATTTTTCCTCTACCCTAGCGTTAGAAGGACTAGCAGCTCCTTCTAGCCATGCTTCCCGTCTTGCCGTGTGGCCACCAGCATTTTATACGCCGGCTTGACCGAGAAAGATCCACGTTTCTCGTAATGCCAAGCCCAGAAATCATCTAAGTTTCGGGTACACAGAGAGATTCCAAGAATCACTTGAGCATCCATTGGTAAGAAAGTGGTTTGGACCAACTGTCTGTCCCATGATGCCGTCGCGCTTATGATGAGCTCCGAAACTCTCGTTGGTGGATTGAGAATGCGACAGTCGTATGGCCTAAAGGACTCTTCTCTGGGTAGCCAATTATGATTCCAGATTTCCGTGGTTTGTCCGTTTCCAATCCGCCAAACCAGGCCTTGTTTCAAGATGTCTCTCCCCTCAATGACTGCCCGCCAAATCTGGCTTGGGTGGTTACCCAGCTGAGCTTGCAAGATATCTGAATTAGGATAGTATACACTCTTAAGCACTCGGGCACTGAGAGACTCAGGAGTTTGAAGCAAACGCCAAGCTTGTTTAGCGAGCCTTGCAAGGTTGAATAATTCGAAATCCTTGAAACCTAGGCCCCCCGTCCCGTTCGGCTGGGTCATTGCTTTCCATGAAACCCAATGGGGCTTTCTCTTCCCTTCTTTGCTCCCCCACCAAAATTTTCTTATCAACTTGTTTAGATGCTCATAGACGCCCGAGGTAACTTAAAGCAAGACATAGAAAAGACTAGGATTTCTTTGCCCGCTGTGGACATCGTGCGTTCAATCCATCCCTGTACCTTTCCCCACAGCCGATCCTTCAAGTACTTGAACGAACCGTTCTTTGAGCTACCCACATCAGACGGCATCCCAAGTACTTCTCATTTAGGGTCTCGTTGGGGACGTTTAAAACCTCCTTGATTTCCTGTCTGATGGAGTCTGAAACTCCTTTGCTGAAATATATAGAAGACTTGGAGTAGTTGATACGTTGGCCTGTTGCCTGACAATAAGTGTTCAGAACATGGTACACCTCATTGGCTCCACCACCGTTTGCCTTGAAGAATAGCAGGCTGTCATCATTGAATAGTAGATGGTTTACCGGTGGCGCTGACGGTGCTACCTGTAGGCCATGCAAGTTGGATGACTCACTTTTAGATTTTAGAAGGCACGACAGGCCCTCTGCTGCTATCAAGAACAAGTATGGAGATATTGGGTCCCCTTGTCTGATCCCTCTGGAAGGTATGAATTGTTGAAGTTTCTTTCCAATAAACAACACTGAAAATTTCATAGTTGTCACCAGGCTCATCACTATCTGGACCCATCTTCTAGAGAAGCCCAATTTGAGCATTATTGCCTGTAGATAGTCCCATTCCACTCTATCATAGGCTTTCATCATATCAAGCTTTAGAGCACAGGATTGATGTTTCTTGGCCTTATTCCTCTTCATAAAATGGAGACACTCATAAGCTGTTATGATGTTTTCGGTTATGAGTCTGCCAGGAACAAAGGCTGACTGCTCCTCTAAGATAATATCAGGAAGGACTAACTTTAATCTGTTAGATATAACTTTCGAGGCAATCTTGTACAGCACATTACAAAGACTTATAGGGGTTTTTACCTTCAAGATGAGCACGAGTACCGTATCATTAATACACTCCGCAGACTCAGTGACGTCAACAATCCTCAGAACAGCCCTTGTGACATCATCGCCACAAATATCCCAGTGATGCTGAAAAAAATGTGCAGGATAGCGATCTGGACCAGGCGCTTTCACTGGGTACATCTGAAAAACTGCTGTTTTAAATTCTTTCCGACTATATGGAGCATTTAGCATATCAATCACTGCTTGTGTCACTTTCACCGGGACAGTATCTAGAACCTGGCCCATATCCTGAACCCCTTCCGAAGTATAGAGCTGCTGGTAAAAATCAACAATCATGTTTTCCATCTCCATTGGGTCATCTGTCATCTGTCCAGAAGATAGTTGAAGGGATTTTATTTGGTTTTTCCTCCTACGCCGGCTCGCCCTTAGGTGGAAGAAATATGTATTCTTGTCGCCATGTTGGAGCTACTCTAGGCGAGCACGCTGACGCCATAAAATTTCTTCCCTGTGATAAAGTTCTATCAACCTCTCAATTAATTTGATTTCCAGGTGATTTGGACCGGAGCGATTTGGGATAGCGCGCAACTCCTGTAGTTCCTTCTGCATGCGTTGGATCTCCCGCCGCACATTCCCGAAATGTTGTCGGTCCCATGTGGCCAGATCGCTTGAAAGCGACATCATCTTGTCGCTAATTCCCTGCACCGACTCCGTTTGTCCACTGGTCCAAGCACTTTCTGAAGGAAATATGCCCTAGAGGCAATAATAAAGTTATTGTTTATTTCCTTATTTCATGATAAATGTTTATTATTCATGGTAGAATTGTATTAACCGGAAACATGATACATGTGTGAATACATAGACAAACATATAGTCACTAGTACGCCTCTACTTGACTAGCTCATTAATCAAAGATGGTTATGTTTCCTAACCATAGACATGTGTTGTCATTTGATTAATGGGATCACATCATTAGGAGAATGATGTGATTGACATGACCCATTCCGTTAGCCTAGCACTTGATCGCTTAGTATGTTGCTATTGCTTTCTTCATGACTTATACATGTTCCTGTAACTATGAGATTATGCAACTCCGCTTACGGAGGAACACTTTGGTGCTACCAAACGTCACAACGTGAATCGGGTGATTATAAAGGAGTACTACAGGTGTCTCCAAAGGTACATGTTGGGTTCACTACTAGGAAAAGCCTATACAGAATCTTATCTGCAAGCCTTCAAAATACCACGCTATCAGCTACTTAGCAGCGGCAGGTGTCCGCCAAACGCTCTTCGACTTGGAAGTAGCAATGGCGCTTTGAGGCATCTGGCCTTCTCGCTATAGTTGCCATGACCTTGCCCCCGCTAGCTATAGCGATGGCGCGTTATCTTGTAAGCGCCATCACACTTACGTTAGCTGTAGCGCTTTTGTCAAACGCTACAACTATCCCTACCTTATCCCCACGGAGGACCGCCCTTCACACTCACACTCTCACTCTACTTGCGACAACCGTCGTCGTCCGTCGCGCCATTGCCGTCCGCCGCCGTCCGCCGCCGAGGTACTCCTCCTCCGTCCCTCTTCCATCCTCCTCGCACATCCTCCCCTCCGCTGCGCCGCCCTCCTCCTCCTTGCCGCCCTCCTCCATCCGCTGGCCGCCCTCCTCCTCCTCCGGCAGCCCGCCTCCCACCGCCCTCGACCTGCCGCCCCTAGCTACCTCTCGTCGCCCCACCCCGCCACTAGTTAGTACTAGATTTAGTAGTAGATGTTAATTTAGGGTTAGCTAGTACTAGATGTTAATTTAGTAGTAGTAGATGTTAATTTAGCTTAGTTAGTACTAGATTTTTAGTAGTAGTAGTGGTAGTTGAACTACTTTAGTTGTAGTTGAACTAGTTTAGTAAGTAAATTAATAAACTAGTTGAACTAGTTGAATTAATGTAACTAATTTATTTTTAGTAAGATAATTAATATAACTAGTTGAACTACTTTATTTTTAGAAAGAATTAGTTTTTTCTATTTATAGTAAGTTTATATTTAGTAAGAACTAGTTGAATTAATAAAACTAGTTGAACATGTTTTGTTGCTAGTGATAACTTATATGGTTTCAGTGACCTCCGTCGTCCCGTCACCGACCCCTCCGACAACCCCGCCATCATCCCAGTCACCGACGTACCCTCCGACATCGTGGTGAGACCAGCCAAATATCCTTGTATATTTTGTGTTGTTGCTCAAATAGGATATGTGGTTGCCCAAGTGGCCGTTCATGTTCAGTTTACATCTCCGAGTGGCCTATGTTTTGTCGGAGTGTTGATTAATTTCCGTTCCGCAAATTTCAGCGCCGATATGTCCTTTTTAGCAAAGGTCATGCGGATTTTGTCGTGAATTCGACATGACTTGTGCTAGAATATGTACAAGTTTAATCTTTGAATTATGATTGTAGGAAATGTCGTACTCGGACGACGACGGTCTCCCGGGAGTGTAGCTGGTGCCACGACGATCGAGGTATGTGCGACAGGTTCGTTCGGTTGGACGACGATCGCCGCTTCAAATTAAGCTCGAGGAGACCTGCAATGTTCATACTGATGCAACGCATTTACAATAGTTTTTCTCCATTAAGCATGACTTCAACTATTTCAACGTCTAATTTTCATATTTTACAATTCGACTAGCTTATCCCATGCCATGCAAGACGCTATGTCTTGGAGAGGATGGGTTTTGAAGACCATGAAAATTTTGAAACAAAGAAAATACACCTAAGGACCCATCATGATATGGATTTTGAAGTAAATCTGTACAATGCTCAGAGCGTAACCCATTTTGGTTGCCAAAATTGGGAAGCACTTTGCAAAATGTATGGTTTTGATGAGGGTATGATTATCACCATGGATCTTGGTGATCCCGACAATGAGGAATACAATATGGACATTTGGGTCCTTGTTGATACGCCCGATTGTACCGCTATGTGAGTTTATCAAACATAGTTATTAACTAATTTATATTCTTTATTTCAAAATAGTTGATAGCTTATTTCCATTGACAGCTTATTTTGATTCTTCAAAGGCTGTGCGGAAGATGGTAGATAAAACCCACTACACCGAAGGCACCCAATTAACATATAAGGAGAAAAATCATCTGATCGCATTTTGTACTCTTCTTGAGAATTACAATGCCTATTATCGAACTCCGCCAAATTATGGTGAATACGTGCCACTAGTGCATGTGTTGAACAACGATATTCTCTAGAGATACCCTGGTAAGATTTTTTACTATTACGACATTCGTGCATTTTTTGCATACTTCTAAAACTAGTACATCATTGCTAACTACAAAGTTATTATTATGTTTTTCAATGAAACTCCCGATGGATTGTGTGCCTCATCCGATGTGTCTGCATGGTCGCCTCTCGATTCAACATACTGCCGAGTAAATCTAGGGAGCTCACTGTGCATATCGGATTTCTAAAACCGTGAACACATGATCATCAGAGAATGGAAGAAATGTATGGACATTCGCAAGGAGGTTCTTGGAAGTAACATTCAGCGAAAGGCAAGAATGGCAGACAGGCTAATCTCCATTCTCCATAATGGAGAGTCAGGGGCTATCTTGTTTTTTGTTATTTTACCTTAGAAAATGTAGTAGGTCTTAATCGAATGTAATAGGTCCTATGAGGTACAATATGTTTATTATGTGGTAATGTGTTAGAGTTGATAATGATGATCTTGAGGAGGTGTTATGTGATGTCAATGATGAAAACGATGATATTGAGGAGGTGTTATATGACAATGATGTATTATGATGCTAAGTTGTTAATGATATGATGATGATGATGATATTATTATATCATTGGGTGAAAGAACCGCGGATTAGTTTCAAGTGGATGGAAATCCACTTGAAACTAGTCCACGGTTCTTTCACCCCATGATGTAATAACTCATTATGATGTAAAACAATCTCTAAATTCCTGTTGTATGAAAACTTGTGTAAAGGTGTATGAATACAACATGAAATAGAAAAGAAATAAAATACTAAATAGTAGTAGTAGCGGGTTAGGAGAAGCGCTACTACTAATTAACAATAGCGATGTTCTAAAGAACCGCTGCTAGTAAGTCAATTTAGCAATGGCGTCGTCAAGCCGCGCTATTGCTAAGCATTAGTCTATAGCGCCTTATCGATGGCGCTTGTGCCCGCTCTCGATAGGCCCAAACCAGCTGCTGCTAGGCTTTTCCCTAGTAGTGGTTGGCGTATTTCGAGATCAGGTTTTGTCACTCCGGTTGTCGGAGAGGTATCTCTGGGCCCTCTCGGTAATGCACATCACTATAAGCCTTGCAAGCAATGTAGCTAATGAGTTAGTTACGAAATGATGCATTACGTAACGAGTAAAGAGACTTGCCGGTAACGAGATTGAACTAGGTATTGGATACCGACGATCGAATCTCGGGCAAGTAACATACCGATGACAAATGGAACAACGTATGTTGTTATGCGGTTTGACCGATAAAGATCTTCGTAGAATATGTAGGAACCAATATGGGCATCCAGGTCCCGCTGTTGGTTATTGACCGAGAATAGTTCTAGGTCATGTCTACATAGTTCTCGAACCCGTAGGGTCCGCACGCTTAACGTTACGATGACAATTTTATTATGAGTTTATAAGTTTTGATGTACCGAAGTTTGTTCGGAGTCCCGGATGTGATCACAGACATGACGAGGAGTCTCGAAATGGTCGAGACATAAAGATTGATATATTGGACGACTATATTCGGACACCGGAAGTGTTCCGGACGTTTTCGGAGAAAACCGGAGTGCCGGAGGGTTACCGGAACCCCCGCGGGAGAGACAATGGGCCACATGGGCCTTGGTGGAAAGAGAGAGGGGCGGCCAGCATGGGCCGCGCACCCCCTCCCCCTCTGGTCCAAATTGGACTAGGAGGGGGGGCCCCCCCTCTTTCCTTCCCCCTCTCCCCCTTCCTTTCCCCTCTTAGTAGGAGTAGGAAAGGGGAGTCCTACTCCTACTAGGAGGAGGACTCCTCCTCTGGCGCGCCTCTAGGGCCGGCCGCCTCCCCTTGCTCCTTTATATCTGAGGGGCGGGGCACCCTAGAGACACACAAGTTGATCTACGGATCGTTCCTTAGCCGTGTGCGGTACCCTCCTCCACCATATTCCACCTCGGTCATATCGTCGCGGAGTTTAGGCGAAGCCCTGCGCCGGTAGAGCATCATCATTTTTACCACGCCGTCGTGCTGACGGAACTCATCCCCAAAGCTTCGCTGGATCAGAGCCCGGGGATCGTCGTCGAGCTGAACGTGTGCTGAACTCGGAGGTGCCGTACGTTCGGTGCTTGGATCGGTCGGATCTTGAAGACGTACGACTACATCAACCGCGTTGTGCGAACGCTTCTGCTTACGGTCTACGAGGGTACGTGGACAAAACTCTCCCCTCTTGTTGCTATACCATCACCATGATCTTGCGTGTGCGTAGGTAATTTTTTGAAATTTCTACGTTCCCCAACAGTGGCATCCGAGCCTAGGTTTTATGCGTTGATGTTATATGCACGAGTAGAACACAAGTGAGTTGTGGGCGATACAAGTCATACTGCTTACCAGCATGTCATACTTTGGTTCGGCGGTATTGTGAGATGAAGCGGCCCGGACCGACATTACGCGTACGCTTACGCGAGACTGGTCTCACCGTTACGAGCACTCGTGCTTAAAGGTGGCTGGCGGGTGTCTGTCTCTCTCACTTTAGCTGAATCGAGTGTGGCTATGCCTGGTCCTTGTGAAGGTTAAAACATCACTAACTTGACAAACTATCGTTGTGGTTTTGATGCGTAGGTAAGAACGGTTCTTGCTAAGCCCGTAGCAGCCACGTAAAATTTGCAACAACAAAGTAGAGGACGTCTAACTTGTTTTTGCAGGGCATGTTGTGATGTGATATGGTCAAGACATGATGCTATATTTTATTGTATGAGATGATCATGTTTTGTAACCGGTTATCGGCAATCGGCAGGAGCCATATGGTTGTCGCTTTATTGTATGAAATGCAACGCCTGTAATTGCTTTACATTATCACTAAGCGGTAGCGATAGTCGAGAAGCAATAGATGGCGAACGACAATGATGCTACGATGAAGATCAAGGTGTCGCTACCGTAACGATGGTGATCACGATGGTGCTTGAAGATGGAGATCACAAGCACAAGATGATGATGGCCATATCATATCACTTATATTGATTGCATGTGATGTTTATCCTTTATGCATCTTATCTTGCTTTGATTGACGGTACCATTTTAAGATGATCTCTCACTAATTATCAAGAAGTGTTCTCCCGAGTATGCACCGTTGAAAGTTCTTCGTCTTTGAGACACCACGTGATGATCGGGTGTGATAGGCTCTACGTTCAAATACAACGGGTGCAAAACAGTTGCACATGCGGAATACTCAGGTTAAACTTGACGAGCCTAGCATATACAAATATGGCCTCGGAACACAGAGACCGAAAGGTCGAACGTGAATCATATAGTAGATATGATCAACATAGTGATGTTCACCATTGAAACTACTCCATCTCACGTGATGATCGGACATGGTTTAGTTGATATGGATCACGTAATCACTTAGAGGATTAGAGGGATGTCTATCTAAGTGGGAGTTCTTTAGTAATATGATTAATTGAACTTAAATTTATCATGAACTTAGTCCTGGTAGTATTTTGCAAATTATGTTGTAGATCAACAGCTTGCGTTGTTGCTTTCATATGTTTATTTTGATATGTTCCTAGAGAAAATTGTGTTGAAAAATGTTAGTAGCAATGATGCGGATTGGATCCGTGATCTGAGGTTTATCCTCATTGCTGCACAGAAGAATTATGTCCTTGATGCACCGCTAGGTGACAAACCTATTGCAGAGCGGATGCGGGCGTTATGAGCGTTTGGCTAGCTCAATATGATGACTACTTGATAGTTTAGTGCACCATGCTTAACGGCTTAGAATCGGGACTTCAAAGACATTTTGAACGTCATGGACCATATGAGATGTTCCAGGAATTGAAATTAATATGTCAAGCAAATACCCGAGTTGAGAGATATGAAGTCTCCAACAAGTTCTATAGCTAAAAGATGGAGGAGAATCGCTCAACTAGTGAGCATGTGCTCAGATTGTCTGGGTACTTCAATCGCTTGAATCACGTGGGAGTTAATCTTCCAGATAAGATAGTGATTGACAGAATTCTCTAGTCACCATCACTAAGTTACTAGAACTTCGTGATGAACTATAATATGCAAGGGATGACGAAAATGATTCCCGAGCTCTTCGTGATGTTGAAATCGACGAAGGTAGAAATCAATAAAGAGCATCAAGTGTTGATGATTGACAAGACCACTAGTTTCAAGAAAAGGGAAAGAAAGGGAAACTTCAAGTAGAATGGCAAACAAGTTGTCACTCCCGTGAAGAAGACCAAAGCTGGACCAAAGCATTAAACTGAGTGCTTACACTGCAAAGGAAATGGTCACTGGAAGCAGAAATGCCCTGAATATTTGGTGGATAAGAAGGATGGCAAAGTGAACAAGGGTATATTTGATATACAGGTTATTGATGTGTGCCTTACTAGTGTTTATAGTAGCCCCTGAGTATTTGATACTTGTTCGGTTACTAAGATTAGTAACTTGAAAGAGGAGTTACAGAATAAACAGAGACTAGTTGAAGGGGAAGTGACGATGAGTGTTGGAAGTAGTTCCAATATTGATATGATCATCATCGCACACTCCCTATACTTTCGGGATTAGTGTTAAACCTAAATAAATGTTATTTGGCATTGGCGTTGAGCATGAACATGATTTGATCGTGTTTATTGCGATAAGGTTATTCATTTAAAGTTAGAGAATCATTGTTATTTTGTTTACATGAATAAGACCTTCGATGGTCATACACCCAATGAACATAGTTTGTTGGATCTCGATCGTAGTGATACACATATTCATAATATTGATGCCAAAAGATGCAAAGTTAATAATGATAGTGCAACTTATTTGTGGCACTGCTGTTTGGGTCATATCAGTGTAAAGCACATGAAGAAACTCCATAAAGATGGATCTTCAAAATCACTTGGTTATGAATCATTTGATGCTTGCGAACCGTGCCTTTTGGGCAAGATGACTGAAAGTCCGTTCTCCGGAACAATGGAACGAGCTACTGACTTATTGGAAATAATACATATCGATGTATGCGATCCGATGAGTGTAGAGGCTCGCGGCGTGTATCATTATTTTCTGACCTTCACAGATGATTTGAGCAGATATGGGTATATCTACTTGATGAAACATAAGTCTGAAATAATTGAAAGGTTCAAAGAATTTCAGAGTGAAGTGGAAAAATCATCGTACAAGAAAATAAAGTTTCGCGATCGATCATGAGACGAATATTTGAGTTACAAGTTTGGTCTTCAATTAAAACAATGTGGAATAGTTTCACAGCTCACGCCACCTAGAACACCACAACGTTATGGTGTGTCCGAACGTCGTAACCGCACTTTATTGGATATGGTGCGATCTATGATGTCTCTTATTGATTTACCATTATCGTTTTGGGGTTATGCATTAGAGACAGCTGCATTCATGATTAAAAGGGCATCATCTAAATCCGTTGAGACGACACTATATGAACTGTGGTTTAGCAAGAAACCAAAGTTGTTGTTTCTTAAAATTTGGAGTTGCGATGCTTATATGAAAAAGGTTTTCAACTTGATAAGCTCGAACCCAAATCGGAGAAGTGCGTCTTCATAGAATACCCAAAAGGAAACTGTTGGGTACACCTTGTATCACAGATCCGATGGCAAGATATTCGTTGCTAAAAATGGATCCTTTCTAGAGAAGGAGTTTCTCTCGAAAGAAGTGAGTGGGAGGAAAGTATAACTTGATGAGGTAACTGTACCTTCTCCCGAATTGGAAAATAGTTCATCACTGAAATCAGTTCCAGTGATTCCTACACCAATTAGTGAGGAAGCTAATGATGATGATCATGAAACTTCAGATCAAGTTACTACAGAACCTCGTAGGTCTTCCAGATTAAGATCCGCACCAGAGTGGTACGGTAATCCTATTCTTGAAGTCATGTTACTAGACCATGATGAATCTACGAACTATGAGGAAGCAATGATGATCCCAGATTCCGCAAAATGGTTTGAGGCCATGAAATCTGAGATGGGATCCATGTATGAGAACAAAGTGTGGACTTTGGTGGACTTGCCCGATGATCGGCAAGCCATAGAAAATAAAAGGATCTTCATGAGGAATACGGACGCTGATAGTAGTGTTACTATCTACAAAGCTAGACTTGTCGAAAAGTTTTTTGACAAAGTTCAAGGTGTTGAATACAATGAGATTTTCTCACTCGTATCGATGCTTCAAAGTCTGTCCGAATCATGTTAGCAATTGCCACATTTTATGAAATTTGGCGAATGGATGTCAAAACTACATTCCTTAATGGATTTATTAATTAAGAGTTGTATATGATACAACCAGAAGGTTTTGTCAATCCTAAAGGTGCTAACAAAATGTGCAAGCTCCAGCAATCCATCTATGAACTGGTGCAAGCATTTCGGAGTTGGAATATACGCTTCGATAAGTTGATTAAAGCATATAGTTTTATACAAATTTGCGGTGAAGCCTGTATTTACAAGAAAGTGAGTGGGAGCACTACAACAATTCTGATAAGTATATGTGAATGACATATTGTTGATCGGAAATAATGTAGAATTATTCTGCAAAGCATAAAGGAGTGTTTGAAAGGAGTTTTTTTCAAAGAAAGACCTCGACAAAGCTACTTACATATTGAGCATCAAGATCTATTGAGATAGATCAAGACGCTTGATAAGATTTTCAATGAGTACATACCTTGACAAGATTTTGAAGTAGTTCAAAATAGAACAGTCAAAGAAAGAGTTCTTGCCTGTGTTGCAAAGGTATGAAATTGAGTAAGACTCAAATCCCGACCACAGCAGAAAATAGAAAGAGAATGAAAGTCATTCCCTATGCTTCAGTCATAGGTTCTATAAAAGTATGCCATGCTATAGACCAGACCTATTGTATACTCTGCCTGGTTTGGCAAGGAGTACAATAGTGATCTAGGAGTAGATCATCGGACATTGGTCAAAATTATCCTTAGTGGAATAAGGATATGTTTCTCGATTATGGAGGTGACAAAAAGGTTCATCGTAAAGGGTTACGTCGATACAAGTTTTGGCACTGATCCAGATGACTCTAAGTCTCAATCTGGATACATATTGAAAGTGGGAGCAATTAGCTAGAGTAGCTCCGTGCAGAGCATTATAGACATAGAATATTTGCAAAATACATACGGCTCTGAATGTGACAGACCCGTTGACTAAGCTTCTCTCACGAGCAAAGCATGATCACACCTTAGTACTCTTTGGGTGTTAATCACATAAGCAATGTGAACTAGATTATTGACTCTAGTAAACCCTTTGGGTGTTGGTCACATGACGATGTGAACTGTGGGTGTTAATCATATACAGATATGAATATTGGTGTTAAATCACATGGTGATGTGAACTAGATTATTGACTCTAGTGCAAGTGGGAGACTGAAGGAAATATGCCCTAGAGGCAATAATAAAGTTATTGTTTATTTCCTTATTTCATGATAAATGTTTATTATTCATGCTAGAATTGTATTAACCGGAAACATGATACATGTGTGAATACATAGACAAACATATAGTCACTAGTACGCCTCTACTTGACTAGCTCATTAATCAAAGATGGTTATGTTTCCTAACCATAGACATGTGTTGTCATTTGATTAATGGGATCACATCATTAGGAGAATGATGTGATTGACATGACCCATTCCGTTAGCCTAGCACTTGATCGTTTAGTTTGTTGCTATTGCTTTCTTCATGACTTATACATGTTCCTGTAACTATGAGATTATGCAACTCCCGTTTACCGGAGGAACACTTTGGGTGCTACCAAACGTCACAATGTAACTGGGTGATTATAAAGGAGTACTATAGGTGTCTCCAAAGGTACATGTTGGGTTGGCGTATTTCGAGATTAGGTTTTGTCACTCCGATTGTCGGAGATGTATCTCTGGGCCCTCTCGGTAATGCACATCACTATAAGCCTTGCAAGCAATGTAGCTAACGAGTTAGTTACGGAATGATGCATTACGTAACGAGTAAAGAGACTTGCCGGTAACGAGATTGAACTAGGTATTGGATACCGACGATCGAATCTCGGGCAAGTAACATACCGATGACAAAGGGAACAACGTATGTTGTTATGCGGTTTGACCGATAAAGATCTTCGTAGAATATGTAGGAACCAATATGGGCATCTAGGTCCCGCTGTTGGTTATTGACCGAGAATAGTTCCAGGTCATGTCTACATAGTTCTCAAACCCGTAGGGTCCGCACGCTAACGTTACGATGGCGGTTTTATTATGAGTTTATAAGTTTTGATGTCTTGAAGTTTGTTCGAGTCCCGATGTGATCACGGACATGACGAGGAGTCTCGAAATGGTCGAGACATAAAGATTGATATATTGGACGACTATATTTGGACACCGGAAGTGTTTCGGACGTTTCCGGAGAAAACCGGAGTGCCGGAGGGTTACCGGAACCCCCCCGGGAGAGATAATGGGCCACATGGGCCTTGGTGGAAAGAGAGAGGGGCGGGCAGCATGGGCCGCGTGCCCCCTCCCCCTCTGGTCCGAATTGGACTAGGAGGAGGGGGGCGGCGCCTCCCTCTTTCCTTCCCCCTCTCCCCTTCCATTCCCCTCCTAGTAGGAGTAGGAAAGGGGGAGTCCTACTCCTACTAGGAGGAGGACTCCTCCTCCTGGCGCGCCCTCTAGGGCCGGCCAGCCTTCCCCCTTGCTCCTTTATATACGGGGGCAGGGGGCACCCTAGAGACACACAAGTTGATCTACGGATCGTTACTTAGCCGTGTGCGGTGCCCCCCTCCACCATATTCCACCTCGGTCATATCGTCGCGGAGTTTAGGCGAAGCCCTGCGCCGGTAGAGCATCATCATTTTCACCACGCCGTCGTGCTGACGGAACTCATCCCCGAAGCTTTGCTGGATCAGAGCCCGGGGATCGTCATCGAGTTGAACGTGTCCTGAACTCGGAGGTGCCGTACGTTCGGTGCTTGGATCGGTCGGATCGTGAAGACGTACGACTACATCAACCGCGTTGTGCTAACGCTTCCGCTTACGGTCTACGAGGGTACGTGGACAACACTCTCCCCTCTTGTTGCTATACCATCACCATGATCTTGCGTGTGCGTAGGAATTTTTTTTGAAATTACTATGTTCCCCAACACTTTCCACCAATGGCGTGAGCCCCGGGTCCCGCTCCCATGCAAGCTCATACTTAAATGACTTGGGGGCCCGTCTGCATGGCTCCTCATGCACGTACTTAACGTAGAGAGGTAGATGATTGCTGGTTGCTGCATTTTTGTTCTCAAGTACAGCTGATGGAAAAGCAAGCGACCACGCGGGATTAGCTACTCCTCTGTCCAGCCGCACCCGAGTATATGTACCTCCAGACACTTTCTTTTCAAAAGTCCATCCACTTCCAACATAACCTATATCAGTTAGGCCACATGTATCCAAGGCGTCCCTGAATGCGTCCATTTGCGCTTGACTTCTATTTCCAACTCCATCGTGTTCATGTGCATACAACACCTCATTGAAATCTCCTAGGGCAAGCCAGGGTATATCGTTTGTGCCTACGATTCCCCTAAGCGTATCCCAAGTCTTGTATCTCTCATTGACCAGAGCTTCACCATAGACAAAAGTGACCCTTGTTTTGACATCCAAAAGGTCATTCAACATTGCGTCAATGTGATACTTCGAGTAACCAACAATCTCAAGATTTATTTCTTCATTTCAAAAATTTCCTAAACCACCACTTCTACCAGTACTGCTTACAGCAAAACTTTTATTAAAACCTAAAGTGACAGCCAAGCTTTCAACTCTACTTCCCTCTATTTGGGTTTCCAATATACATAAGATAGAAGGGGTCAAATTGCCTCGTGAGATCATGAAGCTCTTGAACCGTCGCAGGTTTGCCAGCCCCGCGACAGTTCCAACATAGGAGACTCATTGCGCATAGCGAGACCCCCCTTGGAGGCCCGCCAGACGCGCATCAAGGTTTTTGGTGATCACAATGTTCTTCCCAGAATTCTTCTTTGATGTTGCCGAATTCAGCTTGTTCCTCTTTGGTTCTTGCACCGTTGAGGGACTCGGTGGTATCTCTGGGGGAGGCAGTAGTAGTTGCTTGCTAGTGTTTCCCGTCACCACATGGACTGGTTCGGCTGCAACGACCCCTCTTTTCTTGTTGTTCTCTCCATCACTCATAGCCACATCATTGTCATGACCATCGGTGCCCAAATCATTGTGTCCTTCAGCAGCGTTATACTGGGGTGGACCCCGGCCCCGACCTCTGCCAGACCGGCCTCGGCCACGTCCTCCCCGTCCTCCTGAACTATAAGATGCTCCTCTTCCTTCTCCCGGACCTCTCCTTGGTCCTCTTGACCAAGTAGCTTTTAAATCCTTGAAGACTAGCGCCTTAGGAGGGTGAACTCCGTCTCCACATTCCTTGAAAAGATGCCCAAGGTATCCACAAACAGCACACCAGTCCGGTAGACGCTCGTACTTCACCCTAAAGATGACCAGGGTTCAATTCCTGGTTCCCCCTTTCCTTCCCTTTCCTTAAAGCGGAGCAACACATGACATTGGCCGGCGCAGTAACCTACACGAAGGAAAAAACCTTCAGTGATGCTAGCTTAGGGCTTGCTTAAAGCGATAAATAGTTGCCGCGAGAAAATACTGCCGCATATACATCATATTATATGGGCCCATCACCAATCTAGACATGGGTGGAAAGCCTGGATTTCGGGAGAGCAACTAGTCGAGGAGTACCATTTGCGGGAGCTGTGTAAGGGTCACTGAGGGAGTCCTGGACTAGGGGGTGTCCGGACAGCCGGACTATCATTGTCTGCCGGACTATCAATATCCGCCGGACACCCAGACTACGAAGATACAAGATTGAAGACTCCGGCTCGTGTCCGGATGGTACTTTCCTTGGCGTGGAAGGCAAGCTTGGCAATACGGATATGTAGATCTCCTACCATTGTAACCGACTCTGTGTAACCCTAGCCCTCTCCGGTGTCTATATAAACCGGAGGGCCTTAGTCCGTAGGACGAACATACATACATCTCAACAATCATACCATAGGCTAGCTTCTAGGGTTTAGCCTCCTTGATCTCGTGGTAGATCTACTCTTGTACTACCCATATCATCAATATTAATCAAGCAGGACGTAGGGTTTTACCTCCATCGAGAGGGCCCGAACACAGGTAAAACATTGTGTCCTCGTCTCTTGTTACCATCCGCCTAGACGCACAGTTCGGGACCCCCTACCCAAGATCCGCTGGTTTTGACACCGACATTGGTGCTTTCATTGAGAGTTCCTCTGTGTCGTCGCCGATAGAGCGGATGCCTCCACCCGTCTTCAAATACGGTGTTCTCGCCGGAGGGGCCTTGGCCGCCGGCCAAACTATCCGGCTTGGTGGTTTCCTCATGGCTGCCTGTCCGGCCGCCGCTTCGGCAATGACTTCTCAAGTCGTCGGAAGCAATCTTCGCGTCAGCCCTAAAGCTGCCAAACAGTTAGATCCAATCGAGCTCTCGTCTGTTAACGAGCTCTTGGATCGCATCGCCGCCCTGGGAGTCGCTACGAACTACAACCAGATTGGGCTTAAAACCGATTTGAGAGAGATCAACTCTCCCCAGGCCACGCACCACGTCTCTGTGGTGGAGGAACAATACAGCAACTCTTTGCCAATATTGAAGACAATTCATGTCCGGATTCCCAAACCCTCCATGCCGGATCCCCGCGGAGGGACGGACTTCAATCGAGCATGGAACTCAAAATCATGCATCGCCCCGGACTCGCTGGATTGCGCCCAGCAAACCAAGCTTCCGAATTCGGAAACTCCTTGGCCTTTGAGCCTCAAGATGGGCAGGGATCCGGATTTTGTTCCACCCACCCGCCCAGACATATGCGATCTATCTCTAATTCGGCAAGAGCCTCTCAAAAAAGACATCACTCTCGGGCCAGATTCCTCCTGGTTATGGACAGGATAAAGGACTGCCAAGAGGAAAACGCAATATCAATCTTCTGCAATAACTGCACGGACAAGGGAATACTAAACGCCATTGATCGTCGCAAAATTACGCGCTTCACCGATCTGGCATCCATTGTACAAAAGTACTGTGCGATGGAGAGTTTCCGGAAGACCAAAAATCAATTTTGGGATAATCCGGCCCTAAACCCAGTCCGCAGTAAAAAGGGCGCCTTACAATCAGGCCCCAGATGCAAAAGCGAAAAAACAAAAACCCAATGAGGGACACGGAACCGTACTGGAGGGATGGCTCAATGGACCCTGTAAACTCCATAGTACAGAGGGAGCCGTCCCAACACATAGCCTTCGAGCATGTTGGATATTACGGCGGTGGCCAAAAGTGGCGAAGAGCTTCTAGCTCGAAACCACTCCAACAATACCAACGACGGTATCAATAGTCTTGAGACTTTCGCATCAAATAATATCAAAGCGAATAGTCCGCGAACTCGCCAAGTCTACCAAGTAGCAACAAGAAATCCATGGAGCGACACAGCTATTACCTTCAATGCCAACAACGAGCCCACGTTCGAACAACGAGCCCGGCCGCCAGACCGGTACTTAGTCCCATAGTGGGCGACTTTCGGTGACAAAAGTCCTCATGGATGGCGGCAGCGGACTAAACCTCATTTACGAGGAAACTCTGCGAAAAATGGAAATCGATTGGAGCCGTATTGAGCGAAGCAGCACAACCTTTAGAGGAATAATCCCTAGCCGGGAAGCGCGCTGCACCGGAAAAATCACACTCGATGTGGTGTTCGGCTCTCCGGACAATTACAGATCCGAAGAAGTCACGTTCCAAGTGGCCCCGTTCAGCAGTGGGTATCACGCCATATTAGGACGAGAGGCATTCATAATTTTTCAAGCAATACCTCATTACGGGTACATGAAGCTCAAAATGCCTGGGCCCGACGGAATAATCACTCTCACTAGTGATCCAGACATAGCACTCCGCTCCGAAAATAAGACAGCCGCACTAGCCCTCGAGGCACTATCCGAAGCCCTAGCGGCAGAGGAACTCACCGCGCTGCGCTCTACGGTGAAACGAGGACGATGTGATACTCGACAAAGATCCAAGTCCACCTCCTTCAAACCAGCAGATGAGATAATAAAATTCCAGGTCCATCCAACGGACCCAACAAAGACGACCTCCATCGGGGCACAGTTGAACCCCAAAGTCGACGCCGCACTGCGTGAATTCCTTCGGGAAAATTGGGATATCTTCACCTGGCATCCTTCGGACATGCCCGGAATCCCTCGTAGGTTGGCAGAACACAGCCTAAACATCCTAAAAGGATTCAAGCCACTCAAACAGGCTCTTGACGATTTTCCGAGCCCAAAAGACGAGGCAATGGGAGAAGAGCTAGCCAAACTATTGGAAGCCGGATTCATTAGAGATATTAAACATCCGGACTGGATAGCAAATTTGGTGATGGTACCAAAGAAGGATAAATCCTGGCGCCTCTGCGTCGATTTTAAAGACCTCAATAAAGCTTGCCCAAAGGATCCCTTCCCTCTCCCCCGCATTGATCAAATTATCGATGCTACAGCAGGGCACGATTCGTTGTGCTTCCTGGACGCATACTCTGGCTATCATCAAATCAAGATGGCGGAAGCAGACCAAGCCGCAACGGCGTTTATCACTCCATATGGACCATTCTGCTTCAACACGATGCCCTTCGGACTAAAAAATGCCGACGCAACATATCAGCGCATGATTCAAACATGTCTGGCCACCCAGATCGGCAAAACAGTCGAGGCATACGTAGACGACGTAGTCGTCAAAACAAAGCACGTCGAAACTTTAGTAGACGATTTGAGGCTCACATTCGACAACCTCAGAGCATACGACATAAAGTTGAATCCGGAAAAATGCGTTTTCGGCGTACCAGCCGGAAAGCTACTGGGCTTCATCGTATCCGGTAGAGGAATTGAAGCAAATCCGGCCAAAATCCGAGCTCTGTCACAATTGGATATTCCAAAAGACCTCAAGCAAATACAAAAATTAACAGGATGCGTGGCAGCCTTGAGCCGCTTTATCTCCCGTTTAGGAGAAAAGGCGTTGCCCCTCTATCGCCTCCTCAGGCGCACCGAACACTTCGAGTGGACGGATGCTACCACTGCCGGACTCGAAGAAATAAAGGCCATACTGGCAACAAATCCGGTCCTGGCTGCGCCCACTCTGGGCGAACCAATGTTGTTATACATCGCAGCAACGCATCAAGTTGTAAGCGCAGTCCTCGTCGTCGAACGAGCGACAGAAGGGCATAAATTCCCTCTTCAAATACCAGTGTACTACGTATCCACTGTGTTAACCCCCTGCAAATCCCGTTACCCGCACTATCAGAAGATAGCATATGCGGTGTTCATGGCGTCTCGAAAGCTTCGACACTACTTTCAAGAGTGCTCGATAACAGTGGCCTCTGAAGTACCACTCAATGACATTATAAACAACCGTGACGTAACGGGCAGGATAGCAAAATGGGCCATCGAGCTCTTACCATTCGACATCACTTACCAACCTCGACGAGCTATAAAGTCACAAGTTTTGGCTGACTTCGTCGCCGGATGGACTGAAGCCGAACTCCCTAAAGAGTACAGCGCGTACTCCAATTGGACTATGCATTTTGACGGCTCCAAAATGTTGGCCGGACTGGGGGCTGGCATCGTACTGACGTCCCCCACCGGAGATATAGTCCAGTATGTGTTGGGGAACGTAGTAATTTCAAAAATTTTCCTACGCACACGCAAGATCATGGTGATGTATAGCAACGAGAGGGGAGAGTGTTGTCTACATACCCTTGTAGACCCGGCGAAGCGATCTGGCGTAGAGGAAGTAGTCGTCGTTCTCCTCGCGATCCGACCGATCCGGCGCCGTTACTCGGCGCCCGAGTTCTTGACACACGTACAGCTCGATGGCGTCCCTCGTACTCGATCCAGCCGAGTGTCGAGGAGAGTTCCGGCCTGACGGCGTGGTGACGATCTTGATGTTTCACGGCGCGAGGCTTCGCCTAAGCTTCAGCGACGGTATAACCGAGGTGGAATATGGTGGAAGGGGCACCGCACACGGCTGAGAACGATCTCACGATCAACTTGTGTCTTCAAGGTGCCCCCTGCCCCGTATATAAAGGAGCCAGGGGGGGGCGGCCGGCCAAGCTTGGCGCGCAAGGAGTCCTACTCCTCAGGGAGTAGGATTCCCCAATCCTAGTCCAACTAGGATTCCCGAGAGGAAAGAGAGAGAGGGGCGGCCCCTTCTCCTAGTCCTAGTAGGACTAGGGAAGGGGCAGCGTGCCAGCCTTGGGCTGCCCTCCTCCTTTCCACTAAGGCCCATAGAGGCCCATTTACCTCCGGGGGTTCCGGTAACCTCCGGTACTCGATAATTTCCATTTTACGCCGGAACCATTCCGAACTCCAAATATAGGCTTCCAATATATCAATCTTTATGTCTCGACCATTCCGAGACTCCTCGTCATGTCCGTGATCACATCCGGACTCGAACTCCTTGGTACATCAAAATACATAAACTCATAATAAGCATCATCGAAACCTTAAGCGTGCGGACCCTACGGTTCGAGAACAATGTAGACATGACCTAGAAATATTCATGGTCAATAACCAACAGCGGGACCTGGATGCCCATATTGGTTCCTACATATTCTCGAAGATCTTTATCGGTCGGACCGCATAACAACATCGTTGTTCCTTTGTCATCGGTATGTTACTTGCCCGAGATTCGATCGTCGGTATCAATACCTAGTTCAATCTCGTTACGGCAAGTCTCTTTACTCGTTCCGTAATACATCATCTCACAACTAACTCATTAGTTGTAGTGCTTGCAAGGCTTGATGATGTGCATTACCGAGAGGGCCCAGAGATACCTCTCCGACTATCGGAGTGACAAAACCTAATCTCGAAATCGCCAACCCAACATCCGCCTTTGGAGACACTGTAGTACTCCTTTATAATCACCCGATTCGTTGTGACGTTTGGTAGCACCAAAGTGTTCCTCCGGTAAACAGGAGTTGCATAATCTCATAGTTACGGGAACATGTATAAGTCATGGATAAAAGCGGAGCAACATACTAAGCGATCGTGTGCTAAGCTAAGGGAATGGGTCATGTCAATCGATCATTCTACTAATGATGTGACCTCATTAATCAAATAACAACTCCTTTGTTCATGGTTAGGAAACATAACCATCTTTGATTAACAAGCTAGTCTAGTAGAGGCATACTAGTGACATCTTGTTTTGTCTATGCATTCACACATGTATCATGTTTCCTGTTAATACAATTCTAGCATGAATGATAAACATTTATCATGAAATAAGGAAATAAATAATAACTTTATTATTGCCTCTAGGGCATATTTCCTTGATCTCCCACTTGCACTAGAGTCAATAATCTAGATTACACAAGAATGATTCTAACACCCATGGAGTCTTGGTGCTGATCATGTTTTGCTCGTGGAAGAGGCTTAGTCAACGGTTACGCAACATTCAGATCCGTATGTATCTTGCAAATCTCTATGTCTCCATCCGGACTAAGTCCGGATGGAATTGAAGCGTCTCTTGATGTGCTTGGTCCTCTTGTGAAATCTGGATTCCTTTGCTAAGGCAATTGCTCGATATTGTCACGAAGATTTTCATTGGACCCGATGCACTAGGTATGACACCTAGATCGGATATGAACTCCTTCATCCGACTCCTTCATTAGCTGCTTCCGAAGCTGCTATGTATTCCGCTTCACATGTAGATCCCTTTCGACGCTTTGTTTAGAACTGCACCAACCGACAGCTCCTCCGTTTAGTGTAAATCGTTATCCGGTCTGCGATTTAGAATCGTCTGATCGGTGTCAAAGCTTGCATCAACGTAACCGTTTACGATGAGCTCTTTGTCACCTCCATATCGAAAACATATCCTTCGTCCTTTTCGTATTTCAGGATGTTCTTGACCGCTGTCCGATGATCCTCTGGATTACTTTGGTACCTCCTGCTAGGCTTATAGCAAGGCACACATCAGGTCAGGTACACAGATTGCATACATGATAGAGCCTATGGCTGAAGCATAGGAACATCTTTCATCTTCTCTCTATCTTCTGCGTTGGTGGGCATTGAGTCGACTCAACTTCACACCTTGTAACACGAGCAAGAACCCTTTCTTTGCTTGATCCATTTTGAACTTCTTCAAAACTTTGTCAAGGTATGTGCTTTGTGAAAGTCCAATTAAGCGTCTTGATCTATCTCTATAGATCTTGATGCCCAATATGTAAGCAGCTTCACGAGGTCTTTCATTGAAAAACTCTTATTCAAGTATCCCTTTATGCTATCCAGAAATTCTATATCATTTCCGATCAGCAATATGTCATCCACATATAAGATCGAAAATGCTCTGAGCTCCCACTCACTTTCTTGTAAATCTGAGGCTTCTCCAAAAGTGCAGACAAACCCAAATGCTTTGATCACACTATCAAAGCGTTTATTCCAACTCCGAGATGCTTGCACCAGTCCATATATGGATCGCTGAGCTTGCACACTTTGTTAGCTCCCTTTGGATCGATAAAACCTTCGGTTGCATCATATACAACTCTTCTTCCGTAATCCATTCAGAATGCAGGTCTTTACATCCATTTGCCAAATTTCATAATCATAAAATGCGGCAATTGCTAACATGATTCGGACGGACTTAAGCATCGCTTCGGGTGAGAAGGTCTCATCGTAGTCAATCCCTTGAACTTGTCGAAAACCTTTTGCGACAAGTCGAGCTTTATAAACGATAACATTACCGTCGGCGTCGGTCTTCTTCTTGAAGATCCACTTGTTTTCTATTGCTTGCCTACCCTCGGGCAAGTCAACCAAAGTCCACACTTTGTTTTCATACATGGATCCCATCTCAGATTTCATGGCCTCAAGCCATTTTGCGAATCTGGGCTCACCATCGCTTCTTCATAGTTCGTAGGTTCATCATGATCTAGTAGCATGACTTCGAACAGGATTACCGTACCACTCAGTGCGGATCTTACTCTGGTTGATCTCGAGGTTCTGTAGTAACTTGATCTGAAGTTTCATGATCAACATCATCAACTTCCTCACTACTTGGTGTAGGTATCTCGAAACCGGTTTACTGCGACGAACTACTTTCAAGTAAGGGAGAAGGTACTATTACCTCATCAAGTTCCACTTTCCTCCCACTCACTTCTTTCGAGAGAAACTCCTTCTCTAGAAAGGATCCATTCTTAACAACAAATGTCTTGCCTTCGGATCTGTGATAGAAGGTGTACCCAACTGTCTCCTTTGGGTATCCTATGAAGACACATTTCTCCGATTTGGGTTCGAGCTTATCGGGTTGAAGCTTTTTCACATAAGCATCGCATCCCCAAACTTTAAGAAACGACAACTTTGGTTTCTTGCTAAACCACAGTTCATAAGGTGTCGTCTCAGCGGTTTCGACGGTGTTCTATTCAGTGTGAATCGGCTGTCTCTAGAGCATAACCCCAAAGCGATAGCGGTAAATCTGTAAGAGACATCATAGATCGCACCATATCTAGTAAAGTACGATTCGACGTTCGGACACACCATTACGTTGTGGTGTTCCGGGTGGCGTGAGTTGCGAAACTATTCCGCATTGTTTCAAATGTAGACCAAACTCGTAACTCAAATATTCACCTCCACGATCAGATCGTAGAAACTTAATTTTCTTGTTACGATGATTTTCAACTTCACTCTGAAATTCTTTGAACTTTTCAAACGTTTCAGACTTATGTTTCATTAAGTAGATATACCCATATCTGCTTAAGTCATCTGTGAAGGTGAGAAAATAACGATATCCGCCACGAGCCTCAACATTCATCGGACCACATACATCTGTATGTATGATTTCCAACAAATCTGTTGCTCTCTCCATAGTACCGGAGAACGGTGTTCTAGTCATCTTGCCCATGAGGCACGGTTCGCAAGTGCCAAGTGATTCATAATCAAGTGACTCCAAAAGTCCATCGGTATGGAGTTTCTTCATGCGCTTTACACGATATGACCTAAGCGGCGATGCCACAAATAAGTTGCACTTTCATTATCAACTCTGCATCTTTTGGTTTCAACATTATGAATATGTGTATCACTACTATCGAGATTCATAAGAAATAGACCACTCCTCAAGGGTGCATGACCATAAAAGATATTACTCATATAAATAGAACAACCATTATTCTCTGATTTAAATGAATAACCGTCTCGCATTAAACAAGATCCAGATATAATGTTCATGCTCAACGCAGGCACCAAATAACAATTATTTAGGTCTAAAACTAATCCCGAAGGTAGATGTAGAGGTAGCGTGCCGACCATGATCACATCGACTTTGGAACCATTTCCCAGCGCATCGTCACCTCGTCCTTTGCGAGTTAAGCAATCAGTAGTCCTGTTTGAGTTGCAAATATTAGCAACGGAACCGAGATCAAATACCAGTGCTACTACGAGCTCTAGTAAGGTACACATCAATAACATGTATATCACATATACCTTTGTTCACCTTGCCATCCTTCTTATCCGCCAAATACTTGGGGCAGTTCCGCTTCTAGTGACCATCGCTTGCGGTAGAAGCACTCGATTTCAGGTTTAGGGCCAGACTTGGGTTTCTTCTCTGAGCGACAACTTGCTTGCTGTTCTTCTTGAATTCCTTTTTCTTCCCTTTGCCTTTCTTCTTGAAACTAGTGGTCTTATTGACCATCAACACTTGATGCTCCTTCTTGATTTCTACCTCCAGCCTTTAGCATTGCGAAGAGCTCGGTATAGTTTTCACTAACCCTTGCATATTATAGTTCATCACGAAGCCTTTGTAGCTTGGTGGCGGTGATTGAAGAATTCATCAATGACACAATCATCCGGAAGATTAACTCCCAATTGTGTCAAGTGATTGTAGTACCCGGACATTACGAGTATATGTTCACTAATGTAACTATTCTCCTCCATCTTGCAGCTATAGAACTTATTGGAGACTTCATATCTCTCAATCCGGGCATTACTGTTGGAATATTAACTTCAACTCTGGAACATCTCATATGCTCCATGACGTTCAAAACGTCGTTGAAGTCCCGGTTCTAAGCCGTAAAGCATGGCACATCGAACTATAGAGTAGTCATCGACTTTGCTCGCGAGACGTTCATAACATCTGCGGTTGCATTAGCGAGAGTTGGCACCTAGCGGTGCATCCAGGCGTAGCTCTTACATGCAGCAATGAGGATGATCCTCAAATTACGGACCCGATCCGTGTAATTGCTACCATCATCTTTCAACTTTGCTTTCTCAAGGAACGCATTAAAATTCAACGGAACAACAGCACGAGCCATCTATCTACAATCAAACATAAACAAGCAAGATACTATCAGGTACTAAGTTCATGATAAATTTAAGTTCAGTTAATCATATTACTAAAGAACTCCCACTTAGAAAAGACATCCCTCTAGTCATCTAAGTGATCACGTGATCCAAATCAACTAAACCATAACCGATCATCACGTGAAATGGAGTAGTTTTCAATGGTGAACATCTTATGTTGATCATATCTACTATATGATTCACGCTCGACCTTTCGGTCTCCGTGTTCCGAGGCCATATCTGCATATGCTAGGCTCGTCAAGTATAACCCGAGTATTCTGCGTGTGCAAAACTGGCTTGCACCCGTTGTAGATGGACGTAGAGCTTATCACACCCGATCATCACGTGGTGTGCAGGCACGACGAACTTTGGCAGCGGTGCATACTCGGGAGAACACTTCTTGATAATTTAGTGAGAGATCATCTTATAATGCTACCGTCAATCAAAGCAAGATAAGATGCATAAAAGGATAAACATCACATGCAAATCAATATAAGTGATATGATATGGTCATCATCATCTTGTGCTTCAGGATCTCCATCTTGCAGCACCACCATGATCACCATCGTCATCGGCGCGACACCTTGATCTCCATCGCAGCATCGTTGTCGTCTCGCCAAACTTATGCTATTACGACTATCGCTACCGCTTAGTGATAAAGTAAAGCATTACAGCGATTGCATTGCATACAATAAGCGACAACCATATGGCTCCTGCCGATTGCCGATAACCGGTTACAAAACATGATCATCTCATACAATAAAATATAGCATCACGTCTTGACCATATCACATCACAACATGCCTGCAAAAACAAGTTAGGCGTCCTCTACTTTGTTGTTGCAAATTTTACGTGGCTGCTACGGGCTTAAGCAAGAACCAGTCTCACCTCGCATCAAAACCACAGCGATATTTCGTCAAATAGACTCGTTTAACCTTCTCAAGGACCGGGCGTAGCCACACTCAGTTCAACTAAAGTGAGAGAGACAGGCACCCACGGTCACCTTTAAGCAACGAGTGCTCACAGCGGTGAAACCAGTCTCGCGTAAGCGTCTGCGTAATGTCGGTCAGGCGCTTCATCTCACAATACCGCTGAACCAAAGTATGACATGCTGGTAGGTAGTATGACTTGTATCGCCCACAACTCACTTGTGTTCTACTCGTGCAAAACATCAAACCATAGAAAAACCTAGGCTCGGATGCCACTGTTGGGGAGCGTAGTAATTTCAAAAATTTTCCTCGCACACGCAAGATCATGGTGATGTATAGCAACGAGAGGGGAGAGTGTTGTCTACATACCCTTGTAGACCCGGCGGAGCGATCACAACGTAGAGGAAGTAGTCGTCGTTCTCCTCGCGATCCGACCGATCCGGCGCCGTTACTCCGACGCCCCGAGTTCTTGACACACGTACAGCTCGATGGCGTCCCTCGTACTCGATCCAGCCGAGTGTCGAGGAGAGTTCCGTCGACGACGGCGTGGTGACGATCTTGATGTTTCACGGCGCGGGCTTCGCCTAAGCTTCATGACAGTATAACCGAGGTGGAATATGGTGGAAGGGGCACCGCACACGGCTAAGGAACGATCTCACGATCAACTTGTGTCTTCAAGGTGCCCCCCTGCCCCGTATATAAAGGAGCCAGGGGGGGGGCGGCCGGCCAAGCTTGGCGCCAAGGAGTCCTACTCCTCGGGAGTAGGATTCCCCAATCCTAGTCCAACTAGGATTCCTGAGGGAAAGAGAGAGAGGGGGTCGGCCCCTTCTCCTAGTCCTAGTAGGACTAGGGAAGGGGAGGCGCGCCAGCCTTGGGCTGCCCTCCTCCTTTCCACTAAGGCCCATAGAGGCCCATTTACCTCCGGGGGTTCCGTAACCTCCGGTACTCGGTAAATTTCCATTTTAGCGGAACCATTCGAACTCCAAATATAGGCTTCAATATATCAATCTTTATGTCTCGACCATTCCGAGACTCCTCGTCATGTCCGTGATCACATCCGGGACTCGAACTCCTTGGTACATCAAAATACATAAACTCATAATAAGCATCATCGAAACCTTAAGCGTGCGGACCCTACGGTTCGAGAACAATGTAGACATGACCTAGAACTATTCATGGTCAATAACCAACAGCGGGACCTGGATGCCCATATTGGTTCCTACATATTCTCTGAAGATCTTTATCGGTCGGACCGCATAACAACATCGTTGTTCCCTTTGTCATCGGTATGTTACTTGCCCGAGATTCGATCGTCGGTATCAATACCTAGTTCAATCTCGTTACCGGCAAGTCTCTTTACTCGTTCCGTAATACATCATCTCACAACTAACTCATTAGTTGTAGTGCTTGCAAGGCTTGATGATGTGCATTACCGAGAGGGCCCAGAGATACCTCTCCGACTATCGGAGTGACAAAACCTAATCTCAAATCGCCAACCCAACATCGCCTTTGGAGACACCTGTAGTACTCCTTTATAATCACCCGATTCGTTGTGACGTTTGGTAGCACCAAAGTGTTCCTCCGTAAACAGGAGTTGCATAATCTCATAGTTACAGGAACATGTATAAGTCATGGATAAAAGCGGTAGCAACATACTAAGCGATCGTGTGTGCTAAGCTAAGGGAATGGGTCATGTCAATCAGATCATTCTACTAATGATGTGACCTCATTAATCAAATAACAACTCCTTTGTTCATGGTTAGGAAACATAACCATCTTTGATTAACAAGCTAGTCTAGTAGAGGCATACTAGTGACATCTTGTTTTGTCTATGCATTCACACATGTATCATGTTTCCGGTTAATACAATTCTAGCATGAATGATAAACATTTATCATGAAATAAGGAAATAAATAATAACTTTATTATTGCCTCTAGGGCATATTTCCTTCAGTATGTACTTCAAATAATGTACACGGACTCCAACAATGCAGCCGAATACGAGGCCCTGTTACATGGTCTCCGGATGGCGGTCTCCATGGGCATCCAACGCCTAGAGGTGCGCGGGGACTCAAACCTTGCAATATCCCAAATAAACAAAGACTTCGACGCCAAGGATCCGAAAATGGCAGCATATCGTAACGCTGTCCTAAAAATACCAGCTCGGTTTGAAGGACTCGAATTCCATCAGATAGCCCGAGACAATAACCAAGCGGCCGACGTCCTGGCACGCATTGGTGCGAAACGTGATGCTGTGCCTCCAAATATCTTCCTGGAACGGCTTTTCAAGCCATCCGTACTATGGGAAGAGGAGCCCGGCAACGACAAACCGGAGAAAACCGCACCAATCGGTGATTCGGCAGATGACATAACACCCTCCGCCCACGACATAATGGCGATGTCGCCGCGTGGATGAACCTTTCTAGCCTACTTACTTAGGGGAACTTCCGAAGACCAAAATGAGGCCCATTGCATAGTCCGTGATCGAAGGCCTACAAGGTCCATGAGGAGAACTTTATAAGAAAAGTACTACGAGTCCTTCAAAGGTGTATCTCCGAAGAAGAAGGCGAAACCTCTGGCTGAAATTCATGCGGACTAGGCGGACACCACGCAGCAGCCCGGCCCTGGTAGGAAAGGCATTCCGTCAGAGGATTTTATTGGCCGACGGCTCGGGCGGATGCACAGACTTGGACAAGCGATCGTTGGTTGTCGACTCTTTGCTAATCGAGCCATATGCCACCCACCGCCCTCAAAACCATACCCATTACCTGGCCGTTCGCGATGCAGGGGCTTGACATGGTTGGACCCCTTAAAGGGGAACCCACAAGAAAAAGTACCTATTGGTCATGGTGGATAAGTTCACCAAATGGATAGAGGCCAAACCGGTCAAAACGGCAGAGTCCGGACCAGTGATAGACTTTATATCATAGGTGGTACACCGCTACGGAGTCCCCCACAGCATCATCACCGACAACGGCACGAACTTCACGGCCGATGAGGTTAAGTCATGGTGCAAAAATATGGGCATCAAGCTCGACTATGCGTCAGCCTATCACCCTCAAACCAACGGTCAAGTGGAAAGAGCAAATGGTCTAATAATGAGCGGCATTAAACCTAGACTAGTAAGGTCACTCACTAAATCCGACACCCAATGGGTCGATGAGCTCGACTCCGTACTCTGGGGGCTGCGAACAACGCCTAACCGTACTACCGGATTTACACCATTTTTTATGGTATACGGCGCAGAGGCAGTCTTGCCCTGCGACATTATTCATGACTCACCTCGAGTGCGCATGTATGAGGAAAGAGAGGCCGAGCTGGATCGACAGGACAGCTTGGACACATTGGAGGAAGAACATGACATCGCGAAGGCTCGTTCCGCATTCTATCGATGGCGAGGCCGAAGATATCAAAGCGAGAAGCGGGCCAAGACTTACAACGTTGGCGAACTAGTTCTCGCTCGCGGACAAGAAAAGGACAAGCTCAAGCCCGGATGGGAAGGCCCTTCATTATTGATCAAGTAATTGACCGGTGAGCATACCATCTATGAAATCGTCGGATAACCGACTCGAGCGAACCCATGGAGCGCAGCCCGACTCCGGCGATTCTATGCCTAGCGCCGACTAAGAGTTCGTCCCTTCCCCGTCCAACCTTTTATACTTGGCTGTCTTTTGTTTCTCTTTTATCCTTTTAACTTAAAAGCCCTTGGGGCCTATTTTAGCATTCTTTGCATCGCATGACGTGCCATCCGCTTTCGTTATTCTGGGGCTTCTTTTACGAAGCTCAACTATCTGATTTTCATACCCAACACATGTGTCAAGCTTCCACATGTACCTTTTAATCGCCATTATATGCATCGGTATGACTTAAGTTTTGGCCAAGCTGGGTTGCTGGCTCTGTGCTTACCCCTCGTTCCCGATTGTTCGGCTAGGAGGTAACGGAGCACCTCTGCGATTATTCTTGCCGGTCACCGGATGTGTACCTCGGTAGGTGAAGCCAAAGCTAAGCGTTCTTAAGGGAATATTCGGTCGGTGATTTAAAAGATGACTTTTGCTTATTTATCTATCTGCCCCGGATGTTTCTATGCTCTCTTTGCAGTCCAGACATGCACTTTAGGGCATGCCTCCCCAGCGAAAGGAACCCTTAACGTAACTATTCTCCCTGGAAGATGTTTCTTACTAACCATGTAATATAACATAACTAGTTGGGCACTTGTCTGATAAAGCACTAATGACCCCTACGCTTGGTCCCCATGCATACCACGGTTGTTTCTTAACCAAAAAGGTATTCGGACACACTCCGTACTCTAGGGTCCCGAGGTCAAAGCGAAAAGGTCGGCAAAGACAAACGATCTACAATCCGACTAGAAGGCATTTCACATGTCATTTTAAAGGATAAACATACATTGTCAAATTTATTGATTGTATTCCTCCTCAATCCCGTCTAACAGGCTGTCTAGGTTACAGTCCCGTTGGGAAAACTTAGCAGCCAACTCTACTTGGTTGTACACTAAACTCACAGGGATCTCCTTCCCATCGGGCCCCACCGGTCCAACTTCGGCCATGTGGTTGGAGTCCGCCTTCTTATGCCGCGTCTTCACCATGGCCCAAGCCTCCTCGGCACCTTGACGGCAAGCCGATATCTTCCACAACCGGAAGCGCTGCCGCCTCCTGCAGCTTATCCATAAGCTCCCGAGGCCCTCGGGTAGGGTGAGGGCTGGCCATAAAGCTTGAGCAGCGCCGCTCATTGCCTGCCGAACTCGTTCGAGTAGCTGCAACAGTTCGGAAGTTGATCACCCATTGATATGGGCATCTCCTCTGCAGGACGACCCGTGAGTATACCTACAAGACATACCATGTCAAAATACTTCCTCGCCGAACTCTTCTTTTCAAAATAGTTCGCTCAAGCACTTACTATATATGCCGCGACGAAGCCGCTGGTTCTCCTTAACGGAGCCGGACAGCTCGGCCTGTGCGCCCTTTAACTCTTCTCCGAGCTTGGCGTTGGCATCTTGGAGCTTGTTCCTTTCTTGCTGAACCCTATTCGGCACACTCTCGCCAGACCTTTAGTCGGCACAAGAATCTTACTGTCCGGATCTTGTCCGGCGGTACCTGCAACGTCATTATTAGACTTGCGCGCACGCCGCACAGCGCTTATATCAATTTATACAAATGTGTTACCAGGAGGGGTCTTTCCGTCTCTTCCTGCGGCAGCAAGTGCGGCCTCAAGTTGGGCCTTGCAATCTTGTAGCTCCCGAGACAGCTGGGCATTCTTCTCGTTAAGTGCCTGAAATTTCAAATGATCCTTAAATCAGTTAGCATAACTAATTTAAGTCTTGGGGGCTACTGGTATATACAACCATTAACATTCCCTTACCCGTATGTCTTTCACATACTGCTCCGTGGCTCTAGTAAAACCATTTTGAGCAGCACGGAGATGCGCGTCCCCTGCATTGAAGGCATCCAATGCCTCAGGGGAAAAGCACGCTTCTTGAAATACTGTCCGGTGGCGCCTATGGTTCATGGCGCTCTCCACCTCAGACTTGGTGGCGGACAGTCTGTCGGTATCCTCCGTTGGAGAAGGATCCGGCTCGCGTCTTGCGCTTGCCTCCCCCCTCCAGTCCGGCGGCGGAGCACGGCGATGTTGGTCGGATCGGCAATTCCAGCGCTTCATGATCCGGCGGCGCTCTTTCTCCTACAAAGATCACGAGCACTTAGACGTTTCCTCGGAACGATGCTCTAAAAATTCAAACACAAGCTATACCTTTGCGGCGGCGTCTCCGTCCGCCGGCGCTCCTTTTCCTCCTGCTAGTTCGGATGACCTCAGAGGTCGGCGCCCTTGCTCGGCTTCTGCCGTAAAGGCGCTTCTGCAAAATACCATCGTTCGCAAGGTCGAAATAGGCGGTATGAGATGACGGTGTCCGACTTGATCGTGGTCACTGGGGAGCGAACTTAGTCGGGGTAGTCCGCCGTAATGGCGACCAAAGCATTGTCTATGCTGAGCTGGTGATACACCCGTCGATCAGCTCCACCTCGATGTCCGGATCCTCTTGGGGCGGACCGAGGATCCTTCGGGTCCTCGGGTTGTGGAGCAGGACTCACCATGTCCTCCACAATCCGGCGTAGACCCTGCGCCGAAGACATAATGTAAGAAGCTCAGGCTTCGAAAGCACGGGTAGGGCCCTTTGAGGTGTTCAATTACCCATCCCCTAGGGTTGATCATGGAAAACCCATCCAAAGGATTCGGGCGAAGGAAGTCCTCCTTCTCCCCCTTGTACAGGCCGGACGGGATCTTCACGGATCCTCGGTCGAATCCGCCCTTCTGGGCCGTGCCGTGTAGCATCGTCTTCCCGTTGAAATCCCACATGGGGTGGCCTCAGTATTGCAGCGGCTGCACCCCCGCTTGATGCACGTCGCCATGACTCCAATCATGGTCAAGCGGAATGAGCCATTAATCTTATCCGGCCCATCAAGTAATGGGCGCTCTTGTCTTCCTCAAGCGGGGCTCCGTGGGCGCCCGGTGGCGTTTCTTCAAGGGAGCAGACATCAAACTCCGGGAGGCCGATCCGGATGGGTCGAGCAACGGGCGTCTGCTATATAAAACCACTCGAGGGCCGGTCTTGGACGCCTTCTTAGGAGTGCGGATAGGTATCCGGTCCGGCGATCGCCATATTTAGGCGCCGCCCACTTGATATATGGACCCCTGGTGAGAACGAGTGCGAGGCAAAACAGCCTCTTCCACAATGCGAAATGGGGCTCGATGCCCGAAATAGCTCACGAAGAGCTCGTAGCTGCGATGTGCGGTCTGAGGCGGGCGTGAGGTGGTGGAGCCGGAGTCCGTAGAACTTCAGGAGCCCGCGGAGGAACGGATGTATTGGAAATCCGAGCCCCCTTATCAGATAGGGGACAAAGCACACTCGCTCCCCCTTGCTGGGGCTTGGAGTGTTCTCCGCCTGCCTCCCACCTTGATAAGTAACCAGTCCGGCTCGGACTGGGACCATGAAGGCCGGAGGAAGAAACCCCTCCGTTTGGAGCTTAACCAGCTCGTTGTGCGAAACAGAGCATCTCCTCCAATTCCCGGCGGTGGGCTGGGGCGTGAAGAAGAGCGCGTTGGCGACCCATGGTGGAATGGATTTCTAGGTCGGGCGCTTGATGGAGTATCTGCAGGAGGAAGATGGTGCGATTTGGATCTGGATTCTTGCCTCTTTTATAGGCGGACGACTTCGCACAATCGGGGGTGAAATGTAAAGATACCTGGCTTTTCGCATTCATGCGACGCGTAGAAGAGGACCATTATTTGGCGTAGAAGCCGAGGAACACAGTATTCGAGATGAAGCCGGACACTATTCGGCAGGTACATGGAATTTGAAGGAAGAACCCGCCTTGCAACGCCGAAGACTATAAACACGCTGGACTTATCGTCATTGAAGCTTGGTTAAGGGACTCTTGAGGAGTCTGGACTAGGGGGTGTCCGGACGGCCGGACTATCATTGTCTGCCGGACTATCAATATCCGCCGGACACCCAGACTACGAAGATACAAGATTGAAGACTCCGGCTCGTGTCCGGATGGTACTTTCCTTGGCGTGGAAGGCAAGCTTGGCAATACGGATATGTAGATCTCCTACCATTGTAACCGACTCTGTGTAACCCTAGCCCTCTCCGGTGTCTATATAAACCGGAGGGCCTTAGTCCGTAGGACGAACATACATACATCTCAACAATCATACCATAGGCTAGCTTCTAGGGTTTAGCCTCCTTGATCTCGTGGTAGATCTACTCTTGTACTACCCATATCATCAATATTAATCAAGCAGGACGTAGGGTTTTACCTCCATCGAGAGGGCCCGAACCTGGGTAAAAACATTGTGTCCCTCGTCTCTTGTTACCATCCGCCTAGACGCACAGTTCGGGACCCCCTACCCGAGATCCGCCGATTTTGACACCGACAGTCACGTTGGTCGGCCGAGAGCATGACAAGTGTGTGTCCAGCTGCGCTGCCACATGTCACATGTTGGGCACTCCCTCATGGTTTTATTTTTTTATTTTCTGTACGCGTTTTCGTGGTTGGATAGTTTTTCTTTGTTTTAGGTTTCACCCTGTTTTTCATAGGTTTAAGAGAAAAAAATAAAAAGTGTTATGTGTTTTTTTGCTTCCACAAGAAGCATAAATTTGCCTCCGCTAGAAGCACAGGTATGCCTATGAAAAAAATGTGTTTTTTCGTGCTTCACTAAGAAGCACAATTGTGCATCTTGAAAAGGCAAAACAAATGTGTTTTTTTTTCTCATGGGCCACATATTTGCTTCCGCGAGAAGCACAAATGTGCCTCTCGGAAAGTGAAAAATACATGTTAGGCACATGTTTGCTTCCGCGAGAAGCACATATGTGCCTCTCTGTAAGGAGAATTTTTTTCTTTCACGAGAAACACAGATTTACTTCTCATAGAAACGCGGGTTTGCTTCCATGAAAGAACAGTTGTGCCTCTAGGAAAGGGAAAAAGAGGTGCCTCCGTCTTCAAGTTTTTTGGGACCCTCATAACACCCCAACGTTTGATCCGGAGGGTCCCTAGATCGAACGATTTGTTCACTTGGGGAGGGAGGGTCTACCGAATTAAATCGTTCGACCGAAGACCCCTTCCAACCCGAACGACCCTCACCGGTGCGTACAAAAAAGGCCTGAGAACCCATTTTGCTGGGCCTCTTCCCTGACGTTGATAAAATCACAAAAAACAGAAGAACAAAAAAGGGTCCAAAAATTGCCATGTTAGGAATCTTACTGAAAATCCCCATGTTTGGACTTAAACACATGGAGAGCCGGTGGTAAATTCCTAAAAAACATGGCAATTTTAGGAATTTGCCAACAGAAACATGGCAACGGTTAGGGATTTTGTTATCTAGAAGTACAACCTTATATGATTGTAGCAAAACGTGTGCATGTTTTTGTCCCTACTCCCTACAAACTAAAAAGGAAAAAAGTCAAAATATACCTTGAACTTGTAGGCGGAAAATAAGTCAAACCCTGAACTTTAAGGACGTGGCTAGCGAGCGCTCGGGTGCCTGTTCGTTTGATCCAGCGCCCCTACCATATATGGGAAAAGCATTCGGTCCCTCCCCCACACACTTTCAAAAAAGGAAGCACCCTGTCCCCTGCCACCACCTCCCTCTACCCACATGATCCTGCCTAGATTTTTCCCCACGTGTATTTATTTGGGGTTTCAAAAATTCTTTAAAGCCATAACTTTTGATTCAAGCGTCGAAATTCAGTTCCGTTTTCACCATTGGGGTTTCTCACAACGAGTTCTTCACAACTAGATCTCATGCGGGTATGTTTCGTCGGAAAAAAAAAATCAAAGACAACTTTGGGTGCGACAGAGGCAACTATAGTGCTAAAGGAAAGCAAATTCTTCTATTTGTCCTAGTAGGACTGTCTATTAGGTTGGTTTGCGTAAAAACGAGGAAAATGACACAAATCATAAGACCCATTTAGTGCTACATACAAAGCTACTTCGCTGCACTATGTGTACCTATGAATTTTGCTAACATTTCCTAACTTGCCTATCACGGTTGCTCAGTTGCCTATTGTTTGATAGTTGCCTACGATTGATGTCTAGTTGCTTATAAATACTATAAACCGCCTATCTTTGATGATCATTTGCCTGCTATTGGTAATTAGTTGCCTATTATTGTTCTCAGTTGCCTAACTTTGCAAAAGTAGGTGCCTATAATATTGTGAAGTGGTTTATCATTGTTTGTCTAAGTTGCCTACAAACACTCTGAAGTTGCCTACTAGGAAAATTCCCGTACGTTGCAACGGTGGTATAAATTCTTTTAGTGGTCAACCCCTATCATGTTTAGCATATATCTTTACGACGGTCATGCATATCAGGCGGTATTCTCGTTAGCGTTAAATCACTCTTCTGGTACTTCCACGGACCATCTCCGCCCCTCTGCATTTCCAATCCATGCTCAACACCCCCCCCCCTCTCTCTAACATAGATCACAAGCATGATTCACAGGTACCGTATGACCCACTGGCGGCGCTGAGGGTATTCATGTGTATTCGTATGAATACCCATTATTGAGTGCAAAAAAATTAATACATAGCTGCAACAGCAACGCACGCGCCTACCGCACCGCTTCGCTCCCTTCTCTCTCGCTCGTTGCCTCGTTCGGTCGTTCCCCAACCCGACCCCAATCCCCACTCCTCTGCTCCAGCCCTAGCCGCCCAGCGACAGCGAGTCGTCAGCGACCCCCCCGCTCCCGCTCAGCGGCCGCCGCCCCCGCCCCGCCCTCAGGCCTCATCCGCTCAGCGCCGCCAGTGCTCGCCAGGGTCGACCGGAGGCTCTGCCGGGATCACATCGCCTTGACGCCGCCCGCCTTGGCTGGCATGAACCGTCGGCCGCCCGCCCCAGCCCGTCGGCCGCCCATCGCCACATGGCCGGCGCTCGCCACCCACGGACCAGCAGGTGGCGGCAGTTTCTTTCTCCCCTCTCCCTGTGTCTGTGCCCTGCGTTCAGCGGTTCAGGTACAACCTTAAAAAACAGAGTTTCAGGTTTTTAGTTGATTCAATTTTTCTTACCTAATTATTGCAAGTAGTTGATTTAATTTGTAGATGCCAATTTCTTCCTTGTTTTGTTGTAATGTAGATGAAGAAGAAGAACGGGACTGGTGGTGGCAGTAGGATTCTTGCATTGTGGGAAAAGGCTTCAAAAGCAAAGAAGATTGATGTAAAATTAGTATGGTTTGATGCATTAAAATTTTACTATTGTCCTACTGGTGTCTTCATAGTACATTTAGAGTAGTTTTTTTGTGCCAATGAATACCCAGCCTCAAAATCCTGGCGCCGCCACTGGTATGACCTCTAGCTGTGACAAGCGAAGAAAATATATTGCTCTCTATTTAGAAATGCTTCTTAACATCATTATTATAAATAGAAAAAGGACTCACCAAATGAAATTTTGGTATAGAAAAAAGAAAAACCATAATAAAACGTTGGTGCTTTTTGCTGTACTCCATGTAGAAAACAATGAACGAAGTTGGAAGCTTTATCCATCGAACTAATCACGGGCAAATGCATCAAAACTTATATACAAGAAAAGACACCAAGGTGATGCGAAGCTCTTACATATTACAACACCGTTTGCCACCACAATTCCGGCAACTCTTTGAGTGCCACATAAACAAAACTATCTTAATCCATTTGGTGCAGAAATTGTTGGAACGGTTGCACTTATTAACATTACAACACGTACGTAAACTATCAAAACTATCTTAATTGTGTCCATTGTTTTAAGACCGTTTGCTTCATAAACAAAATAATGGACTCACTGTCTGTTCCCTTGTTCTATACCAACAGTATGAGATTCACAGTATTCCCATGCAAACATACTTCTACAGCTCTGCTACTCATCATTTGCAAATTTCCGTTCTGCGAGCCGGTAAAGTATCCACCGCTTTTGTCCATTCCTTGCTCGTAGCTGCAGCCAGCTCAAGTCTTCTCTGTAAAATAAAGCAGCTGCAGCAGCAGGCACGCAGAGGCAGAGCATCCCTGTGTCATGTGTTGTGCACGAGAGCGAAAGAGAGATCCTCATCAGTCAGGCCCGTTCATCATGCGCAGCTCACAACCGGAAAGCTAGAACAAGAAGTCGCCGGAGCTTCTCCTCACCATGAGACGAGCACCACGACAGCGGTAGGCGCGGGCGGATGAAGGAGAACGACTCCAGCGTCTTGTGGTGCTTGTACAGGCGCCCGACCTACACGGCCACGACGGGAATCAGCAGCACACGCGGCACCCTCCCCAGCAGGGTGAGGGATCCTCGACATACGGTGCCCTGCCTTTGGACCACTGACGTGTGGACCCAGGTCCACATGTCAGTTGCGCCACAGCACGGCCCCACAGCACAGCACGTTAGAGGAGCCGCGTCCCCCCAGCGGCCATGCCCACCACCACACCACCATCCCGCCGCACGACGCCCTCCATGGCTCCCTCCACTGATCCCCTTCATGGCTGCCGCCGCAGGTCACCCAGCACACGCACGCAGCAGACGCTCCCACTGCCGCCGGTGGTTTGCCTCGTTAGTCCGGGTCAGGAAAAGAGGAGCGCTAGCTGCCTCGGTCCAGCCCGCCGACGGTGTCGGTGAGGACCACAACAGAGCGGGGCGCACGATGTGGAGGAGGAGCGGTGTTCCCTCGCCGTGGTGCTTGAGGGTCTCACAGCGCCATGGACTGGTTGCCTTGCTCAAGTCAGCCGAGTCGCAGGTGTGCGCGCGGCGTCATGACCCCACTATCCCCGCCAACACATCACTGAGCAGGAGGGCGCCTCCAAGCAGGGGTGTGGCGGCGGAGGGTACGGTACACATCACTGAGCAGGAGGGCGCCTCCAAGCAGGGGTGTGGCGGCGGAGGGTACGGTTTGGCCGCTGATTGTGCTTCCGTTGGCCCATCGGGGAAGTAGATTTGGCTGAGGGTAACTAGGGGAGCTTTTTTTAGGGTAATTAAGGAAAAAATCGTGCGTGAGATAAAAGGGCACGATCGTGGGGGTGGGGGTGGGAGTTGGACGAAAGGCTGGGCAGGATGCGCTCCTGTTGGCACGAAAAGGAAGCTTAGAGCATCACTCACACCCGTCATTTCCCTCTAAACGTCTGAAATTTTCGCCCGGTCAATGACCGGTCAAAAAAAAAACTAACCCCAACCAGACCTTCACTTTCTCCCTAAACGCCGAGATTGACCGGCGTATCTCAAATCTGTCTCAAATAGGGGCAATATGAGGCTAAGCGGTGACACACGGGCACGCCCGGGCAATGCTCCACGTCAGTTGTGAGCCCACCTGCAGCCTCTGTGGCCAGAAGACAGCGACGACGACGGTGCCCATAAGGGCCGCTGCAGGGAGGTTGGTCACCGGGACTCGCCTGCATGAGGGAGGAAGGACATCAGAGCTCGTCGGCGTCCTGTCGGAGATCGCATCACGCTATAGACGGAGCTCATCCGCGCCATGGCTGCAGTGCCGCGCTCAGCCCGGAGCTCGCGCATGCTGTGGCCGAGGCGGAGCTCTCGTGTGGCTAGGCCAGAGCTCTTGCGAGCCGAGGGCGGAGCTCGCACGCATTGGGGACGGGCCGGAGCTGTCGCACGCCCATGCCGGAGCTCGTATGCACCCTGGATGGAGTTCATGCATGCCCAGGCGGAGCTCGTGTGCGTCGTGGACGGAGCTTGCGCGCGCCACTACCAAGCCAGAGACCTCATGCCCCCAGGAAGGAACTCGCGTGCGCCGCTGCCGAGCCGGAGCTCTCGCACGCCCAGACCAGACACTAACGGAATCGCCCCCTATGCCGACGGCCAGGGCCGTCGGCATAGCCCTGAGTCCCGTCGGGATAGACCTATGCCGACGGCCCCCGTCGGCATAGGGCCGTCGGCAACATATACGTCGGCACAGCCAGGGAGGCCGTCAGCATAGAAAAGCCGTCGGCATATATGCTACGCCGACGGGGGCCGCACATCTATGCCGACGGCCCCGGTTGTCGGCAACGATCACGCCTAACGGAGGCCGCCGTCAAGTTTGCCCAACGACAGGTCGCCACGTGGCATCCCTATGCCGACGGTCTTGCCGTCGGCTTAGTCAAAACCTACGCCGACGGCGAGGCCGTCGGCATAGGTGTGCCACGTGGCGACCATTCGATGCTCGTGGACCAGGGCTATGCCGACGGCTAGGCCGTCGGCCTAGTTTCAAACTATGCCGGCATACTCCTTCATACAGAGCTCCCAGTAGCTGACACGTGGCACCTATGCCGACGGCCTAGCCATCGGCTTAGCTTAAAAACTAAGCCGACGGCTGGGCCGTCGGCATAGGTGCCATGGTCGACTCATCGAGCTCACGCTAGTTTCTATGCCGACGGCATAGCCGTCGGCATAGTTTGCTTTTTTTTCTGTTTGTTTTCAAATCAGTTCAATTCAAATAACAGCACATATCAGCACATATCAACGAACATAAGCATAAGCATCATCACAACAATAATTGCATAAGCATGATAACACACAAGTTTCTAAATGATCATCATCACAACCAACATAAGCATAAGCATATAGAAAAGCACACAAGTCATCTGAATGATCATCACCACACACAAGTCATCTCAAGCATCATCACCACACACAAGGCTTAAGCGCCAGGACGTCGAGCATCGCGGAGGTCGTCACCGCCAAGACCGCCGAAGCCCAGGTCGTCACTGCTAGCGGTAGCGCTACCACCAAGACCGCCTCCACCTCCGCCTCCGCCTCTGTGGATCGGAGTGGTCGGGCTCCGTGTCTCCGGAGTGCTGCAAAGGCCACCGCCAGCGGTAGATCCACCTGTTCTCTGGATGTTGAAAAGACATATTAACGGGATATATGACTGTGTTGAAAGGCATGACATGCTTTGGGTGAATAGATTGGGGATGAACTAACCGGCGAGGGGCCAGCGTTCTGTGCCACAAACTCCTCAAAGCTCAACAACACTGGTTTTGTCGGAGGACATTGGGTGCTGGCTGCAACTGAAGACTCCTGCCGGCCGCCATATCCTGAAAAGCCTGATGCATCTGGCGATCCCTCTCCACTTGGTGTTCATAAAGCCTCTCATGCCACGCCATGGTCTCCTGGCGTGTGTACTCCAGGTAGGCCTACGGTATGACATGATGGAACTTATAAAACTACTAAATGCGGAAAATGAAATGAGCAATGAAGATAAGAGGGAAAATACTTACAGATTGTTGTTCTGAAAGAGGGATCTGTAATCGTCCTTTGGTGGCTCGTCTTGTTGGCTCGAGCTCGGTCGATCCGACGAAGCTGCGTGTAGGAGATAGGTCCACAGCTCAAAGCCCATCCGTGCAAAGTCAAAGGGCTAGATCCCATGGTCAAACGCTACAGGGTTAGGCGGGACGGGGCCCGGGGGGTAGCAATGCCACCCGAGCGTCGCACCGGGCCCTCATACATGCGGGGTGGTGTGGTGGCATGTCCGAAGAGCCGGCACGCATCTCCGGGGTGTGGCCCCCCTCACGGACGGCGATGACACGGTAGTAGACGTTCTGCGGTAACGATGCGGCGTGAATATTATTAAATATTCGGAGCGCGACAAAATCATGAGTTTTTTACACGACGTGGGCACATGTGCCGTAGGACTGATGGTAATTTTTCATAATTGTTCGTGATGGAGTAGTATCTGAACAATTCCATCTTACGCGGATTGCTCTTCGCGTGTCTATGACTGTGGCCGGCGGCCTCCGGGGGCTAGCATGCCGCCAAACCCACAGCGACCAGACGCGTCCGTTTCCCCCCTCCAGGTGCCGCCGGCGGCGCCGTCCGTGAGGGGGGGGGCACACCCCGGAGATGCGCGACGCCTCTAATTTGGACATGGCACCACACCACCCTGCATGTATGAGGGCCCGGTGCGACGCTTCGGTGGTATTGCTATCCCCCCAGGGCCCCCGTCCCGCCTCTTCAGACATGGCACCACACCACCCCGCATGTATGAGGGCCCGATTAGACGGGACGGTGTACCTGGGGGGTAGCAATGCCGCTAGGTGTTGCTTTGGGCCCTCCTACAGTTGTGGAAGCGTGGTGGCTGGCGCAGGCACCCGGCACGCAGCTCCGGGGTGTGCCCCCCATCACCGGCGTCGCTGTGGGGCACGGCGGAAGCAACGTCCGTGAGGGGGGCAATCGATATACCATCTGGGTATGTTTTTTTGTTAGATAAGGCACATTTATGTTGTGAAAAAAACAGGAAAAAGTAAATAATATAAATAAAAAAATAAAAAAAATTGAGGTCGTCGGCATACCTGTGCACACGGCCACGGATCGATGACGTGGCTAAGGGAGGGGATCGATGATGTGGCAACATCCATGGGCCAGGCCTATGCCGACGGCACAGATTTGCCACCCCACGGATCGACAAGCGACCCGGATCGATGACGTGGGGTCTATGCCGACGGCCACCGTTAGCCCGTTGGCGTAGACTGATGCCGTCAAAAGGCCGTCTCCGCCCGGGTAGCTGGGCCCACGTGCTATGCCGACGGTCTCCTCTATGCCGACGGCCACCGTAGGTATATTTCTCGTGACGCCGACGGCTGAGCTTTGCCGACGGGGGCCGTCGTCATAGATGGATATACGCCGACGGCTTTTTTACGCCGACGGCCTGGACTGGGCCTTCGGGATAGGCCAATCTATGCCGACTGGGGCCGTCGGCATAGGTTCGGCCGTCGATATCGCCAGTTATTCTGGTAGTGGGAGCTCATGCGCGCCCATGCTAGAGCTCGCACTTGCCGGGGACGGAGCTGTCGCGCGCCCAGGCCGGAGCATCCTGCGTGCCCGGGAAGGATCTCACGCGCGTCCAGACCGGAACTCACGCTCCCCTCGGATGGAGCTAACTCGCACCAGGCTACCTGGCGTGCTGGCGAGAGCTCACGCGCGCAGCGGCCGCTGTGCCCGCACCTGGTGTTCATCACCACGCCGTGGCTGCTCTGCCTCTGCTAGACATCACTTGGTTGAGGCCTGGGATCCTTTCCTTGCTTCTTCTTTCTATTCTTTGGCATGTATACGTGCTCTGGGCCGGTCACACGTAGACTGTTTAATGAAATGAACAAAGTATAGGGATGGCAATTTGAAGGGTGTGCATGTGGACGCACGTAAATGAGGGGTCTCAGCGGACGTGGCCGGTCACTGACCGGTCGTGTTCGCGGACGTTTGAGAGTTCAACTTAGTACATTGTGGCTCTAGATACTCTTAGGTTCTTTTTAGATAGTAGAGATATTAACCACCAAGTTGCCTATCATAACTAGCACTAGCAGACACAAGAGTATCAACGACAGGAAATTTAACAACGACATACGAGCATGAAAAATAGGCAACTTAAAAGCACATGTGAGAAACTTAGGAGAAAGTTAGACAAAATTAACCAGGACACAAAATGTAGTAAAGTTGTCTATTTTTAGCACTAAAGTTGCCTCTACTAGTAGAAATAAAGTTGCTTATGAAGGTGATGTGATGTTTTTTTTCGAGAAAACTTTCAATGTATTTATCAACTTTCAAAGTAATACAAAGAACATCAAAAGTAAAGATTACATCTAGGCTCTTAGATCATCTAGTGACGATTACAAGAATTGGAACAAGCCGAAGGCGCGCCAGCGTCATCGCCCTTCCATCATCAGAGCCGGGCAAACCTTATAGTAGACAGTTGGAAAGTCGTCGTGTTAAGGCCTAGAGGACCAGCGAACCAGAACAACAACCGCTGTCGATAAAGAGAAGCGTAGATCGGAAGGATCTAACCTGTAAGCACACGAAGATAGACGAACGAAGATAGACGAACGAAGATCGAACCCAAGCAGATCCATTGAAGATACAAATCTCCATGCCCTTTGTGATGTGATGTTATCTACCTCTATTTCAAAATTATTCTCTATTACTAGTTAGTTGCTTATTGTTGGTAATTAGTTATTTTTAATTGAGTGAAGTTGCTTATGTTTAGCACTAAAGTTCCCTCATCTAGCATAAAAGTTTCTTTTTGAAAGAAAAAAAATCATCGAAACATATCCATGTGGCGTTTAATTTTGAAGAGATCGTCACGACTTGGCTAGCGAACACCCCCGCACTCAGTAGCTTTGGCCGGAAAACTCCGCTAGAAAAGAAAATCACACATATCTTATACCATCCATCCCGCCACATAGTTTCAAAATTTGAAATCATTAATTCAAAAACAATTAAAATTGGAACTGAAATCATGATAGACAACTTAGATCCCACAAAAACCTTTCGACATTGTAAGCAACTTCGTCCCTTTGATGGACAACTTCCATAGTATTGTAGGCAATTGAGGATCTCGTAGGCAACTTCGTATCGATGTAGGCAACTTGGTTTCTAAGGTAAATATTTGGAAACGTTGCATGAAAAACAAAAAAATTCTACGCACACACAAGATCTATCCATGGAGATGCATAACAACGAGAGGGGAGAGTGTGTCTATGTACCTTCGTAGATCATAACCGGAAGCGTTTGACAATACGGTTGATGTAGTCGAACTTCTTCGCGTTCCAACCGATCGAGCACCAAACGTACGACACCTCCGCGTTCAGCACACGTTCAACTCGATGACGTCCTCCACCTTCTTGATCCAGCAAGACGACGAGGTAGTGGATGAGTTCCGACAGCACGACGGCGTGGTGACGGTGATGGTGAAGCTATCTTCGTAGGGCTTCGTCTAAGCACTACAAAAATATGACAGGGGTGTAAATGGTGGAGGGGGACGCCGCACACGACTAAAACAATGTTCTGGTGTGCTAGGTGCCCCCCTCCCACATATATAGGTGGGGGAGGAGGGAGCAGCCAGGAGGGCGCCCCAAGTAGGCCAAATCCTACTTGGAGTCTCCTCCCAAGTGGCGCCCCTGCCATGTTTAGGTACGGGGGAAAGGCAAGGGAGGGAGCCCCCTTCCTTTATCCCATGAGAAGGGGGAGGTGGGAGGGGCTAGCCCTTCCCCCTTTCCTTCCCTAGGGCCAGCTGGCCAGGGAGAGGGGCGCACCAGCCCCCTGTGGGCTGGTATGTCCTTCCTTGGCCCATTAGGCCCATATACCTACTGGGGGTGTCTGGAACCCTTTCCGGAGACCCGATGATGTTGGGGAACGTAGCAGAAATTCAAAATTTTCCTACGTGTCACCAAGATCTATCTATGGAGAAACCAACAACGAGAGGAAGGAGAGTGCATCTACATACCCTTGTAGATCGCTAAGCGGAAGCGTTCAAGAGAACGGGGTTGAAGGAGTCGTACTCGTCGTGATCCAAATCACCGGAGATCGTAGTGCCGAACGAACGGCACCTCCGCGTTCAACACACGTACAGCCCGGTGACGTCTCCCATGCCTTGATCCAGCAAGGAGAGAGGGAGAGGTTGAGGAAGACTCCATCCAGCAGCAGCACGACGGCGTGGTGGTGGTGGAGGAGCGTGGCAATCTGCGGGCTTCGCCAAGCACCGCGAGAGAGGAGGAGGACTTGGGAGAGGGGAGGCTGCGCCGAGCACTTGTGTGAAGCTCCCATGCGCCTCCCACTATATATAGGGGTGGAGGGGCTGGTTTCTTGCCCTCCAAGTCCATTGGGGCGTTGGCCAAGGTGGGAGGAAAGAAATCCCATCATTTCCTTCCCCATCGATTGTTATCCCCCTTTTAGGATCTTGATCTTATCCCTTGGGATATGATCTAATTCCTTCTAAGGGGGATCTTGGTGCGCTTGACCAGGGGTGTGGGGCCTTGCCCCACTACCACGTTCATGTGGGTCCCCCATGCAGGTGGGCCCCACTCGGAACCTTCTAGAACCTTCCGGTACAATACCGAAAAATCCCAACATTTTCGGTGGCCAAAATAGGACTTCCGTATATAAATCTTTACCTCCGGACCATTCCGAACTCCTCGTGACGTCCGGGATCTCATCCGGACTCGAACAACATTCGGTAACCACATACAAACTTCCTTTATAACCCTAGCGTCATCGAACCTTAAGTGTGTAGACCCTACGGGTTCGGGAGACATGTAGACATGACCGAGACGTTCTCCGGTCAATAACCAACAGCGGGATCTGGATACCCATGTTGGCTCCCACATGTTCCACGATGATCTCATCGGATGAACCACGATGTCAAGGACTCAATCGATCTCGTATACAATTCCCTTTGTCTAACGGTATTGTACTTGCCCGAGATTCGATCGTTGGTATACCGATACCTTGTTCAATCTCGTTACCGGCAAGTCTCTTTACTCGTTCCGTAACACATCATCCCGTGATCAACCCCTTGGTCACATTGTGCACATTATGACGATGTCCTACCGAGTGGGCGGAGATACCTCTCCGTTTACGGGTGACAAATCGATCTCGATTCGTGCCAACCCAATGACACTTTTGGAGATACCTGTAGTGCACCTTTATAGCCACCCGATTCGTTGTGACGTTTGGTACACCCAAAGCATTCCTACGGTATCCGGAGTTGCACAATCTCATGGTCTAAGGAAAAGATACTTGACATTAGAAAAGCTTTAGCATACTGAACTACGATCTTTAGTGCTAGGCTTAGGATTGGGTCTTGTCCATCACATCATTCTCCTAATGATGTGATCCCGTTATCAACGACATCCAATGTCCATGGTCAGGAAACCGTAACCATCTATTGATCAACGAGCTAGTCAACTAGAGGCTTACTAGGGACATGGTGTTGTCTATGTATCCACACATGTATCTGAGTTTCGTATCAATACAATTATAGCATGGATACTAAACGATTATCATGAACAAGGAAATATAATAATAACTAATTTATTATTGCCTCTAGGGCATATTTCCAATAGTCTCCCACTTGCACTAGAGTCAATAATCTAGTTCACATCGCCATGTGATTAACACTCACAGGTCACATCGCCATGTGACCAACATCCAAAGAGTTCACTAGTGTCATTAAACTAGTTCACATCATCACGTGATTAAGACTCAATGAGTTCTGGGGTTTGATCATGTTTTGCTTGAGAGAGAGGTTTTAGTCAACGGGTCTGCAACATTCAGATCCGTATGTACTTTGCAAATCTCTAGGTCATTCTGTAAATGCTGCTTCCACGCTCCACTTGGAGCTATTCCAAATGGTTGCTCCACTATACGTATCCGGTTTGCTACTCAGAGTCATTCGGATAGGTGTTAAAGCTTGCATCGACGTAACCCTTTACGCCGAACTCTTTATCACCTCCATAATCGAGAAACATGTCCTTATTGCTCCAAGGACAATTTTGACCGCTGTCCAATGATCCATTCCTGGATCACTCTTGTACCCCTTTGCCAGACACATGGCAAAGCACACATCAGGTGCGGTACTCAGCATACTGTAGAGCCTACATCTAAAGCATAGGGGATGACCTTCGTCCTTTCTCTCTCTTTTCTGCCATGGTCGAGCTTTAAGTCTTAACTTCATACCTTACAACTCAGGCAAGAACTCCTTCTTTGACTGATCCATCTTGAACACCTTCAAGATCATGTCAAGGTATATGCTCATTTGAAAGTACCATTAAGCGGTTTTTGATCTATCCTCATAGATCTTGATGCTCAATGTTCAAGTAGCTTAATCCAGGTTTTCACTTGAAAAACACTTTTCAAATAACCCTATATGCTTTACAGAAAATTCTACATCATTTCTGATCAACAATATGTCAACAACATATACTCATCAGAAATTCTATAGTGCTCCCACTCACTTCTTTGGAAATACAAGTTTCTCATAAACTTTTGTATAAACCCAAAATCTTTGATCATCTCATCAAAACGTACATTCCAACTCCGAGATGCTTACTCCAGTCCTTAGAAGGATCGCTGGAGCCAGCATACCTTTTAGCATCCTTAGGATCGACAAAAACTTTCGGATTGTATCACATACAACCTTTCTTTACGAAGACTGGTAAGGAAACTCGTTTTGACATCCATCTGCCAGATTTCATAAATGCAGCTAATGCTAACATGATTCCGACGGACTTAAGCATCGCCACGGATGAGAAAATCTCATCGTAGTCAACTCCTTGAACTTGTGAAAAACTCTTCGCCACAAGTCGAGCTTCATAGACGGTGACATCACCGTCCACGTCCGTCTTCTTCTTAAAGATCCATTTATCTCAATGGCTTGCCGATCATCGGGCAAGTCCACCAAAGTCCATGCTTTGTTCTGATACATGGATCCTATCTCGGATTTCATGGCTTCTAACCATTTATCGGAATTTGGGCCCACCATTGCTTCTCCATAGCTCGTAGGTTCATTGTTGTCTAGCAACATGACCTTCAAGACAAGATTACTGTACCACTCTGAAGCAAAGACGCATCCTTGTCACCCTCGAGGTGCGGTAGTGACTTGATCCAAGTTTCATGATCACTATCATAAGCTTCCACTTCAATTGGTGTAGGTGCCACAGGAACAACTTCCTGTGCCCTGCTACACACTAGTTGTAGTGACGGTTCAATAACCATATCAGGTCTCCACCATCCTCCCACTCAACTTTCCGAGACAAACTTTTCCTCGAGAAAGGACCCAATTCAAGTAACAATCCCTATTGCTTTCGGATCTGAATTAGGAGGTATACCCAACTGTTTTGGGTGTCCTATGAAGATGCATTTTATCCGCTTTGGGTTCGAGCTTATCAACCTGAAACTTTTTCACATAAGCCTCGCAGGCCCAAACTTTTAAGAAACGACAACTTAGGTTTCTCCAAACCATAGTTCAAACAGTGTCATCTCAACGGAATTACGTGGTGCCCCATTAAAGTGAGTACGGTTGTCTCTAATGCCTAACCCATGAACGATAGTGGTAATTCGATAAGAGACATCATGGTACGCACCATATCCAATAGGGTGCAACTATGATGTTCAGACACACCATCACACTATGGTGTTCCAGGCGGTATTAATTGTGAAACAATTTGCACAATGTCTTAATTGTGTGCCAAAGCTCGTAACTCAGATACTCATCTCTATGATCATATCATAGACATTTTATCCTCTTGTCACGATGATCTTCAACTTCACTCTGAAATTACTTGAACCATTCAATAATTCAGACTTGTGTTTCATCAAGTAAATATACTCAAATCATCCGTGAAGTAAGAACATAATGATATCCATCGTGCCTCAAAGACTCATTGGACTGCACACATCAAAATGTATTACTTCCAACAAGTTGCTTTCTTGTTCCATTTCTTTGAAAAACGAGGCTTTCAAATCATCTTGCCCATGTGGTATGATTTGCATGTCTCAAGTGATTCAAAATCAAGTGAGTCCAAATGATCCATCCGCATGGAGTTTCTTCATGCGTATACACCAATAGACGTGGTTCACATGTCTCAAACTTTTCAAAACGAGTGAGTCCAAAGATCCATCAACATGGAGCTACTTCATGCGTTTTATACCAATATGACTTACATGGCAGTGCCATAAGTAAGTGGTACTATCATTACTATCTTATATCTTTTGGCATGAAAATGTGTATCACTACGATCGAGATTCAATAAACCATTCGTTTCAGGTGCAAGACCATTGAAGGTATTATTCAAATAAACAGAGTAACCATTATTCTCCTTAAATGAATAACCGTATTGCGATAGACATAATCCAATCATGTCTATGCTCAACGCAAACACCAAATGACAATTATTCAGGTTTGATACTAATCTTGATTGTATAGGGAGCGTGCGATGTTTGATCACATCAAACTTGGAAATACTTCCAACACATGTCGTCAGCTCACCTTTAGCTAGTCTCCGTTTATTTCGTAGCTCTTTTATTTCGAGTTACTAACACTTAGCAACCGAACCGGTATCGAATACCCTTGTGCTACTAGGAGTACTAGTAAAGTACACATTAACATAATGTATATCTAATATACTTCTATCGACCTTGCCCGCCTTCTCATCTACCAAGTATCTAGGGTAATTCCGCTCTAGTGACAATTCCCCTTATCACAGAAGCACTTAGTCTCGGGTTTGGGTTCAACCTTGGGTTTCTTCACTAGAGCAGCAGCTGATTTGCCGTTTCATGAAGTATCCCTTCTTGCCCTTGCCCTTCTTGAAACTAGTGGTTTCACCAACCATCAACAATTGATGCTCCTTCTTGATTTCTACTTTCGCGGTGTCAAACATCGCAAAATACCTCAAGGATCATCATATCTATCCCTAATATGTTATAGTTCATCACGAAGCTCTAGCAGCTTGGTGGCAATGACTTTGGAGAAACATCACTATCTCTTATGGAAGATCAACTCCCACTCGATTCTAGTGATTGTTGCACTCAGACAATCTGAGCACAAGCTCAACGATTGAGCTTTTCTCCCTTAGTTTGCAGGCTAAGAAAATCATCGGAGGTCTCATACCTATTGACGTGGGCACGAGCCTGAAATCCCAATTTCAGCCCTCGAAAACATCTCATATGTTCCGCGACATTTCGAAAACGTTTTTGGTGCCTCAACTCTAAACCGTTTAACTGAACTATCACGTAGTTATCAAAACGTGTATGTCCGATGTTCGCAACATTCACAAACAACGCTTGGGGTTCAAAGACACTAAGCGGTGCATTAAGGACATAAGCTTTCTCGTCCGCATAATTGCTACCGTCAACTTTCAACTATATTTTCTCTAGGAACATATCTAAACAAAGGAACTAAAGCGAAGCCATTTACATAATTTGCAAAGATCTTTTGACTATGTTCAGGATAATTAAGTTCATCTTATGAACTCCCACTCGATAGACATCCTCTAGTCATCTAAGTGATTACATGATCCGAGTCAACTAGGCCGTGTCCGATCATCACGTGAGACGGACTAGTCATCGTCGGTGAACATCTTCATGTTGATCATATCTACTATACGACTCATGCTCGACCTTTCGGTCTCTGTGTTCCGAGGCCATGTTCGTACATGCTAGGCTCGTCAAGTTAACCCTAAGTGTTTTTGCATGTGTAAAACTGTCTTACACCCGTTGTATGTGAACGTAAGGATCTATCACACCCGATCATCACGTGGTGCTTCGAAATGACGAACTTTAGCAACGGTGCACAGTTAGGGGAGAACACTTCTTGAAATTGTTGTAAGGGATCATCTTATTCACTACCGTCATTCTAAGTAAACAAGATGCATAAACATGATAAACATCACATGCAATCAAATAGTGACATGATATGGCCAATATCATTTTGCTCCTTTTGATCTCCATCTTCGGGGCTCCATGATCATCATCGTCACCGGCATGACGCCATGATCTCCATCATCATGATCTCCATCATCGTGTCTCCATGAAGTTGTCTCGCCAACTTATTACTTCTACTACTATGGCTACCGGTTAGCAATAAAGTAAAGTAATTACATGGCGTTGTTCAATGACATGCAGGTCATACAATAAATAAAGACAACTCCTATGGCTCCTGCCGGTTGTCATACTCATCGACATGCAAGTCGTGATTCCTATTACAAGAACATGATCAATCTCATACATCACATATCATTCATCACATTCTTCTTGGCCATATCACATCACATAGCATACCCTGCAAAAACAAGTTAGACATCCTCTAATTGTTGTTGCATGTTTTACGTGGCTGCTATGGGTTTCTAGCAAGAACGTTTCTTACCTACGCAAAACCACAACGTGATATGCCAATTGCTATTTACCCTTCATAAGGACCCTTTTCATCGAATCCGTTCCGACTAAAGTGGGAGAGACTGGCACCCGCTAGCCACCTTATGCACCAAGTGCATGTCAATCGGTGGAACCTGTCTCACATAAGAGTACGTGTAAGGTCGGTCCAGGCTGCTTCATCCCACAATACCGTCGAAACAAGATTGGACTAGTAACGGTAAGCATATTGAACAAAATCAACGCCCACAACTACTTTGTGTTCTACTCGTGCAAAGAATCTACGCAATAGACCTAGCTCTGATACCACTATTGGGGAACGTAGCAGAAATTCAAAATTTTCCTACGTGTCACCAAGATCTATCTATGGAGAAACCAACAACGAGGGGAAGGAGAGTGCATCTACATACCCTTGTAGATCGCTAAGCGGAAGCGTTCAAGAGAACGGGGTTGAAGGAGTCGTACTCGTCGTGATCCAAATCACCGGAGATCCTAGTGCCGAACGAACGGCACCTCCGCGTTCAACACACGTACAGCCCGGTGACGTCTCCCATGCCTTGATCCAACAAGGAGAGAGGGAAAGGTTGAGGAAGACTCCATCCAGCAGTAGCACGACGGCGTGGTGGTGGTGGAGGCGTGGCAATCTGCGCAGGCTTCGCCAAGCACCGCGGGAGAGGAGGAGGACTTGGGAGAGGGGGAGGGCTGCGCCAGAACTTCGTGTGAAGCTCCCATGCGCCTCCCCACTATATATAGGGGTGGAGGGGCTAGTTTCTTGCCCTCCAAGTCCATTGGGGCGTTGGCCAAGGTGGGAGGAAAGAAATCCCATCATTTCCTTCCCCATCGATTGTTATCCCCCTTTTAGGATCTTGATCTTATCCTTGGGATATGATCTTATTCCTTCTAAGGGGGGATCTTGGTGCGCCTTGACCAGGGGTGTGGGGCCTTGCCCCCACTACCCACGTTCATGTGGGTCCCCCCATGCAGGTGGGCCCCACTCCGGAGCTTTATGGAAATGATATGAAGAAGCATTATGCATGCAAGCTTTGTAGAGAAATAGGACACAACCATAAGGAGAACAAGGATGAATGCCCTAACTATGAAGGAAGTCACCCAGCTGAAGAATGCCCAACTAGGCAGATTACTTGTTTCTTGTGTGAAGGAACTACCCACTACCCTGCTCAGTGTCACATTTACCCCATGGTACAAAGAACCATCCAGAAGAAGAAAGTAGCAATGAAAGGAGCCCTCATGGATATTTTAGAAGAACCTGTGATGAAGGAAGATGTCGAGGACACACACAAAGGAGACAAAATTAAACCCTGCACTAAGTCTTGCTATTCATGTGGAGAAGAAGGACACATCTCCCAGAATTGTCTGAATGGGGATCTAGTAGAATTCCCGACAGAGGAAGTAGAGTATGACCCACATGAAATAGAAGCCCTGATTGGAACGGAAAAGTCCAGGAAGAGAAATAGATTGGATACCAGGAAGGACCTGAGTCATATCACCTGTTTTAGGTGCAAGGAGTCAGGGCACTACTTTAGCAGTTGCCCAAAAAGGAAGCCGAGGACCCAAGGATGCTACGTAATCATGAGGAAACCTCGAGACTTGTTAGAATTAATATGTCCTTCTATAATGAAGCAGGGCACTTTGCCAGAGGTTGCCCCAAAGAGAAGGAGACTTGTGATGAATAGTTGAGTTAGCAGCAAAGGAAGTATAATAGAAGTAGTGGGAACATTTCTTTGTATATAGAGGTGTTGAGATGAGGTATGTAATGGAAATGCAGGAGATTGTAATACTTTGAGAATCAATGAAGTTATCATCGTTGGTACTGATTTGGATTTTTATGAGTTGTTACTCTATGAAGAAAGATTCTGACCATTTTCGAGGATATGAGAAATATGGTCTATGGAAGATTGGAGCATTTTAAGGGTGGTAGTACCCTGTGAGGAGATTTGACACCTGAAAAGGATAATGATATTCCATGAAGTGGATTTCAGACAAAATAAGTATGAGTTTTGTCGCGATATGTGGGATATCCCAAGAGTATGAAGGGATGAAGTACTATTTGGATATAAAGGAGGTATGATGTGGGTAACATGGAGCAATGGTGACTCTGTGATGAGTCTGAGTAATCAATCTTAGTTTGGTACAAATAGAAGGAAGGGAGACAGTACCATTGGATGGATTTAAGAATGCTATGAAGCTGGATGTTGGAATATTGATCAGTTTCCCCGATGATGAGTTCAAGGTTTACAAGTGATGAGATGGGAAATTGTAGGACCTTGAAGTATGTCTAGAGGGGGGGGGTGATTAGACTACTTGACCAATTAAAATCTTAACCTTTTCCCAATTTTAGAGTTTGGCAGATTTTAGCTATCTTTGGACAAGTCAAGCAATCATCACACAAATCAAGCAAGCATGCAAAGAGTATATGAGCAGCGGAAATTAAAGCATGCAACTTGCAAGAATGTAAAGGGAAGGGTTTGGAGGATTCAAACGCAATTGGAGACACGGATGTTTTTGTTGTGGTTCCGATAGGTGGTGCTATCATACATCCACGTTGATGGAGACATCAACCCACGAAGGGTAACAGTTACGCGAGTCCACGGAGGGCTCCACCCATGAAGGGTCCACGAAGAAGCAACCTTGTCTATCCCACCATGGCCGTCGCCCACGAAGGACTTGCCTCACTAGCGGTAGATCTTCACGAAGTAGGCGAGCTCCTTGCCCTTACAAACTTCTTGGTTCAACTCCACAATCTTGTCGGAGGCTCCCAAGTGACACCTAGCCAATCTAGGAGACACCACTCTCCAAGAAGTAACAAATGGTGCGTTGATGACGAACTCCTTGCTCTTGTGCTTCAAATGATAGTCTCCCCAACACTCAACTCTTTCTCATGGGATTTGGATCTGGTGGAAAGAAGATTTGAGTGGAAAGCAACTTGGGGAAGGCTAGAGATCAAGATTCATATGGTAGGAATGGAATATCTTGGCCTCAACACATGAGTAGGTGGTTCTCTCTCAGAAATGGTAAGTTGGAAGTGTAGGTTTGTTCTGATGGCTCTCTCCACGAATGAAGAGGAGGTGGAGGGGTATATATAGCCTCCACACAAAAACTAACCGTTACACACAATTTACCAAACTCGGTGGGACCGATTCAACAGACTCGGTCGGACCGACTTAGTAAACCTAGTGACCGTTAGGATTTTCGGTGGGACCGACATGCAACTCGGTAGGACCGATATGGTTAGGGTTAGGGTATAACGTAAGCTCGGTAAGACCGATTACACAAACTCGGTTAGACCAATTTTGGTAATAAGCTTTCCAGAGAGTTGGTCAGGTAAACTCGGTGGGACTGATTCACTCATTTTGGTGAGACCGAAATGTTACGGAAGGGAAACAGGGAGTTTACATTGCAATCTCGGTGGGACCGATCGCTCACTTTGGTTAGGCTGAAATGTTACGAAGGGAAACTGAGAGATTACAATCCCATCTCGGTGAGACCGAGATCCCTATCAGTAAGACCGATTTGCCTAGGGTTTGTGGCAGTGGCTATGACAGTTGAACTCGGTGGCGCCGGATAGAGAGAATCGGTGGGACCGATTTTGACTTTGGGTTTAGGTCATATGTGGATGTGAGAAAGTAGTTGAGGGTATTTGGAGCATATCACTAAGCACTTGAAGCAAGAGGCTCATTAAGCAACACCTCATCCCTCCTTGATAGTATTGGCTTTTCCTATAGACTCAATGTGATCTTGGATCACTAAAATGTAAAATGAAGAGTCTTGAGCTTTTGAGCTTGAGCCAATCCTTTGTCCTTGATGTTTTGAGGGATCCACTTTCATCATCTATGCCATGCCATTCATTGAGCTTTCCTGAAATAATAGTCTTAGAATAGCATTAGCTCAATGAGCTATATGTTGTTATGAATTACCAAAACCACCTAGGGATAGTTGCACTTTCAATCTCCCCCTTTTTGGTAATTGATGACAACATATAGATCAAAGCTTCAACAAATGAAAATAAGATTGAAAAACATCGTCGCTTTGAGAAGTATGTGATAAGCAAGAGCTCCCCCTAAATTTGTGCATAGTTTAAGATTTTCTTTGGACTGCAAATGCACAAGGAATTAGGCTCATGGGTTACTCTTCCATGTCACATACATCTTGGTGGAGCGCTCAAAATAATAAAGATTGAATACATGCACTCATCACCAAGCATAGTGAATGATCATATAAGGATAGGTAAGATAATATCATCTAACAAGCATAAGTGTAGCTTGTGATCAAACACATGATCATCAATGTCTCACAGATAACAGCATAGTATCTCAAGCAATCAAAAGCAAACAAAGTTTAACCACCAAAGCAAGAGAGAACAAAAGCAACACTCTCTCTCTCGAAGCCTATGATCTATAGATTTTTCTTCCCCTTTGGCAACAAGTTACCAAAAAGTTCATAGAAAATGCATAGTGCTAGATTGACTCTCAGGCTTGATCTTCAGGTGGTGGTGTAGAGATGGCTCCTTGGACGAAGGCTTCAGTCGATGTGGATGGAGCTGGAGGAGTTGGTGCTGGAGCTGGTTGCACTAGAGCTGTAGGAGCTGTAGCTAGTGCAAATGATGTGGCTCTGGTGTCTGTCACAGGCACTACAACTGATCTCTGAGCTCTAGGCACTCTGGCAAATGCATCAGTTGTTGTCTTGCCCTTCCTCTCCTACATGTCATCCTGGAGCTGCTCCACAACTGACTGAATCTCAGTTACTTTGACATCAAGATCATAGAATTTTTGTTCCATGATTCTTTCCAAGCTCTCCTGGTTTTAAGTTAGGGTGGCCAACCCCTTCTCAATCCTTAGTGTTGATGCTGTCAAGTAACCAAGATGCTCCTGCTTGTTCTTCAAAAAGTACTCAGATGCCTCCTCTTGAATTGGCATCTTGGCAGCCTTCTCTTTCTTTGCTTTCTCATTCTTCTCTTGAGCTTGCACTGATGATGGTTCATTCTCATTCATCACAACTTGATTGTCCTCAAAGTCTGGATAGATAGCAAAATGTTCCTTGTCTAGCAAGTATGTCCCTGTGCCCATCTTTGAGTTAATCAACTCCTGAATCTGTGGGGCATACCCACAACTTCTCTTCTGGTCTGCTGCCGTCCTCTTAATGGTCTCAACAATGAGGCTCATGACCTTGAATTTTTGTGGCACATCAAACAAATGTAGCAAGTTGATAGCATGCCCTCTAATCATGTTGTGGTCACCTGACTTGGGCAAAAGAGTGTGCCTTAGGATCCAGTTGATCGTTGGCAGCCCTGACAGAAGAAAATGAACTGACCCAAACTTATGTGTCTCAACTGCAGCATCTGGGATTTCCTTGTACATATGAGCCATGGTATTGTGATCCATCTTCTTCTTGGCATAGACATCCAAGTCATCTTCACTCTCCTTTGGGGCATTGATCAGATTGGCCCATTCCTCAATTGTTGACTGGCACCTTGTACCTTCAGACATCCAAACTATCCTGCCATCTGGATAGAAGTGTGCTGTGGAGTAGAATTGCATAATGAGCTCATCATTCCACTTTGTGAGCTTCTGCCCAACAAAGTCTGCAACTCCACAAGCAATGAAACTGTCTTGCACTCCAGGATAGTGTTCTTCATTTTCCTTCATGTAGGTCCAGTCGACCCACCTCATATCACACACTATAGGTTTCTTGTCCAACAACATTGTCTCATAGAAATCCTATTGTTCCTTAGTGTGGAACCTGTAATCAACATCAGTCCTTCTCCTGATAGCATATGGATCTGATAGCCTCCACAGTCTGAGTCCTGCATCCTTTCTCAACTTCATGTTCTCAGCCACAGGATGAGCATCATTGTGGTCTGGAATCTTGGGCTTTAGCTTCCTCAGGACTTGTCCTTCATCATCTTCCTCATCAGCAACTTCAGGCACTGGGGCCTTGTTCTTCTCAGTAGCTAGAATACTCCTGGTATTCCTCTTTGGTGCAATCTTGGGCTTGGAGGCAGCTTTGGGTGCTTCTTTGGGCTTTGATGATGCAGCCCCTGACCTTATAGCATCACCCATCAGCTTTTGTGCCTTGGGTGCTGGTGCAGCAACCTCTTCTTCCTCTTCAGAGTCTCTCCTCATAGAGGGATTTCCAAGAACCTGGGCAGTAGTGGTTCTGGCTCTCTTCTTTTTCTTATCTTGACCAGCAGCTTTATCTTCTAATTCAATGGTAAACTTCATAGTTTCTCCAGTGGGAACTTTCTTGGGTTTGGAAGTTGTGACTCTTCTTGCAGGTGCCTCTTTGGGATCAGTCTTTTCAGGCACTTGAGTTGATCCTCTGACCTTCAACATAGGTGTCCTCTTGGCAGGGACCTTCCTATTGAGTCCAGGCTTTGTGTTCTTTGCTGAGGCATACTCCTTTTTTAGCACTACCTTCTTGGAAGTAGCCTCATCTTCTTCGCCATATAATCCTCATCCTCGATTACGAGGTTCTCTTCTTCCTTGTCCCGGTGGCAACTTTAGGCAAATTGCTTGGGTGCTCCTGCTGCCATCATCTGAAGTGCTAGAGGGACTAGTGCCCTCACTCATGTGATTGTGCTCTTGACTTGTTCGACTATCACTTTGGTGCGACATGCTGCAAACTCGATTCTTGACCTGTGAGTAGTTATAGATGAGATAGAGTGGATGAGCATCACAAAATGCAGAGATTTTGCAAAAGAATGATTCAAAAACTTAGTTTTAGTTTTCCATGAAAGCATTTCGATCAACCGATTTTCAAACTCGGTGATACCAAGCAGTATTGGAACCTAAATTGGTGAACTCGGTCGGACCGAGTCACAGTTCGGTGGCACCGAGACTGCTAGGGTTTCACAAAGTTCTAAAATCGGTCACACTGATTAGCAATTCTCGGTCAGACCGAGAGTTACTAGTGCAATGGCGTTAGCCAAATCGGTGGGACCGAGTTTTTCAACCCGGTGGGTCCGAGATGGTTTCGGCGGAAACCTAACCCTAAATTTTCAAACCGCATATATTCTAAGGATTGTATTGACTGGATAGGAGTGTCTCAATCGTGGCAAGAATCATAATGAACACAATGTGCTAGGAATCGGACGGGGATAGCACTTTGATCGAGTCCATACCCTAGCTTGGCGATGAACTCGCTATGGCGGCAATGGCGGGGGTGAATTCTGTTGACGGAGGCAGAGACCAGGACTGGAGGCGGCTGGCGACGAGGAGGCGATCCGGAGACCCTGGAGGCAGAGCGAGCTATGCGCGGGTGAAGAGGTTTGGAGAAATTTTCCAAATTTTTTCCCGTGAGTATATATAGCCCGACCCTGTCGGTGTGACCGAGTGGAACAACTCGGTGGCACCGAGATGCATAACTGTATACAGTTACAACAACTCGGTGTGATCGAAAAGTTCAAATCGGTTGCACCGAGATTGAAAACCTAGATCGACTTAGTGATCTCGGTAGGACCGAAATGGAGGAATCGGTCAGACCGAGAATCACAAAGAAATTTTGGAAGTTTAAGTCTATGACGAATCGGGGACACCGAGTGCTCCTCACACAGAGTGGTTCGAATCTGACTTAATCAAATTTTGTGATGTACCATGAATAGAGTTTGAGATGAGAAAAGCATAGATAGCTAGAGAAGGTTCTTAGGCATTCTTGTCCACCCACTTGGCCAAAAGAAAAAGAAGCCAATCAATCAAAGCAACAAGTGGATGTCCTCGAATGAGTAAAATATGCAACCAACATGCTCACACAATAAATGGCAAATGAAATATGTGGCAAAGCATGCACAACCAATTCTAGCATCTATCAAACAATTGGCGATGACTAGGTAATCTATATATATGAGTATATTGACTTAGGAGTCAAATGAGAACATTTGATCATAGGTCATACTCATCGTTTAAGCTCAAGTGGGGTTACCACTTTTACATAATGCATTGATTTCACACCATTAGGGTTGCTTTGACTCAATTCTTAGAGTTAAGCCCCCCCTAGATGTGAGATCCCCTTTTAGAGGGATGAACTAACATTGGGTTTTGTTGATGATGACTTCATGTAGGTGTTGAAGATGTGGATGCTCAATGTTGATGTAGATCATTTGGAGCAATCCTTTGGAGTGAGTTGCACTTTCAACATACCTACATGGGTTAGTCCCACAAGGAACAAACAAGAATATCCATAGACACAGAGTGATGCACAAACAAGATGATGTCCATGAAATCATTAGGTTACCTTGTCCCTTGCCTTACCAACATGAGGGTTTGTCACTCCTTGAACTAGTGCAAGATGTGGAAGTTGATTGCACTTGTCCTTGCCATAATGATATGAGTGAAGAATGTTGGCGGAGTCACCCTCAAGAACTCTCTAGTTCTTCTTCTTCAGGATCCACATCATCTTGATGGGAATCCTTGGAGTTGTAGTTGTACTTGATGAAGTAGAACTTGACGTAGTCTTGGGAACCCACTTGACCAAGGCCTTAGGTGCTTCTTCAAATGCATCAATCTCCTCTTAAAGCTTGTCCTTGTCTTTGTTCTTGTGGTCTTGTGGTGGAAGATCATCTTGTGCTTGTGTTCCCTTGAAGGAAGTAGGATCATACTTTTCTTGTTGAGGAACAAACTTTGTCTTGGGGTATTGATCTTCTTCCCACTCAACTCCATTGGCATTGAACTTTCGTTCAAAGCCAACACCTTGATTCTTCCGGTGCCTTCCTTGCTTGCGTACAATTTCCTCGAATTGCTTACTCCCGGCAAGGCTCTGGTATACACCTTTCTCTATAATTCCCTTCAATAAGCTATTTTCTTACTCAAGTGTAACTTGGCTAAGAGAATCATTAGTGGAATCAAGAGAACTACTAGAAGCAACAATATTGGATTTGGCATTATTATTGTTACTACTAGAGGAAGGATCTTTCTTGTACTTGTTACTAGACTTGACTTGAGGCATGTAAGTAGATAAGAGTAAACGCTTGGCAATGTAAGAAGAACTTTTCTTACGGAGATCATCGTTGATTGCGTTTAAGAACTCATGCTCTTGCTCAAGATTGAGCTTTTCAAAGCGTAACTTCTCATGAGCCCTTAAAAGTTCTCGATGATCTTCGAAGATAGTTTCATGAGCTAACTTAAGATTGTTTAGTTCTTTAGTTAGAAGCTCAATCTTCTCCTTATCATTGTCATTCGTTTTATCTTTATTAGCATGATTAATTGACGTTTCATCATAGTATTCATCACTAGAGTTGTCAACAAGTAAATCATCATCACCTAGCAAGTCATCTTCATCACTACTAAAATCAACATACTCGGGATGTGTTACCTTAGGACCTTTGGCCATGAAGCATCTTCCAATTCCTTCATTTGGTGAGTCAAATATGTCGTAGGAGTTGGTTGACACAAGTGCTAGACCGGCAACACCTTCATCTTGAGTATATTCGGAGTCGGAGTGATAGCTTCTCTCGGAGTGATTCTCGGAGTCGGAGCCGGATACCCATTCACCAACATGAGCTTGATGTCTTTGTTTTGTGTAGCTCCTTGATGACTTGTCCTTCCTTTCCGAATCCTTGGTTCTCTGTGAGGGTCTTCATTCATAACGATCATCTCTACTCCTCCTCTCTCTTGGTGGTGATTCTTCTCTTTTGCTTCTTCTTCTTGGAGAGTCTTCTCTTCTTCTGTAGGGTGCCGTACACTCATTGGAATAGTGTTCGGGTCTTGCACAATTGTAGCAATTGTGCTCTCGACTAGAAGATCTTTTGTCATTGTAGGACCTTGACTTAGAGCTTCTTTCTTTGCTTCTACTCTTGTAGAATTTGTTGAAGTTCTTCACCATTAAGCTCAATTCTTCATTGAAGGTTTGTTTCTCACTTGATGATGTGGGGGCTTCACATGAGGCTTTGTAAGCACCACTTGACTTGTTGTGAAGTTCCTCCTTATCCTTAAGTGACATCTCATGAGCAACAATTCTTCCAATGACTTCCGTTGACTTGAGATCTTTGTAGTTTGGCATCATTTGGATCAATGTGCACACGGTATCATACTCTCCATCCAATGCCCTTAGGATCTTCTTGATGATGAATCTGTCGGTCATCTCTTCACTCCCTAAGCCGACAATCTCATTTGTGATAAGAGCAAGCCTAGAGTACATTTCAGTGACACCTTCACCATCCTTCATTTTGAACTTGTCAAGCTGACTTTGGAGCACATCCAACTTGGATTCCTTGAAGGAGTTGGTACCTTCATGCATATCAATCAAAGTATCCCAAATTTCCTTTGCATTCTCAAGACAGCTGATTTTGTTGAATTCTTCGGGGCACAAGCCATTGAAGAGGATATCACAAGCTTGAGCGTTGTATTGCAGCATCTTCAATTCTTCCGCGCTAGCTTCACGGTTCGGCTCTCTCCCATCAAAGAATTCACCTTGCAAGCCAATACACACAATAGCCCAAACGGCGGGGTTATGTCCGAGAATATGCATTTTCATCTTATGCTTCCAACTAGCAAAATTAGTACCATCAAAGTAAGGACCTCTATGGTGATAATTTCCCTCGCTAGACGCCATACCCTCCTAGGTTGTGAAACCAAGGCTATGACCACCAAAAGCTATGGAAATCAAAGCAAATGGAGACCAAAGCTCTGATACCACTTGTAGGACCTTGAAGTATGTCTAGAGGGGGGTGACTAGAGTACTTTACCAATTAAAATCTTAACCTTTTCCCAATTTTAGAGTTTGGCAGATTTTAGCTATCTTTGGACAAGTCAAGCAATCATCACACAAATCAAGCAAGCATGCAAAGAGAATATGAGCAGCGGAAATTAAAGCATGCAACTTGCAAGAATGTAAAGGGAAGGGTTTGGAGGATTCAAACGCAATTGGAGACACATATCTTTTTGTCATGGTTCCGATAGGTGGTGCTATCGTACATCCACGTTGATGGAGACTTCAACCCATGAAGGGTAATGGTTGTGCGAGTCCACGGAGGGCTCCACCCATGAAGGGTCCACGAAGAAGCAACCTTGTATATCCCACCATGGCCGTCACCCACGAAGGACTTGCCTCACTAGCGGTAGATCTTCATGAAGTAGGCGATCTCCTTGCCCTTACAAACTTCTTGGTTCAACTCCACAATCTTGTCGGAGGCTCCCAAGTGACACCTAGCCAATCTAGGAGACATCTCCAAGAAGTAACAAATGGTGCGTTGATGATGAACTCCTTGCTCTTGTGCTTCAAATTATAGTCTCCCCAACACTCAACTCTCTCTCATGGGATTTGGATCTGGTGGAAAGAAGATTTGAGTGGAAAGTAACTTGGGGAAGGCTAGAGATCAAGATTCATATGGTAGGAATGGAATATCTTGGCCTCAACACATGAGTAGGTGGTTCTCTCTCAGAAATGGTAAGTTGGAAGTGTAGGTTTGTTCTGATGGCTCTCTCCACGAATGAAGAGGAGGTGGAGGGGTATATATAGCCTCCACACAAAATCTAACCGTTACACACAATTTACCAAACTCGAAGGGACCGATTCAACAGACTCGGTCGGACCAATTTAGTAAACCTAGTGACCATTAGGATTTTCGGTGGGACCGACATGCAACTCGGCAGGACCGATATGGTTAGGGTTAGGGCATAACGTAATCTCGGTAAGACCGATTACACAAACTCGGTTAGACCGATTTTGGTAATAAGCTTTCCAGAGAGTTGGTCAGGTAAACTCGGTGGGACTGATTCACTCATTTCGGTGAGACCGAAATGTTATGAAAGGGAAACAGGGAGTTTACATTGCAATCTCGGTGGGACCGATCGCTCAATTCGGTTAGGCCGAAATGTTACGAAGGGAAACTGAGAGATTACAATCCCATCTCGGTGAGACCGAGATCCCTATCGGTAAGACCGATTTGCCTAGGGTTTGTGGCAGTGGCTATGACATTTGAACTCGGTGGCGCCGGATAGAAAGAATCGCTGGTACTGATTTTGACTTTGGGTTTAGGTCATATGTGGATGTGAGAAAGTAGTTGAGGGTATTTGGAGCATATCACTAAGCACTTGAAGCAAGAGGCTCATTAAGCAACACCTCATCCCTCCTTGATAGTATTGGCTTTTCCTATAGACTCAATGTGATCTTGGATCACTAAAATGTAAAATGAAGAGTCTTGAGCTTTTGAGCTTGAGCCAATCCTTTGTCCTTGATGTTTTGAGGGATCCACTTTCATCATCCATGCCATGCCATTCACGTCTTGGAATAGCATTAGCTCAATGAGCTATATGTTGTTATGGATTACCAAAACCACCTAGGGATAGTTGGACTTTCAGCAATAACCCGCAGGCCCCAGGACCTACCAAGAAGCAAGCACACTCATGCTGAAGGAAAAACCCTGGAAGAGGATACGCCTTACGATCTTATAGGAGTTTACGCAAAACCTGAGAGATGTGACGAAACGATAGATATTTGTTTTGCTTGCAGAATCAATGGACTTATCCGAACTTGGTTCATTGACAAGAGAAATTCTGCAATGCTCGTGAGGATGACCGAGTGTTAGAATGCGAGATTCGCTAAACCATATACAAGGTAATGATTTGGGTGTGGGATGGATTGATCACCATACCGACTTACTCTTATTATTCACTTTGCTATATGGGATGGTAAATCTGAGTGACTTACCTATAGTAGAGAGACGATGATCAAAACCTTGTTTAAACCTTAGAATGGTATAAGTATTTTTTTCCCTTGTACAAGGCCGCTGTTGCCAATCATAGGATATACGGTGAGGTTCAACCCAGACCCATTTCCTACAGGAGCAACCATAAATTGATGACCACCATGAGATGTCGATAGCTGTTTAGTATTGGCGCCAGACCCGTCAGCTAAGAAGACCCAGTCATGGAATAACCTTACCAAGATGAAATGGACACATGAATTGAGGAAAAGGTTATGCCACCACCGGAAGAGCCCAGAGAAGGAATTATCCTGAAGATCTTAGAAGATTGACACTGTCAACAATAAGGATGGAGTATATGAGTTTTGATGGAACCGTAACAATGCTTCTAAGGGTGGTAGGAACCGAGGCCCCCTTTGACGATCGATTGATTTTGAGAAGACCCCAAACCTAACCTATTTCTTGCTAGTCTCTCCGAATCTTGAGGACGAGATTCATTTTAAGGGTGGTAGGCTTGTAACATCCCAAAATTCTAAATTTTGGAATGTTATATTAAATAGATAGTTATGATTGCTTGTGTGATGTGGTGTGTGAAATTGAGTGAAACTTGAAACTTTTGAAAGTTAAACGAGAGGGAATAAAAGGACTTTGCCAAACTTTCATTTTCTTTTATGATCTCCGTGAATTCAAATTCTTTTCATCACAAAACCCTTAAGTGAAGATGATATGACTTCTTCCATTTAATTAAATGAAAAGGGTATTTGAAAATATATGAATTTTATTTGGAACTATTTCCAATTCTGAAACTTTTTGGAACTCAATGATTTTCACGAGAGAAGATAAATGGCTTCTTCAAATTATATGAAATATGAGTTGGAAGTTTCAAAGATTTCAAAACTTAAAAAGCCCTTTTGAAATTATTTTCAAATTGGAGTTATTTGAATTTTATTCAAATTATTTTTCTACAAAAATAAAATATATGGAAAATAGAGTAAAATGATTCGCTACATCAGAAAATTGGAGGGAAATAAATTTGAAATCATTTTGGTATTTTTAAAATGATTTTTAGTGGATTTTAGTAGAGCAGTAGCACTCTTTGTTTTATTTAAATTTCTATGGATTTTATTTGACAATAGAAAAATGTTCATGTTGTAGAAAATCCTTTTCTGAAAATTTTGATATATTATATGCCTATATAATATTTTTATTTCTTTTGTCTTTGTTTTGTTTGTCTGTGTTTAAAAAAAGAAAACTTTTCCTACCGCCGACTGGGCCGGCCCAAGGCCCAGCCGCAGCCACGGCCTAGCCCGGCCGACAACCGCCTCGCCGGGAGTAGCCGCCCCCCGAGGCTATATATAGCCGAAGCCGGCACCCCTCGCCCCTCTCTCTCTCTCTCTCCTCGCCTCGCCTCTCCTCGCAACGCGCCGCCGCCGCCGGATCTCACTGCCGCCGCTGGACCTCACCGCCACCGCCGCAAGCACGCCGCTGTCGCCTAGTCCGCCGCTCGCCTCCCCGTACTCGCGCCGCTAAACCGTCTCGCCCCGTCGCGTCCGCCCGTCGCCTCCGTCGTTGCCCTCGACCACCGGAGCACCGCTGGCGACCACGCCCGACACCGGAGCTCGCTGTTCGTTACCTTCGGTTTTCGACAAAAAAACCGTCTACCCTGACCGGTATAAACCACCTACCCAGATCGTTTTAAAAAAACCGTTTCATTTTTATTTAGCGAACGTGGTCTGTTTAGGTAGTTTCAGCGAATGTTTTCGTTCGTTAGGATTTCATAACGAACGTTCATCGCTTAGTTTTCCCCTTTTCTGTTTATTTTACGCCAGGGACCTATCCGTGAATATAATTATTTATAGTTTAGCCCCTGGACTTCAAACCCCCACAACTTTTATACCGTTAATCCAAATCCAATGAAACCAACACCCACTTCTTCGTAACGATCCCCTCTGTCCAGTAAACCAACTTAAACAAGCTTTTGACAATTTAAAATTTGAGTTTAATTCAGATTAGTATTCGATCTTATTTCGTCTGTTTCTTGAGTTTCGTAAGTCCGATTTGGTGGGTTCTTTTTGCAAATTGAAGCACTTGACCTAAACTTTCTAATAAGGCCAAATTCACTTAATTTTGGTACTGTTAGAAATTGTTTTTTGTTGCAAGAGTTAATTGCTTGGTTTTGAAGTTTTCCGAGATCTTTTCTTCGATTCTTTTGCATGAGTGCTTATGTATGCACTTGCTTGCCTATGATAGATTGAACGGAGTGTAACAAATAGAACCATCAGGAGTATTGAATGCGAAGAATCTTCATCAACAGTACATGCAAGTTCACACTTTGATCATATCCCTCTCATACCCAGTTTTTATGCATTAGTTTCACCCTCAAACATTGCATGGTTAGGAATTGATAACATGTGGGTATTGGGAAGTAGTTGATGAGGTAGGAACCTATTGTCCTGCATTCAAACCTTAGGAGTTACTTCTATGTTATACTTATACTGCTATGCTATGCTCGTAGACATGGTTTGGTTTGAGTGAATCATGACAGATGTGAGAGTTATTATTAATGGTTAAGTTAAGGTGGGTACTTTAATACACATCTGGGTGGAATGGTAGGGGCACCCTGGAGTACCCAGTGGTTTGCCCGGTCACTTGGAGAACCCAGTGCTTGCCCAAGGGAATCCCGGAGGACCCGTGTGATTACCCTATGGAATGCCAGCCAGGCTCAAAGGGATCATAAGAATATTCATGCCAGGAACTTCCGTGTGTAGCCACAAGCCATTATGGGCTCTGGCATAGTTGTGTATGTTGCGTGAGCTCTTGAAGAGGTAGACTAGCAGATGTAGGGGGTGTAGGTGGTACTGTCCACCCAGAGTAAAGAGTTAATGCTTCTAAAAGACTGTGTCTCAGTCATCCGTTTCTCAAACACCTTGTGATGACGGGAAAATGGCGGGCGTGAGACACGCGTCCACGTCATTGATACAGAGTGAATAATTTAAATGCATAACTAAAATGGAGATCAAACATTGCAGGTACATTATTTCCAGAGCTCTTACATTTACATAAAAGGTCTGTTAATTACATCTCCGTAGAGAAAAAACCCTGATTAAGAATTCCAACTATCCTATTACATAGAATTGCAACACATGACTATTACAAAATGATAAAGAAAAATCGCTCCTCCTCGCTGACGTTGACGCCGGTGTGCTCGGGGGAGCGTCCTCGATCTTCTTCAAGTTATTATGTGTTTTGTTCATTTATATTTTTTTACTCTATACCATTATGATCGGTACGTAGAGTATGAGTGTAGTGCATGCTTTTTTGCATTGGATACCTAATTTGTGTAGCCGACTTAACCAACATATGCTAGCATGTCTATGCGGCTATCTTAATCAACTTTCAGGTCATTTCATTTTAACGAGTGATGAGTCGACTAGCAGAGTATCCACTTAATACATGCATGCTACATCTTTTATTGATGCATATATGACCATGCATGAGATGATGGTATATGATTTAATCCATGTTAGCCTCTGCGCATGCATGGAAATTTAAGAAAAGGGGGGTTCTAATATTAGAACCCTCCCATATGTTATCTTGTTGGATTTTGTTTGGTATATCTTGATGATGGCATCTGCTAAGCGAATTAGTCTCTTTTGGTTGTGACTAAAGCGAGCTAGATGCAATATCTTTTATTTTATTATGGGTCACATGCATATACCCTAACTACTGGTGGATAGTATATATGTATTGCATAGAGTCTATACGCTCTAGATTTCATATTTTTAGATACGTAGGATTATATTATTTTTTTACTCAACCTACACGCGTTCATTTTCTTTTGTGGGCATATTTTATTTTAGTGCAAAATGAGACAACTAGCATTTTTATTATCTCATGTTTACACGTTAGATTTCACTTAGCATATTCTATATGCATTAGATTATGCTCATTTCATAATCTATATGACAGATGTATATGATGTTTATACCTCCCTGTTTGTATTACTACTGACGTGGCATAGCATGTATGTCCGCAGTGTAACCAACAAGAGGCCTCAAATATGATTTGGCAAGCACCCGATTTATACATTTTCATGCACTAGGTATGGAGGTACATGCACAATTTAGATGACCTTGTTTTGTGCAACTCAAACGAATGAAGAGTGCATTTTTTGTAAGCACATACTTATTCTATGATTTTATGTAGCTGGTTATATAGGGTTTGTGTATGTTCTATATTTGTTTTCCCCCGAACTTTGCCTTTGCATCACTCTCATTTATGATGGAAGGGAAAATATGTCCTCCTTAGTTTGGGTCGCCATGATCAACCAAGGAGTGAAATTTATCCTCTTTGACATAATCGCACTTTGGCTCGTATCATGATGATCAGCCAAAGGCAAAGATGACAAGATGGAATTATATGTTGTATGCTCCTTGATTTGTATCATGATGATCCGCCAAGGAGTATTTTCTTTTCTGCTCTTAAACATATTCGCGCTTTGACTTGTATCATGATGATCAGCTAAGGCAAAATGTCAAGATGGGGCTATATGGAGAATGCTCCTTGGTTTGTATCACAATGATCAACCAAGGACAAATTTTCTTCTCTTAAATATAAGTGCTCTTTGACTCGTATCACGATGATCGCCCAGGAGTATTTTTTTGCTTTTAAACATATTCGCACCTTGACTTGTATCATGATGATCAGCCAAGGTGAAATGTCAAGGTGAAAATATGTGAAATATGCTCCTTGGTTCGTATCGCAATGATCAACCAAGGGTAATTTTCCTCTTTTGAACATAATTGCTCTTTGGCTCGTATCACGATGATGAGCCAAGGCAAAATGTCAAGATGAGGCTATATGGTGAATGCTCCTTGGTTTGTATCACAATAATCAACCAAGGGAAAATTTCCTCTCCTAAAAGTAACTGATCTTTGGCTCGTATCACGATGATCAGCCAAGGCAGAATGTCAAGATGAGGACACATGAGGTATACTTCTTGGTTTGTATCACAATGATCAACCAAGAAGAAAGATGAATATGATGAGAGACATGGGGAGGAGAAAGAAGATTAGAGGAGGATCATAATTCCCACCTTGTCTACCTTCCTCAGGTTCCTCCTGAACGGCGGCCTTGCAGCAGCAGCAGCAGCAGCGTATATGTATATGAGAGCAGCAGCGGCAGTACAACAGCAACAGTGGTGAAAAGAACGGAGCAGCGTGCGGCCACAGAATCAAAAATTGGAACCTCCAGAGAAGCCCGTATGGTGGTATTTATAGGAGGGAGCAGCACATGGATCCACTTGGGCACGCACCCACGTTCTGGAGGTCATGGGATCATGGGAGTGGGCTGCGTTTTCTTTCCTTTTGTTTATTTCTTTAATCCTAGTTGACTCAACCATGGGAACATGGGAGTCCTTGCATGCTTTTTTTTTATTTCCTTTCTTTAAATAATTGCTCTTTGACCAAGCTTTGAACCGGCCACTGGCCTAATTAGCCCATGTAGTTTTTATCAACGTGTGGGCTTGGACGCTAGCCCATCAGTTTGCTTGTGGTGGTTAGCTGATCCATGCAACTTTGTAAATTGGTCTCACCCACTATGCATGTAGGTACGTAGACATTTGTATAAATGAGCTGATCATGACTAATTGAAATTGTTTTCTTTTCTTTTCAGAAAATTCATTCCAATTTCTTTGTCGTGCCATAAAAAAAGATATGCAAATATTCTTTTATGGACAATTATATGATGGCCTGGCGTTTTCTTCTTATTGCCTTAAACATATATATCAACGCACGTTTTATTTTATCCATCACGTTGATATTTCACATGATCGATAGAATAGGCCTCGCATTTGCCTTACGGTCGATATTTCGGAAACATTATAATTTTATGTAGGTATTTAACAACCGCATTTGGTGACGGCGTGCATGGATGAAGCTTATGTGTGATTTTAAATGGGACAAATATTTCATGAAGATTTTTATTCACTTTGCAAAATTTCCAGATATCAAATATATTCTGACTTTATCATTTCTTTTTTTTGCAGGTGAGACTTTATCATATTTTGATAATAGATATCACTCTGTATTTTATTGCGGCGAAATCCCGTGTCAACAGATGCCCCTCGAGTTCTGGAAGCGAATATTTCTTTGATTCACTTTCAGAACTCGAAAATATATATGTAGCCATATTCCATTTCACATATATATCGCAATTTTTTTTAGTGTAGGTGACACACTTATTCTGTTTAAAATATCCAGCTAGATATTTATTTAGCCCTGCCTTTTGAAAGTTTGTTAGTCCCTTCGTTGGATAAGGACTCAATCTTGAAAATTTGTTACAAGACGCTGGCCTTCCGCCATGTAGTTGCGTCCGTCCGGAGCGGATACCACTCCTTATATATATCTTCTACCTATCGTCTTGCAAGGGGACTCTATTTACCTCACGCATAAGTCCTGCCAAAAGTCCAGATCCTTTTTGATGAGTGGCCTGCTATTCTTTGGACTACTAGGTACGCATTGATGTGCAATCATTGATTGTCTTTTTTCTCATCATTCTCTCGGATGATTCTCATCTCTGATTCCCTTTCCTTTCTATGTATGAATAAGATTAGCATCGGCCGCTGAAGCCCAGATCTTATGTTGGTAAGTTTGTACTTTAGTTCATTCAAATAGACATCTACGTACATGATTTACGTCCTCTGATTGCCTCTTGATTTTTTGTTCCCTCAACATTGCTGAAGCCCATATTTTAGTTTCGGACGTGTACTTGCTCTCTCTTTAGGTACTATACCTACTGTCCTATTTTCTTCTTATACATATACCAGCATCACAGATTGGATGAATAATTTATAGATGAATCCATGCACGTAGCCTGCCTTTAGGCCACGAATGATTGTGCATCTTGTCCCGTATGTATGCGGAAATTTGGTCTCGCAATGACGTGCCGGCAAGTTATATACGAACTTGGTCCGACGTACAATTGCATAGATCAATTTTATTTTATATATTTAAAATATTCGTTTTAAAGATCAAATGTATACCCTTCTCACATTTGGCGTGCTGGCAAGTCGATATGAACTTGGCCCAACGTACAAACTGTGAGATCTGTCATACAATCAACGAAACTCCCTTTTATTCATGCGGGAATTATCAACTCTTTCCAAGTTTATATAAGATGCTCGTTCGATCACACGTATAGCTTTTTCACAGTTGGCGTGCCGGCAAGTTTTCATGAACTTAGCCCGACGTACAAACTGTGAGATCAATGTTTTATTTATTAGATGGCCGTTTAAAGATGCAAACTTATATCTTCCTCACAGTTGGCGTGCCGGCAAGTTTATATGAACTTGGTCCGACGTACAAACTGTAGAGCTTAATTTATATATAATATGCTCATTTTAAGGCTACACACATATATATCCTTCTCACAGTTGGCGTGCCGGCAAGTTTATATGAACTTGGTCCGACGTACAAACTGCGAGATCAATGAGACTTCTCTTTATTTGATGCAAGAATTACCAACATTTCAAGGTTTTGCATATATCAACTTTTTTCATATATCAACTTTTTCAAAGTTTTGCATCCATCAACCCTTTCAAAGTTGACATTCCAGAAATCCTAGATTGGGCTTTATGCACGTATCTCCTTTTTTAGGATAATTCATTTTGCTGGTATTTGACCTTTGCATAATTTTTAGCACTAATAGTCATCATCACTTTTTGTAGAGTGCAAATCCTTTCCTCTTCATCAGGGGCTGGCTTCGCTCGGACTATTGTCTCCGAGGTAAAATTTCCATTCATTTACCATGGTTCATTTGTTTTGCTGTTTTGAACATGACTTGTAACTGTACCAACACACGTATATTTTTCTTGTATAGAGATGGCGCAGAATTTGCCCACGGTTCCCTCACATCGACTATCCCTTGTCGAGCTAGCCAAGCAATAGAAACTATATGAACCTAGCTCCGATGACCAAGACTGTCCCATAGTTAAAGCTATAAGTATACCAAAGGGTGAACTCGACCACGGCCCTCGCGGTTGGCGAGCGAGACAGTCCAAACTAGCTTGCTCATATTACCCATTGGCGGCTTCACCGCGAACTGATATAGCTTTCTGTCTGGGTACTAGGATGGTATCCAAAGGTCTGACTTGGGAACGTCATGATATTGAGTATATGCCCCGTCCTTCAGGTTATAATGAATGGGGGGCAAACATCTTACGGAATCATTCTTTTTCCCTAAAAGGACTTGGTGAAGGTTCAGATTACCTATGTAGAGCCATTTACTGCTCTTTGGGTGATTATTCTATTTCCCCTGCCTTGCTAAGATCTCTGTTAGAAAAATGGGATCCAAAAACCAACACGTTCCTATTCTCATGTGGTGAACGCACTATTACACTCCTTGATATGTATCAAATGGCTGGTCTCCCTCTGGATGGAGACTTATATGAAGAATTTATCCCACCAGAACACGCATTAGACCCCTCCCTTTGCCAATTCCCTGACTTCTTGGCAGACCTATTATCCGCACATGATCATCTTGCCAAGAATAATGGCGGCCACGTGACTTTCCAGGTCTAGTGTGACTATTTTCACAACCGGCGAGACCACTCTGTTCCTTTCGCGTCTCTTCGTGAGGTCCGCTTGTATGTCGCGGCGTACATTGCTGTTTGGTTGTGCTACTTTGTTGTCATTGGCGGGGGAGCCTACGTCCGCGCTGGTGTCCTTGTGATGGCGTCCTAGATCGCTCTGGGGCGTCGAATTTCATTAGCTCCACCAGCACTTTGCTCTATCTATTTTTTGCTTCGTTGCATCAGCACCCATCCTGTAGGACCCTGCTATCGGATTAGGGGATGGCCCGTCCATTTCATTATCGGCTGGATGGGGGTTTATCTGAAGAATGTATTTGGTAAACGAGCAAAAGTGAGCAAATTTCCAACTCCTAAGCTTTGTCCAGGGAGATTATCTATGGTGGGGACTATGTTTAGGATTCCACACGATTTTAGCCCTGAAAAGGCGCACGATTTCTTTGAGAAGCACAAGAATATTGTGTGGTACCCCTCAAGTTTCTCTGACTTGGCTAGTACTTGTTGGCTGCAAAAAGCATTCACCATTTCCATCCGTCGAGGGATGCTACCATGGAGAAGGTCTGATTATGATGACGACTTGTGCATTGTTGAGCCGTATCATCCTGACCGGGTGGCTCGACAATTCAAATTGGATCAGCAAGTACCATATACTCCATTGCGCAATTTATATATAATAGATGACATTAGCGTTGCTAATGCACGCTGGTGGCATTTATTGCGCTCGAATTCGAAACAGACTCACTATATTCCCAACAGAGATTTTGTGGGCAATTCCTCAGTGGCATGGACAAACTGGTGGACTATTTTCATCCAACCTTTCACTAGCGTTCTAGGCCAGCTTCGTCAAGGTAACATGCACGGGCGAGATTCCTATGAAGAAAGGCTTGCCAAATATGTGAATAATGGGAAGAAACATATTTTTCCTCGCAAAATTTTGGAAGGGGATCTTGTCGTAGTAAAGAAGTTGTCTGCTGAACGGCAAAAGGAATATCTTGCAGCTATTGAGGCGAGAGAAATGCCGGCAGTGAATCATTGGAGGGACATCTTAAGAGGTTACCACTTGGATAACAATGCCCCACCGCCTTTGTTGCAACAGGTAATATATATACATATATATACATTTTTGCTGCTATTATTATGTGCCAACACTACTCTTTACTAACTCATATTAATTTTACCTTTTTTTTAGAAGCGGAAAAATAATCCAAATGATGTTTCTGCAAGTTCCTCTTCCAATCCTCGACCACTTATAAGCGTGACAGTATCAGGCACGCGTTTAAATGCATGGAAGGAGGGTACTGACATTTTGGTTGATGGGAGTTCAGAGGGGCCTAGTCCAAATGCAACAATCTCTTCCGGTGGGGAGGAGAGACCTGCTGTTAAAAGGAAGATTGAATTTTCTCTTGGAGAAAGCCCATGTAACCTTGACGAGTTGGTTGACTTTATGGATGAACTTGGTGATACAGGGACTGATGATAATATCATAGGTTCTGATTTATCATTTGAGGATTTTGATATATCAGACCCCTCTCTTAATCTTCCAACTTCGCCTACGTATCTATACTCAGGCGTGGCCTCGCAGGCTTATATTTCAAACACTTCGCCTATCTCTACGCACGGTAGCTTTATTTGTACCCTGTATCCTTTTTATATATTAATTTCATTGAAGTATCATTTATCTTGTCGCTCCTTCTTATCGCCAGGTGATGCGGAAGGAGCTTCTAATCTCGTCAGTGGCGAGGGAATAATGACACAGATTTCAGCGCCACTCATGGATATTTCTGCTATTACCAAGCCCATTCTGGACGCTATCGACTTGTTGTTAAAGAATGCTTTTGAAGCTTTAGATGCCCCTACATTAACAGATTCTCAGCGCCATGAGATTTTTCAGGCAGTTCAGTCGATGCTCCCTGCTGGTGACGTTGTACCCCAAATTGCCCCTGTCCGTGCGGCTTGGGAAAAATTTGTTTCGATATCAGATACAGTGCAAGAAACCTGCAGAACCATTGAGGATTAGTCAAAGCAAAAGTCTGAATTTGTTACTGCAGCAGAGAGCAGGGCTGAATCCATTGAAGCGTCTCTGAAAACTTCAGCGGAAGAGATGTCATCCATACTGGAGAAACAAGCTGAGAAGAAGGAACGTGTGGAGGCCCTCTCTGCTCAACTACAAGAAGCTACTGCTGAGTTGCTTACAACTGATGAAAGGGTCAAGCAACTAGAGTCAGATCGTTCCGCCAAGCAAGCTGAAGCCAAGAAGTTGCATGAAGATTTGCTAGAAGCTAATGTGAAAGCTTCCGAGGAATTGGTGGCTCTTAAAGGGAAGAAATCGACGCTGGAGGACGAAGCAAAGTCTATTATTATAAGTCTGAAGGACTGGCGCTCCATGTCGAACTGAGCTTTTTTTGCTCTCAATAAATTAGACATGTTGTCTGCTTACATTTCCTACTCAGACTTGCATAAGGCGGCCAATCGGCAAACCCATTTTCTGTTGTCTTCTCACATGCCAGTAGAACCATTCACGTATGTTTGCATGGGATTTATTCATGTGTACTGATGGGCTATGAAATGTTATTCGTATAGCACTGGTTTCTATGTGGAATGGATACTCCGAGCTAATTGCATGAACTAGCTTGGGCCCCTTTATTTATTTACATTTTTTGAAGCCTTATTACTTTATTTCATTGTTCATTTTTTATCTTTTACAAATTTATTTGTATATTTTTATATACACTGCCCTTTTGTACAACAGTTTAAGCTTATGCGAATTTGGAGTCAGCCATAGTTTAGACTCGTAGGATATCGGAGTAAAATTTTATGTGTCCTTATCTTTGCATCACAGTTTATACTCGTAGGTTGTTGGAGTAATTTTATTTTGTGGTGTGCCCCAGTTTATACTCTTGAGGGTATGGAGTACGCTTGATGATTTGTTTTCTTTGCATCACAGTTTATACTCGTAGGTTGTTGGAGTATTTTTTTTGGGTGTCCCAGTTTAAACTCGTGAGGGTATGGAGTAAGTTTTTTCCTTATGTGCCCCAGTTTAGACTCGTGAGGGTATGGAGTGAGCTTGATGATTTCTTTTCTTTGCATCACAGTTTATACTCGTAAGTCGTTGGAGTAATTTTTTTTGTGCCTCAGTTTAGACTCGTGAGGGTATAGAGTACTTTTTTTCTTATGCATAGTAATGCTTAAGGAATTTCCCATTACCGGTGCCGGCGAGTATTTCCCATCTGATGATATGATCCTATACGCGTCGCTAGAATAAACCTCTTTTATGACAAAAGGGCCTTCCCATTTTGGTTCAAATTTTCCTTTCATCCGCCGCATGATATTCATGGGACGAATGACCGCGAGTACTAGATCTCCTTGTTTGAACGGCCTTCTTTTGACTCGTTTATCGAAGGCTCGCGACATCCTAGCTTGGTATGCCTCAAGATTTTGCAAAGCTTGAAGTTGTCTTCCTTCTAGTCTTTCCAATTCATCGAGGCGTAATAGTACTGATTTTTCCTCCGACAAATTTTCATGTGTAGCGACTCTCAGTGACGGGATCTGTACCTCCAAAGGTAGAACTGCTTCACCTCCAAATACTAGGGAATAAGGTGTCATTCCTGTCGGCGTGCGTGTTGTGGTTCTATAAGCCCACAAGGCTTCGAGAAGCTTTTCTTGCCAGTCACGCTTATTTTTTGATACAACTTTTTTAGTAACTTGCAAAGAGTTTTGTTGAAAGCTTGTGCTTGTCCATTGGCGGCTGGATTATATGCCGTGGAATAATGATGGTCTATCTTAAAATTTTGAGCATAATTTCTCCACTTGTTTGTTTTTAAATGGAGTTCCATTATCAAACATAATCCAAGAAGGAACGCCAAAGCGATAAATGAGTTGTGTTCTTATAAAATGTTCTACATTCTCCGCTTTGTCTTTCTTTAGAGGTGTAAGTTCAGCCCACTTGGAGAAATAGTCTATTGCTGCTAAAATGAATTTGTGACCTTTGGAGGACGGTGGATGGATTGGACCAACTATATCCATTCCCCACATTTCAAAAGGCCAAGACATATTTGTCGCATGGAGTGGTTTGTGCGTCTTATGTATGAAGTCAGCATGCACTTGGCATTCATGGCATTTCTTTGCAAATTTAGTGGCATCTTCAAACATTGTGGGCCAGTAGTAACCTAGACGCCTTAATTGGTAGTGCAATTTAGGACCTGATTGGTGCGAGCCACATATTCCAGCATGCACCTCGTTTAAGGCCTCCATAATTTCATTTCCAGCAAGGCAGCGCAATAAGATGCCATCATGAGAACGCCTATAGAGTATATCGTTGATGCATGTGTAATGAATTGACCTTTTGCGGATTCTAGATCTTTCGCTAGCATCAAGAGGTAGGTATCCGTGAAGCAGATATTCTAGGAATGGTGCTCGCCAATCCCCTACCTCGATTTCGCATACATCAGCTGTCATTGAGAAGATACTATCGCTTCTTCTTCTTCAACAAAATATTAGCAATATTCTTCGCTCCTCTATGTGTACGTCCATCATTTTATGCGAGTCTAGTGACATACTTGCAGCTAAACTGGCTAAAGCACCAGTCTTTTCGTTTTGATTTCTAACTATGTGCTGAATATTTAGATCTTTGAACATAGCTAGGAGCTCTTTTGCCCTTTTGAAATATGGCAACAATTCTTGTTTCTTTACCATGTAGGTCCCCATCAGTTGATTAATCACTAATTGTGAGTCCTCATAAACAGAGAGCGTATCGAGCCCCATGTTTATTGCTATTTCAAGCCCAATGATAAGAGCTTCATAGTCGGCTGAATTATTTGACACCGCCGAAGTTAGGGTAAATGAGTATGGGATCACCCCTTCATTAGGTGCAATGAAAACGACTCTGGCGCCTGACCCAGATTGCCGGCAAGCACCATCGAAGTACATTTGCCATGTTGATTTGGTAACCGTCGTGGTGAATACGTCCTCATCTGGCAAGTCATCATCTATAGGAAAATCCTCTGGGATTGGATGCGCCGCAAGGAAGTTAGCCAAAGCTTGGCCTTTTATGGCCTTTTGCGGTATATATGTGATATCAAATTGTGACAAAAGCATCGCCCATTTAGCTAGTCTCCCTGAGAGTACCATTTTACTCAAGATATATCTGAGTGGGTCGGCTCTTGAGACTAAATGTACGGTGTGTTCTAACATGTAGTGTCGCAACTTTTGTGCAGCGAACACCAGTGCGAGACATATTTTTTCCATGTCTGGATAATTGCACTCGGCCCCTACCAAGGTGCGGCTAAGATAATACAGGGACGTTTCCTTTCCTGCATCATTATTTTGCGCCAGGAGTGCACCTAGTGAAGTAGGCATTGCAGCAGTATAGAGAACTAATGGTCGGTCTTTAATCGGTGCACCTAAAACAGGAGGATTTATGAAATATTTCTTAATTTCTAGGAATGCATTTTGGCATGCTTGATCCCATTCAAAAGGGACTCCTTTCTTCATAAGTCGCGAGAAAGGTTTGCATCTCCCAGATAAATTTGAGATGAACCTCCTAATATATGCTAGGTGGCCTTGGAAACTCTTCAATTCATGTAAGTTAGTGGGTGGTGACATCTTAACGATCGCCTTGATTTTACTTGGATCGATCTTAATACCATTTTTTGTAACCACGAAACCGAGAAATTTTCCAGAGGAAACTCCAAACGTGCACTTCATGGGGTTCATTTTTAGATTATGTTGCCTAAGACGCTCAAAAACCATTTCAAGGTGTTTCAAGTGGTCTTGTTCATGCTTTGATTTCACAACTATGTCGTCTATATAGCATTCAACAATCACATATAACAACCCGTCTAAGATGATTGTCATTGCTCGTTGATATGTCGCCCCAGCGTTTTTTAATCCGAAAGGCATTACTTTATAACAATATATGCCTTTAGGTGTGCGGAATGCTGTTAACTCTTCATCTTCAGGTGCCATTTTAATTTGATTATAGCCGGAACAACCATCCATGAAAGAAAATATTTCATGCCCCATAGTAGCATCGACTAGTATTTCGGAGATGGGTATTGGGAAGTCATCTTTGGGACATGCTTTATTCATATCCCTGAAATCTACACATATGCGTGTTTGACCATTCTTCTTTTTAACGGGTACAATACTAGAGACCCATATGGGGTATTTGACTTCTCTAATGAACCCTGCGGCTATGAGTTTGTCGACCTCGGCTTCTATTTCTGGAAGTATTTCAGGCCGGTACTTTCTTTGAGCTTGCTTCACTGGTGTGGCGTCATCTCGCACAGCGAGGCAATGGACAGCTATGTTTGGGTCTAACCCAGGCATTTCTTCATAAGTCCAAGCGAATACATCTCTATTTGCACGCAGGAACTCCTGATATTTTAGTTTATTTTCTTTGGACAAATGTTTGCTAATAAAAATTGGACGAGGATCATCAGTCGTACCAATATTTATTTCTTCCAAGTCATCCACGGTGCATTGGTTGCCATCCTCCATTTGTGGAGATGCTTCCGTCATGTCCGTATACTCAGCCGAAGCCATACAAACCTCATATCCTAACCCATGCTTCATTTCTGTTAAAACATGGTCTTCGTGCAGAGCTTCAAGTTGTTCTTGAGATAATACCTTTTCGAATGGTGCTAGCTGTCCCCGGCCATCACATAGGGACGGGCCAGTGGCGATGTCATAACCCATTTGCTGCATCATGTACAAGACCCTGCTATCATACAAAGAAATGGGTAAAGATTCATCATCTTTGTTAAACACAGATATTTGTGTTGTGTTTTTATCTTCACTTTCACCAACGTTCGAACGACGCGGCTCTTTTTGGGATTGTTTTATTCTATATTGTACCAAAGGAGGTAAAGGCGTAGGAAATTAGTACCTTTCATGTCATGGGATTTGTCTATGACACGAAATATTGGGTCACCCTTCTTCCTTTGGTTGCTTGGTATATATTGATAGATCTTTTTGTTTGACGAGGATTCTGCGGTGTCCTTTTCTACCACATTTGACTTGGGTATTTTCCAGGATTTTCGCTTTTGCACCTTATCAACAGGCTTGAAGTAGAACTTTGCATAGGCATAGAAAGATTCAGCTATTGTGAATGGCTTCTTATCAGCAAATATTCTGACTGTATCACCTGTCCGATCTATATATTTGATACATTGATGTAATGTGGATGACACAACTTGATTCTCATGTAACCACGGGCGTCCAAGCAATGCATTATATGATGTGGCCGCATCAATCACGTGAAACTTCACGTATGTGGATAATGTATCCAATTTTAAAACCAACGAAATAGTACCCATAGCTTCTTGCCCTGATTGGTTAAATCCATGTATAACCATGTTAGACTTGCTCAAATCTCCCTTGGAATATCCAATCTTTTTGAGCGTACGCAAGGTTGGAAAAAGCGGTAGGCGTAAGCGAGGCGGATGGCCTTCACCTAGTGCCTAGGCGGTGCCTAAGCGCCCTAGGCACAACCTAGGCGGTAATATAGTTTTTACTCGTAGTGTATTTGTGATTATTATATGGGTGTTGATATTAGTTTAGGGCATATAAATAAGTTAATTGCCATCTACTGCCATTGGAATATATCCAGTTTGGCATATCAGTGCAATATCTGGCATGATTTCTTGCTTGGGTAGGCAATTCCTTGCTTGCCCCGCCTAGACCTCCATTTATGCCCTAGGCGAGGCGTTTGTCCATTGCCTAGCGCCTAGGCGTGCCTAAGCGACTCCTAGGCACTGCCTTTTCCAACAGAGAGCGTACGAAATGGTAGCAGATTTATAGCTGACCCACCATCTATCATTATGCGATTTATTGGCAATACATCAATTTCGCCGAACATGAGAAGAGGTCTGTTGTGCTTCTTGCGGCCTAACAACATATCCTCATCTGTGAACGTCATATTTAGGACTTTAGATTCTTCTACCTCGGTTTGAGATACTTCTACTCTGTAGTCTTCAAGAAACATGAGTGTCGTGACAAGAGCTTTACGCATATAAGATGAAAGACACAAAGCATCATACACAGAAAGCATAGCTGGTATTTTCTTCAAATGTGCAATTACATCATACTTGACTGGCACCCTACATGCAGGGTCCGTCGATCATTTGGAACTGCATCCTTGCTTTTTGGTTCCTTTCTAGGTGGAGGATGAGGGTCTACTAATTGACGACCTGATCTAAGATGAACCTGATCAACTTCTAATGGCTCTTCGTCCGGTAAGCATAGAGACTCGCCATCATCCTCGAACACACCAATAGTGAGAACGTTGAATTCTTCACTTGGTATTCTCATGCGCTTCATGGTGTGCTGATATATCTTCGGTGCGAAGCGCAGAGGAGGAGCTTCTTCCATCACTAGGGGTAGTACACGGCGTTTTGACCGCCGTGGCCCCCAACCTTGGGCTGCACCACTACTGAAGGGAATGTAAGCCTCTCCTTGATGCTGATCTTGCGATTTGGCAAGGCCTGGAATTATCATAGGAGAACATCCGCATTTGAAAATTAGTACTGCATCATCATAAGTACCCTTCATATTTGAAAACGCAGAACTCACCGCGTCATCCTGGAGGGTGGCGACATTTGCTGAAGCCTTTTTCTTTCCCTTTGTCATGCTTTTGAGGAGATCCGCATCAATAGTCCCCCCATCGATCATTTTCTGGATGATATTCTTCACAACAAAGCAATCTTTGAGTGTATGTCCCAAAATGCGTTGGTAGTGACAGAAAATCGGGTCATTAAATTTTGAAGCTTCTTCTGGCCTTTTGGGCTTGGGAAGTTCTATAAGGCTCAACTCCTTTAACCAGTGAAAAGATCATCAATTTCTTCTACAGGAAAAGAATACTCCCTGTTTTTTCGTTCACAGAGAGTTGGCCTCCTAGCAACCTGAGCATCTCGCTGTCCTTGGTTCCCTATAGGTGCCCTTCCAGGCTGAAACTGAGGTTTTAACGCTGTCATCTCCATGGCTTGTGCAGACTTGGGTTTCATTGGCAACTTTTCACGTTGACCACCTTTGTCTGTAGGCTTGTTGAACGTCGTTTTTGTTCGACGAGCGACAAGCTGCATAAAATTTTCTATATCCGTGGATTTTGAAGCTAACTCTTCAAACGTGAGGGGCCTCACCCCTTGTAACTGGACAGCCACTTCCAAGCGGAGATTGTTCATGCACATCCGCACTGCTTCTGGCTCGGTGATGGGCTGTGGGCAGTGAAGACTTAGGTTTTTCCATCTATTTATGAAGTCAGCCGCCTTCTCGTTGAACCCTTGTTCAGTTTGGGTCAACTCAGTTATGCCCACCGTCCTCTGCGTGCTATAGAACCGTTCAAGGAATGAGTTTTGCATTTGTTCCCACGTTTTTACAGAGCTTGGAGGTAGCTTGCTGTACCAGGTGAAGGCAGGCCCAGACAATGTCTGTACAAACTGCCTAAGGAGAAGTGCTCCATTGTGTGTTGTATCTTGGCAAGCAGCAAGGAAGTGTGCTATGTGCTCATGGGGAGATCCAGTCCCATTGAACTTACTAAACTGCGGCTACCTATAATTTGTGGGGAAAGGAACTAGGTCCACATCGGGTGGATACGGCTTAACATACCCTGGACGCAGCAAGTACTGAGTTTGCATCAACTGGGACTTTACCCCCTCAGCGATCATTCTTTGGATCGCCTCAAGGTTAAGCCCTGCTCCTCCATGCTGGCTGCTAGCACTTGCGCCACCATCCGCTTCATTTCCTTTGTTCTGGTTATTGCTCATCTGAATTCGAAGGGTTGGTAGCTCGTCTTCCTTTTGCTGAAGCGCTGCCGTAAGGTTGGCTAATTGCTCCTTAATCGAACGAGTTTCATTCGCGGCTAGGACTTGTTCTGTATGCTCTGCACCATGGTGGAGTTCTATCTCATTTTCAGAAGGAGATGGGATACTGTCCGATAGGGGATTATAAGACCCACCACAGCTGGACCCAAGTTCTTCATAATCTGAACCCTTTTGGCTTCGTCTACTATGACGAGGACCTTCTATGATAGTTTTGCGTGCCTTGTTTCTCTTGAAATGTGTTGATGTGGAGGATGTTTCTCTGGTCTTGTCTAACGCTACCCTGACACCAACTGGCATTGCTTGGAACACCTCGAATGACTTATTCTTGGTTTGCTTACGAGAGGGCCATGGAGACAAGCTCGTGGCCACCTCATTTGATGGATTTGATAGCCACTTGTTCACTTTAGCCTAACTGTCCTCATCTGATGGAGCGTGTTCTGCCCCTTGGACTCTGCTTGACCCAGACCTTGCTCGTACTGCCCTTTCTCTTTCTTTGCACGCCGCCCTTCTTGAACGGACATGAGCAGCTTGGTTCACATACTCTTGATGTTCAGGATGTTGCTGAATGAATTCTTGGTACTCAGGCCGTTGGGCCAGGGCCTCCACCAGTCGCATGATGGCACCACCCTCATCATTTTGTGATGTGGATGCACCGGGAAGCTGTGACCTTATTGCTTGACATATGCATTTAACAACATATGAGTCATCTGGATTTCGAACTTGGATCTTTGGACGAGTGTTTTTCCATCTCCCCTTGACGGACTTGCTCACATGAGAACGGTGTCGGCTCGCCGCCTCTTAATCTACGGCAGCTGGAAGATCAACCCAAGATCGACGGACATTTCTCTGTCGCCGTTGATGTCGCACTGGATCAAACGCCTTCAAAGGACTCTCGTAGGATGGGTGCTTCTACAAACAGAGCAACTGATGGTGCAGATGTTGGATTTATGTGGCCTGCTTTGAGGTCACCAGATGTAAGGCACACTCCCTTCCATTCCACAGAACGTTTTTACATTATTCCCAAGTGTTCCTCACTAGGTTTATGGGCCAGTGAGGGGACAAACTCAGGAGCATCGGCTCGAAGTATATTCCGAGCGTTGGTGGGCCTTCCTGTTGAAGATGACGTTGACGGCAATATGACCGCAACGCCGCCTCTTTTCTCAGGTAGCTTGGAGTTGAGTGTCTCTACCATCTTCTCTTTCCCTTGTAAACAAGTGGCGGAAACTCGGTTTCTCAAACACCACTTTCTTTCCCTTGTCCTTGGATTGTTTGGCGGTCGGATGGTTCTGCTTCAACTATCTTTCCTTTCATTATCGACCTTTGGAGCATGAGTAACCCTTCCCGCGAACTCGAGCAGCCCTCTTTCTAGCAGCCTTCATTTTCCTCTTTGCAGACTTTGACAAAACAGGTGTGAACCCCTCCATTGGTGGAGAAGTGAATTCTTCTTGATCTGGTACAACTGGAAATGCAGCAGTAGTCTTCCAACTTTCACTTAGTGAGGTCACGATAGGACCAATTGGCACATTAAGCCAAAGGTCACCGAAGCGAAGGGTCACAAACTGCTTCACTTGGCCCTCCATACCTTCAAAATAAAGAAAACCATATATTAGTTTTCTTTGATTTTTTTATATGGGGGCATAATGTTTTATGCTTTATGTACTACGGGAATTCATATGTTGCAATCCTATGTTGGAATTCAAAGATGAGGGGAGAAATAGGTCCCACTTAGCGTGCCAGAATCTGATGACGGGAAAATGGAGGGCGTGAGACACGCATCCACGTCATTGATACAGAGTGAATAATTTAAATGCATAAATAAAATGGAGATCAAACATTGCAGGTACATTATTTCCAGAGCTCTTACATTTACATAAAAGGTCTGTTAATTACATCTCCGTAGAGAAAAATCCCTGATTAAGAATTCCAACTATCCTATTACATAGAATTGCAACACATGACTATTACAAAATGATAAAGAAAAATCGCACCTCCTCGCTGACGTTGACGCCGGTGTGCTCGGGGGAGCGTCCTCGATCTTCTTCAAGTTATTATGTGTTTTGTTCATTTATATTTTTTTACTCTTATACCATTATGATCGGTACGTAGAGTATGAGTGTAGTGCATGCTTTTTTGCATCGGATACCTAATTTGTGTAGTCGACTTAACCAACATATGCTAGCATGTCTATGCGGCTATCTTAATCAACTTTCAGGTCATTTCATTTTAACGAGTGATGAGTCGACTAGCAGAGTATCCACTTAATACATGCATGCTACATCTTTTATTTATGCATATATGACCATGCATGAGATGATGGTATATGATTTAATCCATGTTAGCCTCTGCGCATGCATGGAAGTTTAAGAAAGGGGGGGGGGGTTCTAATATTAGAACCCTCCCATATGTTATCTTGTTGGATTTTGTTTGGTATATCTTGATGATGGCATCTACTAAGCGAATTAGTCTCTTTTGGTTGGGACTAAAGTGAGCTAGATGCAATATCTTCTATTTTATTATGGGTCACATGCATATACCCTAACTATTGGTGGATAGTATATATGTATTGCATAGAGTCTATACGCTCTAGATTTCATATTTTTAGATACGTAGGATTATATTTTTTTTTACTCAACCTACACGCATTCATTTTCTTTTGTGGGCATATTTTATTTTAGTGCAAAATGAGACAACTAGCATTTTTGTTATCTCATGTTTACACGTTAGATTTCACTTAGCATATTCTATATGCATTAGATTATGCTCATTTCATAATCTATATGACAGATGTATATGATGTTTATACCTCCCTGTTTGTATTACTACTGACGTGGCATAGCATGTATGTCCGCAGTGTAACCAACAAGAGGCCTCAAATATGATTTGGCAAGCACCCGATTTGCACTAGGTATGGAGGTACATGCACAATTTACATGACCTTGTTTTGTGCAACTCAAACGAATGAAGAGTACATTTTTTGTAAGCACATACTTATTCTATGATTTTATGTAGCTGGTTATATAGGGTTTGTGTATGTTCCATATTTGTTTTCCCCCGAACTTTGCCTTTGCGTCGCTCTCATTTATGATGGAAGGGAAAATATGTCCTCCTTAGTTTGGGTCGCCATGATCAACCAAGGAGTGAAATTTATCCTCTTTGACATAATCGCACTTTGGCTCGTATCATGATGATCAGCCAAAGGCAAAGATGACAAGATGGAATTATATGTTGTATGCTCCTTGATTTGTATCATGATGATCCGCCAAGGAGTATTTTCTTTTCTGCTCTTAAACATATTCGCGCTTTGACTTGTATCATGATGATCAGCTAAGGCGAAATGTCAAGATGGGGCTATATGGAGAATGCTCCTTGGTTTGTATCACAATGATCAACCAAGGACAAATTTTCTTCTCTTAAATATAAGTGCTCTTTGACTCGTATCACGATGATCAGCCAAGGAGTATTTTGTTGCTTTTAAACATATTCGCACCTTGACTTGTATCATGATGATCAGCCAAGGTGAAATGTCAAGGTGAAAATATGTGAAATATGCTCCTTGGTTCATATCGCAATGATCAACCAAGGGTAATTTTCCTCTCTTGAACATAATTGCTCTTTGGCTCGTATCATGATGATGAGCCAAGGCAAAATGTCAAGATGAGGCTATATGGCGAATGCTCCTTGGTTTGTATCACAATAATCAACCAAGGGAAAATTTCCTCTCCTAAACGTAACTGCTCTTTGGCTCGTATCACGATGATCAGCCAAGGCAGAATGTCAAGATGAGAACACATGAGGTATACTTCTTGGTTTGTATCACAATGATCAACCAAGAAGAAAGATGAATATGATGAGAGACATGGGGAGGAGAAAGAAGATTAGAGGAGGATCATAATTCCCACCTTGTCTACCTTCCTCAAGTTCCTCCTGAACAGCGGCCTTGCAGCAGTAGCAGCAGCGTATATGTATATGAGAGCAGCAGCGGCAGCACAACAGCAACAGTGGTGAAAAGAGCGCAGCAGCTTGCGGCGAGAGAATCAAAAATTGGAGCCTCCAGAGAAGCCCGTATGGTGGTATTTATAGGAGGGAGCAGCACATGGATCCACTTGGGCACGCACCCATGTTCTCGAGGTCATGGGATCGTGGGAGTGGGCTGCTTTTTCTTTCCTTTTGTTTATTTCTTTAATCCTAGTTGACTCAACCATGTGAACGTGGGATTCCTTGCATGCTTCTTTTTTTTATTTCCTTTCTTTAATTAATTGCTCTTTGACCAAGCTTTGAACCGGCCACTGGCCTAATTAGCCCATGTAGTTTTTATCAACGTGTGGGCTTGGACGCTAGCCCATCAGTTTGCTTGTGGTGATTAGCTGATCCATGCAACCTTGTAAATTAGTCTCACCCACTATGCATGTATGTACGTAGACATTTGTATAAATGAGCTGATCATGACTAATTGAAATTGTTTTTTTTTTTGGAAAATTCATTCCAATTTCTTTGTCGTGCCATAAAAAAAAGATATGCAAATATTCTTTTATGGACAATTATATGATGGCCTCGCGTTTTCTTCTTATTGCCTTAAACATATATATCAACTCACGTTTTATTTTATCCATCGCGTTGATATTTCACATGATCGATGGAATAGGCCTCGCATTTGCCTCACGGTCGATATTTCGGAAACATTATAATTTTATGTAGGTATTTAACAACCGCATTTGGTGACGGCGTGCATGGATGAAGCTTATGTGTGATTTTAAATGGGACAAATATTTCATGAAGATTTTTATTCACTTTGCAAAATTTCGAGATATCAAATATATTCTGACTTTATCATTTCTTTTTTTTTGCAGGTGAGACTTTATCATATTTTGATAATAGATATCACTCTGTATTTTATTTCGGCGAAATCCCGTGTCAACACCTTGTAGTGCCAGAAATCCAATGGAGGCGATCGAGTCTTGTGGTAAAAGTGCGCAAACCTCTGCAAAGTGTACAAACTAATCATGGTTAGCCTTGTCTCCGGTTATGGACATCTTGATTATCTGGTTCTTGGATTATCATATTGATCTCACCACATTACTTAAATAATTTGTTGTGCTGATGATTATTAATTTGGGATTGAGTTGGAGGAACCTTCTCAATATTTTTCAACAAACTTTTTAGTTAAGTAAATTATATTGCTTTGTTGTAGGGAAAAACTGGCTTTATGCAAAAACAAACTTAGAGATTTCCACGAGCCAAATATGCATGTAGTGATAGCTATTATTCATCATTTATCCTATGGTGTGAATTTGCCAGTACATTCAATGTACTGACCTACATGGCTGCAACGTCTCATGTTGCAGGAATCTTACGACGAGTAAGTTATACGTTAGGGTTACGATTTCTACACTCAACTCTACCGCTGGTGTTGAAGGGAATCCACAACCTTGTTGTTACTTCCGCTATTTGGATTGAGGTAATAGTATTTACGTTATTTATACATGTGATTTACCTCTATTATAAATCGTCGAGTATTGTGTGTGTCAGCATACCGATCCAGGGATGACACTTAAACACAGAGACTTGACCGTCTGAGGTCGGATCGCTACATTGTCACCTCCCAGGCTATGTTCAGATAAACCAGGGCTAGGCTCTTTAAGTAGACTCTCCACATGTAATACTCAAATCTACCTGGGGCCTCCTTTCAAGAAGCCAATCAATATACTCTTCGTGGATGAATTTGTCTCTATCGCATTTGCACCCTTTCCGTACCTTTAAAGCCATCATATGCACCAATTTGACTTAAACTTTTGTCAAGCTGGGTTGCCTGGCTCCTGTGCTTACCCCTTACATTCCCGATTGTTTGGCTAGGGGGTAAACGGAGCACCTCTGCGATTGCTACGACCGGGTCAGACATGAACGTACCTCAGACGGGTGAAGCCGAAAGTTAGCGTTCTTAAGAACATAATGGGTCAGCTAGGAGCGAAGTGAAAATGATTAGGTGTTCATCCCCAAATATCGGGGTATGGTTCCCAAAATTAAAAATGACCGCATACTATCGATATTCGGACCCCACGTCTATGATCAACATGATGAGCTCGAAGAAAGGAACCCTTGGAGGAACTATTTTCTTCGGAAGATGTTTCTTATGTTCAAAAAGTAATATAACATAACTCTCCGCACTTGTGCTTTTGTCTGTTCACACCAAATGGCTGGATTGCCTGGTTACCCGAAGTGATTTCCTGTTTTTTATGTCACATAGTATGGAACACTCCCCGACCACTGGTCGGAGAGGCGGAAGCCGATGGCCGGTTAAGGCATCATTTAATAATACGGATCATGAAAGCTTGATGTATAGTACATAAATACATAGAATCAAGCACCCTAATCCTTGTCTATATTTTCTATCAAGCTATCTACGGCACAGTCATCTTGGGAGTACCGAGCAGCAGGCATAACTTGGTCGTACAACAGGCGAACAGGCATTTCTTGCCCATCCGGCCCCACTGGTCCAACATGAGCCATATGATTAGGTTCGAGTTTCGTAAAATGGGTCCTCACCATTGCCCAGGCCTCGCGCGCTCCTTCTCGACAAGCCGATATCTTCCGTAGCTCAAAGCGACGCCGCGCTCCTTTAAGGCGATTGGCCAATCGGCCATGCCTTTCGGAGATGTCTTTGTCGGCCATAACGCCTTCACCAGAGTTTTCATGGCTTTCTGAGATCTCTCATGCATAGTGGACAACTCCTTCAAAAGGTTCCCTCCAAAGGAGCTGACCTCATCTTTAGGACAATCCGACAGAAGACCTAGCACAAGGCACGGTGATACGTCTCCAACATATCTATAATTTTTTATTGTTCCATGCTATTATATTATCTATTTTGGATGTTTTATATGCTTTAATATGCTATTTTATATTATTTTTGGGACTAACCTATTAACCTAGAGCCCAGTGTCAGTTCCTGTTTTGAGTTTCACAGAAAAGAAATACCAAACGGAGTCCAAACGGAATAAAACCTTCGTGATGATTTTTCTTGGACCAGGAGACAACCAGGATACTTGGAGATCAAGTCGAAGGAGCCACGAGGCGGTCACAAGGACGAAGGGCGCGCCCTGCTACGTCTTGAGCTTGCGTTGGTTTTCCTCGAAGAGGAGAGGGTGATGCAGCAATAGTAGCATAAGTATTTCCCTCAGTTGTTGAGAACCATGGTATCAATCCAGTAGGAGGCTCCTCAAAAGTCCCGCGTACCTACACAAACAAACTGAGAACTCGCAACCAACGCGATAAAGGGGTTGTCAATCCCTTCACGGCCACTTGCGAAAGTGAGATCTAATAAAGATAGTATGATAAGATAAATATATTTTTGGTATTTTATAATATAGATGCAAAAAGTAAAGATGCAAATAAAAGTAGATTGAAAGCAAATATGATAAGAGATAGACCCGGGGGCCATAGGTTTCACTAGAGGCTTCTCTCAAGATAGCATAAGTTTTACGGTGGGTGAACAAATTACTGTCGAGCAATTGATAGAAAAGCGCATAGTTATGAGATTATCTAGGCATGATCATGTATATAGGCATCACGTCCATAACAAGTAGACCGACTCCTGCCTGCATCTACTACCACACATTGACCGACTCCTTCCTGCATCTAGAGTATTAAGTTCATAAGAACAGAGTAACGCATTAAGCAAGATGACATGATGTAGATGGATAATCTCAAGCAATATGATATAAACCCCATCTTGTTATCCTCGATGGCAACAATACAATACGTGCCTTGCAACCATTTCTCTCACTGGGTAAGTACACCGCAAGATTGAACCCAAAGCTAAGCACTTCTCCCATGGCAAGAAAGATCAATCTAGTAGGCCAAACCAAACTGATAATTCGAAGAGACTTGCAAAGATAACTCAATCATTCATAAAAGAATTCAAAGAATATTCAAATATTATTCATAGATAAACTTGATCATAAACCCACAATTCATCGGATCGACAAACGCACCGCAAAAAGAGTTTACATCGAATAGATCTCCACAAGAGAGGGGGAGAACATTGTATTGAGATCCAAAAAGAGAGAAGAAGCTATCTAGCTAATAACTATGGACCCGTAGGTCTGTGGTAAACTACTCACAACTCATCGGAGGGGCAAGGATGTTGATGTAGAAGCCCTCCATGGTCGATTCCTCCTCCGGCAGAGTGCCGGCGAAGGCTCCAAGATGGGATCTCGCGGATACAGAAGGTTATTATGGTGGAAATTGTGTTTCGTGGTGCCCCAAAATATTTTCGGGGTACGTAGGTATATATATAGGAGGAAGAAGTACGTTGGTGGCCGCCCGAGGGGCCCACAGTACAGGGGGCACACCCTACAGGGGGGCGCAGCCTCCTATCTTGTGGGGGCCTCGGCTGCTTCTTGACTTGCACTCCAAGTCCTCTAGATCACGTTCGTTCCAAAAATCACGCTCCCGAAGGTTTCATTCCGTTTGGACTCCGTTTGATATTCCTTTTCTTCGAAATACTGAAATAGGCAAAAAAAACAACAATATGGGCTGGGCCTCCGGTTAGTAGGTTAGTCCCAAAAATGATATAAATGTGTAAAATAAATCCCATAAACATCCATAAGGGGTAATAGAATAGCATGGAACAATCAAAAATTATAGATATGTTGGAGACGTATCAGGCCCCCACCCTTGTGGGCCCCTCGTGCACCTCCTGACCTAATTCTTTCGCCTATATATTGCATATCCCCAAACCACTAGAGACATCCACGAAAACACTTTTCCACCACCGCAACCTTCTGTACCTGTGAGATCCCATCTAGGGACCTTTTCAGGCACCCTGCCGGAGGGGGATTCGATCATGGAGGGCTTCTACATTAACTCTATTACCCTTCCGGTGAAGCGTGAGTAGTTTACCACAGACCTACGGGTCCATAGCTAGTAGCTAGATTACTTCTTCTCCCTCTTTGATTCTCAATACCATGTTCTCCTCGATGTTCTTGGAGATCTATTTGATGTAATACTTTTTTGCAGTGTGTTTGCCCAGATTCGATGAATTGTGGATTTATGATCAGCTTATCTATGAATATTATTTGAATCTCATCTGAATTCTTTTATGCATGATTTGATATCTTTGTAATTCTCTTCGAACTATCGGTTTGGTTTGGACAACTAGATTGGTTTTTCTTGCAATGGGATAAGTGCTTAGCTTTGGGTTCAATCTTGCGGTGACCTTTCCTAGTGATAGTAGGGGCAGCAAGGCAGTATTGTATTGTTGCCATCGAGGATAAAAAGATGGGGTTTTCATCATATTGCTTGAGTTAATTCCTCTACATCATGTCATCTTACTTAATGCATTACTCTGTTCTTTATGAACTTGATATTGTAGATGCATGTTGGATAACGGTCGATGTGTGGAGTAATAGTAGTAGATGCAGAATCGTTTCGGTCTACTTGACACGGACGTGATGCCTATATTCATGATCATTGCCTTAGATATCGTCATACCCTTGTGCTTTTCTATCAATTGCTCGGCACTAATTTGTTCACCCACCGTAATATTTTCTATCTTGAGAGAAGCCTCTAGTGAAACCTATGGCCCCCGTGTCTATTTTCCATCATATAAGTTTCCGATCTATTATTTTGCAATCTTTTACTTTCCAATCTATAAACCAAAAATAGCAAAAATAATTACTTTATCATTTATCTATCTCTATCATATCTCACTTTTCTAAATAACCGTGAAGGGATTGACAACCCCTTTATCGCGTTGGGTGCAAGTTGTTTGATTGTTGGTGCAGGTATTCGGTGACTTGTGCGTTATCTCCTAATGGATTGATACATTGGTTCTCAAACTGAGGGAAATACTTATATCTACTTTGCTGTATCACCCTTTCCTCTTCAAGGGAAAAACCAACGTAAGCTCAAGTAGTAGCAGGAAGAATTTCTGGCACCGTTGCCAGGGAGACCTACACCAAGTCTAGCCATACCAAGTACCCATCATAAAATCTCATCTCTTTCATTACATTATTCGCCATTCGCCTCTCATTTTCCTCTCCCCCACTTCTAAAATGATTTTCGAAAAGATTTGCCTTTTCTTCGCCCCTCTTCCATTCATCTGCTTCTTTTGCTTTTTGTGTGCTCGTGTGTTGGATTGCTTGCTTTGTCACGATGGCTCAAGAGAATACCAAATTGTGTGACTTTTCCAACACCAATAATAATGTTTTTATTAGTACTCCGATTGCTCCTGCTACTAATGCGGAATCTTGTGAAATTAATGCCACTTTGCTGAATCTTGTTATGACAGATCAATTTTCTGGCCTTCCTAGTGAAGTTGTCGCTTCCCATCTAAACAATTTTGTTGATTTGCCTGATATGCAAAAGGAAAAAGATGTGGATAACTATCTTGTTAAATAGAAGCTATTTCCATTCTCGCTTCGGGGTCATGCGAAAACTTGGTTTTCTTCTTTGCCTAAAAATGGTATTAATTCATGGAATAAGTGTAAAGATGCTTTTATTTCCAAGTATTTTCCTCCCGCTAAGATCATCTCCCTTAGGAACGATGTTATGAATTTTAAGCAACTTGATCATGAACAAAATCTTGGGAGAAGATGAAATTAATGATTAGAAATTGCCCTACACATGGTTTGAATTTGTGGGTGATTATACAAAAAAAATTATGCCGGATTGAATTTTGCTTCTAGAAATCTTTTAGATTCGGCCGCAGGAGGCAAATTTATGGAAATTAATTTAGGATAACTTACTAAACTCCTAGATAATATTATGGTTAATTATTCTCAATGGTATACCAAAAGATCTTCCACTAGTAAAAAAAGTGCATGCGATTGAAGAGATTAATGTTTTGAGTGGAAAGATGGATGAGCTTATGAAATTATTTGCTAGAAAGAGTGATCCTATTGATCCTAATGATATGCCTTTGTCTGCTTTGATTAAAAATGATAATGAAACTATGGATGTGAATTTTGTTGGTAGGAATAATTTTGGTAATAACGCGTATAGAGGTAATTTTAATCCTAGGCCGTTTCCTAGTAATTTCTCTCATGATTATGGTAATTCCTACAAAAATTCCTATGTAAATTATAATAAGATGACCTCTGGTTTTTAGAATAGTGTTAAAGAATTTATGAGTTTGCAAAACAATTTCAATGCTTTGATTGAAGAAAAATTGCTTAAGATTGATGATTTGGCTAGGAACGTGGATATAATTTCTCTTGATGTTGATTCTTTGAAACTTAGGTCTATTCCACCCAAGCATGATATCAATAAGTCTCTCAAATCTATAAGAATTTCCATTGATGAGTGCAAAGAAAGAACCACTAAGATGCTAAAAAAAGGTTGGTTTGTAAAAATGTGTTCTTCTAGTTTTCATGAAAATAATGATGAAGATCTTAAAGTGATTGTTGTGACTCCTATTGAATCTTTTTTTCCTCTTGATAAATATGGGACTGGAGATGAGTCAACTTTAGTTAAACGGCGTCCCAATGATTCAGAGTTTTTAGATCTTGATAGAAAAAATGATAAAAGTGGGATTGGAGAGGTCAAAACTTTAAGTAGCAACGAACCCACTCTTTTGGATTTCAAGGAATTTAATTATGATAATTGCTCTTTAATAGATTGTATTTCCTTGTTGCAATCCATGTTGAATTCTCCTCATGCTTATAATCTAAACAAAGCTTTTACTAAACATATCATTGATGCTATGATGCAATCTTTTGAAGAAAAGCTTGAATTGGAAGTTTCTATCCCTAGAAAACTTTATGATGAGTGGGAACCTACTATTAAGACTAAGATTAAAGATTATGAGTGCCATGCTTTGTGTGATTTGGGTGCTAGTGTTTCCATGATTCCAAAAACTTTACGTGATGTGCTAGGTTTCCGTGAATTTGATGATTGTTTTTTAAATTTGCATCTTGCGGATTCCACTATTAAGAAACCTATGGGATGGATTAATAATGTTCTTATTGTTGCAAATAGGAATTATGTACCCATAGACTTAATTGTTCTTGATATAGATTGCAATCCTACATGTCCTATTATTCTTGGTAGACCTTTTCTTAGAACAATTGGTGCAATTATTGACATGAAAGAAGGAAACATTAGATTTCAATTTCCGTTAAGGAATGGTAAGGAACACTTTCCAAGAAAGAAAATTTAATTGCCATATGAATCTATTATGAGACCTACTTACGGATTGCATACCAAAGATAACAATACCTAGATCTATTCTTGTGTTTTATGCCTAGCTAGGGGCGTTAAACAATAGCGCTTGTTGGGAGGCAACCCAATTTCATTTTTGTTTTTTGCTTTTTAGGTTCTGTTTTGCAATAAATAATTCATATAGCCTCTGGTTAGATGTGGTTTTATGTTTTAGTTAGTGTTTGTGCCAACTAAGACCTTTGGGATAGCTTACGGTGGTAGTTGATTTGATCTTGCTGAAAAACAGAAACTTTTGCGCCCAGTCCCAGAATTTGTAAAAATCACATAAGCGTGATAAAATTCTGAATATTTTGCACAAGAATGATATACAAATTGCCTCTGTTTTTCCTAATTTTTAAGAATTATTAGGGTTACATAAGTATTAGAACTAGCCAGATTACTACAGACTGTCTGTTTTTGACAAATTCTATTTTCTATGTGTTGTTTGCTTTTTTTGATGAATCTATGGGTAGTATCGTGGGGTATGAACCATGGAAAAGCTGGAATATAGTAGATACTACACCAATATAAATAAAGAATGAGTTCAGAATATTACCGAAAGTGGTAATTTATTTTCTTATACTAACGGAGCTCATGAGATTTTCTGTTGAGTTTTGTGTTGTGAAGTTTTCAAGTTTTGGATAAGGATTCGATGGACTATGGAATAAGGAGTGGCAAGATCCTAAGATTGGGGTTGAACAAGGCACCCGAAGGTAATATTCTAGGACAACAAAGAGCCTCAGCTTGGGCCCCGGAAGGCATCCCCTCTTTCGTCTTCGTCTATCGGTAACTTTACTTGAGGCAATATTTTTATTCACCACATGATATGTGTTTTGCTTGGAGCGTATTGTATGATATGAGTCTTCGCTTTTTAGTTTGCCACAATCATCCTTGTTGTACACACCTTTTGAGAGGGACACGCATGAATTGTGATTTATTAGAATACTCTATGTGCTTCACTTATATCATTTGAGCTAGGCAATTTTGCCCTGGTGCTTCACTTATATCTTTTTAGAGCACGGTGGTGGTTTTATTTTATAGAAATTCATAACCTCTCATGCTTCACTTATATTATTTTGAGAGTCTTTAAACAGCATGGTAATTTTCTTTGGTTATAAATTTAGTCCTAATATGATACGCAACCAATAGGAATATAATAAAAACTTTCATATAAAGTGCATTGAATAGTATGAGAAGTTTGATTCCTTATGATTGTTCTCAGATATGAAGATGGAGATATTAGAGTCATGCTAGTGTGTAATTGTGAATTTGAGAAATATATGTGTTAAAGTTTGTGATTCCCGTAGCATGCACGTATGGTGAACCGTTATGTGATGAAGTCGGAGCATGATTTATTTATTTATTTTTTGTCTTCCTTATGAGTGGCGGTCGGGGACGAGCGATGGTCTTTTCCTACCAATCTATCCCCTAGGAGCATGCGCGTAATACTTTGTTTTGATAAATAAAAGATTTTTGCAATAAGTATGTGAGTTCTTTATGACTAATGTTGAGTCCATGGATTATACGCACTCTCACCCTTCCACCATTGCTAGCCTCTCTAGTGCCGCGCAACTTTTGCTGGTACCATAAACCCACCATATACCTTCCTCAAAATAGCCACCATACCTACCTATTATGGCATTTCCATAGCCATTCCGAGATATATTTCCATGCAACTTTCCACAGCTCCGTTTAGTATGACACGCTTCATTGTTGTCATATTTCTTTGCATGATCATGTAGTTGACATCCTATTTCTGGCAAAGCCACCTTTCATAATTCTTTCATACATGTCACTCTTGATTCATCGCACATCCCGGTACACCGCCAGAGGCGTTCATGCTTTACGGCTTAGAATCGGGACTTCAAAGATGTTTTGAACGTCATGGAGCATATGAGATGTTCCAGGAGTTGAAGTTAATATTTCAAGCAAATGCCTGAGTTGAGAGATTTGAAGTCTCCAACAAGTTCTACAGCTACAAAATGGAGGAGAATAGTTCTGTCAGTGAACACATACTCAGATAGAGTCATATTTCGCTCTAAGTATTGAGTTGTAATTCTTGAGTTGTAAGTAAATAAAAGTGTGATGATCTTCATTATTAGAGCATTGTCCGATGTGAGGAAAGGATGATGGAGACTATGATTCCCCCACAAGTTGGGATGAGACACCGGACAAAAAAAAGAGGCCAAAAATATGAGAGAAGGCCCAAATAAAAAATGAGAGGAAAGAGAGAAGGGGCAATGTTACTATCCTTTTACCACACTTATGCTTCAAAGTAGCACCATGATCTTCATGATAGAGTGTCTCCTATATTGTCACTTTCATATACTAGGGGGAAATTTTCATTATGGAACTTGGCTTGTATATTCCAATGATGGGCTTCCTCAAATTGCCCTAGGTCTTCGTCAGCAAGCGAGTTGGATGCACATCTACTTAGTTTCTTTTTGAGCTTTCATAAACTTATAGCTCTAGTGCATCCGTTGCATGGAAATCCCTACTCACTCACATTGATATCTATTGATGGGCATCTCCATAGCCCGTTGATACGCCTAGTTGATGTGAGACTATCTCCTTCTTTTTGTTTTCTCCACAACCACGTTCATGTATTGCGTGAAAGTTGAAAAAGTTTGAGAACATCAAAAGTATGAAACAAGTGATTGGCTTGTCATCGAGGTTGTGCATGATTTGAATATTTTGTGTGACGAAGATGGATCATAGCTAGACTATATGATTTTTCAGGGATAAGCTTTCTTTGGCCATGGTATTTTGAGAAGACATAATTACCTTGTTAGTATGCCTGAAGTATTATTGTTTTTATGTCAACATCAAACTTTTGTTTTGAATCTTTCGGATCTGAACATTCATGCCACAATAATTAAATTACATGGATAAATATGTTAGGTAATATTCCACATCAAAAATTATGTATTTATCATTTACCTACTTGAGGACGAGCATGAACTAAGCTTGGGGGTGCTTGATACGTCTCCAATGTATCTACAATTTTTTATTGTACCATGCTATTATATTATCTAATTTGGATGTTTTATATGCATTAATATGTTATTTTATATTATTTTTTAGACTAACCTATTAACCTAGAGCCCAGTGCCAATTCCTGTTTTTCCCTATTTTTGAGTTTGGCAGAAAAGGAATACCAAATGGAATAAAACCTTCACGATGATGTTTCTTGGACCGGAAGACAACCAGGACACCTAGAGATGAAGTCGGAGGAGCCACATGGTGGCCACAAGGACGGAGGGCCCACCCAGGGGATAGGGCATGCCCCCCACCTTTGCAGGCCCCTCGTGCAACTCCTGACCTAATTCTTTCGCCTACATATTCTCATATATCCCCAAACCACCAGAGGCATCCACGAAAACACTTTTCCACTGCCGCAACCTTCTGTACCCGTCAGATCCCATCTAGGGACCTTCCGGCACCCTGCCGGAGGGGGATCGACCACGGAGGGCTTCTACATCAACTTTATTGCCCTTTCAATGAAGCATGAGTAGTTTACCACAGACCTACGGGTTCATAGCTAGTAGCTAGATGGCTTCTTCTCTCTCTTTGATTCTCAATACCATGTTCTCCTCGATGTTCTTGGAGATCTATTTGATGTAATACTTTTTTGTGGCGTGTTTGCCGAGATCGGATGAATTGTGATTTATGATCAACTTATCTATGCATGATTTGATATCTTTGTAATTCTCTTCGAACTATCGGTTTGGTTTGGCCAACTAGATTGGTTTTTCTTGCAATGGAAGAAGTGCTTAGCTTTGGGTTCAATCTTGCGGTGACCTTTCCCGGTGACAGTAGAGGCAGCAAGGCACGTATTGTATTGTTGCCACCGAGGATAAAAAGATGGGTTTTTCATCATATTGCTTGAGTTAATTCATCTACATCATGTCCCCTTACTTAATGTATTACTCTGTTCTTTATGAACTTAATACTCTAGATGCATGCTGGATAGCGGTCGATGTGTGGAGTAATAGTAGTAGTTGCAGAATCATTTCGGTCTACTTGACACGGACGTGATGCCTATATTTATGGTCATTGCCTTAGATATCTTCATAACCTTGCGCTTTTCTATCAATTGCTCGGCAGTAATTTGTTCACTCGCCGTAATATTTTCTATCTTGAGAGAAGCCTCTAGTGAAACCTATGGCCCCCGGGTTTATTTTCCATCATATAAGTTTCCGATTTACTATTTTTCAATCTTTTACTTTCCAATCTATGAACCAAGAATACCAAAAAGATTTATCTATCTCTATCAGATCTCACTATTGCAAGTAACCGCGAAGGGATTGACAACCCTTTTATCGCGTTGGGTGCCAGTTGTTTGATTGTTTGTGCAGGTATTCGGTGACTTGTGTGTTGTCTCCTACTGGATTGATACCTTGGTTCTCAAACTAAGGGAAATACTTATCTCTACTTTGCTGCATCACCCTTTCCTCTTCAAGGGAAAAACCAACGCAAGCTCAAGAAGTAGCACACGGAATGTCCTTTACATTAATACATTGGAAGTATATACGTACATGTATGTCAAACTATCACTTACCAAACATGCAACCCTTTAATCTCTGGTGCTCCTCCGGGGCTTGCGCTAATTGAGTTTTTAAACTCTCGATTTCTTTTGTCTGTTTTTGGTTCTCCGCCTTCAATTTGTTCTTTTCCTCATGACTTCGCGTCCGTACTTGATGATCATCTTCATTCTGTGACTCGGCGTACGTTTGAGCCTCTCTGGCAGCGTCCAAATCCTTTTGAAGTTAACCTATGGATTTAGCTGCTATAAGGAAAGTTTGTTTTAAACAAGGTACCCCAAATAATTCATGTGTTTTAAAACTTTTCCCTCACCATGGGCTTCACTAGTTAACTTCTTGACCGCCTCTAGCTCGGCTTTTGCATCAGCTAACTGTGTTCGGCTCAGCTTGAGGTCCTCGAAAAGTTTCTCACTTTGTTCCCTTGAAGCCTACAAAATATCAAGAAATACATATACTTATAGATCCTTAACTTGGTCGTCCCAACCAATTCAAGGCTCGGGGTCTACTGGGTTAGGATTTATGTTCGGCTTTCAAACCAATCATGTACCTGTATGTTGGCGGACAGGAGGTTGGCAATCCCTTCAAGCCTTGTTCGGGCTGCTTCGAGATATGCGTCCTCTAAATTAAATGCATTGAATTCCTTATTGTAAAAAGCGATGTGGTGCAAGGATTCCCTCCACTTTCGGTGATTCATCACACTTTCAACTTTGGAATTAGTAATCGGGACATCTTCTGGATCTTCCAAAGGTAGGTCTGCGGTAGCATCTTCCGCATTGACCCGGCCCGACCCGAAGGCCCAACTCCAGGGTTACGCCCTAACACCTCCTGGACGTTTTCGGAAGATGGTGGTGGTACTCTTCTTCTGCAAGTCTCAACAATGTTAAAAGGGGCCTATGGTAGAAACGTTCGCAATGGCTTCGGATATACTACCTTTGGGCCGAGGGTGCTGCCGATGCAGGTCATGCAATTGCCTTACGCTTGGAAACTCAATTGTTGGTCGGCGCCGACGCATTTGACATTGCTCCTGTTGGTGTTCGCCGCGTGGTGCGCCGGCCCTTGGGAGCAGAAGTTAGCACACTTGGGGTAGCGTGAGGCAAACGCCCCATTTGGGAAGTGGCCTTCTTGCTACCTACATCGAAAGAGGGGAGAGCTCTAGGGTGATCGGGGATAACGGCCACCTTGGTACTGATACGTCCATTTTGCATCATGTTTTCTTACTATTACTTATATTGTTTTTATGCACAATAATGCTTTTTGGAGTAATTCTAATTCTTTTTCTCTCATAATATGCAAGGTTCACACAAGGAGGGAGAATACCGGGAGCTGGATTTCTAGACCTGTAAAAGCTACGTCGGGCCACCTATTCTGCACAACTCCAAATGAGCTAAAACTTCATGGGAAATATTTTATGGAATATATAAGAATTATTGGAGAAAATAACTACCCGAGGGGTGTTGGGGAACTTAGCATGCAATTTCAAAAAAATCCTATGATCACGTAAGATCTATCTAGGATATGCATAGTAACGAGAGGGGGAGAGTGTGTCCACATACCCTCGTAGACCGAAAGCGGAAGCATTAGTTTAACGCGGATGATGTAGTCAAATGTCTTCACGATCCAACCAATTTTTGTACCGAACATACGACACCTCCGTGTTCAGCACACGTTCACCTCGATGACATCCCTCGAACTCTTGATCTAGTAGAGGGTTGAGGGAGAGTTCCGTCAGCACGACAACATGGTGACGGTGATGGTGATGTGATCCGCGCAGGGCTTCACCTACACTACGACTCAATGACCGGAGGAGTAAACCATGGAGGGGGGCACCACACATGGCTAAGAGAAAAATTATTGTGCCTTTGGGGTGCCCCCGCCCCCGTATATAAAGGAGAGGGGGAGGAGGTTCCTGGCCAGGAGGAGGCGCGCCAAGGGGGGGCGAGTCCTACTGGGACTCCACTCCTAGTAGGATTCAGCCCCCTTCCTACCATCGGAGATGGGGAAAGGGGAAAGAGGGGAGAGGGAGAAGGAAAGGGGGGCCACGCCCCCACCCCTTGTCCAATTTGGATTGGGCAGGGGGGCACGTGCCATCTCTTGTGGCCTGCCTCCTCCTCTCCACTATGGCCCATGAGGCCCATTAACTTTCCCGGGGGTTCCGATAACCTCCCGGTACTCCGATAAATCCCCGAACCTCTTCGAAACCATTCTGGTGTCCGTATAACCTTCCAATATATTAATCTTTACCTCTCAACCATTTCGAGACTCCTCGTCATGTCCGTGGTTTCATCCGGGACTCCAAACAAACTTCGGTCACCAAAACACACAACTCATAATACAAATCATCATCGAACGTTAAGCGTGCGAACCCTATGGGTTCGAGAACTATGTAAACATGACCGAGACACATCTCCAGTCGATAACCAATAGCAGAACCTAGATGCTCATATTGGTTCCTAGATATTCTATGAAGATCTTTATCGGTCGAACCGCATAACAACATACGTCATTCCCTTTGTCATAGGTATGTTAGTTGCCCGAGATTCGAACATTGGTATCATCATACCTAGTTCAATATCATAACCAGCAAGTCTCTTTACTCGTTCCATAATGCATCATCCCGCAACTAACTCATTAGTCACATTTCTTGCAAGGCTTATGGTGATGTGCATTACCGAGATGGCCTAGAGATACCTCTCCGATACTCGGAGTGACAAATCCTAATCTCGATCTATGTCAACCCAACAAACACCTTCGGAGACACATGTAGAGCATCTTTATAATCACCCAGTTACGTTGTGACGTTTGATAGCACACAAGGTGTTCCTCCGGTATTCGGGAGTTGCATAATCTCATAGTCAGAGGAATATGTATAAGTCATGAAGAAAGCAATAGCAATAAAACTTAACGATCATTATGCTAATCTAACGGATGGGTCTTGTCCATCACATCATTCTCTAATGATGTGATCCCATTCATGAAATGGCAACACATGTCTATGGTCAGGAAACATAACCATCTTTGATTAACGAGCTAGTCAAGTAGAGGCATACTAGGGACATTATGTTTTGTCTATGTATTCACACATGTACTAAGTTTCCGATTAAACAATTCTAGCATGAATAATAAACATTTATCATGATATAAGGAAATATAAATAACAACTTTATTATTGCCTCTAGGGCATATTTCCTTCAAGGAGCCCACCAGGTGGGCACAACCCACCTGGGCGCGCTAGGGAGCCCAGGCGCGCCCTGGTGGGTTGTGCCCTCCTCAGCCCACCTTTGGTGCCCCTTTTCTTGTATATAAGTCATTTTCAGCTAGAAAAAACCAGGAGAGAACTTTCGGGACGAAGCACCGCCGTCTCAAGGCGGAACTTGGGCAGGAGCACTTTTGCCCTCCGGCGGAGCGATTCCGCTGGGGGAACTTCCCTCCCGAAGGGGGAAATCATCGTCATCATCATCACCAACCACTCTCCCATCTTGGGGAGGGCAATGTCCATCAAAATCTTCAATAGAACCATCTCCTCTCAAACCCTAGTTCATCTCTTGTGTTCAATATTTGTATCGGAACCTTAGATTGGTGCTTGTGGGTGACTAATAGTGTTGATTACATCTTGTAGTTGATTACTATATGGATTATTTAGTGGAAGATTATATGTTTAGATCCATTATGATATTTAATACCCCTCTGATCTTAAGCATGATTATCATTTGTGAGTAGTTACTTTTGTTCTTGAGGTCATGGGAGAAATCTTGTTGCAACTAATCATATGAACTTGATATGTGTTCGATATTTTGATGGCATGTATGTTGTGATTCCCTTAGTGATGTCATGTGGACGTCGACTACATGGCACTTCACCTTATTAGGGCCTAAGGGAATGCATTGTCGAGTGATACGCCTCTGACGTATCTATAGTTTATGAAGTATTCATGCCATGTTTACAACAAGTCCGTATGATTTTGGTATGATTTGATTAGAACTAACCTGGACTAACGCCGTTTTCAGTAGAACTACCGTGGTGTTGTTTTCGTGCAGAAATAAAAGTTCTCGGAATGGGCTAGAAATCTAAGGAGAATGTTTTTGGAAAATATGAAAAATACTGGAGCAAAAAGATACCAGAGGGGAGTCTTGGGTCTACCACAAGGGTGGGCCCCCCTAGGGCGTGCCCTCCATCCTTGTCATCGCCTCGTGGTCCCCCCTGACATGCCCCCGACGCCAACACCTCCTATAACTCCTAAAAACCCCACAATAGAAGGGATATTGGGAGTTCCACCACCGTAAGCCTCTGTAGCCACGAAAAACCAATCTAGGCCCTCTCTGGCACCCTCCAAAGAGGGCCAACACCACCGGAGGCCATGGAGGAGGATGTCGGAGGGGTCACCGTCTCCATGGAGGCCAAGGACCGGAGGGAGAACCTTTCCCCATCTAAGGGGGAGGCCATGAAGGAGGAATCACAAAGGGGAGAACCACTCCCCCTCTCTCTTGGTGGCACCGGAGTGCCATCGGGGGAACCATCACCGCGGTGATCGTCTTCATCAACATCACCTTCATCATCATCATCCTCATCTCTTTTACGCGGCCCACTCTCCCGCACCCCGCTGTAATACCCTACTTGAACATGGTGCTTTATATCACATATTATGATCCAATGATGTGTTTCCATCCTATGATGTTTTGAGTAGATTTCTGTTGTCTTTTGGGTTGATTGACGATATAGATTGGTTTGAGTTGCATGTTTTATTTCTGTGATGTCCTATGATGCCTTCTTTGTCGTGCACACGTGAGGGATTCCCGCTGTAGGGTGTAGCAATATGTTCATGATTCGCTTATAGTGGGTTGCTTGAGTGACAGAAGCATAAACCCGAGTAAGGGGTTGTTGCGTATGGGATAATGGGGACTTGATGCTTTAATGCTATGGTTGGGTTTTACCTTAATGATCTTTAGTAGTTGCGGATACTTGCGAGAATTCCAATCATATGTGCATATGATCCAAGAAGAGAAAGTATGTTATCTTACGCCTCTCCCTCATATGAAATTCCAATAATGATTACCGATCTTGTTTACAATTGTCTAGGACAATTCCGCACACCGACTCATCATTATTCCACACTCGCTATTTATAATTTATAGTAATATATTCTAACTTTATGTTAACAAAACCTACTTTTATATTTTAGTTCTCCTATATCATGCAAAGCTAACCTCTTCATACCCACAACGTAGTTTTATTTCTCATTTCTAGTTGGAAGCAAAGGTTCGGTGTTCGTAGAGTCGTATCAGTGGCAGATAGGATTGATACGTCCTTAACGTATCTATAATATCTTATTGTTCCATGCTATTACATTATCTGTTTTGGATGTTTTATATGCATTAATATGCTATTTTATATGATTTTTCGGACTAACCTATTAACCTAGAGCCCAGTGCCAGTTTCTATTTTTTCCTTGTTTTAGAGTTTCGCAGAAAAGGAATATGAAACGGAATAAAACTTTCGCGATGATTTTTCGTGGACCAGAAGACACCCAGGAGACTTGGAGTGCAAGTCAGAAGAGCCACGAGACGGCCACAAGGGTGGAGGGCACGCCCAGGGGGGTAGGGTGCGCCCCCCGACCTTGTGGGCCCCTTGGTGACCCCTGGCCTAGATCTTCCTCCTATATATTCTCATGTATCCCAAAAACTTCTAGGGGAGCCACGAAACCACTTTTCCACCGCCACAACCTTCTGTACCCGTGAGATCCCATCTAGGGGCCTTTTCCGGCATCTTTCTAGAGGGGGATTGGATCATGGAGGGCTTCTACATCAACACCATTGCCTCTCCGATGAAGCGTGAGTAGTTTACCACAGACCTACGGGTCCATAGCTAGATGGCTTCTTCTCTCTCTTTGATTCTCAGTACAAAGTTCTCCTCGATGTTCTTGGAGATCTATTCGATGCAATACTCTTTTGTGGTGTGTTTGCCGATATCCGATGAATTGTGGATTTATGATCAGCTTATCTATGAATATTATTTGAATCTTCTCTGAACTCTTATTTGCATGATTTGATATCTTTGCAAGTCTCTTCGAACTATCGATTTGGTTTGGCCAACTAGATTGGTTTTTCTTGCCATGGGAGAAGTGCTTAGCTTTGGGTTCAATCTTGCGGTGTACTTTCTCAGTGACAGCAGGGGCAGCAAGGCACGTATTGTATTGTTGCCATCGAGGATAAAAGGATGTGGTTTTCATCATATTGCTTGAGTTAATTCCTCTACATCATGTCATCTTGCTTAAAGTGTTACTCCGTTCTTTATGAACATAATACTCTAGATGCATGCTGGATAGCGGTCGATCTGTGGAGTAATAGTAGTAGATGCAGAATCATTTCGGTCTACTTCACACAGACGTGATTCCTATGCTCAAGATCATTACCTTAGATATCGTCATAACTTTGCGCTTTTCTATCAATTGCTCGGCAGTAATTTGTTCACCCACCCAATACAAAAAAATACACTTCCGTGATGATACGTGTTTGTCACAGTAGGTCGCGTTTTTTGTCATGCATGTACATCCATGACGATTTTATGACAGAATCAAGATAGTCATACCTGTGCTGTAGTAGAAGTGTTCCATGACATTACCAAAATTATCATCGCGCGTCATAGGAGTGCTTTCGTCAAGGGTGACCGACACGTGGCATCCACCGTAACGGAACGCCGTTAAGCTACCGGGTCGGGTTTTGGATCCGATAACCTGTTAACAGCCCCGACCAATGGGGATTTTCCACATGTAAAATCATCATTGGCTGGAAGAAACACGTGTCGGCTCATCGTTGGGACAGATGTCATCCACTCATTGGACAGAAGGCGCCTATTATACGTCGACACGTGGCACGGCCCAGTAGAGTCCCATTCCTATGAAAAGGCCGGCCCGTTTGACTTGGTAAAAAGGTGGCGGGCCGGCCCATGGAAAGCCTGTTAACGGCCTGTTCGCACATAGCCCATTTACAGCCCGCTAACCCAAGGCCCGTTACGCCCGATCCGAATTAGGCCCAGTAGCATCATCTGGGCCATCCAATATGATTCCAGCCTGTTTTCACTTCTGGCCCATGTATGGCCCATGACGTCTTTCGGCATATATGAGGTCCTTTGTAACTCTTGGCCCATTAATGGCCCGTGGTGAAACTGGCCCGCAGTGAACAGTGTATCACTTTATACCCATTAACGGCCCGTGGTGAAACTGGCCCGTAATGAACAGTGTATCACTTTATACCCATTAACAGCCCGTTATTCCGTTGGGCCATTTCCATCCCATGTTATCTTTAGGCCTTCTCAAACCCCATTTACTCTTGGGCTCATTTCCAGCATTCGTTTACTTACGGCCCGTTACTGTCATTTTCTGCTTGTGGGCTAAATTCAGCCCAAGGTTACAGTCGGCCCGTTTTACGGCCCGTTAATATGTTGGGCCGTTGTCATAGCGTCATCAAATAAGGCTGATTAACGACGGCAAGTTATGGTCGGCCCATGAACAGACGATTCCAACTCTAGCCAATTTATAGCCATAATGCGGTCTGTTATTGGCCCATGTTTGGCCAACCGATCATACGGCCCGTACAAGGCCCATTGATGATACAGCCCGTAGAAGGCCCATTGTGTCTACGACACGTAGAAGGCCCATTGTTTCTACGGCCCGTAGGAGGGAAATGGTAACTACAATAAATATGTAGCCCATGGTTATTGTGGCCTAGTTTTAAAAAATAGGTTATTGCGGACACTAGCAAACCACAGAAAAAGAACTGCACTGACTACAAGCAAAGAAATAAACAAGACAATAAGGAAATAAATAAGCAAGCAACTTACGCTAGGCTATCACGGCTATTACACATATTACATCCACTGGGCATCAAAGTTCGCCACTAGTGCAAATATAGGGAACACAGCAGCATATAAACGACGTAGCAAAACAAGTCCAGAACTGAAACCACTTCAGAAGAGTTCAAGAAACAATATCCTGGGTACCCATAATGCTAGCAAGATGCTTAGCAAGCTTATTAACTTTCTCTTGTTTGGCCCTTAAGTCCTCCAGCACTTGCTGTTGCATGAGAAAGTATGCATCTGAATTCTGCAGTGACTTCCTCGGTCCTTCGGCTTCCTGTCGCATAACATCTGATCGATGTCTTTCAACTTGAAGTTGAGACTCAAGAAGCCGAACTGATTCAGGCAACGAGTTCGAAGAGCTGGTGCCAGCAGTAGTAGCCAGTAACTCGAACACTACATCAAGACAGGACTTTGGGGTTGTCTCAGTGTCTTCAATATAGTTTTTATCAGATTCTTGGAGACCAACAGGATGTCTCACTATCTTGAACCTTATCTCGCATTACTTCCTTTACCATTGCATAACGGGTACTCTTCTCCAATATTTTATCCGCGTTCTAAAAGAGAAACAAACAAACACATCACAGGTTTGCAATGTAGTATATGAAACTCATTTTGGTAAACCAGTTCAGTAGTAAGGTGGACAGGATAACAACATGAAACAAACATATATCTATGTAGTATGGTCACTGTATGGTCTATATCATTCTAGTTTATGTTGCCAAATCAAGATAGATACAGTTCGAATTATATCTATTTAAGACAAAGCAGCATAGACAAAATATAAGTGTGGGAAACTACACAACAATAACAACACTGGTAATGTGCATGGCATGAGAACATAACTGTTTATTCAATTGAAACTGAAATCAACATAGAGCAAGTTACAACAGCAAACAGCCAAACACGTTGAAGAAACAGGTTTAAAACATACCTGTTGCGCCATTGGAGTTTCAATTGCATCCTTCAAATTTGAAATTAGTTGGTATGAGTAAATAAAGTGATGCAAGAGCAAAGTAGTATGAACCATAGCTACGTAACCTGACCTAAGAACAATTCTTCTTCTGCTTTAAGCGTTGACTTGGGGTTCGGAGTGGTGGTCCTCGTGCTTTGGGCGCTGCAGTTGCCTTACTAAATGCTCGTGTTTGGGTGCTCTGTGGTGGAGACGGTGCTGTGTCAACGGGAACTGGGTGTCTATCTGCTGGGGTTGGGGTTAGAAGGGGTGTAGCTGGTTCTCTGTCCAACTGGGTAGGGGTACAATCTGCATGAGTGTGGGTTATGTGTGGTGGGGCTGGTTCTTGGGCAAGTACAACCATGGTTCTATCTGCATCGACAGGTAGCACGATCTTTTCTAAAGACCATTTTTTTACTCCCACAGATACTACCATCACTCCCTCCAATTGAAATGGCTAATAAACAAGAAAAGTAATTGAATGTACAGACATTGTAATATAGACAAGTGCAATGGATAGTAGGGAAGAAAACAGGGCATGAAATAATTCACATTTATGTTGTCTAACCAAACAGAATAGCAGGACATAATTTCACATATATGATGGCTAATTAAACAGGATAGCATGACACAATTTCACATGTATGATCGCTAAATAAACAGGATAGAATGACATACTTCAAAATATGATGACTATGTAAACAGGATGACATGATATAACTATATGATGTGTCTATTAAAGTGGTTGGCATGCCATAAATCACAAACATGCCGTCGATGGAAACATGATGGCATGATATAATTCACGGATAGAATGACATAATTTAAAATATGATGACTATGTAAACATGATGAGATGATATAACTATATTATGTCTTTAGAAAATGGGTTGGCATGCCATAATTCAGATACATGCTGTCTATGTAAACATCATGGCATGACATAATTCAAATATATGATTTATATACTAAGGAAGTGAGCAGAGGGCAATCGCATATATGATGTGTCAACTAAGGAGATGGCATTCAATATTGTGTATATGATGTAAAAACTAAGCATTGCAATACAACATATGCATGATATGTGTAATATAACACTGCCAAGTTTGAGCATACACCTCAGGGGGATAATAGGACTGGTCATCTGCCTCTCAATCCTCCTCTGAAGAACTATCTATAACCAGCAAGATATCTGCTTCAGCTGGTAGCATTGTCTGCTCTGAAGACCTTGTTTTCGCTCCAGATTTCTCCATCACCAATTCAAATGGCTGATGCATAGGAAGAGCAGTTAAATATACAAACATTGTCGACAAAAGCAATGAGAAATACAAAAAAAGGACGGCATGATATAATTCACATATATGACGCTTCCCTAAACAGCATGGCATTGCATAATTCACATACATAATGCCTTGCAACAAGATAACATTGCATAATTCACATATATAATGTCTTGCAACAAGATGTCATTGCATAATTCACATATATGGTAATTAGACACTAAACAGGTGGCATTCACACAAAGCATGTCTAAACTAAGCAAATGACATAGCAATGCAAGATACCATACGCACGATATGAGCAACATAACCCTGCCAAGTTAGAGCATGCACCTCGGGGGGGGGGAATATGACTGGTCATCTGTCTCTGAATCCTCCTCTGCGGAGCTATCGGTAACCAGCAAGACATGCCCTTCGTCAGATAGCATTGTCTGCTCTGAAGACCTTGTTTCCACTCCAGATTTTTCCATGACCGTGCCGAATGGCTGATGCACAGGAAGAGTAATTGAATGTACTAAAATTGATGACAAATTTAACACGTAATAAAAAATGATGGCATGATATAATTCACATATAAGATGACTGGCTAACCAGGGTGGCATTGCAAAATTCACATATATGATGCCTGGCTAAACAAGATGGTATTGCATGATTCACATATACGATAAAGAAACTAAACAGATGGCATTGACACAAAGCATGTCTAAACTAAGCAGATGACATCTTTAATGTATACAGTAAGCAATGCAAGACACCATATGCATGATATTACCAACATCAGCATGCCAAGTTAGAGCGAAGACCTCATGGGGTAAATAGGAGTGGTCTTCTCCTTCTGAATCCCCCTCAAAATAGTTATCTTCCTCTTGATTACGATCTGAAATGGGTGGAGGGGGGCTGCCTTTGCGCCCATCATGGAACGACATCTGCATGAAATTTTATTGCCACGCAAGGCTCATCTCTTTTGCTCTACATGATCAGTTCCATTGTGTACAGTAACTGGCATGCATAGGAATAAAACATAGTGAGATTATGTAAGGAGTGCATGCACTAATCCAGAATGATGGTAGCAAACTGTGGATAGACCCAAAACCAACGATAGCGGGAAGATAATAGCTTTAGTTAAAAAATATAGATAATGGCTCCTTTAATGTTTGTTTGCACCCAACATGAAACTCATAGTAGACACCAGAGATTAACCAGATAGTAGACAGATAGTACTGATTGCTGCCCCAATATGTTCCCCACAACCATTTAAAAACTCAAGTTGCAGCATTAGTTTGGACCTGACTTGAAATCTAATAGGTGAACACGACGATAATGTAGCATGTCATCATATTAAGCGACGCATAACATAAGCGGACACGGAATAGTGCGACCTCTCTTGCGGACCCGTGTAGTCCTCAAGGTCATCTGCTCAGTTGATGATGGTAATGCAGTTGTCGTGGCTGCCGGCAGCGGGGAAGAAGATCTGAGGCGGCGAAAGATAGTCTGGAGAGCGGATCCCTGCTGTGGTGAACCCTTCCGTCATTGGAGCAGTTGAGCTGGGGTGGAACACAGCGCCGCACGAGCAGGACAAACCACACAAGGTTTTCTTTGACGCATATCTGTAACAGAAGTAATTGAGTGAGGGCTTGTTTGAATTTGAGGATTCTAACAATGCAGGGATGGGAAATAGACAGGAATAGGATAGGAATGCATGTGCAAAAAAGAGAATTTAAAAACACAGGATTTCTGCCAATCTGGATGTTTGATTCACAACAATTGGAAGATCACAGGATGCAAAAAAGCATGGTGAGATTAAGTCAAACCACAAGAAAATGTACTGTTATAATGCTATTATGCTACTATCTCTTAGTCTCGTGCTTGATGAATAGGAATATGAAAAGGAGGGCAAGTGGAAATTAGAATTCCTACGGCTTTTCTTTCAAGGAGACACTAAAGGAACAAATCCTACAGTTTTCCTTTGCACCAAATTCATGAAAAGTAGTACCATAGGAAACTTTCCAATTCCTCTATTTTTCATTCACTTTTCCTTTCAAGCACTGGCGATTCTAGTAGGCAGGCTTGAGCAAGGAAAATCCTACACTAAAAAAATGTTTTTGTGCTACTTCTATTACTTTGGACCCAGGCCACTGCCATACTAGCTCAATCCCCAGCCCCATCGACAAATGCACAGCTCAAACTCGCAGAGATAAATAATGATGGTGTTCAAGAGAGTCCATCACGGATAGCTAAGTTGTCTGGTACCTCACTGCTTGTCATATAGTAGGATAAAATAATTGTTTTTGCCATTACTATGAGTGCTCAGTGGATAATATATATAACATGTAGAGTAAAAAAGAGATGCAACAAGTGCACAACCTCTTTGGTGAAGCCATGTCGATCTCAGCATGATTGGGTTGGCGGTGAGGATGCTCCAAATGACTTGGCTGTCGGAGGAGGAAGAAGATCTTAGGCGTGCGGAGATGGAGCCCGAGGTATCGCTCATTGTGATGGAGGGTTTCAATCGTTGCAGCAGCTCCGTGAGTTGTACGACGCCGAGCACAAGCGAGACAAGAGAGACAATGTTAACCTGAGTGGAATTCTAATAGCATCTCCAATACATGACGTAAAATACATAACCACAAAGTGCTAGATGTAAAATACATCAGCGGCTCATCTCTGAACTTAACTGTCAAAACTAAATTTAACTGTCGAAACTGAACTTAACCGTCAAAACTGAATTTTGCTGTTGAAACTGAATGCACTAGCAAGGTGAGGCTACACGTCGGTCGACCGACTTTTTCATCTCTGGTCAGTCGATTTTGCAGCCGTTGGATACTAAATCAAGGGCCCGCGGTTCATCTTCAACCTCCACCCCCCTGAGCCGCCAGCCACCACCGGCCAAATAGCAGCTCCCCGCCGCCCGCGGCCGGTGGTGCGCCGCCCCGCCCGCCCCGAAAACACTCCCCACCGCCAGTCCGTCGCCGCCCCGGCCATCCCTCTAGGCCCCCCCGTGCCGAGCTTTTTCTCCGGCAATCCCCACGCCACTACCCCGCCACCGCTCCCACCCTGAACCCTAAGATACATAGTGGGGTACCTCTCCGGCGAGCCCCCCTCCCCGCAGCGGCTGGTTCTTCCTTCACCCTAGCGAGCCCCCCACCCCCGAAAATCTACGGACCCAATAGTCGATTCAGTCGACTGAAATGTAGCTAAATCGGAGTAAGAGCAGACCAGGCAGGGGACCGAGAGCAAGAGCAGAGCAGCAGCGCGAGCGAGAGCTAAAGCAGCAGCAGCTCCTACTGATGTGGACGTCGCCGCCGAGGCAGCGACACCGTGGAGGAAGTGGTCGGCGACACCGCCGTGGATGGAGCCGCGCCGTGTCGGCTCGGGACCGAGCACCGGCAGCACCGTGAGATCGAATCAAGAAGAAAATGCGGCGATTAGTGTAGAACCTCCTTGGTGGTGCCGATTAGGCCGCAACTTCATCCGAGGAAACGGTGATGATGATGCTCTTCCGGTGGTGCAGGTGAAGACGGCGGTGTGGGAATGGAGGTGGCACGAAAGATGAGGGGAACGTCGGGGCAGCTCCTTGGAGGTGGAGGACGGGGTGGCTGAACCGGCGGGATGACGAGATCGACGATGGATCCTCATCCAGTACGGTGGATGAGGGACGTCGAGGTGTTGCTGTGGACGACATCGTCAGGGAAGAGGCTCCGGCTGTGTTGGGGATATTACCACTAGGTGTAAACCGGCCAAGCTTGGGCCGGATTAACTCCGCTAGTAGTGTAATCATGGAAAGGCCCAAGGCCTGTAGGTGGTTTAGAACTTGTAGCCGTAAACCGGCCTAATGTATAACTTGTATTGTAAGTTAGGAATAGAGAGATACCAACCGGGATACGAGTATGAACCGGTTGGGACTCTGCAAACCGACGGGCGTCACCCGTGTATATAAGGGGACGACCCGGCGACGGTTCAAAGGGAGACAACCACAACTCGAGCCTAGGCGAAGCTTATTTGCTCCCTAGCCATCGAGACTACATCAATTCCATCACAACTAGACGTAGGCTTTTACCTTCATCGAAGGGGCCGAACTAGTATAAACCCTCGTGTCTTTGTGTCCGCTTTAACCCCTGCAAGTAAACTCGTAGCGATGGCTCCACGACTAAGTCCTTATGCTAGGACATCTGCCGTGACAAATCCACGACAGTTGGCGCCCACCGTGGGGCTATCGCACGATGGTTTGACGATCTTGGAGGGCAAGCTCAAAGGACTCGAAGGCTACGTCGTGGGCCGGATGACCAAGAGTCGTCGCGGCCGGATCTACATCGACGATGCTGGATGGGGTCCCGAGGCCGATTCAATCGAATATGGATACCGGGTCCCGTTCGGCGGCATACACGTTTTCATCGGCAAGACCAGAGGGCCTGGGCCGGAGCCAGACACCTGCACCGATTTCGTTGAGACGGCTCATCGCGCACGACCAGCCCGGGCTAAACCGGCCGTGAAGCATGTCTTCGTTGGAGCTACCCATGGAGGGGAGTATGATGCCGGTTCAGAGTACGGTAGCGAGACCGTCGTTTACTCCGGCGATGAATCTTCAGCGGGAGAGACCGAGTCATTGTACCAGCTGCAGGATGGTATGATCAGGGGCTGTTCCGATGGTGACAGTATTCCGGACCCCCCAAGCCAGCTAAACCGGATCGGCGTGTTCATGGCCGGCACGCAGGCCGCAAACCTCTCTTCAACCGCAGCAGCAATGCTTTCCGGTTCAGCAGCGGCAGCAGGGGCAGGAGGCCCGGTGCGACCGCCGGTTCAAGTTTTGTCAGATCTGTTTGATGCGCTAGCAGCGCTCATGGCGGAGGATAACCCAGCAGATCAGGAGGCTCATAACGCAGAAATTGCGAAGGTGAGAGAGCAGATCACGCAAGCCAAAGCGGATCTAGCGGCAGAGAAGGAGCGCATGGCCGCAGAGCGGGCCGCTTTAGATGCACAAGCTTACAGGCTCATGCTTGACCAGAGCACGTCGCAGGAGGTGTTAAGGCGGAAGTACAGATCGCGCCTGCCATCCGGATTTGACCCTAGAAACCTCTTTCAGACCCCCGGAGCCGGGCCCAGTAACCCGCCCCAGCACAGGGAGGTGAACCGGATTGAGGCACCAGGAGCAGGAGCAACGGTCCAACCGCGCCCGATGGAGCCCCCACAGCAGAATACGGTGATCCCTCCGCCGGTACAGACGCCCCCGGGCCATTACTCCAACCCTATGGACAACCTTGTTGCGGCTCTTTGCACGATTGAGGCGATCCTATCGAAGGAGATTCCCCTGGCGGTCGAGACACGCCGGGTTAAGGAGCTTCTCCGGACTGCACTAAACCAGCAGGAAGCATATTCATACAGCCGCGATCGGATTCACTCTACGCCCCGTCCAAGCCGGAGCTACAGCAGGCGCATGGATGAACCGGCCCTATCAAGTAACGCGCGGGACCGTGAAGCAGCCCGAGGCAATAACCCGATAGGCAGCGCTCGTAATGCTCAGGAGGTGGTGGATCGGGCCCGGGCACGCAGGGAGGCCGAGTTAGCAGCACAGGGTGATGCGGGTCAACACACGCCGGTTCGCCCTACCTCCTTCACCGGACCAGGAGTCACCTCCGCTCTGGGAGTACCCTGTTTAATCCCCGCTCTACGCAATGTGCGTCTGCCTAAGGATTTTAAGGGCCCGCGCAAGGTGCCAAATTACACCGCAGATCTATCCCCTGAAGCGTGAGTTGAGAGTTACGAGATGGCCATGGAGATGCTAGATGTTGATGAAGCAGCATGTGCAAAGTACTTCACCATGATGATGGAGGGCACAGCCCGTACCTGGTTGAAAAGCTTGCCGCCCAATTCTATCAGCTCGTGGGGTCAGTTACGGGCCCAGTTTATCCAGAATTTCAAGGATACATGTAAGCAGCCCAAGTCCATAGTAGACCTGGCGGCTTGCGTTCAGGAAGAAGGAGAATCAATAACCCGTTGGGTACGCCGCGTGTCTGAGATTTTGCACTCCTCGGACCGGATCAATGCTGACTCGGCGATCATCACATTGGAAGGCAACTGCCGGTTTGAGCCTCTGAAACTTAAGTTGGGACGTATGAAGCGGTTCTGCAACGATACGGGAACCCTCATGACCGCTTTGGTAAAATATGCCGATTCAGACAGTACCAAGGATCCTGAAGCAGATGATGACGAAGCAGGGAAGGGAAAGAAGAATGGCAACTCCAAGCAGCAGCATTTCAAACCGGCAGGTCATGGAACCGGGGGCAAGCGCAAGGCTGATGATTTCGTAGCCAACACTAATGCGCAGGACAGAGGCCCGCGGCGCAGAGGCAAGGCGAATCGGGGTCCAAATGCTGGTGCAAACCGTTTGAATTACTTGTTGAATCAGCCTTGTCCCAAGCACGGGACGAAAGAAAACCCATCGAATCATCTTTGGAAAGACTGTTCTATTATGCAAGAGTTCAAGAATTCCGATGCTTTCCGATATGATCAGGGATCAGGTGGTGGTTCAGGATCCGGTTTTCATGGGCCGGGTCAGGACGGAGCTTCCGGTTCAGGACATAACCAGGGCAATTTCAATAACCAGAGTAATCAAGGTAGCCAGCAGCAGCAACAACAGTCAGGCTATCAGAGCCAGCCAAAGCAGTTGAATGGTGGGCAGTATCATGTTTTCACAACCAGCTTGGACAAGCGGGATCGGAAGCTTCACAAACGGGCAGTAAATTCTGTTGAACCGGCTTTGCCATGGTATTTGCGTTGGTCAGAACAGCCTATCGTATGGAGCAGAGAGGACCATCCCCCCCGGGTTGATAATCCGGGTCAGCTGGCTTTGGTAGTAGATCCCCAAGTTGGGGGCTATAAGTTTACTAAGGTACTTATGGATGGAGGAAGCAGTATCAATATATTGTACTATGACACTTTCCATCGCATGGGTCTCACGGATAAGGATCTCAGACCGTCCAATACGGTGTTTCATGGTGTAGTACCAGGCAAGTCTGCTTATCCTATTGGTAAGATAGCCCTGGATGTGGCCTTTGGAGATGAGCATGATTCCCGGTCTGAAAAGCTAACTTTCGAAGTGGTGAAAATCCGGAGCCCATACCATGCCTTGTTTGGACGGCCGCTTATGCTAAGTTCATGGCACGACCTTGTTATATCTACTTGCAGCTCAAAATGCCGGGTTACAAAGGTACAATAACGGTGCATGGAAGCCGCCGAGTCGCTTTGGAATGTGAGGAAGGAGATGCAGCTTATGCAGAGGCGGTCTGTGCCACGGAGGAGTTGAAATTTTATAAGGACAATGTTGATCCGGCAGATATGACCCCTCTGAAGAAGCCTACTACGGAGCATGAATCGGATTTGAAATTCAAATCGGCAGCCGAAACCAAGCTTGTTGACTTTGTGCCAGGCGATTCGTCCAAGCAGTTCACATCGATGCCAACTGGATCCTAAATAGGAAGGCGCGCTCATCGAAGTTCATCCGTGAGAACCGGACATCTTTGCATGGTAGCCATCGACATGCCGTGTACCGAGGGAACTCGCCGAGCACACACTTAATGTGGATCCTAAGTATAAACCGTGAAACAGTTCCTCCGCCGGTTTAATGAAGAGAGACGCAAGGCCATTGGGAAAGAAGTAGCGAACTTCCGCAGCTGGCTTTATCATCGAGGTGTTTCATCCGAGTGGCTTGCTAATCCGGTGCTGGTCCTTAAGAAAACGGCACTGGCGATGTGTGTGGACTACACAGATCTTAACAAGGCTTGTCCAGCAGATCCTTTTGCTCTCCCGCATTGATCAGATTATTGATGCCACGGCAGATGTGGCGTTTAAGCTTTTGGGCGATATTCGGATATCATCAGATCAAGATGGCAGTCAAGGACCAGGAGAAAACGGCGTTTATAACTCCCTTTGGAGCCTTCTGCTATGTATCTATGCCTTTTGGGCTCAAGAGCGCCCAAGCTACTTATCAGCGGTGTGTACAGAATTGCTTGCATACACAGATCGGCCGCAATGTGCATGCTTATGTGGATGACATTGTGGTGAAATCAAGACAGAAGGAGACGCTGGTGGACGATTTGAAGGAGACCTTCGACAACCTGCGCATTTATAAGATGATGCTTAATCCGGCCAAGTGTGTTTTTGGTGTTCCGGCTGGCAAGTTATTGGGGTTCCTGGTGTCTAACAGGGGAATCGAGGCCAATCCGGAGAAAATTAAAGCGATCACCTCCTTGGCTAAACCGGCGCATCAACGATGTTCAACGCTTAGCGGGCGGATTGCGGCATTGAGCGGTTTATCACCCGCCTCGAGAGAAGGCTATTCCTTTATACCAGATGCTGAGGAAAACAGATCATTTCGTCTGGAGTCCAGCTGCGGACGAAGCTTTCGAGGACCTAAAGCGGCAATTGGCCAATCCGCCTGTCCTTGCGGCTCCGGTCGACAAGGAACCGCTGTTATTATATGTGGCAGCCAATGCACGAGCGGTGAGCGTAGCCATCGTGGTAGAGCGCAAGGAGGCAGGGAAGGAATATCCGGTTCAACGGCCGGTTTATTATATCAGTGAGGTACTTATTGAGTCCAAGCAGAGGTATCCGCATTGGCAGAAGCTAGTCTATGGTGTTTTTATGGCCAGCCGAAAGCTGAAACAGTATTTCCAAGGGCATCCTATTACAGTGGTTAGTTCAGCTCCTTTGGGTGATATCATACAAAACCGGGAAGCGACTGGCCGGATCGCAAAATGGGCCATTGAGCTTGGGCCACATGGGCTCAAGTATACACCACGCACAGCAGTGAAATCACAAGCACTTGTTGATTTTATTAATGACTGGACGGAGTTACAAGCACCGGAGGAGAAGCCAGATCATACATACTGGACTATCCACTTCGATGGATCCAGCAGTTGAAGGCTCGGGGTGGAGTCGTGTTAACTTCCCCACGAGGTGATAAGTTTTGTTACGCTTCTCCGCCTAATGTTCCCTTGTACTAATAATGCAGCTGAGTACGAAGCCTTGCTCCATGGTCTCCGGATGGCTAAGGAGATGAACTTAAGCGGGTTAAGTGCTTTGGTGACTTCGGACCGGTGGCGCAGCAAGTATCCGCACTTGGGACTCTAAGGACCCCTCATGGCTGCATATCGACGAGAGGTGGATAACATTGCAGGGTGCTTCAAGGGATATCAAGTGGATCATGTGGATCGCCGGAAGAACGAAGCGGCAGACGCTTTAAGCCGTTTGGGTTCTCAGCGTAAACCGGTTCCCCCTAATGTCTTCCTCGATATCTTGCACAACCCGTCGGTTCAGCTCCCTGGTGAAGCGGATTTGGCAATTCCTGACCCGGAGGCCCAGTTGGTGGCAGCATTACATGCTATTCCGGATTGGACGGTGCCTTATCTTGCATATATGACTCTAGGAGAATTGCCAGACGATGAGGTTCTGGCCAGGCAGGTAATCCGGCGCTCCAAGTCTATGCCGATTATTAATGGTGAGTTGCATCATTGCAGTGTTTCAGGGGCGTTACAACGCTGTGTTTCCCCTGAGGAAGGTTGCGAAATTTTACGAGAAATCCATGAAGGGGATTGTGGGCATCATGCCGGTTCAAAGTCCCTGGTGGCGAAGGCATTCCGTCATGGATTTTACTGGTTAACTGCTCATGCTGATGCAGAGGACTTGGTCAAACGGTGCGATGGGTGTCAGAAATTCTCCAGACGTGCCCATGTACCGGCACAAGAGTTAAGGATGATCCCAATAACGTGGCCGTTTGCAACATGGGGGCTGGATATGGTTGGGCCTTTTAAGCGATCCAAAGATAAGAAGACCCACCTGTTAGTGGCAGTGGACAAGTTCACTAAGTGGGTTGAAGCGAACTCGTCGAGAAGTGTGATGCGGCAACAATGCTGCAGTTCATCAAAAAGGTGATTTTCCGGTTTGGCTTTCCACACAGTATCATTACTGACAATGGCACTAATCTGTCCAAGGGAGCTATGAAAGAATTCTGTGAACGTGAGCATATCCGACTTGATGTATCATCGCTGGCGCACTTCATCCAACGGGCGGCGAGCGTGCTAATCAGAAATCTTGCGAGGTATCAAACCACGGCTTCGGTTCCATTGCGAGAGAACACCGTGGTGCTGGGTTGAAGAGCTCCCATCGGTACTATGGAGTATCAATACTACGCCAAACCGGCTCATCGGTTACACGCCTTTCTTCATGGTTTATGGAGCGTAGCAGTTCTCCCGGTGATATCCGCACGATTCGCCCGTGTAGCGGCTTATGTTGAAGCGGACAATGAAGCGGCACGACAGATGCTTTGGACCCATTTGGATGAGGAGCGTGATATGGCAGCCGCCGGTCGGTGATTTACCAAAAAGATCTTCGTCGTTATCACAATCGCGGGTTAAGACCAGAGCCTTTCAGGAAGGAGATTTGGTGCTTCGTCTCATCCAAGACCAGACAGATATGCACAAGCTATCCCCGCCTTGGGAAGGACCCTTTGTGGTCAGCAAGAATCTGCACAATGGTTCCTACTATCTGGTTGATATTCGAGAGCATAAAGACTCACGTACATCAGAGGAAGAGACCAATAGGCCGTGGAATATAGCTCATCTTCGACCTTACTACACATGAGTCATCGGCTCAGTTTATGTACATAGCATAACAATGTATATATTATCTTGATATAATAAAATCAGGGCCTCAGCCAAAGCGGGGTCTCTGTCTTTCTTTTCATGCGTGGTTACATGGAGTGTTTCTGTTTTTAAAGCGGCCTCCGGTTTACCCCTTGACAGTTATATTTATCACTTGGGGGCTTGGTCGTATCTGAACCAATGCAACACTTTTTGATAGGCGTAAGCCACCAGATCATTTGGGGACACGGTCATGTCTGAACCGGTCACGCCTCTTGGTCGGCCAATAGGGCCAGCGTCACTTGGAGGCTTGGTCGAACCCGAACCAATGTCATGCCACTTGGCCGGCGTACTCGCCACGAGTCTTTTGGGGACCTGGCCGACTAGCACCATCGCTACACCTTCGGGGGGCTTGGTTGCGTCTGACCATGGTAATGCCATCTGACCAGCTCCATGCAGCTTTCCTTTTGCAAAGAGTTATTGCCTTTGTTGCCATATTTGGTATTTGATTTTTGTTGCGTTTCCAACTCGACGAATATTTTTATCCGGTTTAGCTGTCAGTAGCAAACTGACAGTGCACGGTTTGGTATTGCACTGAAGTTTTTATTTTTCCGGTTTTCCTACTTCCGGTTCACCCTTATGGAGAAACATGGGGGCTTGTGTTGATTCAGCACGTTTTATGAGGAAGTTATTATTTCCCCGGATGGACATGGTTGCTTAAAGGCTTCCGCTTCAAGATTGGCTACGCCAGCTTCATGCCCAAGTATGGCAGGTATTTGTATCACATATTAATTGATTTTCCATACACAAAATCTATTGGATGCCATAAACCGGCTGGCGGTATCACCGCCGCCGAGGTTCAATCTTTTGGTTGCAGGGGGAGTGAATCAAATAAAAGTTTCCTCGATGCACGAAGGCATACCCAGGCAGTAAGTTTTAACTAAGGCTATTACAAGGCAACACACAGTGCCCGAATGAGATCGTTGTTTGTTGAGATAAACCGGCTACCGGTTCAAAACTATTCTTCATCTTCCGCCGCTTCAGCATCCTCGTCCCTACCCATCGGCTGGAAATCCACAGAAGTCCAGTCGATTCCCATCAGCGCTTGGAAAACAGCCTCTTCGTGAATCAGAGATGATGGTTCAATGTCAGGAGCGTAAGTGTGCTTACGGATTGGAGGGATCAAGTTTTCCGGCTCAAAGGTTGGAGCGGAAATACGCTTGTTCTGCTCATTGTATTGGGCTTGGTAGTGCTCCAAATCGGCCTCTTCTGCCAATTGACAAGCCAGTGGGCGTACCGCACGGTTTATTGCACGCAAGTCCTCTTCGTTAAAGTCCGAGCCGTCCTCCTTCACACTGGGATAGCCTTGAGCTGCTTCCACAGGATCAAAATCCGCACCTGTGCTTTAGCTCGGATCAAGGCATTGATGGCTCCGGTTCGGGCAGCGGATTTCTTCACCTCTTCAATCCGGGAAGGAACGATGGATAGCCGGTTCAAGGTGTCTTGGATCAGGGACGGCGCCGGGTTATTATGTGACATTGTGGTAATAACGCGCTGGGCTCCGGTATATAGCTGCTCCACTAGAGTGTAGACAGCTTTCAGTTTTTTCCGTACGTCATTACCCAAGTGCCCAACGCGTGTGCCTGCATATGATGACAGGATACTTTAAACCGGAGTACTGGTGAAGCAGGAAAAGCATATTGCACTTATTAACAGGGAACTTACCGAAGATGGCTGCCGTCATAGAATGCACTTGCCGCTTCACGGCTGTGAGATCATCCACCACCGGTTTAAGGGCAGCTTCAGCATTCTCGGCCCGTTTGAGCAAGTTGGCCTTTTCGGTGGCCCAGACCGCCTGTTCCTTCTTCATACTTTCCTTCAACTGTTCTGCAGCAGTCAAGGCGCTGGTTAGCTCCTTCTTGGCTTGGTCTGTCTCGGCTGCTTTGGTTTTCAAGATGACACGTAAATCGGCGATTCGATCATCTTTGATTTTCACCTCACTGTGCATATGATCAGCCAACAATTCAAGTTAAAGTCTCAATCATACAACACAGTTATATGCTTGACACTTGGGGGCTAATGTACCTTCAATTTTTCTACTGCTAATACATGGCAAAGTCCCAAGTTCAATACGTGTATTCAACTCGGCACTTGGGGGCTAATGGCTATTTGATTCTATTACAGTGTCGACAAGAAGTTTTTGAAGTACCGGTTTAGGTTTACATACTTAAACCGGCCCTGGTGGTTATGAGGGAAGATTGCAAAAGTCTATCAAAGCAAATTATCAAGTACCAGTTTGATCAAAGATTGCAAACCGGCCCTTGGGGGCTACAAGGATTACTATATCGGTAATAAGGAAAGGAGCGTTACCTCAAACTTGTCTCTCATCAGTTTCACCAAGCCAGCTTCATAATCACGGCTACTGTAAAGCCGGTTCAGATATCCGGAATGAAGGTCTTGGGCGCTCATAGCGGCATAAGTTTCCAGCTCTACATTCCATTTTCCTTTGTTAAAAGCGGAAGAGTCCTCCTTCACAGTGTGCCGGGTTAGAGTTGCAAAGATTCCCGGCTCGTAATGGCCTGCTCGAAGATTACCACGTCATCATCTTTCGATTCGACGGATCGTGTAGGCACAGATTGTTTTGGCGGACTGTGAGGCTCTTGAACCGGATATTACTAGCAGGTGGATCAACAGACATTGAGACATCCATAGGTCTCTCCTCAGGAATAACATCTTCTTGAACCGGAGGATCAGTTGGAATATCTTCAGAAGCAACATTTTCAAGATCCGGTGCCCGCTCATGATCTGAAGCGGCAGTTTCTTCAGCTGTTTTCTCCAAACGAGCTTTCTTGCTGGGTTTCGGTTTGGTTCTGAAGAAACAAATGATTCAGAAATAAGACATATACATTACAGAAGAAATTGACAAACATATGGCCGTTTTAACTTACCCGACAGCTATCTTCAGCGGTGGTAGTTGAGTGGCTGACGATTCGCCAGATGATGAATGAGAGGTGACCTGATAATCGGAGTCGGACGGATTAAGAGGTTGACGGAATAAACCCGCTTTGGAATTCAAGGTAATAAAAAGGTTGGAAACCTCGGTGCGGCGCTTTCGAGCCGGGCTGTTTGGTAAACCGCGAAGTAACTACCGTCCGCCGTCTTGCGGGTTGTGCGGCGGGCCTCATGCTGTTGTGTCTTCATAAGAAGTTTGGGATCCAAGTGAGCAAGAGGGTGAGAAAAGTTAACTTTCCGGTTTGCCCGGCGAAATTTTGGTGAAGGCAAATTTGTTGAATCGGAAGAAAGAATAGTTACCTCAGCAAATCCTGCGTTGCTGGCTTCAGCGTCATCCTGACAAGCATCGTCATCAATAAGACGTGTAAAAAACAAGCCAAGAGAATCAAGTTCCGGATTACCCACATCGTCGTCGATGGCCGGATCAGACGAAGCCATGGTTTTCCTCTTGTGGGCGGATTTCTTGACAACCTTTGTTTTGGGCCGGGTTTGCCGCCCAGCTTTGTCCGCTTTGTCTTGAGAGAGTTTTTTACTCCAAAACGGATTATCACCCTGGATCAGAAATAATTGAGAGTTGGAAGTATGAAAGCAATAGCAGTATTTAATGATGACACAGTCAGAAACTTACCGCAGGAGGTGCGTTGAAGGTGCAGTAAGGAGCCAAGCCGGTTTGGGCACAAAGGTGCTCCGGTTCATTCAACATCTTCCGCACGGAATCCGTGACTTCATTTTCAGATAGTTCCAGTTTGGTGTGTCGGAGTGGGTCATCGACGCTGCCGGTATACTGGCACATCAAACCGAGCGCTGCTCGAGGCGATATGCCCCAGATAACCAGCAGCGTGCGGATCGATCCAGTCAAACCGTTGGCCATGAAGGCCCGAAGCTTGATAATTGTGGGCGTATTTGCTTCTTTCTTTGGCGATCGATCGTTGCGGAAAGGGATGAGTGTTGCTGAGCCGCTCTGGACGAAAACCAGGCAAAGGATTTTCACCTTCAGGAGAAGTGTCTTTGTAGTAAAACCAAGTCGCGTTCCACTCTTTGGGATGAGTATGGAGTTTGACGTGGGGATAAGTGATCTCCTTCCTCTTCTGGATAGCCATACCGCCCAACTCTGTATTGGGGCCGTCAGTGAATTCGGTGCGGCGGTTTAGGTGAAAGAGATCCCTGAACAGCTCAACAGAGGGTTCCTCCTGCAGGTATGCTTCGGACAGCACTTGGAAGTGGCACAGATTGGTAACAGAGTTGGGGCCAATATCTTGGGGCCGGAGTTGAAAATTGGCCATTACATCCCGGTAAAATTTTGACCCGGGCGGTTTGAAACCCCGGGCCAGGTGATCTGCGAAAACTACGACCTCTCCTTCCTGAGGCGTGGGAGGACACTCCTCTCCGGGAACCCTCCAATGGATTGTGTGTTGATCATCTAGAGCGCCGATCGATACCAGTTATTTTAACTGTGTCTCGGAGACACGGGAAGGAACCCAGTTGCACTCGTACACCTGTTTGGCCATCATATGATCTACAAAGAGGAAGGATCCGGTTTAAGAAGTTGCTTGTTACGGAGTGATTGGTTTAAATTATGATAAACCGGAGGCGGTTCCTATAAATCAACTTGTTATCAGATGATTTCAGACATGTTCCGGCGGTTCAACAAGGGGACTAATGGTATGCCGGTACCGGTTTAGCATTTCTTTTACCATGGTGAGTTAAACCGCCTAGTCTTGGCTTTGAAGGTAATTGAAGTCATGGACAGAAACAGGTTTCATAAAAGTTCATGTTTACTACGGATCAAACGCGGGTTTTCAGAAAACAGGAAAAGCATCGCGGAGGTAAAGAAGAAACAGGAAATGCACCATAAAGTGTATATGCAGAAGATCTATGGGATTAAGATGAGAAAGTGCAGCGGATACACAGGAGTCTTCGTCTGGTACAGAACAGGATTCATAGCATGGTTCAAAAGCTAGAAAGGTGAGAGCATACGAAGAACGTGGTATGAAGCTTGAACCCTAGAAACAGATCTAAGATGACGAACAGACTGAAGAAGGGTAAGAGATTTACCGGAAACGGAGGAGATGCGGAGCAAGACCGCAGTATTCTGGTCCGAACAGGTTGATGCAGCGGCCAACGTCGAAGCAGACGTTGATGACGACGACGGAGCTCCAAAGGCAGCGGCGCAAGGAAGAAGAAGAAGAGGAAGCGAAGGAAGGAACAGAATGACCCTTCGGTCCTATTTATAAAGCGATAAAACTAGGTCAAGCGCGTGAATCCGTGGACGGTCATTAAAGAAGGCGTTATAAAGGATAAACTTCAAGATGACGTCATGCGGTTTGATGACGAAGCAATGATGTCATGCCGGTTTACAGTGATCAGAAGCGATGACGACGTGACAATTTATTACACAAAGAAGATATCCAAGATGCAGGTTTTATGAAGAATTGACATGAACCAGTTCAAATCAATCTGGGGCCTAATGTTGGGGATATTACCACTAGGTGTAAACCGGCCAAGCTTGGGCCGGATTAACTCCGCTAGTAGTGTAATCATGGAAAGGCCCAAGGCCTGTAGGTGGTTTAGAACTTGTAGCCGTAAACCGGCCTAATGTATAACTTGTATTGTAAGTTAGGAATAGAGAGATACCAACCGGGATACGAGTATGAACCGGTTGGGACTCTGCAAACCGACGGGCGTCACCGTGTATATAAGGGGACGACCCGGCGACGGTTCAAAGGGAGACAACCACAACTCGAGCCTAGGCGAAGCTTATTTGCTCCCTAGCCATCGAGACTATATCAATTCCATCACAACTAGACGTAGGCTTTTACCTTCATCGAAGGGGCCGAACTAGTATAAACCCTCGTGTCTTTGTGTCCGCTTTAACCCCTGCAAGTAAACTCGTAGCAATGGCTCCACGACTAAGTCCTTATGCTAGGACATCTGCCGTGACAAATCCACGACAGGCTGGGTGGCAGACGGAGCAGGGTGTGGGGCTTCGTCGTGGGTTTTCGCAGCCTCGGTGTATGAATGGGTGGGCGGATGGGATGGCAGTGGGGAACCATGGCTTAGGGACGCGCTTGTCCGAAATGTGGGGTAAGTTACAAAAGTACCCCCACCGATTTGAGGTGGTTCTTTCGATTCAGTGGTACCACAGGCATTTCGCGTGTTGGGATTTCACAGGAGGTGGGAGTTTTCGCGCGCGTTGTAATTTAGAAATAGCAAGCCGCGGGTTGAGATGGAGGGAGTTGTCGGAGCACAACGAGACAAAGTTATATTTTAAATATTTTGGGCTAACAAGGCGCGGTTTGAAGAGGCGGGAGTTTCGCAGCATGACAGACAGAGACGCTAGCTTGATATTTTGGCATAACAAGGCGCGGCTTGAAATTTCGGGAGAACAAGCTTAACGTGCACACAAAAAAAAGACAATTTGCACCTCAACACGCACAACACACACACAAAGACCATTTAGACTAGAGTAAGGTACACGTGCATTGCACGCATGAGATTTGGCAACCAAATTATGAATAAATACCACATTATAGCATGTAAGCTTTGAGTCATATATGCATGATGTAGATGTTCGTTTAATTCTTATAGTTCATTTCATTCAAAATCATCTAGTTTTTATAAGAAAGCTAATCTATTTTAAGATTCATGGAATTGTGCGTTGTAAGACATAAAGTAAAAAACAAATAATGGCAAATCATGTAGAAAAACATTTGGGAAATTCTGATACAGAAGATTATAGAAGAAAGAAGAAGTGCTTGTGTTTTGATGTTTGTGCATTATGCTTAAGTTCAACCATGGAGTCTTCTAGATTATACATGTGGCAAAATCTGGTGGAATCTAGATGATATCCAACGGCCAGTAGTGCTCAAATTTTCCATCTTTGGACCATTGGATTCGCCTCATCCAACGACCATCTTTCAAAGTTAAAGTTACCCACACACAATATAAAAAATATAAAATATAATATATATAGGGGTATAGATATAGATATGTGATGTGAAAGCCACCCATCATCTCCAATTAGAATAGTGTGTCCATGCATGGATGCGACATGGCCAAATGATGTCTGCCATCGGTATCTCAAATTCAAATCAGTCTGACCTTGTTCAATGTGTATACATTACAACATGCTCGTTTCCAAACCACGCCGCGCAGATCTCCGTTATATTCATGCATGCATGGGTTTCAAACATCAGGATCTGTTATTCAAATATTTGAATTCAACTTTACATTGATTATGACCTCACCTAGTCTTCTACACCCACACAGTCGTCTTCTCTTTATAATTGTACCACTAACTTTCTCTCGTGCATGCATGCACACACACTACCGGTCGGCATTATCCATCGCACACGTGCAATCTTTTTCTTCAGGTCGGTCTCCCATGAAGGCACACACCCACACACATCCCCCTCTCCATCATAACGGGCATTCTTTATCTCTCACGCGTGCATGCGCAAAAATCGATGTTCCTCTATGTATGTGTGTATATAGCTAGGTCTTTCATAGTTTTCCACACAAACCGATCAATCGATATATCCAGTAAGGTCTCACCCTCTTTCCCACGTCCACATCGATCAATCTATACCTCTCTATATAGGATTAACACATATAGATAATACACCCACATTAATTATATATCCAACGTCCCCCTCTCATCATCCATGCCTTCCGCTTCATCTCTTAGACGCGCGCACAATGGCGAAGACAGGGGGGCAGTAAGGGCCCTGCCCCCCCCTAACATCACTATATATCGAGGCTAATATGAATGTGATCATTAGACAATTGCTGCTAAAATGGTTTAAGTTCATGAAATGACCCTCCTCGTAAAGGATTAGCAATGCTAAGCCCCCTAGCTCATTTATTTTTTATGGCTCCGCCACTGCGCGCAACAGCGCACGTTCTCGCCCCCTCTCTCTAAATATCGGTCTCGCACTTGTGCATTCCTTCATAGTCTCCCTCCACTCGGCCCCTCGCATCTTCTAGCCCCCACCGGATTTTGCCGCATGTACAATCTAGCAGACTCCATGGTTGAACTTAAGCATAATGCACAAACCTCAAAACAATAGTGGTTCTCTTTTGTTCTAGAATCTTCCGTATCATAACTTCCCAAACTCTTTTTCTAGCTGAATTGCCATTATTTGTTTTTACTTTATGCTTTACAAGGCACAATTCCATGAATCATAAAATAGATTCAGGGTTTCTTTGATTCAAAGGATTCTCAAAGGAATTTTGGAGGATTCTAATCATTAGGAATTTTTCCTCTTGGTTGTTTGATTCGTAGGATTGTAAACCATAGGAATTTTTCCATATGATTCATTTGCACTAGATTTCATAGGAAACATCCCATCCACTCAAACCTCTTTGAAAGAATTCTGTGTTTTTTCTATGCATAATCAAACACTCGTACAATCCTGTAGGATTCAAGACGACACTCCACTATAATCCCATGTTTTTCCTATTCCCGCGTTTTGGAAATCCTACGAATCCAAGAGCCCTAGCTTTTTATAAAAAATATTTGATTTTGAATGGGATGAACTATAAGAACTAACGAAGGTCTACATCACGCATATATGACTCAGAGCTTACATGCTATAGTGTGGTATTTATTCATAATTTGGTTGCAAAATCTGATGCGTGCAATGCACGTGTACCTTACTAGTACTTCGAGTATGTGCAAAACACGTAAATTAGAACTCCAATGGCACGCTACACAGTGTCTCTCTTACAGTTCATGAAGCCACGTGGCACATGTGGAGGCGTTGTCGCGACCTCCTTGCGTGGATTGATCACAGTGACGTGCTGCTGGTTCCAGAAGAATGTACTCGTCCTCCCTGAGCCATACTGGCGGTACATGCACGAAGCGAAGATGTGCACGCATGCCACACGCACTCATTCCCTCGCACGCACATCCGGGTACACAGGTGGACGCAATTTTGTACCAAGATCCACTCCATGTGAAAATTTGACGTGTGTAAAGTCGTTCACTTCATTGATGGTCAATTAATACAGCGCATGCAAATTGAGTGGACGTGAGGGCGGAAGAAAGACATTATTACTCCACTGCGCGCATGCGAGTAGTTAAATCATGGGTTGCTAGTAGTACTTCCATTGGTCTCCTTCGTATTTTGTGCCAATATTTGACAGTAACATAATATTTACGCATTTGAGCAGTGTAGTCTACTTGAAATTTATTTCCACTAAACTCATCGAGAGCCGTTTCGGGCCTTGATACATCCATTTTGCATCATGCTTTTATATCAATATTTAGTGCATTATGGGATGTTATTACACATTATATCTCAATACTTATGTCTATTCTCTCTTATTTTACAAGGTTTACCATGAAGAGGGGGAATGTCGGCAGCTGGAATTCTGGCTGGAAAAGGAGCAAATATTGGAAACCTATTCTGCACAGCTCCAAAAATCCTGAAACTCCACGGAAGTCAGTTTTGGAATTAATAGGAATTATTAGCGAAGAAACTACTAGAGGGGGCCCACACCCAGGCCAGGAGGGTGGGGGGCGCGCCCACCCCTACTGGGCGCGCCCCCTGTCTCCTGGGCCCCCTGGTGGCCCTCCAGTGCCCATCTTCTGCTATATGAAGGCTTTTACCCTAGAAAAAAAATCAGAGGCAAGCTTACGGGAGGAAACTCCGCCGCCACGAGGCGGAACCTCGGCGGAACCAATCTAGGGCTCCGGCAGAGCTGTTCTGCCGGGGAAACTTCCCTCCGGGAGGGGGAAATCATCACCATCGTCATCACGAATGATCCTCTCATCGGGAGGGGTCAATCTCCATCAACACCTTCACCAGCACCATCTCCTCTCCAAACCCTAGTTCATCTCTTGTATCCAATCTTGTATCAAAACCACAAATTGGTACCTGTGGGTTGCTAGTAGTGTTGATTACTCCTTGTAGTTGATGCTAATTGGTTTACTTGGTGGAAGATCATATGTTCAGATCCTTAATGCATATTATTACTCCTCTGATTATGAACATGAATATGCTTTGTGAGTAGTTACGTTTGTTCCTGAGGACATGGGTGAAGTCTTGCTATTAGTAGTCATGTGAATTTGGTATTCGTTCGATATTTTGATGAGATGTATGTTGTCTTTCCTCTAGTGGTGTTATGTGAACGTCGACTAGATGACACTTCACCATTATTTGGGCCTAGAGGAAGGCATTGGGAAGTAGTAAGTAGACGATGGGTTGCTAGAGTGACAGAAGCTTAAACCCTAGTTTATGTGTTGCTTCGTAAGGGGCTGATTTGGATCCATATGTCTAATGTTGTGGTTAGGTTTACCTTAATACTTCTTTTGTAGTTGCGGATGCTTGCAATAGGGGTTAATCATAAGTGGGATGCTTGTCCAAGTAAGGGTAGTACCCAAGCACCGGTCCACCCACATATCAAATTATCAAAGTACCGAACGCGAATCATATGAGCGCGATGAAAACTAGCTTGACGATAATTCCCATGTGTCCTCGGGGGCTCTTTTCTCATTATAAGAAATTGTCCAGGCTTGTCCTTTGCTACAAAAAGGATTGGGCCACCTTGCTGCACTTTATTTACTTTCATTGCTTGTTACCCATTACAATTTATCTTATCACAAAACTATCTGTTACCTACAATTTCAGTGCTTGCAGAGAAAACCTTACTGAAAACCGCTTGTCATTTCCTTCTGCTCCTCGTTGGGTTCGACACTCTTACTTATTGAAAGGACTACGATAGATCCCCTGTACTTGTGGGTCATCAGGACACGAAACCAAAACCTTCAATTAATCTTTACCTTGTTCCCATCACATTCGAAAGCCTGCTCACACCTACTAGTACATACCAAACCTGAACGTGTTCCCACTATGCAGGCATTAGTACTAGTGCTTGTACTTAGGTTATAAAAAGGGGAACTACCTAACCGAAAATTACTCTACCTTTCCTCCTCATAAGTGCTTCTTCTTCGTCCGTCCTTGCCATGGCCGGTGAGCAGAGCTCTAGGTAGAGAACTACTCGTAACAAGGGAGCGGCAACCAAGGCCGCGGAAAAAAAAGAGAGGGCTCGCTGCCGCGTAGAGACCTCGAAAGATCTCTCACGGGAAGGTGATGGCTCCCAGGAGCGCCCTAGCCACGGAGGCGAACATGCCGAGCCGGCGGCGCTGGAGTCGTTATCCCTCTACGGCATGCCCGATCAGCTCAATAAGCACCTCAATAAGCAGAAGGAGTTCATCCAAGGCTTGGTGGAGCTGCTGGAGGAGAGCCTCGACGACATGCCAACTGAGCTCAATAAGCAGGGGGAGTTGACCGCTGGCTTGGTGATGCTGCTGAAGAAGAGCATTGCCTCGGAGAAGAAGGCGACCGGCGAAATCCTACGACTTCAGGAGGACAAGGCGAAGCTCTGCCACGAGATCGACCTATTGAAGGAGAAGAACGCCGGCAGGAAGAAGCTGCATGAGAATAGTAGTTCCTCGATGAAGATGCTGCAGGCCCTCGTCATGGAACAGAAGGAGGAGTTGGCGAAGCTCCGCATCGAGCACCCGACTGCTGTCAAGGTACGTAATGCGGCCGTGGAATAGATGATGAAGGCTCGCATCGACAAATCCCGCGTCATGGACAGAATGAAGAAGATGGTGCGGACTTTGATGGAGATCAAATGGCTGTTCATCTACCTTTATCCTTGGAAGGCCATTGGACATGATTTGATCCGACGTTGAATAATCAAGAATTTCCCTATCTTTTTTACCATGCGCAAGGAGATGGATGTCATGGAGGCGATGAAGAAGCAGTTACGACTCCGCGGTGAATTAGGTCATTTGGGGTGATAATCTTCCTTCTTCTTTTGCTCCTGTGTTTCATCTTTTGCTTCGGGTGTTTCGCCGCACGTGTCACGTTCTCTGCGAGGCATGAATAGAACAATGCTTTTTTTTGAGGGAATGAATAGAACAATGCTAACAATGAGATGACTAGCAAATTAGATCATTTTTTATCGCCATATGGCACTGGGCTGCCGTGTTTCATTCCAGTTGAGATAGTTAGCATGAACTTTGCTTTACTTTTATTTTTTTGTCCGCTTGCGAGCTGTAAGACGACTTTGTGATACTTTGCGACTTCTTAATAATATGGATACATGCATCGTTATGATGCAGAGGCCGGGGGTACGCCTCCATTTCCCCAAAAAAAGTACTACTCTAGTGGAAAACTTGAGTATACCGCACTGTTCTTTGCTCCTCCTCAGGTCGTCGGCGCATTTATACGAGCAGTCAAATCACAAGGCCCTGCCTTCCAGTAGTAATGAGCCATCAAATCCTAAAGGCCCTCACCTCTCGTGAAACCGACCAAGCTAGCCTGCCCCGCCCTCTAGCCTTTTAAAAAATGTATACTTTTGTACAGTAGTAGTATCGATGGATTGCGGCATGGAGCAAAACTTGAAATTAAAAAAAAGGTGGTACATATAGAGAGCGCTCGTCGCCAAATTATGCATATAGTACTATTAGAAAGGCTAGTCGCAATAATGGTGTCCAGCACAACCCACCCCTCAAATAAAACTAAGCATCCTGGAATTCTTTGACAAAACTAAGCACCCTAAAATTCTTTGACAACTAAATTGTTGGCTATATGATGTTGGCCATATATATTGTACGTATATAATGTGAAGAAACGAGTGGTAGTACTATACCAACTAAAAGATGAAATGTAAGAAATACTAGTATGTACGTACTGAAGAGTTAAAGTAACGAGAAGAAACATAACATAGTTCTGCTGGGGGCTCAGCACAACACACCCCTCAAATTAAATTAAGCACACCTGAAATTAAACTTTGCAACTATTCCGATAGACACTGCATTAGAACCACCATGAGAAACGACACTGCCACCTTACTCGGAGTCCTCGTCCACGTCCTCGACTTCGTCCTTGTCCCTCTTCCTCTTGGCCGATACTTCTTTGCTTGAACCGCACACTTGGCTCTTGCTCTTCTTCCAACCCTTGTGGATATTGAAACAAAGGTAGCCATCCATTGTAGCATAGTGGATGTGGTCTATATCTAGTACATTCCGTTGCCATGCATGACGATGAAACGTGTATGGAGGTTTCTCCAGTTTCCGTACGAAGGATGAACCATGGCTTCTGCCAGGGTCAGCATTGAAGGCTGACGAGAGGACAGCAACCAATTCTTCTGGAGGTCGAAGGGGTTGCCTACAACGAGGCCTATCTGACCCAGGACTTCTTTGTCGTTCCTAAAGTCTACAGTAACAAATTTGACTAGGTTTCTCTCGAGGAAGTCCTTAAAATCCAGGCATTCAACGTCGGCATGGCATATGTGGTAGACCAAGCATAAGTCATGCACGCAAACCTGGATCACAGTAGGCTTCTTCCTCTCTTCGTCCTTTAGATCCTTCTCTCATCCCAGGACTGTGGTGTACTCAACATCTAGCCCAGTGACCCACTCATCATCTAAATTTTTTAACATGCGTCAGAAGCGAGAAAGGCATTCTTTCACCGTCGCGGAAGAACGGGTGTAGATGACGTCGAACTCATGCCGGTGATGGTTATAACCTTGTACTCATCGCCGATCATGGAGATTTTGGAAGCCATGGATTTGGGAGGAGGGTTAGGATTAGTGGAACTGCCGTAATGTGAAAGGACGGGACGACTAGGAGCAAACCACCGTAATATTAAAGGACGTGTGGGGACGAGTAGGAGCGAACTGCCAGCGTGCGAACGGCAGGGTAGTGGCTTTCCATTCTCCCATGATACGGGCTTCCGAGAGCCCTTGGATCTGAGATCGAATGATTGCATGGCGTGATTCTAGACCTATGGGTGAATATCCTATCCTGGAGGGTTATTCTGCAAATTTTCAGCAACTTAGCATGCGACCATTTGATCTCAGATCCAAGGGCTGCCAGCATCCCGTATCATGGTCGCGCCTACCACGACCGTCGCATCGCTCGCACGGTCGTGCCCTTGGAGATTTAACATGGTGGGTTAGGCTATCTTCAATTGGCATGTCATACATAGTCATCACTTAGTCACTCATACTACAACAAGGTTAGCTATAAGGTTGGCTATAAGTGTATTTTTTTACTTCTCTCTATCTCTTTCTTCGTACTCCCTCCGTCCCATAATATAAGAACGTTTTTGACACTAGTGTAGTGCCAAAAACGTTCTTATATTATGGGACACATGGAGTACTAGTATTTATTGCATTTGCCAAGGAGTGTCATCTTCCAATGAAATGGTGTGCTTATTAGTTTTCTGTTGCTAAGTTTGCTTCATTTAATTAGCTATAGATTCAAAATTGTCTTTTCACCTAGGTACACGCGCTTAGCACCGTTTCTTCCTTGGGTCACCAAACTACTCTCTATCTTCTTGATTAACTTGCCACATCAGACTTTATGCCTATGTGGCAAGCTTAGCACCTGTAGGAGCCAGTAAGTACAATAGTGCGCTTTACATGGCATTTTTGCATATGTGGAGGAAAGAGAGGCAAGGAAAAAGTGGAGAAGTGGGCTCTCATGCAAGAGCCAGCCTCTACTACATGGTGGAGTATTGGGAGAGGCACCTGTATGGAGGTGGTCAGGAATCGGGAGACTCACGCCGGTCGTAGCGCCGCAGTTAAAATGATAATGGCAAGTCAAATCACGTGGCCCAACCTGTCCAGCAGTAACTCGTTGTCAAATCACACAACCCTGCATTTGCAGCAGCCTACTCCCTCGTCTTCTCGCATCTCTGTCAAACCGACTAGGCGGAACTGCCCCGCCTACCGCACAGGAAAAGCCCCGCCCTCGACTTTTAAATAGTACAGTATACTAATTTTGTATCCATGGATTGCGCCATGGAGCAAGGCCTCTAGAAAATGGTGGTACACATGTATGGAGTATACTGCACGCCCATCGCGTTCGCGTCACACCCCAGACGGTCGGTCGGTCTGGCACGCTGCTCTTTGAATGGAACGCGCGTCATATTGCGTTTGCACACACATGTGGGGCCGCAATTGAGAACCGACCATAGGCACACTCCCCGGCCCCGCAAGTCGGGTGACTTAATAGAAGAGGGAGACGAGCAATAGTACTAGAGAAGTGTTGTACTATGTTGGTGCCTGGACGATCCCGGCAAGACACGGAAGATCAGTTTGTCCATGCATGTGACCAGACTCCAGCAGACACGCCTGGATTGGCTATCGTCTACATATCGTGCAGGCTATGTTGTACATGCTGTAGTTGTGGTGAGAAATCTAAAAAAAGGTTTCTTGTCATCTCGCAAAATTAGGTGTCATGTGCTTCGGATCACTGCGAGGGTTAAATAGCGACAAGTGAGTTGGGCTAGTCATTGGGGGCACATGCACGAAGACTACTCGGCTGCCATCTAGGTCAAGCCGGCTATGTTAATTAGGACATCTATCGACGGACCCCTTTTCTACGAGTTTATCTTTAATTTGAGGTTTGTTCCTCGTCTAGTTTGTCCGTTGGGATTCATGTTGTCTCCTTTGGGCAGTGAGGTTATGATTTCTTGTCTTGTGGCATTTTTTCGTGTTATATGTTATAATCCGGCGCTTCAGATCAAAATGACGACAACTGCGCCTTCGGGCCACGTGCATGAAGACTTCTCGACAGTCATTAACGAGGTCAAGCCGGCTCCGGTAGACAAAAGAAAACTAGTACTACTCCACTATATAGGCAGGAGCCTCCGCGCTTGCTTGCTAGTGTTGCTCTCTTCACACTGTCTCGGCCTCTCCAGATCTAAACACGACAGCGGTGGCCACACACTCTCTCTCTCTCTCTCTGCTCACCGCTGGTCACAGATCCAGCCGGATCCTCTTCGTCGGGGAAGGTGAGAAGGTGCAATGTTCACGCTGTTGTCCTCGTCGACGGCTCTTACCCACTACTAGCGTGTCCTGATCAGCCTGCCTTACCGTTCTCTCCCAAGCACCGCTGGCGAGGGAGGGCCTCCGACCCCTTCTTCCTTGCTGTCGTAGTGTGGGCAGATCCGGCCTCCCGTCGCCCACCTAGCGACATCCCGGTGACCATCAGGTATAACTTCCTTCGAAACCGGCCTTGCTCTACTTCCCGAGCTCCTGACGTCGCTGCATTTGTATCTTTTACTATTTCTCAGGCCCCTCGTAGATAGGATCGATCAGCTGTTCGAAAACCACCTAATTTTTTTACGTTTAAGAGGTAAAACTAGTTCATGCACTTGAATCTAGTACTACTTGGTTCAAACAAGGAAGAAAGGGGGTGGGGATGGGGGAGGATTTGTTACCTGAATCTAGGACTTGGTCGAAAGAGGTAATAATGAGGGTGAAAGGTAGCAAAGACTAGCTATCCAACTGGTCTCTAGGTCTAATAGGAAAATAAAGGGAAACACAGTACAAACTCAATATAAACCTGATCTATTGGTTGAAAAAGGAAAGAAAGTGGGGACTGGGGGACAAGTCAACAGAGTAAGTCCAGCACTAGATTTGCTAGCCTCACATAGTATAAGGTGGCTATACCGAACAAGAATGGGACCAACCCAGATTTCCTGTTCTGATGTTTGTTGCCCCGAGCCACTCTTATGTAATGCCACTGGTAAAATGTAGCAGTCGCACTGTTAAAAGTAAGGACACGTTAAACCAATGTTGTTTTCAATGTAATGCCTCCAGTAATATGAATCAATGGCAATTTTTTACATGTCCTGCTAAATTTCCCATTAAGATAAGTTGATTCTTTTAAATCGAAATGCAACATCCTGGTCCGCCTACTCTCCCATGCCCAAAGTAATGTCGTATTTAACGGTTGTCATAGTTAATCCTAATGCCCACACTAATATCTAGCAATACCACCGCTTTAGAAATTTCTATTGTCCTTGTAGGATTTCCATTCAGATAAGGAACATGCTTCTTTTCATTTGATGCATGTTTCATCACTTGTTAGTCACCCTCCTTTCAACCTTTTTTTTGCAAACAGAGATATACATTTCACGCTCGATCTTAGTTGAACTACACAAATGATATCCAAATTTTAGTTGAGCATTCCAGGAGCTTCACAACCAACCTGGATGTTGCTCAATTTTATTGCAACTAATGAAGAGGAAGCTCTGTGGGTTTCGTTTTTTGATGGAAATGGAACCGGGGTTGGAGCCCTTTTCTTAAAAAAAATGAAGAAGAAGCTGCTAGCTCACTGGACATTGCTTCATTTTAGGTGAACTGCACCAAAAGGTCCCATGAATTGAATCATCCATGTTGGTGACTGAAAGAGCCAGCTTCAGCATCCCAGACTAAGCACCGCCGGCCTCCCTCCTTGCGACGCACGGTACACCTCGTTCGCCACCTGCTCGACCCTAGTGTCACTGATAAAATGAAGTAATACTACAGTTAAAATAGAGAGAGTGTCCTCTCTATAATTTCATTTCCAATGTAGATAAAGAAAGTGCTTCTCTTTGTTAATGTATGTTTCATCAACTAGTCCCATTGTTAATGTTTAAGCGTTTCTGCAAACTGGGGTGCTTAGTTTTAGTTGATCTATACAAAAATAGAGATTTGAATGTCTCAAGGCGCCTCCTTGTACTACCGATGTACACTAATGTTCATCACTGGCAGAAGGTGTATCTGGGAAACTTGGGACGATGTCCAGTATGAGGCGTACCGTATGAGACGTCGCAGGGCCCATCTCGCCCTTGCAGCATGGCATACTATGATCCTATCGCAATATTTTCTTCTATTTATTTTGAGTGTTTCATCAACTAGTGCCACTATAATGTAATCACACTTTTTCATTATATGTGCAAACAGGGTTATTCAGCTGCATTTTTGTGGAACTGCACAAATGTACGTATGGAACCGACATATATGCAGAGTGCGAGGGGTGCCAAGTAAAAATTATCGACACCAACCATGTTGCATGCACGCATTGGCATCCAGCACCACCAGTGGGATGTGTGCCATGATACGTCTTCAACGTATCTACTTTTCCAAACACTTTTTCCCTTGTTTTGGACTCTAACTTGCATGATTTGAATGAAACTAACCTGGACTGACGCTGTTTTCAGCAGATTTACCATGATGTTGTTTTATGTGTAGAAAAGAAAAGTTATCGAAATGTCCTGGAAATCCACGGAGGCACTTTTTGGAATTAATAAGAATTTTTGGCGAAAGAATCAGTACCAGGGGGCCCACAGGCTGTCCACGAGAGAGGGGGTGCCCCCCCTAGGGCGCGGCCTCCTATCTCGTGGGCCCCCTGGACCTCCACCGACCTCAACTCCAACTCAATATATTCACGTTCGGGGAGAAAAAAATCAGAGAGAAAGTTTCATCGCGTTTACTTACACGGAGCCGCCAAGCCCTAATCTCTCTGGGAGGGCTGATCTGGAGCCTGTTCGGGGCTCCGGAGAGGGGGATTCGTCGCCGTCGTCATCATCAACCATTCTCCATCACCAATTTCATGATGCTCACTTCCGTGCGTGAGTAATTCCATCATAGGCTTGCTGGACGGTGATGGGTTGGATGAGATTTACCATGTAATCAAGTTAGTTTTGTTAGGGTTTGATCCCTAGTATCCACTATGTTCTGAGATTGATGTTGCTATGACTTTGCTATGCTTAATGCTTGTCACTAGGGCCCGAGTGCCATGATTTCAGATCTGAACCTATTATGTTTTCATGAATATATGTGTGTTCTTGATCCTATCTTGCAAGTCTATAGTCACCTATTATGTGTTATGATCCAACAACCCCAAAGTGACAATAATCTGGATACTTCTCGGTGATGACCGTAGTTTGAGGAGTTCATGTATTCACTATGTGCTAATGCTTTGTTTCGGTTCTCTATTAAAAGGAGGCCTTAATATCCCTTAGTTTCTGCTAGGACCCCGCTGCCACGAGAGGGTAGGACAAAAGATGTCATGCAAGTTCTTTTCCATAAGCATGCATGACTATTTACGGAATACATGCCTACATTACATTGATGAATTGGAGCTAGTTCTGTGTCACCCTATGTTATAACTATTACATGAGGAATCGCATCCGGCATAATTATCCATCACTGATCCATTGCCTATGAGCTTTTCACATATTGTTCTTCGCTTATTTACTTTTCCGTTGCTACTGTTACAACTACTACAAAAACCCAAAAACATTTATCTTTACTTTTGCCACCGTTATCATTATTATCATACCACTTTTGCTACTAAATACTTTGCTGCAGATACTAAGTTATCCAGGTGTGGTTGAATTGACAACTCAACTGCTAATACTCAAGAATATTATTTGGCTCCCCTTGTGTCGAATCAATAAATTTGGGTTGAATACTTTACCCTCGAAAGCTGTTGCGATCCCCTACACTTGTGGGTTATCAAGACTAATTTGGCGGCGCCATTCTTGCGTGAGCATAGCTCTATTCTCTGAGTCACTTGGGATTTATATCTGTTGATCACTATGAAGAATCTGAAAGACGACCGAACTACTATTTTTCCCTCAACTACGAGGGGAGGTAAGGAACTGCCATCTAGCTCTGCACTAGATTCTCCTTCCGTTATTAGTAGACTTGCGACACCTAAACCTGCTCTCGCTATGAATTACGATATGTCGCATGTTATTGATGATGCCACTTCGCTATGCATGATGAAACTACTTACATGCATGATACTATTTTGCCATTAGGTGAATTTCTTGATGAACAACTTGCTAGAGTTAGGGGAATGAAATTATCAAGATCCTATTATCGATGATAGTGATGATGAGGGTTCTCCCAATGATTATGTATTACTGTTGTTCCTAAGGGTTATGTTGTGAATGAAGAAGCGCTAGGGAAATCTTTGCTTGCAATGATAGATATGATCTTAAGAAACTATTAGCTAAATGGAAGCAGCAGTCTCTTAATGCTAGAATGAAACCCGATCCTGCTTTTGCTACTTCACCTATTTGTGTTACTGATAAGGATTATGAATTCTCTGTTGATCCTGGAATTATTACTTTAGTTGAATCTGATCCTTTTTATGGCCTTGAATCTGAAACTGTTGCGGCACATCTTACCAAGTTGAATGATATAGCCACCCTGTTTACTCATGATGGGAAGTCTCGCTATTTTTATATCCTTAAGATATTTTCGTTCTCATTAAAAGGGTGATGCTAAGACTTTGTATAATTCTCTTGGTCCTGGTTGTGTGCGTAGTCTCCAGGATATGATTTATTACTTCTCTGCTAAATATTTCCCTGCTCATAAGAAACAAGCTGCCTTGCGGGAAATATATAATTTTGTGCAAATCAAAGAAGAGAGTCTCCCACAAGTTTGGGGGAGGCTTCTGCGGTTACTTAATGCTTTGCCTGATCATCCTCTTAAGAAAAATGAAATACTTGATATCTTTTATAAAGGACTAACCGATGCTTCCAAGGACTACTTGGATAGTTGTGCTGGTTGTGTTTTCGAGGAAAGAACGATCGATGAAGCTGAAATACTATTGAATAATATGTTCACTAATGAAAATAATTGGACTCTTCTGAGCCAATTCTGAAGTAATTCTGAACCAAATGAGCCAACTCTGAGCCTATTCCTAAACCCACTCCAAGAAGAGAGGTGTTTTATTTAGCATGATCTGAAGATATGCAAGAGGAAAAGAAATCAATGAAAGAAAAAGGTATTAAAGCTGAAGATGTTAAGAATTTACCTCCTATTGAAGAAATACATGGTCTTAATATACCGCCTGAAGAACCACATTGTCTTGATAACTCGACATAGGTAGTAAAGGTAAATTCTCTCTATAGATATGATAAAGTTGAAATACCCTCTACTAAATTTCATAGCCCATGCTTAGATGAATTTGATGACTTTATGGCTAGACAAGAAAGTTTTAATGCTTATGTTGGTAGAGAGTTACAGGATAATGCCTTTGAGATAGGACGCGTAGGTGATAATATAGCTAGAGTTAAAGATGAACTTCACCGTGTTAGCAAATATGCTACTCCACCGTTGGCCAGGCCATCCCTCCACCCCTCCACACCTCCTGTTCTTCTCCAACGACTACCGAACCACACCGCACTAGAACTAGTTAACCCTTGTACACCTCTCCGTCTGCGACTCTACTCCCGCGTCTTCCCATCTCCGGCTTGTTGCTGTCCGGGGCCTCGCCGCCGTCCACCACCTTGGATGCGCTCGACACTGTGTGGTCAACATGGTCAACGAATGACACCATCGGAAGTAGACTATGCGTGGAGAGGCTGACAGCTGGGTCCACGGCCGCACACAAGGAAATGCCTCCATATTACGCACAAAATAATGATTCCTGCACCTAACATCTGGGACCCACCGGAAGGGTGTCCGTATTTCACGAAAAAACGTGCCCCCCGTTGACAGGTCGGACCCACCAGCTATCTTCGCACACAAGGAAGTGCCTCCTTATTACGCACAAAAAATGAATACTCCCCCTGCCAGCTGGAACCCAGCATAGTGGGAGGCTAACTTGTGGGCCTACCAAGTTGACGGGGACGGAGGGCTTTGTCAACTTAGTCAATATGAATGATTCTAGCTCATGTTACTGTACAATGTTCATCCAACGGCCGTAGTGCTTCTTCAACCTCTGGTCTTCTTGCTCCAGCCGCCCAAACCAGGGCCGGTCGTGCCGCATGCTCCTGCCTCCCGTGGCCGGCTATGATGCCACGGAGGCCTGACCGCCCCCTACTACTCCCACCGCTGGCCAGGCCATCCCTCTACTCATCCACACCCCCTGTTATTCTGCGGCGACGGTAACCTCACACCGCAGTCGAACCAGTGAACCCTCGTACTCCTCTTCGCGTGGGCATCCACTGCGGTGTCGTCCCCGGCTCCGCATCGTCCCCTTCCTAGGCCTCGCCGTCGTCCACCGCCGTGGTGCTCTCGGCACGGCGTGATCAATATGGTCAACGACCGACTTCCATCGGAAGAGTACTGTACGTGGAGAGGCTGACAGCTGGGTCCACGGCAACCGCAAGGAAGTGCCTCCTTATTATGCGCAAAATAATTATTCCTCCACCTAACAGCAGGAACCCATCGGACGGGCCACCGTATTTCGTGAAAAAAAAACGTTTCTCCCCTGACTGCTGGGACCCACCAGCTACACCTTCGCATGCAAGGAAGTGCGTCCGGGCAAAAACAAAACGATTCGCCCCCCTGACTGCTGGGACCCACCAGCTACATCTTCGCACGCAAGGAAGTGCCTGACAGTCGGGACCCACCTGGTCGAAGCGTACGTAGCGTTGTCATTCTGGTCGCGAACGTGTACGTACATACTGGTCGATGTAGAGACGCGCACGTGTCGTAGTAGAGGCGCACATGTAGCATGTACACGTACGTACAGCAGCTAGTGTGCAAGAAAGAAAATACGGCCACATATGTGTACATACGGGCGGGGTCTCGAACGCCTACTCGCGCATACATACGGCCAAGGCTCGTATACATGGCTGGGTCAGAATAGAGAAACAGCGTCGTCGCCGTGTTCATCGGGAGGGCTTGGATGGAACAGGCGATGGAAACGAGGCCTGGCGTACTGCAGAACGGAGGAAACGGCCTTGTGTTCGACCGGCCATGTTTGAAATGGGATCCTGTTCATCGGGAGGGGTCTGGCGTACCGCAAAATGGAGGAAATGGACCTCCTACGGTCGAAATGGGGGTCATGTTGATCGGGAGGGTGTGACATACCGCAAAACGGACGAAACGGACTTGTGTTGGAGCGCTACGGTCAAAACGGGGGTCCTGTTCATCAGGAGGGGTGTGGCGTACCGCAAAACGGGACTCCACGGGATACTGTTCATCTCCACCGTTGACCTCCTCCAGCCTCCACGGGCTACCGTCGACCTCCTCCAGCCTCCACGGGCTCCTGTTCATCCAGCCTCCACCGCGCTACTCCACCGCCACTTTGCTCAACCACCCTCCACGGGCACCCTCCACTTTCTCGCTCATCCCGCCTCCACGGGTCGCCCTGTTCATCCGAGGCAACGCCACGGGTCCTGTTCATCCACCCCACCACTCACTGCTCATCCAACCCCCCCACCCCCACAACGCTCATTGTTCATCCAGAGGCAGCATCGATCGGCTTCAGTTAGCAGCAGTAGCGAAGGAATCGCTCGATCGGGTTTAGTTAACAGCCATCGATTGATCGCTCGGGTTCAGTTACGTGTAGCCTGCAGTGCAATCACTCGGGTTGTGTTAGAGCCCAACGCCTCGCTCGGGTTTAGTTAGAGCCAACGCCTCGCACACACGCGCGTACGTGTACGAGAGAAATGTGCATCACTCCGCCCCCGACCACCCACCATAACCGAGAACTCCCCGAAATTTTCCTCGCCCTCGCTTCTACCACGGTTTTTTCTGTCATGGACGGCTCAAAGAATGTCATGCAGCTGCGTCTCCGACCCGCCCAGGATGAAAAGCCCATTTTCTGTCATGATTTTTTGTCATAGAAGTAGGAGCCCACCACATCTATGATGATACCGGGTTTTGTCACAATTATTGTCATAGAAGTGTCATAAGTATGACAGAAAAAAGTTTCGTTCGGCCAAAAATGTCACGGATGTGTCTTTTTTTTGTAGTGACCGTAATAATTCATTTCTTGAGAGAAGCCTCTAGTGAAACCTATGGCCCCCGGGTCTATTTTCCATCATATAAGTTTCCGATCTACAATTCTAGTTTCCTATTTACTTTCTTTGCAATCTTTTACTTTCCATAAACCAAAAGTACCAAAAACATTACTTTACAGTTTATCCATCTCTATTAGATCTCACGTTGCAAATAACCGTGAAGAAATTGACAACCCCTTTATCGCGTTGGGTGCATGGTTGGTGTTTGTTTGTGCAGGTATTCGGTGGCTTGCGCATTATCTCCTACTAGATTGATACCTTGGTTCTCAAAACTGAGGGAGATACTTACTCTACTTTGTTGCATCACCCTTTCCTCTTCAAGGGAAAAATGAACGCAAGATCAAGAGGTAGCAAGGACTTGAGAGAATATTGATCTTACATTTAGCAGCTTGTGGGTTCGACACTCAATACTTATCACTTCCACCTTTGGAAATTGCTACGATGATTCCTTGCACTTGAGGATTATCAAGCTCTTTTCTGGTGCCGTTGCCGGGGAGCAATAGCGTGGGGTTGATATTTTCGTGTACGCTTGTTTTCTTTCCTCACTAAGTAGTTTTTGTTTTCCCTTTTGTTTTTCTTTAGTTGTGGGTGAAACAAACAAAAAAATACAAAATGAAAATACCAAAAAAATACTTGCCTCTTATGCTTAAAAACTTTTTCAAAAAGAGAAGTGATTGCAAGGTTATGCATTGGACAAGTGAGGGTCGACCTTGAACACTTGTGTTCATGCTCATGGAAACAATGTAGAATTTTTCATGGAAGTTTCTCAAAAATAAGTATCCCCTTGTATATATTCATTGTATTATAAAAATAATGTGCCAATGTTTGGCTTTAGAATGTTTAAATTGCTTGTTTGGTGTGTGCAGCAGAAAAACAGAAACTTTGGTTGTAGTGTTTGAATTCTTATTTTTTTACTGGATCATGATAAAATATTGAAATTTTTACACATTACTGCTCTAAAAATTGTTTACATTGTCCTATTGTTTTAGAATTTTTTTTAAGTTGAAGTATACGAAATATCCAGATTGCTACAAACTATCATGTTCTTGATAGATTCTATTTTCTATGTGTTGTTCACTTGCTTTGATGAATCTATGGGTTGTATAGGGGAGTATGAACCATGGTCAAGTTGGAATACAGTAGATATAATGCTATTATGAAATTGGAATGAGTTTACAATAGTACCTAAAGGTAGTGATTTGCTTTATTATACTAACGGATCTCATAAAGTTTTTGTTAAGTTTTGTGTGGATGAAGTGTTCGAAGAACGAGGAGTTACCCATATGAGAAGAATAAGGAGAATCAAGAGTTCAAGCTTGGGGGTGCCCAAGGCACACCAAGTAAATATTTCAAGGATACTCAAGAATCTAAGCTTGGGGATGGCCCGGTTGGCATTCCATCTTTCTTCTTCAACAATTATCAGTATACCTTGGTTTTTTTTTGTTCACATGATTTGCTTCTTTTGCATTTGTTTCCCTTTTCTTTTACTCTATGCACCATGCTAGTATGAGATAGTCCTCCGTTGATTTATAGAATGCTTCATGTGCTTCACTTAAATCTTTTGAGTATGACTTCATAGAATGCTCTTTGTGGTTCACTTAAATCTTTTGAGAATGCTTCGTGTGCTTCACTTATATTTTTTGATCTTGGATATTGGTTGATCTATATTGTAGAGTGCTCTATGAACTTCACTTATATCCTTTAGAGTATTAATATAATTATCATTGGAAGTGGGCTTGGAAGTGTATCATTATAAACATCATGCCTAGCTAGAAAGGCATTAAAGAAAAGCACTTGTTGGGAGACAACCCAATACTTATCCCTACTCTTTTTATGTGTCCACATGATTAAGCTACTGTAGTAATCATGTTTTATAGCTTTTGTTTCAATAAAGTGCCAAGTAAAGCCTTAGGGGTAGTGTGGATGATACTTGACTTGATTCTGTGCAAAAACAGAAACTTTTGCGCCCAGTCACATAATTGTTTAAAATGACTGGAGCGTTGAAAAATTCTGATTTTTTTACAGATGATTGATATACAAATTGTATACATTTTCCTAATTTTTTAGAAGTTTTGGAGTAACATAAGTATGGTTGTTATTCAGATCATTACAGACTGTTCTCTTTTTGACAGATTCTGTTTTCAATGCATAGTTTGCTTGTTTTCTAGTTTCTACGGCTTATATTGCTCAATATAAATTGTAGAAATGATATGGTACAGTAGGCATTGTGTGAGAACAATTATGAATCTTGTCTTGACAGTACCAAAGTGAATGATTTGTCTTTCTCAAACTAACCCATCTCATGAAGGTTCGTTAAGTTTTGTGTGATTGAAGTTTTCAAGTTTTGGGTGGGATATCGATATGAGGAGAATAAGGAGTGGAAAGACCCTAAGCTTGGGGATGCCCAATGCACCCCAAGGAAATAATCGAGGAAGACTCAACCGCCTAAGCTTGGGGATGCCCCGGAAGGCATCCCCTCTTTTGTCTTCAAAACCATCAGTATACCTTACTCGGAGCTATATTTTTATCCGTCACATGACATGTGTTTTGCTTGGAGCGTTTTCATTTTACTTGTTGTTTGAATCAAATCATTGGATCTGGAATCTTGAATGAGAGAGAGTCCTCCCATGGCTAGTTAATTATTTGACTACTCATTGTCCTTCACTTATATCTTTTTGGAGTAGTTTGTCATTTACTCACGTGCTTCACTTATATCCTATGAGTGAATGGTTGAATGAATTGAATATCATAGATCTGAAATTTTATATGCTTCATATGCTTATCCCATGGGGAGTAATGACTTCACTTATAATAAGTATAGGTGGTAAAATTTATTGAAAGTTAGCAAACTCAACATTTGTCACTTGAACAATTCATGAAAGAATATTGAAGTAAGAGAGATTTCACATATAAATATACTATCTTGGATATATTTTATAATTGTGAGCACTCATTAAAACATGACATGCTAAAAAGTTGATGTTGGACAAGAAAGACAACATAATGAGTTGTTTTTTCTTATATCCGAATAGAGGTTATATTGTCATGGATCATCCAACACGTTGAGCTTGCCTTTCCCCCTCATGCTAGCCAAATTCTATGCACCAAGTAGAGATACTACTTGTGCTTCCAAACATACCATAAACCAGTTTTGCCATGAGAGTCCACCATACCTACCTATGGTTTGAGTAAGATCCTTCAAGTAAGTTGTCATCGGTGCAAGCAATAAAATTTTCTCTCTAAATATGTATGATCTATTAGTGTGAAGAAAATAAGATTTATACGAACTTGTGATTTCAAAGAAATAAAAGTGACAGACTACATGATAAAGGTCTTTATCACAAGCGGCAATATAAAGTGACATTCTTTTGCATTAATATTTTGTGCATCCAACCATAAAATTGCATGACAACCTCTGCTTCCCTTTGCGAAGGGCCTATCTTTTACTATTGTCTTCTACCGTTATATAAGAGTCATGGTGACCATCACCTTTCCCTTTTACACTTTTTCCTTTGGCAAGCACTATGTGTTGGAGTGATCCGTATATATATCCACTCGGATGTAGGTTTTCATAAAGTATTATTGTTGACATTACTCTTGAGGTAAAAGGTTGGGGGCGAAACTATAAGCCCCTATCTTTCTCTGCGTCCGATTGAAACTTTGAACCCATAAAAATATGCTTTGAGTGTTAGCAATCATGGAAGAATATATGATAGTTGAGTATGTGGGATTTGCTAAATCAAATCTCTTACATAGACTCTTCCTGAAAATAAGATGAATTGCAATTGTTTGATGACTGAGAACATAGTTTGTTAGTTTTAAAGAAAGTTTATGGTCTATACTTTAACATGTGAATAGCTAGTTACTTGATCATGAGAAGTTTTATGGGACGAGCTACTGTTATGATATGTAATGATGCTAGAAAAAGTGATTGAAATTATCATTGATCAAACTTATACACTATGCTAGCATTCACACTTCATAAATTCTTTATTTAACCATTTACCTACTGGAGGACGAGTAGGAATTAAGCTTGGGGATGCTGATACATCTCCGACGTATCTATAATTTATGAAGTATTCATGCCATGTTTACAACAATCCCATATGATTTTGGTAGATTTGTTTAGAACTAACCCGGATTGACGCTGTTTTCAGCAGACTACCATGGTGTTGTTTTTTGCAGAAATAAAAGTTCTCGGAATGGGCTGGAAATCTACGGAGAATAATTTAGGAAAATATGAAAAATATTAGAGCAAAAAGATACCAGAGGGGAGTCTCGGGGCCACCACAAGGGTGCGGGCGCTCCTCCTAGGGCGCGCCCTCCGTCCTTGTCATTGCCTCATGGCCCCCTGACTTTCCCTCGACGCCAACACCTCCTATAAATCCTAAAAAAACAGAATAGAAGGGAGATCGGGAGTTCTGCCGCCGTAAGCCTCTGTAGCCACGAAAAACCAATCCAAGCTCTCTCTAGCACCCTGCGGGAGAGGGCCAACATCACCGGAGGCCATGGAGGAGGAAGCCGGAGGGGTTACCATCGCCATGGATGCCAAGGACCAGAGGGAGAACCTTTCCCCATCTAAGGGGGAGGCCATGGTGGAGGAAGCACCAAGGGGAGAACCGCTCCCCCTCTCTCTTGGTGGCATCGGAGTGCCATCGGGGGAACCATCCCCGCGGTGATCGTCTTCATCAACATCACCTTCATCATCATCATCCTCATCTCTTTTATGCGGTCCACTCTCCCGCACCCCACTGTAATCACCTACTTGAACATGGTGCTTTATGCCACTTATTATGATCCAATGATGTGTTGCCATCCTATGATGTTTTGAGTAGATTTCATTTGTATTTTGGGTTGATTGATTATATAGATTGGTTTGAGTTGCATGTTTTATTTTGGTGTTGTCCTATGGTGCCTTCCGTGTCGCACACACGTGAGGGATTCCCGCTGTAGCGTGTTGCAATACGTTCATGATTGGCTTATAGTGGGTTGCTTGAGTGACAAAAGCATAAACCCGTGTAAGGGGGTTGTTGCGTATGGGATAAAGGGGACTTGGTGCTTTAATGCTATGGTTGGGTTTTACCTTAATGATCTTTAGTAGTTGTGGATGCTTGATAGAGTTCTAGTAATAAGTGCATATGATCCAAGAAGAGAAAGTATGTTAGCTTATGCCTCTCCCTCATATGAAATCTCAATAATGATTACCGATCTTGTTAACAATTGCCTAGGACAATTCCACTCACCGACCCATCATTATTCCACACTTGCTATTTATAATTTATAGTAATATATTCTAAGTTTATGTAAACAACACCTACTTTTATATTTTAGTTCTCCAATATCATGCAAAGCTTCCTCTTAATACCCACAAAGTAGTTTTATTTCTCGTTTCTAGTTGGAAGCAAACGTTCGGTGTACGTAGAGTCGTATCAGTGGAAGATACGACTTGAGAGAATATTGATCTTATACTTTCTCGTTAAAAATTATCTTGCTATCAATCTACTCGTTACTTATAATTCCAGTGCTTGCAGAGAATAACTTGCTGAGAACTACTTGTCATTTCCTTCTGCTCCTCATTGGGTTCGACACTCTTACTTATCGAAAAGACTACGATTGATCCCCTATACTTGTGGGTCATCAAGGCTCTTTTCTGCCACCGTTTTCGGGGAGAGAAGTGCTCTTGGTAAGTGGAAATCGGTAAGGAAAAATTATTACTACGTATTGAAATTTATTGTCACTTGTTACTATGGAGAACAATCCTTTAAGGGGTTTGTTCGGGGTATCTTCATCTCGACCAGAACCACGATTAGTTACCCCTCAACCTACTGCACGTACTGAAAATATTGGTTGTGAAATTCCTTCGGGTATGATACTAGCTACTCCTTATGCAGGAGATGGAACCGAACATCCTGATATGCACTTGATACACATGGATGAAATTTGTGGATTTTTTAAGCCTGCGGGTTTACCCGGAGATGAAGCTAAGAAGAAGGTTTTCCCTTTATCTTTGAAGGGGAAAGCATTGGCATGGTATAGGCTATGCGATGATATTGGATCTTGGAATTGGAATCGATTGAAATTGGAATTTCACCCAAAAAAATATCCTATGCATCTAGTTCATCGTGATAGGAATTTTATATATATATATATATATATATATATATATATATATATATATATATATATATTGGCCTCGTGAAGGAGAAAGTATCGCTCTAGCTTGGGGGAGGCTTAAATCAATGTTATATTCATGCCCCACTGTTTTTTCTCAAATACCTGTTTCACAACCTGGTCAAGAGAAAACCACCTTTACTTGCCCTTTTGGAACTTATGCTTATAAATGTATGCCTTTTGGTTTATGTAATGCACCTGCTACCTTTCAAAGATGTATGACTGCTATATTCTCTGATTTTTGTGAGAAGATTGTTGAGGTTTTCATGGATGATTTTTCTGTATACGAAACTTCTTTTAATGATTGCTTAAGCAACCTTGATCGACTTTTGCAGAGATGCGAGCAAACTAATCTTATCTTGAATTGGGAGAAGTGCCACTTTATGGTTAATGAAGGTATTGTCTTGGGACATAAAATTTCTGAACAAGGTATTGAAGTGGATAAAGCTAAAGTTGATGCAATTGAGAAAATGCCATATACTAAAGATATCAAAGGTATTCATAGTTTCCTTGGTCATGCTGGTTTCTATAGGAGATTTATTAAAGGCTTCTATAAACTTTTCTAGGCCTCTTACAAATCTTTTACAAAAGGATGTTCCATTTTTCGACGATGATTGTGTAGAAGCCTTTGAAACACTTAAGAAAGCCTTAATCTCGGCACCTATTGTTCAACCACCTGATTGGAACTTGCCTTTTGAAATTATGTGTGATGCTAGTGATTATGTTGTTGGTGTTGTTCTAGGACAAAGAGTTGATAAGAAATTAAATGTTATTCATTATGCTAGTAAAACTCTAGACAATGCTCAACACAATTATGCTAGTACTGAAAAAGAATTTTTAGCGGTGGTGTTTGCTTGTGATAAATTTAGATCTTACATTGTTGATTATAAAGTGATTGTTCACACTAATCATGCTGCTATAAAATATCTCATGGAAAAGAAAGATGCTAAGCCTAGACTCATTAGGTGGGTTCTCTTGCTACAAGGATTTGACATATATATCACTGGTAGAAAGGGAGCTGAGAACCCCGTAGCTGATAACTTGTCTAGGTTAGAAAATATTCTTGATGACCCACAACCTATTAATGATAGTTTTCCTGATGAACAATTAGCTGGAATAAATGTTTCACATAACACTCTTTGGTATGCAGACTATGCTAATTACATTGTTTGTAAATATATACCACCTATCTTCACATACCAACAAAAGAAAAAAATCTTCTATGATTTAAGACATTACTTTTGGGATGACCCACATCTTTATAAAGAAGGAGTAGATGGTATTATTAGACATTGTGTACTTGAGCATGAACAGGGACAAATCCTACGGAAATGTCACTCCAAAGCTTATGGAGGGCATCATGCGGGAGATAGAACTGCTCACAAGGTATTCCAATCTGGTTTTATTTTCCTACTCTCTTGAAGGATGTCCGTAAGTTTGTTTTATCTTGTGATGAATGTCAAAGAATTGGTAATAGTGGTAAGCATCAAGAAATGCCTATGAATTATTCACTTGTTGTTGAACCATTTGATGTTTGGGGTTTTGATTACATGGGACCTTTTCCTTCCTCAAATGGGTATACTCATATTTTGGTTGTTGTTGATTATGTTACTAAGTGGGTAGAAGCTATTCCAACTAGCAGTGTTGATCACAACACCTCTATTAAAATGCTTAAGGAAGTTATTTTCCCAATGTTTGGAGTCCATAGATATTTAATGACTGATGGTGGTTCACACTTTATTCATGGTGCTTTCCGTAAAATGCTTGCTAAGTATGATGTTAACCATAGAATTGCATCCCCTTATCATCCTCAGTCTAGTGGTCAAGTTGAATTTAGCAATAAAGAAATAAAATTAATTTTACATAAAACCGTCAATAGGTCCCGAAAGAATTGGCCTAAGAAATTAGATGATGCACTTTGGGCTTATAGAACAGCATACAAAAATCCTATGGGCATGTCTCCTTATAAAATGGTTTATGGAAAAGCTTGTCATTTGCCTCTTGAGTTAGAACATAAAGCATATTGGGCAATTAAAAGAACTCAACTATGATTTCAAACTTGCCAATGAAAAGAGGTTATTTGATATCTGCTCACTAGATGAATGGAGAACCCAAGCTTGTGAAAATGCCAAGTTATTTAAAGAAAAAGTTAAAAGATGGCATGAAAAAAGAATCCAAAAGCATGAGTTCAAAGTCGGAGAATATGTTCTTTTGTACAACTCTCGTTTCAGATTCTTTGCAGGAAAACTCCTCTCCAAATGGGAAGGACCCTATGTTATCGAGGAGGTTTATCAATCTGGAGCCATCAAAATAAATAATGTCGAAGGTACTAACCCGAAGGTTGTCAATGCACAAAAAATAAAACATTATATCTCAGGTACGCCCGTTAATGTTGAAAGCAATATTATCCAAACTATGACACCGGAAGAACACATAAAGGAAACCTTCCTGAATACTCCAGAATCGTGAAAAAAGGAGGTACGTGATACGGTAAGTAAACGGACTCCAAAAAATCCGCAAAAATATTTTCTGTTAGTTTTGGAACATATTAAAAATTAGGAAAATAAGAAACAACGAGGAAGGTAACCCTGGTGGGCACAAGATAAAAAATCTTTATATACCCCCGAACCAATTGACCACCGTATCGCGGAGAAATCTTCTGTTTTCTTTTCTTGTTGTTTTCTGACAGATCTAATTCACCATGGCCGCTTTGAGCTCCTCCAAGGACAAGTTATTCGAGAACGTCATCAACCCATATTTGCGGGAGGTGATGCATCACCGTCAAGCTACCGAGATGCGTGAGGGGGTGCTCCACATCCACGATGTGCAAGGTCCCAAAGGGACGGGAACCATGGAGGCCAGGCTTGAAGCTATGGAGCAGGAGGTCTTCAGGTGCAAGGGGATGGTGGAACGTGGAGTCAATGCCAATAACCTCATGATTGCGGACTACAGCCATGATCTCAAGGTGGATGGCAAGTCCATGAAGGACATCATCTTCACCTTCAATGAGCAAGTCAACTTTCTCCAAAGCCAGATCTACGATCTCCAAAACCAAGTCTATGAATATGAGGCAAGATTTAAAGGTATGTGTTTGGCTTCCAGTTGCAGGACCCACAAGACTCACTCCTCCTCTTATGATGGTGGGCCCTTGCCATGGAAACCCGAGGATAAGATTGCTACCACTTCATCACCACCAACTCCTTCTTCATCACCAACGGAAACTTGAGTATCGGGTATGGGCACTCCCCTTGGCTTGTGCCAAGCTTGGGGGAGGTGCCCTGGTATCGTATCACCTCCACTATCTTTTTCTTTTACTTATGTTAGTTCGGTCCTCAGTTATCTTTTGCTTTAGTTGAATAAAAGTTTAGTTCGATCCTTTCTTTTTGAGTGATTGCTTAGTGATCTATCCTTGTAATCGTGTGCGAGATATATAATGAAGTTTAGTTTGAATTTTGTTTTCTTTACTTTCATGTTCAATAAAAAGAAAGGAAATAAATGAAAGAGATCATATGCTAATCTTATGGTAAGTAATGACATCACATAAGGAAGAGTATAAGTAGGAAATCGTATTGGAGATTTACAAACATAGCATTGGTCAATGATGCAATTCATGAAAGAATTAATAAGGGAAGAGAAGATTCACATGCAAATACACTATCTTGGACATCTTTTGTGATTGTGAGCCCCCATCAAAATACTATATGCCAAAATTGTTGACGTTGGACAAGGAAGACAACGTAATGATTTATGTTTGTTCTTATTCACATAGAAGTTATATTGTCATAGATCCTCTAACATGTGGTGCTTGTCCCCCCATCTTTGCTAGCCAAAAATTCCGCACTAAGTAGCGATACTACTTGTGCACCCAAAACCCTTAAACCCAAATCTTGTTTTGAAAGTCCACTATACCTACCTATGGATTGAGTAAGATCCTTCAAGTAAGTTGTCATCGGTGCAATAAGGTAATAAAAATTGCTTCTAAAAGTGTTAGATCATTTAGTGTAAGAGAAAATTGAGAGTTGTATGAACTTGTGATGGCAAAGAATAAAAGTGAAAGACTGCATAATAAAGGTTGCTATCATAAGGGGCAATATAACGTGACGTTCTTTTGCACTAAGAGATTGAGCATACAAACAAAAAGCGCATGGCAACCTCTGCTTCCCTCTGCGAAGGGCCTATCTTTTACTTTTATGTATTTACTTTTATGCAAGAGTCAAAGTATTTCTCTCTATTCCTTTTTATTTTCTCTTTTGGCAAGCACCATGTGATGGGGAAAGATTTAGGCACATATATCCAGTTGAATATGAGTGGGCATGAGTTATTATTGTTGACATCACCCTTGAGGTGAATACGTTGGGAGGCGGAACTATAAGCCCCTATCTTTCTATGTGTCCTGTTGACACTTTTTGCTCATGTGTATGCGGTCAGTGTTAGCAATCATAGAGGACTATATGATGGTTGAGTATATGGACTTGCCTAAAGGCTTACGCGACCCTTCCTGAAAAGATGATGAATTGTAGTTGCAAAGTTGACTGAGAACCTAGTTTGTTGGTTTTCAATAGAGTTTATGCTTTATATTTCGATGTTGTGATGAATTGTTACCTATCCATGAGAAGTTATATGATAGAAGTTCTATGATAAAGTTTAATGTTAAAGTTTGTTGGTGTTATAATAATATACATGATGCTTCTAGGTCCGTATTTTATTTTTACCGACACCTCTCTCTCTCTCTCTCTCTCTCTCTCTCTCTCTCTCTCTCTCTCTCTCTCTCTCTCTCTCTCAGCGTGTGGACATGTTTCCCGATTTCGGTTTTCTCTTGAGGACAAGCGAGGTCTAAGCTTGGGGGAGTTGATACGTCCATTTTGCATCATGTTATCTTACTGTTATCTGTATTGTTTTTATACTTAATAATGCTTTTTGGAGTAATTCTAAAGCCTTTTCTCTCATAATACGCAAGGTTCACACAAGGAATTCTGGACCTGAAAAAGCTACGTCAGGCCACCTATTCTGCACAACTCCAAATGAGCTGAAACTTCACGGGGATTTTTATGGAATATATAAGAATTATTGGAGGAAATAACTACCCGAGTGGGCCCACCAGGTGGGCACAACCCACCTGGGCGTGCTAGCGAGCCCAGGCGCGCCCTGGTGGGTTGTGCCCTCCTCGGCCCACCTTTGGTGCCCCTCTTCTACTATACAAGTCATTTTGACCTAGAAAAAATGAGGAGAGGACTTTCGAGACGAAGCGTCGCCATCTCGAGGCGGAACTTGGGCAGGAGCATGTTTGCCCTCCGACGGAGCGATTCCGCCGAGGGAACTTCCCTCCCGGAAATCATCGTCATCATCATCACCAACAACTCTCCCATCTTGGGGAGAGCAATCTCCATCAACATCTTCAACAGCACCATCTCCTCTCAAACCCTAGTTCATCTCTTGCGTTCAATCTTTGTACCGGAACCTTAGATTGGTGCTTGTCGGTGACTAGTAGTGTTGACTACATCTTGTAGTGGATTACTATATGGATTATTTGGTGGAAGATTATATGTTCAGATCCATTATGCTATTTAATACCCTTCTGATCTTAAGAATGATTATCATTTGTGAGTAGTTACTTTTGTTCTTGAGGTCACAGGAGAAATCTTGTTTCAAGTAATGATGTGAACTTGATATGTGTTCGATATTTTGATAGCATGTATGTTGTGATTCCCTTAGTGGTGTCATGTGAATGTCGACTACATGGAACTTCACCTTATTAGGGCCTAAGGGGATGCATGGTGGAGTAGTTATTAGATGATGGGTTGTGAGAGTGACAGAAGCTTAAACCCTAGTTTATGCGCTACTTCGTAAGGGACTGATTTGGATCCAAAAGTTTAATGCTATGGTTAGATTTATTCTTAATACTTTTCTCATAGTTGCGGATGCTTGTGAGGGGGTTAATCATAAGTAGGAGGTTTGTTCAAGTAAGAACAACACCTAAGCACCGGTCCACCCACATATCAAATTATCAAAGTAGCGAACATAAATCAAACCAACATGATGAAAGTGACTAGATGAAATTCCTGTATACCCTCAAGAAAGCTTTGCTTATCATAAGAGACCGTTTTGGCCTGTCCTTTGGCTAAAAAGGATTGGCTACCTTGCTTCACTTTTGTTACTGTTACCCTTACTGGCTCGTTACAAATTATCTTGCTATCAAACTACTTGTTACTTATAATTTCAGTGCTTGCAGAGAATACCTTGCTGAAAACTACTTGTCATTTCCTTCTGCTCCTCGTGGGGTTCGACACTCTTACTTATCGAAAGGACTATGATTGATCCCTTATACTTGTGGGTCATCAGGTACCATCAAGGCTTTCCTGAAAAAAGACCCCGTCCTTGAAATCGATGGACGTTTCGGGATCATCATGAAACCCCGGGTCATTGTCACATGAATGGCTCTCTGGTTGAGGAGAGGGGCATCTAATGGACTCAACCTGACGCCTCCAATCCTATTTAGAAAATAGTAGATCTGGTAAGTATAGGGATGAATCATCCGGGCTGTGCGATAGGAGATTGAACTTACCCATTCTGGGGTGTTGTAACTCGCCTAGCCGTCCCTGTTCTTTAAACGGGCAAACTCTTCTTCTTATCCTTTGAAGAGGTCGGCTAGTATTGCAGCCATGGCTGCTTGATTATCCGGCCCTTGTCTTTTGTAGCGGGTTGTGTCGCTTGTCCCGTTATAGCACCATAGAGAGTGCATTCTTTATTGAAGAGGTTGTACACACCGGGCTATGATAGCGGCCATCATGTCAATCATGGTCAACTTGCTATGGGTTAGCAGCCGAACCTTGGCAGCCAGGAGTAGCACTTCGGCACTTTCTTTTTGGGAAGGGCTTTTGGGCCACCAGTTGAACTGCTTCTTTAAAGGAGCATTTGAGTATTCTGGCGGCCCCATCCGAACTGGGTCGGATAGGGGGGACGTCTTCAATATAAAACCATTTTGAGGTCCATTCTTGGGAATCCTTCTTTGGGTCCCAATGGGATACCCCGTTCCGGCTATACGCCATACCTCGGCTCCGCCTACTTCAAGAATCGAACCCCCACGGGTGCATGGAGCGACACATAAATACTTCCTCCACAACTCGCAGTGGGCCTCGTAGCCCAAGAACATCTCGCAAAGGGAAACAAAGACGGAGATGCGCAGTATGGATCCAGGGGTGAGGTGGTGGAGTTGGATCTCGTAAAATTCCAGCAGGCCTCGCAGGAGGGGGTGAATAGGTAAGCCTAGGCCTCGTAGAAGAAAGCGCACGAAACATACCCTCTCTTCCCTGCTTGAAGCAGGGAAGTTCTCTGCGAAGGCCTTGTTGTTCACGGGAATCAACCCGGCACGGATAGGAACGAGATCTGCCGAGGGATATATCCTTGAATTTGGAGATTGCTTAGTTGGAGACGTGAAACTGAGCAGCTTGCTCAGTCACCTGGGAGCCATAAAAGCATGAGGATGAACCTAGGGCGTTGGCCATTCGACCTGAGATTTCCTTGGATGGTCTTGGTTTCTTTCTTGGGGATGGATTGAGCACCAGTCGCGCTCCTGACTATTAAATAGATGTGCCTTCTGGTCCTGAAGGGGCATTTTGGTAAAAGAACGCTGGACTATTCGCCTTCTAAAGGGCGCACTGATGTTGCTTGAACTACGTTGATATTTCCCCGAAGAGGAAGGGATGATGCAGCACAGCTACGATAGGTATTCCCCTCAGTTATGAAACTGTGGCACCCCGGCTCGGAGCAACCGGTTTACCTTGCATTGCCAGCCCAGAGATCAAGTCTTCTGGCAATACACAACAAAATGGTACAGAAACAACCGCTTTATTGATGATAGCGGATTACACAGGTCTAATATTACATCGAGATAAGAGGCCAAGCGGCACACACGGTGCAACTGAATAGTATGTACATTATTTAATAAACATGAAGGGGCCTCGATCACACGAACTACGCGGCAGTGGAAGAACGATGAAGTGGAACTCCATAGCACAGGGACACCGACGTGGACACAGCCTAGACGCGGGAAGCTCTCCGATGCAAAACGACTTGCCTGAAAGCTGTCATGACATGCCAGGTCAGTACATTGAATGTACTTGCAAGCTCACAACAAACATAAGCACAATGACAAACAATATCATGACAATTGTATAGCCCTCTTTAGTTGTTTTTTCCTTTTTTTCCTCATCTTGAGGAAACTTTGTATTATTCATGTTTTTCCTTTGCATTAATAAAATGTTGTGGGGTGCAAGCCCTGCAGTCTTCAAGGTCAAAAAAATTATTCAGGTTAATGCAATGCAAGTAATCTTACTAATGCAGTGAAACCAACATGTGCACCGATTCCCACAAACTCGTTTACCAGACAGGTTACCTCGTAACCAAACGGTGATCGTACCCGGATCACAACTGAAACCAATCACTCATGATCAGCTCATGATCTCCAGAATCTTCACGAAACCAGTGCCATCAATAGTTATTTAACGTGCAAGATTAATTATAAAACTTGATCCATGGTGTGACTTACTTCCGAGTTGCGCCCATAACCGAGGAAGCGGCTATCAATAGATTCAATACACTCTGCGGAGGTAGCGCACTTTACCCACACCACGAAACCTAAGGCCTCGCACTCCCATTCGGGTGGACCAACGGCATTCCGACGAAACCCTCCCCTTGTCATGACACTCTCCCGGCCACTCCGACAAACTCCCTCCCAGGGCTATGTCATGGGTGGCCCCGTGCCTACCAAAGGCACCAACGGCCATCGTCATGGCAAAATGGTCCCAAACGGGGACAAGGTACCATAAAAACAAACGGGCACACAAGGCTATGTCTGCTCACCGGGCCAGGGTATGCACGCCCATAACCTTTCCTCGTTGGAGGCACCAGCGAGAGGCGCAACAAAGGACCGAATCAAGACCTCCCACAAGGTAAATGTGGTCGCAAGAAAAACCCGATTCAGTGGCACCATGACTTGATCAATGTTATATTCAAGTTGGACTATTAGTAGGTTTAACTTGAAAATAAAAAGTTATATACCAAGTCATAGGATGCCATGATCATGCAACTAATCGACATGCAAAGCATGCAACTCCCAGGTACGGATCAAACTTATCAACATAACTTTCTTGCACTACTCATAATTAAACTTTACTGGTTCTACCTCATTTTTATTATCATGCAATATTTTGATTAACTCATAATTTATATGAAATTATCACTTAACAAAAAGAACTATCAATATTTATCATAGCAATATAACAAAGGCAAAATTTTATTCTACTAGGCCAAACTAGTCCATGCATTCAACCAGTAACTTAAACAAACATTTCAAGCATGACGAAGTAACTAGCAAGCAACCATATTTATTTAACAAATTTTTAAATGCATATAAGAACTCATATTTAAGTAAAAAAATCATAGATATTGAAATGACACCATCCAAATGCTGGTGTGGCTTGCGTTAATGCAAAGGAGGGTCACACTCCTCCTGGTTATCTTCAAGGCAAGTTCCTCCTTCTAAAAATATTTAAAAACCACAAAACAAAATATCAAAAACCAATCTGAAAATCACCAGAAATTCTAGACAGCAATGAAAATTCCACATTTTGGTGTGCTGCTAGAGCTTTCTGAAACAAACATAATGCAAAAAGAATCAACTCATTTGGATTTATGGGCTAGGAGTTATCACTGGTCAAAGTTGTGGTCAAATATTTGAATTAATTTGAATAAATCAGAAAAGCTTGGGGTGACGTCGATGGCGTAAAGACTGAATACGCCTCCACTCGTACCGCTTCGGGTGCGAGTGGACAGGCTGACACCAGGCCCCACCAGTCAGGAGAGAGAGGAGGAGAGAGGAAACAGAGCGCGGCGGCTCTTTGCCGGAGCTTACGCCGGCGATGAGTGGGTCTTGGGCCAAACTAGAGGGATAGAAGTGGAGAGGGGGTCGCGGCGCACCTGCCCGTACCCGTGGCCTGCCGGGGAATGGCCAGAATTGCTCGCAACCAAGCTTGCAAGCGGTGCTGGCGGACGGGGCTTGCCGCAGAGGAAGAAGGCGACGGCAAGAGGCGACTCCAGGGGCTCAGCCGTGTCCAGGCGGCACAAGTGGATCCCCACGGATGCGCTTGAGAGGTTGATTGAGCTTGATATGCCCTGGAGTAGGGTGGTTCGGCTACGGGGATCGCTGGCGATCTCTGGTCGAGGTCGATGGCCAAAGTCTGCCCGACCAGACTACGGCTCTTCTACATGGCCGTGGTGGTTGTGAGGTGCGATGTGAGGCTACAAAGCGGAGGGAGTAGCTCTATATATAGCCGGAGCGAGAGGGGGTACGAGGAACGTCGGAGTTCTCTGGAGACCGGCGAACGGCAACGAAAGGCACCAGTGAGAGGGTGCAAGGGCTTAGTGTGTAGGCGGAAGCTGTCCACGCTCGTGGACGAGCACAGGAGGCAGGTGAGAAGAAGACAAGGGCACGAGCGCATTGTGGCTTTTGGCTGCGACGAACCCGTGCTCGCTGCGGCGGCTCCGGCATTGGCGAGCGCCACGGAGGGGTCAATGGTGATGAGGCGAGGCTGGTGGCACAGTGCGGCAGTCGTCGGCGAGCTCTGGCTCAAGCACGCGCCGAACAGAGGCGTTGGCATGACGCAGAGCGCGTCGAGCACATGCCAGACCCCGTGTCCACACGCGGTCACCGCCCTAGCATGGTCAAAACGGTGCCCACGATCGGCCAAACCTTGTCTGGGCTAAAGTCCATGCTATGAGAGGTCTAGGGAAGCTGACGACTCATCGCCAGGCCGGCCAGATGTGACTCAACCATCTTGGCAAGTTTCTGGACAGAAACTTGGCTGCTATGTTTGGATAGATTCTAGATGGCCCTTAGGGCTGATCTCCTGGGGTTAAGGGTTACTTAGGAGGGTGAAGAGGCTCAAGAAAAATCAGGGCCAAAGGATCAAGGAAAAATACACTTGCTGTAGAATCTGCATTTTTCGGCCAGAAGAGAATTGATTTTCTGTAGCAAAAATATTACAAAAAGTCATGCAATATTTTTGCTTGGGGAGGTGGGCCATGGTTCAAAGAATATTCAGGAATTATTTCAGATTTTTGGGAGCAATAAAAATGAGGGTTGCTTTGGAGCACTAGTTTCTGAAATGAGTTTCAGAAGAGAAAATGAATATTTTTCTTTTATGAAAAATATTTATTTGACCATTTTGGGGATTTTTCAGAGAAATAAGATTGAACGAGAAGTAGATAGGTCACTTGGGTGAAAGTCAAGGGCATGCCCAAGTGATAAGTCCATTTGAATTGATTCCAAGACCCAAATCCAAGGCAAAGGCAAAAGCAAGTCCAGAAAAAGAGAAAAGGCAAAATCCAGGCTGTCACAGAAACCAAGGTATAAATCCAGTAGGAGAAGCAAGCAACGCTATGCAAACGGTACCTTCACACAAAGAACAAATACTTGCAACCCGACGCGTATAAGGGATTGTCAATCCCTTTTCGGGTAAGGCTCCGGAATTGTCAAGTTGACAGGATAAAATTGTGATAGATTGGATAAAATAGAGGTCGATAAAACATGAAATAAAATAAGTAATAAAAGGGGCAACAAGTTATTTTTGGGTTTCTGGAATAATAGATCTGAAAATAAAAGCGGCAAATAATAGATCGGAAAGCAAATATGATAAAGAATAGACCCCGGGGCCGTAGATTTCACTAGTGCCTTCTCTCAAGAAATAGCACACGGTGGGTAAACAAATTACTGTTGGCAATTGATAGAATATCGAATAATTATGACGATATCCAAGGCAATGATCAATATATAGGCATCACATCCAAGATTAGTAGACCGACTCCTGCCTGCATCTACTACTATTACTCCACACATCGACCGTATCCAGCATTCAACTAGAGTATTAAGTTCATGGAGAAATGGAGTAATGCAATAAGAACGATGACATGATGTATACTAGATCTATTCATGTAGGAATAGCCCCCATATTGTTATCCTTAATAGCAACGATACATGCATGTCTTGTTGCCCCTTCTCTCTTTGGGAAAGAACATTGCACGATCGAACCCATCACAAATCACCTCTTCCCATGGAAAGAAAAATCGATCTAGTTGGCCTAACTAAACCAAATATTCGAAGAAGAAATACGAGACTATAAATAACCATGCATATAAGAGATCAAAATAAGACTCAAATAATATTCATGATATAGATCTGATCATAAACTCAAAGTTCATCAGATCCCAACAAACACACCGCAAAAAGAGTTACATCAAATAAATCTCCAAGAGACCATTGTATTGAGAATAAAAAAGGGAGAGAGAGGAAGCCATCTAGCTACTGCCTACGGACCCGTAGGTCTATGATGAACTACTCACACATCATCAGAGAGGCACCAATGAGGATGATGAACCCCTCCCTGATGGTGTTTTTATAGGATCTCGTGGTTCTAGAACTTGTGGCGGCTGGAATTGTGTTTCGTCGACTCCCCTAGGGTTTCTGGAATATTTTGGGATTTATAGGGCGAAGAGGCGGTGCGGGAGGCCACTGAGGTCTGCACAACCCACCTTGGGGCGCCCTGGAGGGTTGTGCTCCCCTCGGAGCACCCCTCTAGTACTTCTTTGGCCCATCAGGTGTCTTCCAGCCCAGAAAAATTCTCCAAAAAGTTTTGCTGTGTTTGGACTACATTTGGTATTGATTTTCTGCGAAGTAAAAAACAAGCAGAAAACAACAACTGGCACTGGGCATTATGTCAATAGGTTAGACCTAAAAATTGACATAAAGTTGCTATAAAATGATTATAAAACATCCAAGAATGATAATATAACAACATGGAACAAGCAAAAATTATAGATACGTTGGAGACGTATCAGCATCCCCAAGCTTAATTCCTACTCTTTCTCGAGTAGGTAAATGATAAAAACAGAATTTTTGATGTGGAATGCTACCTAACATGTTCATCATGTATTCTTTTCTTTTGTAACATGGACATTTGGACTTTTATATGGTTCAAAGCAATAGTATAGTTTTGACATGAATATTTCAATACTCAACCATATCAATAAGAGCAGCCATCTCTTTCAAAATATCAACACTAAATAAAGTTATTCCTAGCCCATCATGCTCAATCATTGATCCATTCATGAAACACACTCGCACATTAGCTACATCCAATGCTCAAGTACGATCATAGTGTCCCTTAGTTGGTGCTTTATAGGAGAAGATAGAGACTCAAATAAAAATAAAAACTGCATAAAGTAAATAGATAGGCCCTTCGCAGAGGGAAGTAGGGATTTGTAGATGTGCCAGAGCTCAAAGCTTAAATTGAGAGATAAAATTTTTGAGGGGCATACTTTTCCCGTCAACAAAAACGACTGAGTAATTCCCAACACTTTCCATGCTAGATATATCATAGGCGGTTCCCAAACAGAAAATAAAGTTTACTCCTTTTTCCACCATTCTTCCACAATCCATGGCTAGCCGTATCCACGGGTGCCTTCCATACCAACACTTTCCAAGGAATTTATTATTTGACAACATAAGGTAATTTTTTTTCATTTCAGGACTGGGCATCCCTATTACCGCCACACTCTCATGCAATGACAAGTGAATAAGCACTCATCCTGAGAATAACACATCTATCATGGAAAATATTGGCCACCCTCTGCCGCTTCATGAGCAGTACGAGCACACAAAAAGGAAATTTTATTTTGAAAATTAGAGATGGCACATACAAATTTGCTTAGAACGGCAAATACAACATATAGGTAGGTACGGTGGACTCATATGGCAAAACTAAGTTTAAAGATTTTGGATGCACAAGTAGTATTTTTACTTAGTACAAGTGGAGGCTAGCAAATAGATTGAGAAGCAACCAACCAAGAAACGAAAAATCACATAAGCGAGCATTAAGCATAACTAGCACCGAATAATGCACCACAAGTAGGATGTAATTTCATTGCATAACTATTGACTTTCGTGTTTGCATAGGGAATCACAAACCTTAACACCAATATTCTTACTAAAGCATAATTACTCACCAACATGACTCACATATCACTATTATCATATCGCAAAACTATTACAAAAAATCAAGTTTATTTTGTCCAATGATCTTCATGAAAGTTTTTATTATATCCCTCTTGAATATCTATCACTTTGGGACTAATTTCATATGTTGCTTTTGATAGCTCAAATAAATTTAAGTGAAGAACACGAGCACACATTTTTTGATCTTTCAAAACAATATAAGTGAAGCATGAGAGAGTTTCTTCAAAAAATTACTAACTCTAAAACAAATCTAAGTGAATCATGAGAGCATTTCTTCAAAAATATTAAAGCACACCGTGCTCAAAAAGATATAAGTGAAGCACTAGAGCAATTCCATAGCTCAAAAACATTAAGTAAAGCACATAGAGCAATTCTAACAAATTGTAGCATAATTTTGGCTCTCTCAAATAGGTGTGTCCAGCAAGGATAGTGACACAAACTAAAAAGCAAAACAAGCAAAACTCATGATATATGATGAATAAAAATATAGCTCCAAGTAAAATATCGATGGTCGTTAGAAGAAAGAGGGGATGCCTTTCGGGGCATCCCCAAGCTTAGTTGCTTGTTTATATTTGAATAATAACTTGGGGTGCCATGGGGCATCCTCAGTCTTAGGCTCTTATCACTCCTTATTCCTTCATCCATTGTGGTCTCACCCAAAACTTGAAAACTTCAATCACACAAAACTAAACAAAATCTTCGTGAGATCCGTTTGTATAAGAAAGCAAATCGCCACTCTAAGTATTGTTGCAAACCCATTCATATTTTATTTTTGAATTATATCTATTGTATTCCAACTTTACCATGGCTTATACCCTCCAATACAATCCATAAATTCATCAAAATAAGCACAGAACACAAAGAAAACAGTATCTGTCAAAAACAGAACAGTCTATAGTAATCTGAAAACTTCGTATACTTCTGTAACTCTAAAAATTCTAAAAAGTTAGGAAAATGTAGGCAATTTGTATATCAATCTTGTGTAAAAAAAGTTTAGAATTTCATCACACTTATGTGATTTTAAACAATTATGTTACTAGGCGCAAAAGTTTCTGTTTTTCAACAAGATTAAATCAACTATCACCCAACATGATCCCAAAGGCTTTACTTGGCACAAACACTAATTAAAACATAAAAAAACAATCACAACAGTAGCATAATTGTGTAAACACTCAAGAACAGAAAGAAAAAGGCAAAAATAAAATTTATTCATTGGGTTGCCTCCCAACAAGCGCTATCGTTTTATGCTCCTAGCTAGGCATAACACATAGATTCAAGTGTTGTCATCTTTAGTTTCCAATTCCTCAATCACGCAACTAATATTCTTCAAAGATTTAGCATATAGATTTTCAATAACAATACTCCTAGGAATGAGATTGAAAAAATCATTCTTGCAAGTAGGGTTTCTCACAACTTCAACAAAGTCGGGGTGAATACTAATCATCTTAAGATCTTCTTTGTTATTATTAGAAGTTGCACCCTTCTTCTTAGTGACTTGAGTAACTTGCCAATTTTTATGGGAGTTTTTTCAATAGTATTAGTAGAAGCAAAAGCTGAGCTTAAATTACTCAAAATTTCCTCCAACTTATCAATCCGAGAAGGACTTTCTTCAATTATTTTGTTAATTAAGGTTCCTTTCTCCTTTAGCAACTTAAAAACCTCTCATGCTTTTAACCCAATTTTATTAGCAAGACTATGATTTTTTATCTAAGTTTTCAATATGTTCTTCGGTAAGCATTTTCTTTTCAGTAGCATCAACCTTTGCATAACATGCTCAAGTGTTAAAACAGTTTCATTGATAGTGAGAGGTGGTGAAGCCACTAGATTTCCCATGGCATTAAAAGCATCCAAAGATGGACACATCAAGAAATTCCCACTGGTAATCGTATCAAGGACGAATCTATACCAGGTGGTAATGCCCACATAAAAACCACGAAGAAGAACAACGGTAGATTGCTTATGAATAGATTTATTATGAGCATTGCAAATTCTATACCAAGCATCTTTTAGATTCTCCCCTCCCCTTTGTTTAAAATTAAGAACCTCGTTCTTAGGGGTACACGCAATAGAGGAAGAACTAGCCATAACGACAAAGTGGGCAAGCAAGATCACACACAAAAAAGATAGATCTGACGAGAAAACGGCGAACGGAAAAGAAGGCGAATAAAACGACAATTTTTTGTGAAGTGGGGGAGATGAAAACGAGAGGCAAATGGCAAATAATGTAAATTCAAGGGGATGAGAATTGTGATTAGGAACTTGATAGATGTTGATGATGTCTCCCAGGCAACGACGCCAGAAATTCCTTTTGATGTCGCTTGAACTACATCGGTATTTTCCCAAAGAGGAAGGGATGATGCAGCATAGCTACGGTAGGTATTTCCCTCAGTTATGAAACCAAGGTATCAATCCAATAGGAGAACCAAGCAACAATATGTAAACGGTACTTGCACACCGAGAACAAATACTTGCAACCCGACACGTATAAGGGGTTGTCAATCCCTTTTCGGGTAACGGTGCCTGGAATTGTCAAGTTGACGGGATAAAATTATGATAGATTGGATAAAATAGATCTTGATAAAATGCGAAATAAATAAGTAATAAAAAGATGCATCAAGGTATTTTTTGGTTTTTGGAATAATATACTGCAAACAAAAGCGGCAAATAATAGATCGGAAAGCAAATATGATAAAGAATAGACCCGGGGGCCGTAGATTTCACTAGGGGCTTCTCTCAAGAAATAGCACACGATGGGTAAACAAATTACTGTTTGGCAATTCATAAAAAATTGAATAATTATGATGACATCCAAGGCAATGATCTATATATAGGCATCACGTCCAAGATTAGTAGACCGACTCCTGACTGCATCTACTACTATTACTCCACACATCGACCACTATCCAGCATACATCTGGTTTATTAAGTTCATGGAGAAACGGAGTAATACAATAAGAATGATGACATGATGTAGACGAGATCTATTCATGTAGGAATAGCCCCCATCTTGTTATCCTTAATAGCAACGATACATGCGTGTCTTGCTGCCCCTTGTGTCACTGGGAAAGAACACCGCATGATCCAACACATCACAAAGCAGCTCTTCCCATGGCAAGAAAAATCGATCTAATTGGCCTAACTAAACCATAGATTCGAAGAAGAAATACGAGGCTATAGATAATCATGCATATAGGAGATCAAATGAAGACTCAAATAATATTCATGGATATAGATCTGACCATAAACTCAAAGTTCATCGGATCCCAACAAACACACCACAAAAAGAGTTAGATCAAATAGATATCCAAGAGACCATTGTATTGAAAATTTAAAGAGAGAGAGGAAGCCATCTAGCTACTGCCAACAGACCCGTAGGTCTATGATGAACTACTCACGCATTATCGGAGAGGCACACCAATGAGGATGATGAACCCCTCCATGATGGTGTTTAGATTGGATCTCGTGGTTCTGGAACTTGCGGCGGATGGAATTATATTCCGTCGACTCCCCTAGGGTTTCTGGAATATTTCGGGATTTATAGGGCGAAGGAGCGGTGCGGGAGGCCACCGAGGTGGGCACAACCCACCTGGGCGCGCCCTGGTGAGTTGTGCTCCCCTCGGAGCCTCCCTCGGGTGCTTCTTTGGCCCATCAGGTGTCTTCTAGCCCAGAAAAATTCTCCAAAAAGTTTCGTTGTGTTTGGACTCCGTTTGGTATTGATTTTCTGGGAAGTAAAAAACAAGCAAAAAAAGCAACTGGCTCTGGGCACTATGTCAATAGGTTAGTCCCAAAAATTGATATAAAGTTGCTATAAAATGATTGTAAAACAAGAATTATAATAACAGTATGGAACAAGCAAAAATTATAGATACGTTGGAGACATATCATGCACACAAATTGAAGTTTGTCTTTAACCCCTGATAAAAATAAATACTGGGGGTCCCACTACTACTTGACGGATTAAGAGGTCATCGACGGCTGAACTACTGAAGCGGCCGAACAAGGAAATGATGAAGAAGTTGCCCCGCAAGCCGAAGACTTTGGGACGCGCAAGACGGCTGACGATTACAAACCCCAGCGTTGGAGGCCCGTTCAGGGGCTACTGAGGGAGTCCTGGACTGGGGGGGTCCTCGAGTTGCCGGCCTACTTCTTATGGGTCGGACAGGTGGGCCGCCGTGTGACTACTATGAGACCGAGCTGCTAGGCGACTCCGTGTCCGGCCAGGTAACCCTCAGAGTCTTATTGTGTCCCCCAAGTCAAGATAGGAGATTCAGCATGTTTATTTCCCTTGTTGTGATCGACCTTGTGTAACCCTAGTATCCCTGGTGCCTATATAAACCAGAGGGTTTAGTCCGTAGAGGCTAGAACAATAACCATCATTTACTAGTCTAGGGTTTAGTTCATCTGATCTCGTGGTAGATCGACTCTGTACTCCTCATATACAAAAGCAATATAATCAAGAAGGACGTAGGATTTTACCTCTTAGAGAGGGTTCGAACTTGGGTAAACATCGTGTCCCTAGTCCCTTGTTCCCCATTGATCCAAAATCCACAGCTCGGGACCCCTACCCGAGATCCGCCGGTTTTGACATCAGCACCCGCTCCCCCTCCCCACCCCCTCGTGACGCCACTCCCTCGCGAGCAGCAACTCCGTGGATCCCTCCTCCTCGTCCTCGATCCCTGCCGCCGCGACGGTGGCGGGATCTGGTCATGGACAAGCCTTGTCGCCAGCACGCCGCTACTCTCTCTGTGTCCCATGGCAAAGAAGTGTGTGCTCGGAGCGAGCAGTGAAGAAAAGTGGATAAGAAGAGCGGTGAATAGCGTTCGGGACGAGGCCTACTTTTACTGAATGAGAGAAAAAACATGACGTAGCTGAACTCCTTGTTGTAAGATTCGCGTCTGGAAATCAACGGTATAGAGGACGTACGGGCTGAACTCTTAAAAACCTGACGTTCGGCACTTATTTTTGCGTTTTTTTTTTTGTTCTGGTCTTTTCGTGAAGAAAAAGTTCAACAAAACCTATTAACATGAGGATCTAGTTTCAAAGTTTTTGGCTTTAGAAATTCAAAGGTGAAACGGTTCAGGATTTGGATACACGTTTAAGGGGTATAAAACGTTTTAAATAAACAAATCTACAAAAAAAAACTCAGATTACGACAAATGATGCACATGTCTGAGAAGGTTGGAGTGACCTTTGCAAGGGCACCCTTAACCGATTTCAGGATTTCAGGAACATCAATGCCCACGCTCAGATGCACATTTCGGTACATACCTTAACTTGTACATGCACTGCGCCCGTCAACTGAAGTTTTAGTTGAGCAATTGCGATCCGTCAAGTTAAAGGGCTCCAAATGCGGTGCCGCTGGCCTACTTCCGCACTGCAAAACGACTTTGCGTTCTACTCGCAGCTAATTGGCTATAGCTAAGTAGCATGTGTGAGCGTGACGCTGTCTCCTTCTGCCTTAGCTTTTTCTTGAATCTCTCTCTTGCGGCACTTCTCTGCTTGCATACCTATTATTTTGTGGCGTTCTTCCTCTTCCTCTTCCTCTTCCTCTTCTGCTTCTTCTTCTTCCTCTTCCACCGCTTCGAGGTCGTTGTCCCACTCCCACGTGCGCTTCCTCGCTGATCGGCTTTTGTCGTCATCATCTGCAAACGGGGCAAAAACATCTCATGACTGACTGACTGACGGTACAAGCTGTTAGTAGTAATCTTGATTAGTTAGTTGCATGCATGTACTTAGCTGGTTAGTTAGGAAAAAAATTCTATGAGACCAGGTCTCACGGATTAGCAGGTGAGAGATTAGATGTTTTGTGATTTGTGAATGCCACATGTCATCCATCAGTGCGGGTCTCACCTGATTTATATGAGACCTGGTCTTATATAATTTTTTTCCGGTTAGTGGCCGGCCGTTGAGGAAAGCTAGCACACTCTGGTATGAATGCATGCAGATCGTTGGTTAGCTAGCTAGGTGGACGGCCGGGTTGTTTGGGCGTTGTGGCGACGCTGGACGTGAGCATGAGAATAGGAGTAGTTAGTGGCGTGAGTGGAGCATGGTGGTTGTGGCCGCATGTACCATGGAGTGTCGAGTCCCTGTATAAAATGGTTTCCTCTGAGTGAATGGAAAAATAGTTGAGAGGCCAAAAACACAATGTAGCCACTGTGGTCACCAAGGGAGTGCTCTAGGCAAAGGCCCTATGTTCTTCTTCCTTGGTATATGGGTGCGTTGGTGTGTGTCCAGGTTTAGTGTGTTCTTGAGAGCAACCATGAGAGAAACAGTAGAAGAGGAGCGGCGTCGTGGAGAGGTGGCGCCAACATTTGGTATCATGAGCTTGGTGTCTTGGGCGTGCTTGCCGTGTCGGAGGGGCAGCGATGGCGGCGCTCGCCGGCGGCTGCGCGTTGGAGCTCCGGGTCGTGTGTCGGCCTATGGAGGTGGGCGTCGCTGTGGCTGCCATGGCGCATGGCGGATGCGGCGGGCGGTGACGTCGTCGTCGGCGGCGATCGCGGAGGCCGCCGAGGCGCTGCGTGGTGGCGGCGGCGCAACAGACGACATGGCGGCATGGAGGCCGCGGCGGTGCGAGGCAATAAGACGCGCCGCGAGCCGGGCGCGACCGTGCGTGTTATGGGTGCGCCTCGGGCGTGTCGGGCGCGTCGGGACCGCGGGAGTGGACGCGCCGAGGCGCTGGACCTGGTTGCGCAGATCGCGTCGTCGCGGCGGCGCGGGCCGGAAGTGCGGGGCGTGGGGAGTCGCGCGAAGGGCACGGGCGGTCGCGAGAGACGAGGAGGTCGCGGCGACCTGCGTGGTGGCGCAGGTCGCGACGGCTCGGGCGACAACCGTGGAAGGTGCGTGGCACGGAGGCGCGGCGTGGCGGCTGTCATGGCGACGCGAGGCGGCACGCGATGAGCGTCTGGTGCTGTCGGGCCCGTCGGGCGCGTCGGATGCGCTGCTGGACGTCGGGACGACTGGTGCGGTCGGGCTCGTCGGGCGCGTCGGTTGCGCGCGGGACGTGCGGGGCGCGGTGAGACGCCAGGCGTGTGTCGCCGGTGGAGATGGAGCGTGGCAGCAACTCCGGCGACGGCAAGTCAAGATTAAGGGGGAAAATGTTAGTAATAATCTTGATTAGTTAGTTGCATGCATGTACTTAGCTGGTTAGTGGCCGGCCGTTGAGAAAAGCTAGCACACTCTGGTATGAATGCATGCAGGTCGTTGGTTAGCTAGCTAGATGGACGGCCGGGTTGTTTGGGCGTTGTGGCGACGCTGGACGTGAGCATGAGAATAGGAGTAGTTAGTGGCGTGAGTGGTGCATGGTGGTTGTGGCCGCATGTACCATGGAGTGTGGAGTCCCTGTATAAAATGGCTTCCTCTGAGTGAATGGAAAAATGGTTGAGAGGCCAAAAGCACAATGTAGCCACTGTGGTCACCAAGGGAGTGCTCTAGGCAAAGGCCCTATGTTCTTCTTCCTTGGTATATGGGTGCGTTGGTGTGTGTCCAGGTTTTGTGTGTTCTTGAGAGCAACCATGAGAGAAACAGTAGAAGAGGAGCGGCGTCGTGGAGAGGTGGCGCCAACACAAGCAAAGAAGTCCTAACAGTGGTTGCGCTATACTGGGATGAATCATGCCAATTGTCCTTGAATGAACAAACAAGGCGTTTGGTTAGAATCAGGTACCGTGTACAGTGATCTAGTGAGAATAGACTGTATTAGGCGGGGGGCTGCGTAATTACGTGATCTGCTTGGTTCAAGCAACCGTTGGCTCCCAGTGTCAATACATCCTACCTTGCAGATTGTCGATCTGACGTGATTACCAACTACACCACTGATCCTACTCTAGTCCATCTTGATGATATTCTCTAGCACGATGTTTACAACCAACCCTACAACAAAAATTGAAGTTCTACACAACTCTTCTACAGGTGAACATGCAGCTAGCATCACCTACCTGCATGCACTTATGTGTATTAATATAACAATGCATACTTATCACTTAACTCGCATCCTAAGTTTCAAGTAAATTCTGCAAAGATCCATAAAGTTAACTTACCGTTATGCATTTCCTCAACATGCTCTCTCTTTGAAGCCTCTGAAAGTGCAAGAGACATATGCATGTGTTCGAAAGCTTTGGCAAATATGCTAGGCACCTTCTCTTTCAAATGCTGCAAAAGCTCGTCTGGCGTCGCTTCCTCTTGAACAATAGCCTTATCAATGCACTTGCCCTTAGCAATGCTGTGAGAGTTGGAGCCTACTGGTCCGAGCAATGGTCCAGCTGGAGAATCATCAGAGCCCTTGACATCAGCTCCCTCTATAAAACAAGAAGATACGCCATGTAAAACACCAGCCACCAACACAACCTAGGAGCGGAGACCCATACGATGCACATAGAACCTTACAGACACTAGCAATGTGCTGTACACTGCTCGTGCAAGGAAATTTCAGTTTGATTTTTCATTAAAACTTAAAAGGATAACACTCACTACGCCAAGACAAGCTTTCAGGACAAGTAGTTTGGATGCTGCTGTCTCCTTCTGCCTTCGCTTTTTCTTCAATCTCTCTCTCGCCGCACTTCTCTTTTTGCATAGATATTATTTGTCTAAGCTGCAGATCTGTTTCCTCTTTCGTCGCCGATCTGGTTTTGTCGCCATCATCTGCAAACAGGACAAAAACATCTCAGGGCTGACTGACTGACAGTACAGGTAAAAATATAAACCGAGTACAGATAATAACAAAAGTGTCTGTCAATAGATATCATGTTACCACTAACAGCTGTCATAGATAGTAAATTCAGTTTTTTTTTATTTTAATAAAAAGAAAATATCACACTTACTATGCCAAGACAGGCCTTCAGGATAATAGTCATCTTCACTGCTACTGCTACTGTAACCACCCTCCTCAGTGTCACCGGAAACGTAGTTTTTTCTCTTAAGTAAGGTAGAGAACCATGGGGATGAACCTTGCTTCGCATAGAATAGAAGGTATGCTTCACTCTCCAAAGCCATGACATCGTTGATTTTCATAACCTGCACTGTAGAAGTTTAGAACCATGCAACTGAACGAGAGATACAATTTGAACTAAAACCACGGCACTTATTTTGGATCGGAGGGAGTACTAACTGTAAACATATTACCTTAGAATCATTGAAGTGAAACCAATTAGTTCGTGACGAACGGATATAACAAACATAGTGACCATTTGATGGAGCACCCTCGTGTTCTACAACTCCATACAAATCATATTTCTGAGGTTTCTGCAGCCACATAGTGTGCATCAGCCATATACTTGGGTGCATGCGGAATTTGATCAAATGAGAAGAAAATGAACTCACATTATCCGGGGAGCTCATGAATGGGTTCAAGTCCAGCTCTTCCTGATACATCATGCAGTCTTCAATCTTAGTTATATGACTTCCAAAATTTTGAAACCGCTTGAGCTGGATTACAAGAACTTCTGGAGCCTGCTCCACCTTTAATTGCTTTTCCATGTTCACACGAGATTTGCACCCATCACAACCGTAATTTTCAAACACCTCAATCTTGGTAAAAGATTTTAGTGCATCCATGACAGTGGCCATCGGGATAACCTCCAAGTTAAGGTCAAGGAAAGGCTCCAATCTGTCTGAGCAATAGTTGCACTCTGGGCAATGCAACTGCACAAGCAAAAAAAATACTAAGTATCACGAGTAAGTCTGAATGATATTGACCAAGTTGTAGTGAGGATCAACAGGCACACCTGGCTTTTTAGCTGTCCTCCAAAAACCTGTGTGACAATTGAAGAGGGTCTCTCACATGATGGGGACCTGGGAGGGACAGAGTCCTCATCTAATTTATCAAGCAAGCAGCGGAGGAATTCATGGGCGTCTTGGTGCCTTCCCCACCGGAAATTTTTTGAAAATACTGCAACAGTTTTTTGAACAACAGAGTTCAGCGCATAATTGCAATGATGTACTTCCAAATGTCGCAGTTCTCTAATAACGAGAATATGACAGCTAAAACACTGAAGGTGTAAATGCATAGAACATAGTTAAACAAGACGAGCACTACAACAAAAGAAATTTCTGATAATATAAGCACCTACATTTCAGGTGTTCGACAAACTTCTTTGGGTAAAGAACAGCCCCAGAGAGACTGATAACTTCATCAGCATGGACTTTTAGGGAGCAGTAACAGCAGAATTTGCCAGAGGCACCTAGCAAAATTTTAAAATCTTAGTTGAAGCACGGCAGTCGATAGAATAGATGCTCAACAGGGAGACAGTTAAAGAACAGAAGTGAACTGGACTAAATGCCTTACCGGGACATGCATCTGTGTGATCATCTTTCTGAAGCTTCAACACCAGAGGAACAGTGTGAACCACACACTGGAGAATGCAATTAACGAAACATGTCCACCCCTCAGGATTACTTAATGCGGCACCCTACGAGAGCCAGGCAAACCAGTAATACAAACACATCCATCATACTTGATTTATGTAAGAGGGAAAAAATATAGCAACACGTGAAAATGTGGCACAAGTCTAGCTTACCACACGGTAATAGCTCTCTCCACAGATAAGATTACGAGAACAGCACGAAGTATCAACATAATCAAGCTTGTTATCCGGCAGAAGATAGAAGTGGAAGATGTCAAAATCAAACAGACTAGATATCAATATCACAATTATAGTCATAGACAATCAAATTTCACAAAGGTTTTGATTCTAGCGTAATATGAATAGTTGTGTTTGCCCTGCGATTGTAAGGAACTCTAGTACGGAATTATACTGTATATGAAAAAGGAACATATATGGCTTACCATCGGATTGCACTGCCTTGCACATTTAAGAAGAATTTTTATATCTTCGTCTGCAAAACTACCTCTTTGAGCATGGTTCCGAAAGTTCGTATCCTGGAGAACAAACATAGGTGAAATGATAGCTGTATAGATGTAGTGCTGGGGTGAGAGATAGAGAGAGCTTGTGCCCCGTTGGATAAAATTGGTACACGAAAAGAGTTTAGAATAGAACTAACTTTTTTCCTTTTTGGGAAAAAAATAGAACTATTTGACAATCCCCACAGACAAGCAACAGCAATAAAGGAAAGGCAAAAGATGCAAGTTTACGGATTTTGATGCATATTAAAGGTGGAGATTAGAAGGTACCCCTTCAATAAAAAAACATAATACTTCCTCCATTCCAAAATATAAGGTGTATTAGTTTTTTCAAAAGTCAATCATGTGCAACTTTGACCAAGCTTTTGGAAAAAACATCAATATCTACAATACCAAATGTATCATTAAATCCAGCATGAAAAGTTTTTCATATTTTACTTATTTTGTCATGTAGATGTTGATAGTTTATTTTATAACCTTGGTCAAACATACATAAATTTGACTTGCACAAAAATGATGCACCTTATGTTCTAACGGAGGGAGTATAGTCTTTTGACTCCAAATCAATCTATTCAATACTCGTTTGATCCACGGGCTGATATGACGATGGCTTTTTAAGTAACTTTAACATTCATGCAAACTTCTAAGGGGGTGTACCGAAGCAAAACTCTCAAAACTATGGTATGTTGATTTTGGTCTTTGGACGCCTTTTTAACTACAATTATAATATTATAATACACTAATACCTGAGATGGACTTTGACCTTGTGAAGTCTTCTCCCTGTTTTCCTTGACCGCCTGACCCAGATCCTGCAAATAATCAATGAACACCAAAATCTACCCATGAGATTTTGTATAATAACCGCATTGCATGTGTAGTATGAGTTAAGAGGAGGGAATTATGGTGAGATAGACATGAGATGTGACATTTTAGTCTCCGTCCTCTGTTTGACATCGAATGGGTATTATTTTTGAGAATTTAATATACCTATATATTACCTTGTTTGGTTAGCGGAAATTCACGACAGATTAGTGAAGGGGAAGGACTAGGGACAATCGACTAAATTTAGAATCTGAGTCAATCGGTTTGTTCCCGGTCGTTGGATAGAAAAGCAACCACCGGATCTTCTTCTTCTATATCTAAAAACATTGTCCATCGTCTTCCTCCTCACGACCTAGATCTGAACCTCACCCACCACCGCCGGCCAAACCGCCTGCTTCCACTGCCCACGGCCGGCAGCGCTCCTGCAACCGCCTCGCCTCAAACCGCCACCCACCGCCGTGCTGCCACCGCCCCCGGCCGGCAGCGCTCCCACAACCGCCTCACCGCCCGCAGTCCCCTCAATCGCCACCCACCGCCGTGCTGCCGCCACCCCCGGCCATCCCTCTAACCCCCATGATGACCGTTTTTTTCCCGCAAACTTGCCCCCACCCCCACCCCTAAGAATAGATAATGGGTAGCCTTCTCCGCAAGCTACTTCCCTCCGTTGTTCCTTTCTTGACATTAAAATCGACTGGCCCAAATTCCAAATTCAGGCGACTTACGTATAGCTATTGTGTTAGTGAAGAGATTGCAATTTAAGTTACGATGAAGGGTTAAGATGTTCTCTGTGAATCAATTCCCTCAAAATTTCACCCCTCCCCTTTCAATCAAAAATACAAAGGGCGATGATCAGCGCCGGTCGATCCCCTACCAACGCACTTCCCCTCCCCCCCTCCCGACAGTGAGCTCGGAGGACGATGGAGAGCTCGCAGCACCGCCCCTGGGTACTTGCAGCAGATGCCAGTGAGCTCGAAAGAACCCCGCCGCCGACCGGGGTCGTCGCGGCGCGGTCACGAGGGCTCGCAGCGTGCATCTCCCCTCGTTGTAGGGCCGGCGCTCGATTCCCTTCACCCGGGCCTGGTTGGGCACAACCCTTGACAGGCGCGAGGCGCGAGGGAGATACAAAGAACGAAACACACCCTAACTAAGCAAGCAAGCACTAGCTATACATGCCCAAAGGAGGAACCCAAGAAAACTCACCGATTCGAGAGGCTGGAGCGGGATCGCATCGGCCGCCGGCTGCTGCTGCTGCTGCTCCTTCTCCTCCTCCGGCGGTCGCGGCAGGGCGACCGGCATTGAGTCCCCGTCCATCAGATAAAGCTAGGGTTCCTGGGGTGGGGGAGGGAAGAAATGAGGGATTTGGTGTTTCGTCTGGGGTGCAGGAATCTATCAACTCGAGGCTCGAGCGATGGGCGTCGCGGGGAGGCTTTTATATGCCGGGGTGTGGTCTCCTCGCTTCCTCACGCGGTCAAGCGGGGTAGGGTCCAGTCAGCGCTCTATTGCTCCTCGTTTGGGCTCGGGTCGAGCCGGAGCAGACCACCAGTGATTAATGCTACACGAGCTGGCCTTGCGTTCCTTCGGTCTTTCATTTATGGGAAACGTTTGGAGACGGCGCACCGGCCGAACGCTTCGGCCGGTCGCCTCCCACTCGTGCGTCTCGTTCGGTGCGGCCCCAGGTATACAGCCCATTTGGCATCCATGTAGCACCCCGCAAGACACGTAGCTGGCCCAGTTGCTTCTATTTTTTTGTCCGAGCAAAGCCAACCGCACATGCCTTATCTTCTCATCCCGTTATCCACTCGCGTCTTCTTCTCCAGCAGCAACACATCTTCCATGAGAGACCTTCACCAACGATCTCCTCTAGCCATGCCGCATCTCCTCCAAACCAAAGAAAATCACAACCATAGCCATTCCACCTCACACAACGAGCAAGATCTCATCTGCTTTTCCCTTTTCCGCTGGCTACGAGAGCCACGCCGATGTCTTGTTCAACGTCGGCGTGGTAGTCATCGCCACGCCCTATCCAGCAGCGCCGCGGATCACTCGGAGCGGCGGAGGTGCTTGGGACCCGGCGCCGTCTTTGCGATGGGCGGCAGGAGGTGTTGGACCTCTAGCGCCGAAGCTGCGACGGGCTTCTCCAGCGTTGATTGACAACCGACCCAAGCCGCAACCGCTCGTGATCCGGTGCCGGAACCAACGAGTCCCGGTGCTACCACCACCGCAGCGATCTTGGAACCAGCTCGACGGCAAGTCGCAACTCGGCTGCGTCGAGTACCGAACCATCGTTCTCCGGTGCTACTACCGCTATGTCGGATGTCGGAACCAGTTATTTTTTTTTGGAACTTGCTACTTTTTTGCTACATGCACTTTTTTTGAATTTTGCTCCTGTGATTATTTGTCGAACCAAGCGTGCATCGCACCATCGATAGCCGGGTGCGTGACAACGATGATCGAGGTGACCGCAGTCGCAACCACAACTTTTCTTTCGCCGATAGCCGTTTGAAGCTTTTTGATATATGGTTGAAGCTTTCTCTCGACGCTTGCAACTTTTTCTCTTGTTGCGTTGTCCGGTTGGAGCTTTTTGTCCAATGGTTGAAGCTGTTTTCATACGGTTGAAGCTTTTTCCATCCATGCTCGAAGCTTTTTGTAAACCTTTGAAACTTCTTTCGTTTTGAGCAGCGCTTTGATTAAAGCCCTCTCTGTCATATGGTTGAAACTTTTTCATCTAAGGTTGAAGCATTTTGCATCAGCAGTTGCTAATTCCCCGATTCGCAAAGGTTGGTTGAAGCTTTTCTATCTAGGGGTTGAAGCTTTTCCATCCATGGCTTGAAGCTTTTTTTCCAGCGTTTGCAACACAGGGCATGTGCGACGGTTCAAGCCTTGCCTCGGTTCGATCGTGAGCTCATCATCCAGTATGCGCGACCGGTGATCGCCGCCACCGAGTTCGACCGTCGCAACGGAGTTGTGGCCGTCGCCGGGGAGCTGCAACCGGGGCACACGCTGTCAAGATAAGGCCCACCGGGCGTGAAACGCAGCGAGGGAGGCAATCAGCGGCGGAGGCGGTGCCCGACGGCGAGGACGGTGAGGGCGGTGACCGGCGTCGAGGGCGGCAAAGCTCGGTGGTGCTTCAAGGCCGGGGGCCTCGCCCATCCACGGCGGCTAGATGCGTAGGAGGAGGAAGAAGACGAATTTGGGGGTGATTTGTTTTTTTTTTGGTCTAGATCCAACGGCAGCGTGTCTCACATCCAATGGCCTGGGCTGGACCGGCCGAACCTTTTCGGCCGGCGCACCGGCGCGTATAAGCGCCCTTCATTTATTTACCTACAAAAAACAGGAGTGGAGTATACTAGTGGTGGTACAGTGCAGTTGTAGCACAGGTCTGCTTTGGTGGAGGACAATGCAGGTGGAAGCTTAATCTGCGCCGACAGGCAGCTAGCAATATCTTGTGGGATCCATGGTAGTATCAGTCTGGACTAGATGCATGCATGCTCCATTGCTCCTCATGTTTAAAATTTTATAATGACTTTTCTCTTGTGTCAATATGTACGAAAAATAAATCAAGTGAACCGTGTACCTGACCTTGGATAAATATAGAAGGGAGAAGTTTGCGAAGGTGGCCGAATTCTGTTTATGTTCTTGGTTATAGAAGGGAGAAGGTTGCGAAGGTGGCCGAACTCTGTTTGTGTTCCTGGTTTGTGTTTGAGCCCCTCTTCATCTTTTGTGCGGGATTGCGGAATAACAAAAAGGTAAAGAGTGAACGAGATGCGAGGGAAAACTTTTGTTTCGTGTTTCCGAAAAGACCGCCTATTTGTCCGTTTATCAGGTTCAACATGAAATCATAAATAAGCTCGATCAAGGATAATCATTAAATGAATATCCTCAAATATATGCTAATGCCTAAATACATTTGTTTGCTGACGGATTAGATTGTCTTGACGTGTTGAAACATTTTCCTTGTGCTTCATGAAATATCCTCCGCCGTCTAGCAGAATTTTACAAGGACCACAGTTTTAGCAGAGTTGAAAGTTTGGACTTGTATATATCACGAGAACTACAATAACCAAGAAGATTTGGGCCTCAAGGTAATGGGAAGCTTTGTGTCTCCGCCCATTACAATCTAGAAAAGAGATAAAGAGCGAGGAGAAGATATACATGGAGCCAATTAAGCATAATGTGGTAACAATGCGTGAAAATGAATGCGCAGTAATTGAAGGGGTAACGGCATTTGATGAGAGACATATTATGAAAAAGGACGCGTCTAGGGAGCAACCGGGTGCTCCCTAGCGTTCCGTGGCATCCACCCCAAATATAGCATGAGACAATCCACCTTTCCTGGAAAGGAAAGGACTTCCTGGTCCCCGCGGGCAACCATCGCCCCGATTCCCCGCAACCAACCATCGAGCGGCGAGAACTCACCTGGTCCCCCACCCCCTCTTCGCCCGATCCCTCTCCCAGCCCTGCGCGTCTTCTTTCCCCCTTCTCCTCACCTAACCCCCGGCCCCCATCTTCTTCTCTCCCAAGCCAAGGACAGCACGCCCCTTCTCCCTCACCACTTCCAGATCCGAAAATCTTCACAGCCCTCCAATGGCTGCTCCAATGGTGTTTCTTCCAGAGGCAAAATCAGGGTGCCTGTCCCTTATTTCCGGCAAGAAGGCAAGAAAACAAGGCAAAAAGGTCAGATTTTGGCTCATCTTCCAGATCCCCCTCCTCTTTCCAAACGATTTGTACAAGGCTTCACTTATGCAAAAAACATTGTTCAAGAAAAAAATGTGATGTTAAGCATGTTTAGTCTGCTGTTAAGGCAAGTTTTAGCCCCCTGATTTCAGAATCTATTTACAAATCTATTTACAAATCTGTAGGCAAGTTCTGATTGTAAGTGCTGGGTACAAAAAAAATTAGGAAAATATAATGCCTTAATCAAAGAACAGCAACTGAGCAAAAAAAACAGTACTTATTAAGAGGATGAGAAAAACAACTGATCATGATCTATTTCTGATGTATTCCGGTTCTATTTGGGCAAAAAAGACATTCTATTTGGGCAAAAACAGTGCTGTGATGAGGCAACTAAGTGTATGTACGCACAAAAACTTTGAAAAAACTACTGCCATGACAAAACATGAACACTTTTGAAACTTATAAGACAATGATATACTGACATCGCTATGGAAAGAGAAATGGAAAACTAGAGAAAGATTCCCCTTGGTTTCAGTAGTGAAAAAACACTAGAAGAAAAATAAAAAATGTAATTAAAAATGGAACTAAAACACAAAGAGAGAGTTGCGTAATACAATTTACCTTTGTTGTATCATATTCTTCACCGTGGTCCAAGAAAAAACTGGAAAGTTCCCAAATCTACAAGGCAAAATTATTGGTGTTTCATCCTGCAAAAAAAAGAGGAAAAAGCCAACAAGAAAATCCATATACTGAACAGCTATCTCAGCAGCGAAAAACGTTACTTCAAACCATGCTGAGTAGTCTGAAAACACACAAACTTGCTCGCAGTAGAAAGAGATGAAACTTAAAACAGTCAACTTAAGTTCTTTCTAACACACAAAACATAAGTATTGAAAAAGCAGAGTAGTCTGAACATAAAAGAGCAATCATGCCCATAATTCGACTTAAGTTTTTCATAACGCTAAACATCCTCTAATCTCTCGGTTTGGGAGTGAAATCCATTCGAATGCAATTCAAAGTAGCACTTCTATGGCAGTATGCTTGCTCCCCCCCGGAATCAACTGTTGCCTGCGTTTAAGAAAAAAACAAAATAAGACCAAGTGAACAAAACATGATTCATACAAAACATGAAGAACATGCATATCCTGAAAAAAAAAATATTGCCTGACATATATATTTGACTTGCCTGATTATATGGTTTGGGTTGCCTGATGGTGCAAATTGAATTGGCTGCTTAATGTTCAATTGCTATCTTATGAATCTGGTGTCTTGCGTTGCTGAGTTGTTTGCTTGCGTTAGTGTGGTACTAGCTTGCCTCAACAACATAAAAAATGCTTTTATTTTTTGGTTGAAAAATGCACATGTTGAACATGATTGAGCTACTTTTACGTGCTTGGGGCAGGTGTGCTATTGGCTTGCCTGAATTTATGTGCTACTTGCTTCCATCCCTCTGTGACTTGCTTTGCTTTTTCCCATATTCTCAATAAAATAAACACAGGTTGGCGATGATTGACTTAAATGAGGAACCAGCTGAAAATAATGATGAACCTTTGTACTGTACACAACATGCTACTGGAAATGCAGAACTTGTGGCGGAATCACCTAATCCCCTGTCATACAAAGAGTGGATGTTGCTGCTACAGATGCAATGGAGACGGATCGGCAATGAGTCATGGGGGCGTGCTCGGCAAGTACAAAAGTACCTACAGCTTGTAGCAGTGGTAGTGATGCTCATACCCTTGATGCCACAGTCCTGCGGGTGATACCGGTGGCAATCGTTGGTAATGGTTTGGGTGCTGAAAATGATGATGAAGCTTGGTCACAGCCCAAGGAGCCTTACGTGGGCATGAGATTCGACACTTTGAAGATGCTAAGGTGCATTACAATGCATATTCCTTGCAGATGGGGTTTTCAATCAAAATGAATAGTTCAAGGAAGGATATGAAGATCGGGAATTGATAAAACAACAGTTTGTTTGCAACAAGTTTCAAAGCCCGATGTTGATGACGGAGGAGCAGAGAAGATTCCGTGCTAGATGACATTGTTGAACAAGCAAAAGATGATAATGAAGATGAGGCTATTGTCTTTCTTGATGATGATAGTAAGGGCAAAAAAGCAGCAAGAAACGAAAAAGAGATAAAATTGTACAAACTGGTTGCAAAGCTAAGATGATTGTGAAGGTAATAGATGGCGATGGGAGGTGATCTACTTTGTTAGCGAACACAACCATCCGCTGATTGACAAACCATGTTTGACTAAGTATTTGCGATCACACCAAGGATACCGCCGTAAGAGAAGGCCTTCCTTACTCACCTTCATAACTGCAATTTGACTACAGGTTTTGAAAACACACCCACCTTCTCCCACTATATTCCAACTTTAAGAGCTTGGACATGCCTGCTGGTTGTGTGTTTCTTAGCCCATCAACAAGTTACATGATTTTGCTTGAAGCATGACACTAATCTGCTTGAAACATATGCCTTAGTTGCTTTATATTGACACTAAATTGCTTATAACAGTACAAAAAGAGATAAAATGCCTAGTTTGTTTCTGGATGCTGAACTTCCCTAATGTTTACATATTTCTTGCTCAATTCAAAAAATTACCTACTTGCCTGCTTTTTTTTATAAAATAAATTTGGTGTTGAACCTGAGCTTGCTCACTAAAGCATGGTTACCCACCTGGTTTGTTTTCTCAGATCTTGCTCATGTGTTCCTGGGCGTCGACGGTTGTAGTTGCTTGAAACATGGCACTAATTTGCTTGAATCATATGCCTTAGTTGCTTTATATTGACACTAAATTGCTTATAACAGTACAAAAAAGAGATAAAATGCCTAATTTGTTTCTTGATGCTGGACTTGCCTAATGTTTACATATTTCTTGCTCAATTCAAAAGTTCCTACTTGCCTACTTTTTTATAAAAATAAATTTGGTGTTGAACCTAAACTTGCTCACTAAAGCATGGTTACCCCCCCGGTTTGTTTTGTGTATTTTGCTCATGTGTTGCCTGAGGCGTATGGGTGTAGTTGCTTGTGTAGCTTCATGAATTGCCCAAGCTTTGCATTTGAGTTGCCTTGCTGGAAAAAAAAGAAGCTATTTTTGGCGCTGTTTTTGTGTGGATAAAGAATTGACCACCATTGTGACTTTCATGTCAAACAGGTCGTATGATGCATATCATGTCAGATTTCTATGGGACAGAACTCATTGTACCTTATAGCACAAAACACATTACAAACCTCAAGACTCTCTTGAACAAGGATGATACAAAAGAAGGATATGATAGAGACAAATTGCTTACTTTAAAGATCAACAGAGGAGGATCCAGATTTTTTTACAAGATAAAATATGATGAGGAAGACAGGGTTGAGAATATTTTCTGGGTCGATGGTCCAGCAAGGAAGGCGTACGTGGAATCTTATCATGACTGCATCTCCTTTGACACAACATATATGACTAACATGTACAACATGCCCTTTGCACCATTCATTGGAATTAACGTGCATGGGCACTCATTCATGTTGGGCTGTGGGTTTGTTAGGCAAGAGTTGGCGCAAGCTTTGATTGGCTATTCAAACCTTCCTTGAGGCAATGCATAATGTAGCACCCACCAACATCGTAATCGACCAAGACATCGCGATGGCACAATCGATTAAAAGATCTTTCCTACAAGTGTCCACATTGTTGCCGGGCATATTATGAAAAAGGCACAAGAAAAGCTTGGAGCATTGCTGGGGCGAAACCCTGGCCTATCCAAGGATTTCAACACCTGTGTTGACTTTAGCTTGACACCGGAAGAATTTGAGGCATGGTGGGCTGAGTTGATGATGAAGTATGAGGCTATGACTGACTCTCACTTCGAGAATCTATACAAGTACAGAGAGACATGGGTACCCTGCTACTTCAAGCACCGATTCTTCCCTTTCTTGCAGTCAACTCAACGCAGCGAGGGTTTCAATGCTGTCCTTAAACGATATGTGAACCCACACAAGTCAATTTTGAACTTTGTGAAGCAATATCAGAAAATCCAAACACACATACTAGTCCGGGAGGGTTCGAAAGACTACAGGACAGCACATTTACAGACTGAAATGTGGTCATCTTACCCAATAGAGAAGCAGGCGTACAGATCGTATACTAGGGACTTGTACGAGAAGTTCCGTGATGAGTTTCAGTTGACTACAAGGTACAATGTGCGACCACATGGTGAAAACTTGTATGAGGTTTACCCCAATCAAGAGTGGGTTGCCAAATATGGTTCCAGGGGATATTTTGTCACGGTTGAAGCTAGTGCTGGAGACTACAGGTGTGACTGCTGCAAGATTGAGCGGGACGGCATGCTTTGCTGCCATATCTTGAAAGTTTTCAACCAACTTGGTGTTGACGAAATCCCAGCGCAAAGACATACTTAGAAGATGGACACCTATGGCAATCCCCAATGCACCCCCGCCGTCAAGACCAACTCGATGAGATGCCACCACAATCGAAGAAGGAACCGAGGCATGCAAATTTGATGATGGATTTTGGTAGTCTTGCCGGGTTGCTAGTGCATCGATGCTGCAACGGATATTGTGAAAAACATATGCGTGGTGCGTGTCATGAAATCAAAAATCTCAACATGTCAAAGAAGAAGAAAACAGCAGACCGACGGGGGCCTTCCGTGGTTCTGCGCCACCATCACCGGTGGTTCTGCGCGTAACTCGATTAACTCTCGAGTAACTGGTGGCCCTGCGGTGCATCCTGAAGGGCCTACGGTGCGTCCTGGATCTAGACAACAGCAACATACTTCTGCGCCGCCGCCGAGTAACACTCAGGCAACTAGTGACCAAGCAAAAGCCCCGATGAACTTGCACAAACCTCTTCTCGACCTAGGCAAGAAGCGATCTAGTTCTCGCACCGCAGAGGAAAAAGGCAAAGAAAACTAGCTGGCCACTCTATGAGTGAGGATGGACATCAACAAACAAAGTGTTCGTGGCTGCACCGCAAACTATGGGGGTATACAAAGCTGCTGGCCTGTCAAAGAATCGTCGGGATATGTGACACTAAACAAAGGAGCAGCACGCGCTTTCAAGCTGCTCAACAATGGCAAGGCCTATGCAAGCGCTTAGAGGAGCTGCGCCACAACTTTTGGTGCATACGGCATCGCCAGAGGTCTCGCGCGACCTCCTATGGGCCCTAGACCAGCAATTTGGCCTGCACCGCAAACTATGGGGCTATACAACCATCATGGGGGGCTGCAGCTGCAAACACAACCCATGTGCCTATCCTCGATCGGCACCATCGCCGCATCACCAAAGAATAGCTTGAAGGCAGGTATGGACATCACCAAGTTCTTCAACTACACAAGAAGAAAATGGCAATGCAATTCCATCTCCTATTGTGCAAGCTCCTAGTGGACGGGCGCACCACCACTCTCTACGGCATCTCTACATGCATTTGTTCTTTGCCAAGACAAGGTACTACGATGGTTGAACCACAATTTGGGAGACATAGTGCCACCCTTGGCCTGTAATTCCTAGAGACCCTCCAAATCAACAACAAAAGGGAGGGCAAAGTCAAGAAGAATTCAATCAGCACTTGAGCTGCATCCAAGAGAAAGAACAAGTGCACCTATTGTGGTTCTTTAACCACAATGGTGCAAGCTGCCCGACCAGATTGGTGTAATAGTCAAACAGGACCATATGGCTGAAAAGATGTGTCGAATGAAATTGACAAATTAAACTATTTGTTGGTCTCAGATGTTTGAACATCCTAAACTATTGTTTTCTTGTTTACAGTTTGTTCTGGCTAACTTGCCTCACACTAGAGTTTTTGAGTTGCCTGGCTAACTTGCCTCACACTATAGTTTTGAGTTGCCTGGTTATAAGTTTTGAATTGCCTATTGTGTGCTTTGAATTGCCCCGCAGACACCCTTATCTCCCCGTAATGGTCGAAAAGCTTGCACACATAAGATTCTGCAAATGCTAAAAATGCAACAATTCCCTCGTTATGTAATGATTATATTATTTGTCTTTTATTGGGTTATTCTCAAAACTTGCCTCGCCGAAAGCTAAAATTGCTGTTTATGCAATTGAGTTGCTGCCCAATTTCTTATGCAGCAACTCCCTCCCTCCTCTCCCCGGGCACTCAAAAGTTCGGAAAAGAAGCGAAAAGAAAACAACACATGCATTTACGTGGGATGTAGTGTGCGTGAGGGGAGAAAACAACTGACCTATGCTAACTTGAGTATGCTTTTCCATGGAGCCTTGTTGTTGGCGTTGTCAACCCACATGTTAGTCAACTGTTTTCTTATGCTTGGAATATCCTCCGCTGTGAAATTTGGAACAACCCTTGCCTCCCATCCATTTGCTATTGTCAGAGCAAAAACACCACAATCGAACCTAAAACAAAAATTGAAAAAAGAACTTTTCTAGTTAGCTACTTCTTCTAGGTAGAAGCTAGCTTCCCTATGTCACTTGTAAAAACTAAAACAAAAAGCATAGTTAATATGTGAAAAAAGTGGATGCTTACTCATTGTTCTGCTTTTGGGACGCCGATGTTGGTAAGCCCAAAGTCATCCAATGAGACACGGAACTGGCGTAATGCTCTTCCCATAGACACCGGAAACTTGCAACCATTTTCCTAGCACAAACATCTAGAGACTTGTTTTTAGCGCCCTCCAAGAATCAAGAGCTTCAAACGCCGATCCCTTATGTTCACGTTAAAAATCCAAAGAATGATTCCTGTTTTAGGCTTTGTCTTGTCAATGTTCTCTAAAATCGGGAACATAATCTGTTAGAACGAAACAAAATGGGGTTAGTGCCTGGTACTAGAAGCTGGATTTGAGCAACTTTTTTCTGTTGTGCTCTTGCAAATTACGACATGGACTGAAGAAAGCGTACATGCACATGCAAGTTGGGTGCTAGTTATGTACTTATGTAAGCAACCATCTAAAAATGCACAGGCAAGTTATGGGCATATGTAAGCAACTTGTCACAGAACGCAATTTCATTGGCGAAAAGTTTTACCATAAAAGAGTCATATATAATGTATTGGTGAAAAGTAAGAAGAAACCATTGACATACCATGTCTTTACGGTCCAAGCGATTCGACTTCTTGAACCGGGAAATGAGCTCCTGGCCGTTCAATTCCATGTTTTGCATCCGACCTGGTGTAAAAAGAAGAATACAGCATGACCATGACCTTTGTGAAAAAAAGAAAAAGAAAGAAACGCAAAACTACATCATGTTTAGTTGCTTCGCTTCTTCTTACCGAGAACCTCACCGCATCACAAGCTTCTTTGATTCGTGACAAGTTCATCATTATGCTCTCTATACCAACTTCCATTACGTGGCTCACGACAAAACCTCCCTTCTTCATTGAGTTTGCGAGCTCCCAGACAAAGGACAAAGTACTTTTCATATTCAATTACCCTTGGGCTGCATGAAAAAAAGAGAGGCATTCAGCTCATAAAAATCCTTCGTAATTTGCTTACCACCATTACAACTTATAAAAAACATATGGGCAAAAGGTAATCTCAAAAGGAGACTGTTTGAACAATAAAGAATTTCACACTAAGACAAGTTGCACGATTCCGATGTGGATTGCTTCTAAATACGCTTTGAATTGCTCGGATAAACATGCTAGCCGGTTGCACGTGGGGAAGTGCATTGTGCAAAAAGTCGACAAAAAAAGAAATGGATTGGTATATTGTCATACCGTATCCACATCTGGTGATTCTTCTTCATTAATTCTTCCATGCAAAATAACTGATGCATACAATCTATTTGCTTCGGGTTTTGGCATGTAGACTTTCTTCTCATTATAGTCAATAAATGGTGACCTCTTGCAAGGAGGTGTCTTAATAATCCTTCTCTCGAATTGATGTGGATGCATCTCTCCCGAGCTACTACTGCTGTAAACCTTGCTGCCTGACCCCACTTCTCCTTGGTTAGAGCTTTTTTCAGGTGTTTGGTACACATTTCCTTCTGCTTGCACACACGGGTCAATGCCTTCAATGTCCAACAGATAATCATCCCCGGTTATATCAATGATTGGCTGGTTATGTGCTAGGAGTTCCTTGAACTCATGCTCAGAAATGTGCTTGACCCAACATGCTCGTGTGCTTTGTTGTCTCCAGATCTTGTGGCCAAATCATCTATGCCTAGATCGAAACTTGGTGCTGGGCAGTACTCTTTGAAAAAATCATTAGATCTTCCGGTGTGCCTTTGCTCAAAACTTGGTGCTAAGCTGTGATTTGTGGAGTTTGATTGGGCATTCTTGCTGTTTGGATCAACACACCTAGCAAGCAGCTCACTCACACCTAGAACATTGATTTCTAGTGCATTGGTTGCCTTCCCATTGACACGCATGAATTCGTGGTACAACTCCTCCACATTAGAGAAATGTGTAGTATTCCCTGCCGCTTGGTTCTGCGCTACGAACACTAATGGCCTCGGCTTGGGCAAGTATAGCTTAAGGTGCAAATTCCCCTATGGCTCTTGGCAACTTTTGTTCCGGGCTTTTTCCCATGGTTACAGCTTTGGGCAGGTGCTGTATCCTATTGATCTCCGTACATAGTACCGGAGGGATGTTCTCTTTGTCCTTCTTGTGACCAGCATGGTTTAATGATCGAGCCTCCGGAGATGCCTTCAAGTCTTGCACCTTGGCTGACTGCGTCACATTCCCCCGAGACGGGGGAGGCACTTGACCATTTAAGTCAACTAGTGGTTGTCCTCTGCTGCTATTTACTGTGCTTACTAGCACTGTGGCACCCTCCTTTGGTTGTGTTGGCCTTGCTTTTGTGGGGTCCAGTGTTTCCTCTGCAGAACTTGCCTGAAAAGCAGCTTGTCTTGCTCCCTCCATGGACTGAGTTGCCAGAATATGTGATCCACTTGCTTGACACCGGAATGAAAAACCCAAAGCTTTGGATCTACTCCGTGAGGTACTTGCCTCATCTCCAACTTTGCTTGTTGAGCTTGATGTTGTACTCTTTACTTGTTGAGCTTTGGATCCACCATGAATTGCCTCTTTTGTTTCAGAATTTGCTTGTTGTTGCTGCTGAGAAGGACCAGCTTTTTTCATGGCTGACGCCTTGGCTTTCCCCTTGGTCAGAATCGGATTTTCAGACGATATGCTTGCGGATCCATTGCTGTTTTGTTCATCATGGATGGCTCCAATACTGGCCGACAGTTTTCTTCATCTTCTTTGATGGTGGGAGTGGTGGTAGTTGGTTTCGAGAAGCAATCTTCTGTTCTGTAGCTTCATTTAGAGCGGCGCCAAACTGTCTCATTATTTTCTGCCGAGTTGCCTTTGGGCATATTTCCTTGGGGTTGAATGTCAAGCCCAAATCCAAGTCTTCCCCTCTAAGCAACTCTTCGAACATCCTCTTCGCTTCGGTAGCCATGGTTATGTCATCGATGTCCCACATTTCTTTCACTTCGAAAAAGGGGAAACGTGGTTCTTGGGAAACAACAGTTTTGAATTCTGTCAACACAAGGTCTTTTATACAGATGCTATCTGCCTCATCCAGTCCCTTTGCCTTTCTGTCCTTCTTCTTTTGAATCAGAAATTGCAGCGTGCATTGTTCATCATCGTCCGCCGCTGACCGCTCACATTGCGGGATCCTCGTGCCGATCGGAGCCACCACTGCTGCCTGAACCGCCGTTGCCACCTCCGCTGTCATCTTCATCATCTTCATCCTGCTTCCCTTGCCCATCGTCTTCCTTGTCTTTGCCATCCCCATCCCCATCCCCATCCCCATCGCCGCCATCGTCCTCCTTTCCTTCACCATCTTCTTTTCATCATCCTCTTCTTCCTCATCATCATCGTTGTCCTCGCTTCGGTCTTCCGTCCCGTGTCAACCGTGAGGGCCAGCTCCTCGGTTACTTGATTTCCCCGAACTCCACTTGATCCATCATGACCATCATCGCTGTCTCGAACTTTCATCGCTGCCGCTTTCACCACCGCCTTTATCTCGCCATCTCCTCGCTTTCACCGTCACCGCCTCATTGTCATCGCCGTCTGAATCAAACGACTCCTCCTCACTTGGTAAGCTGTCTATTCCGGCCGGTACTGCTGTTCTTCCATTAGGCTGTCGCCTACTTGTCTCTGCAGTAGTAGGATCTGCCTCCTTTGTCCCCATTCATCGCCGCTCATCTTCCCGACCCCAACACGAGCTTCCCCATCGCATGAGAAATTACAGAACACATTTCGTGCACCAACCTGTGAGCTTCTTTTGCTTCAGAAACATGAAAGTGGATGGTAGAGACACATGATAAGTACATATCTCCTATTAAAAATATAAAAAAGGGAACTGCAATGAAAGCAAAAAACAAAGGTCGATAACTTCTGATTTGTCATATGACTCGGGCAATCTTGCTGCAACAAATTTGGTGATGTGGTCCATATCGCCAAACAAGCTATCATCCGCACACCGAGAAAACTCCGCCTTGAGCTGGTGGTTTATAGCAAAAGAAGATTTAAAAAACTATGAGTGACAACATTCTAGCACTCCCATAACAAAAAAAAAGAACTGAGAAAATGAAAGAAAAACAAGATCACTTGATAGTCTTGTTGCCTACTATTTAGTGGATATCAGAATGAACAAAAATGAATAACTAGTTTGGATAAGTTGCTAGTTTTCGTAACATAAGTTGCTTGGGTGGATGTATAAAATTGCTACTTTCCAACATGAGAATTGCACAGACAAAAAAAAAGCTAATGAAATATGTACTCCAAAGAGCTATCGTTAGAAAAATACAACAACCCCACAAATCATTCCTGTGGACATAATCCAATTGTGTGCATGCCAAATGAAAAATTCTGATAACTACTTGGACCAACTTGAAAATATATGTATGGCACTTGCCCAAAAGGTACATTAACTTGCTGCTCTTTCAAAGTGAATTGCCCATCAGAAACAATTGTAGTGTTATATCCTAAAACAGAGAAATTATGTTACCCGCAAATGGTCAGATTCTCCGGTGCCTTCCTGTCCTTCTTGATGACTCGAGATTAAATCTGAATTCCGCATGTAAACCCTTGGCACCAAGTTTGGGATTGGCTCATCAACATCCAAAGAGTCTAGGTACAACAACTGCGTAAAAGACAAGGAAAAAGAAACAGAAACATTAAGTTAGCTAATGATTGCAAAAAGAAAAAGAAAAGATAAGTAAACAATGGATGCTTAAAAAAATAAAACAGCTTGAAGCACTTACGACGAGGTGGAAAACACAACAACAAACAGCCTTCTTGTTGGCACGCCCGGAAGTGAACGCAAGCTTTAATTGATCAACAACAAACTGGCATATGTTGGTTTCCGTTATTCCATTGACATCCATGACCGCTGGAAACTCTTTGGGAAATGCTCAAACTAGTTGAAGGGCAAGGAAGCACGAAAAAACAAGAGCTAGCTAGCGCGGGCAAAGTCATCATCGTGAGACCCTCCCATGTCTACAATCATCTTGCACCATTCTCGTGAGGGTTGGTGAGTTCTTCGATGTGATGTTGTAAATCTGTACATTGCCTTTGTGATTTCAGCCGATTCTCGAAGCACACCTTCCTGCCTCTGTTAGGCAAACCCCATATCCTGCGAACACTAGCGGCATCTACAGAATCTTCCCCTTTACGAATGACTATCTGTGAAATCTCCGGATCGTAATGCTTCATTATCCACCGCTAAGATCTCCGGCATGCTACTCGCCGCAAGGTCCGTAATGCCGCCAAATTCTTTTGCGATGATGACACCCTTTTGGTCAGGGACCAAGTCCTTGTTCAACTTGAAGAGCCTCGCAGGAGATGCCCTGTTCCTACGACCCTATAGCACACAAGGAAAAAAACGGAAAAAAGGGGATTAGCAAAACATAGATGAGGATCCACAGCATAGGTAACTTATGCATATTGCTGGGCAACTGCTGATTGAAACTGAGGCAACTATGCAAAATACCTCAGTTCCTCCCGTCTTCTGGCGTTTTGCTTTTGGAGGTTGGTCAACATCTGCACAACCTTCATTTTTATTCCCAGCATCTGCAGCTTGGCTCTCGTTGCTATTGTCGTTACTAATGATATCAGCAGGGCGCTTCCCCCTTACAGCTGCTGCTTTAGTTCTCATACGCTTGTACCCAGATATTTGTGCACTGCTCCGTGGCTGGAAGATAGAAAACACAAAAATGAATAAAAAATGGAAAACAAAATCTCTTAAGTACAGTAAGAACATAAAAAACTCCTGAGCATGTGCACACCTCTGTTTGATGCTCTTCGTCCCCATGAGATGCAGGGGCGTCGTGGCTTGATCCAGCCATCTAAATTCTGCTGCATATTTAGATGAACAGCAATTTAGAAAAAAAATGGGCAATGAAAAGCATCGTAACCTATCTGATTTTTCAATATATGTTACAACATTAATACAAACATGCATACAAAACACCTAAGTAAAAAAAGCATCACTGCAAGGGACAACAAACAACCTATTCCACGTCAATTATCCTGGCAACACATGTTGGCATTTTAGGCAACCGGCTAAAGAAAGCTTGAGCAAGTTTGAGATTCACACAAAAATACAGTGCGTATGGTGCCTGCTAGGCAACACATAATGGCATTTTCAGGCAAATGCCTGATAAAAGCTTGAGCAAAAAGCCAAGCATTACACAAAAAGACGCTGGACAAAAAAAACGGTTGATGGCTTATTAGGGCAACTGACTAACAAAACCTTCAGAGCCAGGCACACTAGGCAACAGTTGAGGCCAATTCAGGCAACTGACTAGCAAAACTCCAGCAAAAAAATCATGACAACTAAGACACATAACTTAAGCAAAGCTGGCATGCATATCTACAACTCACTCGAAGACAAACACCAACGTCGAAGCACAACACATAACCCTGATGCACAAAACATTTCACCAAACATGAACATATAGCAGATCTGCATTTGTTCCATGAAAAAAAGGTGCTAGGAAACTATATGAGCATCCTGTGAGTAGTTGTTTGCGCATGTCAGTAGAACACCAAACCTTGAATGCACACTAGGCAACTATTGAGTCCAATTCAGGCAACTGACTAGCAAAACTCCAGCAAAAAAAAGCATGACAAACTAAGTCATAAACTTAAAGAAAGACTGACATATATATCTACAACTCACTCAAAACAAACAACAATATGTCAAACCAGAGCACATAACCCTAATACACAATCATTTCACCAACATGAACCTATAGCAGAGTTCCATTTGTTGCATGACAAAAAGGTGCTAGGAAACTATATGAGCATCCTGTGAGCAGTTGTTGCAAGAAGTCAAGAGAACGCCAAAGCCTTGAATGCACACTAGGCAAACAGTTGAGGCCAATTCAGCAACCTGCTAGCAAAACTCCAGCAAAAAAGCATGACAAACTAAGTCACAAAACTTAAAGCAAAAACTGACATATATATTCTACAACTCAGTCGAAACAAACACCAAATGTCGAACCACAACACATAGCCCTAATACACAAACATTTCCACAACATGAACCTATAGCATAGTTCCATTTTGTTGCATGACAGTCCAAAAAGGTGCTACGAAACTATATGAGCATCCTGTGAGTGTTGTTGTCCCAGTAGATCACCAAAGCCTTGAATGCCTCACCAGCACACAAACCCAAATCTAAACGGCAAATCACTTACCCCCTATGCGTAATCTCTTCCGAATCTATTACAATGGCCGCGGTATTCAGTGATTTCGCACCTAAACTCACGAGATCTGACAAGCACACACAAAACTGGGATCGAGATGAACTGACCTGCGATTCTGCCCTCCGTCAACGCGCAAGGTGATTCTGCTCCTCCGCGCTAAACACGCGGCGAAGACGGGCGTGTCGACCCTTCTCGCCCGCGTCTCCGACGCAGCAGCGCCTTCCGCCTCCAACTGCTGCTGTTTGTTGCGGGTGTAGACGAGCAGTCCCGGTCGCCGCGCCGACGCGCGCGTCGACCCTCCTCGCCCGCGACTCCGGAGCTGCCGTGCCTTCGGCCTCCGCCGGCTGCACCGACGTATAGCCCCAATCGCCGCCCCCCGACAAGCACCTGGCCTGATTAACCACTCCCAGCACACGACTCGCACGCTGTCCCTTCGTCACTACGCCGGAGGAAGGCCGCCGACTCGCCGCACCGCCGCCGGTTGCTGCGGATTTGGTGGATTTGGGAGGGCGCCGGGACGGTTTCAAATGGGGGGACGGGGAGGAGACGGAAATGCGGAGGGAGGGGGAGAACTACCGGGACCCACGACCGCTTATCCCACCCAACGGCCTCTTTCGACGACGCCACGACCAGGTGCCACCTGGCGCAGACGACGAGGCGCGCGCTTCTCCGCCCCAGCCGCGCGATGGCGATCCGACGGCGCGCGAAAGCGTGTGCTGGAGATGGCAAACGAGCACTCGCCCACTTTTTAGGATTTAGGTATGAAAAATAATTATTAGATCTGGTCCTCATGCCTTTATCTGAAACTTTCATGAGAAATTCTCCGTCTTGTTTAATAAAACCCAAAAGGTGTCGTCTTGTTTAATAAAACCCAAAAGGTATATGTTTTTCAAACAAAAATGTTCCCACATGTTAAGTTTCAAAAAAGATGACCCCATATGCACGTGAGAAGATTTAGGATTGAGATGTGCCTTGCTACAACACTGATTAGACGAGTAATTACTGATGAATCGATGATGATCCTTCCAAATCAGGAGAGAAATAATACACCTGACAATTCAGAAGTTAGCTACTAGTACTATTTTATGTGAGTAGGTTTCGTCGGTCATAGCGGTTGATTGACAGCACAAAGGTATTAACCATGAGCACCAGAAGTCAACATAAGCGTGCGGCAGCAGCCTTTGCGTGCAGCTAGCTTGCCTAGCCCTTGGTGAGCGCAGCACGCCGAGTTGATGGCGACTTCCAAGTAGTCATGTCTATGTAAATACACGTCTATCCACCAGACTGGAGTATCAGCCGATACGGGGGCTAACGTGCTCCCGTGCTCCAAAGCTGCCCAACCGTTGGATCACTGACCTAAGAGCAACTCTAATGGGGCGATCCATTTTGTCCACCTGCGTCCGTTTGGGTCGATGTGGACAAAAGTGGAGGTCCAACACGGCGACCCAAACGCAAATCGCTTCCACCTGGAGTTCGCGTGGACCCATTTCCTGCCCAAAATTGCGCCTGAAATGCGTCGGTGCGGATGCGAAGCGGACGCGCCGCGCGTCTCCTTGGCGTCCGCCACGTCCTCACCTGCAGGCCACCCAACCGCCATCGGTCGTCTTATTTATGATGACCACCGACAACGGGCCCACTTGTCAGCATCAGGAAGCGTTCTTTTTTAAGCACGCGTGCGGCGGGGGGCCGGCCTCATCCACTTCTCCCGTCCACATCTGCCCCCTCCCCCAACCCACCACCACCACCACTCCCTTGCTTCCTCGCCGGCGACAGGAAACCCTAGGCCGCCATGGGCATCCTCGGCAACAATGGCAAGGGCAAGGGCACCCTCGGCGCCTCGTCCTCCCGTGCTCCCCCTCCCCCTCCACCGCCGGTGCATTTCTGCCCTGAACGCCGGCGCCTGCACATCCCGGTGCACCAAGCGCGGTGGCACTGGGAGTACAGGCAACCCCTCCCCTACCCCGACATGACGATGTCGCACCATTGGCATTTGGATCCCCAGCGAATCCCGGTGTTGGTGGCTCCGCGGAGCCAGCGGGCGCACGACGACAAGGCGCTCCGGCTCGAGGAGGAGGAGGAGGAGCACGCGCGACTAGCCGCAATGCCGCCGCCCTAGCAGACGCTGGAGGAGGCTGTCCTGGCAGCGTACCAGGCGGTGTTCGGGTGGGTAGGCCCTGCTACCGTCTTCATCGACCTCACCGGCGATGGCGACGGCGGCGTCGACGCCAAGGGCAAGGGCAAGGCCGACGACATCTAGGGCAGCGTGCGGGGCGGCAGAAGGCGAGCGTAGACTTTTTTTTAATGTTTTAATTAATGTTTAATTATGTTTAAGTGGACTTCGCCCGGCTTTTGACCGACCACTTGTGTTTAATTATGTTTATTTTAAGTTTATTTTGTGCGACCATTTTTTTGCATGCCGGCACATTTGGGTCTGCCCCCCTGTTGGGCGGCCAAGCTGACTCATTTCAGAATGCGGACGCGCACGTCCGCCTGGCCGATTCAAGCGGACGAAAAGCGGACAAAAGCGGTGTTCGTTTGGGTCGGCCCGTTTGAGTTGCTCTAATGGTCAGTGTCGGTCGGCGGGAAAGGTTGCATGCTTTTACAGAAAACCCTCAATGATTCTTCAACTTACCCTTTGGTCCACATCTGCCCCATGCTGGCCATTCGATCACAGATCCAATGGCCCTGATAGCCCTAGAGCATGGGAGCACGTGACTTCTCGTATCACCACATCCTCCCATCAGATGGATTTTCGCACACAGGTACTACTAGCTCGTACTTATTCTTTTTCCTTTTTTGAAAAAGGAGAGGCGCTCAAGGCGTAACTACATTTCAAATAGCTCAAGTACATGCATGTTATAGCATGAATTACAATCGTACATATACAACACCGAAAAGGTTATATGGGAATCTCCAACTATGACTTTTAAATCGGACACCATATCTGTTCTGGACGGGTGGGAACCGGTCTGTGGACTTTGATGAGGGAGAGAGGCAAGGCTTAATCATAAAAGAATCTTCATTCATCCAATTGAGGGAAGTGAGATGAGAGAGGGGGAGTATGCATGTGGTTGTTTTTTTATGGATATGTTTGTTGTGCGGTTGGAAAGAGAGAGAAGGGAGGAGGACCACATGATTGCTTTTTGTTGGTCAAAGGGACTCTTGCATAGTTTCCCCAAGTTGCTTCTCGTTTGCGAAAAGATTAACGTTCAAACCGCTCCGCGGACCCATAAGGATCCTCGTTGAATAACAGAAGTTCGCAAATATGGTCTTGGACACCATAATCCAAACATATATACTACCGCGACCTGGTTTATTAGCCCCTTCGTATTTTGTGCTAAATTTAACCTTAGATTTAACTAACAAAATATTAATGCATGTAACAAAAAAAATATTTTTGGAAACTATGTTTAAATACAGATTCAACGATATAATTTTTGATGACATGCATTATTATTTTCTTAGTTAAATAAAAGTTTGGCACAAAATACTAAGGGGCCAATAAACCAGGACGGCGGCAGTAACTAGCTCTGAGGGTCTCCTTTAAAGAGATGCCCTACAGTTCATACGGCTAGCATGCAATCGAGTGCAGCGTGGGTCACTGGTTGACCATATTGGCTCCTTTGATGTTGCCTAGACCGGCTTTGTTTCTTATTTTGTGCAATCTTGAGACATTTTGCAGTCTTAACAATGACATAGATACATGGTGTCTAACCCTTGACCTGATCTCTCAATGCTATAAGGCTAACCAACAACAGGGATGGAAAAATTCAGTTGCTATTATGGTAATTAGTTAACGATTGAACATTGTATTCAATAAGGATAATAACAGATGAAATGAGTAAGTTGACATTGATGATAAAGGTTGCTTAAAATGCAAGTATAAACCAGAACATAGGACATAATATGAATGAATTCATGATGTTTTCAAGTACCGCTTGGTTTGGAAGCCAATTCTTATATTGTCTTGTGCATACCTATGTCCAAAATCTCAAAGAACAAAACAATCTTAGGGCTCAAGCATGAAAACTGAAAGAGTCTCACATGGCCTAAAATTACTAAAGCCTCCTTTGAAGGCTACATATCCTACTAACTTCAGATATATAAAACAAACTGACAGTGAGAAAGAAGGACATCTCTAACATTATATCAAGTAACATGTATGGTTACAGAAATTGTGCTACCAAAATAAATATTTAGCTTTCTTACATGATCGAAAATAGTATTTAAATCAGAGACTCAAAAGTAAATGCCAAAACAAACAATGTAGAAACAACATGAGGGAGATGGATTATCCTTTGACTACATTATAAAAATTACATTAGCTCACCTCACTTGCAACATGTTTGGGTTTTCAACTAATACCTTGTCGACATGACAAAACAAAGATCTACACAAACAACATGAGATGAAGCGAGTTAATTTTAGTAGACTAATGCAGCCCTAGGATGTTGGTATTGATGCTCAAAACTAAACAAATAGTAATGAGGTAAAAGAATAGTCAATGTACAAAATTAATCTAAATGAATTGCAGCAACACAAACCATACAACAAAAACTACATTCAGTTCCCTTAGTGTGTGAGTGTGCCTGCCTAAATTAGGCTACTTCTCTCGAGCCTTTTTAGGTATCAAAGTAGTACCTCATTTCCAGGTTGAATGTGCTGAACATTAGCTTCTGATCCTCCACTACGAAAAGGAACAATGGTATTTACAGACAAAATGTACTCTAGCTTATGGGGCGAAGGAATGATAGGAAGTTATCCAAAATCTGAATAGTGGTTTGAACGTGTTAGCATTGTAGATTCGGTACCAACTCGATCACATAGCAGAGTGCAGAGCAAAAAATCTCAATGTGTATGCCAAGAATAGACTATGAAATCTACATGCATCATACAGATTGGAATCATTACGAACTATTAACCATGTTCACATAGCAACCAAAATTCAATTTCAGCAGCACCAATAGTCAATATATCTTATCGTGCCAAACATGGTGGTGTGTACCTGACATTCATGATGTCAATGTCAGGTATATATTTCTTGATATATACTTCTGTCCTTTTGGATGAAACACTTAGTGCCTTTCACAACTGATGATTGCTCCTTGCAGTAATTAACTGAATGTTGTTCTATTTCTCAAACAAATTCATCAAGGCTTACCTCATCACCAAGCCATGTGTTGATTACATAATCAGTGGACATCAAGAAATTTGATGCTCGTGTAGAATTTGCATGCATCCACCTCCAGCTTGCGACGTTGGTATAAAATTTAGTAGAGGGCCTGCAAGGAAGCGATTAGGAATCTAGAAAATATATTTTAATGTACCACGAACCTGATATAGCCTATGTTATTGCAAACTAGGAACCGAATCTTATTAAGGAGAACTAATTGGAACAATACAGCCGGGATTACATGGCATTTTTCTTGACAACGGCGAGGGGGTCATCTTCGCCTCTGCCGCGTTGGCATGAACGCTTGCTCATCCACCTCCATGGCCAGTGCCTCGCTGTAACAGATGGGATGGACATGCTACTGATGGAGCTTTGTGTGGTGATGTTTGAGAGCAGGGTCTCCATCCAATGGGGAAGAAGAAAAGATGCAGCAACATCAGCAAACTGGGGCAGATGCGGAGCTCATACTGGTAGGGCAGCCGACCAGATACAATGTGTCCAGAGCGGTACATGAACTGCGTGCGCTAGATTGTCAGCAATGACTAACCCATGGAAAGGCGCATGGAGGCTGCACAAGGAGGTGAGAGCAGAGGCATTATACACCGCCCCGCTTCTTGAGCGGCGCAGAGAGACAGATGGGGGCATCGAGGGTGATGCAGCCTCAAGAAAGAGGAGAGTTGAGGGAGTAATAAATTATCATCCGCGAAAGGGGAATCCCTTGATTGACTCGTAAGTTACCGGAGGTGGAATAGGAAACGCAAGTATGAGAAGAGATCAGGGAAGCGGATGGACGATTTGTTTCCTATGGAACCAGACATGGAGGATGGAGCTAACATTTTTTTCTCTTGACATTTTGCTGACATGGTTGTCCTGGGAACAGTTTTTGCTAAGAAGGCATGATGGATAGCCTACATGTTTAGATAAATAGATTAGTGGGATGGATCTCTTAGGTATATAGGATACTCACTAATGCATACCTAAGTGGAATTACCAATTTTTGTTTGATAAAGCCGCCTCCCACTTTAGTAACCCTAGCCACCACCACACCCTGCCGAAAAGCCACGACTTTCCTTCTCCTCCACCCACCACTCCATGGACGAGAGGGGGTTGGGACCTTGGGCGGATCGTCCATTCAGGCTGTGGGGCCGAACCCCCCCCCCCCACTCGATTTTAGAGCTCACCGATTTAGCCCATTAGTATACGACTCGCCACAACCCCTCCTTCAGCCCATAGTATTTGTACCCCACTCAATTTCCCCTAAAAAAATTAAAGTCCATATAAGAGAAACAAACAACTCAGCCTATTGTATAAAAAACAACTCAGCCATCAGCCGATCAACCAAGCCTAATACCGCAGGAGCAAGCCCGCATGATTACAAGCTACTAGGTTGCATTGGAGGTGTCGAAGGAAAAACGTCGTGATTAGGAAACAAGGAGGTGGCACTCTGCAGTGCATCCGTCGCCCTAGGCACGCAACACTCCCAAGACAGCTCATCTCCGACGATAATCGTGCATCTGTGGTAACCACGTTGGTCGATTGGTGGCTGGTCGTCTTGCTATTATTCGGTCCTCAGAAGATCATTGTTGTGATAGTGCTCCATCGGCCCGACGGCATGATTAAGGTAAGTGAAACATCATGGATGTCCCCTAGAGGGGGGTGAGTAGGAACTTTAAAATAATTATGGTTTAGACTTGAACAAATGTGGAATAAAACTAGCGTTTAATTCGTCAAGCACAAAACCTAAGACAACTACGCTCACCTATGTGCACCAACAACTTATGCTAAGCAAGATAAACAACTATGTGATAGCAAGATATATAACATAAAACACTATGGCTATCACACAGTAAGGTGCATAAGTAAAGGGCTCGGGTAAGAGATAACCGAGGCATGCAGAGATGACGATGTATCCCGAAGTTCACACCCTTGTGGATTCTAATCTCCGTTTGGAGTGGTGTGGAGGCACAATGCTCCCCAAAAAGCCACTAGGGCCACCGTAATCTCCTCAAGCCCTCGCACAATGCAGGATGTCGTGATTCCACAAAGGGACCCTTGAGGGCGGTCACCGAACCTGTACAAATGGCAACCCTTGGGGGCGGTCACCGAAGCCGTACACTTTGGCAACCCTTGGTGGCGGTCACTGGAACCCGTACAAATTGCTCGGGGCCACAACCTAATTGGAGACCCTGATGCTTTCCCAGAGCTTTATACCACAATGATTGAGCTTCGAACGCATCAACCATCTAGGGTACCAAACCACCCAAGAGGAACAAGCTCTAGGGTGCCCAAACACCTTAGAGTAATAAGCTTATCATATTTCACTTTCACGTATCATCATGGAGAACTCAAACCGGTGCACCAAATGCAATGGCAAGGGCACATGGAGTGCAAGTCCTTCTCTCCCAAATCTTGCCACAACAACTAATGCTATGGAATAAATGAGAGGAAGAACAAAGAAGAGAACACAAAGAACTCCAAGATCTATATCCAAGGGGTTCCCCTCACATAGAGGAGAAAGTGATTGGCGAAAATGTGGATCTAGGTCTCCTCTCTCTTTTCCCTCAATAACTAGCAAGAATCATTGGAGGGATTGAGAGATAGCAAGCTTGAAGTAGGTCAACAATGGGGGGCAAACATGAGCTCAAAAGGATAGGGACCATTGGAGAAGAAGGCCCCCTAAAATAGGCACCCCAGAATCCAACCGTTATGCCCACAAGTCGTTCTCAAGCGGTACTACTGCTTAGCATGGTCAAAACAGCCCAACAAAATGGAAAAACACGAGTTGTAGATCTACTAGAGAGGTAGTACCGCTCGGGGGAGCAGTGCTACCGCTTGGATAGGTACTACCGTTCTCTACTACCGCTCTACTATCGCTCAAGCGGATTGGGCAACAGAAGCATAAAAATAAGCGGAAGTGGAAGCGGTACTTGTCAGTGGAAGTACCGCCTAAGCGGTACTACCGCTCGGGGGATAGGTACTACCGCTCACGCTGAAAAATTGCCCAAGCAAAACAGAAGGAGCAAGAAAATTAGAACTGCCATAACTTTTGCATATAAGCTCCAAATTGAGCAAACTCAAGCTTGTTGGATAAATGACGACGAGTAATATCCCAACAGCCAATGATATAGTGATAAGAGGTAGTAGAAAAATATCAATGATATAGATATGTGAAACCTCTATGAATGAAGAACCGACAAATACTCTAACTTCAAAAACATCATAGAAGATGCATATGAACTCCGTTTTCGATGAACTCGAGCTTGTCATGAAGATGACCATAAGATCTAAAACTCACAAAGATAAACACCAAACAAGAACCAAGAAAGATGATGCAAGCATGCAATGTTTTGAGCTCTCTACGAATGATATGATCAAGCTACTTACTTGAGAGCCCCCTTGATAGTACGACAATCGATCCTATAGCCCGGTCTCCCAACTACCACCAACCAAGGGCAAACCTTTGCCTTGCACAAAGTCTGCTTGAGCTAGATGATGAAGATCTTGACTTCCTCAAGTTGGACCACCTTTCTTGATTGTGTTGGCTTGATGAAGACTACTTGATTGCTCCCCCATACTCCACTATGTGTAAGCCTTTCTTCGGCACATATTCACAAGTCCATTGTCACGAGAGTGGACGACAAGCTTCAAGCATGATCTCATCGTGATGATCCACTTGAACTTGTGCACCGCAACCTTGATGACGACAACCACTTGATGTCATCCTCCATGGGTTGTATGAGATCTTCCTCTTGACGCAAGCCCATGGAAACATAACTAACCCCACACAGAACTTTCACGTAGACCATGGGTTAGTATAGAAAGCATAGTGTACAAATGCTTACCATACCATGGGATCACTTGATCCCTCTCGATACATCTTGTACACTTTGTGTGTTGATAAACTTGATTCACTCTTTGACTAAGTCTTGATCAACCTTATATCATGTCTTCCCTATGACCAATCTTATGATAATTCCTTGAATGACGCCTTGGTCAACACATAAACTCCTTGAAACCAACACATGAACTTCAAGAAATGCCTATGGAAAAATCCTTCAAATATAACTCAAGACAACCATTAGTCCATAGAGACTGTCATCAATTACCAAAACTAAACATGGAGGCACCGCATGTTATTTCAGTAAGCCTTACTGTCAGTTTCTCTTTTTTCTCATTTTTTCTGGTCCTTTCTCTAAGTTCCATGCTAAAAAATGAGGAGGTCTAACGAAAATATGAATTATTACCGATTAGTAATTAGGTTGATTTATTGGCTTTATGGAATAAGCTTATGTAAAATTAGTTTAGAAGTATGAGAGTATAATCCATAAAAAAATTGCTACCTTCATGTACAATTTATTTACAATTTCAACTATTTGATATTGCTAGGGAAGCAAATGGAGAGATTTATTCAAGAAGACTAAAAATGACATCAATTCATTTGTGTAAATATTAATCTAATGTTAATTAGACGATAAACATGTCATAATTAAGTATGATAAATTATTTTAGTAATTATATGTATGTAGTTGTAGTTAGTTTTGCAAATGATTTACCCATTGGTTCCTACACATCTCTAGACTTTCTTTAAAAGATACATTTATGCCCCCTCACATTTTCATCATGGCTCTGCCCTTGGCTGGGACTCAATATGTGTTGCAGTGTTGTAGTGCAGAGGAGAGGTCTACCTTCTCATCAAAATCTTTATCATTTTCGTCGGTGTAGAGGTGGCAATTTGTCGGCACTAGAATTTTGAGGCCTTTGCAATCTTGCATGCCAAATTTCTTCACGCAATCCTTGATGTACTTCTCCTGGGATATGAAGATGCCATTGGTTGTTGACGAATTTGAAGCCCGAGGAAGAATTTCAACTTCCCCATCATAGACATCTGATATTGTTCTCGCATCATGTAGCCAAATTCGTCATTGTATCATTTGTTAGTGCAACCAAAGATAATGCCATCTACATATATTTGACATATGAACAGTTCACCATCATAAGATTTTGTGAAAAGAGTGAGGTCAAGTGAACCGGGTTGGAATCCGTTGGTCTTCAAGAAATCCTTTAGAGTGTCATACCAAGCCCTCGGGGCTTGCTTGAGGCCATAGAGAGCCTTGTTGAGTCTAAAGACTTTGTTAGTATGCTTTGGGTCTTCAAAACCTGGGGGTTGAGCAAAATATACTTCTTTATCAAGGTTACCATCGAGGAATGCACTTTTCACATCCATTTGATATAAGATGATATTGTGATGGTTAGCATATGCAAGCAATATATTAATAGCATCACGCCTAGCAACAGGTGAACATGTTTCATCAAAATCAATTCCTTCAACCTGTGTGTAGCCATGTGCTACAAGACGGGCCTTATTCCTCACCACTTGGCCATTTTCTTCTTGTTTGTTGTGGTAGATCCACTTAGTGCTGATGATATTGTTCTTGTGTGGATCGGGACGCTTGACAAGCGCACACGCATTGTTGAGCTTGAATTGATGCAATTCCTCTTGCATTGCTTGAATCCAATCAGGCTCTAGAAATGCTTCATCAACTTTGGTGGGCTCTGAGATTGAGACAAAAGCATAGTGCCCACAAAAGTTAGCCAATTGTGAAGCTTTTGAGCAAGTGAGAGGACCTAGTGCATTGATGCTATCGAGGATTTAGTCAATTTGCACTTCATTTGCAACTCGAGGATGTACTGGTCGAGTGCCTTGTTGTTGTTGAGCATTTTCCTCAACATCATTTTCATCAAGTTCAAGAATTTCTTCACAACGAGGAATGACTATTTCATCAACAACTATTTCATTAGGCACTATTTCTCCAATGCCCATTAACTTGATGGATTCCCAGAAGAAATTTCATCTAGCATAGGAGGCAGGTGCTCTCTTTGCGAGCTGTCAATTTCATCAAAACACACATCTACAGTTTCAACAACCTTGTTGTGGTAGGTGTTGAAGACTCTGTAGGTGTGTGAGGCCTTACCATAACCCTGCATGAAACCGTCATGTGATTTTGGTGCAAATTTAGAACTGCGATGAGGATCTCTAATCCAACATTTAGCACCGAAGACTTTGAGATAACTTAAATTTGGTTTCTTATAAGTAAGAAGCTCATATGAAGTCTTGTTGAGGAATTTGTGAAGACATACCTGGTTGATCATGTCCATCGCTTCAGGCCACCATCAACGAGGACTCTTGTATTCTTCAAGCATTGTGCGCGCCATCTCAATGAGAGTTCTATTCTTTTGCTCCACGACTCCATTCTGCTAAGGCGTATAGGGAGCACATAGCTCATGAGTGATGCTTAGTTTGTCAAGGCTAGTGTTCTTGAACTTGGTGTTGTTGTTGCTCCTGATGTACTTGATCTTGACGCCATAATTCTTCATGGCCCAGTTCAAGAATCGTCTGAAGACATCCTGCACTTTAGTTTTGTACATGATGATATGAACCCAGGTGTAATAAGAGAGCTCGTGAACTGTGATGAAACCATATAGTGATGCTGCATTTGTTAGTGTGGCATAATGAGTAGGACCAAACAGATCCATATGAAGTAATTCAGAGGGAAGAGTAGAGGTCATGATTTTCTTTGAGGGGTACTTCGATCTCGTCATCTTCCTAGACTCACAAGCACCACAAAGATGATCCTTGACGAATTTGACACCCTTGATGCCAACAACATGCTTGTTCTTCATGAGAGTGCTCAAATTCCTCATGCTATTCTGGCCAAGTCGTCGATACCATAGCCAGCATTCTGAAGCTTTTGCTAATAGACATGTGGCAGGCTGAGGTCCTGATAAGTAATCTATAATATATAAGTCACCTCTTCGAAATCCTTTGAAGACTTTGGATTTGTTAGTAACCATCATCACAATGCAACAATATTTGTCAAATATGGCAACCATATCAAGATCACAAAGCATTGATATGGACTTGAGGTTGTATCTAAGGGATTCGGCAAGCATCACTTTATCCATGCACCAATCCTTTGAGATAGCAACCTTACCTAGACCCAATACCTTGCTTTTCCCTTTGTTGGCGTATGTGATATGCTTTAGATGTGTGGAGTAAGGGAAGATTCATGAGCAAATTCCTGTCACCAATCATGTGTTTCGTGCAGCCACTATCCAGGATCCACTCAGTGGCTTCCGGTAGAGTATCCTACAGTACAATTAGTCGGATAGGCTTCACCAAGACAATTGAAAGTAACAAACATTGTACGAATAGCACACTCAAGAGAAGTAGGCCACTTGAAGGATATGACAGGATGCTCATTAACAGATCCAAGGGCGAAATAAATGGTAGGACCATTTGGACATTTTATCTTGCGCCCCATAAGATTCTTTATGCCTCCAACAATCTCGACAGACTTTCAATTTCATATGGAGACCTGGACCAATAGAATAATTATTTATTCTTAACCACCCACATCTGTAAGGGTGGCTAAGAAGCAATGTATCAAAGTGCGCCAATTGAGAATTTTGGCATTGTAGCAAATGCATTTCTCTTCACAGGGGGGTTACAATACTCAAATGAATATGCTGAGAAATGCTTCGAGATTTGTGAACATAATAGTTCAAAGAATAATGCACATATTCATCAGACCGATAATTGTTTCCATGCAAATCAGAGGCATTAGCACGACCATAAGTGGGTCTGCGACCATTTGAAGACTTTGGTCCATGTGAAGAATTTCCCTGGGGTTTTTCTTCTTCATCGATGGTGACATGAAGACATTCAGTTGAAGATTTTCCAGAAGGCGTTTGGGCACCCAGATTTTCTTCATTCGGGGACTATTCCTGCAATTAGTTCCAACAAATCTAGCAAATACTTCACCATTCTGGTTTTTGAATAGTTTATAATTGGAGTCAAATGACTCATTAAAGGAATATGAAGTATCACCGTTATACCAGACAAAGTAGATGGATCCACAGGTGTCCCTTTGCAGTACCCCAGGTGGTTTTGGGGTACTGCTCAGTTTCCAGTATGATCCATCAGCAATGATTTTCCTTTAAAATGCAATACCCTCTTTCCTAGGGTTCCTGTTCAAGAACTACTTCTTAAGCACACCTTTGAGTTTTGTACATGCCTTCTTCAACCCTGCATTTTTGACAGAATCATTTGTGGCTTCCTCAGATGAGGGGTTAGTGGCCATAGAGACAATTGGAAATTGCACTTTCAGAAGCATTTGAACATTCAGCTGGATAATTTGCATTTTCACGTTAAAGGCATTTTGAGCAAGGTGGCACAAATTCTTCCTGAGTAGTACTAATCTGTTGAGTGAGCAATGAGTCATTTTATTTTTGAAGATCATCATGAGATGCTCTCAATTTTTTGAGAACTTAATTCCTTTGAAGAAATTCATAGGAAAGCTTTTCATGATCGGCTAAGAGGGCCACATGATGACTTTGAAGTTTTTCATACTTTGACTGAAGACTTTTAAGATCGTTAGTCAAAGATTGACTTTAGTCTATTTCCTCATCCAACAGATCATCGCTTTTGTCTAGCCCATTTTTGAATCTTTTCCATAGCAGATTGTTGCTCAGTTGCAATTTTAGCAACTTTCTTATAGCTAGGTTTAGATTCAAATCAGAGTCATCATCACTCACTGGTATGCGTTGGTGCTATACAAACGGTTTTAAACCCCTTTCTGCGATGGCATGTGGAACCGTCCCCAAGTGAGTGTGGGCGATAGGGGGTCCTTCCCACACGACCCAGAAACCGTCGGGGATATGGAGCCATGATCCAGAGGCCTTGCAAAACGTAATCATGTGCGATGCAGCACATACTAAATTCTTTCACATGTGTAGGATCGGTGATTAAACGTTTCTAATGACGCTGTGAAACCAAACGGTGTGTCGTAATGAACTGTTTGGGAAACAGTATGCAAGGCACATGGGCCAACATATGAACTGTGTGCGATATGTGCCTTATCACACACGAGTTTTCTGCGGAACCCGTCTGCCATGCAAGACTCCATCGCACACGTTCCCCCAACATTTACCGTCTGCGCTAAGGTTCAATCAAAAACGGTTCAGGAGCCCCTTCGCACACATACAAGTGCTGCAGACCGTTTGTGATTTGTTGTGTATCACCGACGGGTGCGGCTAGAGTGGCGTGTGCTTTTCGTTTGGGATCCCACATGTTTCCTGAAAAAATTACGACTAGGATTTTATTTTACATTGGGCACGGTTTACTCCGAGTTCCCGTGTGCGATAACTTGATATCACAAACAGTTCCGGAGAGCCTACACACACGTAGTAGCGCTGCAAATCGTTTGCGATCTGCTGTGTATCACCACCACTTCCGCTACGATTGACGTATGCTTTCCGATGTGGATCGCACACACTCATTTAGTTGAACCGTGTGTGGAGCAATTGCCAAGTTAAAACAAAAATATCACATTTTGAATCGGCATGCAAAAAGCAAATTCGCCACAATATTCAATTGAACAAATAAACAAAATATCCCATTTTGAATCGGCACGCATAAAGCAAATTTGCCACAGTATTCAATTGAACAAATAAACAAGAATATCCCATTTTGAATCGGCACGCAAAAAACAAATTCGCCATAATATTCAATTGAATAAATAGTGTCCATAGGAAGAACATTCATCAGATTTTGCAACAATTGCAATTGAACATATGGTAGCTAAATTCCAATGATTTGTCCACACATATATGCATTACATAATTAATCATAGCATACGAAATACGAAGACCTCATCAGATGGAAAACAATGGATCCATGCGTATATGTTTAGCGGTAACTCTTACTCAATGTTTTAGGAGAACGCATGCTGAAATCTTCATTATCACCAGTGGGATTGATGTAGTGATTCAGGAAGAAGTCACTGATAAATCTCCGAACCATCAGCAATTCACCAACCGGGAGCGGTTCAGGGGTACTCGGTTCTAAGATGAGCTGCAGTATTTTTAAGATCAGAATGTGCCATATGAGTGGAGTAGAAGATATTAATTAAGATAGACTTACTGGTACTAATTCGCAAGGATCATCACAACTATCAGCAGATTTGCAGATGGAGATCATGTGTCTGCAAACATAGTATCCACAAAAGTTGGTCCCTGCTTCTTTCTGAGGACACTGAAATTTTTTGTACAGAATTAGTCATGTATTTGTCCTGTTAGGAACAACCTAACCGGTGTTAGATGTATTATTTTTTCTTTGGAAAAAATAGAAAGAGGTTTAATTAAAAGCTTGAACATTTGACTAGTGTAAGAAAAGGTATTTGCAGACTATTGGATAAATTTTCTGAAAATAACGGATTTTCGTGTGTTACCAGAGAAACGATCTCGTGCTGTAGAGGTAGTTCCCTCTTGAACAAGTTTCCTGGTTTAGTTTTCCACAATGCGAGCACACTCCAAATGAAGATGAATTTTGACAACATCAACTATTGAACCAGATATGAATGCAAATTAATTTCAACATCATAGAATTCAATACCTATCCATGAATTGCTGAAGATGCGTCAGATGTTGAGCGTTTGTTGACTCTCTGAGAGAATCAATGTAGTAAACTATGTTCTTGTTTGGAACAATGAATACCAATATCCAGGGACGGCTACATATTAAGAAAGCCATGAACTTACTAATTATGTCGAAATCTAAAAGACAATCAGTGTATGTGTGGTTGTTCACTTGACTCACCTTTCATGATATGGCCAGAGAAATGATTCTGCATGGGACATGTTTTCGAAGATATGGACGACCGTGTTAACGGCCCAGTCCCGTTCGTCCTTACCATGTAATGTTGTGCCATTTGCTAATGTAGGATCTATGAAATACACACTCTGCCTTTTTCTTTTCTGCGTGTTTAATCCCCTGAGAGGAATAAAATGCAGTTAGCTGTTTATCATTTACAGCCTTGTATGGAGAAGTTGATCAGAGTTTGTTAAGTACTTACAAAATCAGGCATCTAATAAGAGTGGCATCAAGCTCGTTGAAGTTGAAGAAGAGATGTAAGTCCTTGGAACTCACATCGAATGAACTAGCATCGTGTCGGAAAGGATCTCTGTTGAAGTGTACTAGCAAACCATGAAGACCTGTTGACATTTGATCCATGCAATATTCATGTAACTTGCGGCAACTGGAGCTGCACTCATCAAAGTATTCACCAACAAGAAATGGCTGGCCATGGACGTAATTGCGTACTTCAAGTACGTCTTCTTTCCTTCTAGCAAGCACCAATTCTACTTCTTCATAATCCATGTCGTCAGAAATAATATTACTCCCCGATTCGAACAACCTGCTGTTAATTTGGTTCTGGGTGATGAGTGATTTAAGCAAGAGGCAATCGTTCTCTTTCTTCTTCACTCTCCCGCCGTGCTTCGTCGCGGGTGTAGGCTTTTTGGCCACTTCCTTCTTGTTACTTGAAGCATTTCTAGCAGAACATCTGGTTGCCTGCAAGGTAGGCTGCCGAGAACACTGCGAAGCTTTGACGGACTGCTTAGCAGACGGTTTATCTTTGTCGGACCGCTGAGCTGGCGGTGCTGCTGTGACAGACTGTTGGGCTGTAGGAGTAGAGGCATCGGACTGCTGACCATGCATTGAAGCTAAGTATGGTTTCTGCGCAGGTGGTGCCAACTTGTTGGTGTGCTGAGGAAGCTGTGCCAACGCATTTGTAAGCTTATCATGCAACTACAGACCGACGAACTGATGAGCAGTTGGTTCTGGACCTACAGACTGCTTAGCTGGCGGTTCCAAAGCATCAGACTTCTTAGAAGGCAGTTCCACCAGGTTGGTCTGCTGAGCCTGTGTTGCAGCTCGGTCTCCCCCCGCTGATTCAGCGGCCGGCATCTGAACCAGTGGTGCATCTTCAGCAGTTGTAGGCCTTCCCACTGGCTGCTTTCGGGCGGAGGATGACATGGCCTGTACGCCACAAAGTCGGGCTGGCTGATCACAAGTTGATGCACCAGCCATTGATTACGAGTATTAGGTTCTTTGGGGGAAGCACGCGAGAGCTACTGTGGCAAGGAGAGCGTCACCGGTTGAGGGGCGACATTGGTTGCTCTTGGCGGGGCTTCATAGATCTCATTGATGAACTCTATTTCCTTTCGTGGCCACTAGATGTGATGTAACAGTGTTTCTCCCAAGGTCCTTTGCTCATGAAGGTCTCCTTGGACATTCTTGATGGCAAATTCATTGAATCCAGGCTTTACTTCAATCATGTAGCACTTCACACAGCCCCGCTTCAATGGCACATTGTCCAACAAGAGGCCCTCTTCCAAGAAGGGTGGGCAAACCCAGACTGTTGCACATTTTAATGTACCTTCATAATGTGTAAGCACACCCTTCAGTCTGTCTTTCATTCCAGATAGATCAGATATAGCATCATCACGAGCAGCTGCAGTTTCAGTGTCGCCGGGGTCAGCTGATGCACAACTACTCTTGTGATGTGTTGTTACGCAATAAGCAGTGCCCTCCATGCCCGCCTCCCCTCCCATCTGCTAGCTATCTATCAGTGTTACAGTCTTCCCAATCATCATTGACTGCTCAAGGTCCTTTCGAACAGCCGGATACATTTCCTTCCTCAACCTTTCATACAATTCATTCTTCTTCATTTCACTCTTCGCTTTTTTTATGTTGAGCCTCTCTTCTTTGTTGAGTGTGAAAGCCCTCTTGTGCGGGACATTAACACCTATACCCCTTGCACGGCCAGGGGGCTCTTTTGTTTCTAGAGCAATGGACAAAATGTCACATGGCCCTGAGTTCCTGTAGAACCTTCCAGGGATCTTAGAAGCCTCTACCATCACTTGATACAGTTTTTCGTCATGTGAGGTTTTAAAGTAATAAGTTCTGTCATCACGCCTCATTGCACGTGCCCGCAAGTAATCTCTGGCGCGTTCGCCCCTGATTTCACTAAATGTCGGTTCCCCACCCGCAGCTACTGCTTCTTTGTCCTCCTAGTACCGTATCAGTTTCATGTCATAGTATCCTGCCACACCCATACAGTGGGGGCGTGTGTTCTTCTTCTGAAGTTCCGATTGCTTGAAACTCTTCTCAGCAAACTCTTTAGTTACCCTGACCCTTTTGAATTCTGCCCAGTCTGCCTTTGTAATTTGGGGGTATGCAGGGATTGGTCCTTGCCTTCACTCAAGTACTTCTTGTACAACACGTGCTTCCAGTTTCTCCAAACATCCCTAGCCTTCTTCAGTACAGCGTGTTCCACCTGCATTCTCCACTACTCTGGAACATTGAAGTGATCCATGATCTCCCGGATTATCTGTCGCCGTGTTTCTGTGTCAGCCTTCCGAAACCCCGGCAGATTTATGTTGAGCCTTGCCCTGCCAACAAATCCACACACACTCCTGAACCTTGTGCGTGCTTTATCTGGTTTAGTTGGAGCCCAAGACTTTATATCGATCTCAGTTACTTCATATACACCTTTAGGTTGGTGTGTGGGCTTCCTTGGAGCGTACCTCGGTGTCCTGACCGGAAGGGTAATAGTTGCAGCTCTATCCCGTTCAAGATTACTTGATCCCTCACCATCTTCTGAAGACATAAGGTTGTCGGAATCAGATGAAGATACATCGCCTGGAGCATGAGTGCCATCGCTGCTATTCGGCATCTACAGAGAACACATGTGAAACTCAGGAAAGGAGGATACACTACTAGGAAAAGGGCTATAGCTAATATGGACATTAATGACGCACCACAAATTTGGTGCGCCACTGCTATATACAGTGGCGCACCATATATAGGTACGCCATTAAACTCCAAATACTAATGGCGCACCACATCCACGGTGCGCCACTACTAACATTCTTTTTTATTTCTTTTCAAAACTAGTAATGGCGCACCAGGGGATAGTGCGCCATTACCAGTTTAACTAGTAATGGCGCACCACAACCTCAGTGCGCCACTACTAACAATTTTTTTTCAAAACTAGTAATGGCGCACTAGGGGATAGTGCGCCATTACTAGTTTTAACTAGTAATGGCGCACCACACCCACGGTGCGCCATTACTAACTTTGTCCAAAATTTTCACCAAATGCACCACCTAGACCGCCTTTTCAGTTTTAAAAAAATAAAAGAAAATGATGGAAATGTCAAAAAAATAAAAGAAAATATGTTCCCCATGTGATATGTGGTCTAGTTGTTGGGAAAATTTACGAATATGAATTTCGAATTTATTTGCAAAATCTCTCGGGAATTTAGTAAAATGGGCATAACTTTTGCATACGAACTCGGATTAAAAAGTTTTTTATATGAAAAATCATCTACTCGAAAAGTTACATCCGAATTCAACCGGGGGAACCCCGCTGAAGATTTTTAGAATCCTTAAAAACATAATAGAAAAAAGTTACGGGATTTCAAGATCTAGAGAGGCAAAAAAATTCAAAAAAATCAAACTCAGTAATGGCGCACCTGCCCATGGTGCCATTACTATCTTCCCGCCTTCAAAATTCAAACTATATCAAAAAAATAAAAAAAAGTTAGTAATGGCGCACCTGCCTAAGATGCGCCATTACTATCTTCCCGCCTTCAAAATTCAAAATAAATCAAAAAAAGTTAGTAATGGCGCACCTGCCCACGGTGCGCCATTACTATGTCAGATATATGGTCAAGGGTCCTCTCCTCCTTACCTCTTCATTTTTCTCATCCACTCCATCTCCTCCTCTCCTCCACTCCATCTCCCCTCCTCTCCTCCACCATACTCCCCTCCTCCTCTCCGGGGACCTCCTCCTCCTCCTCCTCCTCCTCTCCGACAACCTCCTCCTCCCTCCTCTCCTCCCCTTCCATCACAGTTTCTCCTCCCTCCTCTCCGGTGAGCTCCTCCTCCCTCCTCTCCTCCCCTCCCCTCACGGTTTCTCCTCCCTCCTCTTTGGTGAACTCCTCCTCCTCTCCGGCGATGTAGGTGAGCTCCTCTCCGGTGACCTCCTCCTCCTCCTCTCCAACGATGTAGGCGAGCTCCTCTCCGGTGACCTCCTCCTCCTCCCTCCTCTCCTCCTCACGATCTCTCCTCGGCCCTCCTCTCCGACGAACTCCTCTCCGGCAAAAGAACGTAAAAGATCAAAAAACGAGAACAAAATTTGAAAAAATATCATGCAAAAAAACGAGCAAAAAAGGGTAAAAAAATCACGATCCAGATCCAAATTAAAAATTCCAAAATAGCAATGGCGCACGGTGGGGGTTAGACGGTGCGCCACTACTATTCTCCCGCCTTCATAATTCAGAAAAAAAATCAAAAAAATTCAAAAAAAGTTACCAGTGGCGCACCTGTAGCAATAGTAATGGTGCACTACAAAGTGTGCCACTGTTACCTGCAATACTAATGGCGCACCAGAGGTGCGCCATTAGTATTTGTTACTAGTGGCATGGTAATAGTGGCACACGTATAGTGCGCCATTAATAGTGAAATAGGTGCGCCACTAATAGCTCTTTTTCTAGTAGTGATAAGCATAAAACTAACAACTTGGGTATCAAGCGTTCTAAACATGTCATGCAATAATTTAGAAAATGTACTGCTAATTTGTTAAGTTTGTGTGACTCGAGCGCCCGCGATCTGTAAATCAGCAGTAACTTATTGGAACAAATACAACTTATACGTACTAGTTAGGAAGCTAGATAATTAACATATATATGCTCTCCATTATTTTATAGCCAATTTGGGAACATACGGAATGAAATAGGAAGAGGGATTGCGAGGAAATATGCCTCACCATGATGGAGAGCAGTAACTAACAGGCTTCTTAATGCAAACCCGACCGGACCACACGAGAGGCGAGGATTACAACATCGATATGCTCGAGGGTGGTTGGCGAGCAAACAAAGACGGTGAGGCGCAGTTAGCCGCGTGTTGGGAACGGCAGTGGAGGTAGGATTGACGCTGAAGAGCGGGCACACGGCTGGGGTGAGCATGCCGGCACCGGAGAGGGTTCTGATGTGGATCTGGGGGAGGGGGAGTTGGCGATGGAGTTTGGGTGGACTAGATAAGTGAAACGCGGGCGGGCCGTTGGGGGGGGGGGGTGGGGTGTTGGCGGCCTAGGTGCAAAGGGTGGAAAATATCCCGGTCGCCGCACGGAAAGGCCTATGCAAACGGTTGCCTCTAAGAACTTGTGTGCACAAAGAGAAAAAATTCGTTAGATATGAAGACATACTAATTTTGAAATGAAGACGTGAGTTCATCGTTTCGCCTCTAAAATTTTCCCACGTTAAGCAATCACCACTATACAACGGGTTTGATTTGCTGGCTTATTTCAGGTCTCGTGTGCTATATGTAAGACATTTTTTGGCATTTACCGTGCAATTTGGCATATAAATCAATTCCTAGGCGGACTGCATTTCCTGTCGAAAGGGATGAGGATTGTCGTTTGATCTGGGAGCATCCAACGATGCAGACGTACGATCCGTTGGGTTTGGGTTCTGGCCAATTAGAACGCACGACTCAGATCGCATGCGCAGCAAGGGGTGGGCATCGGCCATGGTTTGGTAGGCACACGGCTTTCGTGAGTGAACCATGTGCTATTTGAAAACATTTACATTAACTAACAGCATAACCGGGTGGTGAAGGAGTCGTCGTTGGAGGAGGAACTGCATAAAAAAAATCACAACCGGAATTGCATCTGCTGTCAAAAGGGATGAGGATCGTCGTTCGATCTGGGAGCATCCAACGGTGAAGACGTACGATCCGTGGGGTTTGGATTCTGGCCAATCAGAACGCACGACTCAGATCACGCGCGTGGCAGGGGGTGGGGGGCATCGACCATGGTTTAGTGGACACACGGCTTTCGCGAGTGAACCGTGTGCTATTTGAAAACATTTACATTAACTAACAAGATTTTTTTGTTTGAATGAAAACATGAGTTCATCATTTCGCCTCCAATTTTTTTTCCCACGGTAAGAAATCACGATTGTACCCTATGTTTTGATTTTCTGGTACATTTTACTAGGCGGCGGTCCTTGCTAGCAATCTCAAACTTTGAATATAAGTAAAAAGAAAAGAGATCTTGTTTAATTTCTATATATATACTATACTAGCTATAGTGTATGACGATACTACCTTCAATTATAGCGCATAGTATAATACATAGAGTATATATATATGTGTGTGTATATATATAGTCATAGATCATATTTATTGCCATGCATGACACAAATTAGCATCACATTTAACATGATACGGTGTCTACTTATATGTTACTCTAACGTTCTAACCCTCACTATATTTAATTCTTTGCCACATCAGCATACTTGCTATTTTTTCGAGTGCTGCTTTGATATATATATATACCACCACTATGACCAGCCTTTGTATAGTAGGGAAGTATCATATATATTATAGTTGTTGGAAATATGCCCTAGAGGCAATAATAAAAGGATTATTATATTTCAATGTTCATGATAATTGTCTTTTGTTCATGCTATAAATGTATTATCCGGAAATCGTAATACACGTGTGAACACTTAGACCCAATGAGTCCCTAGTGAGCCTCTAGTTGACTAGCTCACAGATCAATAGATAGTCATGGTTTCGACTATGGACATTGGATGTCGTTGATAACGAGATCACATCATTAGGAGAATGATGTGATGGACAAGACCCAATCATAAGCACAGCATAAAAGATCGTATAGTTCGCTTGCTAGAAGCTTTGCCAATGTCAAGTATCTATTCCTTCGACCATGAGATCGTGTAACTCCGGTTACCGTGGGAGTGCCTTGGGTGTATCAAACGTCACAACGAATCGGGTGACTATAAAGGTGCATTACGGTATCTCCGAAAGTATCTGTTGGGTTGACACGGATCGAGACTGGATTTGTCACTCAGTATGACGGAGAGGTATCTCGGCCCACTCGGTAATGCATCATCATAATGAGCTCAATGTGACCAAGGTGTTGGCCACGGATCATGCATTACGGTGACGAGTAAAGTGACTTGCCGAGGAACGAGACCGAACAAGGTATTGGGATACCGACGATCGAGTCTCGGGCAAGTAACGCATCGATTGACAAAGGAATTGTATACGTGGTTTGATCGAATCCTCGACATCGTGGTTCAACCGATGAAATCATCGAGGAGCATGTGGAGCCAACATGGATATCTAGATCCCGCTGTTGGTTATTGCCCGAGAGTCGCCTCGGTCATGTCTGCGTGTCTCCGAACCCGTAGGGTCTACACACTTAAGGTTCGGTGACGCTAGGTTAGTAGGAAGTCAAGTATGTGACCACCGAATGTTGTTCGAGTCCCGGATGAGATCCCTGACGTCACGAGGAGTTCGGAAGGGTCCGGAGGTAAAGAATAATATATAGGAAGTGGTGTTTCGCCATCGGGAAAGTTTCGGGGTTTCGGTAGCACGGGACCACCGGAAGGGTCCCGGGTCCACCGGTGGGGCCACCTATCCCGGAGGGCCACATGGGCTGAGAGGGAAGGAACCAGCCCACAAGGGGCTGGTGCGCCTCTAGGGTCCACCCTCGCGCCTAGGGTTGAAACCCTAGGGGGGGCGCCCCCCGGCTTGGGGGTACTCCACCCCCTTGTTGCCGCCCCCCGGAGATTGGATCTCCAGGGCCGCCACCCCTTGGGGGCCTATATAAAGGGGGAGGAGGGGGCTGCTGTACACAACTCCCAAGGCGCAGCCCTCCCTCCCCAACACATCTCCTCCTCCGTAGAGCTCAGTGAAGCCTGCCGAGATCTTGCTTCTCCACCATCATCACGCCGTCGTCTGCCGGTGGAGCTGTCTTCCTCAACCTCTCCTTCCCCTTGCTGGATCAAGAAGGAGGAGACGCCGATCGTCCCGTCACGTGTGTTGAACGCGGAGGTGCTGTCCGCTCAGACTTGGCATCGGTGATCTGAATCACGCTCGAGTACGACTCCATCATCACCTTGCAAGCTTCCGCACGCGATCTACAAGTGGTATGTAGATGTTATCTCTCTCCGCTACTCGTTGCTTAGATGAACTCATAGATGGATCTTGGTGAAGCCGTAGGAAAAATTTTAATTTTCTCGCAACGCTCCCCAACAAAGGGTATCGAGCCAGGTTTATGCGTAGTTCTCTAATGCACGAGTAGAACACAAATTTGTTGTGGGCGCTGATCTTGTCATCTTACTTGCCTCTACTAGTCTTTTCTTGCTCAACGGTATTGTGGGATGAAGCGGCCGGACCAACCTTACACGACGCTTACGTGAGACCGGTTCCACCGATCGACATGCACTAGTTGCATAAGGTGGCTGGCGGTGTCTGTCTCTCCCACTTTAGTTGGAGCGGATTCGATGAACAAGGCCCTTATGAAGGGTAAATAGAAGTTGACAAAATCACGTTGTGGTGATTCGTAGGTAAGAAAACGTTTTGCTAGAACCCAATCGCAGCCACGTAAAAGATGCAACAACAACTAGAGAACGTCTAACTTGTTTTTGCAGCGATTGATCATGTGATGTGATATGGCCAGAAGTTGTGATGAATGATGAATTGTGATGTATGAAATCATGTTCTTGTAATAGGATTCACGACTTGCATGTCGATGAGTATGACAACCGGCAGGAGCCATAGGAGTTGTCTTTATTTTTTGTATGACCTGCGTGTCATTGAAGAACGCCATGTAAACTACTTTACTTCATTACTAAACGCGTTAGTCATAGAAGTAGAAGTAGTCGTTGGCGTGACAACTTCATGAAGACACGATGATGGAGATCATGATGATGGAGATCATGGTGTCAAGCCGGTGACAAGATGATCATGGAGCCCCGAAGATGGAGATCAATGGAGCTTGATGATATTGGCCATATCATGTCACAACTATATAATTGCATGTGATGTTTATTATGTTTATGCATCTTGTTTACTTAGGACGACGGTAGTAAATAAGATGATCCTTACAAAATTTCAAGAAGTGTTCTCCCTAACTGCGTGCACCGTTGCTACAGTTCGTCGCTTCTAAGCACCACGTGATGATCGGGTGTGATGGATCCTTACGCTCACATACAACGGTGTAAGACAGTTTTACACAGCAAAAACACTTAGGGTTAACTTGACGAGCCTAGCATGTGCGCATATGGCCTCGAACACGGAGACCGAAAGGTCGAACACGAGTCGTATGGAAGATACGATCAACATGAAGATGTTCACCGACGATGACTAGTCCGTCTCACGTGATGATCGGACACGGGCTAGTCGACTCGGATCGTGTAACACTTAGATGACTAGAGGGATGTCTAATCTAAGTGGGAGTTCATAATTTTGATTAAGAACTTTATTATCATGAACTTAGTCTAAAACCTTTGCAAATATGTCTTGTAGATCAATGGCCAACGCTAATGTCAACATGAACTTCAACGCGCTCCTAGAGAAAACCAAGCTGAAAGATGATGGCAGAACTATACGGATCGGGTCCGAACCCGAGGATCATCCTCATAGCTGTCGAGAAGCAATATGTCCTAGAAGGACCGCTAGGTGCCGCCCCGTCCCTGAAGAACCAAGACGTTATGAACGCTTGGCAAACTCGTCTGATGATTACTCCCTCGTTCAAGGCGGCATGCTCTACAGCTTAGAACCGGGCTCCAAAAGCGTTTTGAGCATCACGGAGCATATGAGATGTTCAAGAGCTGAAACTAGTTTTCCAAGCTCATGCCCGGTCGAGAGATATGATGTCTCCGACAAGTTCTACAGATTGTAAGATGGAGGAGAACAGTTCACAAGGAGCACATCCTCAAGATGTCCGGGTTGCACGCCAGATGACCCAGCTTGAACATTAACCTCCCGATGAGGCGGTCATTGACAGAATCCTCCGCTTGCTCCCACCAAGCTACAAGAGCTTTGTGATGAACTACAACATGCGGGGATGGTAAAGACCATTCTGAAGTGTTCTCGATCTCAAGTCAGCAGAGGCTGAAATCAAGAAAGAACATCAAGTGTTGATGGTCAATAAGACCACTAAGTTCAAGAAGGGCAAGGGTAAGAAGAACTTCAGAAGGACGGCAAAGATGTTGCCGCGCCGTGAAGCCTCGCTGCGGGAAGAAGTCAAAGAATGGACCCAAGCCCGAGACCGAGTGCTTTTATTGCAAGGGAAAGGGCACCGAAGCGGAACTGCCCCAAATACTTAGCGGATAAGAAGGCCGCAACACCAAAGGTATATTTGATATACATGTAATTGATGTGTACCTTACCAAGACTCGTAGTAACTCCCGGTATTTGATACCGTGCCGTTGCTCACATATGTAACTCACAGCAGAGCTGCGGAATAAACGGAGACCGGCGAAGGACGAGGTGACGATCGCGCGCCGGGAATGGTTCCAGGGTCGATGTGATCGCCGTCGGCACGCTGCCTCTACATTTACCTACGGGATTAGTTTTAAACCTCAATAATTGTTATTTAGTGCCAAGTTTGAGCATGAACATTGTATCTGGATCTCGTTTAATGCGAGATGGCTACTCATTTAAGTCTGAGAATAATGGTTGTTCGATTTATATGAGAGATATGTTTTATGGTCATGCTCCGTTGGTCAATGGTTTATTCTTAATGAATCTCGAGCGTAATATTACACATGTTCATAGTGTGGATGCGAAAAGATGTAAAGTTGATAACGATAGTCCCACATACTTGTGGCACTGCCGCCTTGGTCACATTGGTGTCAAGCGCATGAAGAAGCTCCATGCTGATGGACTTTTGGAGTCTCTTGATTATGAATCGTTTGACACATGCGAACCATGCCTCTTAGGCAAAATGACCAAGACTCCGTTCTCCGGAACAATGGAGCGAGCAACCAACTTGTTGGAAATCATACATACCGATGTGTGCGGTCCAATGAGCGTTGAGGCTCGTGGAGGATATCGTTATGTTCTCACTCTCACTGATGACTTAAGTAGATATGGGTATGTCTACTTAATGAAACACAAGTCTGAGACCTTTGAAAAGTTCAAGGAATTTCAGAGTGAGGTGGAGAATCAACGTGATGAAAGATAAAGTTCCTACAATCGATCGTGGAGGAGAATATTTAAGTCACGAATTTGGCACACACTTAAGAAAATGTGGAATCGTTTCACAACTCACGCCGCTGGAACACCTCAAATAAACGGTGTGTCCGAACGTCAGAATCGCACTCTATTGGATATGGTGCGGTCTATGATGTCTCTTACCGATTTACCGCTATCATTTTGGGGATACGCCTAGAGACAGCTACATTCACTTTAAATAGGGCACCGTCTAAATCCGCTGAGACGACACCGTATGAATTATGGTTTGGGAAGAAACCTAAGCTGTCGCTTCGAAAGTTTGGGGATGCGATGCTTATGTCAAGAAACTTCAACCTGAAAAGCTCGAACCCAAGTCGGAAAAATGCGTATTCATAGGATACCCTAAGGAAACTGTTGGGTATACCTTCTACTTAAGATCCGAAGGCAAAGTCTTTGTTGCCAAGAACGGATGCTTTCTGGAGAAAGAGTTTCTCTCGAAAGAAGTAAGTGGGAGGAAAGTAGAACTCGATGAAGTACTACCTCTCGAACGGGAAAGTGGTGCAGCGCAGGAAACCGTTCCTGTGATGCCCACACCAACCGAAGAGGAAAACGTTGATGATGATCAAGGCACTTCGGATCAAGTCACTCATCAACTTCAAGGTCCACGAGGACACGCCCGCACTGAGTGGTACGGCAACCTGTCATGGAAATCATGTTGCTAGACAACAATGAACCTTCGAACTATGAAGAAGCAATGGCGGGCCGGATTCCAACAAATGGCTTGAGGCCATGAAATCGAGATAGAATCCATGTATGAAAACAAAGTATGGACTTTGACAGACTTGCCCGATGATCGGCGAGCGATAGAAAATAAATGGATTTTTAAGAAGAAGACGGACGCGATGGTAATGTTACCATCTATAAAGCTCGACTTGTCGCTAAGGGTTATCGACAAGTTCAAGGGATTGACTACGACGAGACTTTCTCTCCGTGGCGAAGCTTAAGTCCGTCCGAATCATGTTAGCAATTGCCGCATACTATGATTATGAGATATGGCGATGGACGCCAAAACGGCATTCCTTAATGGACATCTTAAGGAAGAGCTGTATATGATGCAGCCGGAAGGTTTTGTCGATCCTCGAACGCTAACAAAGTATGCAAGCTCCAATGATCCATTTATGGACTGGTGCAAGCATCTCGAGTTGGAACATTCGCTTTGATGAGATGATCAAAGCGTTTGGTTTATGCGAGACTTATGGAGAAGCCTGCGTTTACAAGAAAGTGAGTGGGAGCTCCGTAGCATTTCTCCTGTTATATGTAGATGACATACTCTTGATGGGAAATGATACGACACTCCTGGACAGCATTAAGGCCTACTTGAACAAGTGTTTTTCAATGAAGGACCTTGGAGAAGCTGCTTATATATTAGGGATCAAGATCTATAGAGATAGATCGAGACGCCTCATAGGTCTTTCACAAAGCACATACCTTGATAAGATTTTGAAGAGGTTCAAAATGGATCAGTCCAAGAAGGGGTTCTTGCCTATGTTACAAGGTGTGAAACTGAGCTCAGCTCAGTCACCGACCATGGCAAAAGATAAAGAAGAGATGAGTGTCATCCCCTATGCTTCAGCCATAGGATCTATTATGTATGCCATGTTGTGTACTGCACTGATGTAAACCTTGCCGTAAGTTTGGTTGCAAGATACCAAAGTAACCCCGCAAGGAACACCGGACAGCGGTCAAGAATATCCCGGTACCGAAAAGGACAAAGGACATGTTTCTCGTTTATGGAGGAGACGAAGAGCTCGTCAGAAGGGTTACGCCGACGCTAGCTTCGACTCAGATCCGATGACTCTAAGTCACAAACCGGATACGTGTATATGTTGAATGGTGGAGCAAGAAGGCTGGTGCAACCGCAAGCGAAGCGTCGTGGCGGGATCTACGTGTGAAGCGGAGTACATGGCAGCCTCGGAGGCAGCGCATGAAGCGATTTGGGTGAAGGAGTTCATCACCGACCTAGGAGTCATACCCAATGCGTCGGGGCGATCAAACTCTTCTGTGACAACACCGGAGCTATTGCCCTTGCCAAGGAGCCCAGGTTTCACAAGAAGACCGAGCACATAAAGCATCGCTTCAACTCCATCCGTGAAAATGTTCAAGATGGAGACATAGAGATTTGCAAAGTGCACACGGATCTGAATGTCGCAGATCCGCTGACTAAACCTCTCTCGCGTGCAAAACATGATCAACACCGAACTCTATGGGTGTTCGATTCATCACAATGTAACTAGATTGGTGACTCTAGTGCAAGTGGGAGACTGTTGGAAATATGCCCTAGAGGCAATAATAAAAGGATTATTATATTTCAATGTTCATGATAATTGTCTTTTGTTCATGCTATAAATGTATTATCCGGAAATTGTAATACACGTGAACACTTAGACCCAATGAGTCCCTAGTGAGCCTCTAGTTGACTAGCTCGTTGATCAATAGATAGTCATGGTTTCGACTATGGACATTGGATGTCGTTGATAACGAGATCACATCATTAGGAGAATGATGTGATGGACAAGACCCAATCATAAGCACAACATAAAAGATCGTATAGTTCGCTTGCTAGAAGCTTTGCCAATGTCAAGTATCTATTCCTTCGACCATGAGATCGTGTAACTCCGGTTACCGTAGGAGTGCCTTGGGTGTATCAAACGTCACAACGAATCGGGTGACTATAAAGGTGCATTACGGTATCTCCGAAAGTATCTCATGGTTGACACGGATCGAGATCGGATTTGTCACTCCGTATGACGGAGAGGTATCTCTGGGCCACTCGGTAATGCATCATCATAATGAGCTCAATGTGACCAAGGTGTTGGCCACGGATCATGCATTACTGATGAGTAAAGTGACTTGCCGAGGAACGAGACCGAACAAGGTATTGGGATACCGACGATCGAGTCTCGCAAGTAACGCATCGATTGACAAAGGAATTGTATACGAGGTTTGATCGAATCCTCGACATCATGGTTCAACCGATGAAATCATCGAGGAGCATGTGGGAGCCAACATGGATATCCAGATCCGCTGTTGGTTATTGCCCGAGAGTCGTCTCGGTCATGTCTGCGTGTCTCCGAACCCGTAGGGTCTACACACTAAGGTTCGGTGACGCTTAGGGTTAGTAGGAAGTCAAGTATGTGACCACCGAATGTTGTTCGAGTCCCGGATGAGATCCCTGGACGTCACGAGGAGTTCGGAAGGGTCCGGAGGTAAAGAATAATATATAGGAAGTGGTGTTTCGCCATCGGAAAGTTTCGGGGTTTCGGTAGCACTGGGACCACCGGAGGGTCCCGGGTCCACCGGTGGGGCCACCTATCCCGAGGGCCACATGGGCTGAGAGGGAAGGAACCAGCCCACAAGGGGCTGGTGCGCCCCTAGGGTCCACCCTGCGCCTAGGGTTGAAACCCTAGGGGGGGCGCCCACCGGCTTGGGGGTACTCCACCCCTTGTTGCCGCCCCGGAGATTGGATCTCAGGGGCCGCCACCCCTTGGGGGCCTATATAAAGGGGAGGAGGGGGCTGCTGTACACAACTCCCAAGGCGCAGCCCTCCCTCCCAACACATCTCCTCCTCCGTAGAGCTCAGTGAAGCCACAGCCGAGATCGCTTCTCCACCATCATCACGCCGTCGTCTGCCGGTGGAGCTGTCTTCCTCAACCTCTCCTTCCCCTTGCTGGATCAAGAAGGAGGAGACGCCGATCGTCCCGCACGTGTGTTGAACGCGGAGGTGCTGTCCGCTCAGACTTGGCATCGGTGATCTGAATCACGCTCGAGTACGACTCCATCATCACCTTGCAAGCTTCCGCACGCGATCTACAAGTGGTATGTAGATGTTATCTCTCTCCCGTTACTCGTTGCTTAGATGAACTCATAGATGGATCTTGGTGAAGCCGTAGGAAAAATTTTAATTTTCTGCAACGTTCCCCAACAATAGTATCATGCATATGATACTATATAGTGTATGATACTATGTATGTACCTTCTTATAGTGTATATATATAGTATCATAGAGCTAGTATATATATACCATAGATGACCGTATTTATGGCCATGTGCATGACACAAAGTAGTATAACATTTATATTATATATGTTACAGTATCTATGTTACTGCTTCTTTGCCACACATCATCATATTTGCTATTCTCAAGTGCATGATACCGACTATGATACCCCCACTATGGCCACCCTAATAAGGTTGGTCGTAATGAGAGTATCAAGCAACATCATATGCATGCCAACTAGACTTTTTGGATGATGTGGCACACAGTTAAATGAGGAAACACTACTAGGAAAAACCCTAGCAGTAGCGCGTGTTTTGTGCCCACTAGTAGCGTGGGAAGCCGCACTACTAATAAGGCGCTACAGCTATTGCTTAGCAATGCAGCGTGCCATCACGCTCCATCGCTAGTACAAATAGTGCAGCGCTTGTTCAAGATCGCCATCGCTAAGTTATCTACTTGCAGCGTGTTTCCTTTCCATCGCTACTAGTATTTTTTATTTTTTATTTTTAGTGTATTTATGCGCCATCATACAAATATTGGTACAATACCAGCTGTTATGAGGTTTACATCATTATGTCCATAACAGTGTATTAAATAAAGGTGGATTAGGTTCAAGTGGAGGCAATATGTGGTGCATGTCAAAGTATACTACTAATCCAAACTTGATCTAATTTGGATTAGTAGTACTTTCGATGTGCACCACATGTTGCCTCCACTTGAATCTAATCCGCCAAAGACAAGATATTTAATCATCATCATGGTCATTACCACCAACATTATTTATTTAATCACCACTAACACTAGCTAATAATAATCATCATAGTCATTACCACCAACACTAGCTATTTTATCATCATAGTAATAGTGTAGCACATCATCATCCCGAAACTCATTTCTAGCCACCTACTCACCTCGCTACTCACTCCTGCTGCTCTCTCTTAGGTAAAAGAACATAAAACATGTGTAGCTCTCCTCCTTGATCAAGTTGGAGCATGCAGATGAACCTGTCTCCTAATCGTGGAAGGCGCCTCTGGTTGCTGCTCCCTAGTACTTCTCTGCGCTCCCCAACACATATTTGGTCCAGTCTTGCCTTCATTAAGCATCCGTCGCTAATCTTGAATGCACTAAAGTAAGCTGTAGGATATCTTGGCCGTAAGTTGATAATACTCATGATACCTTTAGTCTCGATCCCATAAGGCACAACATTCATCGGAGTCCTGTTGAAGAACACCGTATGGTAACATACTTAGCAATGAAGTTTAGCTTCAAAAATAATGTATGGAAAAGATGCAATGAGGATAAAAAGTAAAAATCTTACCATCCTTCCTAAATGGATGTGACCGTAGTTCATTACGAACACTATTGGTTGCACATTTTCAGACTAAGATTTCTAAATGCAGAAGAAAAATTGTCTTGACAAGATCAAGATCCTCAAGCCATGAAACATAATGACCGAGCTCCTCGCAGCTTGAGTTCAGCCCGTGATAGTATACGGTCCTATCTACCAAGCGCTGGACATGTTTGCTTGCACGGAAATAAGCTGACAATACAAATTAGTTGTCAACTATTTTTGAATAAACAATATCAAAGACATAAATATGGTTGAGAAACTTACATAATGGTATAACTGGAGGCATTTGCACATTGACCCAGATGTCGGTATTACCTTCAATATCATCTTCCGGACGAATATCAAAGGTGATAACCATATCAGGCTCAAATGCATAAGTCTTGCATAGTGCTCGCCGTGTTTTGCATCCAAAATAGGTGTAGTCGTCTGAATTGTATAACTTCGCATGGAAAATATAACCATGCTCGGTCTTCAAGTAAACTTTCTTTTCCTCCATACTATGACTGAAACCTATCTTATCCAATACAAAAACTCTTGCATGGCAGGGGATACGCTAGTAGAATAGTAAAAATATAAGTCGAAGCAAATGAAGCAGATGTCATGCTTAATTACGAAAAAAGACTTGTCGTTGTGACTTACTGTATCCACTTCGAAGTTCTCGTCCAGCTTGATGCTCAAGCGCCTATCATCATCTAGGAAGATTCCGTCGCACGAGCCGCTTTCGTCTTCGCGATTTGCAAATACCAAAATCCTTCTCGTCGCCGACATTTCCTATGTTCTTAGTTAAAACATTAATTGAAAATCGATCAAGACAACTACCAAGATACTCAACACGCAAATCCGGGCACTCGATATTTCCTACATATTCTAGCACAAGTCATGCCAAAATTCACGGAAAAATCCGCATGACCTTTGCTAAATAGGACATATCGAAGCGCTGAAATTTGCCGGAATGGAAATGAATCAACACTCCGCAAAACATAGGCCACTCAAGGTATAACCTGCAAACATGACCGCCACTTGGATATTGAGCAACACAAGATATACATTTCAAAATATCTTATAGGACTCAAAATTAGCATGCATTCAATAAGCAAAAGTAGATCATCTCATGCGTCAGTACATCATGAATAGTGTCATACATATAACATCACTAATACAACTAAAACTCTAGCACACAACGGGTATCGGCGCGGGCGGTGGACACCCACAGAGAAGGCACCATCATGGGATCATAGCTCCAAAGTGAGATCCCGGAGAACTCCGCCAGTATTGGAGAACGGCTGTGCTCCAACGCAAACAAGTAGCGACGGACGACGCGCGCCCTCCTCATCGACACGGTGACGCACCACCTCCGCTGGAGTCCTCGAGCTTCGGATCGCCATCGCCCACGCGACCGCCACCAAAGAGGTTCGGTCAATGACATGCTGGCTCCTCACCAACCTCGCGCCCCATAGGTAGCGCCTCCAAGACCACCCAGTGAGCCAGTCCCTGCATGGCCGATCTGGTCAAGCAGTGTCGTCCTCCGCCGACTCGGCACGAGGATGCGGGATAGGCATCGCCCATGTCGAGGCGGAAAATTGCTTTAACTAAAAAATAGAAACAAGTTCTTACTAACTAGTTCTATTAATTCAACTAGTTCTTACTAAAAATAAACTTACTATAAATAAAAATATTCTAGTACCTAATTAGTACCTAATTCTTACTAACTAATTAGTACCTAGGAACTACTGCCCTAATTACCATCTAAGTAATTAACTAACTAGCACTAAAAATAGCCTAGGATTCATACTAACTAGCACTAAATACCTAGGGTTCATACTAAGCAGAGAAGAGGGATCGGAAGGGGAGAGAGGGATCGGAAGGGGAGAGTGCTTACAGAGGGCGGGGAGAGAGATGGGGTCGGGGGAGACGGCGGCACCGAGGCGCGCCGAGGCGGGGTCGAGGGAGACGGCGGCGAGGCAGGGTCGGGGGAGACGGCGGCGAGGCGGGGTCGGGGGAGATGGCGGCACCGAGGCGCGGCGTGGCGGGATCGGGCGAGACGACGGCGAGGCGGAGTCGGGGGAGACGGCGGTGGCGAGGCGGGGTCGGGAATTGGGGGAGGAAGCAGAGGAGAGGGAATCAGGCCGCGCGGGGGTTAGGTGAAAATAGCTTTAACTGTAGCGTGGGAAGGAAAAACGCGCTGCAGCTAAAATCCGTAGTAGTAGCGCTGTCCGTAGAAGGGCGCTACTACTATACCTAGCACGCCGGGAACGGTGTGGCAGTTATAGTAGTTGCGCTTTCTGCAAGGGCAGCGCTCATCGCTAAGTTGCTAATCAGAGCGCTGTTCTCGCCAAACGCGCTACTGCTAAGTAGCAGTAGCGCCTCATTTTAACAAGCGCTACTGGTAACATTCTGTGTATAAGGTTTTCCCTAGTAGTGAAAGAGAGGGCGTGGGTCGGGTATCATATCATGATATACTGTATCACATATTATAATGTTGTACTACTTTGTGTCATGCATGGCAATTAATAAGGCAACCTAAGATACTAAGACTAGCCACAATGGGTAGTGTAACATTCCCATGTTACTACTCCATGTTACTATCTCTATAGTGGGGAGTAACATATGTGTGGTAACACACGCAACACTTCGTGTATTAAGCTATAGACTCATCTTGCCTTGATATGTGTGATGTTACTCATACTATTAGACTAGGCACAATGGGAGTAACTACAGCAGTAACATCAAGTCCAACTAAGCAAATATGCTTATGTGGCAATGAGTTAATGAGGAGAGGTAGTTTGAGTAACTTAGCTAGTTATCGTAACATCACATGTCTCAATGCACTATGAGTCCATAACCTAATAAATGAAGCTTTGCATGACACCACACTTATGTTACTACCCACTATGAAGGTAGTAACATAGTCTAGGGATATGTGTATGACTAGTTTATGTTACTATGCACTGTGGCTAGTCTTAATTAGTAACTAGCTATGTTACCACATGCCTCTCTTTCTTCATTTATTGCTTGCCATATCATCTCTTTTATCTAGATATGTGTGATGTTACTACCTATGTTACTCCCACTATGGGTATACTTAGTCTAACTTATGATACTATGTGTGCATTACAGAGGAAGGTAGCTAGTACTCCCTCCGTCCGGGTTTATTAGGCCTCTCAGCAACACAAGCATGCATGTACCTTTTTATAAGGCCCCACTTTGGAAAAGTGTATGCATGCAACCATTTCATTGGTTGCATTGAAAGCCATTGTTGTTGGTGCCATGGTTGGAAAATTAATACACTTCATGCATGCTTTTTCATTGGTTGCATGCATGTGAGAGAGTGCATTGGGAGTGGAATGGAATAATTAATGTGAGAACATTACTATGTGTCTTGGTCTAAGAGAAGTTTTCTTTAGGTCTAATAAACCCGGACGGAGGGAGTATCAATCATATACTAGTATCATGCATGACACATAGTAGCATATATTGCATTTATTATGACACACGGTTTCATGATATGATACTTAACCCTCTCTTTCTTCATTTAATTCTATGACAGCTCATCAAAATTGCCTAGTTGGCATGATACTAGCTATGAATCCAATTACGACCAGCCTAGAAAAGAAGGTGTACAGATCATTTGTGCGTCGCTTTGTGAGTTTTCATCCGTTTGTTCGAGAAGCAAGGAGAAGTTTCAAACATTTTGGCCGCGAGGTGCGGCCACTAGCGTAGGCCTAGTTGATATTTTAATTATAGGAAATTAAGATGGAGTCCGGACATCTCACCAAAATTGATGTGTGCATGTGGCGTGCTATCATGACCCCGTGAAAAAAAATGGTAAAGTTTGGCACAAGTTTTGACGATCATTCCTTCCAAACCGGAGCATCTCACATGAAGGATCATGGTTTCCCAAAGGAGATGTGTCAATTCAAACTCCTGTGGCCGTTAACTTCATTGTTTGGCCTCATAAATATTTCCACGGTATGCAATCACCATTATACCACGGGTTTTATTTTTTGGCACATTTCAGGCATCATTAGCTATATTTAAGACATTTTTTTGAGTTTAACGTGCATTTTTTGCATAAAAATAAAATTACAACCGGAACTGCATGTGTTGTCAAAAGGGATGAGGATCGCCGTTCGATCTGGGAGCATCCAACGGTGCAGGCGTACGATCCGTGGGGTTTGGATTCTGGCCAATCAGAACGCACGACTCAGATCGTGGGCGGGGTTTTGTCGGCACACGTCTTTCATCAACGAACCGTGTGCTATTCGCAATCTAGATTGCATACATATTTTTGTTCACACATACTGTAGTGAGATCAATTGAGTGTGCTACCTCTATGATATAATAATAATAATAACAAAAAAACAGTTCATATTCATTGCCTGAGTGATACGTCTCCAACGTATCTATAATTTTTTATTGTTCCATTCTATTATATTACCCCTTTTGGATGTTTATGGGCTTTATTTTACACATTATTATCATTTTTTGGACTAACCTACTAACCACAGGCCCAGCCCGTATTGCTTTTTTTTTGTCTATTTCAGTATTTCAAAGAAAAGGAATATCAAACGGAGTCCAAACCGAATGAAACCTTCGGAAGCGTCATTTTTGGAATGAACATGATCCAGGGAACTTGGAGTGCAAGTCAAGAAGCAGCCTCGGGCGGCCACCGACGTACTTCTTCCTCCTATATAATCTACGTACCCCGAAAACATCTAGGGAGCACCCGAAACACAATTTTCACCGCCGTAACCTTCTGTATTCGCGAGATCCCATCTTGGAGCCTTCGTCGGCGCTCTGCCGGAGGGGGAATCGACCACGGAGGGCTTCTACATCAACACCATAGCCCTTCCGATGAGTTGTGAGTATTTTACCACAGACCTTCGGGTCCATAGTTATTAGCTAGATGGCTTCTTCTCTCTTTTTGGATCTCAATACAATGTTCTCCCCCTCTCTTGTGGAGATCTATTCGATGTAATCTCTTTTTGTGGTGTGTTTGTCGAGGTCCGATGAATTGTGGGTTTATGATCAAGTTTATCTATGAGAAATATTTGAATCTCCTCTGAATTCTTTTATGTATGATTGAGTTATCTTTGCAAGTCTCTTCGAATTATCAGTTTGGTTTGGCCTACTTGATTAATCTTTCTTGCCATGGGAGAAGTGCTTAGCTTTGGGTTCAATCTTGCGGTGTCCTTACCCAAAGGATGTAAAGGGTTGCAAGGCACATATTGTATTGTTGCCATCGAGGATAAAAAGATGGGGTTTATATCATATTGCATGAGTTTATCCCTCTACATCATGTCATCTTGCTTAATGCGTTACTCTATTCTTTATGAACTTAATACTCTAGATGCAGGCAGGAGTCGGTCGATGTGTGGAGTAATAGTAGTAGATGCAGGCAGGAGTTGGTCTACTTGTTGTGGACGTGATGCCTATATACATGATCACGCCTAGATAGTCTCAGAACTGTTCGCTTTTCTATCAATTGCTCGACAGTAATTTGTTCACCCACCGTATTACTTATGCTATCTTGAGAGAAGCCTCTAGCAAAACCTATGGCCCCCGGGTCTATCTCTTATCATATTTGCTTCCAATTTAATTTTATTTGCATCTTTACTTTTTGCATCTATATTATAAGATACCAAAAATATATTTATCTTATCATACTATCTCTATCAAATCTCACTTTCGCAAATGGCCATGAAGGGATTGACAACCCATTTATCGTGTTGGTTGCGAGTTCTTGGTTTGTTTGTGTAGGTGTGTGGGACTTTTGAGGAGCCTGAAGGAAATATGCCCTAGAGGCAATAATAAAGTTATTATTTATTTCCTTATATCATGATAAATGTTTATTATTCATGCTAGAATTGTATTAATCGGAAACATAATACATGTGTGAATACATAGACAAACAGAGTGTCACTAGTATGCCTCTACTTGACTAGCTTGTTAATCAAAGATGGTTATGTTTCCTAACCATGAACAAGGAGTTGTTATTTGATTAACAAGGTCACATCATTAGTTGAATGATCTGATTGACATGACCCATTCCGTTAGCTTAGCACACGATCGCTTAGTATGTTGCTATTGCTTTCTTCATGACTTATACATGTTCCTATGACTATGAGATTATGCAACTCCCGCTTGCGGAGGAACACTTTGGGTACCACCAAACGTCACAACGTAATCGGGTGATTATAAAGGAGTACTACAGTGTCTCCAAAGGCAAATGTTGGGTTGGCGATTTCGAGATTAGGATTTGTCACTCCGATTGTCGGAGAGGTATCTCTGGCCCTCTCGGTAATGCACATCACTTAAGCCTTGCAAGCATTACAACTAATGAGTTAGTTGCGAGATGATGTATTACGAGCGAGTAAAGAGACTTGCCGCAACGAGATTGAACTAGGTATTGGATACCGACGATCAAATCTCGGCAAGTAACATACCGATGACAAAGGGAACAAACGATGTTGTTATGCGGTCTGACCGATAAAGATCTTCGTAGAATATGTAGGAGCCAATATGGGCATCCAGGTCCCGCTATTGGTTATTGACCGGAGACGTGTCTCGGTCATGTCTACATTGTTCTCGAACCGTAGGGTCCGCACGCTTAAGGTTTTCGATGACGGTTATATTATGAGTTTGTGTATTTTGATGTACCGAAGAAGTTCGGAGTCCCGGATGAGATCACGGACATGACGAGGAGTCTCGAAATGGTCGAGACATAAATATTGATATATTGGAAGCCTATGTTTGAGTTCGAATGGTTCCGGTGAAATCGGGATTTTACCGGAACACCGGGGGGTTACCGGAACCCTCCCGGGGGTTAATGGGCCTTAGTGGGCCATGAGGGAGAAGAGGAAGGGCCGGCCAGGCAGGCCGCGTGCCCCCCCCCCTAGTCCGAATAGGACAAGGAGAGGGGGCGGGGCGGCGCCCCCTTCCCTCTTTCCCTCCCCAAGTCCTAATCCAACTAGGAAGGGGTCCTACTCCTGGGAGTAGGACTCCTCCGCGCCTCCTCCTAGGGCCGGCCGCACCCCCTTGCTCCTTTATATACGGGGCAGGGGCACCCTAGAACACACAAGTTGATCCTTGAGATCGCTCCTTAGCCGTGTGCGGTGCCCCCTCCACCATAATCCACCTCGGTCATATCGTGGCGGTGCTTAGGCGAAGCCCTGCGTCGGTAGAACATCAAGATCGCCACCACGCCGTCGTCCGACGGAACTCTCCTCCCCGGCTCTCTTTGGATTGGAGCCCGAGGAGCGCCATCGAGCTGTACGTGTGTCAAGAACTCGGAGGCGCCAGAGTAACGGCGCTTAGGATCAGTTGGATCGCGAGGAGAACGTCGACTACTTCCTCTACGCCAGATCGCTTCGCTTGGTCTCACGAGGGTACGTAGACAACACTCTCCCCTCTCGTTGCTATGCATCACCATGATCTTGCGTGTGCGTAGGAAATTTTTGAAATTACTACGTTTCCCAACAGAGCCTCCTACTGGATTGATACCTTGGTTCTCAAAAACTGAGGGAAATACTTACGCTACTATTGTTGCATCACCTTTCCTCTTCAAGGAAAACCAATGCAAGCTCAAGACGTAGCAAGAAGGATTTCTGGTGCCGTTGCCGGGGAGGTCTTTGCTCAAGTCAAGACATACCAAGTACCCATCACAAACCTATCTCCCTTGCATTTACATTATTTGCCATTTGCCTCTCGTTTTCCTCTCCCCCACTTCACCCTTGCCGTTTTATTCGCCCTCTCTTTCCCAAACTCCTCCTCCTTTTTCGCTTGCCTTTTTCTGTTTGCTTGTGTGTTGGATTACTTGTTGCCATGGAGCAAGATAATACCAAATTGTGTGATTTCTCCAATACCAATAATAATGATTTCCTTAGTAGTCCGTTTGCTCCTCTTAACGATGTTGAGTCTTGTGAAATCAATACTGCTTTGTTGAATCTTGTTATGAAAGATCAATTCGCCGGCCTTCCTAGTGAAGATGCCTCTACTCATGTAAACAACTTTGTTGATTTGTGCGATATGCAAAAGAAGAAAGATACAGATAATGATATTGTTAAATTGAAGTTATTTCCGTTTTCACTTAGAGATTGTGCTAAAGTTTGGTTTTCGTCTTTGCCTAAAAATAGTATTGATTCTTGGAACAAGTGCAAAGATGCTTTTATCTCTAAGTATTTTCCTCCCGCTAAGATTATCACTCTTAGGAATGATATTATGAATTTTAAACAACTTGATCATGAGCATGTTGCCCAATCTTGGGAAAGAATGAAATTGATGATTCGCAATTGCCCCACCCATGGTTTCAATTTATGGATGATCATACAAAAAAATTATGCCGGTTTGAACTTTGCTTCTAGAAATCTCTTAGATTCGTCCACGGGAGGCACGTTTATGGAAATCACATTAGGAGATGCTACAAAACTTCTTGATAATATTATGGCAAATTATTCTCAATGGCATTCCGAAAGCTCTTCTAGTAAAAAAGTGCATGCTATAGAAGAAATCAATGTTTTGAGTGGAAAGATGGATGAACTTATGAAATTGTTTGCTACTAAAAATACTCCTCTTGATCCCAATGATATGCCTTTGTCTACTTTGATTGAGAATAATAATGAATCCATGGTTGTGAATTTTGTTGGTATGAATAGTTTTGGAAACAATGCTTATAGAGGAAACTTTAATACTAGACCATTCCCTAGTAATTCCTCTAATAATTATGGAAATTCGTACAATAATTCTTATGGTAATTTTAATAAGATGCCCTCTGATTTTGAGAATAGTGTGAAAGAATTTATGATTTCTCAAAAGAATTTTGATGCCTTGCTTGAAGAAAAATTGCTCAAAGTTGATGATTTGGCTAGGAACGTTGATAGACTTTCGCTTGATGTTGATTCTCTTAAACTTAGATCTTATTCTCCTAAGCATGATATCAATGAGTCTCTCAAAGTAATGAGAATTTCCATTGACGAGTGCAAGGAAAGAACTGCTAGATTGTGTGCTAAGAAAGATAACTTTATAAAGGCGTCTTCTTCTAGTTTCCATGAAAATAATGATGAAGATCTTAAAGTTATTGATGTGTCTCCTATTAGATCTTTGTTTTGCAATATGAATCTTGATAATAATGGGACTGAAGATGAGTCAACTTTACCTAGAAGGCGTCCCAAAAATTCAGAGTTTTTAGATCTTGATGCTAAATTTGGTAAAAGTGGGATTGGAGAGGTCATGACTTTAAATAGTATTGAACCCACTATCTCGGATTTCAAGGAATCTGATTATGATAATTGTTCTTTAGAAGGTTGTATTTCCTTGTTGCAATCCATTGTTAATTCTCTGGATGCTTATAGTCAAAATAAAGCTTTTACCAAACATATTGTTGATGACTTGTTGCAATCTTACGATGAAAAACTTAATTTGGAAGTTTCTATACCTAGAAAACTTAATGATGAGTGGGAACCTACTATAAAAATTAGAATTAAAGATCATGAGTGTTTTGCTTTGTGTGATTTGGGTGCTAGTGTTTCCACGTTTCCGAAAACTTTATGTGATATTCTAGGTTTCCATGATCTTGATGATTGCTCTTTAAATTTGCGCCTTGCGGATTCCACCATTAAAAAGCCAATGGGAAGGATCAATGATGTTCTCATTATTGCAAATAGAATTTTGGTGCCCGTAGATTTTATCATTCTTTATATAGATTGCAATCTTTCTTGCCCTATTATTCTTGGTAGACCTTTCCTTAGAACCATTGGTGCGATTATTGATATGAAGGAAGGGAACATTAGATTCCAATTTCCATTAAAGAAAAGCATGGAGCACTTTCCAAGAAATAAAGTCAAATTACCTTATGAATCTTTTTGTTTTTATTTTTGTTCCTGTTTATTAATAAAGTTTGCTTATACTTTATGTTTAGATGTGTTTTTATCTTTTAGTTAGTGTTTGTTCCAAGTAGAACCTATAGGATAAACTATGACGATAGTTGATTTGATTCTGCTGAAAAACAGAAACTTTGCGCTCACGAGAAAAATTCAATAAATCACAGAAACGAGCTTTTTGCATTGATTCTTTTTGATGCTGATCAATAAACAAATTGCCAGTACGTCCTATTTTGGTAGGATTTTTAGAGTTCCATAAGTTTGCATTAGTTACAGATTGCTACAGACTGTTCTGTTTTTGACAGATTCTGTTTTTCGTGTGTTGTTTGCTTATTTTGATGCATCTATGGCTAGTATGTAAGGGTATGAGCCATAGAGAACTTGGAATATAGTAGGTTTAACACTAAAATAAATAAAGAATGAGTTCATTACAGTACCTTATGTGGTGGTTTTGTTTTCTTTCGCTAACGGAGCTTATAAGATTTCCTGTTGTGTTTTGTGTTGTGAATTTTTCAAGTTTTGGGTAAAGCTTTTATGGACTATGGAATAAGGAGTGGAAAGAGCCTAAGATTGGGGATGCCCATGGAACCCCAAAATATTCAAAGATAGACAAAAGCCTAAGCTTGGGGACTCCCCGGGAAGGCATTCCCTCTTTCGTCTTCGTTCATTGGTAACTTTACTTGGAGCTATATTTTTATTCGCCACATGATATGTGTTTTGCTTGGAGCGTCGTGTATTATATTAGTCTTTGCTTTTTAGTTTACCACAATCATCCTTTCTGTACACACCTTTTGTGAGAAGCCTATTTGATTAGAATTTGCTAGAATACTCTATGTGCTTCACTTATATCTTTTGAGATTGATAGTTTTTGCTCTAGTGCTTCACTTATATTTTTTAGAGCACGGCGGTGGCTTGATTTTATAGAAATTATTAGTCTCTCATGCTTCACTTATATTATTTTGAGAGTCTATTATAACAGCATGGTATTTGCTATGGTTACAAATTTGGTCCTAGAATGATGAGCATCCAAGTTGGGTATAATAAAAACTATCATAGGAAGTGAATAGGATGCTACGATCAATTTGTTGCTTGATAATTGTTTTGAGATATAAAGGTAGTAATGTTAGGGTCATTCTAGTGGATAATTATGAAATTGAGAAATACTTTTGTTGAAGTTGGCAAGTCCCGTAGCATGCAAGTATGGTAAAAGTTGTGTGACAAATTTGTAGCATGAGCTACTCTTTTGATTGTCTTCCTTATGAGTGGCAGTCGGGGACGAGTGATGGTCTTTTCCTACCAATCTATCCCTCTTGGGGCATGCGTAGTAGTACTTTGCTTCGAGGGCTAAGTATAATTTTGCAATAAGTATATGAGTTCTTTATGACTAATGTGAGTCCATGGATATACGCACACTCATCCTCCACTTTGCTAGCCTCTCTTATTACCGCGCAACTCTCGCCGGTATTGAACCCATTATTTACCTTCCTCAGAACAGCCACTATACCTACCTATATGGCATTTCCATAGCCATTCCGAGATATATTGCCATGCAACTTTCCACCGTTCCGTTTATTATGACACGTTTGATCATTGTCATATTGCTCTTTGCATGATCATGAAGTTGACATCGTATTTGTGGCAAGGCCACCTTCATAATTTCATACATGTCGCTCTTGATTCATTGCATATCCCGGTACACCGCCGGAGGCATTCATATAGATTCATATCTTGTTCTAGCTTTGAGTTGTAATTCTTGAGTTGTAAATCCATAAAAGTGTGATGATCTTCATTATTAGAGCATTGTCTCAGTGAGGAAAGGATGATGAAGTGATTCCCCCACAAGTCGGGATGAGACTTCGGACTTTACAAAAAGAAAAGAAAAGGAGAAAGGCCAAAAAGAAAAAAAAGAAAAAAAGAAAGGCCAAAGAAAAAAAGAGAAAAAGAAAAAAAAAGAAAAAAATGAGAGAAAAAGAGAGAAGGGACAATGCTACTATCTTTTTTTTCCACACTTGTGCTTCAATGTAGCACCATGATCTTCATGATAGAGAGTCTCTTTTGTTGTCACTTTCATATACTAGTGGGAATTTTTCATTATAGAACTTGGCTTGTATATTCCAATGATGGGCTTTCTCCAAATGCCCTAGGTCTTCGTGAGCAAAAAAGTTGGATGCACACCCACTTAGTTCTTTTTTGAGCTTTCATATATTTATAGCTCTAGTGCATCCGTTGCATGGCAATCCCTACTCACTCACATTGATATCTATTGATGGGCATCTCCATAGCCCGTTGATACGCCTAGTTGATGTGAGACTATCTTCTCCCTCTTTTTGTCCTCACAACCACCATTTTTTACCACCTAAGTGCTATGTCCATGGCTTACGCTCATGTATTGCGTAAGAGTTGAAAAAGCTGAAGCGCGTTAAAAAGTATGAAACAAATTGCTCGGCTCGTTATCGGGGTTGTGTATGATGGGAGTATTTTGTGTAATGAAAATGAAGCATGGCCTAACTATATGATTTTGTAGGGATAAGCTTTCTTTGGCTATGCTATTTTGATAGGACATGATTATTTGTTAGTATGCTTTGAAGCATTATTATTTTTATGTTTATAAGCTTTTATCTTGAATCATTTGGACCTGAACATTCATGCTACAATAAAGAAAATTACTTTGAGAATTATGCTAGGTAGCATTCCACATCAAAAATTCTGTTTTTATCATTTACCTACTCGAGGACGAGCAGGAATTAAGCTTGGGGATGCTTGATACGTCCCAACGTATCTATAATTTTTGATTATTCCATGCTATTATATTACCCCTTTTGGATGTTTGTGGGCTTTATTTTACATATTATTATCATTTTTGGGACTAACCTACTAACCGAAGGCCCAGCCCGTATTGCTGTTTTTTTTGCCTATTTCAGGAATATCAAACGGAGTGCAAACGGAATGAAACCTTCGGAAGCGTGATTTTTGGAACGAATGTGATCCAGGGGACTTGGAGTGCAAGTCAAGAAGCAGCCTCGGGCGGCCACTGACGTACTTCTTCCTCCTATATAAGCCTACGGACCCCCAAACATCTAGGGAGCACCTGAAACACAATTTCAACCGCCGTAACCTTTTGTGTCCGCGAGATCCCATCTTGGAGCCTTCGCCGGCGCTCTGCCGGAGGGGGAATCGACCATGGAGGGCTTCTACATCAACACCATAGCCCTTCCGATGAGTTGTGAGTAGTTTACCACAGACCTTCGGGTCCATAGTTATTAGCTAGATGGCTTCTTCTCTCTTTTTGGATCTCAATACAATGTTCTCCCCCTCTCTTGTGGAGATCTATTCGATGTAATCTCTTTTTGCAGTGTGTTTGTCGAGATCCGATGAATTGTGGGTTTATGATCAAGTTCGAGGGGCCCACGAGGGTCGATGGACGCTCGAGGGGCCCACGAGTGTGGGGGGCGCGCCCACCTCTAGGGGGCGTGCCGGGCACCCTCATGGCCGCCTCCTCTGTTGCTTGACGTCCACTGCAAGTCCCCTAGATCACGTTTGTTCGAAAAAGATCGCTCCCAAAGGTTTCATTCCGTTTGGACTCCGTTTGATATTCCTTTTCTTCGAAACACTAAAATAGGGGGAAAACAGCAATTCGGGCTGGGCCTCTGGTTAGTAGGTTAGTCCCAAAAATGATATAAAAGTGTAAAGTAAAGCCCATAAACATCCAAAACGGGTAATCTAATAGCATGGAATAATAAAAAATTATAGATACATTGAAGACGTATCAAGCATCCCCAAGCTTAATTCCTGCTCGTCCTCGAGTAGGTAAATGATAAAACAGAATTTTTATGTGGAATGCTACCTAGAATAATTCTCAATGTAATTTTCTTTATGGTGGCATGAATATTCAGATCCAAATGATTCAAAATAAAAGTTCATATTGACATAAGAAATAGTAATACTTCAAGCATACTAATAAAGCAATCATGTCGTCTCAAAATAACATGGCTAAAGAAAGTTATCCCTACAAAATCATATAGTCTGGATGTTGCTCTATCTTCATCACAAAAAGTATTTAATCATGCACAACCCCGATGACAAGCCAAGCAATTGTTTCATACTTTAGTAATCTCAAACTTTTCAACTTTCACGCAATACATGAGCGTGAGCCATGGACATAACACTATAGTGGAATAGAATGGTGGTTGTGGAGAAGACAAAAAGGAGGAAGATAGTCTCACATCAACTAGGCGTATCAACAGGCTATGGAGATGCCCATTAATAGATATCAATGTGTGTGAGTAGGGATTGCCATGCAACGGATGCACTAGAGCTATAAATGTATGAAATCTCAACAAAAGAAACTAAGTGGGTGTGCATCCAACTTGCTTGCTCATGAATACCTAGGGCATTTTGAGGAAGCCCATCATTGGAATTTACAAGCCAAGTTCTATAATGAAAAATTCCTACTAGTATATGAAAGTGACAACATAGGAGACTCTCTATCATGAAGATCATGGTGCTACTTTGAAGCACAAGTGTGGTAAAAAGGATAGTAGCATTGCCCCTTCTCTCTTTTTCTCTCATTTTTTATTTGGCCTTTCTCTTTTTCTTGGCCTTTCTCTTTTTTTATATGGTGGGCTCTTTGGCCTCTTTTTTTATAAGTCCGAAGTCTCATCCCGACTTGTGGGGGAATCATAGTCTCCATCATCCTTTCCTCACTAGGACAATGCTCTAATAATGAAGATCATCACACTTTTATTTACTTACAACTCAAGATTACAACTCGATACTTAGAACAAGATATGACTCTATATGAATGCCTCAGGCGGTGTACCGGGATATGCAATGAATCAAGAGTGACATGTATGAAAATTATGAGGGTGGCCTTGCCACAAATACGATGTCAACTACATGATCATGCAAAAGCAATATGACAATGATTATGTGTGTCATAATAAACGCAACGGTGGAAAGTTGCATGGCAATATATCTCAGAATGGCTATGGGAATGCCATAAAAGGTAGGTATGGTGGCTGTTTTGAGGAAGGTATATGGTGGGTGTATGGTATCGGCCAAAGTTGCGCGGCACAAGAGAGGCTAGCAATGGTGGAAGGGTGAGAGTGCATATAATCCATGGACTCAACATTAATCATAAAGAACTCATATACTTATTGCAAAAATCTACAAGCCATTGAAAACAAAGTACTACGCGCATGCTCCTAGGGGGATAGATTGGTAGGAAAAGACCATCGCTCGTACCCGACCGCCACTCATAAGGAAAACAATCAATAAATAAAATTGTGCTCCAACTTCATCACAAAGCGGTTCATCATACATGCATGCTACGGGAATCACCAACTTCAACACAAGTATTCTTTAAATTCACAATTACCCAACTATCATGACTCTAATACCACCACCTCTATATCTCAAAAAAATTATCAAGTATCAAATTGATCATAGCATCCAATTCACTTCCTATGATAGTTTTTATTATACCCAACTTGGATGCCCATCATTCTAGGACCAATTTTATAACCATAGCAAACACCATGATGTTCTAAGAGACTCTCAAAATAATATAAGTGAAGCATGAGAGTTCAACAATTTCTACAAAATTAAACCACCGCTGTGCTCTAAAAGATATAAGTGAAGCACTAGAGCAAAACTATCTAGCTCAAAAGAGATAAGTGAAGCACATAGAGTATTCTAATAAATTCTAAATCATGTGGGTTTCTCCCAAAAGGTGTGTACAGCAAGGATGATTATGGTAATTTAAAAATCAAAGACTAATATCATACAAGACACTCCAAGCAAAACACATATCATGTGGCGAATAAAAATATAGCTCCAAGTAAAGTTACCGATAGATGAAGCCGAAAGAGGGGATGCCTTCCGGGGCATCCCAAAGCTTAGGATTTTGGTTATCCTTGAATATCTTGGGGTGCATGGGCATCCCCAAGCTTAGGCTCTTGCCACTCCTTATTTCATAGTCCATCAAATCTTTTACCCAAAACTTGAAAACTTCACAACACAAAACTCAACAGGAAATCTCATAAGCTCCGTTAGTGCAAGAAAGAGAAACCACCACATAAGGTACTGTAATGAACTCATTATTTATTTATATTTGTGTTAAACCTACTGTATTCCAACTTCTCTATGGTTCATACCCACCGATACTAGTCATAGATGCATCAAAATAAGCAAACAACACACGAAAAACAGAATCTGTCAAAAACAGAACAGTCTGTAGCAATTTGTAACTCTCGAATACTTCTGGAACTCTAAAAATCCTACAAAAATAGGAAGTCCTGGGAAATGTTTCTGTTTATCTACAGAAAAAAGAATCAACGCAAAATCATGTTTCTGTGAATTACTAAAATTATTTTCGTACGTGCAAAGTTTCTGTTTTTCTGCAGAATCAAATTAACTATCACCATAGGTTATCCTATAGGTTCTACTTGGCACAAACACTAATTAAAACATGAAAACATATCTAAACAGAAGCTAGATGAAATATTTATTGAATAACAGCAAGGAAAAATATTGGGTTGTCTCCCAACAAGCGCTTTTCTTTAAAGCCTTTTAGCTAGGCATTGATAATTTTAATGATGCTCACATGAAAGACAAGAATTGAAGCGCAAAGAGAGCATCATGAAACACGTGACAAACACATCTAAGTCTAACATACTTCCTATGCATAGGCATATTATAAGAAAGCAAATTTGCAAGGCAAACAAAAACTAGCATATGCAAGGAATAAGAAAGAGACGATAGCAATCTCAACAGGACGAGAGGTAATTTAGTAAGATAAAAATTTCTATGACCATATTTTCCTCTCTCATAATAATTACATGTAGGATCATAGGCAAATTCCACAAAATAGCTATCACATAAAGTATTCTTAACACGATCCACATGCATGAAAAGTTGACACTCTTCCAAGATAGTGGGATTAACATTAACTAAAGTCATGACCTCTCCAAACCCACTTTTATCAAAAATATTATAAGATTGAACATACTCCAAATATGTGGGATCTAAAGTTGAAACTCTTCCAAACCCACTTTCAATATTATTGCAAACACTATTATCAATCTCATATTCAGCATGGGGCTTAAATAAAATTTGAAGATAAGAAGAATCACCCCAATCATGATCATTGCAACAAGTAATAGGCATAACAAAACTAGCATCCCCAAGCTTAGGGTTTTGCATATTATTAGCATAATTGACATCACGAGAATTTATAGTAAAATCATTGCAATCATGCTTTATATTCAAAGTGTTATCATGAATCTCTTCATAAATTTCTTCATCATAATTTTCAGATTCACGAATTTCAAGCAAAGCTTCATAAAGATAATCTAGTGCACAAAACTCACTAGCAATTGGTTCATCATAATTGGATCTCTTAAAAAGATTAGAAAGCGGATGAGGATCCATAGATCTTAGCTTCTCTGTTTAGCAATAAATAAACAACTATTCCAACTAAACGACCAAACGAGCCAAGTAACACATCAAAGCAAATGAAAAGACGAACAGAAGAAGGGCGAATAAAACGGAAAGGGTGAAGTGGGGGAGAGGAAAATGAGAGGCAAATGGCAAATAATGTAATGCGAGGGAGATGAATTTGTGATGGGTACTTGGTATGTCTTGACTTGAGCAAAGACCTCCCTGGCAATAGAGCCAGAAATCCTTCTTGCTACGTTTTGAGCTTGCGTTGGTTTTCCTTGAAGAGGAAAGGGTGATGCAGCAAACTAGCGAAAGTATTTCCCTCAGTGTTTGAGAACCAAGGTATCAATCTAGTAGGAGGCTCCTCAAAAGTCCCACGCACCTACACAAACAAACAAGAACCTCGCCACCAACGTAATAAAGGGGTTGTCAATCCCTTCACGGCCACTTCGAAAGTGAGATCTGATAGAGATAATATGATAAGATAAATATTTTGGTCTTTTTATGATATAGATTGGAAAAGTAAAGATGTGAATAAAAGTAGATAGTAAACTTATATGATAAAAGATAGACCCGAGGGCCATAGGTTTCACTAGTGGCTTTTCTCAAGATAGCATAAGTATTACGGTGGGTGAACAAATTACTGTCGAGCAATTGATAGAAATGTGAATATTTATGAGATTAGCTAGGCAAGATCATGTATATAGGCATCACGTCCGTGACAAGTAGATCGACTCCTGCCTGCATCTACTACTATTACTCCACACATCAACTGACTCCTGCCTGCATCTAGAGTATTAAGTTCATAAAGAACAGAGTAACGCATTAAGAAAGATGATATGATGTAGAGGGATAAACTCATGTAATATGATATAAACCCAATCTTTTTATCCTCGATGGCAACAATACAATATGTGCCTTGCTGCCCCTGCTGTCACTGGGAAAGGACACCGCAAGACTGAACCCAAAGCTAAGCACTTGTCCCATTGCAAGAAAGATCAATCTAGTATGCCAACCCAAACTGGTAGTTCAAAGAGACTTGCAAAGATAACTTAATCACACATAAAAGAATTCAGAGGAGATTCAAATATTTCTCATAGATAAACTTGATCATAAACCCACAACTCATCGGATCTCGACAAACACACCGCAAAAAGAGTTACATCAAATAGATCTCCAAGAAGATCGAGGAGAACTTTGTATTGAGAATCAAAGAGAGAGAAGACGCCATCTAGCTAATAACTATGGACCCGAAGGTCTATGGTAAACTACTCTCAACTCATCGGAAGGGCCTTGGAGATGATGTAGAGGCCCTCCATGGTCGATTCCCCCTCCGGTGGAGCACCGGCGAAGGCTCCAAGATGGAATCTCGTGGATACAGAAGGTTGTGGCGGTGGAGGTTTTCGTGCTCCTCCTCGAAGGTTTCAGGGTACGTGGGTATATATAGGAGGAAGAAGTAGGTCGGTGGACGCTCGAGGGGCCCACGAGAATGGGGGGCGCGCCCATCCCTAGGGGGCGTACCAGGCACCCTCGTGGCCGCCTCCTCTGTTGCTTGACGTCCACTCCAAGTCCCCTGGATCACGTTTGTTCCAAAAAGATCGCTCCCGAAGGTTTCATTCCGTTTGGACTCCATTTGATATTCCTTTTCTTCGAAACACTGAAATAGGGAAAAAACAACAATTCGGGCTGGGCCTCCGATTAGTAGGTTAGTCCCAAAAATGAAATAAAATTGTAAAGTAAAGCCCATAAACATTCAAAACGGGTAATACAATAGCATGGAACAATCAAAAATTATAGATACGTTGGAGACGTATCAATAGGCTATCGATGGACGAACTCCTCATTGAGCTTATAACATAATATTAGTATCCAAAGTGTACTCCAAGATGATATAAAACTTATGCGCACAAATGGAAAATGCAGCTTGTGATTACAATAGTGTAGATGATAATATATAGTACCTGAATAAGTGTGGAGCCACCATGTCGTGATGTAGAAACGGATCATGAATTACACCCAAGGCCTCAAGTTTAGGTGTAGAGACAACAAGTATTTGTGAAGGTTTATAACAATAATCAAGGAGCAACCTTTGAAGTGAAGGGGAATCTTCGATGATGAGCTGTTGTCCTTCAAAATAAATTCCAATGCTTTTATGGTGCGGCAACTTTATTTGAAGACAACTGGTACGGATTTCTGTTCCCAAAACAATCAGCAAGTGCTCCATGGCAGGGCAACTGGAGTGGATGATGTTGTGCAGTTAGGCCTCCGACAGATCAACCACCACAAGCGAAAGTCTTCTTAGCAGTGGGAGTCGAATCATTGGTACCAGATTGTCTGGCAGATGGCACTGGGCTATGGTGAGGCACTGGTACGCGTCGGTGCTATACAATCGGTTTTTAACCCCTTTCCGCGACGGCATTCGGAACCGTCACCTAGTGAGTGTGGGCAATAGGGGGGTCCTTCCCACATGACGCAGAATCCGTCAGGGATATGCCCTCCTGGCACACACGCTCGGCAAAATGAGGTCGTGTGTGACCAGCGAGCAAGAAAATATGGTTATACGTACAGTAGTGCTAAAAAAAATACAATTGTACAGGTGAAATCATTTCCGGTCGTAAGTACATCCCACATAGTCAGTACCCGCGAAACGTTTCCATTCGTATATACATCTCACACAGTCGCTGCAAGGAAAATGTTTCCATTCGTAGGTACATCATACACAATTTTCCCCATTAAATCATTTGTGATGGCCTTCCCATCACACACAATATTAAAAAAAATTATCGTTTGTGTTATTGAATGCATCACACATGGTGCGTAGAAGAAACTGTGTGGCAAAGGCTATCCATCACACACAGCTTTTATGCGGTAAACGTTTGCGCAAGGTGGCCTAACGCAAACAGTTTTGAAGAGAATATTGTGTGTGATTGCTCATCGATCCAATACGGTTTATTCCTAGAAACTGTGTACGTTGCCTTAGGTCATCGGCCATGGTATTTTCTGAATAACCGTTTGCAATAGCAAAAACCAATTATCAGGCTAATTTCCCTATTATTAATAATCCATTTATTAATCTAATTAACATTCATATTAAACACATAATATATTTCATTCCCATATTAAGGAAGCAGGATTTCATAATTGAAATACATCAAAGTACAACATGATATAGCTTCAGCACTCAGCTACCCCATTACATAACTGCACTAGCACCAAGTTTCACATGCAACATTGAGAACCTTTCGAAATTAGCATCATAGACGGTACATAGACAGATGCATGTCATCTAGAAAATTGCTGAAGCGGGAGGCGAATATTGAGCCTTCATTCATGTTGAAGGTCTTTGCAACTTTAGGCTAGTGCCTGTGGATGATTGACCGTCCATCCTTTTTCCTCTTTAGGAACACTTCAATATTGAACTGTGGATATTGTATGAAAACTTTCCTCGCCTGCTGACCATAGAGGTGGTTTGAGAGGTTATCATCAGTGAACTGCTTTGGAAAGGCCTGAAAGCAAGGATATGCATAAACATCAATGGTTTGAGAGGTAATCATCAGTGAACTATATAGTGGTATAGAAAATATGTTGATGAAAAATAAGCACATTGCAGATTCATCGGATTAATTCAAGCCACATGGAAAACCCATTTATCCAAACCAAGCATGATTAAGAACTAGGAAATATAGCACTTGTATATGTTTCTCATGTATTAAGTACAACCAAATTCGATTTTTTCCTCACATGGTATACAATAACAGAATGCAGCCACAACAATTGAACATCTCAGAATTGAACCAAGTAGTTAACTAAACACCACAACAAATGAACCAATCCTTAACTGAGCACCACATTGCACAATATAACATACTCCTAATAGAAGATCAGACAGTTAACCAAAGCAAGCATGCTTAACAACTTGGAAATATAGCAATTGTATTTGTTTCTCATGTATTTAGTACATCCAAATTCAATTTATCTCTCACATGGTATACAATAACAAAATGCACACACAACAATTAAACATTGCATTGCATAATTGGACCAAAGAGTTAACTAAACACCACAACAAATGAACCAAATGTCAACTGAGCACCACATTGCACAATATAACATACTCCTAATAGAAGAACAGACAATTAACCAAACCAAGCATGCTTGACAACTTGGAAAATTGCACCCTAAAGAATTGAACATCACATTTGCAGAATTGAAAACAATTAAATGGACACCACATTGCACGACATATAGAACATATACACTAGAGCAGAGGATTGCATGGTAAAAGTAGATAGCACAATCCACTAGAATTCCTTAAGGAAAGGCAGTAGCTAGCAAACTGAACATGGGTCCTTATAGTGAGCTAATAAGACAAGCTACTCATTGTCGGAGATATCAATGACAATTGGCTCCTTGGACATGGAAGAGGGCGAGGCCTCCGCATTGTGGGTGCCCTTGTCATAGTGGTGAGTTGCTGAGCCGCTCCGGGCACCAACCTGCTGGCTCTTGAGATGAGGTAAGCACGTGCACGTTGAGAAAATACCTCGTAGTCTTCGTCGAAGGCACCGATGGTGGCCTCGAGAAAATGCCACGAACTGTCATTTAAGGCAGCCAACCACGCCGCGACATTGGCGCACGAGGCGGCGACGGTGGTCTCGATGGCGAGGTGCTCCTCCAAGATCCGGGGGTCAGCACGAATGGCAGCCATCGCGACCTCATCCGCACGTGCAGCCGCGATTTGCTTCTCCGCTGCCAAATGCTCCTTGAGATCCTAGCTATACTGCGTGCACCATGGCTTAGGATGGCGCTTATTTGGTGGAGAGGCCATTGATTTGGGTGGAAGGTGTCGCGCTCGCGCTGGCGGTCGGGGCATGTGGGATGTGGAAGGAGGAGGAGGATGGGGTTCGAGTGTGGATTACCTGCCTGGATAGGCGAGGCCGAGCAGCGTGAAGGAGGGTCGTGCTACAAGCAAGGAGTGAAGGTATCAACTTCGGAAAGGAAGGCGGAAACATGGGAAATGTGACTTTTGGTAAGGGGGAGGGGGCGGGGAGATATATATTCTTGCGGAAGCCAAAAATTTGGAATCGCTTCAGCGAAAAAACTGGCGCGCAAAGTGTCATCAGACACGGTCCCTTATTTAGAGCGGGCTGTGGACTATAGCCGATGAACCTTCTTGCTAAGCCATAGGCATATTATACACCTACGATGCTCGAGGATATTTTGTAATGCATCTCACATGGTTGGTGATAATAAACTGTGTGGGATCTACTTGATTTTTCATCTTGATTTGAATTACATAATGGGGTCACAGCTGCAAAGAATGGTGTTTGAATTGCTAGAACTTCTATCTGTAGTGAACATGCAACTATAGGTGTGTCATCAAAATTTTTGGAATTATTCAGGGTTCGTTTGGACATTTTTAACCGATAACTTGGTTTTCTAGGCATTTCAGGTGCACAATTCAAAATTAAACCACATGCACATGCTCTGGTGCACCAAAATGGGTTGTAAAATGATATATGTGTCCATGGGTTGATGCTTATGTCCCATTCAAGAAATGGGGATGACTTTCAAACACGACGGCACCGTGGCTCTCCGGCAAACGTTGAGATGCTTGCTTTTGTAATTCTAGTAAATCAAAAGTCGTCCGAAATTCATGAACCTTGGAATGCTATCATGGATGTGTCTCACTGGGTGCATGTTTACTCCCCCGGCAACAAATTTCAAACAATGAGAATCTTGATTTTAAAATTCTAGTACATCCAAAACTTATTTGAAGTTCATGAAACTTATTGTGTTGTCATATGGACACCAATACAAAGTTGCATTGTGCTTTTTTGGTCAAATTTGAGACCATTTTTGATGTAATCTTTATGTAATTACAAATGGGAGATTATTAATAATTGGGAACCAATATCCCAAATGGACTATTTATTTGAACCGCGAGCATTAGACCAATAATGGATACGTGCCATGCTTCGGTTAAGCAAAAAATAAAGCGACATCATTAATCATCCAAATAGAAAAACAATATACGTGCTGCCACGCGTTCCGTGTACCATGCGAGCATGCATGAGTTGATGGGACGCATGCGAGCAGTCCGCTGTGCAGGCAGATCGGGAGGCGTGTGTGCAGGTGTGTGAATTGACGGAGGCGTGCTCGCTGTGCAGTGTCATCAGGAGGCGTGCGAGTAGCTGTGTGAAACGACGGTAGGCATGCCAGCAGTCCGGTGCGTAGGCTCACCGGGAGGCAAGCCAGCGGTTTGACCGCCGCCCGCCTCTCTCCCACTACTCCATATTAATGGTTCGCCCGAGTGGCCGCACCCCCATCCTCTTCACACACCTAATTCCCTCTCTCCACTTGCATCCTCGACACCGCTCTCAGTCATCAAAGCCGTCACTGTATGAGGATGCCGCCGAAGCGCCCCATGGGAGGGAGTGGCGACGCCGGGGCTGCTAAAGCACCGGAGCATGGCGTGGAAATGGAGATAGAGGTTGTCGTCGTTGACGACGTCGAGCTTCCACAGCCAGAGGCGGAGTTCCACATCGACTTAGGTGACGACTCGGGCGACGACTCTGACGACCACTCCGGCGAGTACTCTGACGATGACGGACAACTTGTTAGTCATTTATACCCATTTATGTGTCAAATAGATCCTAGGGTTTCTCTGGTTACTCCTGCCTCCCACTTTTTGGAATAGAAATCCTATGGTTATGTTCTCCTAATCCATGACATCTGAGTAAGTTTTGTTAAATCCGTGTAGTGTATTGATTGTTTGAATGGTACAAGTGATAAGTGATTAGTTGTTTCATCTGTGGAAATGACTTCTGCTATTAATCCGACTAGGGTTAGTGTTCGTGCTAATAATTCCTAGCCAGGACTTGACAATTGATTTTAAATGACCTACATATGTTTGTGCCATTATTTTCTTCAAGATTGGTCTGTACATAGACGAATGTGCTTAAAAATCAAACCATAATCTCTGGATATGTATAAATAAATACCCATAAATTCCTAATCCTACTTCACGGCATGTAATTGTTGATTTGATGCCAATTTTTGGCAACTGCCAAATGTTCGCTAGAGATTAGTTTGTAACCATTAATTTGATGCCACATTTTTTACTATTTGTATAGGTGCTGTATGACGATGTGGACAACGAGGATGAAGATGTCCAAAGAAGGTACTACAGGCAAATCCTAAGGGAGCTTTATGCGGGAATGCATAACAGGCGTATTAGGACCTGGAACAGCGGCTATCGATGCCCATTCTGCAACCACAAGCATCATGACGCATATCTAAGTGTTCTGGGCATGCAAGAGAATGGGTCGTTGGCTCCTTCAAGCAGAAGTATGATTGCAGGGTGGAGCACGACGCGTACACCGAGTACCTGGAGAAGCTTCGGGATCGTGTCGGCTTGTGAGATGAGATGTGGGATCGAACTACGTATGCTTGAGCATGCATAGTGACGGTTGAACTATGCTTGTATACGTGTACGCTTATTATCTATGTCTGAGTATGTTTAATCTATGTTTACTTATGTCTAACTGTGGGATATGGATGCAATCAGTTCGGTTGAGGGAATCTACCTCCATCCTCGTTTATTTGTCCCCTTTGTAATTTGTGTTAAATGTTGACCAAAGATTTAATTAACAAAATGTTAGTGCAGGTCAGCAAAAATTATATCGTTGGATGCGTATTTGAACATAGTGTTCAATGATATAATTTTTACTGACATGCATAAACATTTCTTAGTCAAATATTTGGTACAAATTACAGAGGGGACCAATAAACTAGGACGGAGGTAGTATGTCAATCACACACGGTTCCCAAAATTAGAACCGTATACAATGACTTTCATTTTGCCTATTGCTTCAATCACACATGGTTCCCAAAATTGGAACGGTGTGCAATGGCTTTCGTTCTGCTTCTTGCGTCAATCACACACGGTTGTCTCAAGCAAACCATTGCCTCCGAAATTCTTTGTGGGACAGAAAACCCTCACCACCCAATTTGAAAAAGAAAAAACAAAACCCTCGCCATCACCACGTCACAAAAACCCTCACCCCTGCCCACCACCCCATGCCTCTGGTCCCCATTCACATCTGCACAAGCTCCTCACGTCTATGCATGGCACCGCCTATCTTGGCGGTAGCCACTTAGCTCGACGCCTGCGGCCGCCACCAGGCTGCTGGCAAACCCCACCGCATTTCGCCACTTCCGCTTGCCGCCGCCTATCGCCATCGACATTCTCGACGCTGCTCGCGGTCGACCCAACTCCGCTCGTTTGGGGAATCTGCCATACTGAGGTTTTTTTTCTCATGGATGACAAGGTAACTAATTTAATGAGATATTATCTCATCTCTCATCCCAGTTCATCTGCCTCCTTTAATCACCCAACGGAAATCGCCATGAATTCATTTTGGGATAATTAGATTTATGCCCCTAGTTGTGTCCCACTCGTCTGTTTTACCCCTAAATCCCAAAAGTCACCGGTTCTGTCCAAGTCACTTTGCTCCTCTTATGATTTTGCCCTTTGACTGTTTGACTGTCAGTTTGAAAACTTCATAACTAATTCATACTAAATCAGAAAAATGCAAATAAGATACCAAAATGTTTAGAAAACATCACCTATATGTCAGTGTCATTTGCATTCATGAAAAAAGTGTTGGAAAGTGCACATACGAGTTTTAGCTCTTTTGATACCACCATGAATAGTAAACTAAAAAAAATCAAAAAAATTCAAAAAAAATATGGTGGCAAAGAACGACAACTGTTCGAAGTGCTTGCCAAGTTTCATTAGGGAACGACATTCGTGGAAGTCGTGGCAAAAAAATAATCTATTTTGGAGTGCTGGTTGTTTTTTTCCCATGGCACCCATGAATGTTATTCCCTGATGAAACTTGGCAGGCACTTAAAACATTTGTCATTCTTTGCCACCAAATTTTTTTGAATTTTTTTGAACTTTTTTAGATTTTACTATTCATGGTGGTAGCATAAGAGCTAAAACTCGGATGTGCACTTTCCAACACTTTTTCATGAATGCAAATGACACTGACATATAGGTAATGTTTTTTTGAACATATTGGTATCTTATTTGCATTTTTCTGATTTAGTATGAATTAGTTATGAAGTTTTCAAACCGACGGTCAAAGGGCAAAAGCATCGAGGAGCAAAGTGACCGGACAGAATCGGTGACTTTGGGAATTAGGTAAAATCTATGCGACCGACCTCAGACGGTCAAGTCTCTGTGCTTACGTGTCATCCCTGGATCGGTATGCTAACACACACAGTACTCGAGGATTTATAACAGAGGTAAATCACATGTATAATGTAACGTAAATACCATTACCTCAATCCAAAATATAGCGGAAGCAACAAGGTTGTGGATTCCCATCAACACCAACGGCAAAGTTGAGTATAGGAAATTGTAACCCTAACGTACCACTTACTCGTCGTCTGAAAAATCTGCAACATGAAATGTTGCAGCCCGAAAACGGGTCAGCACATGGAATATGCTGGCAATGTAACACATAGAGAGTAATGAAAGAGTAAGCTATACTACATGCATATATGGTTGGTGGAAAAGCTCTATGGTTACAGTTTTTGCGAAAAGCCAATTTTTCCCTACTGCAAAGGAATAAATTTATTTAACTATCATGGTGGTTGTTAAACATTGAGAATGGTTGATAGCATCCTCAATCCCAATTAAAAAGTACTCATTAACAAACCCATCAATATTAAATTAGAGTAACATGTTGAGATTCACAGAATATTCAAGTACTAGATACTCAAGATGTCCGTAACCGGGGACACGGCTAATCATGATTAGTTTGTACACTCTGCAGAGGTTTGCACACTTTTCCCCACAAGACTTGATCGCCTCCGTTTGGTTTCTCGCACTACATGGTGTTTGAGAAACGGATGACCGAGACACAGTCTTTCAGAAGCGCTAGCACCTTACGATGGGTAGACCCGTACACCTACATCCCCTACATCTGCTAGTCCACCACTATAAGAGTTCGCACAACTTAGTCAACTACGCCAGAGCCCATAATGGCTTGTGGCTGCACACGTAAGTTACTAGTATGAATTATCTTATGATCCCTTTGAGCCTGGGTGGCGGTCCATAGGGAAATCACACGGTACCCCCGGGATATCCAAAAAAAAGAGGCAAGTCCTGGTAACCCCAGGTGCCTCAATCCACCCAGATGTGTATTTAAGTTGCCACCTTAGATAAACCATTAATTTACAATCTCACATCTGTCATGGCTATTCACTCACCCAATCCACGTCTACTAGCATAGCATGGCATAATAAGCAAACGTAGAAGTAACTCCAAAGGTTTCATAAGTAAAACAGGTAATAGGTACTACCTCATCTACTTCCCATCCCACAATTTAATTAGATCCTAATCATGCAGTGTGTGAGGATTGATCTAATGCATAAAAACTGGGTAGTAGAAAAAGGTATGATCAAGTGTTACTTGCCTGCAATGTTGATGAAGATGATTCGCACTCAACTCCTGATAGTTTTATTCGTCACACTCCGGTCAATCTATCGTGAGCAAGCAATAATAACCACACATAAGCAATCACTCAAAAGATCGGAAAGAACGAAGAGAACAACTCGGAAAACATCAAAACCAAACAAATAACTCTTGCAGCATAAAACAATTTCTAACAGTACCAAAACTATGTGTATTTGGCCTTATCAGAAAGTTTAGGTCAAGAGCTTCGATGTGCAAAAAGAATCAACTCAAACGGAGTTATAAAACTCAAGTTATGATTAAACAAAGTTTGAATTCAAATCTGATCTAATTCAAATTTTAAACTTTCAAAAACATGTTCAAGTTGTTTATCTGGATAGAGGGGATCATAACGAAGAAGTGGGCGTTGGTTTCGTTGGATTTGGATAAACGAGCAAGAAGTTGTGATCGTTTGAAATACAGGGGCCAATCTGTAAATAAAATATTCACGGATGGGTCCCTGGCTGAAATCTAATAATAAAAGAAAACTCTACCGAGCGAACATTCGTTTTTCTAACCTAAACAGTGAACGTTCTCTAAATAAAAACAAAACGCTTCGGGGAAAAAAGACTAAAGCGATCTGGATCGTTGGATCCAGATCCAACGGCGAGGGAAGGGGCGGCGATTACCACGGCGCTGTGAGTTGCCGGCGACGGAGAAAACGGCGGCGACGGTGACGGCTGTGCACCGGGAGGTGGCTCCGGTGGTTGAGGGGGGCAGCGGAGCAGTCGGGGAGGTGCGGCGCGGAGAGGCCGAGTCGATGGTGGCGCCATGAGGTCGGCGGCGGTGGTGTCTTGGGCGGCGGGCGGAGTTCTGGGCGGCGGTGGCAAGATCCGGCGGCGGCGGGATCAGATGGCGCGCGAGAGAGAGAGGCGAGGCGAGATGCGGCGGCGGCGCGCTGCGGCGAGCGGGGCGAGAGGAGGAGAAAAGAGGGGGCCGGGGTCGGGGCCTGCGCCCTTTATAGGTGGGGAGGGGAGAGGGCGTGGCGTGGAGGAGGGGCAAGGGGGGCGGCGACGGCGTGCTGGCCGGGAGATCTTCCCGAGCTCGGGGACGAGCGACGCGGGCTGGCTGGGCCATGGCCTGGCTGTAGCTGGGCCGGCCCAGTCGGCGAGGGGAGTCCTTTTTTTAAAACAATTTTTTTCCGAGAACTAAAATAATAAAACAAAAAAACTAAAAATATTATATAGGCATATAATATATCGAAATCTGCAGAAAAAGATTTTCTACAACATGGACATTTTTGTAAGATCAAAAAAAATACACACAAATTTAAATAAAGCAAAGAGTGCTTCTGCCCTAGTAAAATCCAATAAAAATCATTTTTAAAATACCAAAGTTAGTTCAAATTTATTTCTCTCCAATTTTCTGGATGTAGGGAATCATGTTACCCTATTTTCCATATATTTTATTTTTGGAGAAAATAATTTGAATAAAACCCAAATAACTCCAAATTGAAAATAAATTCAAAAGAACTTTGAATTTAACTCTTTGAAACTCCCAACTCATATTTCATATAATTTGAAGAAGTCATTTTATCTTCTCTCATGAAAATCATTGAGTTGCATCAAGTTTCAGAATTGGAAATATTCTCAAGTGAAATTCAATTATTTTCAACACCCCTTGTCATTTAAATAAATGGAAGAAGTCATGTCATCTTCTCTCCAGGGTTTTGTGGTGAAAAGAATTTGAATTCACGGAGATCATAAATGAAAAATGAAAGTTTGGGAAACTCCTTTTATTCCCTCTCATTTAACTTTCAAAAAGTTTCAAACTTCACTCAATCAATCACCCAACAATCAAACAATCAATCAAATCTATCTATTTATTATAACATTCCATAATTTAGAATTTTGGGATGTTACAAACCTACCACCCTTAAAATGAATCTCGTCCTCGAGATTCGGAGAGGCTAGCAAGAAATAGGTTAGGGTAGGGGGTCTTCAAAATCCAACGTTCGTCTCCGGGGTCTCGGGTGCTACCACCCTTAGAAGCATGGTTACGGTTCCATCAAAACTCATATACTCCATCCATTGTTGACAGTGTCGGTCTTCTCAGATCTTCAATATAATTCCTTCTCTGGGTTCTTCCGGTAGTGGCATAACTTTTCCTCCATACTTCTGTCCTTTCATCTTGATACAATTATTCCGAGACTGGGTCTTCTTAGCTGACGGGTCTGGCGCCAATACTAAACAACTACCGATATCTCCTGGTGGTCAACCATTTATGGTTTCTCCTGCAGGAAACGGGTCTGGGTTGAGCCTCACCGTATGACCTACGATTGGCAACAGCTGCCTTGTACAAGGGAAAAATACTTATACCATTCTAAGGTTTAAACAAGGTTTTGATCGTCGTGTCTCTACTATAGGTAAGTCACTCAGATTTACCATCCCATATAGCAAGGCGAATAATAAGAGTAAGTCAGTATGGTGATCAATCCATCCCGCACCTAAATCATTACCTTGTATACAGTTTAGCGAATCTCGCATTCTAACACTCAATCATCCTCACAAGCATTGCAAAATTTTCTCTTGTCAACGAACCAAGTTCGGATAAATCCATTGATTCTACAAGCCAAACAAACATCTACCGTTTGCTTCACAACTCTCAGGTTTAGCGTTGCTCCTATAAAATCGTCGGTGGGTAAAGGCATATCCTCTTCTTCCAGGGTTTTTCCTTCAGCAAGAGTGTGCTTGCTTCTTGGCAGATCCTGGGGCCTGTGGGTTATGGCCCATCTCATCACTTGTAAACCTTGAACTCATCCTTAGGGCAATTGATCATTATTCCAACTTCCAACTTCCTAGTATTCTTAAATCCATCCAATTGTAATGTCTTTCTTCCTTCTATTTGTACCAAACTAGGACACGATTATCAGACTCATCATGGAATTTCTATTGATCCATATTTCCAACATCATACCTCCTTTATATCCAATAACACTTCATCTCTTCATCCTCGTGGGATGTCCCACATATCAAGATTAAAACTTACTTATGAAGTCCATACTCCACTTCGTGGAACATCATTATCCTTTCCAGGGTCAAGCATCCTTACAGGGGAATATTGGCCATCTCTGCATGGCACTTCTTCAACTGGGAAACGTGAAACACATCATGAACTTCTGACAGCGCTTCAGGTAACTCCAACTTATTGGCCACTTCTCCCATACACTCCAAAACTCGGTATGGTCCTACAAATCTCGGGGCTAACTTTCCCTTAACTCCAAATCATTTAACTCCTCGCAGAGGGGACACATGAAGACATGCTCTGTCTCCAAATTCATAGACTACCTCCTTGCGTTTTTGAGTCTGCATAACTCTTCTGCCTGGACTGAGCTACCTTCAGTCTATCTTGAATCAACTTAACAATCTCCTCTGAATCCTTGATCACAATTGGTCCAAACAACTGACGGTCTCCAACTTCATCCCACATCAACGGTGTCTGGCTCCTTCTCCCATACAAAGCTTCAAAAGGGGCCATCTTCAAACTGGCTTAGTAACTGTTGTTGTATGAGAACTCCGCGTAAGGTAGATTATCATCCCTACTAGATCCATAATTTAGCGCACACGATCTCAACATGTCCTCTAGAATCTGATTGACTCTCTCGGTCTATCCATCTGACTGCGGATGAAAGGTTGTACTGAACTCTAGCCTAGTACCCAAAGTCTCGTGTAGCTGATTCCAAAACTTTTGAGGTAAACTGTGTTCCTCTATCGATGGTCCTCGGAACTCCATGCAGACATACATCCTGGTCAAATATATCTTGGCCAACTTCGCACTTGTATAGGTGGTTTTCACTAGGATAAAGTGAGCCACTTTGGTCAAGCGAATCAACTACTAACCAGATAGAATCCTATCCCAATCGGGTTCTGGGAAATCCGGTAATGAAATCCATGCCAAGCTTATCCTGCTTCCATTCGGGTATCGGCATAGGCTGTAGTAATCCGGATGGCTTCTAATGCTCTGCCTTTACTCTCTGGCATACATCACCTACGACTACATACTCCGTAATATCCTTCTTCATACCAGTCCACCAGAAACACTCCTTCAAATCCAAATACATCTTGGTGTTTCCAGGGCGAATCGAGTATGGTGAGTCATGAGCCTCTTGAAGTATTTACTTCCTGATCCTTGCACTATTGGGAACATATACACGGTCCTCGAACCATAAGGTGTCGTGCTCATCCTTACGAAAACCTTTGGCCTTTCCTTTGCTCATCCTCTCTTTTATCTCAGCAATCTCTTTGTCATACTTCTGAGCTTCACGAATCTTTCCCAACAATGTAGACTTCCATTGCTGCAACAAAACCTTTGGGAACGATCTCCAACCGAAGTCCCCTGAAAATCCTCGGCTAACTCCTTTGGAAATCCTCTGCTTATGAGGGTATTCGTCCTTGTTTTCTTTATGGTTGTGTCCTATTTCTCCACAAAGCTTGCATGCACTTTCTCCATATCATTTCCATAAGGCTTCAACTTCTGGGACACAAGCCGAGACTTTAGCAGAGTCAACTTAAATTCTTCCCAAATGGTTGCTCTTTGCCATCCATGGTTAGTTTGGTATATCCTCCACCAAGCTGCAGCACCTCTTTCAAAACTCTGAAGAGCATGTTGGGTCATATCCTTTCCGACTATAGAGTTATTCTTCATGTGATCCTCCATGTTCTGAATCCATTGGTCCATCTCCGATTTACTCATTGGTGTAGAAAATATAAGCTCATATATCCACTCATCTTCTATTGGGTCCATGGGTTTGGGGTGGGATAAGAGAGATCGAGAGGGATGCACACAGAACAAACAATAGTTTTGAAAAGACATGTTTTATTGTGGCTGTCGGGAAAACAACAAACAAATGACAGCTCACAAACATCGCAACTAACGTATGTATAACAGGGGTTTGGTCTTCTAATGGTCTATAGATCTCAACGTCATCAACTCTTCAAGTCTTGGTCATGTCTCTGATAGCTTTTTCCGATCATACTTGTCCTTCTCAAGTTCTTTCGCCAGATCATCTCTATTGACGAGAAATCTCTCGTGACGTTCTTTAATGTTCTCAGGTTGCACTCCAAACTTCTGGGTTTCAACCTCCTTGACATGAACCATGTCCTTCTATCCTTCAGCTCCTGACGAATCTCTGGTATCTCGAGGTTTTGCTCCTCCAGCTTGGCTACTTTCAGCTTCTGGTTCCTGAGTTCTTCACGAATTGCCTCCTTGTCAAATATGACTTCCTGCATGTCCATCTTGAACTTCTTGATGTAATACTCCAAATCCTGGTGATACACTAGCTATGTTAAAACTGCATCCTTTGCTGACAGATCCTCCATCAGCCTTCTATCATCCAATATTTCCATGCATCTGCATGCTTAACTCCGCACGATGACACAAAATTTTGAGTTCTAATGCTCCATGTTCCGGTCTTTCTCCGATACACCTTGATCTCGGGTATTGACAGCTTCCATAGTCTGCCAAGTTCCATAAGGGGTGCCCTTCTAGGTCAAGCAAATCTAGAATCCTTCAAAGCCATCAAATTCTCCTAGTCTTCAAAGTCTTTATCCATCATAGTTTCCACCATTATAATGCTCGGTAAAAATCCTCTTCGTTTCGTAGTGGTCTTAGTTGTACGATATCTTGTAATCCTTGGAGTGGTCTCATCAGTCGAATCTTCGAGTGGTCAAAAGGGGAAAAGGGGTATAGTCTCACTAAAGGGAATATTTGAATAAGCTCAGAAGAGAAGAGAGGTAAAAGATCCTTTTGAAAATAAAGTTGTAGAGAAAAATCTTTCCTATGGGCTTGCCAGTTTCTAGGGTCACGTCCTACAGTCAACATGTGCTCTGATACCATCTTGTAGCGACCCGACCTCAGACGGTCAAGTCTCTGTGCTTACGTGTCATCCCTGGATCGGTATGCTGACACACACAATACTTGAGGATTTATAACAGAGGTAAATCACATGTATAAAGTAACGTAAATACCATTACCTCAATCCAAAATATAGCGGAAGCAACAAGGTTGTGGAATCCCATCAACACCAATGGCAAAGTTGAGTATAGGAAATCGTAACCCTAACGTACCACTTACTCGTCGTCTGAAAAATCTACAACATGAAACGTTGCAGCCCGAAAACGGGTCAGCACATGGAATATGCTGGCAATGTAACACATAGAGAGTAATGAAAGAGTAAGCTATACTACATGCATATATGGCTGGTGGAAAAGCTCTATGGTTACAGTTTTTGCGAAAAGCCAATTTTTCCCTACTGTAAAGGAATAAATTTATTTAACTATCATGGTGGTTGTTAAACATTGAGAATGGTTGACAGCATCCTCAATCCCAATTAAAAAGTACTCATTAACAAACCCATCAATATTAAATTAGAGTAACATGTTGAGATTCACAGAATATTCAAGTACTAGATACTCAAGATGTCCATAACCGGGGACACGGCTAATCATGATTAGTTTGTACACTCTGTAGAGGTTTGCGCACTTTGCCCCACAAGACTCGATCGCCTCCGTTTGGTTTCTTGCACTACATGGTGTTTGAGAAACGGATGACCGAGACACAGTCTTTCAGAAGCGCTAGCACCTTATGATGGGTAGACCCGTACACCTACATCCCCTACATCTGCTAGTCCACCACTATAAGAGTTCGCACAACTTAGTCAACTATGCCAGAGCCCATAATGGCTTGTGGCTGCACACGTAAGTTACTAGTATGAATTATCTTATGATCCCTTTGAGCCTGGGTGGCGGTCCATAGGAAAATCACACGGTACCCCCGGGATTTCCAAAAAAAATAGGCAAGTCCTGGTAACCCCAGGTGCCTCAATCCACCCAGATGTGTATTCAAGTTGCCACCTTAGATAAACCATTAATTTACAATCTCACATCTGTCATGGTTATTCACTCACCCAATCCACGTCTACTAGCATAGCATGGCATAATAAGCAAACGTAGAAGTAACTCCCAAAGGTTTCATAGGTAAAACAGGTAATAGGTACTACCTCATCTACTTCCCATCCCACAATTCAGTTAGATCCTAATCATGCAGTGTGTGAGGATTGATCTAATGCATAAAAACTGGGTAGTAGAAAAAGGTATGATCAAGTGTTACTTGCCTGCAATGTTGATGAAGATGATTCGCACTCAACTCCTGATAGTTTTATTCGTCACACTCCGGTCAATCTATCGTGAGCAAGCAATAATAACCACACATAAGCAATCACTCAAAAGACGGAAAGAACGAAGAGAACAACTCGGAAAACATCAAAACCAAACAAATAACTCTTGCAGCATAAAACAATTTCTAACAATACCAAAACTATGTGTATTTGGCCTTATCAGAAAGTTTAGGTCAAGAGCTTCGATGTGCAAAAAGAATCAACTCAAACGGAGTAATAAAACTCAAGTTATGATCAAACAAAGTTTGAATTCAAATCTGATCTAATTCAAATTTTAAACTTTCAAAAACATTTTCAGGTTGTTTATCTGGAGAGAGGGGATCATAACGAAGAAGTGGGCGTTGGTTTCGTTGGATTTGGATAAACAAGCAAGAAGTTGTGATCGTTTGAAATACAGGGGCCAATATGTAAATAAAATATTCACGGATGGGTCCCTGGCTGAAATCTAATAATAAAAGAAAACTCTACCGAGCGAACGTTCGTTTTTTGACCTAAACAGCGAACGTTCTCTAAATAAAAACAAAACGCTTCGGGAAAAAAAAGACTAAAGCGATCTGGATCGTTGGATCCAGATCCAACGGCGAGGGAAGGGGCGGCGGTTACCACGGCGCTGTGAGTTGCCGGCGACGGAGAAAACGGCGGCGACGGCGCCGGCTGTGCACCGGGAGGTGGCTCCGGTGGTCGAGGGGGGCAGCGAAGCAGTCGGGGAGGTGCGGCGCGGAGAGGCCGAGTCGATGGTGGCGCCGGCGGAGGTCGACGGCGGCGGTGGTGTGCAGCAGAGAGTTCGCGGCGGTGGCAAGATCCGTTGGCGGCGGGATCTGCGGCGGCGGCGCGAGCAGAGAGAGAGGCGAGGCGAGATGCAGCGGCGGCGCGCTGCGGCGAGCGGGGCGAGAGGAGGAGAAAAGAGGGGGCCGTGGTCGGGGCCTGCGCACTTTATAGGTGGGGAGGGGAGAGGGCGTGGCGTGGAGGAGGGGCTAGGGGGGCGGCGGCGGCGTGCTGGCTCAGGAGATCTTCCCGAGCTCGGGGACGAGCGACGCGGGCTGGCTGGGCCATGGCCTGGCTGTAGCTGGGCCGGCCCAGTCGGCGAGGGGAGTCCTTTTTTTTTAAACAATTTTTTTTCGAGAACTAAAATAATAAAACAAAATAACTAAAAATATTATATAGGCATATAATATATCAAAATCTGCAAAAAAAGATTTTCTACAACATGGACATTTTTGTAAGATCAAATAAAATACACACAAATTTAAATAAAGCAAAGAGTGCTTCTGCCCTAGTAAAATCCAATAAAAATCATTTTTAAAATACCAAAATTAGTTCAAATTTATTTCTCTCCAATTTTCTGATGTAGGGAATCATGTTACCCTATTTTCCATATATTTTATTTTTGGAGAAAAATAATTTGAATAAAACCCAAATAACTCCAAATTGAAAATAAATTCAAAAGAACTTTGAATTTAACTCTTTGAAACTCCCAACTCATATTTCATATAATTTGAAGAAGTCATTTTATCTTCTCTCGTGAAAATCATTGAGTTGCATAAAGTTTCAGAATTGGAAAATATTCTCAAATGAAATTCAATTATTTTCAACACCCCTTGTCATTTAAATAAATGGAAGAAGTCATGTCATCTTCTCTCCAGGGTTTTGTGGTGAAAAGAATTTGAATTCACGGAGATCATAAATGAAAAATGAAAGTTTGGGAAAGTCCTTTTATTCCCTCTCATTTAACTTTCAAAAAGTTTCAAACTTCACTCAATCAATCACCCAACAATCAAACAATCAATCAAATCTATCTATTTATTATAACAATCCAAAATTTAGAATTTTGGGATGTTACAAAAACAGACGAGTGGGACACAATTAGGGGCATAAATCTAATTATCACATTCATTTTTATTCGTGCTGATTTGAGGGTTTTCTTTCATTCATAGTGTCGTGAAATTGTCATGGCAGATGTCCTAGTGTGAGGACTTAGTCGTGGAGCCATCACTACTAGGTTAGCTTAAAGGGTTAAATGGGACAAAGGACACAGGGAGTTTATACTTGTTTGGCCCCTTGCGATGAAGGTAAAGGCCTAATCCAGTTGAGGTGGTATTGCTTATGTCTCGATTACCAGGGAGCGGTTTCGCTTGACCTAGCATTCGATCAATTGTTTCTTGCCCTAAACCGCCGCCGGGTCATCCCTTTATATACACAGGTTGACGCCCAGTGGCTCAAGGAGTCCCAGCCGGCTCATAAACAATGTGTGTGGCTCGGTGACTAAATATACTTGCCTTACAATATAAGTCATACACATAAGGCGGTTTACCCCTATGGGCCTTAAGTCGCCTTTGCGCTTTGGGCCCTTGCTTCATGAACCTCCATCTTCAACATCCTCATGGGCTTTGTATTGGTGAACCGCCGTAGGTATAACCTGGCCCCTCCTGGGCGGGTCATACCCAATAGTCATATCCCCAACATTAGGCCCCAGATTAATTAGAACTCGTTCATGTCAATCTTCAACACTTAGAAAAATCCTTTCTTCTTTATCCTTGCGAGATCTCATAACCTGCCATGATGTCATCTCCTGCGATTGTGGTAACCTACCGCGACGTCACCTGTCATTATCATTACACAAAGCCTAAATCTTAATAAATCTTTTCTTTTAATGAAGCTCCAAAAATCAAGGCGTCTGTGCCGTCACATATCCATTTTTTGGTCTCCTCGATTCCCGCGCATGTCACTTATCCTTCTAACCTTATAAATAGGGCCAAGGGTTCCTTTTCACTCTCCCCCTCTGCCTTCTCGTCTTCAACCTTGCAGCGCATCTGCACATATGAACACCGCCATCACCGACCTCGTCAACTTCCTCGACTCCGGCCGCTGCATCGACCTGGACGAGACCAGAGAAACGCGGCGCCTCTCCGTTGCTCAGCGGACCCGGTAAGCATCTTAACTTCCCTGCCGTAGATCTCCATTAGGGTTTCTGAAGTTCTTCGGAGTTCTTCATCGTTCTTCACAGCACCTCTGCTTACTCCTTATTTGGATCCAAAGATGCCCTTTATAATACACATAATCTGTTTCTATACCTTCTGTTAATCACTGAATATGCTTCCCAGATGCAGAAAACTTGCCACCATACTAGCTCTTCCGCTGCTGCAACGCTAGGCTTTGATTTTATTTTTATTTTCTGAACCGCATCAGATCCAAACCTGACTGTATCAATCTGTAAAACCTGTTTATCCAACACTTAGCAGAATTTTTCTTCTTGATAGATCTTAACTATCAGTATTGTCATGGCGGCTTATATCACCAGTTATAGATCGTCATATGTCATTAGGCCCCATTTAAGCCGCCAATATATAATGCTGACTTTTATCTCCGGCTTAGCAAATCAACTTAAACCAGCCATATTTTCTTTTAGGCTTTTTTCTGACGATGACGAAGACAGTCACCTCATGCAATTGGGTTCCTTCCATTGTCACCAAAAATACGCTTGATGATTTTGTCAAAATCGGCTATTTGCCCGCAAAAGATGTCCTGTCTTGGCGTGCTCCCAAGCCAAGTGAGAAAAAACCTCAGCTGCGGGATGGTGAGGTCATTGTTTTTACTGATTATATGATCCGGGGCTTCTCACCACCTGGATCCAAGTTTTTCCGAGATGTTCTGCACTTCTTTAAATTGCATCCTCAAGACATCGGACCCAACTCCGTGTCAAATATCTATAACTTACAAGTATTCTGTGAAGTATACCTTCAAGAAGAGCCCAGTGTTGAACTCTTCAGGGAATATTTTTATCTGAATCGGCTGAATGAATTTACCAATGGCCCCAGCTTAGAACTTGGCGGGGTCTCAATTCAACGGAGAAGAGATGATATCTTCCCCTATGCCCACTGGCCAAGCCATCCCAAAGACTGGAACCAGACATGGTTTTATTGTAAAGACACCTCTCCGGCTGACGAAAATCCGCTACCGGGTTATCGTGTCCAGCGACTCGATCCAAAAAATCATCTTCCTGAAAAGCTTACCGTTGCTGAGTGTGCCCAACTTGCACCCACTATCGCAAAGGTCAAAGCCCTGCTGGGGAACGGGTTAACCGGAGTTGACTTAGTTCAGTGCTCGGTTTACTGGCGAATCATACCCTTGAGCCACTTATCCGGCTTAATGTGCACTAATATGGGTGATGCAAAGGATCCACTGCGCCACAGCTGTGATTCTTAACTGAAAACGCAATCAATGAAATCACAAAGACCCTTCTGAATGAGAGCCTGGAAGACTGCGGCAAAGTGGGATTGAACCCTTTCTGCGAATCTAACCCGACACCTGATGTGAGTCTCTAAATCACTTATTTTCCCTAATCATTCAAATGTTCTATTAACTCAACCTAGATGATTTTCACAGGCCGAATCCAATTTTTGGAACAAAGAGTATGACCATGAAGCTGCCAAGAAAGCTAGGACCAAAACGAAAGCTGTCAACAGAACCGCCAAGAAGAACAAGAAGAAATTAAGCACTTCCGAGCTGTTTGAACTGGATGACAGCTCTGAGTCGGAGGTAGCTCTTGATTCCCTTGGCTCCTTTTTCAATTATCTTATTGACACTGATTATCATCAGGATGACACCAGGGCCAGTCAAGCGATCGAGGAAGAGGTAACTATCATTTCCTCCGACTCAAAGCCTTTGCCAAGACAGAAAATTCGAGGGTAACCCAGAAAGTAAGCTTTTCACACCCCTTAGCTCATCTGGATCCTCACTTTCTTTTGAAGCAACAATAGCACTAGAGCCGGCAACAAACTCGGACCAGCGGAGGTGAAGAATTATCTTCTGGCTTACCAAATACTCTAGCTCCAACGAAACGTCGAAACAAGGTCATCCCAGCTTTAAACTCTTTTTATCTGCTGGCGGGTCTCATTCGCCAGCCACTTAATTCTTCCGATTTAAACTATCAGGAGACTTCTCGCTCCTCTTTCGGCGACTCATCACAGACCCAGCTGTCGGCTTTCAAAACTGCCCCTGGGTAACAACAATTGCTCATTATTTTCTTCCTCCTTGGGCTCTTATCCTTGTACTGACCTCTCATAACTCATGCAGTGGAAAAGAAAAAACTAGCAAGAAGGCAAAGGTGATCAAACCAGCTGAAGACCCCAAAGTCCCTGAACCGGAGCAACAAATTCCAGCGCCTGACACCTCCGTACCACAACCAGAAGAGCCTGTTCATGATGTTGCACCAAAAATTCCTGACCCTTCTGTTGACAACACAAACAACAATCCCTTGAATACTGAATCATCAAGCCCAACTAAACTGGCTAGAACACATGCTGATGACGTGATGATCACTAGCACCGGCTTTAGAGAGCCGGGCAAACCTACTGTCTTGGCCAAACACTTCACCAAAGAAGAATATATTGAGAAGCGAAAAGTGAGATTTGATGTTTCCAACTACTCTCAATTGAGCATTAGTGAAGTACTCTCTAGTTATCCCAACCAAGTGCATACCAGCTGTGACCTTAAAGTTGACATGGTGAAGCAGATGCATCAAAAATATGAGGTATGAACTCCTTCTTTAATGAGTTATGCATATCCCGTCAGCCCCCAAGTCTACTGTGTATGATAGGATTTAATATGTTGTAGACTTAGAATAACCATGAGTATAAATAGCACCCTTGATAGAATCCTTCAAAATCCGGATTGCACCATCCGAGTTAAACCAAATCTTTAACAATTGTATTCGTAGCCCCCAAGGTCCGGTTTAATCAGCATGAATGAACCGGTATTGTTCACCATTGTTTATAGATGAAAGCTTACTTGTGTAGCCCCCATGAGCCAGCTGTGGTTGTTTACAACACAACCGGGTCATCATAAAACAATAATGAAACGTGAGCAATATGCATTAGCCCCCAAGTGCCAAGTGCACTTGCTTGCAAAGTGCTTGGGACTTGTTTATATATACCTTTATGTGAAGAATTATTCTGTACTCATTAGCCCCCAAGTGTCGAGCGTTGTTGCTTGCAAAAGGCTTGGGACTTCATTTCTGTAACCCAAATATGAACATGATTTTAAACTGGTGCATATACAGGACACCACTCTTCAACTTCAATCGCAATTGACTGATGTGAAAACCCGGCTGGAGCACTAAGAATTTGAGACCCGGAAAGCCGATTCAAAATTCAAATTTAGCTTGGATGAAACGGAAAAACTAAAGGCTAGTTTTTATGCCGAAAGAACCGCCTGGGCAGAAGAAAAAACCGCTCTAACAAACAGGGCTGAAAAAGCGGAAGCTGCTCTCCAAGAGGTGACCACTAAGCTTACCGGTTTAAAACGCTGTATATCCCAGATGGTTTCTGCTATGTTCGGTAAGTATCATAACCGAGTCTTTATCTTTCATGTCATAAACTGCCTCTGATCAATTGGCAATTGTTACACAGGTCCTAGAAGCAGCAACCTTGGTCAAGAGATGCTTGTGAAGCTCAAAGCCGTATATACACTCGTTGAACAGCTATATACTGGAACTCAGCGCACACTGGCCACGATTTCTCCAACTAACCAGGCACCTACTCTTGTTGAGTGATGTCTTTAAAAAACTTTCTGTTCTGCCTGCTAGGATTGAAGAGATAAAATGGCCATCTGCAAGAGCCGGTGCTGTGACGGCTTTCAGCCGGGCTAAAGCATGGCAACCGGAGCTGGACCCGACTGATCTAGCTACTGGGTATCCAAGTTCAAAAGAAGGCAGTACGCCCTTTGATAAGAAAGATTTTACTGCTTGTCTGAAGGACATACGTCCCTTGGCTAGTCTGATTGCTGATGATACAGATATATCAAAATATCAACTAGCTTACGATATGGAGAACCACAAGATGATCCAGAAGCTTCAAGCCATCAAGGCCAAGAAAATTGATCCGCTGGGCGGTTCACATATTTAATCTTCTGAAAACACTTAATTATTTTGGCTCATTGAGTCATGTAATAGGCTAGTAAAACTTTGATCTGTCGTGTCGTCATGTACGTTTGTGTTTTGTGCAACAATGCTGTTCCGCCAACAGCGGATCTGCTACTTATGCTTATAGTTCCATCAAATTTGAGTCCGTTCCTGCATATAAACAGATCACAAGTGTCCTGGTGGTCTACCGCAGGACATGTAATAATACTCTATATAAAGCCACTGGTGACTAGAACAGTTTATAACCAGGGCAGGTTTAATCATAACCATATAAAATCATAACAAAAAATATTGTACAGGTGATATTTAATTGTACTGTCGGCTTATGATACCAGTGTAGTAAGGGTGATAACCCAAGACTTAGAGAACCGCGCTTCTATGTACATAAAAGCATCATACACTGGCGACTTATAATCCACAGCGAGGCTAGGTTAAAAAACCCAACAATGCTCAAATATGAGACATAGACAAGGCTGCTTGGCCCAGCTTGTAACCACCATATGGTAAGAAAAAGGAAGTGATATAAATCAAAAATGGAAAACAAATCCAAAAAATACAAGGATTTTATAGGCCGCCAAGCCAAAATTTTCTTCTTCAATGAAACTAGCATGATAGCCGCTGGAGTATCTGCGCTTTCTGTGAGCCGGCTTTCACATGACCTAATCGACATTTTAACCTGGATAAGTTCAGGGTCTTTAAAAGATTAACTTATCGAGAGTATGGCTGGGTTAGAATAGCATCGTGGAAAATAGGCCGATTTAACCAAGTTTCAAGGAAGGTGGCTTATCAGCCTGAGCTTCTCCTTGAGTTTTGTAATCCGGCTCTTTCATGACCCAATCAATGTCTTAACCTTAGCAAGTTCAGGGTCTCTTTAAAAGATTGACTTGTTAAGAACAGGGTGGGTCATCCAGGATTACCTGGTCGAAGAGCATCTTGGATACAGGCTGGATAACCCGGATTTTTGGTGAATACACCTGGCATCCATGCCTATCAAGAGGGTAATTCAGCTCTGTTCTTTGAACATGAATCCCCCAAGTGATATATTTTTGAGCTGTCCTCAGCGGGTACCTATGTTTGAGCTGTGCTGTGCATCCAACTCTCTTTGGTCCATGTGATTTGGGCGTCAAGACTCTTTAAGTAAGATGATAATAAAGACTCAGTTTCGAAGAAGTAAATTGATAGAGGCCCTGAATTATTAGGCGTGCCGGCTTTATTGTATTCATCATAATATATACATTGTCAAAAACATGTACATCACAAGAGCCGGTGGCTCAGGTATAGTAAGGCCGAAGATGAGCAATATTCCACGGCCAGCGGGTCTACTCCTCCGACTTGCGTGAGTCCTTATGGTCTCGAACATCGATAAGGTAATACGACCCATTGTTCAGATTCTTGCTGACCACAAAGGGTCCTTCCCAAGGTGGGGATAGCTTGTGCATATCAGTTTGATCCTGGATAAGCCGGAGCACCAAATCACCTTCTTGCAAGGTTCTGGTCTTAACCCGGCGGCTGTGATAACGACGCAGATCTTGCTTGTAAATCGCCGAACGAGCCGCCGCGAGGTCATGCTCCTCATCTAACAGATCAAGTGCATCCTTGTGTGCTTATTCATTATCAGCTTCAACGTAAGCCGCCACTCGGGGCAAGTCGTGACAGATGTCATTAGGGAGAACCGCCTCTGTTTCGTAAACCATGAATAAAGGTGTGTAACCCGTAGACCTATTGGGGGTAGTATTGATACTCCATAACACTGAGGGTAACTCCTCCAACCAACAACCCGGCTTCCTTTGCAAAGGAACCATAAGCTCAAAATTTCTTGGTTGGCTCTCTCAGCTTGACCATTGGATTGGGGGTGAGCCACTGAGGATGCATCAAGTCAAATATTCTCACGTTGACAAAAACCTTTCATAGCATCCTTGGACAGATTAGTGCCATTATCAGTTATAATGCTGTGGGGAAAACCAAAGCGGAAAATCACCTTTTTGATGAACTGAACTGTTGTTGCCGCATCACACTTACTGGCCGGCTCTGCTTCAACCCACTTTGTGAATTTGTCAACTACCACCAAAAGGTGGGCCTTCTTATCCTTGGACCTTTTGAAAGGCCCAACCATATCAAGCCGCCAAACTGCAAACAGCCAAGTAATTGGAATCATCCTTAATTCTTGAGCCGGCACGTGAGCTCGCCGTGAAAATCTCTGACAACCATCACATTTACTGAACAAACCCTCTGCGTCAACATGAGTCGTCAGCCAATAAAATCCATGACGAAAAGCTTTAGCCACGAGAGAATTAGAGCCAACATGATGACCACAATATCCTTCATGAATCCCGTGAAGAATTTCACGGCCCTCTTCAGGAGAGACACAATATCGAAACGCCCCAGTAACACTGCAATGGTGTAACTCTCTGTTGACAATTTTCATTGATTTAGACCGCCGGGTTATCTGTCTAGCCAAGGTTTCATCCTCAGGTAACTCGCCTCGGGTCATATAAGCCAAATATGGAACTGTCCAATCAGGAATAGCATGAAGAGCCGCCACCAATTGTGCCTCCGGGTCAGGAATAGCAAGATCTTCCTCTGTAGGCAACTTAACTGAGGGGTTATGAAGAATATCCAAGAAAGTGTTAGGTGGTACTGGCTTACGCTGGGACCCCAACTGGCTCAAGGCATCAACTGCCTCATTTTTCCTGTGATCAATATGTTCCACTTGATAACCCTTGAAGTGCCTAGCAATAGCATCAACCTCGCGGTGATAAGCCGCCATGAGTCGATCCTTAGAATCCCATTTTCCCGAAACTTGTTGAGCCACTAAGTTTGAGTCGCCGAAACATCTCACCCGGATTAAATTCATCTCTTTAGCCATCCGAAGACCATGGAGCAAGGCTTCATACTCAACTGCATTGTTAGTACAAGGAAACATCAACCTTAAAACATAACAAAACTTGTCATCTCGAGGGGAAGCTAAGACAACTCTAGCCCCCGAGCCCTCCAATTGCCTAGAACCATCAAAGTGAATAGTCCAATATGTGTTATCTGGCTTCTCTTCAGGCATCAGCAGCTCTGTCCAGTCATTGATGAAATCCACAAGTGCTTGGGATTTTATGGCCGTGTGAGGCATATATTTCTAACCATGAGGTCCAAGCTCAATAGCCCACTTGGCTACTCTACCTGTGGCTTCTCTATTTTGAATAATATCCCCTAAAGGGGCAGAACTAACCACAGTGATAGGATGACCGAAGAAATACTCCTTGAGCTTTTGACTAGCCATGAACACCCCATAAACAAGCTTCTGCCAATGCAGATATCTCTGCTTGGATTCAATAAGCACTTCACTGATGTAATAGACTGTCCTCTAAACCGGATATTCCTTGCCTACTTCCTTCCGTTCCACCAAAATAGCTACACTGACAACCCGGGCATTAGCAGCCACGTATAATAACAACGAATCTTTATCCATAGGAGCAGCAAGAACCGGCGTCTCAGCCAACTGTTTCTTCAAGGCTTCAAACACCTCATTGGCAGCATCACTCCAAACAAAATTATCAGTCTTTTTCATCATCTGATACAAAGGGATAGCCTTCTCTCCCAACCGAATTATAAACCGGCTTAAAGCCGCAATACGACCCGCCAAACACTGAACATCATTGACACACACCGGCTTAGCCACGGAAGTAATAGCCTTAATTTTCTCCGGGTTAGCTTCAATACCCGATTGAGAAACCATAAAGCCAAAAGCTTGCCTACTAGCACACCAAAACACACTTGGTCGGGTTAAGCATCATTTTATAGAACAAGAGATTGTCAACGGTCTCCTTCAAATCATCTATCAAAGTTTCCTTCTTTTTGGATTTCACCACAATAACATCCACATAAGCATGAACATTGCGCCCAATCTGATCATGAAAACAATTCTGCACACAGCGCTGGTAAGTCGCATGGGCACTCTTGAGCCCGAAAGTCATAGACACATAAAAGAAGGCTCCAAAAGGAGTGATGAAAGCCGTCATCTCCTGGTCCTTAACTGCCATCTTGATCTGATGATAACCAGAATAGGCATCCAAAAAACTCAAACACTCACAACCAGCCGTAGCATCAATGATTTGATCAATACGAGGGAGGGCAAAAGGATCAGCCGGACAGGCCTTGTTTAAGTCTGTGTAGTCCACACACATACGCCAAGTGCCATTCTCCTTAAGTACCAGCACCGGATTAGCCAACCACTCAGGATGAAAGACTTCAATAATGAACCCAGCCGCCAAGAGCCTTGCCACTTCTTCACCAATGGCCTTACGCCTCTCCTCATTGAAGCGACGAAGGAATTGCTTGACCGGCTAAAACTTTGGATCAATATTAAGAGTGTGCTCAGCGAGTTCCCTCGGTACACCTGGCATATAAGAAGGTTTCCATGCGAAGATGTCCCGATTCTCATGGATGAACTTGATGAGCGCGTTTTCTTATATTGGATCCAGGTTAGCACTGATACTGAACTGCTTGGATGAATCAACAGGAACAAACTCAACTAGCTTAGTGTCATCGGCCGACTTAAACTTCAATACCGGATCATGCTCTGTAGTTGTCTTTTTCAAAGATGTCATATCCGCTAGATCAACATTGTCTTTGTAGAACTTCAATTCCTCTATTGCACAGACAGACTCAACATAAGCAGCGTCGCCTTCTTCACACTCCAAAGATATTTTCCGGCTTCCATGCACTATGATGGTCCCCTTGTAACCCAGCATCTTGAGCTGCAAATAAACATAACAAGGTCGTGCCGTGAACTTGGCATAAGCCGGCCGTCCAAACAGAGCGTGATACGGGCTTTTAATCTTGACCACTTCAAAGGTTAGTCTCTTGGCCCTGGAATCATGTTCATCCCCAAAGGCTACTTCCAGATCAATCTTGCCTACAGGATATGCCGACCTACCAGGCACCACTCCATGGAAAACAGTATTAGACGACTTAGGACTTTTTTCAATCAACCCCATGCGGCAGAAAGTATCATAGTAAAGGATATTAAAGCTGCTACCCCCATCCATGAGTACCTTAGTGAATTTGTATCCACCAACTTGAGGCGCCACCACCAAAGCCAAGTGATCAGGATTATCAACCCGGGGCGGGTGATCCTCTCGACTCCACATAATGGGCTCTCAGACCATCGCAAGTAACGGGGAACTGCCGGCTCAACGGCGTTCACAGCCCTTTTATGGAGCTTCTGATCCCGCTTGCATAAACTTGTGGTGAAGACGTGGTACTTCCCACTATTCAACTACTTCGGATTACTTTGATAACCAGACTATTGCTGTTGCTGAGCCTCCTGACCAGATTGTTGATAATAACCACCCTGATTACCTTGATGGTTTTGGTGGCCCTGGAAACCAGATTTAGAACCGCCACCACCGTAACCTGGACCTTCTGAGCCGAAACCTGAGCCGCTATTCGGGCCGTGGCTGTGCTGGAAAGGATGAGACTCTTTGAACTTCTTCATGATAAAGCAATCCTTCCACAAATGTTTAGATGGCCTTTCCTTTGTTCCGTGCCTTGGACACGGCTGGTTCATCACTGCTTCTAGGTTGACTTCTCCTCCAGACTGAGCCGGCCTCCCCTTATGATGTTGGTTATAATTCTGCATGTTGGTATTGGCCACAAAATCCAAACTATTATCAGCCTTGCGCTTACCATTGCCTCCCTGACTTGTCGGGTAATGGTGCTCCCCCTTGGTGTTGCCACTCTGCTTTCCCTTTCCCGGCATTTCATCATTAGACTCGGGGTCCTTGGTACCATGAGAGTCGGCATACTTAACCAGAGCTGCCATCAACTCCCCCATGTCGCTGCACTGGTGCTTGAGCCGCCCTAGCTTCTACTTAAGGGGCATAAATCGGCAATTCTTCTCTAACATCAAGACTGCTAAGTCGGCATTGATGTGATCCGACGAGTGTAGGATAGTTGAGACCCGGCGCACCCAATGGGTTGTTGACTCTCCGTCTTCTTGGACACAGGCGTCCAGATCCACAATTGACTTAGGTTGCTTGCATGTATCTTTAAAATTCTGAATAAACCGGGCTTTTAACTCGGCCCATGACCCAATGGAGTTAGTAGGCAGCCCTTTCAACCAAGTACGAGTTGTTCCATCCAACATCATGGTGAAATACTTAGCATGCGCAGCATCACTAACATCCAAGAGTTCCATGGCCATCTCATAACTCTCAACCCATGCCTCAGGGGTAAATCAGCTGTGTAGTTAGTCACCTTGCGAGGACCCTTGAAAGCCTTAGGCAAACATTCATTACGCAGAGCCGGCACTAAGCATGGCACACCCAAAGTTCTGAAGGTTACGCCTGTTTCCACCGAGGTTGTCAGATGAGCCGGAGAATGTTGACGAGCTGCGTATTGAGCCGCCAGCTCAGCCTCCCGACGCGCTCTACCCTGATCCACAACATTCTGATTATTACCTCCACCACGCGCCGGCTCATGCCCACGAGGCGAGTTGCGGTTTAGTCCACTGCTTGACACGGCCGGTTCATCAATATGCCTGCTATAACTTTTGCTCGGATGTGGCGTGGAGTGGATACGGTCCCGACTGTATGAATAAGCCACCTATTGAGCCACAACCGTCTGGAGCAGCTCCCCGGCTCGTCGTATTTCCATCGCCCTCAACCGGTAGAGCCGCCAGCTGTGTCGCCACAGCAATCATGTTATCCAAAGGATTAGAATAATGACTCGATGGTGTCGGCACATACTGAGCCAGAGTATTATCCAGACGAGGCAGCTCCATCGTGCGCGGTTCAGCTGGCGCTCCAGCCCCACCTCAACTCGGTTTATCTCTGGTTGGTTACTGGTCCCCGCTCCAGGCGTGCAAAAGAGGTTTCTCGCCTTGTAAACCAGAGGTAGACAAGACTGATGCCTCCTCCTCATGACTTCATTTGAAGCGTTTTGATCCATCATAAACCGGAAGGCCTCTGACTGAATCCGGTATGCGTGAGCATCTAGGGTAGCCTGCTCCGCGGCCATCCTGACATTCTTTGCATTCAGATCCTCCTTGGCATGTGTTATCTCATCATGCAACTTTGTAACTTCTGCGTTGTGCTGAACTTGATTTGCCGGGTAAACCTCTGATGTTAACAAGGTTGTCAGATTATCCAGCAAATCAGTCAAAAGCTGAGCTGGTGGGTGCACAGGGCCTCCTGCCCCAGCTGCCATCGACGTTGCTGACTCGAAGACCATTGTTACTGCAGTCAAAGAGTTCTGCATGGGCTATGTACCGGCCATGAAAATCGCAACCCTATTTGGCGGCTCATAGGGGTCCGGAATACTATCGCCATCACAATAGCCCCCAAGCCAGCCATCTTGCAGTTGGTACAACGAATCAGTGTTGCCAGTGGACGACTCACCATCAGAGTAGACAACCGTCTCACCACCAGACACCGATCTATCCTCAGATTCTGCCCCATGGATGAATCCCGCGAAGGCACGCTTCACGGCTGGCTGAAGCACGCTTCACGGCTGGCTGAACTCGGGCGGGTCGCGCATGTTGAGCCGTCTCGATGATGTCGGTGCAGATGTCTGGCTTAGGGACCGGTTCGCCGATCTTGCCGATGAAAACATGGATTCCGCCGAAGGGGACCCGATACCCGTACTCAATTGAGCTGGCCTCAGGGCCCCAGCCTGCATTGTTGATGTAGAGCTTGCCACGACGACTCTTAGTCATCCGTCCCATAGCGTATCCCTTGATCCCTTCGAATATGCCCTTCAAGAACTCAAAACCACCATGCGCTGGCCCCATGGTGGGCGCCAACTGTCATGAAATTGTCACGGCAGATGTCCTAGTGTGAGGACTTAGTCGTGGAGCCATCGCAACTAGGTTAGCTTAAAGGGGTTAAACGGGACAAAGGACACATGAGTTTATACTAGTTCGGCCCCTTGCGGTGAAGGTAAAGGCCTAATCCAGTTGAGGCGGTATTTCTTATGTCTCGATTACCAGGGAGCGATTTCGCTTGACCTAGCTTTCGATCTCTTGTTTCTTGCCCTGAACCACCGCCGGATCATCCCTTTAAATACACAGGTTGACACCCAGCGGCTCACGGAGTCCCGGCCGGCTCATAGACAACGTGTCCGGCTCGGTGACTAAATATACTTGCCTTACAATATAAGTCATACACATATGGCGGTTTACCCTTATGGGCCTTAAGTCGCCTTTGGGCTTTGGGCCCTTGCTTCATGAATCGCCATCTTCAACAACCTCATGGGCTTTTTATTGGTGAACCGCCATAGGTATAACCCAGCCCCTCCTGGGCGGATCATACCCAATAGTCATATCCCCAACACATAGAGTGTACAGTGCGCTGACACATTAGGACCTTGTGACCTCCGCCAGAGTTTCCATCTCACCGTACCAGATGACTTGAGCATGTGCGCGATATGTTCAATCTCACCCTAAATCGGTTGGCATTGCCTACTTTCCTAAAGATATTCTAAATATTGCTACATTTGGATAAAAGGTGCCACATGCACCATATACGTCAAAGGGGATTTTCCCCCCTCTTCTTTCTATATTAGGCAAATTAATGATGTATTGTTCTTTCTATTACTCTCATATTTCCATGACCTCATGTTTACCCTATCTATTTAATTATATATTTTGTCCTTCGATTTCAAATGTTGTACAGTTCTTTCAGTTAGGTCCCATATTTGCATGTTACCATATTTTCTTTAACAATCCTACCATTTTCTGCAGTGCATCCCTTGCTATGCAACAAATTATGTACTGCACAATTTTCCCCTTTACATAGATCAAGGCTGCACGGATGTCATACTGCACACAAACCATGGATATACAATCGTTGCTACTGTATTACTTGATGAACGTGGTGACTCCTATTTTGTTGCTGGCTTTTGGAAAGAAATTTCTAAGTTTTATGTACCGAAAGCTGGCACTAAAATTAGACTGTGCATAAAAGGGCTTGGTCAGGAGATATATGCTAACTTCCCCGACAAAATCATCCATCCTGAGTTTGTTCGAAGTAAGTTTTCTTTTCAACTATATACATGTTGATTTACCTAGTAATGTTAAATGAATTGTGTACTACCTCCGTCTAGGTCGACGATTTAACTATCTAAATATGTATTAATGTGACAAAAAATATATATTTAGAAACTACATCCATGTAGAAATCTAGTGATATACTTTTCATGACATATAACACATATTTAATTTCTCAAATCGATGACCTAGAACTACGTGAATGACCTATTCACCTAGACCGAGGTAGTAGTATTTAAGCAACCAATTGTTATTCCCTTTTCTTACTATATTCCTACCTAATAACTTCTAGTTACCAATACACTTTTCTATTGCCCTATTTTAACTAAATATTCCATGTACTCTCATTTCTATCAGAAAGCGCCGCTCACAAGGAGACTCCGGAGGTGGAGAACGGGCCTGCCAACAAGTGGAGGCAGGGCGAGCTAGAACCGCAAGCGACTCTAGCATGCATAGACTTCATCAACAGCCTCCCCGATGATATGTTGACAGTCATCATCTCCCTCCTCCCAATCAAATGTGGGGCGCGGACAACCGTCCTTTCCTGACGGTGGCGCCCCCTATGGAACTTCACCCCTCTCGACCTCATCGACACCCATGAACTCTGCCATGGCTATCGCAAAAGCTTGGATGCGTTCTCCAAGATCCTCGGCAGTCACCCTGGCCCAACCAGAGGCCTTAGAACGGGCAAGTTCCGTTCCAACAGCAGGGACTGAGCCAAGCTTGATGACTGGTTCGGATCCCCCGCCCTAGATCAGCTCAAGGAGCTCACTTTTGATGATGGACATATGCGCTCGCTGCCAACATCTGCGCTCCACCTCACACCCACGCTGCGCGTCACCAAGTTCAGGAACTGCCGTCCCCCCCTAATGACGCGCCCGCTCTTATTCTACCACGACTGAAGCACCTCGAGCTCGTCGTCGTTTGCCTCTCAAACGATGACATGGAGCGCCTGCTCTGTGGTTGTACTGCACTTGAGTACCTTTGTCTTCAGGCGATCAATGGGTTGAGTACATTCCACATCACCTCCATGACTCTCCGGACTATTTATGTGTGTTGCTGGTTTGGCAGGAAGACATCACAAGATGTGTACCACAGTAAGGTCATTGAGGACACACCTGCACTTGAGAGATTACTTGTACTTGATCAAGTAAGTCCAACAAGAATCAATGTCATTTCTGCGCCGAAATTGACAATGATGGGCTACTCGTCTGACAAATACTCCGAACTTGTTATTGGATCCACACTCGTTCAGGTACAACAGCCGCCTTCTACCTCTCCTTCTACAAATTAACATTATTTCTAATTTTGAAGATGTTTGTTCGTTTGTCATTCAAAAAATGATTCCGACAAGCTGACCATGCTAGCAAGACAAGGAAGGTCTTGGCACTAGAATCTATCGGCCCCAACCTGGAGCAAGTTGTCACTTTCCTGAGATGCTTTCCGTGCGTGGAGAAGCTATATATCGAGGTGATGTTCCTTTCCTGTTAAATGTTAACCATAAGGGAGTTCAATTTGTGACACATTTTCGAAGTTTACAATGACAATGTACTAAGATTTCTAAAGGATTCTTTTGGAGGATTTCTGCACACACATGTCTCCTTTTCCAAGTTTACAATGACAATGCTTGATCCATATGGTTACAATCCATATGCATTTCTCCTTTGGATTCATCTGTACTAGTTTTCTTAGGGAACTTTTCATCCACTCCAACATATTGTGAAGATGGAAGATGGCATGTTAATGCCCATGTTAATCATGTCAGATCGAAGATGGCATGTTAGTATATTTTACATGTTCAAAACTGCATCTAGGCACTAACACGTTTTCTTCTTTAGCAGATAAGATTAGGCCCAGTGGTGGATAATGTGATGCAATATAACAATCACGTCGAATGTCTAGATCTGCATCTCTCAGAAATTACTTTGAACTCCTATCGAGGAAACTTACCGGACATTATATTTGCCAGGTTCTTTGTTGTTAGACAAAGGGTGCTGAAGGTAATAAGGTTTGCCCTAGATTTATTTCGGAAAAACGAATGGTTTGTTGATCAGCACCGGCGCCTATGGTAGAATGGAATAGGCTCCAAAAATGCTGAATTTCTTTTTGGAACTTCAGATGACAGAGTAATCAGAACTCATCGTGTCAACCCCATACATGACTTCTCAGTGGCTGACCCCTTTGCAAAAGTTGTGAGGTTTAGAAACCAGACTTAGAAGTGGTAATATTAGTTTGAACCTCTGTGATATCCATGTTGAGCGGATCAGCACGAGCGTTTGCAGCTGATGAGCTGAATTTCATTTCTAATACTAGTTTGAACCTTGCAATCTTCGAATTTGAGCCATATAACTCTGGAATTTGAACCTTGTAATATTTCAAGCCTTTGTGGTACAATCAATGAAATGGCATCGTATGAGACTCGTATATTGGTAGCACTATTTTGAACGTAATATGCAATGATCTTAGATTTGATTTTATTAACCATTCTCGAATTAGTTTACCTTGTCGATCTCACAACACATGATCTATATAGCTAACTCGACTATGATCTTGGACATTATTGCACACAATTGGTTTCTTCCACCGTTTGCCCTGTAGAGCGCAGAATTAATTATTGCACTCGAGTGTCCATCATCACCCTTCTGCGTAACTTTGACCTCATCACCCACGGGTAAACTTACGACCGAAGTCATTCCACACACTTCATTTTTACAAAGCTTTTTGGCAATAAACACCCATGATTTGTCCCTCTTCTAGCCGACGCGTGGCAAACCAAGCCGGGTGAGAAGCTTGCATAGTAAACTGCATGGTAGCGTGGGAACAGGCTCACCGGCGATACATTTGGCGCCTCTTCGAGCCCAAGAATGGTCAAACTGCGGTGCGGTGTTGTCAAGCGTGCACTGGAATCCTCACTGCGGTGCGGTGTTGTCAAGCATGCACTGGAATACGCCGCTATGAACATCGTAACAAGACGTGACGATTACAGGCCTACTGGCCCCCATTTGTTACAGCGGCTATTTAACCCTCTTCAACCTTTCGATCGCGCCCCACCATTGCAAGAAGGACACCCACCACGACAAAGTCTTAGAGAGTATCCCGCGCGGCTTCAATGGCGCTCTAATACGTCTCCAACGTATCTATAATTTTTTATTGTTCCATGCTATTATATTACCCGTTTTGGATGTTTATTGGCTTTACTTTACACTTTTATATCATTTTTGGGACTAACCTAGTAGGCGGAGGCCCAGCCCGAATTGTTTTTTTGCCTATTTCGGTGTTTTGAAGAAAAGGAATATCAAACCGAGTCCAAATGGGATGAAACCTTTGGGAGTGATCTTTTTGGAACAAACATGATCTAGGGGACTTGGAGTGGATGTCAAGCAACAGAGGAGGTGGCTACGAGGGTGCCCGGCGCGCCCCCTGGGGGTGGGTGCGCCCCCACCCTCGTGGGCCCCTCGAGCGTCCACCGACCTACTTCTTCCTCCTATATATACCTACGTACCCTGAAACCTTCGAGGAGCACCACGAAAACCTATTTCCACTGCCGCAACCTTCTGTATCCGTGAGATCCCATCTTGGAGCCTTCGCCGGCGCTCCGCCAGATGAGGAATCGACCACGGAGGGCCTCTACATCATCTCCAAGGCCTCTCTGATGAGTAGTGAGTTGTTTACCGTAGACCTTCGGGTCCATAGTTATTAGCTAGATGGCTCTTCTCTCTCTTTGAATCTCAATACAAAGTTCTCCTTGATCTTCTTGGAGATCTATTCGATGTAACTCTTTTTGCGGTGTGTTTGTCGAGATGCGATGAATTGTGGGTTTATGATCATGTTTATCTATGAGAAATATTTGAATCTCCTCTGAATTCTTTCATGTGTGATTAAGTTATCTTTGCAAGTCTCTGCGAATTATCAGTTTGGTTTGGCCTACTAGATTGATCTTTCTTGCAATGGGAGAAGTGCTTAGCTTTAGGTTCAATCTTGCGGTGTCCTTTCCCAGTGACAGGAGGGGCAGCAAGGCACGTATTGTATTGTTGCCATCGAGGATAAAAAGATGGGGTTTATATCATATTGCATGAGTTTATCCCTCTACATCATCTCATCTTTCTTAATGCATTACTCTGTTCTTTATGAACTTAATACTCTAGATGCAGGCAAGAGTCGGTCGATGTGTGGAGTAATAGTAGTAGATGCAGGCAGGAGTCGATCTACTTGTCATGGACGTGATGCCTATATACATGATCATGCCTAGATAATCTCATAATTATTCGCTTTTCTATCAATTTCTCGATAGTAATTTGTTCACCCATCGTAATACTTATGCTATCTTGAGAGAAGTCACTAGTGAAACCTATGATCCTCGGGTCTATCCGTTATCATATAAGTTTTCCATCTACTTTTATTCGCATCTTTACTTTTCCAATCTATATCATAAAAATACCAAAAATATTTATCTTATCATACTATATCAATCAGATCTCACTTTCGCAAGTGGCCGTGAAGGGATTGACAACCCCTTTATTGCGTTGGTTGCGAGGTTCTTGTTTGTTTGTGTAGGTGCGTGAGACTTTTGAGGAGCCTCCTACTGGATTGATACCTTGTTTCTCAAAAACTGAGGGAAATACTTACGCTACTTTGCTGCATCACCCTTTCCTCTTCAAGGAAAACCAACGCAAGCTCAAGACGTAGCAAGAAGGATTTCTGGCGCCGTTGCCGGGGAGGTCTTTGCTCAAGTCTAGACATACCAAGTACCCATCAGAAATTCATCTCCCTCGCATTACATTATTTGCCATTTGCCTCTCATTTTCCTCTCCCCCACTTCACCCTTTCCGTTTTATTCGCCCTTCTTCTGTTCGTCTTTTCATTTGCTTCGATTTCTTACTTGGCTCGTTTGGTCTTTTTGTTGGAATAGTTGTTTATTTATTGCTAAACAGAGAAGCTAGGATCTACGGATCCTATGGATCCTCATCCGCTTGCTAATCTTGTTAAGAGATCCAATTATGATGAACCAATTGCTTGTGAGTTTTGTGCACTAGATTATCTTTATGATGCTTTGCTTGAAATTCGTGAATCTGAAAATTATGATGAAGAAATTTATGAAGAGATTGACGATAACTCTTTGAATAAAAAGCATGATTGCAATGATTTTACTATAAACTCTCTTGATGTCAATTATGCTAATAATATGCAAAACCCTAAGCTTGGGGATGCTAGTTTTACTATGCCTATTACTTGTTGCAATGATCATGATTGGGGTGATTCTTCTTATCTTGAAATTTTATTTAAACCCCATGATGAATATGAGATTGATAATAGTGTTTGCAATAATATTGAAAGTGGGTTTGGAAGAGTGTCAACTTTAGATCCCACATATTTGGAGTATGTTCAATCTTATAATATTTTTGATAAAAGTGGGTTTGGAGAGGTCATGACTTTAGTTAATGTTAATCCCACTATCTTGGAAGAGTGTCAACTTTGCATGCATGTGGATCGTGTTAAGAATATTTTATGTGATAGCTATTTTGTTGAATTTGCATATGATCCTACATGTAATTATTATGAGAGAGGAAAATATGGTCGTAGAAATTTTTATCTTACTAAATTACCTCTCGTCATGTTGAGATTGCTATCGTCTCTTTCTTATTTCTTGCATATGTTGACATTTTGCATGTTTTAGACGGTTCTCTGACACCACCATTTCTGATTGTTGCATCGCACACAATTTCTCGAAGGGCCTCTGATCGTAGTGTCACGTTTGCAGCATCCTGCAGTAGTGTTAATTGAGTTTTTCAATGCATTTATGTGCATAATTCAAATTTGAACTACATGCACATTCTCTCATGCATATAAATTGGTTGAAAATTCAAATTTGTATCCCTGGTTTCATGCTTAGGTCCCATGCAAGAAATGGGAATGGGTGTCAAACACCCTGCCACCATCACTCGGCCGCAAACTTTGAGATACCTGGTTTTTAAATTCTAGTTAATGCAAAACTCGTCTGAAATTCATGAAACTTAGCATGCAATCATGGAGTGGCATCAACATCTCGTGGTAAATTTTTTGTCCCTTTTGGGGCAGGTTTGGGGATATGCTTCTCACAAACCAGAGCTTCTCACAACAAGCCTGATGGTTTCAGTGGGGAACATCCCACCTTTGGGGACAACACGATATCCATTGCCTCTTATTGCTTTGAAGTTTTTTCTCATGTCAACATAGAACAACAGGAGTGTTGTGTCAATTTTTTGGATTTTTTGGGGTTCGTTTGGACATTTTTATGCATTAATTGATTTTTTTCAATGCATTTATGTGCATAATTCAAATTTTAACCATTCACGTGACGCCACATGTCTTGGTTTTAATGGCTATAGGTTTTAATGGCTCTTGATCGCAAATGTTTTAGATAGAACACCCATATGCAAACTAAGAGCAGGATTTGTGCGTCTCTTCAATGCAAACGGTTGTTTTGGATGACCTGTGTGCAACCACTTAGAAACAATTTGGTAAGATTTGCATCTGTCATATTTGGTATGTTGCCATTTGTCAAACTGGAGAGATTGACATTTGTTGATCTAGTAACATTGTCATTTGTCAACCTTGTAACACTGGGATTTGTCAAAATATGAAGCTAAAAATCACTAGCAGTACTCCCTCCGTCCAGGTGAATAAGTCATCTTAGGTTGTGCACCGTGACCTAGAAGGAGGAGAAAACAAGAGAACTTAATGTTTATTTGCTAATTAATAGCATTGCATGCAAAGAACTAACCAGTGCATGTCGTGTTTGGTAGTCTTAAGTCATTGAAAATATGAACGCCCCATATCTCTTATTGGTTGATATGTCAAGAAACAAGAAACGAGGTGGGAATTAATGCACCACACTTAAGCATTTTGGGATTATTTGGTTTTCGTAAGGTGACTTATACACCTAGATGGAGGGAGTATCTAATTTTTGCAACTTAAATTCAGTAATTAAGCATAGATGGAGGTGAGGAGGCGTGTTCATCCGGGCGTGCAGCGGGCAGCGCAGTACTATTCGATTTGACAGCGGGCGACGCAGTTCCCGATACGGCTTTAATGCAGACGAGGGAGAGGGTAGCGGTTCCCGAAATGTTGAATGGCCAATGATGCATCCTCCTTCAATTAGCATCATGAATGCATGAGGGAAGTAATGGAGGTAGCACGATGTGAATGCAATGCAGTTTGCACTCATATAAAGGCGCCCCTCCAGTCCAATGCATCTAACACATCGTACACACCTAAGCGTTTGCCTAAGCACCTACACTAAGCACAAAAGTGCTCACTCCAGACCCATGGCAGCGATGCGCACGAGCGGCCAACGGCTGTGCCAGACGGTCCACGACGCCGTTCTGCGGCATGGCACCGAGGATCGTCCCCAGACAGTGTTGGCGATCGGCTGGTGGATGGCCGCTGTTGATGCCAGCTATGACTCTCAATTGCACCAGATGATCGTTGCCACCACCAACAAGTTCACCGTCGTCAAGAAGCTCATGGACGACATTGTCGTACTCCTCCAGCCCCCGCGCCCAGGCTCCTCATTGCCTCCCACCCTAACCGTCCTCTATGGTTGGAACCTCTTTCAAGCACTAGTGGCCCTGCGACTACCCGCCGACGCCATGAAGAATGTCCACCTGGAGGTCGCGCTCGCCGTGAGGCGCCTTGCCATGCAAGAGTCCGTTGACCTACACATCCACGTGTATGAGCAAATTGTGTACATAGGTATCTACAAGGCCAGTGAGGACGCTACGATGTTGGCCTTCTTCAACCGGCTAGAAGCCTTGGATGCCTTTGCTGAGAAGCACCTTGACCTCGCCACACAAGCCGCCGCTCCTTAGCTGCCGGTCAGTGGCCCGGCGCACTGAGTTGAGGAGGAGGAGGCCGTACATTGATGGATGCATCTTTCTTCTTGCCTCCTTAATTCTTATTGTGCTATTGCATTCTCGTTCCAGTCAATACAAACATGTGTGATCCCTTTGCTTAATTATATGCATCATTGTAACTAGTACTCCATCCGTCAATTTATAAGTTGTGCTGCCAGTGTTTGGGGCCGGTGCACGACACAATAAGCACACACACGACGACACATACAGAGAGGACATCCAACGGTTCCAATGGCGATTTGTCAAAATATGCAGCTAAAAATCACTCGCACTATCTAATTTTTGCAACTAAAATTCAACAATTAAGCATAGATTTCATTCATAGATTAAGCAATCGTGCTTAATTTATACAAACAGTTCAACCGTTAGGCGCTGCGGCGTGCTCTGCTCGCGTCCGTCAGCGCGCTCGGGCTGTGGACAACTTTTCCTTGCGTGTTCAACTTCTATATGCATATATACGGTTGCTCGCTGTTGAGGCTTCCGCGGAGCGCTCTAATCGTGTTCCTCTACGCGCTCTGCCAGCGGTTAGGCCTGCGCACGATCACGTCGGGGGCCCCATATGCATGCGGTTGTGCCACGTGCGTTGCCATACAATGCAGTTACTTGCGACACGATGGAGTTATGCGCTGCTAATTAGAACTGCAATTAGGACGTGCCATCCGGCCTCCCCTTTAATTTTTGCGGCCATTATAACCTTATTCTCTTCAACCTTTCGATCGCGCCCCACAACACAACAAGCACATCCACAACGACACATAGAGAGGGGATGTCTAGCGGCGCTCCAATGGAGTTCGGCGAGCATAAAGTGGAGACCCACGCGAGGGAGACGGATCTCTCGGTGGTGTACACCATCGACCCGGCCGTGGTGGATGACTACATCAACACCATTGAGCAGTTGCTTGCTGGAGACAAGTACAAGGTGGTCGGCATCGACCTCCAGTACACCGCCGGTAGTCCCGACATAGATCAGAAGGTTGTCGTTGCCTAGTTGTGGGCGCCATCATGTCCTCATCTACCACTATTGCATGGCCAGAGAGCCTTGCGACCATTTCAATAGGTTTGTCAACAGCACCGACTACAAGTTCGCCACGGTGGAAACCACCAACGATGTAAAAGTGCTCAGTGTTACAGGCTTGGCCTGCCAGAACCTTGTCGAAGTCCGTGACCACTACAGGGTCTGGAGCAGCACGAAGAAGGACTCACTGGTCGAACTCGCCTCGGCCATCATCGACCCCTACTACGAAAAGATGAAGCAGGAAGCCCAGAGAACAAATCTCGTATCCTGACGCGGGGCCTGGATGTGGCGAATGGATGAACCTCACCTTAGGTTCGCGACCAAGAGCGTGTACACATGCTACGACATGCACAGGCGGATCGTTGACATGAGGAAGTGCCTCGTTACCCAAATCGACGAGCCCGGATCGAGCCACAAGCAGAGCAAGCGTCACAAGAAGTAGATGATGATCAGATGATCGTTTATGCTAGTTAATCATGCATGTAATATATAGTTTACTTTACTGGTGTGTGGAAGTGCCATATGTGTAGTAGCCACCTATGAAATTATGCATGTAATAGTTTACTTTGGTGTGTGCAAATGCCATGGTTGTAGTAGCCACCTATGTAATTAGATGTTTAATTTGGTTAATCATGTCTTATTAGCAGCAATCATCTGTGTTAATCATGTACGACATATGTTGTTGTTCTATATGCCATCCCATGCACAACACACATGTCTTATTAGCAGCAATCGCTCGTGTTATTATTGGTCTTCGCACACATTTCGATTCACTTGTTTGCCGCGACGAACACATCTTGTTATATTGAACTGTTTATGTTCTCTTGTCTCAACACAAACAGTTCTTCAGCGAGAACCGCATGCTGTATATCGCACACACCTTGATTTGGCTAACCGTTTCTTTTGTGTTGCCTAATCACAAACAGTTCATCCTAGTGAACTATATGTTGTTTATCGCACACACCTTCATCTGGCTTCATGTTTCTTTTGTTGCTCCTCATCGCAAACGGTTAATTGCACTGAACCATATGCCCTACATCACACACAGAACTAAAATCTGAACCATGTTTGATGCATCATCATCGCAAATGTTTTGCACCTTTTTGATGGTTTTTTTTACACCACCGTTTGTGATTAATGCATCGCACACAGTTTTGTCAAAGGGTCTCTGATCATAGTGTCATGTTAGCAGCATCCTGCAGTAGTGAGGGTGTGGAGAGAGGAGGAAAACCACGAGATGGACAACTGTGGTGTGGGAAAGGTTGGAAAAAGCGGTAGGCGTAAGCGAGGCGGTTGGCCTTGAAAGTGTGTTATATCGACTAGAGGGGGGGTGAATAGGCAATTTTTATGAATTCTTCACTGAGGAATTTGCTGGTGAGGAAATTCCTTAGCGAAGAACTACTTGCAGCGGAATATGTACTCAGAAGTAAACATAACAGGATACACACATAGTCAGCATGATGAAATGAAGACTAAAACAGAGTACGGAAAGCGTAAACACAGGATAGCAAGATGAAGACAAACAGACTGAAGAAATTGAACTGAGGAATTTGTGAAAGTCTTGATCAAAGTCTTCAAGCACATATATGAACAACATTCAACATGAATGAGGAAATGGAAGAGATGAAGAAATAGAACCACTCGGTTGGTGAAGACAATGATTTGGTAGACCAGTTCCAACTGCTGTCTCGGTTATACGTCTGGTTGGAGCGGCCGAGTATTTAAACTCGAGGACACACATCCTGGACACCCGATCTCGAGCCGCAACTCAGGGACACCCAGTCCTCACCGTATTCTCCTTGAACTAAGACCACGCAGGCCTCGTCCAATCACTCGTGGTAAGTCTTCAGTGACTTCCAAACCTTCACAGACTTGGTCACTCGGCGATCCACAATTCCTCTTGGATGCTCTAGACCTTGACGCCTAACCGTCTGGAAGAAGCGAGTCTTCAAAGGTAACAAGCGTCGGATCCACGCAAGATCAATTTCTTGATGATGCTCAATCACTTTGGGTTTCGGGGTTTGGTTTTGGGATTTTCCTCACTTGATGATTTTCGCTCAAAGTCCTCGGAGGATGGGTTGCTCTCAAATGACAAGTGTCAAGTTCTCTCGAGCAGCCAACCAGCTAGTGGTTGTAGGGGCGGCTATTTATAGTCTAGGAGCAGCCCGACATGATAAGACATAAATGCCCTTCAATGATATGACCGTTAGGTGGATAAGATATTTTGGGACAGCCGTAGCGAAGACAAGAACGGTCGGAAATTTGACTCTCAAATTCCTTGGGGCTATCATGTTCCTCATCGTGTAGGCAATTCGATGGCGAATTCCTAACTCCTCGATCGAGCAAAGTCATCAAGGACCGGAAGAACTGCGTCTCACATCAAGAATTTGACTGAATCTGTATGAGATTTCCAATGGCTTCACTCAAGGGATTGGTAGGTGTAGGATTCTGAGTTGAGAATCACATGGAAATTTTTCCTTAGTATTTCCTCGACCCCTTTAACGATGACGGTGTTTCCTATGACTCAAGAAAGAGAAAATGAAACTACGAAAACAAAAGTCTTCACGCTTCATATTCCTCGAATGAATATCAAGTCTTCAAGGTCACACCAATTTCTTCACTTTCAAAGTCTTCAGAAAGTCTTCAGAATGTCAAAGTCTTCAGTCGAAGAACTTCATTTTTAGGGGTCGACTTTCTCTGTAAATATCAAACTCCTCATAGACTTATAGACCTGTGTACACTCACAAACGCATCAGTTACTTAACCTATAAGTCTTCAATACACCAAAATCACTAAGGGGCACTAGATGCACTTACAATCTCCCCCTTTTTGGTGATTGATGACAACATAGGTTAAGTTTTCAATGGGAATAAACATATGAAGTGTAAATACTGATATTGAGGAATTTGATTGCAAGATATAGAAGAACTCCCCCTGAATATGTGCATAGTGAGGAATTTGCTTTTGAGGCAATGCACATTTGAAGAATTGAATCATGGAGATCTCCTCCTATATCTTGTAATTCATACACGCATTTGATATATAATATGAAGAATTTGAAATGCATGATGAAATATGGTGCCTGATGAGATTCAGCATGCGTGCAATAATATTAACGAGGAATAAGCATGCAGAATATCACATCAAAAGTTTCAGAGCTCAATGCATCAAAAACATCAGAGCACGACCAAAAGTATCAAGGCACCATCGGATTTAAGATTACAACTCGATCCAATGAAGGTTTCGGAAGAACGAGAGTTGTAACTTAATAAAAACGCCCATAATATAAACCCGCTTGAAGACTAACTCAGATTTCTCCCCCTTTGTCATCAAATGACCAAAAGGATTGAAACTGAGGACTAACACCCCTGAAGATTTTCAAGTCGATGGAGGAGCGCCAGCGTTGTCGGGGTTGGTTGTTGAAGTAGGGCCTGCCGCAGTGTCATCCAAATCTTCATGTTCATCAGTGTCACGCGATGAAGAATAAGAACTGGCCACCAGATCAGGAACTTTGACTCTCTTGAATTTCTTCGGGGGTGGTGCAGACCAGTCAAATGCTTCCTGGAGACCCATAGTCTTCAATTCTTCCGCGGAATACACATGATTGAGAACAGCCCAGGTGCGGTTGAGGGTTTCATGAAGGTAGTACTGATTTTTCTTCACTGCATTATGTGTTGAGGTCATGTTGTGAAGAATTGCAGCAAATTGACGCTTCACCCATTTCTGATTGCGTTCAACCTTCGATGAAGACCGAGGAGTAACTCACGGTCGACCATCACCACAGGTGCCGTTGCTTGAGGCTTTTGCTTGGCTGAGGTATTTGCGGCAGTGTCATGTGTTGCAGAATCGTCATTGGTGGAGTAAGATGTAGCTAGACGGAATTGACCATCTAATGGACGAGTGCCTTCATCAATCACAGCTGCTGCCTTGCCCTTATCATCAGATGATGAAACTGGTCGCTTGAGAACTGCAATGGGCGGCAAGTAGCTGCCATGGTTCAGAGTGTCAGCCTTGAAATTTAGTGAAGATCTTGCCCTTATGAATCTCATAATCCAAGGCGCATATGGCTTCAGCTCAAAAGGCGACATTGCAACATTAGCCAGAGTCCTCATCAAGAAATCATGAAAGTTGACGGGAACGCCATGAATGATGTTGAACAGCATGTTCTTCATGATGCCAACGACATCTTCATTGGAGTCGTGGCCTTTGATGGGACTCATTGTCTTCGTCAGAATTCGATAGACAGTCCGAGGCACATACAGCAATTCCTTGACGAGGAATTTGGTTTGAGGGGCCTGCCCTGGCTTCAAAGGTTTCATGAGCACTTGCATAAAATGATCAGACAGTTCGTGGTCATTGTAGATGCAACGTGCAGTTTCATGGGGAGGATCAAGAGGAAGGACACGAAGCAATTCAGTTGCTGGTGCCTTGTAGTGAGTGTTTTCAGTCATCCAATCCAGCACCCATGAATTGACATCTTCAGCATCGCCTATGATATGCAAAGTGGCATAGAACTGAAGAATGAGTTCTTCATTCCAATCCACAAATCGGTCGCAGTAAATTCAGCAAGAAGTTCTTCAAAGACTAGCGGCTGGAATTTGCTCATTAACAGAAGATGTGGGATGAGTTTCTTCAGAGCCCAATTGAACAGTTGTAGCCGGGGACTGAGGAATTTGTTGAATTGGAGTGAAGAGAGGAGTATTGGGATGCTGACTTTCCCAAAAGTCATCGTTCATCACTCGTGTAGTGCATCCAATATCCACGTCTTCATCTTCTTTTTCAATTTCCTCAACACCAGCCTCTTCAGCTGTGAACTGAGGCACGGGTAAGGAAACGACTGGCGGTGAAGGGAATGCTTCCACTTCAATTTCTTCATCAAGCTGTTCTGAGGTAGCAACAGATTGATTATCTTCATCAGATCCGCTTGGGATCTTGTAGTCTTCTCCATAAGGAACAATTTCTTTTGACGACATGGAGGAAATGGGAACGGCATCAATAGGATCTTCAATCGAGCTGGTCATTTGCTTCATTTTCTTTGCAGCCGAAGAATTTGACGCAACAGATGCCTTCCTTTTCTTCACTGCAGCTCGTTCTGCAGTCTTTGTTTTCTTCACTTCATAAGCAGAAGGAAGGATTGGAGTTGGTGTTGGTGCAGTAGGAGCTGAGGACAGTGGTTCGCTTTCAGGTATAGCTGCTGCGCTTGCCTGATCTCTTCATTTTCTTCAGGCGCACCGCTAGTGGATGCCCTGGGAATTTCTTCACCGGCTGGAATAGAGTCATCAGCTCTGGAACTTGTATTGTCATCAAGGCAGTTGAGAGTCATCAGCGATCTTGGCATGTTCTTCAGCGAGGCTGAGCGAGTCTTCACTGAGGATTTTCTTGTTGCGATGGGGCTGCAATAGTTGTCATTTTCTTCGTCAAATTGATTTAATCTCACCTTGGCTCCTTGCCAATCAGCATTAAAGCATCGAAATCCTTCTTTGAGGGCTTGGATTTCAGATTGAGCTTTGAGAAGTTCTTCAGAGTCGTTGATGATGTTCTTCCTCGAAGCTTCTCCTTTCGGCTTTTGCTTTCTTTAGTTCACGAGCCTTTTCAAATTTCCATTTCTCTTGACAATGAAATGGTTCAAGATATGACTTTGACCAGAGTCGATGGCGGATCAGAATGGGAGTGTTTGGATCTTGATGCCACAGGTCGATGAAGTCAAGGATCTTCTTCGGATCCAAAAGCAGAGGCACAGTTGTTCCTTTGGGTCTAGCGGCCTTTGTCAGTCTGTCTCTGATGATTTCTACAAGTTCTTCATCAGAAGCTTCATCATCAGAGGGAACGTTGAAGGCAACCTGTTTCTTTCGAGGACTTGGCCGAGGACCGCGTCCAGCAGTTGCTTTTGTCTTCAGCAGAGTGGGGCCTGATGAGGACATTGGTGCAGCTGAGGAACTTGCTGAGACACCAAAAGCAATTGAGAAACCCTGAGTCCTTTGACATATAGCCAGATGCACAGGAGTTGAGGACTTGGAGGGAGCTGCTGAGGATTTGGAGGGAGCAGCAGCAGTCAGAGGAATTTGCCGTGCGGGCGCGACTGAGGAACTGGGCCGTGAGGGCGCTGATGGTGAAGCACTTGGCTTGCGAGCAGGCTTCTTCGGCATTGATTTCCTCGGCTTGACCGAGGTCTCAGCGGCAGCAGCAGCAGCAGAATCCTCATTGAATTTCCTCACTGCCTCCTTGGCCTATCTTGCCAGTTTGGCTTGGCGCCTGGACCATTCTTCTGGAAAGTCTTCACCACGCTTGATGCTGGTGGGATTAGCGACTTGGCCAGGTGCCAATGGAGCTCTTGGGCATGGAGGATTTAAGGCGAATTTCCTCATGTACTTGGGAGTAACATAGCGATATTCCCTCCATTCTCGTGCCCATCTTCATTCTATCCTCTGAATGCGCACTTTGCGCTGATTTTTGGTCTCCTTGCCAAACTTGGCTTCATCAAAAAGATAATCTTTGTAAATTTCATCAGAATCTCAAAGGCAGTCATGACCTCCGGTTTCTTTCCTCCCTTCTGCGGTCTCTTGCCTTCGCCATTTTCTTCAGATGAGGAATTTTAACTATAGAGCACTCAAGAAGTATGCAGTTTTTCTTCGAGGAACGCTGCAAATGAGTTCGCTTGATGAGAACCTAGTGATTCAAAGCGGACATGAGTACCTGTGAACAGAGTGTAGGTGCGAGGAATTTGGAGAGGTCATATGCGTTCTTAGAAGAATTTTTGAAAAAGACAAGTTTTGAGGAATTTGACCAGTTGAGCCTTGAGGAATTTCACTAAGCGTTGTCTTAGGTTCGAGTTGTCTGATTGAAAATCCGCACAATTGAGGAATCTTGAAGAAATGAATGCTTAGAGATAAATCAAGAGCATACAAGGTGTGAGGTGTTCATATGTGAAGATTTGAAGAACAAAAACACCTTTGAAGATTTTCAGAAAGATTTGAGAATCAAGGTGAGTAATAAAAGTGACTTTTAGTTACCCGAACTGAAGAACACGACGAACAGAGATGAACTGTAGTGAAGTTTGTCACGTTAGATCTCCCACGCCCTAACTTGGCAGAGGGAGACAGCTATGGCGGCGGAGTGAAGATTTCATGGCGGCCGCGAGTACGACGGCGATGAGGTCGAGGCAAGGAAGCTCTTCCTCACCGACGGCGATGGAGAAGCGGCGCTTAGGGTTTGAGGAGAGCTCGAGCGAGAGACAGCGACCGAGTAGAGTAAATGAAGTAAGGAAGGAGAGGGTATTTATAGCCACGGTGAAAAACTGTTCGCCGAAGATTTTGGGACGAACATGCCCTGCCCTTTCTCCTTCACGCGACATGTGTCACCCACGCCTTTGTCGCGTATGAGATCGTAAGATCGTGGGTGAATAAACTAATGTATCGTGGGAAGCGGAACGGTTTGAGCGGTAAAACCGAAAATCTGGATAAGATTTGTTTTAAAATTTCGTTCGCAATTTCTTCAGCTGTCAAGGACACAGTGAAGACTTTGAACGAGTTACAATCAGAATGCACATGAAGAATTTGTGAATAGATTGGGTTGAGTATAGCATAAAGGAGGAAGGGTCCGATCACATTCACTTAGCAGAAATCGCAACTTGAAGAAATAGCAATAAGTGAATGCTGTAGAGGACATAAACTCACATATATATATAGCCAATGAAGAAAAACGACGGAAACATTGAAGATTTTGCAAAGTTGAGGAATTTGAAAAAACTGAGGAATTTCAAAAATGAGGAAAAACTCAGATTGAAGATTTTCAACTTTTGTGGTGGCGTAACCCACCGTATAAGAATGATGATTTCAGACACCGTGTACAATTGTCGTAGGGTTCTGAGAATCAAATTCTTCATTAATTTCTTCACACTTAGAGTGTTATTCTTCATTGATTGAAGAAAAATGTTTCTTCATGTGTTGCACATCTAAGTCATCAATTCTGCATAAGGGTTAGGATGTGTGTCCTTTTCAAAGAACATTCGAAGATTCTAAGATATTTAGCTCACACCGCAACTTGCTAAATATCTTCTCATCCAAGGGCTTAGTGAAGATATCAGCTAGTTGTTCTTCAGTCTTCACATGCTCGATGGAGATATCACCCTTCAACACATGATCACGAAGAAAATGATGACGAATCTGGATGTGCTTAGTCTTCGAGTGCTGAACTGGGTTGTGAGCAATCTTGATGGCACTCTCATTGTCGCAGAGGAGAGGCACATTCTTCACGCTGACGCCATAGTCCTTGAGGGTTTGCTTCATCCAAAGCGCTTGAGCACAGATGAGCCAGCAGCAATGTATTCAGCTTCAAAGTAGAGTCGGTGATACGCATTCTGCTTTCTTCGAGGACCAACGGACCAAAGATCGTCCGAGGAAATGACAAGTGCCGATGTTGACTTGCGGTCCACACGATCACCAACATAGTCGAGTCGAATATCCAATGAGATCAAAAGCAGAGCCCTTGGGGTACCATAATCCTAGTGTTGGTGTGTGAGCTAGATATCAAGAATATGCTTCACACCTTATGGTGTGATTCCTTCTGCAGCTTGAAATCGGGCACACATGCAAACACTAAGCATTATATCTGCCTAGATGCACATAAGTACAATAAAGAACCAATCATGGAGCGGTATACCTTGTGATCAAGTCAATACCATTTTCATCGATTGCATAGATGGCCATTTGTGGGCATAGGAATTTTGACGCCTTTGCAATCTTGCATGCCGAATTTCCTCAAGACATCTTTGAGGTATTTCTCTGAGATATGAATATGCCATTCTTGCTCTTCGACAAATTTGAAGACCTAAGAAGAATTTCAATTCTCCCATCATAGACATTTGATATTCTTCACTCATCATATAGGCAAATTCATCACTATATCGTTGGTTAGTATAGCCAAAAATAATATCATCAACATATATTTGGCACACAAACAGTTCACCATCATATGATTTAGTAAATAGAGTAGGGTCGAGTGAACCGGGTGTGAAGCCATTCTTCATGAAGAATTCCTTCAATGTGTCATACCACGCCCGAGGGGCTTGCTTGAGTCCATAGAGGGCCTTATTGAGTCTGAAGACTTTGTCAGGATTCTTGGGATCTTCAAAACCTGGGGGTTGAGCAACATATACTTCTACCTCAAGCTTACCATTGAGGAATGCACTTTTCACATCCATTTGATATAAGATGATATCATGATGGTTAGAATAGGCAAGTAAAATGCGAATAGCCTCAAGTCTAGCAACATGTGCAAAAGTTTCATCGAAATCAATTCCTTCAACCTGTGTGTAGCCTTGAGCTACTAGTCGTGCCTTATTCCTCACCACAAGGCCATTTTCATCTTGCTTGTTGCGGTAGATCCACTTTGTGCCAATGATATTATGCTTGCGAGGATCAGGCGATTTACCAATTCCTGGACATTGTTCAGCTCGAATGATGTAATTCTTCTTGCATAGCCTGAATCCACTCCGGCTCGAAATGCTTCATCTACCTTAGTGGGCTCTGAGATAGAGACAAAAGCATAGTGCCCACAAAAGTTAGATAAGTGTGAGGCTTTTGGCGTGTGAGAGGACTGGTGCGCTAATGTCATCGATGATCTTCTCCACTTGCACTTCTTTTGCAACACGTGGATGAGTTGGTTGTCGTTGAGGATTTTGATCAGCATTTTCTTCACACCATTTTCCTCATCATGTTCTTCGTGCATCACTCGACGTTCTTCATGAACAGGAGTGAATTCTTCAGCAGATTTTTCAGTAGGAATGACATCCTCGGTTGCCTTGAGCTTGATAGCATCCTCAGGTGCTGGTTCATCTAACACAGAAGGTAGGTGCTCTCTTTGCGAGCCATTAGTTTCATCAAATCGCACATCTACAGTGTTAACAATCTTGTGAAGAACAATGTCGAAGACTCTGTAGGTGTGCGAGTCCTTTCCGTAACCAAGCATAAAACCTTCATGTGCTTTCGGTGCAAATTTAGAGTTGTGGTGAGATCTCTAATCCAACATTTTGCACCGAAGACTTTGAAATAACTCACATTGGGTTTCTTGTCAGTGAGGAGTTCATAGGCAGTCTTCTTGAAGAATTTGTGAAGATATACTCTATTGACGATGTGGCGAGCGGATCAATTGCATCAATCCAAAAACGCCGAGGCGTTTTGTATTCATCAAGCATAGTGCGAGCCATCTCAACAAGAGTTCTGTTCTTGCGCTCACGACGCCATTCTCACCGAGGAGTATAGGGAGCAGATAATTCATGAGTAATACCAAGTTCATCAAGATAGGCATCAAGACCAGAATTCTTGAACTCAGTTCCATTGTCACTTCTGATATGCTTGATCTTCACACCAAAGTTGGTTGAAGCCCTCGAGGAAAATCGTTTGAAGACTTCCTGCACTTCATGTTTGTAAGTAACAATGTGTACCCATGTATATCTAGAATAATCATCAACAATGACAAAACCATATAAAGATGCATCATTAGTGACTGCTGAATAATGGTTAGGTCCGAAGAGGTCCATGTGAAGCAATTCGAATGGACGTGTAGTGGTCATGATGGTCTTCGCTGGATGCTTGGCCTTGGTCATTTTTCCGGCTTCACATGCTCCGCATAAGTGATCCTTGAGGAATTTCTTCTCAATGCCAATGACATGCTTCTTCTTCACAAGCGTGTTCAAATTCCTCATGCCTGCATGACCAAGTCGTCGATGCCATAGCCAGCCTTCTGAAGCTTTTGCAAGTAGACACACGGCTGGTTGTGGTCCCAGAGAAAATCAACAATATACAGATCTCCTCTCCTAAAGCCTTCAAGACTTTGGAATTGTCGACTTCCATAATCACAACACAGCGATATTTGCGAAGACGACAACCATATCAAGATCACAAAGCATTGAGATCGACATGAGATTGTATCCTAAGGACTCAACAAGCATGACTTTGTCCATGTGCTTATCCTTAGAGATAGCAACCTTACCAAGACCCAATACGACTTTTGCCTTTGTCAAGAAAGATGATATGCTTCAGAGGTGACGGTGATAAGGAGCATCCATCAATAGATTCTTGTCACCAATCATGTGATTTGTACATCCACTATCGAGGACCCATTCGGTGGTTTTGGGTTGATCATCCTGCAGATGAATTAGTGCAGCTTACAATCTCATATGCTTCATCGGTGAAGAATATGATATCAAGTTCATCGATGAATTTCATCAAGCGATAAACAAATACAGCGGATGAGGACGTGTGAAATGAAAGTTCATTTCATCATGATTCGCTGCGTCCTTTCGAGCATTTTTGTCGGTCCCCAAAGAAATTCTTCACACGTTAGAGCGTCCCGAGACTGACCTGCAGAAGAGATTAGTTCTTTTCTTCACCACCCACATCCGGAGGGGTGGCAAAGAGTTCATCATCCTGCGAGCACCATGTGAGAAAGGTGGCAAAGATGCCAAACCATTTCGCTTAGCATGAGAAGGGTTAGGGTATGCATATGAATAAGCAGAGTAATTCTTCGAGGACTTATGAACATAATGGTTTGAAGAATAATGCACATATTCATAGCCCTTAGCTCTACCCTGCGAGACAGAGTTGTTAGCACGATGATAACCATATGAGGACTTTGATCCAGTTGAGGAATTTGATCCTCGTGAAGAATTTGGTCCATATGAGGACTTGGATCCATATGAAGAGTTTGGTCCATATGAAGAATTTGATCTGGGGTTCCTGTTCTTCGCAGGTGGTGTCATGAGGACATTCACCTGAAGACTTTCAACACAACTTTTGGGAACCCAGATTTTCTTCATAGGAGAACCGTTCCTGCAGCTTAGTGCCAACATATCTAGCAAATACTTCACCATTCGATTTTTGAACAGTTTATAGTTGAGTCAAATGACTCATCGGAAGAATGAGGAGATTCACATGTAAAGCCGATAAGTTAGATGGATCAATGGAGGTCCTTTGCAGCAACCCATGAGGTTTTGGGATACCGCTCGGGCTTCCAATATGTTCCATCGGCATTGAGTTTCCTCTCAAAGGCAATACCCTCTTTCCTAGGGTTTCATTGAGGATCTGCTTTTGAGCACATCACAAAGTGTCGATGCCCTTTGAGGCTTTTGTACATGCTGTCATGTATAATTCCTTCAGCCCTGCATTGTCAGTGATACTAGCAATGTCCTCAGATGAGGAATTAGTGATAGTAGAGGCAGATGAAGAATTTGTAACATTTGAAGCATTTGAACATTCAGGTGAAGAATTAGCAGATTCACGTTCAATGCACTTTAAGCATGGAGGAACAAATTCTTCCTGAGAAGCGCTAATTTGTTGAGCTAGTAATGAATCGCACTCCTTCTGAAGATCTTCATAACACACTCTTAGCTTTTCAAGATCTTCCTTTCTTTGAATAGCTTCAAGAGAAAGCTTCTCATGATCTTGCTTTTCTTGAAGAAATTAATAAGAAAGTTTCTCATGATCAGACAAGAGAGAGTTATGATGACCTTGAAGGTTATCATACTTAGACTGAAGTCTCTGAGGATTTTCAGTCAGGGCTTTAGTGCGATCCATTTCTTCACCCAACATATCATCACTTTTATCTAGCATGTTTTGAACCTTTTCAAGAGCCCGTTGTTGTTTCACAGTTATTTTAGCAAGTTTAGAGTAGCTGGGCTTGAGATCCTCATCAGATTCATTTTCACTAGAGTCAAAGGAGTTGTATTTGAGTACCTTAGCTCCTTTTGCCATGAAACAATAGGTGGGAGCGTAGCCATCATTATCTTCATCAGGCTTGTCGGTGGAGTCAGTTTCTTCAGTGTTGAAGATGGACTTGCTGACAAAAGCAGTACCAACGGACAGACTAGCCACACCAGACTCATATTCTTCATACTCCTCCTCTTCATCATTTTCCTCAGATTCAGCTTCACCATTTCCTTGCCAATGAATGCCCGAGCCTTCTTGGAGCTTCCCTTCTTGTGAGATGAAGACTTTGAGGGTTTTGATGATGAAGATTTTGATGATTTCTTCTTCTTCTTCATATCATCAGAACTATAATCCTTGTATTTCTTCTTCTTCATTTCCTTTTCCCACTGAGGACAATCTTGAATATAGTGACCAGGCTTCTTGCATTTGTGGCAAAGTCTTCTCTTGTAATCACTGGATGAGGAATCATTTCCTCTTGAGGGTTTTCCAGCGACCACGCCTTGTGAACTTCGGAATTTCTTCACAAGTAGAGCTAGATCTGGCTCGATTCTTTAGGATCACCAAGGCTACTACCGAATCCTCACATTCAGTCGACACAACCTTAGCCTTCGGGCACGTGGTTTGCCATAGTTTGAGCCATAGAGATCTCTCTTTTCAGCAAGTGGAACTCGTGAGTGTTTAGCCTTCGAGGATATCACCGGATCAAGCGACTTGTAGTCGGCATGTTCTTGTATCATCGGTCCCAGAGTATCAAATGAGGAATCAAGCGATCTCAGCAGTTTCTTCACAACTTCATGATTAGTGATGTCAGTGGCACCGATGGCTTGAAGCTCATTTGAGATGTCAGTGAGGCGATCAAAGGTTTGTTGGACATTCTCATTGTCGAGTCTTTTGAAGCAGTTGAAGAGATTCCGAAGAACATCGACTCGAGAGTCACGCTGAGTTGAAACTCCTTCATTTACTTTGGACAGCCTATCCCAGATAAGCTTAGCAGTTTCCAAAGCACTCACTCTTCCATACTGTCCTTTGCTGAGATGGCCACAGATGATATTCTTCGCTTGAGAATCGAGTTGTTTGAATCTCTTCACATCAGTAGCGGTCAGTGTTTCAGTGACGCAGGGCCTGGATGCAGCGAATGGATGAACCTCACCTCAGGTTCATGACCAAGAGCGTGTACAAATGCTACGACATGCACAGGCGGATCGTTGACATGAGGAAGTGCCTCGTTACCCAAATCGACGAGCCCGGATCGAGCCACAAGCAGAGCAAGCATCACAAGAATTAGATGATGATCAGATGATCGTTTATGCTAGTTAATCATGCATGTAATATATAGTTTACTTTATTGGTGTGTGGAAGTTCCATATGTGTAGTAGCCACCTATGAAATTATGCATGTAATAGTTTACTTTGGTGTGTGCAAATGCCATGGTTGTAGTAGCCACCTATGTAATTAGATGTTTAATTTGGTTAATCATGTTTTATTAGCAGCAATCATCTGTGTTAATCATGTACGACATATGTTGTTGTTCTATATGCCATCCCATGCACAACACACATGTCTTATTAGCAGCAATCGTCTGTGTTATTATTGGTCTTCGCACACATTTCTGATTACAGACTTGTTTGCCGCGTATCACACACATCTTGTTATATTGAACTATTTATGTTCTCTTGTCTCAACACAAACAGTTCTTCAGCGAGAACCGCATGCTGTATATCGCACACACCTTGATTTGGCTAACCGTTTCTTTTGTGTTACCTAATCACAAACAGTTCATCCTAGTGAACTATATGTTGTTTATCGCACACACCTTCATCTGGCTTCATGTTTCTTTTGTTGCTCCTCGTCGCAAATGGTTAATTGCACTGAACCATATGCCCTACATCACACACAGAACTAAAATCTGAACCATGTTTGATGCATCCATCGTCGCAAATGTTTTGCACCTTTTTTGATGGTTTTTTTACACCACCGTTTGTGATTAATGCATCGCACACAATTTTGTCAAAGGGTCTCTGATCATAGTGTCATGTTAGCAGCATCCTGCAGTAGTGAGGGTGTGGAGAGTGGAGGAAAACCACGAGATGGACAACTGTTGTGTGGGAAAGGTTGGAAAAAGCGGTAGGCGTCATTATCTTCATCAGGCTTGTCGGTGGAGTCAGTTTCTTCAGTGTTGAAGATGGACTTGCTGACAAAAGCAGTAGCAACGGACAGACTAGCCACACCAGACTCATATTCTTCATACTCCTCCTCTTCATCATTTTCCTCAGATTCAGCTTCACCATTTCCTTGCCAATGAATGCCCGAGCCTTCTTGGAGCTTCCCTTCTTGTGAGATGAAGACTTTGAGGGTTTTGATGATGAAGATTTTGATGATTTCTTCTTCTTCTTCATATCATCAGAACTATAATCCTTGTATTTCTTCTTCTTCATTTCCTTTTCCCACTGAGGACAATCTTGAATATAGTGACCAGGCTTCTTGCATTTGTGGCAAAGTCTTCTCTTGTAATCACTGGATGAGGAATCATTTCCTCTTGAGGGTTTTCCAAAGCGACCACGTCTTGTGAACTTCTGGAATTTCTTCACAAGTAGAGCTAGATCCTGGCTCAGTTCTTTAGGATCACCAAGGCTACTACCAGAATCCTCACATTCAGAGTCAGACACAACCTTAGCCTTCAGGGCACGTGGTTTGCCATAGTTTGAGCCATAGAGATCTCTCTTTTCAGCAAGCTGGAACTCGTGAGTGTTTAGCCTTTCGAGGATATCAGCTGGATCAAGCGACTTGTAGTCAGCATGTTCTTGTATCATCAGTCCCAGAGTATCAAATGAGGAATCAAGCGATCTCAGCAGTTTCTTCACAACTTCATGATTAGTGATGTCAGTGGCACCGATGGCTTGAAGCTCATTTGAGATGTCAGTGAGGCGATCAAAGGTTTGTTGGACATTCTCATTGTCGAGTCTTTTGAAGCAGTTGAAGAGATTCCGAAGAACATCGACTCGAGAGTCACGCTGAGTTGAAACTCCTTCATTTACTTTGGACAGCCTATCCCAGATAAGCTTAGCAGTTTCCAAAGCACTCACTCTTCCATACTGTCCTTTGCTGAGATGGCCACAGATGATATTCTTCGCTTGAGAATCGAGTTGTTTGAATCTCTTCACATCAGTAGCGGTCAGTGTTTCAGTGACGCAGGGCCTGGATGCAGCGAATGGATGAACCTCACCTCAGGTTCATGACCAAGAGCGTGTACAAATGCTACGACATGCACAGGCGGATCGTTGACATGAGGAAGTGCCTCGTTACCCAAATCGACGAGCCCGGATCGAGCCACAAGCAGAGCAAGCATCACAAGAATTAGATGATGATCAGATGATCGTTTATGCTAGTTAATCATGCATGTAATATATAGTTTACTTTATTGGTGTGTGGAAGTTCCATATGTGTAGTAGCCACCTATGAAATTATGCATGTAATAGTTTACTTTGGTGTGTGCAAATGCCATGGTTGTAGTAGCCACCTATGTAATTAGATGTTTAATTTGGTTAATCATGTTTTATTAGCAGCAATCATCTGTGTTAATCATGTACGACATATGTTGTTGTTCTATATGCCATCCCATGCACAACACACATGTCTTATTAGCAGCAATCGTCTGTGTTATTATTGGTCTTCGCACACATTTCTGATTATAGACTTGTTTGCCGCGTATCACACACATCTTGTTATATTGAACTATTTATGTTCTCTTGTCTCAACACAAACAGTTCTTCAGCGAGAACCGCATGCTGTATATCGCATTTTACCTTGATTTGGCTAACCGTTTCTTTTGTGTTACCTAATCACAAACAGTTCATCCTAGTGAACTATATGTTGTTTATCGCACACACCTTCATCTGGCTTCATGTTTCTTTTGTTGCTCCTCGTCGCAAATGGTTAATTGCACTGAACCATATGCCCTACATCACACACAGAACTAAAATCTGAACCATGTTTGATGCATCCATCGTCGCAAATGTTTTGCACCTTTTTTGATGGTTTTTTTACACCACCGTTTGTGATTAATGCATCGCACACAATTTTGTCAAAGGGTCTCTGATCATAGTGTCATGTTAGCAGCATCCTGCAGTAGTGAGGGTGTGGAGAGTGGAGGAAAACCACGAGATGGACAACTGTTGTGTGGGAAAGGTTGGAAAAAGCGGTAGGCGTAAGCAAGGCAGTTGGCCTTGAAAGTGCGTTATATCGACTAGAGGGGGGGTGAATAGGCGATTTTTATGAATTCTTCACTGAGGAATTTGCTGGTGAGGAAATTCCTTAGCGAAGAACTACTTGCAGCGGAATATGTACTCAGAAGTAAACATAACAGGATACACACATAGTCAGCATGATGAAATGAAGACTAAAACAGAGTACGGAAAGCGTAAACACAGGATAGCAAGATGAAGACAAACAGATCAAGAAATTGAACTGAGGAATTTGTGAAAGTCTTCACCAAAGTCTTCAAGCACGATATGAACAACATTCAACACAAAATGAGGAAATGGAAGAGTTGAAGAAATAGAACCACCGGTTGGTGAAGACAATGATTTGGTAGACCAGTTCCAACTGCTGTCTCGGTTATGCGTCTGGTTGGAGCGGTGAGTATTTAAACTCGAGGACACAGTCCGGACACCCGATCTCGAGCCGCAACTCAGACACCCATCCTCACCGTATTCTCCTTGAACTAAGACCACGCAGGCCTCGTCCAATCACTCGTGGTAAGTCTTGGTGACTTCCAAATCTTCACAGACTTGGTCACTCGGCGATCCACAATTCCTCTTGGATGCTCTAGACCTTGAAGCCTAACCGTCTGGAAGAAGCACAGTCTTCAAAGGTAACAAGCGTCGGATCCACGCAGATCAATTTCTTGATGATGCTCAATCACTTTGGGTTTGTGGGGTTTGGTTTTGGGATTTTCATCACTTGATGATTTTCGCTCAAAGTCCTCGGAGGATGGGTTGCTCTCAAATGACAAGTGTCAAGTTCTCTCGAGCAGCCAACCAGCTAGTGGTTGTAGGGGCGGCTATTTATAGCCTAGGAGCAGCCCGACATGATAAGACATAAATGCCCTTCAATGATATGACCGTTAGGTGGATAAGATATTTTGGGACAGCCGTGCAAGAAGACAAGAATGGTCGGAAATTTGACTCTCAAATTCCTCGGGGCTATCATGTTCCTCATCAGTAGGCAATTCGCCTGGCGAATTCCTAAGTCTCGATCGAACAAAGTCATCGATGACTGGAAGAACTGCGTCTCACATCAAGAATTTGATGAACTATATGAGATTTCAATGGCTTCACTCAAGGGATTGGTAGGTGTAGGATTTTGAGTTGAGCATCACATGGAAATTTTTCCTTAGTATTTCCTCGACCCCCTTTAACAGTACGGTGTTTCCTATGACTCAAGAAAGAGATAATGAAACTACGAAAACAAAAGTCTTCACGCTTCATATTCCTCGAATGAATATCATGTCTTCAAGGTCACACCAATTTCTTCACTTTCAAAGTCTTCAGAAAGTCTTCAGAATGTCAAAGTCTTCAGTCGAAGAACTTCATTTTTAGGGGTCGACTTTCTCTGTAAATATCAAACTCCTCATAGACTTATAGACCTATGTACACTCACAAACGCATCAGTTACTTAACCTATAAGTCTTCAATACACCAAAATCACTAAGGGGCACTAGATGCACTTATAGGCCTTCGCCTAGTGCCTAGGCGGTGCTTAAGCTCCCTAGGCGTGAACTAGGCGGTAATATAGTTTTACTATCAGGGTGTATTTGTGAGTATTATGTGTGTGTCGATATTATTTTAGGGCATTAAATAAGTTAATTGCCAGCTACTGCCATTGGAATATGGCATGTTTGGCATATTAGTGCAATATGGCATGACTCCTTGCTTGGGTAGACAATTCCTTGCTTGCCCTGCCTAGACTTCCATTTATGCCTATGGCATGACTCCTTGCTTGGGTAGATAATTCCTTGCTTGCCCTGCCTAGACTTCCATTTATGCCCTAGGCGAGGCGTTTGGCCATCGCCTAGTGCCTAGGCGTGCCTAAGCGCCTCCTAGGCACTGCCTTTTCCAACAGAGGTGTGGGCACAATACATGGAGTTGGGATCGCGACATATATTTTTCGTAGTAACGGTAGAACTCAAGCTGCTGGAGTTTTTCGTATTCAGTGGATTTCAACCAGGCGTCCACCATGCGCGTATAGAAAGCTGTGAGAAGGTGTAGAAATAAAGAAAAAATGATAGATGCTTCTCTGAGCAAAGGGACTCCCTACTCAAGCATTAATTTCCTAGGCATGCTTCTTTCTGCTCAATGTTGCATGCACTTTGAGCATGTTGGCAACTCCACAGCTAGGTTGATAGCTCATCTTGCAATTTATGCTGACACATTGCCGCAAATAGAGGAGGCAATAGAGATCACTCAACATTAGACCATTTTGTGCAGTTCCACTGAAATCATCTTCATTGTCCTGAATGTGAAAAGATAGGAAAGCGCTGTACTCAAACACAAAACAGTAGCAGATATCAATAGATCTGCATGACAATACATGATCATATGGATGAAGGGGATACTGGCCTGTGTGAGGAAGATTATGCATAATTTTATAGGGGGTTAGTTAATTTCGACCTTGGGATCTCCTATGATGGCACGGAGGAAATTCTATGCAATCTATGAGCGCAATTCCTTTCGTGTAGCTGTAGAAAATTTGTCTGACTAACTGATGACCCACAAGTATATGGGGTCAATTGTAGCCTTTTCAATAAGTAAGAGTGTCGAGCCCAACAAAGAGCAGAAGGAAATGACAAGTGGTTTTCAGCAAGGTAATGTCTGCAAGTTCTAAAATTGTAAGTAGCGGAGTAGTTTGATAGCAAGATAAGTTGTAACAAAAGTGCAGCAAGGCAGCCCAATCCTTTTGAGGCAAAGGACATGCCAAAATGGTCTCTTATGATAAGCAAAGTATTCTTGAAGGTACACGGTAATTTCATCCAGTCACTTTCATCATGTTGGCTTAATTCGTGTTCGGTACTTTTATAATTTGATATGTGGGTGGACCGGTACTTAGGTGTTGTTCTTACTTGAACAAACCTCCTACTTATGACTAACCCTCTCGCAAGCATCCGCAACTACGAGAGAAGTATTAAGAATAAATTCTAACCATAGCATTAAACTTTTGGATCCAATCGGTCCCTTAAGGAATAACGCATAAACAGGGGTTTAAGCTTCTGTCACTCTCGCAACCCACCATCTAATAACTACTCAACAATGCATTCCCTTAGGCCTAAATATGGTGAAGTGTCATGTAGTCGACGTTCACATGACACCACTAAGAGAATGATGATGACCCACAAGTGTAGGGGATCTATTGTAGTCCTTTCGGTAAGTAAGAGTGTCAAACCCAACAAGGAGCAGAAGGAAATGACAAGCGGTTTCAGTAAGGTATTCTCTGCAAGCAATGAAATTATCGGTAACAGATAGTTTTGTGGCAAGGTAATTCATAACGGGTATCAAGTGCCAAAAGTAATAAGGTGCAGCAAGGTGGCCCAATCCTTTTTGTAGCAAAGGACAAGCCTAGACAAACTCTTATATAAATCAAAGCGCTCTTGAGGACACATGGGAATTATCATCAACCTAGTTTTCATCATGCTCATATGATTCGCGTTCGTTACTTTGATAATTTGATATGTGGGTGGACCGGTGCTTGGGTACTGCCCTTCCTTGGACAAGCATACCACTTATAATTAACCCCCCTCGCAAGCATCCGCAACTACGAAAGAAGAATTAAGGTAAACCTAACCATAGCATGAAACATATGGATCCAAATCAGCCCCTTCCGAAGCAACACATAAACTAGGGTTTAAGCTTCTGTCACTCTAGCAACCCATCATATACTTATTACTTCCCAATGCCTTCGCCTAGGCCCAAACAATGGTGAAGTGTCATGTAGTTAACGTTCACATAACACCACTAGAGGAGAGACAACATACATCTCATCAAAATATCGAACAAATACCAAATTCACATGACTACTTATAATAAGACTTCTCCCATGTCCTCAGGAACAAACGTAACTACTCACAAATCATATTCATGTTCAAAATCAGAATGGTATTAATATTCATAAAGGATCAGAACATATGATGTTCCACCGAATAAACTAACTAGCATCAACTACAAGGGGTAATCAACACTACTAGCAACCCACAAGTACCAATTTGAGGTTTTGAGACAAAGATCAGCTAGAAGAGATGAACTAGGGTTTGAGAACAGATGGTGCTAGTGAAGATGTTGATGGAGATTGACCCCCTCTCGATGAGAGGATCGATGGTGATGATGATGGTGATGATTTCCCCCTCCCAAAGGGATGTTTCCCCGGCAGAACAGCTCCGCCAGAGCCCTAGATTGGTTCCGCCGAGGTTCTGCCTCGAGATGGCTACGCTTTGTCCCAAAAGCTTCCTTATGACTTTTTCCAGGGCCAAAGACACCATATAGCAGAAGATGGGCATCGGGGGCCTGCCAGGTGGCCTACGAGGAAGGGGGGTGCGCCCTCCACCCTCGTGGACTGTGGGTGGCCCCCCTTTGGTGCTTTCTTCGCCCAATATTTTTAATATATTCCAAAACTGACTTTCGTGGAGTTTCAGGGAATTTGGAGTTGTGCATAATAGGTCTATAATATTTGCTCCTTTCTAGGCCAGAATTCCAGCTGCCGGCATTCTCCCTCTTCATGTAAACCTTGCAAAATAATAGAGAAAAGGCATAAGTATTGTGACATAATGTGTAGTAACAATTCATATTGCAATAAATATTGGTATAAAAGCATGATGCAAAATGGACTTATCAACTCCCCCAAGCTTAGACGTTGCTTGTCCTCAAGTGGAAGCCGATATCAAAAAATATGTCCACATGTTTAGAGATAGAGGTGTCGATAAAATAAAATACGGACATGAGGGCATCATGATCATTCTTAGAACAGCAATATATATATTGTCATATGATTTCTTATGCTTAAGTAACAATCTATTAACCATATAAAGTATGACTCGGAAACTTTATTGAAAACTAACAAACTATAATCTCAGCCATTGAAGCAGAGGGAAGCAGAGGTTGGCATGCGTTTGCCAAATGATAAAGTGTAAAAAGGAAAGGTGAAGATCACCATGACTCTTGTATAAGGGTAGATGGTAAAAATAAAAGATAGGCCCTTCGCAGATGGAAGCAGAGGTTGTCATGCGCTTTTATGGTTGGATGCACAAAATCTTAATGCAAAAGAACGTCATTTTATGTTGCACTTGTGATAGGAACCTTTATTACGCAGTACGTTGCTTTTATTTCTTCCATATCACAAGCTCATATAAAGCTCATTTTCTCCACACTAATAGATCATACATATTTAGAGAACATTTTTTATTGCTTGCAACAATGAAAACTTACTTGAAGGATCTTACTCAATCCATAGGTAGATATGGTGGACTCTCATGGCAAAACTGGGTTTAGGGATGTTTGGAAGCACGAGTAGTATCTCTACTTGGTGCGAAGAATTTGGCTAGCATGAGGGGGAAAGGCAAGCTCAACATGTTGCATGATCCATGACAATATAATTTATTTTGGATATAAGCAAACATAACTCATTACGTTGTCTTCCTTGTCCAACATCAACTTTTTAGCATGTCATATTTTAGTGAGTGCTCACAATCATAAAATATGTCCAAGATAGTATATTTATATGTGAAAACCTCTCTTTCTTTATTACTTCATGTTAATTGCAATGATGAACAAAACTATGTTTGTCAACTCTCAACAACTTTTATTCATCATACTCTATATATGTGAAGTCATTACTCTCCATAAGATCAATATGATCTTTTTATTTCTTTCTGTTCTTTCTTTTTCTTTTTCTTCCGTCAAGATCATAGCAAGAAAGCAAAGCCCTCGACTCAAAACTAATCTTTATTATATATAGCTCACTGACTCGATTACATAGATAGGGATCAACACAAAGATCAAAGCTAGATCAAACTAAAACTTTATGCTACTAGATCAAGATATAACCAAAAGGATTAAACTAAGAAAAACGGTAAAGATTGAAGTGTGATGGTGACAGGGGTGGGCCCAGAAATTCAAGAATGTGTATTCAAAATTTGGAATTTTTTTAAAGTCTATGGCCTTCCTTTTGGGCGTATAATCAATTACAGAAGCATATTGTACTGGTTCTAAAATATATAAAAGACCCTCAACACCGGCTGTTACAACAGGAAGGACGAGCACCAATTTGAGAAGTTTGTAAACAACATCATACCAAAGATCCCTCCCTATTCTAACAAGCATCATAAACAACTCTGCTAGACAAAATGGAACAGGGGATTAGGGATTCGGAGATGTATTCTGGGGCGGTGTTGCTAGTTCGTGTACCTAGCTCTGATCGATGGATTTTTTCTGGCTGATGATGGATGTGTGCGAGTGACTTGGGCCAATGGGCCATGTCATGCTAATGAGGAGAAATAGACAATGGCATGCCTTTCTTTTTGGGCTAAAAAGCTTAACTTGCATGCTCTGAAGTGTCAATATTGTTTTTCCTTATATAACACACCATATAGACTATATATACCTAGTTTTTTCATAGAAATAATGGGTATTCAAGTGAATACCCTTGAATTGAGGTGGGCCCACTCTTGGATGGTGATACAATACCGGGGTACCTCCCCCAATCTTGGGAGTTGCCAAGGGGAGTGCCCTTACCCATGTGTTTTCTCTGTCTTCGGTGGTGGTGATGATGGAGTTGTTGATGACGGGGTGTCGCACATCGATCGTAGGAGATCCTCCAACTTGCGGATAATGCCCTTGAGTGCAGTGATATGCTCTTGCAACAAAATATTTTCACGTGTGAGATACTTGTTTTGTATGCGAACTAGCTCAATCATCTTGAAGGCTTCAATTTCAGTAGGGGTGAGATGATTGTAGTAAGGTTGAAAGAAGTCTTCTTCTTCTATTGCCGGGACTTGCTCCTCTGCGGCATCCTTGATCTTGTTACCTTCCTTGATTTCCCCGATTCTTCTCGCTTCATCTCTATCTTCATTAGCCAAGCATCATCGTCCACGTTGTTGGAGGAGGGGCACGACATGATGCCTGACCTTGAGAAACCCTAGCAAAAAATAGCTCAAAACAAAAACAGAGGATTTTGTCGTGGTATGGTGGTCAAAACCTTCGGGGGATTATATAATGAATTTTTACCGACCAAAAGAAGTATCGGTGCAAGAAAACAGAGTCCGGAGGACACACAAGGTGTCCACGAGGCAAGGGGCGCGCCCAGGGGGTAGGGCGCGCCCTCCACCCTCGTGGATGCCTCATGTCCCTTTCGGACTACTTCTTATTTTCCTATTTTTTAATATTCCAGAACGGAGAAAAACTGCTATTTGAGAAGTTTTGGAGTCGGTTTACGTACCGTACCACACATCTATTCCTTTTCGGAGTCTGAAACATTCTGGAAAGTGTCCCTTATGTACTCTTCTGGGGTTACGGTGTCGATAACATTGGTTTCAACATTTATGGGACTACCTGAGATATAATGTTTGATTCTTTGACCGTTCACCACCTTCGGATTTGTGCCATCGGCATTGTTGATTTTTATGGCACCGGAACGATTGACCTCCTCGATAATGTAAGGACCTTCCCATTTATAGAGAAGTTTTCCTGCAAAAAATCTTAAACGAGAGTTGTATAGCAAAACATAATCACCTACATTAAAGTCACACTTTTGTATTCTTTCGTCATGCCACCTTTTAACTTTTTCTTTAAATTTTTTGGCATTCTCATAGGCCTGGGTTCTACATTCATCAAGTGAGCTAATGTCAAATAGCCTCTTCTCACCGGCAAGTTTAAAATCATAATTGAGCTCTTTAATAGCCCAATATGCCTTGTGTTCTATTTCGAGAGGTAAGTAACATGCTTTTCCATAGACCATTTTATACGGAGACATACCCATAGGATTCTTATATGAAGTTCTATAGGCCCATAATGCATCATAAAGTTTCTTGGACCAATTCTTTTTAGATCTATTAACAGTCTTTTGCAAAATTAATTTAACCTCTCTATTACTCAATTCTACTTGACCACTAGACTGTGGATGGTATGGAGATGCAACTCTATGGTTAACATCATACTTAGCAAGCATTTTACGAAAAGAACCATGAATAAAATGTGAACCACCATCAGCCATTAAGTATCTAGGGACTCCAAACCTCGGAAAAATAACTTCCTTAAGCATATTAATAGAAGTGTTATGATCAGCACTACTAGTTGGAATAGCTTCTACCCACTTAGTAACGTAATCAATAGCAACTAAAATATATGTATACCCATTATAGGAAGGAAAAGGTCCCATATAATCAAAGCCCCAAACATCAAATGGTTCAATAACAAGTGAATAGTTCATAGGCATGTATTCACGTCTACTAATATTACCAATTCTTTGACATTCATCGCAAGACAAAAAAAATTACGACATCTTTAAAGAGAGTACACCAATAAAAACCAGATTGCAATACCTTATGTGCAGTTCTATCTCCAGTGTGGTGTCCTCCATAAGCCACGGAGTGACACTTGCGTAGGATCTGTTCCTGTTCATGCTCAGGTACACAACGTCTAATAACACCATCTACTCCTTCTTTATAAAGGTGTCGATCATCCCAAAAGTAATGTCTTAAATCATAGAAAAACTTCTTCTTTTGCTCGTATGTGAAACTAGGCGGTATAAATTTAGCAACAATGTAATTAGCATAATCAGCATACCATGGAGTAGTACGAGAAGCATTTATGAAAGCTAATTGTTCATCAGGAAAGCTATCATGAGTAGGTAGTGGGTCATCAAGAACATTCTCTAACCTAGACAAGTTGTCTGCAACGGGGTTCTCAGCTCCCTTTCTATCAATAATATGCAAATCAAATTCTTGTAACAAGAGAACCCATCTAATAAGTCTAGGTTTAGCATCTTTCTTTTCCATAAGGTATTTAATAGCAGCATGATCAGTGTGAATAGTAACTTTGGAATCAACAATATAAGGTCTAAACTTATCACAAGCAAACACAACTGCTAAAAATTCTTTTTCAGTAGTACCATAATTTCTCTGGGCCCTGTCTAGATTTTTACTAGCAAATTGGATAACATTCAATTTCTTATCAACTCTTTGCCGTAGAACAGCACCTACAGCATAATCACTAGTATCACACATAATTTCAAAGGGTAAATTCCAATCAGGTGGCTGAACAGTAGGTGCAGAAATCAAGGCTTTCTTAAGTATTTCAAATGCTTCTACACAATCATCATCAAAGACAAAAGGAACATCTTTTTGTAAGTGGTTGGTCAGAGGCCTAGAAATTTTTGAGAAGTCTTTAATGAACCTCCTATAGAAACCGGCATGACCAAGGAAACTTCTTATACCTTTGATGTCCTTAGGACACGACATCTTTTCAATAGCATCAACTTTAGCTTTATCAACTCCAATACCTCTTTCAGAAATTTTATGCCCCAAGACAATACCTTCATTAACCATAAAGTGGCACTTCTCCCAATTAAAGACAAGATTAGTTTCTTCACATCTCTGCAAGACTCGATCAAGGTTGCTTAAGCAATCATCAAAAGAAGTTCCATACACGAAGAAATCATCCATGAAAACCTCAACAATCTTTTCACAAAAGTCAGAGAATATAGCAGTTATACATCTTTGAAAGGTAGTAGGTGCATTACATAAACCAAAAGGCATACGTCTATAAGCAAAGGTATCGAAAGGGCAAGTAAAGTTGGTCTTATCTTGATCCTCTTTTGACACGGGTATTTGAGAGAAACCAGAATAACCATCTAGAAAGCAAAAATGTGTATGTTTGGGCAGTCTTTCTAGCATTTGATCAATAAAACATAGAGGGTAATGATCTTTTCTAGTAGCTTTATTTAATTTGCAAAAATAAATTACCATTCTATAACATGTAACAATTCTTTGTGGGATCATATCATCCTTATCATTGGGAACAACAGTACTACCTCCCTTCTTAGGGAGACAATGGACATGACTTACCCACTGACTATCAGCAACGGGATAAATTGTACCTACGTCCAGAAGCTTTACTATTTCATTCCTTACCACGTCTTTCATATTAGGATTTAGCCATCGTTGATGATCAACAACTGGTTTAGCATCTTTTTCCAGTTTTATTTTGTGCTGGCATAGAGTGGGACTAATGCCCTTAAGATCATCAAGAGTATATCCAATAGCAGCACGGTGCTTCTTTAGAGTTTTCAATAATTTCTCTTCTTCATGCTCTGAAAGGTTAGCACTAATAATAATAGGATATATCTTCTTTTCATCAAGATAAGCATATTTAAGAGTATTAGGTAAAGGTTTAAGCTCAAACACAGGATCACCCTTGGGTGGAGGAGGATCCCCTAGGATTTCAACAGGTAAGTTGTGTTGCAAAATAGGTCCCTGTTTAAAGAATACTTCATCTATTTCCCTTCTTTCATTCATAAACATATCATTTTCATGGTCTAGCAAATATTATTCTAAAGGATCATTAGGAGGCACAACAATAGAAGCAAGACCAATAATTTCATCTTTACTAGGCAATTCTTTATCATGGGGTTGTCTATGAAATTTAGCAAAATTAAAGTCATGAGACATATCCCCTAAACCAACTATAACAATATCCTTTTCGCAGTCTATCCTAGCATTAACAGTGTTCAAGAAGGGCCTACCAAATATAATGGGACAAAAGTCATCTTGTGGGGAACCAAGAACAAGAAAATCAGTAGGATATTTAACTTCCCCACACAAGACTTCAACATCTCTAACAATCCCAATTGGTGAAATAGTATCTCTATTGGCAAGTTTAATAGTAACATCAATACCTGCTATTTCAGCTGGTGTGATATCATGCGTAATTACTTCGTATAAGGAATGAGGTATTGCACTCGCGCTAGCACCCATATCACATAAGCCATGATAACAATGATCTCCTATTTTAACAGAAACAACAGGCATGCCAACAACAGGTCTATATTTATTTTTAGTATCGGTCGAGCAATTCTAGCGGCTTCATCACAAAAGTAAATAACATGCCCATCAATGTTGTTGACCAAGAGATCTTTAACCATAGCAATACTAGGTTCAACTTTAATTTGCTCAGGGGGTGTAGGTGCTCTAACATTACTCTTACGAACCACAATTGAAGCTTTAGCATGATCCTTTATTCTAACAGGGAAAGGTGGTTTCTCAATATAAGCAGTAGGAACAATAGGATCGACATTATAAGTAACAGTATTTTCTTTAACTTTAATAGGTTCTATTACTTTTACTTCAATGGTAGGATGATATTTAAACCACTTCTCCTTAGGGAGATCAACATGAGTAGCAAATGATTCACAGAAAGAAGCTACTATTTCAGAGTCAAGTCCATATTTAGTGCTAAATTCATGAAAAGCATCGGTATCCATAAAAGATTTAACACAATCAAACTTAGGTGTTATACCTGACTCCTTACCTTCGTCGAGCTCCCAATCTTCAGAGTTGTGTTTAACTCTTTCCAATAAATCCCATTTGAATTAAATATTCTTCATCATAAAAGAACCAGTACAAGAATTATCGAGCATGGAGCGATTATTGAGAGAAAGCCGAGCATAAATTTTTTGAATAATAATTTCTCTTGAGAGCTCATGATTGGGGCATCAATATAACATTGACTTAATCCTTACCCAATCTTGAGTGATACTTTCTCCTTCGCGAGGCCAAAAATTATATATATAATTATGATCACGATAACCAAATGCATAGGACAAAATTTCTGATGAAATTCCAATTTCAATCGGTTGTAGTTCCATGATCCAATATCATCACATTGCCTAAGCCATGTCAATGCCTTTCCCTTCAAAAATAAACGGAAGACCTTCTTCTTGATAACATCCTCGGGCATACCTGCAAGCTTAAATAATCCACAAACTTCATCCACATAGATTAGTTGCATATCGGGATGTAATGTTCCATCTCCTGTAAAAGGATTAGCTAGCAGTTTCTCTATCATACGCGAAGGAATTTCAAAGTGAACATTTTCAGTAGGTTCAGTAGGTTGAGGAGCAACTATTTGCTCTTATGGTCGGGGTGAAGATACCCTGAACAAGCCCCTCAAAGGATTATTTTCCATAGTAACAAGTGACAGTAAATTTCAGCACACTATATAAATGTTCCTTTACCAAATTCCACCTACAAAAGGCGCTTCACTCCCCGGCAACGGCGCCAGAAAATAGTCTTGATTACCCACAAGTATAGGGGATCTATCATAGTCCTTTTGATAAGTAAGAGTGTCGAACCCAACGAGGAGCAGAAGGAAAGACAAGCGGTTTTCAGTAAGGTATTCTCTACAAGCACTGAAATTATCGGTAACAGATAGTTTTGTGATAAGGTAATTCGTAATGGGTATCAAGTAACAAAAGTAATAAGGTGCAGCAAGGTGTCCCAATCCTTTTTGTAGCAAAGGACAAGCCTGGACAAACTCTTATATAAATCAAAGCGCTCCCGAGGACACATGGGAATTATCGTCAAGTTAGTTTTCATCATGCTCATATGATTCACGTTCGTTACTTTGATAATTTGATATGTGGGTGGACCAGTGCTTGGGTACTGCCCTTCCTTGGACAGGCATCCCACTTATGATTAACCCCCTTTGCAAGTATCCGCAACTATGAAAGAAGAATTAAGGTAAACCTAACCATAGCATGAAACATATGGATCCAAATCATCCCCTTACGAAACAACACATAAACTAGGGTTTAAGCTTCTGTCACTCTAGCAACCCATCATCTACTTATTAATGCCCAATGCCTTCCCTTAGTCCCAAACAATGGTGAAGTGTCATGTAGTTGATGTTCACATAACACCACTAGAGGAGAGACAACATATATCTCATCGAAATATCGAACGAGAAATTCACATGACTACTTATACACTACTAGGGAAAACCCTAGCAGTAGCGCGTGTTTAATGCCTATCAGTAGCGCGGGGAATCACGCTACTAGTAAGGCGCTACAGCTAAAGGTTAGCAGTAGCGTGGGTTGGACCACGCTACTGCTATATCGACTTAGTAGTAGCACTTTATACAATGAGGGCTACTGGTAATTAGTAGTAGCGCTTCTCCGAGCACGCGCTACTACTATTATTCTGTATTTCTTTTTTATTTCATGTTGTATTCATACACCTTTATACAAGTTTTCATACTGTAGCAATTTAGAGATTGTTTTTACATCATAATGAGTTATTACATCACTGGGAGAAAGAACCATGGACTAGTTTCAAATGGATGGACATCCACTTGAAACTATTCTGCGGTTCTTTCACCCAATTATATAATAAATATCATCATCATCATCATCATCATAACATTAACAACTTATCATCATAATACATCATTGTCATATAACACCTCCTCATGATCATTGTTTTCATCAATGAGACATCACATACAAGTTGGTCACTAGTCATAATCACAACTACTCCTCATCATCAACTCTCATAAACATATTGCACCTCATAGGACCTATTACATTCTCTTAGGACCTACTATATTCTCTTAGGTAAAATAGCATACAACAACATAGCCCCTGACTCTCCATTATGGAGAGTGGAGATTATCCTGTCTCCAATTCTTGCCTTTCGCACAATGTTGCTTCCAAGAACCTCCTTACGACTGTCCATACATTTTTGTTCCATTCTTTGTTATCATGTCTTCACCGGTTTTAGAAATCCGGTATGGACATGTCAGATTCGTAGGAAGACCTGGTTGTATGTTCAAAACATCAAGGCGACCATTCTGATACATCAAATGAGGCACACAATCCATCGGGATTTTCTGTTGAAAAACATAGTAATAACTTCATAGTTAGCAATGTAGTTCAGTTTTAGAAGTATGCAAAAGATGCACGGATGTCGTAAAAGTAAAAAATCTCATCAAGGCATCTCCATGGAAGTTATCATGGTTCAAAACGTGCACTAGTGGCACGTATTGACCATAATGTGGAGGAGTTCGATAATAGGCATTGTAATTCTCAATTTCAGTACAATATGCGACCAGATGATTTTTCTCCTGATAAGTTAACTCAGAGCCATCGGTGTAGTAGGTTCTGTCTACCATCTTCCGCACATTCTTTGAAGAATGAAAATAAGCTATCAATGGAAATAAGCTGTCAACTATTTAGAAATAAACAATGTAAATTACTTAATAACTATGTTTGACAAACTCATATAGCGGTAGAATTGGAAGCGTATCAACAAGGACCCAAATGTCCAAATTGTCTTTTGATGTCAGGACCACCAAGATCCATGGTGACAAACATACCCTCTTGAAAATCATACATCTTGCAAAGTGCTTCCCAACCCGGGCAACCAAAATGGGATACGCTCTTAGAATTGTATAGATTTACCTCAAAATCCATACCATGATGGGTCCTTAGGTTAATTTTCTATGACAGGCTGGTTTTTGCCATCTTTTCCTTTTCTGAATTTCATTTGGTTTTGATTTGAAATTTGGAGTTTGAATCACTTCAGTTGGACTTAAACACTTGGGCATCACCTTGGCTTTCACCCAAGTGACTCATTTCTCTCCCTAGCCATCATTTCTTCTCTGGTCTACCTCAAAATAATATCATGAATATTTTTCTTAAATGAGAAATATTCATTTTCCTCTCTAAAACCCTAACCAGAAACTTGTGCTCCAAAGCAACCCCAATTTTTCTTGCCCTCAAAAATCTGAGAAAATTCACAAAATCCTTTGAACCCTAGGGCACCTCCATGAGCAAAAATATTGCATCCCTTTTTGGAATATTTTTGCTATAGAAAATATTTTCTATTCTGGACAGAAATGGTAGTTTCTACAACAACTACCATTTTACTTGCTCCAATGTTGCTACATTTTCTTGCGCATCACTACCCTCCTAGATGATTGCTAACCCCCAAAGCAGAGCTCCCAACTCCTAGCCGTTTAACCCCAGTAAGCTCTCAAAGTTACTGACAAGGAACTTACCATGAAGTAAAACTCCAGCTAACAGCACCTGAGCTCGACTCAAAGCCTTATCCCTAACCTAAGCCCTAAGGACTACATGCCACACATGAAAATTGGGGCCAGCCGTGGCTCTATGCTGTAGTGCATGCGGTGACCACGTGTGTGCATGATGCCAGCATGCTTGTCGCCGCGCTCTGAGTGCCGCCGAGCGCTCTGTTTGGCGCGTGCTCGCTTCCCCGCCTGCTTAACCTCGCCAAACCTCGGCACCATCATCGTATCGACTCCATTAACTCCCTCCTGGCGCTCACCGACGCCGGAGCTCGTCGCAGCGAGCACGGGCACGGTCCGGCCAACCCAACAGTGCGATGCGCACTGTGTTCATTGCCACCCACTCATTCATGATCTCGTCTCCTTCCGCTCACAGTGCCCTCGTGAGCTGCGTCACCTCCCCCCTCGCTCACTGATGCCGTTCGTCGCCGGGTGCAGTGTCCAGGTGTCCTCCATGAAGCCCGAACCCCTCACCTCGCTCGGCTATAAATCAAGCCCTCCCCAACCCTCTCACTACTAGGGAAAACCTTATACGCAGAATGTTACAAGTAGTGCTGTACAAAAATCATACGCTATCGCTTTTTAGTAGCAGCGGCGTAAATTAACCGCTGCTATCTTGCTATGACTTTAGCGATGAGCGTGATTAGCAAAAAGCGCCATCGCTATGTTTGAATGGGCGCACATGGCTAGCCCAACCTAGCAATAGCGCGATATCGCCCAGCTATCTTGCTACTCTCCTTAGCTGTGGCGCTTATGTAAGGCGCCATCGCTAATGGAAATAAAATAAAGTGAAAAACAAGTAGAAAAGTAAATGAAAATGAAAGAAATAGGAAAAGGAGAAAGGAAAAAAATAAAATGTAAAGAAAAATAAAAGAAAAAGGGAAAAAGGAGAAAGGAATATCAGTAGCACGTTTCCAAAAACGCGATGTAGCTAACTTAGCTATAGCGCGTTTTCGGAAACGCGCTACCATTACGTTTCACTTAAACAACAGTTTCCCCCACCCCCCCCCCCGCCCCCTGGCCGCCACACTTCTTCCCCAAATCCCTCGCCCTCGCCGCCGTCTCCCCAATTCGCCGTCGCCCCACTTCGCCGCCGTCTCCTGCGGGCGTGGATGCCCGCAACCTCACCGTCTCCCCCCCGAGGCCGTCGTCATCCTCACCGCCGCCGCCCGAGGCCGCCCTCAGCCTCACTGCCGCCGCCCGATCGAGGTCGTCCTCAACATCACCGTCTGTGCCCTCCACCTCACCACCGCCCGAGCCCTCCCAGGACCGCCGTTGCCCGTGCTCGAGCCCGCCCTCTCCGCCCCTGCCTCCGTCACCGAGCACCTCACCGCCACCGTCTCTCCCCTCTCTATAAGTCCCCCGCCCCTCCCCCCCCACTCCTCTCTCTCTGAATTTTAGAGAAAAAATTAGTAGAGCAAAAGTTTGTTTATAGCAAAAAATTTAGTTTAGAGCAAAGGGATGTTAAGTAGTATATGTTAGAGCAAAAATTAGTTTAGAGCAAAAAATTTGGTTTACAACAAAAGTTATTTAGGGCGGTAGGGTTTAATTAGGGTAGATGTTGCTTGTATAGTATATAGTGATACTAGTAGATGTTAATTAGGTTATGGCAATAGTGGTACTAGTAGATGTTAATTAGATGTTTTTCAGTTAGGGCACTAGAGTTTTGCTAGGTTAATTAGGTTAGTAGTGCTGCTAGTAGTAGTGGTACAATAGGTTAATTATGTGATGTTAAATGAATAACCTAAATGAATGAAATTATTAGTTAACTGAATTTTTTTCCTTGCATCATTATAGAGCACTAAAGTTAACTGAATTTTTTTCTATTAGTAGTTAAATGAATTTTCTTCTACATTTTGTTTTTGAATTAGCTTGTGAAATTTGGACATGTGGTTGCTCGTGTATATTTGGACATGTGTTGCAGTGTCGAAGAGGGATATTTGAACACTGTTTCCGTGGAATGATGCTGAGTGGCCTATGTTTTGCCGAATGTTGATTCATTTACATTCGGCAAATCTCGTGTTCTCGATTTGTCCACTTTTTAGCAAAGGTCATGCGAAATTTTCCGTGAATTTCGGCATGACTTGTGCTACAAACTAGGACATATCGAGTGCCCGGATTTGCCGCACTGTGAAGGAGTCAACATTCCTGCAAAACAATAGTCCTTTTTATGTCATTATTCATTTTATTAGGTTTAGAATTAATTGACTAGATTTAATCATAAGAAACATGGCTAGCAACGATGAAGGACAGGGTTACGGTGATTATGACGACGCTCACCGGCGGCGCATTTAATTTTTAGCCTTACTGACGATCAACAGATGTTGTTGCTGAGCCCACTGGTGGCATCGGGGACTGAGACCGACACGCAGACCGGTGCTGAGACCGACACGCAGACCGTTGCTGAAACTGAGACCGGCGCTGAGATTCAGACCGGCATCGAGACCGGCGCTGAGACCGGTGCTGCCTCGGGGAGCGGAGCCGGTGTAGAACCGAAAGCAAAGAGGCAACGGCTTCCTAACAAACTCAGGACTACTAGACTGGTGGTCACGGAGGTGGATGACGACAATTTTGAGCCAAAGGCGCCCGAGGAAGCGCGCGCGTGCTACGACAATCAAATAGGCTGCATCATACAGACAACCGCCACAATCAACAATGAGAAACTAAAGAAGATAGAAAATATGAGGAGCTCCCTCCTAAAGAAGTTTCACCAGATATTCTTGTTCCCGGGCCGGAATGAGAAGGATTATGAAGATCCAGACAAGGACCCGGCAATGAAGAAGATAAACAAACACGCCATGACCAAGTTTAGCGACGCGTTGGCCGCCTGGAAAAATCGAGTGAAAGCAAAGATCAACGACGGGGAACCCTACTCCGAGATTGTAAAGGATAATCCGACAATTACGAAGAGCAGTTTCAAATATTCAAGGAGGCTTGCGAGGCCGAAGCTGCCAAAAAAAGTCTAAGTACATGAAGGGGCTTCAAAAGAGGAACATTGGGAGCCACCACCTCGGAAGCCGTGGTTACGGCGGAAAGAGGTCCAAATGGGCCAAGGAGGACGCGGAAGCCGTGAGTCTGGGCATCCAGACCCCTTGGCGGATTTTCACGGTCCCGCAGGAGCGTGACGTCCTGAGGGCCCGGCACCATTGGGACCAAGTGAAGAAGGTTTACGAGACAACACCGGTCATTACGGAGTTCATGAGACTGCTGGTAATTTTAGTTCCTGATCAATTCGACTGCACACGTTAGTCATATTTGTAAATGATCCTTGTGCCTTTTCTAGAGAGAGCAGCACCGGATTGCGGGTCGAAAGCGACTCGCCGTCTGAGGCATTGGCGAGGCCCAAGTGGGACACTCCATTTAACCGGGCGTTGAACATATTGAAACAGCAACCGGTGGATACTCGACCGTCGTATGGACGCGTGCACGGTGTCGGAGACGGCGCCACATGGAAGAAGTACTACCGTGAGACCACGGAGGAGAGAAAGGAAAGACGGAGGTTAACTGAAGAAAGCATCGACAAGAAGGTTGAGATTGCGGTTGAGAAGAAATCATCTCGATAACATCGAATAACGGTAGCTGCCGCAAAACAAAGCGAAAAGTGCAGATATATCTACTTCCTTGGTGACGGGCGCTTACACTTGGACAAGGCAAAATCCAAAAAAAAATGCAGAGGACTTTCCTTGCCGACTTCTTGGGAGCACTGCTGCTCAAGACCGCTCCCGTACCAGCTCCCGCACCAGCTCCCGCACCGCTCCCCGTACTGCTCCCGCACCGCTCCCTTTGCTCCTCCCACGGCTCCCACACCGGACGTGCTCGGTGGTGCCTCCTCTTTAGGCTGAGCTCGACGCCCTCACGGTATCTGGCACACCGCCCCTTCAATATAAATGTATAATCTCCCGCTTTCATTGCCTTTCGGATGTCTCACGTCGCAGATCGTTCTTTGCAGGCCGACGAAACCCGTGCACCATATTGTACACCATCGGCGAATAGAAGGTGGACGTGGGGAAGGGGACGATAATGAAGCCGAAGGAACCATTGTTCCACAGCCGGTCGATCCCCTCGAACGTCTTCAAGGTTTCCGTGGCCAGTGTCAAACCGGGCCACGAGAATTTGCCTCCTCTAATACTAGTGGGGGATGATGATGAGACCTCGCGGCGGCTTGGTGATAGTTGCAATGGGTGGGTCCTATGGTGGCCAAAGAGTCTGCTTCGTCTGGAGGCGGCCGGGAGCACACCCACAAGCACGCAGCCTCAGCAAGGTATGAACATCAACACCCCACCTACCCAATTAGCGTCGGGTGTCGGGTTGGGTGATAGCGGACGTGATAAGCAGGTGGCTCCATTAGTCGCTGATGACGTCGCCATGGATGAGGATGAGGATGACGATGGCGCTGAACAGTATGTCTATACTGGCGCCTCCTCAGGGTTTGAGCGTCATGAGTTGGTGCCTGAATTATCGTCTCAATGTATTATTGACGACCATCCGGTGGTAAAGAAGTCTAGGAAGAGAGCGAGGAAAGGCAAAAAAGCTAATTCTATGATCCAGCCGCCTCAGCAGCCTCGGCTTCAGTACCGTGTAGATATCCCCGATGCAGATAAATGGCATATCCCCGGTCAACCAATCCTACATGAAACAGCGCTACGGGCCAGATTCGGCAATCTAAGGAGAGTGCTGCGGGTAGAGAAAGGCCTCATCGCCTCGAAAGATCCAGGATACCCACTCTACGTGGTTAACGTTCCGCGGCAAATGTCGTACGTCCACGGCTTCCCCGCGGATAAGTTCTTCCTCCGATTTGATTACATATTCGACATGTTTCACGTGAAGAAGCTGGATTTTACGTTTGTCCGCCTTTATGCCTTGAACATGAACTACATCATTGGGGTTGAGCAGATACGTCATATCTGTGTCGCTGACCCGTACTACATGCGCGAGGGCTTCTTGGGAGTCTGTGCAGAGCATTGTGAATACGCGAGGGATTACATCATCAGTTTCATGCTCGCCAATAAGGACAAGGAGGCGATTCTCGTGCCTTATCATCCCGTGTAAGTCATCCGCACTGCTATCCTTCCTTCAATTTCAATAATTCATTTGCACGGTGGAGGCTAATTAATTTGAGGTGTACTTATTTTTATGCTGGCGGCGGCGCGCCCTCATCATCCTCTACCCCGATTCTCCCACGCTCTTTACTTGGACTCGTCGAAGAACATTCACAAAAAGGATTACGCCCACATCAAAGATGTTCTCGACAGTGCTATGTTTTACTACCAAGCAATGAGTGGAGAGGTTAGGGACAAGAAGATAAGGGGCGGCAGGGCCGCCTTCAGCCATAAGACCGACTTCTGCTGCATCCAAAGAACCGAACGATTCTCTTAATGATGGATTCTATGTCCTACACCACATGCTTTGAGTACAGACGGGATGACCGAACCTTCACATGGCACCTAGATCTGGCGATGCCCATATTCGCAATGGGCAAAGGACATAGGAGATATCGAGGATCATCGACTTGAGCTGAGTTCTATAACATCCAGCGAACTTGCCCAAATCATCATGAATGAGGTCGTCGGAAAAACAGGATGTTCCATGCGAGAAGGACAAATGTCACGGAAGATGTCCGAACATGGATAGCCTCTCGGTGTCTCGACATGAAGCCTTTCACTAAGCTCGATGACTATCTCCCGACATGGATGGATGGCACGACATGATGGAGTGATTGTCGATATATGACAATGTGTCCGCTTAGTCCATACTTTCTTTTATGACAAAACTTTGAGTTATGCACGGTGAAACTTTATTTGTGATGTAATTAAACCGTCCTCCTCCTCGACTAGCGAAAATCACTCTATTTAGGTCATTTTGGGTACGATGAACTTTGTTATTTATGCTTATGATATGTTGTTTCTATTTTTGCCAAGTCTGTCTCTTTCTGTTTCTCAACTATATATGTTGCATATCATCGACTCATGTGACGATGCAGGTGCATAGATCAAAGATGGCGAAGAAGTGCTACGCTAGGAGTATATATACAACAAGTGGCCGGAGTGTCAGGCCCAGGTGTACCGGTTTTCGGTTTCCGAGCGACACACAGTACTTAGTTTAGGTTCACGCTAATGCGAGAGAGGGATACGAACTCATGTACTCAAAGTGATAGCTATTCTTGCGTATATCATTGTTTAGATGGATGACGATGTATTTGCAAGTAATCGAGACTTGTATCGCTATTTTCAAGATTGATGACGAGAGACCACTTTGTGTTGGATGATGATTATGATGATGACATGATTTGATGAGACTAATTGTATGTATATGCTATGATTACATTTGTATGTGGATCATATGCTAAAGATTATTGTATAAAGCCTATTCAAATACAAAACAAATAAAAAAATATGCAGGAAAAAAACTAATAAAACTAGTAGTAGCGAGGGGGGAAATTTGGCCGTAGCGCCGACTTACCAGTAGCGCTTCCCGCTAAACAGCGCTACAGATAATATCAGTAGCGCCCTTTTCCAAAGAGCGCTACAGCTATTCATCTGTAGCAGTAGCGTGGGTCAACAGGCACTACTGCTATACGTTAGCTGTAGCGCCTTATTAGTAGCGCCGGTACCCGCGCTACTGAGAAGGCCAAAACCCGCGCTGCTGCTAGGCTTTTCCCTAGTACTGTCTCGAGCCTCACCAGCTCCACTCACACGCTCCACAAGCCAGTAGGAAGCCGTAGCCCGGTCGGGCAAGCCTCGGGCCGCCGTCCCCGAGCTCGAGCTCGTCGGCGATCCCCTGTGTCCGTCGCCACCGCTCCAGCCCCTCCCAAGCTCAGGCGACTCTTCCAGAGCCTCCATCGTGATTCAGTGGTGTCGTCCGACTCGGTTGGAGCCACTGGGGCAGCCCCTCATAGCCGTCATCCCCAACTCCAGCGACCACGGCTCTCTGCCGCCGATGGAGAGGCTCATTCTGTCGCCGTCCAACCACCCCTAGCTGTCTACGGGTACGGGTAGGTGCGCCTCCCTCTTATCCTTTGATCCATCCCTCTAGATCGGGCCAAGATGCCCTCCTCGCCGGTGTGTGCTCCAGCGAAGTTGCGCCTTGCCCTGTTTCTCTCTCCCCTCCCTCTCACCTGACTAGCGGGGTCCGTTGTCAGCCACTCTAGCTGCGCTTGAAGCGGTATGAGTGGAGGCACCCCGCGGGGCTTACGCCTTCGACGTCACCCCCCTGTTCTCTTTATTTAAATTCAATTCAAATATTTCTAGAGAACTTCGAACAGCCATACCTTTTTTACCATAAGTCCAAATGAATTGATTCTTTTTGCATTTTGCTCTGTATGAAAATCTCTAGCAGCACACAAAAGATGAGATTTTCTCTGCTGCCTAGATTTTCTGGTGAATTTCAGAGTGTTTCTTGATGTTATCTTTTTGTGTTTTTAATTGATTTCAGAAGGTGAAGCTTGTCTTGAGGATCACCAGGAGGAGTGTGAACCACATCTGCACTAAGGCAAGCCACAACAACATTTTCATGGTGCCATTGCAATATTTGTGATTTATTTTCAACTTGAATGAATAATTTAGTTCATGCATTTAAATCACCAAAATAAATAGCTATTTTCATTATGTTGAAAGCTTCATTATGTTGACATGTTGGTTTATAGTAAGTTAAAGTTAACTAAGTTAGTTTAAGTCATTATAAGTTATCCTAGATCATGAAGAAATAATTTGCTTATGAAAAATAACTAGCATGGATAATATTTTCTTGGGTAAGAAAATAATTATGCTAAGATATTGCCATGGTTAGTTTGCTAAATAATCATGACCAGAATAATGCTATGAGTTTCTGGTATGTTTTGTTAGTGCTTGGTATAGTTGACCCGATATGGTTCTTATGATTAGTGATGCATGTTACATGAGTGCATTTGCATGGCATATCATGAAAACCAATTATTTTTACTTAAGTTGAACCTGATAATAACTCAACTTGAACATATCATTGATCGGGTCATGGTGCCACTGAATTGAGTTTTTCCCAGTGCAACCACATTTGCCTTTATGGGAAGGCCTTTATTCAGTCCGTTGTCATGCCTCTGGTCGGTGCCTCCGTAGTTTATGGGCGTGCGGTACCCTGGCCTAGTAAGCAGATATAACCTTGTGTGCCCGGTGATGTTGTTATGGTACCTTGTCCCCGTTTGGGACCGTTTATGTTTTGCCACAACGGTGGTCCTTGGTGTCTTTGGTAGACACGGGGCCACCCATGACTTAGCCTAGTGGGGAGTTAGTCGGAGTGGCCGGGAGAGTGTCATGGCAATGGAGGGGTTCTGTTGGAATGTCGTTGGTCCACCCGAATGGGAGTGCGAGGCCATGGGTTCCTTGGTGTGGGTACAGTGTGCTACCTCTGCAGAGTGTATTTAATCTATCAATAGCCGAGTCCACGGTTACGGACACGCTCTAAAGTAGGTCGCACCATGGGTTAGCGTTTAAATAATCTTGCACACTAAATTAATAATCTAGCACTATTGGAAAGAGGATGGTTGGAAAACCATGTTAATGTTGAAGACCAAATTGTTGGTCCGTTTGTGATCTGAGAGAGATCACCGTTCGGTTACGAGGTAACCCGTTTGATGACCAAGTTGTTGGTCCGTTTGTGATCCGAGAAACATCACCATTTGGTTACGAGGTAAACCATTTGGTAAGCAAGTCCGTGGGACTTGAGGCACGGTATTTCATTCACTTCATCCATAGTATGATTTTGCATTGATGATTAAATTGTTTAATATCATGATATTGTTTGTCATTATGTTTATGCTTGTTGTGAGGTTGCAAGTACATTCAATGTACTGACCTGGCGTGTCATGCCAGATTTCAGGAAAGTTTCATTGGAATGGAGTGCTGTTTGAGTCTAGATCGTGTTCACATCGGTGTCCCTGTGCTATGGAGTCCCGCTTCATCGTCATTCCGCTACCGCGTAGTTGTCATGATCGAGGCCCCCTTTATGTTCATTAAATAATGTACATATTGTTCAGCTACACCGTGTGTGCCGCTTGGCCTCCTAACTTTTTGTGATATGAACCATGTTCCACTAGCATCAATAAAGCGGTTGTTTTTTGTACCAAGATGTTGTGTGTTGCCAGAAGACATGGTCTCTGGGCTGGCAATGCAAGGTAAACCGGTTGCTTTGAGCCCGGGTGCCACAACACTTGGTATCAGAGCCGTGCTAACTGTAGGACATGCTAGACTACCGCCGCGTTACTAGACGTTAGTTAGTGTAAAAGTTGAGTGACGATATTGTTTGTAGCTGGTTGTTGCATTTCATGCACTTGGTTATTTTATTTATAACCTACTAATGGTTGTGAGTGTTGATGGCTCCGTGCGGTATCCGTGCCAGTTGGAGCTGATGCCGTACACGTCGCCGCATCTCCTTCGCAGTGTGTGGCGTCGACTGTATCCTCACGGTGGCGACCCAGTCTATCGTGTGTACTGGGAGCGTCTAGCAGACTCAATGTATGAGTATCATGTCGTGGTTACTCTGCGCACCAGTTCATCTTCCAGCTCTTACATTCGTACCTCCAGGAGCAGTTTCGCTTCTACCGCTTCTCAGGCTGTCCAGTTTGCTGCATTTGAGGTCCTCATCAAGCTGCGTATAACGAGGTCCGAATGCAGAACCATCCAGGTTTCTACTATTATCCTTCCCTGCACGACAATGGGCGTGTCCGTTTTCCTACCATTGATCCGGAGTCTGATAGTACTGCTAGCCACCTTTCTTGTTACATCACTGCTAGCTACCTTCTTATCCACGAGCTGGCTCGAGATCTGACTCGTGCTCGCACTGCTTTAGCCGCTACTAGAGCTGTCTCTACTCCATCGTCTACGGGATTTACTCCTTATCTTCCATCCAGTGCTAGCTCACCTATTTCACCGGTTACTCCTCCGAGTAGCTCGGGCACCTTGACCGTGAATCCTCTTAGTGCTCCTACTGAGTGGGTTTCTCTTCTCACTACCCCCGTAGCCCAGATGCTTCAGCCCCATCCTGCACCTGCTCTAGAGGGAGAACCCTCGAGGCAGAGTCATCGTGTTACTTTTAACCCGGAGGTCTCGGTTAACGTCGTCAGTTCAGGATCCGAGTCCGCTTCAGGAGAGGACACCGCAGCACCAGCAGAGCATTAGAGCGCTCGAATATTCGCAGTTGACAGGTTGATGTACGGATGTAGTCGTACAAGTCATGACGATCCGTTCGATGTATGAGAGTAGTTGAACTTATTATGTCATTTATCTTTTATGTATGGGTCTATGTATAATTAGTTTGGAACTCTTCTATTCGGTGTGTTTCCTTCGGAATTTCGCTTTTTTGGGGTTTTGTCGCTGGCTTTTCCCCACTATTATCTTTTTGGATGTTATTCATCTCGGTTGCATTGTCTTGGGAAAAACAATAGGAAGACGCGGGGAGCCAGCAGTAGCGACGCTTGTGAGGATGTCCCTGTTCGTCGTTCCGCACGACAGGCAGGACACTCCCTCGAGCCATACGTTCCACCACTGCCTCCACCGCCAAATCCGCCCTCCACCGAGCAAATTCTCTATATGTTTGAAGAAAAGAGAAATAACAATCTGATTGAAATGTTGAGAAGTGTGCAATATATGGTTGGACAGAATGGAAATCAGAACGGTCATCACTCCAAATTGTCAGATTTTCAGAGAACCAACCCTCCCAGTTTCAGTCAGGTTATTGACCCCTTGGATGCTAGATGACTGGTTATGAACTATTGAGAAGAAGCTTGAGATTGCTCATACTGAAGAAAATGATAAAGTACCATTTGCAACTCATTATCTTGAAGGCGCTACCACAATATGGTGGGAAAATGCAAAAGCCATGTGGCCTGCTGATGAAGAAATCACCTGGACAAAATTCAAGGATCAGTTCCGTAAATACCATATTCCTGCTGGAATTATGAAAGTCAAGCAGCATGAATTCCTCGCGCGCCTCCAAGGAATTCAGTCTGTGAGTGAATATTTGAATAAGTTCAATAATTTGCCCGCTACTCCCTTTATGATGTGGCCACCGAAGAAAAGAAGATTGACAGGTTTCTTGGAGGATTAAACCAACATCTCCGATGCACCCTCAGTATGTTTGATTTCACCGATTTCCAAACTTTGGTAAACAAGGCCCTCATTGCTGAGAGGGAGTACAAACTGATGCATGACAAAAAGACTGCAAATAATGATCACAAGCGCAAGATCGAGCCAAGGAAGGAGGTTCAGCCTATGCAAAAGGCTCGTACCTGGTAGCAGACTCAAGTAGAGTACAAGCACAATTGGCAGCAGAATGTTAGCAAGACCACTACACAAGTCAAGAATGCCGTGACCAACCCGGTGCAACAAGAGTGCCAGCGCAATAATTCTTGTTTCAGTTGTGGGCAAACCGGGTATTATGCCAGGCAGTATCCCAAGGGCAGCATAACTAATGCTCCATTTAGGCCACAAGTCAACTTTATGGGATCATACCATGTCCAGCAAAACATCACCAGGCAAGTCCATCACCTCTCCGCAGATGAAGCACACGAGAACCCCGAAGTCGTCATTGGTATGTTTTCCGTTAATAGCATACCTGCCATAATTTTATTTAACCCTGGGGCTTCCCACTCTTTTATTTCGCGGAGTTTTGTTGCCCAAAACAAATTTCCTTGTTTGATTTGAGCAACAATATGCTGGTACAATCTCCGGGATCTTTGCTCAGAAGCAATCTGGTCTACCGTAATCTAGAAATCAATATCAAAGGAGTCCATTTTCCAACTTCCTTGATAGTCATTGAGTCTGTTAAGTTGGCATTATTTTGGGGATGAATTGGTTGACCCAGTATCAAGTATGCATAAATTGTGCAACCCGATAACTCACCTTGACAAGTACAGAAGGGCAGGCTACAAAATTCTACGCCCGCAGGAGCATACCTCAGAAAGAAATGGTCTTCATTGTTGTGGCTGAATTGGAATTAATTCCTATGGTCAGTGAGTTTCCTGATGTATTCCCGGAAGAGCTGCCAAGCAGTCCGCCAGACCAAGAGCTTGAGTTTGGAATAGATCTTGTGCCCGGAACCGCACCATTATACAAGAAATATTATCCGATCCCGTCATCAGAATTAGTGGAGCTAAAGAAACAACTTGATGAGATGCTCCAGAAAGGTTACATCCGTCCCAGCTCCTCACCATGGGGATCACCTGCTATATTCGTGGATAAGAAAGATGGTAGTCTCTGTATGTGTGTGGATTACTGTCAGCTGAATGATGTCACCATCAAAAACAAATATCCACTGCCCAGGATTGATGAATTATTTGATTAGCTCAGTGGGGCAAAAGTGTTCTCCAAAATTGATTTAAGGACAGTATACCACCAACTCAAGATTAAAAAGGATGATATTCCTAAGACCGCGTTCACTACTCGGTACAGTCTTTATGAATATACTGTTATGTCCATCGGCCTTACCAATGCCCCTGCTTTCTTCATGCATAGGATGAATAAAGTATTCATGGATTTCCTTGATAATTTGTGGTGGTTTTCATCGATGATATTCTTATATACTCAAAGAGTGAAGATGAGCACAAAGGACACCTCGAGCTGTCCTACAAAGACTCCGTGACCATCAACTGTACGCCAAATTCAGTAAATGCGAATTTTGGCTCAAGCAAGTTGGATTTATTGGGCATATACTATCCGCGGAAGGTATAGCCGTAGATCCAAGCAAGGTAAAGGACGTACTTGATTGGTTGGCACCCACGACAGTATCTCAAATCCAGAGTTTCCTTGGATTAGCCGGATACTATCGTTGGTTCATTGAAGGTTTCTCTAAGATTGCCAAGCCAATGATAGAGCTTCTCAAGAAAGATAAGAAATTTGAATGAACTGACGATTGCAAGAAAAGTTTCAATGAGCTGAAAATCAGACTAACATCAGCACCTGTGTTGACCCTTCCAAACATCTACCGCAGCTTTGATGTATACTGTGATGCTTCCAGACAAGGTCTTGGATGCGTACTTATGCAAGATGGAAAGGTGGTAGCATATGCATCTCGGCAGCTGCGACCCCACGAAGGAATTTATCCTACTCATGATCTGGAATTGGCCGCGGTGGTTCATGCTCTAAAAATTTGGAGGCACTATCTCATTGGAAAAAGGTGCAAAATATTTATCGACCACAAAAGCCTCAAGTACATATTCACTCAGCCAGATTTGCATCTCCGCCAACGTAGATGGCTTGAGTTAGTCAACGACTATGATCTTGGAATTAATTACCACCCGGGTAACGCCAACGTGGTTGCTGATGTGCTCAGTAGAAAGCCTGACAGTTTAAATGCCATGCTGGAATCCCTGCCTTCCGAACTCCAAGAAGAGATTGCTCAGCTTAATCTGGTCATAGTTGATGCTGGTCTTGCTAATATTATGGAAATTACTCCTACCCTCGAGGATGAGATTCGCAAGGCCCAGCCGAATGGCACACTCCTACAAAAACATGTCAAGCAAATGTTAGCAGGACAGACCTCAAACTTTTCCAAGGACCAGCGAGGTACACTGCGATTCCGTGGGAGGATTTGTGTACCAAAGCACACAAATCCTCGTATTCTATTCACCCCGGAGGTACTAAAATGTACTAAGACCTTCGACAACAATTCTGGTGGGATGGGATGAAGAAAGACATTGCCTATTTTGTGGCCTGTTGCGACATATGCAATAAAGTAAAGGAAGAACACCAGAAACCAGCCGGACTCCTCCGACCGTTGCCCGTTCCACAATGGAAGTGGGACGATATCTGCATGGATTTTATCATGGGGACATTTTAACCAAGGTAGCTCATTTTATTCCCATCAGAACCACATACCGTACTGATCAGCTTGCACAATTGTATGTGTCCAGAATAGTCAGTTTACATGGAGTACCTCAAACAATCACTTCTGACCAGGGGTCCCTATTTACCTCCGCTTTCTAGTCCCGTCTCCATCAAGCTTTGGGAACAGCACTGAAATATAGTACCGCTTATCATCCTCAGACCAATTGACAGACTGAGCGGGTAAACCAAATACTTGAAGATATGTTGCGAGCATGTGCCTTGGCCCAAGGACCTAAATGGGAAGAGTGTCTGCCGTATGCTGAGTTCTCCTACAACAACAGTTTCCAGGCCAGTTTAAAGATGTCACCTTATGAGGCTTTGTATGGCCGTAAGTGCCGCACCCCGTTGAATCGGTCTCAAACCGAAGATAGCCGCATTTTCGGAACAGATCTCATGATGGAAGCCGAAAAGCAAGTCCAGGAAATCCGAGACCAACTGCGACTGGCCAAATCCCGACAAAAGAGTTATTATGATGCAAAGCATCGACAGGTTAGTTTTGAGCCCGGAGAACATGTATACCTCAGAGTCACTCCTATGAAAGGAGTCAAAAGGTTTCAGACTCACGGAAAATTGGCACCCAGGTTTATTGGTCCATTCCCAGTTATGTCCAGAGTGGGTACTATTGCATATCTGTTGGAACTGCCCCAAGAATTGTCAGTAGTGCACAACGTGTTCTATGTCTCCCAGTTGAGATGATGCATATCACCGCCCGAGAAAAAGACTGCTATGAAAGAAGAAGGGTTGGCTAAGGATTTAACATATGAGGAGAGACTGTTCAAAATTTTGGATGAAATGGAAAGGGTCTCTCGTAGCAAGACGAGAAAAATTTACAAGGTCCAGTGGGAGCATCACACAGAGCCAGAAGCAAACTGGGAGCAAGAAGAATTTCTAAAGGCAAACTATCCAGAATTGTTTTCCGGAGCAACCGAATCTCGAGGACGACATTCATCCTAAGTGGGGGAGGTTTGTGATAGCCTGGTTTTTGCCCTCTTTTCTTTTTCTGAATTTCATTTGGTTTTGATTTGAAATTTGGAGTTTGAATCACCTCAGTTGGACTTAAACACTTGGGCATCACCTTGGCTTTCACCCAAGTTTCTCATTTATCTCCCTAGCCATCATTTCTTCTCTGGTCTACCTCAAAATAATATCAAGAATATTTTTATTAAATGAAAAATATTCATTTTCCTCTCTGAAACTCTAACCAGAAACTTGTGCTCCAAAGCAACCCCAATTTTTCTTGCCCACAAAAATCTGAGAAAATTCACAAAAACATTGAACCCTTGGGCACCTCCATGAGCAAAAATATTGCATCAATTTTTGGAATATTTTTGCTATAGAAAATATTTCCTATTATGGACAGAAATGGTAGTTTCTATAGCAACTACCATTTTACTTGCTCCAATGCTGCTGCATTTTCTTGTGCGTCACTACCCTCCTAGATGACTGCTAACCCCCAAAGCACAGCTCCCAACTCCTAGCCATTTGACCCCAGTAAGCTCTCAAAGTTACTGACCAGGAACTTACCATGAAGTAAAACTCCAGCTAACAGCACCTGAGCTCGACTCAAAGCCTTGGCCCTAACCTAAACCCTTAGAGTGTGTGCATGATGCCAGCATGCTTGTCGCCACGCTCTAAGTGCCGCTTAGTGCACGCAGTGACCACGCGTGTGCATGATGCCAGCATGCTTGTCGCCACGCTCTAAGTGCCGCCGAGCGCTCTGTTCGGCGCGTGCTTGCTTCCCCGCCTGCCTAACCTTGCCAAACCTTGCCACCATCATCGTCTCGACTCCATTAACTCCCTCCTGGCACTCGCCGATGCCGGAGCTCACCGCAGCGAGCACGGGCACGGTCCGGCCAACCCAACAGTGTGTTTCCCACTATGTTTGTCGCCACCCACTCGTTCTTGTGCTCGTCTCCGCCCGCTCATAGTGCCCGTGTGAGCTGCATCGCCTTCCTCCTCACTCATTGATGTCGTTCATCGCCGGGTGCAGTGTCCAGATGTCCTCCGGTGGAGCCCGAACCCTTCACCTTGCTCGGCTATAAATCCAGCCCTCCCCAGCCCTCTCGAGCATCACTAGCTCCACTCACACACTCCACAAGCCGGTAGGAAGCCGTAGCCCGGCCGGGCAGGCCTCGGGCAGCCGTCCGTGAGCTCAAGCTCGCCGGTGATCCTGTTTGTCTGTCACCACCGCTCCAGCCCCTCCCAAGCTCAGGAGACTCTTCCAGAGCCTCTGCCGTGCTTCAGTGGTGCCGTCCGACTCGGTTGGAGCCACTGGGGCAGCCCCTCGTCACCATCATCCCCAACTCCAGTGACCACGGCTCTCTGCTGCCGCTAGAGGCTCATTCCGTCGCTGTCCAACCACCCCTAGCTGTTCTATGGGTACGGGCAGGTGCGCCTCCCTCTTCTCCTTCAATCCATCCTGTTGTGGAAATATCACGTCAGATGTCCTCATGAAAGGACTTAGTCGTGGAGCCATCGCGACGGGTTAGCTTGAAGGGGTTAAACCGGACAAAGGACACGAGAGTTATACTAGTTCGGCCCCTTCGATGAAGGTAAAAGCCTACGTCTAGTTGTGATGGGATTGATTGGGTTTCGATGACCAGGGAGCAAATACGCTTTGCCTAGGTCTCGAGTTGTTGTCTCTTGTCCCTGAACCGCCGCCGGGTCGTCCCTTTATATACTCAGGTTGACGACCAGCCGGTCTACAGAGTCCCGAGGCCGGCTCATACAAGTGTCCGGCTCGGTCTCCCCTCTCCTAACTTACAACACAAGTTATACAATCATAGCGGTTTACAACTATGGGCCCTAATCCGCCTTTGGGCTCTGGGCCTCTAAGCTTCATCAGTAAAGCGCCATCTTCCAGGTCTTTATGGGCTTCAATGTAGTTGAGGGTGAACCGGCCCCTCCTGGGCGGTTTACACTTAGTAGTTATATCCCCAACATTAGGCCTCAGGTTGATTTGAACCAGTTCATGTCAATCTCCAATACTTAGGGAAATTTTGTGAACATCTTCTTACGTTTCTCGTAAACCTCCATGATGTCTTCTCCTGTAAACTTTTGTTAAACCGCCATGACGTCATCCTCTGGAGACAGCAGCGGATTGTCATGACGTCATCTTTGTATAAAAAGATAAAAAAGATTCCCTTTATTAGTTATATCCCGAAGATCGAGGTGACACCTGCGCCCCTTGCCGCTTGAGGCTCCTTGATTCTCGTGCCTGTCGCTTATCTTCTTACCCCTTTATAAATAAGACCGGGGGTCCTTCCATTTTCTCCCCTTGCCTCTCGTCTTCCTCCTCGTGACCCGAAGAGCTCAAGCACCGCCGTCGCCGTCGACCCTCGAATCTGCACCGACTAGGCCGCTGCATCACCCTGTTCGTACCAGAGGTCCTGCGATACTCCTCCGCTGCTGCATGGCCCTGTTAAGTTTTCTTCCTGTAACCCTAGATCTCCATTAGGGATTCGGGTTTATCCGTGTTCGTCGACGTTCATCAGTGCTTCTTCGCCTTTCCCTTAGCCTATTTACTGAATCTAGATATGCCTGATAGTTTTCTTTTGCGGCTAGATCCATAGCTTTAGTCTGCCGCACCATAGTGTCTTGCTGTTCCTGGACAGACTCCATCGGGACCTTCTCTGTTCCACTTAGCACCATTGTAGGGCTCAGAAAAAACTTTTTTAGTGAACCATGGTAGATCCAAAATTATATTGTTATTTGTGAAACCTGTTTCTTCAACACTTAGTAGATTTCAGCTCTGCCTCTTCTGTGTAAAGGCAGTTTAACCTTTAGTAGTTAGTAATCCTCCAGATACCATTATCCCTCACTTAAAACGCCATCTTGACTTGAGTAGCAATATCCGGTTTAACTTTCGAATTTGCCCTGACTAAATTACTCGGTTTAACACCGGTTTAGTGCACACCAACCTTGAACCTTAAACCGACCTTCACACCTCTTTTACAGTTTGTCTTCCAAAATGACCAAGCAATTCTCCGCTTGCAACTGGGTTCCTTCCCGGATCACAGAAACTCAACTCAACGGATATGTTCTGACAGGCGCTTTGGCCAAGAAAAGTGTCCTTCATTGGCGAGTCCCTGGCCCTGAAGGCCCTCCTGAACCTCAAGATGGAGAAGTGATCGTATTTATGCAACATTTAGACCGGGGTTTTAGCCCTCCCGGTTCAAAGTTTTTCCGGGGTGTGCTTGCTAGTTTTCAACTCCATCCTCAAGACATCGGACCAAATTCTGTGTCCAATATATGCAACTTTCAAGTCTTCTACAAAGTTTACCTTTAAGACGAACTAACTGTTGAACTCTTTCTAGACCTTTTCCACTTAAACCGCCGAACCGAATTCTCCGACGGCCCCAATACTGAACTTGGCGGCGTGTCAATTCGGAAGAGAAAGGAAGTTGATTTCCCTCATGCCAAACACCACAGCCAACCAAAGGACTGGAATCAAACATGGTTCTACTGTCAGAACATCGCACCTACTCATGAAAACCCTCTGTCGGGTTACCGTGCTCACCGGCTTAGCAACGGCCATCCACTGCCTCTGCGGCTTACTGCCAGACAACGACAAGCCTATGCTCCTCAACTTGCTAAACTCCAGGCTTTCCTTGTGAACGGCTTAATAGCATTGACCTCGTCCGCTGCTGGGTTTCTTGGGGTATTCTTCCCTTAAGCCGCCGCCCTGGTTTAATGCATGAGTATACTGGCAACGTCAAGGATACTCGACGATATCATGAAATAGAAATGACTAATGATGAAGTCACTGAATCTGTCAAGAAGATGCTGGATGAACCGATCGCCGAATGCGGCAAAACTGGGCTGCGACCTTTTTATGCCTCCAACAAACCGCCAGCGGTAAAGCCTTTAACTTTATGCTTGTTGATCCGCCTCTGCTTTAACAATTTTATAATAATCCTTTGTTTAATTTTATAGGCCAATAGCTCCTTCTGGAAGAGGAAAACTCAGGATAAACCGGCAAGGGCTCCTCGTGTGAAAAGCAAAGTCACAAAGTGAGCAGCCAAGAAGAAAATCGCCGAGTCTTCTGATCCGCCAGAAGACTTTGATGAATCAGAACAAGAGATAGAACTTGACTCCCTTGGCTCATTTTTTGTACACCTTATTGACAATGATTATTACCAGGATGATGCGGAAGCCAGTCGTGCTGACCATGTTGAGGTAATCTCCCTTTCCTTCGATTTAGATCTTGTGCCGGTTCAAAAATTTCGCCGTGCAGTTCGGAAAGAAAAATACTCTCACCCTCTTGCTCATTTGGATCCAAAATTTTCTTTGAAGACACAGCAAATTAAAGGCCATCGCACAACTCGGCACAGTGGCCAGCAAGTCACTTCTTCCGGTTTACCAGACACGCCAAACCGGAAACGTCGTCCAGAGGTCTCTTACTCTTTTAATAAACCTTGTCCCTTGGTGGGTTGCTTCTGATACCCACTTAATCCATCTGATTCGAATTATCAGGTGTCTTCCAATTCATCATCTGGCAGTTCATCAACCACTCAATTGCCTCCCCTCAAAACTGTCCCTGGGTAAGTATACTGCCCTTCAGATTTTTTCTTCATGCATCGGTTTATCATACTAACACTTTGTCTGATATTGTAGCACCAAAGCCCGACTGAGCAAGAAAGCTAAAACCAGTGCCCCCACTGAAGAAGTTGAACCGGGGAGGACCCCAGACGGCATTGGTGGAAATACTGATAATACCGTCATGGATGATCCTGCCCCACAGGGTCAAAATACTGATGCTGATCCGCCGGTAGCTAACCCGGCTAGTCCTCGTGCTGATTCTCCAAGCCCGGCCAGGGATGAAGACCTGCCAAGCCCGGCTAGAGATACTATCCCTCCGTCAAGCCCAGCCAGGGATACTGTTAATCCGCCAAGCCCAGCCAGGGATACTGTTAATCCGCCAAGCCCGTCAAAAGGTGGCGATGATGATGTCATTATCACTGGTACTGGTCACACTGTCCCTGGCGATCCAGTTGTCTTATCGAAGCACACTGCCAAGGAGGAATTCACCGCTATGGGCAAGGGGAAAGGGAAGACTGATTTATCCAGCTTCATTAACCTTAGCGCCGAGGAGCTTCATTTCGGATTTTTAAACCGCCTATTCACAAGCCGGGATTATGAGGCCGGTTTGGTGAACTTAATGAAGGAACGCTATGAGGTAATCTTCAAAAACGCTTTGAAATTTGCTTTGTTCTGTATATCACCTCCATTGTAACCCCCAAGGGCCGGTTTATCTCTTGAAGATAGACCGAGACTTCGAGATAAAGAACACTTCAGCTGAGTAACCCCCAAGGGCCGGTTTATCTCTTGAAGATAAACCGGGACTTTCTGTCCTTATCTGTCAAACTGATCAATTATGCATTAGCCCCCAAGTGCCAAGCTTAATACTTGTACTGAACCTTGGGACTTTAAAATATCCGTTTTAAGAAGCAATCCACATTAGCCCCCAAGTGCCAAGTGTATAACTTGTTATGTGCTTGGGACTTTAACAACTTTATCATCTTACTTTTGCAGACCAATATAAACACCAAAGAATCTCAAATCGCCGATCTTCAAGAAAACATCAGGTCCCAGCAAGAAGATACCTCTAAAGCCAAAGAAGAGCTAAAGGGTGCTTTGATAGCCATGGAACAATTAAAGGATGGCTTCAAAAATGAACATACCAACTGGGAAACTAAGAAGGCTGCTTTGTTGAAGTGGGCTGAAGACGCCGAAGCAGCTCTTAAACCGGTGGCGGAAGAGCTGACTGGGTTGAAACATCAAGTGAACGCCATGACTTCTGCAATTTTTGGTAAGTACTTTGTAATAGCCTGTGCTGAAATATCTTCAACTCTGCCGGTTTAACATTAAATTCTTAAACCGTTGCAGGTAATTGCATTGCTCATCTGGCCGCAGATATGCGGATGAAGTTGAAGGCAGCTTACACATTGATTGAGCAACTGTATACCGGTGCACAACGAGTCATCTGTGCAGCTTCGTACAACAAACTGGCACCAACATTGATCAAGGATACTTTTGCCAAGCTATCAATGACTCCTGCTCAAATAGAGGAGTTGAAGCGATCTGCTGCCAGGGCTGGTGCTTTGTTAGCACTGACTCATTCCAAATCATGGATAGCTGACCTGGATCTAGTTGATATTGCCAAGGGCTATCCGGATGAACAAGAAAACGGATCAGCATTTGATAATGAAGCCCTCAAAGCCCTGACCAAGGAGATGCGTCCAGTAGCAAGTCAATTGGCTGAAGAGGTGAACTTGACTTCTCATCGGTCCTTCTATGATGCCAACAACCATCGAGTTGACACTGCTGTGAAAGAAGTGCAGAATCTTATTCCGCCCATTCATAAGCACACTTACGCCCCGGACGTTGAACAGTCGAATCTTATAAGTGAAGAGGCCGTCTTTCAAGCTCTAACCCGGATTGACTGGACCACCGTTGACTTCCAGCCACTAGTGGGGTGGAGGAGGTTGAACCGACGCCTGAGGATCCATCCACTTCACGTCGACCTGGCGATGAGTCTTAATCCGGCAATCAGGTTATTTTCACAGACTTTGTTCTGTGTAAGAACAATTATTATTTTGGGACTCAAAGCGCCTTGTAATAGGCTAGTTTAAAATACTTTTATTTGTGACACTGATACATGACTTTGTTTGATCCGCCATGATATTTGTTGTGCTTGATTATATACTTTGATAATTTCATGCGATCCTCATGTCTGCATAAAAAGAATTGTTCGAGCGGATTACCGCCAAACGGGTCACAATGCCCAATACCAAGCCTGGCTAATTACCAAAGCTGAATCAAAATATGAAATAAATCATACCTGTGATATCAAATCACTTAGTTGGTTTACCAACATGGATTTGTAGTAAAGGTGAAAACCCAAATCTGGAGTATTGATAACTCCCATCATGCAGTGCTGGTGTAAATGTTAAACCATACCGGGTTGTGATAAACGCCATATGATCATGCTGGCAATATGTAATCAAAGCCAGTCCGGGTTATGAAACACCGATTTGATAATAAATTGTAACGCCCCGGATACAACTTTCCATATTCGTAACTCCAACTCTTGCCTTTTCCGGAGATGCGTTATGATATTTCCTTCTTGGTTGGGTTTTTGTCTTTTGTTTTGCATTTTATTCATGTCATGCATCTCATCTCATAGCATCATACGCATTGCATCTGCATGTTTTAATAAAACCCGTATCCGCTCGTAGTTGCCGCGTCACCCCTTGCTTTCGTTGACCGTTCCGAGTCCAACCGTGTTTGCGTTTCCCTCTTGTCAAACCAGCTAACCTCTCTGCACAACCACCACCCCCTCTCGTGCGCGTCCGAAACTCCCCCGAACTCGAACCTGGTTGTCATGACCGTTGGGTCCGGATCATCCCCCAACATCTATAAAACATCTTCGTTTTCTCATTTGAACTCCTTAGACTATTTATTCTCGATCGTCTGATTACGATCGAAGGGTCTAACCTTAGTCTATTTTTCGCTATTTATAGACCACTTCATACCAAATCAGTCCAACCCTAACCTACCTCTATTCCCCCTTGCGCCGCCACCCACACTCCCCTGTTCCTCGGGATCCTTCCCCGACCAGCCTCCACCTCCCTTGGGATCCCTTCCGATCCACCAATCTGCCCGACCAGCCGCAACCTTCCCCTTCCCCGATCCAGACAGCCAGTCCCTCCTTCGTAATTTTTAGCGCCACCCAATCGCTCTACAGCCCGCTTCTCTCCAGATCTGCGCGTTGATCCACCTCGCGAGCAGCGTTCGTCCGCCGCGCCTCCAGCTCCTCCCGAGCAAGGGCCTCGCGCTCCTGGAGCCCTGTATCCTCTCGTTCCAAAAGGAGAGGAGCCTTCCCGAGCTTCTCCTCAACCCAGCCGGCCGACGAGGCCATGGCCGAGGCCACCGGAGCAAGCCGTCGCCGGCTACCAGTGGAACCCCGCGTCCCCTCTCTACCCTCCTTCCCTGTTCATTTCTTTTCTCCCTCCGGTCTCAGGTCTCCCTCTTTTCTTCCTTTCCACAGGAACACCAGGAGGCTATGGGTGCCGCCCCTACCGAGCTCGACGACCACTACCCTGTAGACCTCCCCACCGTTTCCAGCATTGCCTACTCCTGCTGGCGACCAGCAGGTTCGCCTCAGGCCGTCGTGCCCCTGCCATCTCCCTGTCATCTCTCCCTTCTTCCCGTCCGCGTTTCCCCTCTGAATTCTCCTCTGTCTTTTTTCTTCAGGCAACAGTTGGAGCCATGGCCTTGTAGCACGTCCCCCGCCCGCTCGGAGATCCGATCCACGCCTCCTCTTGCCGGATCTGAACCCAGGCGCCTCTCCGCGCTCCATTTTGCCCGTTCTGTTCGGTTCTTGACGACCCCGCCGCCAGGACCCCCCTGCCGGCTTCTTCTCCATCGCCATGGTGCTGCTGTTTCTGTTCTTCAGGAATGAGAGCAGCAGCGTCTCGCTCCCCTGCCGGCGTTGACCATGCCCCTCGACTGCACGCGCCTGGGCCGCATCCCGCTTGCTCGCCAGCCGCAGCAACCGCGTCCTGGGCCTCAAGCCAGGAGCAGGCCCAGAGCCCCGTTCCAGCCTCCCTCTCCAAGCCGACCGGGCCAAGGCCCACTGGGTGAGAAGCCCCCAGCCCCTCCTCTCTATTGGCCCAGCCAGATTCGGCCCTGTTATGTTTTTTTTTACCGTCTGCAATTTTGTCTATTTTCCAGAGGACTGCAGTTTTACAGAAAAACCCTCATGTTCATGCATTTAATATCTCACAAACCGTGCATCGGATTAAAATGATTTATATATGTAAAATGCTTAGAATTTCATCTAGTTTCATAATATGCCACTTTCATCCATGTTTAACATGTTTAAACTGTTGTTTGCCTTTGTTTTGCATAATGCCATGTTAAAATGATTTATTTCATAACTAAATAACCGTAGCTCGGTTTTAAATAAACTTTATATGTAAATGGGGTGGAAAAATGCCTAGTTTAACATGGTCCACTTTATTTTCCTGTTTAACAACTTTAAAATATGTTATAGGGCAGAACAGTAGCAAATTCATAAATTGCATATGAGGATTTTCCGGGATTGTTGTTTGTTGTTCCGGCCTCATTTAAACTTGCCTAGATTGGTAGTTTAATTATGCTGCACCTCTTGCCATGTTTAACAACATTTAATATTGTTGGGTAGCTTAAACGAGAGAGAACTAAATAGTTGCTTGTGGTGTTTCGTGAATATGCAACTCGTTGCATATTGAGCTCCACTTAACTTATAGTATTGTTTGTTGCACTTTGCCATGCCATGCCTCATTAAACCGGACATGCATCATATTTGTTTGTGCATCATGCCATGAGTATGCTTGAGTATTTACCATGTTGTTTGTTTCTTTCCGGTGTTGCTTCTTAGTTCCGGTAATGTTGCGATTGTGAGGATTCGTTCGACTACGCCCGTTTGTCTTCTTCATGGACTCGTTCTTCTTCCTAGCGGGATTTCAGGCAAGATGACCGCTACCTTGGATCTCACTACTATCATTGCTATGCTAGTTGCTTCGTTCTATCGCTATGCTGCGCTACCTATCTTTTGCTCATCAAGCCTCCAAAATTGCCATGAACCTCTAACCTTTGACACCATTCCTAGCAAACCATTGATTGGCTATGTTACCGCTTTTGCTCAGCCCCTCTTATAGCGTTGCTAGTTGCAGGTGAAGTTGAAGATTGCTCCATGGTGGACAGGGTTATCTTGGGATATCACAATATCTTTTATATTATTAATGCATCTATATATTTGGTAAAGGGTGGAAGGCTCGGCCTTATGCCTGGTGTTTTGTTCCACTCTTATCACCCTAGTTTCCGTCATACCGGTGTTATGTTCTCGGATTTTGCGTTCCTAACGCGGTCGGGTGATTTATGGGACCACCCTGACAGTTTGCTTTGAATAAAACTTGTCCAGCAAGGCCCAACCTTGGTTTTACCATTTGCCTCACCACCACCTATACCTTTCCCTTGGGCCAGTGCTTCTCTAAGTGCCAGTGCTTCTCTAAGTGCTGGTCTGATCCGGGCAGACTGCGGTGCCACCTCGGGGCAACTCGAGGTCTGGTTTTACTCGTAGGCTGAACTACCGGTGTTGCCCTGAGAACGAGATATGTGCAGCTCCTATCAGGATTGTCGGCGCATCGGGCGGCTTTGCTGGTCTTGTTTTACCATTGTCGAAATGTCCTGTAAACCGAGATTTCGAGACTGATCGGGTCTTCCTGGGAGAAGGAATATCCTTCATTGATCACGAGAGCTTATCATGGGCTAAGTTGGGACACCCCTGCAGGGTTTAAACTTTCGAGAGCCGTGCCCGCGGTTATGTGGCAGATGGGAATTTGTTAATGTCCGGTTGTAGATAACTTGACACCAGATCCGAATTAAAACGCATCAACCGCGTGTGTAGCCGTGATGGTCTCTTCTCGGCGAAGTCTGGGAAGTGAACACGGTTTCTGTGTTATGTTTGACGTAAGTAGGAGTTCAGGATCACTTCTTGATCATTGCTAGCTTCACGACCGTTCCGCTTGCTCTCTTCTCGCTCTTATTTGCGTTGGTTAGCCACCATACTTGCTTAGCCGCTGCTGCAACCTCACCACTTTACCCCTTCCTTTCCCATTAAGCTTTGCTAGTCTTGATACCCATGGTAATGGGATTGCTGAGTCCTCGTGGCTCACAGATTACTACAACAACAGTTGCAGGTACAGGTTATGCGATGATCATGATGTGAGAGCGATGTTTGCATGTTTTGGAGTTCTTCTTCCGCTTCTTATTCGATCGGGGATAGGTTCGGTGTCGGCAGCCCGGCTAGCGGTGGTGGATGTCGTTTGAGTTTCTATTTGTGTTTCATCCGTAGTCGGATGGTGCTCTTATGTAAGATGATGTTGTATTCGTGTGGCACTGTATGCCTTTTGTATGTATCCCCATCTATTATGTAATGTTGATGTAATGATATCCACCTTGCAAAAGCGTATCAATATGTGGTTCTATCCTTGGTGGGACCTTCGAGTCTCTTTAGGATAGTATCGCATATTGGGCGTGACAAGTTGGTATCAGAGCCTCGACCGACCATAGGAGCCCCCTTGATTGTTGGCCGTTGTAGAGTCTAGAAGAAAACTATTTTGAGTCTTAGGATTATATATATATATCGGAGAGTAGGATTCTTTTTACTCCTCAGCCCCCTTCGTCGCTCTAGTGAGGACTCCTGACGTAGATGTTTTATCTTTCCTCTCCTCAATTTTTCTAAAAAAATTTAGGATCACGCGGGTATCTTGGGATCGTTCCGATATTCTTATGACGAGAACATTGTTCTTGGTGCCTCCTATCATTTAGGGGTTGTGGCAGTGTCCCGAGGAGTTGAGCTCCGAGGTGTTGTCGTCATAATTTTATCGTTGCAGTTCTGGAATACCTGAGTTTTGCCGACATCGAAAATCTCTTTTATGCAGTTGTTGGTGAGATAACCTCGATGCCACCCAGTACTGGGGAGTTCGGGAGTATTGCCATAGCTCGTATAACGGATGCTTTTCGAAGGTTGAGGTACATGATTTCCGGAGTTTTCTTGGTTATGTGTTGACGGATGGATACAACTGGATGTAGGGATTGTTAGTTTGGGTGAGATATATTGCTTCCCCTGTATCCCCAACACCAGATTGCATAACCAGAAAGTTTCAGGAGTTTATAGGTGGGAATTCAAGTAGCTCCTAGAATATCTTTCCGACAGATGCATGATACGGGATTGGGTAAATCTCTATCATATGTATTTGTTCCGGCTTATTCTGCAAGCCAAATCCTTTGTTTTGTTTTATTTGTGGTTTTCGAGTTGCTTCGAAGTCGTTGAATCCATACCTTTCCTAAACGATGTTCTCATATTGCTATGTGAATACTAATCCTTTTTTATCATTGAGGTTGTCATGTTAATTCTTTTCCAACCGGTGTTTTCTCTTCAAGTTATTCGTCGATTCTCCCCTCTAGTTGACTTTGTTTTCCCGCCCTCCCACCCTCTTCTTCCCGGAGTCCGAGTCTGTTTCGACCATCAATTTCATTCATGTGGAGCCTCTTCAGTTTTTCCCTCAATTATCTCAGCCGGTGATTTCTTGTCTAGTTCGTCATTCTTCATCTCTTTTTCTTTTCCGGTGGATTCAATTCCATTTTGTTCGGTGTTGATCATATTCTTTCCCTCAGCTCAAATATTTCCCTCTGATCGTTCGTCTCTCACCATTTAATCATCCCGGAGTTTGGAAGACATCTCAGGAGATTCGTCTGTGTTTGAATTAATTCGAGGTTGTCACCTCATTCAAATATTTCAATTGTTCCGGTGCATCATCTATCTCTTTAACATCCTTTTTCAACGGTGTTTTCTTTAGTGGGCCCTAACCCACAGGTCTTTTCCCAGGATCTTACCTGACTCTTCTAATTCCCTGGAGTTTTTCTGAAATTCCTTTTAAGTGTGACGTAAGAATGGTTCCCATCAGTCACATGCCTTCTCCAAGATCTCCTTCAAATTCTTTTCATGGTTGCCTCAACCTCTTCGCTTTTCATTCTCCCGCAGTATCTCTGTAATTTTTGGTGGTGTTCCTTGTCGCCATTCTCAACTTTGAAGACCGAAGAAGAGTCCCTCTTCAATCCTTACCCGTTCTTCCAAAGATTCATGGTTCAAGCTTGATGCCATCCTCTCATAATTGTTTTCGATTGTGAGAATTCGTTTCACCATTCGGAGTAATTCAGGAGTCTTTTCAGTTTCATTCTCCGGAGCCAATCATCTCAGAATTATTAATTCTCAGCGTTCAGCTCTCGTTCTCGAATTCTTTCGGTGAATCGTTCAAATATCCTCTAATCAGTTCATGATCTCTTTGTTATCAGGTATCTAAATCCCTTCAAGTATCTTCATTCGTTTTCAAATTCTTTCCAGTGATATTGTGCCCTTGCTACTCTCTTTTCCAATTTTTACGGTGGTTCATCAAGGATTCCCTTCATTCTTCAATTGTTCTTCAAGATTTTTCTTGGAGTTATGATCCGTCAGGCTATACTCTAAAATAAACATGGTGCTCAACACATGTTTTTGTTTTGAGGTGCTCAAGTATTCTTCATCTTGCATTCCAAAGTGCAATTCCTTCTACCTTATCTTTTGAGATGGTGTTATATCATTCTTGGCAATTTCCCTTCGCGTTTCATGATTCACAAGTTTTCAAGAGTGACATAGTTAAATCCATCATTTTCTCTTCGTTCAAGAGATCTTTTCGACCAATCAACTTCTTTGTTGGAGTTATCTTGGTAAAGATTTCACCTAAATCCTTCCCTAAAGAATTTTTTTTGACCTTGTTCCCTAAAGAATATTGCTAATTATGGTGCTATCAATGAACCGAGTTTTCTCCTATCCTCTCGGTGAAGAAGTTTTTCATCTCTTTGGTGCTCTCAATCAAATCAATGGTTTCCATTAGTGGCCGGTTGTCACCTCATAGTCTCGAGGTGTTTTCCATAAGCCCACAACAAGCTTGTGCTTCTTGTTGTTGATTTTCCAACAACTCCGTTCGATTCTTATTTGCAAGGATGCTTTCCAAGTTCACTTGTGGCAAAAGTTGTCATTTTCTCCTCTGTCCCTTTATCCCAACGGTCTAACTTCTATTCTTTCGTTACGGAGGCATTGTGATGTTGTGCTCTTCATCCATCACCTCGTTTTGTGAGGATCGTTTTGTTTTCTTGCTTATCCATTTAACTGGATTGTAGTATCATATCTTCAATATCTTTTCATCTAATCAAGTTTTTCCTTCTCTTTTCTACCGGAGTGCTGTCCAAATTCTGTCATACTTGTTCCTTGGCTATCTCATTATACCGAGGTGGTCATATTCTTTTCGTTCGTGAAGCTCTTATTTCCATGTCTTTCAACCTTCAAGTTCTCGTAATGTTCCTTGTTCCTCTTTTCTAACGGACTGTTTGCAATCTTGGTCATCTCCGTTGTTTTGTTTCTTTCAATTTGTTCAACCTCTCAAGGTTCGTGGTTTCACTCGTTCGTCAAAGAAGCAACTTAGTTTTACCTCTTATCTTCCTCTTCCATTTCTCTCCGGTGCCATCCTAGATCTCGGGACGAGATCCTCTCATAGTGGTGGAGTGTTGTAACGCCCCGGATACAACTTTCCATATTCGTAACTCCAACTCTTGCCTTTTCCGGAGATACGTTATGATATTTCCTTCATGGTTGGGTTTTTGTCTTTTGTTTTGCATTTTATTCATGTCATGCATCTCATCTCATAGCATCATACGCATTGCATCTGCATGTTTTAATAAAACCCATATCCTCTCGTAGTTGCCGCGTCACCCCTTTCTTTCGTTGACCGTTCCGAGTCCAACCGTGTTTGCGTTTCCCTCTTGTCAAACCACCTAACCTCTCTGCACAACCACCACCCCCTCTCGTGCGCGTCCGAAACTCACCCGAACTCGAACCTGGTTGGCGTGACCGTTGGGTCCGGATCATCCCCCAACATCTATAAAACATCTTCGTTTTCTCATTTGAACTCCTTAGACTATTTATTCTCGATCGTCTGATTACGATCGAAGGGTCCAACCTTAGTCTGTTTTTTGCTATTTATAGACCACTTCATACCAAATCAGTCCAACCCTAACCTAACTCTATTCCCCCTTGCGCCGCCACCCACACTCCCCTGTTCCTCGGGATCCTTCCCCGACCAGCCTCCACCTCCCTTGGGATCCCTTCCGATCCACCAATCTGCCCGACCAGCCGCAACCTTCCCCTTCCCCGATCCAGACAGCCAGTCCCTCCTTCGTAATTTTCAGCGCCACCCAATCAGCTCTATAGCTCGCTTCTCTCTAGATCTGCGCGTCGATCCACCTCGCGAGCAGCGTTCGTCCGCCGCGCCTCCAGCTCCTCCCGAGCAAGGGCCTCGCGCTCCTGGAGCCCTCTATCCTCTCGTTCCAGAAGGAGAGGAGCCTTCCCGAGCTTCTCCTCAACCCCGCCGGCCGACGAGGCCATGGCCGAGGCCACCGGAGCAAGCCGTCGCCGGCTACCAGTGGAACCCCGCGTCCCCTCTCTACCCTCCTTCCCTGTTCATTTCTTTTCTCCCTCCGGTCTCAGGTCTCCCTCTTTTCTTCCTTTCCAGAGGAACACCAGGAGGCCATGGGCGCGCCCCTACCGAGCTCGACGACCACTACCCTGTAGACCTCCCCACCGTTTCCAGCATTGCCTACTCCTGCTGGCGACCAGCAGGTTCGCCTCAGGCCGTCGTGCCCCTGCCATCTCCCTGTCGTCTCTCCCTTCTTCCCGTCTGCGTTTCCCCTCTGAATTCTTCTCTGTCTTTTTTCTTCAGGCAACAGTTGCAGCCATGGCCTTGTAGCACGTCCCCCGCCCGCGCGGAGATCCGATCCACGCCTCCTCTTGCCGGATCTGAACCCAGGCGCCTCTCCGCGCTCCGTTCTGCCTGTTCTGTCCGGTTCTTGACGACCCCGCCGCCAGGACCCCCCTGCCGGCTTCTTCTCCATCGCCATGGTGCTGCTGTTTCTGTTCTTCAGGAACGAGAGCTGCAGCGTCTCGCTCCCCTTCCTGCGTTGACCACACCCCTCGACTTCATGCACCTGGGCCGCATCCCACTCGCTCGCCAGCCGCAGCAACCGCATCCTGGGCCTCAAGCCAGGAGCAGGCCCAGCGCCCCGTTCCAGCCTCCCTCTCCAAGCCGACCGGGCCAAGGCCCACTGGGTGAGAAGCCCCCAGCCCCTCCTCTCTATTGGCCCAGCCAGATTCGGCCCTGTTATGTTTTTTTTACCGTCTGCGATTTTGTCTATTTTCCAGAGAACTGCAGTTTTACAGAAAAACCCTCATGTTCATGCATTTAATATCTCACAAACCGTGCATCGGATTAAAATGATTTATATATGTAAAATGCTTAGAATTTCATCTAGTTTCATAATATGCCACTTTCATCCATGTTTAACATGTTTAAACTGTTGTTTGCCTTTGTTTTGCATAATGCCATGTTAAAATGATTTATTTCATAACTAAATAACCGTAGCTCGGTTTTAAATAATCTTTATATGTAAATGGGGTGGAAAAATGCCTAGTTTAACATGGTCCACTTTATTTTCCTGTTTAACAACTTTAAAATATGTTATAGGGCAGAACAGTAGCAAATTCATAAATTGCATATGAGGATTTTCCGGAATTGTTGTTTGTTGTTCCGGCCTCATTTAAACTTGCCTAGATAGGTAGTTTAATTATGCTTCACCTCTTGCCATGTTTGACAACATTTAATATTGTTGGGTAGCTTAAATGAGAGAGAACTAAATAGTTGCTTGTGGTGTTTCGTCAATATGCAACTCATTGCATATTGAGCTCCACTTAACTTGTAGTATTGTTTATTGCACTTTGCCATGCCATGCCTCATTAAACCGGACATGCATCATATTTGTTTGTGCATCATGCCATGAGTATGCTTGAGTGTTTACCATATTGTTTGTTTCTTTCCGGTGTTGCTTCTTAGTTCCGGTAATGTTGCGATTGTGAGGATTCGTTCGACTACGCCCGTTTGTCTTCTTCATGGACTCGTTCTTTTTCCTAGCGGGATTTCAGGCAAGATGACCGCTACCCTGGATCTCACTACTATCATTGCTATGCTAGTTGCTTCATTCTATCGCTATGCTGCGCTACCTATCTTTTGCTCATCAAGCCTCCCAAATTGCCATGAACCTCTAACCTTTGACACCATTCCTAGCAAACCATTGATTGGCTATGTTACCGCTTTTGCTCAGCCCCTCTTATAGCGTTGCTAGTTGCAGGTGAAGTTGAAGATTGCTCCATGGTGGACAGGGTTATGTTGGGATATCACAATATCTTTTATATTATTAATGCATCTATATATTTGGTAAAGGGTGGAAGGCTCGGCCTTATGCCTGGTGTTTTGTTCCACTCTTGCCGCCCTAGTTTCCATCATACCGGTGTTATGTTCTCGGATTTTGCGTTCCTAACGCGGTCGGGTTATTTATGGGACTCCTGACGATTCGCTTTGAATAAAACTTGTCCAGAAGGCCCAACCTTGGTTTTACCATTTGCCTCACCACCACCTATACCTTTCCTTGGGTCGGCCAACCGTGGGTCATCTTTATTTTAGCCCCCGGCCAATGCTTCTCTAAGTGCTTTGTCCGAACCGGCAGATCTGCGGGCCACCTCGGGGCAACTCGAGGTCTGGTTATACTCGTAGGCTGACCTATCCGGTGTTGCCCTGAGAACGAGATATGTGCAGCTCCTATCGGGATTGTCGGTGCATCGGGCGGCTTTGCTGGTCTTGTTTTACCATTGTCGAAATGTCTTGTAAACAGGGATTCCGAGACTGATCGGGTCTTCCTGGGAGAAGGAATATCCTTCGTTGATCGCGAGAGCTTATCATGGGCTAAGTTGGGACACCCCTGCAGGGTTTAAACTTTCGAGAGCCGTGCCCGCGGTTATGTGGCAGATGGGAATTTGTTAATGTCCGGTTGTAGATAACTTGACACCAGATCCGAATTAAAACGCATCAACCGCGTGTGTAGCTGTGATGGTCTCTTCTCGGTGGAGTTCGGGAAGTGAACACGGTTTCTGTGTTATGTTTGACGTAAGTAGGAGTTCAGGATCACTTCTTGATCATTGCTAGCTTCACGACCGTTCCGCTTGCTCTCTTCTCGCTCTTATTTGCGTTGGTTAGCCACCATACTTGCGTAGCGGCTGCTGCAACCTCACCACTTTACCCCTTCCTTTCCCATTAAGCTTTGCTAGTCTTGATACCCATGGTAATGGGATTGCTGAGTCCTCGTGGCTCACAGATTACTACAACAATAGTTGCAGGTACAGGTTATCACGATGATCATGATCACGAGAGCGATGTTTGCTTGTTTTGGAGTTCTTCTTACGCTTCTTCTTGATCGGGGATAGGTTCGGGTTGGCAGCCCGGCTAGCAGAGTGGATGTCGTTTGAGTTTCTGTTTTTGTTTCATCCGTAGTCGGATGGTGCTCTTATGTAAGATGATGTTGTATTCGTGTGGCATTGTATGCCTTTTGTATGTATCCCCATCTATTATGTAATGTTGATGTAATGATATCCACCTTGCAAAAGCGTATCAATATGCGGTTCTATCCTTGGTAGGACCTTCGAGTCTCTTTAGGATAGTATCGCATATTGGGCGTGACATAAATATGGTGTGGCAACTTATAGTTGAAAGCCAAGCCGGGTTAACGAACACCGGTTTAATAATGAATATGGTCTGACAACTTGTAGTTGAAAGCCAAGCTGGGTTAACAAACACCGGGTTACTATGATGACTGAAAAGCCACACCGGGTCGATGGACACCGGTTCAAGATAAATTTATCAAAGGGTGAAAACTTGGCAAAAAAACAAACAAAAGCCGTGTAGTCGAGGCTTTTCAAGGGCTGCCAGGCCCAAATTCGAGGCTTTTCATGGGCTGCCAGGCCGCTGAGTTAAACCATTTTGTAAAGCCTTTTAAGATGGACCTCCAACTAACCAATCATCGTTTTAACTTTGACAAGTTTAGGGTCTGTATAAGATTGACTTGTCAAACGTTCGGCGGGTTGTGCCAGGATTACCTGGATAGGAGTGGCTTACTTGATGAAGGCAGGTTAACCCGGGGTTTTAGGTGAATACACCAGGCTTCCAAGCCGTGCTTGATAGCATATTACAAGGGTCCTTTCAAACTCTTTGTTGCAGTGCACAAAGAGCCCCCAAGTAATTTATGTGAGTTGTGCTCAATGGGTGCCTATGTTTGAGCTGTGCATAGCATCCAAACTCTCTTTGGCCCCTTGGGTGTGAAGCTCCCAAGCTATATTGTGGCATTATAGCCGGTTTAACAGGTAGTACTCCGCTTTGTTAGCTGAAGCCCCCATGCAACCCAAAAGATATTTGAGGAAAACGGCAGAGGCCCTGCTTATAGCAAGGATGCCGGTTTATTATATTGATCATAATATATACATTGTCAAAATATGTACATAAGAAAAGCCTATGGCTCAAGTGTAGTAAGGTCGGAGGAGAGCTATGTTCCACGGCCGCCGGGTCTCCTCCTTAGAACTGCGTGAGTTGTCTCGAACGTCAATGAGGTAGTATGATCCGTTGTGCAGATTTTTGATGACAACAAAGGGCCCTTCCCAAGGTGGGGATAACTTGTGCATATCGGTCTGATCCTGAATGAGCCAGAGCACTAAGTCGCCTTCTTGAAAGGTTCTTGTTTTAACCCGGCGGTTGTGATAACGCCATAGGTCTTGCTGATAAACCGTCGAACGACGAAAGCCATGTCCCGCTTCTCATCTAACAGGTCCAGTGCCTCCTGACGTGCTTGCTCATTGTTCGCTTCAACATAATTGGCAACCCGGGGCGAGTCATGACGAATATCACTTGCGAGGACGGCCTCTGCCTCGTAAACCATGAAGAAAGGTGTATAACCCGTAGATCGGTTTGGGGTGGTGTTTATGCTCCATAACACAGATGGTAATTCTTCCACCCAACAACCCGGTGTCCGCTTCAAAGGAACCATAAGCCGGGGCTTGATACCCTTCAAGATTTCTTGGTTAGCTCTCTCAGCTTGACCATTAGACTGGGGGTGAGCCACGGATGCTACATCAAGCCTGATGTGCTCTCATTGACAAAATTCCTCCATCTCACCTTTAGAAAGGTTCGTGCCATTATCTGTGATGATGCTGTGTGGAAAGCCAAAGCGGAAGATGATCTTTTTGAGAAATTGAACCGCCGTAGTTGTGTCACACTTGCTTACGGGCTCCGCTTCAACCCATTTAGTGAACTTATCAACTGCCACCAACAGGTGGGTCTTCTTATCCTTGGAGCGCTTAAAAGGTCCTACCATATCAAGGCCCCAAGTAGCAAACGGCCAAGTGATGGGAATCATCCGTAGTTCTTGAGCCGGAACATGAGCTCGGCGTGAAAACTTCTGACGAGCGTCGCACCGCTTTACCAGATCCTCAGCATCAGCATGGGCTGTCAACCAGTAGAACCCATGACGAAAAGCTTTTGCCACCAGGGTCTTTGAACCGACATGGTGACCACAATCCCCTTCATGGATCTCACATAGAATCTCTTGGCCTTCCTCAGGAGAAACACAACGCTGGAATACGCCTGAAACACTGCAATGGTGTAACTCGCCATTGTGAATAACCATGGACTTTGATCGCCGGACTATCTGTCTGGCTAGAACCTCGTCATCTGGTAGCTCGCCTCGGTTCATATACGCCAAATATGGAACCGTCCAATCCGGAATTATATGTAAAGCGGCTACCAGTTGGCACTCTGGATTAGGAACAGCTAAATCCTCCTCTGTAGGCAACTTAACAAACGAGTTATGCAAGATATCTAAAAAGGTATTGGGTGGTACCGGTCTACGCTGAGATCCCAGCCGGCTTAAAGCATCTGCTGCTTCGTTTTTCCGTCGGTCAATGTGCTCCACATGATAACCTTTAAAATGACCCACCACAATATCCACCTCGCGTCTGTAAGCCGTCATGAGTGGATCCTTAGAATCCCAAGTGCCAGAAACTTGTTGGGCCACCAGATCAGAATCTCCAAAGCGTCGTACACGGCTTAAATTCATTTCTCCACACGAAGACCGTGGAGTAATGCTTCGTCCTCAGTTGCATTGTTAGTACAAGGAAACATTAAGTGGAGAACATAATGAATTTTATCACCTCGAGGGGACGTAAGGACAACTCCAGCCCCCGAGCCTTCCAATTGCCTGGATCCATCAAAGTGAATAGTCCAGTATGTATTATCCGGTTTGTCCTCTGGTGCCTGTAACTCGGTCCAATCATTGATGAAGTCAACAAGCACCTGAGATTTGATGGCCATTCGAGGCATATACTTCAACCCATGTGGACCAAGCTCAATTGCCCACTTTGCAAACCGGCCAGTTGCTTCCCTGTTCTGAATTATACCGCCCAAAGGAGCAGAGCTAACCACTGTGATGGGATGGCCTAGAAAGTATTGCTTGAGCTTCCGACTTGCCATAAAAACCCCATATACCAGCTTCTGCCAATGCGGATATCGTTGTTTTGACTCGATAAGCACTTCGCTGATATAGTAAACCAGCCGTTGAACTAGATATTCCTTCCAGCCTCCTTGCGCTCAACCACAATTGCCACATTGACTGCACGGGCATTAGCAGCCACGTACAATGACAAGGGCTCCTTGTCAACCGGAGCAGCAAGGACCGGCGGTTCAGCCAACTGCCGCTTCAAGTCCTCAAATGCCGCATCAGCTGCGTCACTCTAGACAAAAGTGTCTGTTTTCTTCAACATCTGATAAAAAGGAATCGCCTTCTCTCCCGAGCGGCTAATAAACCGGCTTAGGGCTGCAATTCGACCTACCAAACACTGAACATCATTAATACAGGCCGATTTAGCCAACGATGTAATCACCTTGATCTTTTCCGGATTAGCTTCAATGCCTCTGTTGGACACCAGAAAACCTAAGAGCTTGCCTGCCGGAACACCGAAAACACACTTGTCCGGATTAAGCATCATCTTTTAAACCCAAAGATTGTCAAAGGTCTCCTTCAGATCATCTATCAATGTCTCCTTCTTCCTAGATTTTACTACAATGTCATCCACATAGGCATGAACATTACGCCCAATCTGAGTGTGAAGACAATTTTGCACACAACACTGATAAGTTGCCTGGGCACTCTTGAGCCCAAAGGGCATAGAAACATAGGAGAAGGCTCCTAAGGGAGTGATGAAGGTTGTCTTCTCCTGGTCCTTAACTGCCATTTTGATCTGATGATAACCTGAATAAGCATCCAAGAAACTCAGACGCTCACAACCCTCCGTCGCATCAATGATCTGATCAATGCACGGGAGAGCAAAAGGATCTGATGGACAAGCCTTGTTCAAATCTGTGTAGTCCACACACATGCGCCAAGTGTCGTTTTTCTTAAGGACTAGCACCGGATTAGCCAACCACTCAGGATGAAACACTTCGACGATAAACCCAGCAGCCAATAGCCGAGCTACCTCCTCACCAATGGCCTTGTGTCTTTCCTCGTTAAAGCGGCGAAGAAACTGCTTGACCGGTTTAAACTTGGGATCAATATTGAGAGTGTGCTCAGCGAGTTCCCTCGGTACACCTGGCATGTTAGAGGGCTTCCATGAAAAAATGTCCCGGTTCTCACGGATGAACTCGATGAGCGCGCTTTCCTATTCCGGATCCAGATTGGTGCTGATGCTAAACTATTTTGACGAATCGCCAGGAACAAAGTCAACAAGTTTAGTCTCATCAGCCGGTTTGAACTTCAGGGTCGGGTCATGCTCAGTGGTGGGCTTCTTCGGAGGGGTCATGTCTGCCGGATCAACATTGTCTTTATAGAACTTCAGCTCCTCTGTAGCACAAACCGACTCAGCATAGGCCGCATCACCCTCCTCGCAATCCAAAGCGATCTTTTGACTTCCGTGTACTGTGATGGTCCCCTTATGACCCGGCATTTTGAGATGTACATAAATATAGCAAGGCCTTGCCATGAATTTTGCGTAAGCCGGCCGTCCAAACAGTGCATGATATGGGCTCCGGATTTTCACCACTTCAAAGGTCAATGTTTCAGACCTGGAATCGTGCTCATCTCCAAACACAACTTCCAAAGCGATCTTTCCAACAGGATATGCCGATTTACCTGGTACTACACCATGAAAAACAGTGTTTGACGGTTTAAGACTCTTGTCTTTCAACCCCATGCGACAGAAGGTCTCATAGTACAGGATGTTGATACTGCTCCCTCCATCCATCAGTACTTTGGTAAATTTATAACCTCCCACCTGAGGTGCCACCACTAAAGCCAGATGACCCGGATTATCAACCCGGGGTGGATGATCCTCTCTGCTCCACACAATGGGCTGCTCGGACCACCGCAAATAACGTGGCACTGCCGGTTCAACAGCATTAACTGCCCTCTTGTGAAGCTTCTGATCGCGCTTGCACAAACTAGTACTGAACACATGATACTGCCCGCCATTCAACTGCTTTGGGTGACTTTGATAACCTGACTGTTGCCGATTCCCTTGATTATTCTGTTGGTTATTACCACCTTGGTTGTTCTGGTTGCCCTGATTATTCTAAAATCCAGAGTTTGAACCACCGCCACCATGAAAACCTGGACCTGAACCGCCCGACGGACCCTGATCATACCGGAAGAGATCAGAGTTTTTGAACTCCTTCATAATGAAACAATCCTTCCAAAGATGTGTTGCTGGAACCTCCTTGGTCCCATGCTTTGGGCAGGGCTAGTTTAACAGACGCTCCAGATTCATACCTCCACCGCGCTGGGGCGGTTTACCTTTACGATGCTGCATATTGGTGTTAGCCACAAAATCTGAATTATCTGCTTTGCGCTTACCATTATTCCCATGGCTCCCTTGGTTGTGTTGTTGTCCCTTCGCACCGCCGTTCTTCTTTCCCTTCTCCGGTTTCTCCTCATCAGAATCGGGATCCTTGGTATTATCAGAATCGACATATTTAACCAAAGCTGCCGTAAGTGTTCCCATGTCTTTGCAGTGGCACTTGAGCCATCCCAACTTCATCATTTAGTGACTTAAACCGGCAATTACGCTCCAGCGTTATGATTGATTGGCCATCATTAATCCGGTCTGATGAATGCAAAACTTCTGAAACCGGCGCACCCAATGAGTTGTTGACTCGTTCTCTCCTTGAACACAGGCATCCAGATCCACAATGGACATAGGTTATTTGCACGTATCTTTGAAATTGGCTATAAACCGGGCCTTCAACTGGTCCCATGACTCGACGGAGTTGGCTGGCAGGTTCTTCAACCAAGTACGGGTTGTCCCTTCCAACATCATCGTGAAGTATTTTGCACAGGCTGCTTCATCCACATCCAGCATCTCCATTGCCATCTCATAACTTTCAACCCACGCCTCAGGTGGTTGATCAGCGGTGTAATTAGGAACCTTACATGGACCCTTGAATTCCTTGGGCAGTCGCACATTATGGAGAGCCGGAATGAGACACGGCACTCCCCAGGAATTGAAGGCAAGCCCGATGCCTCGTTCTACTAACGCCGCTGGCTGAACCGGGGCGGGTTGATAACAACCCGCATATTGTGCTGCTAAAGTGGCCTCCCTTCATGCTCTGCCATTATCCACCACGTCCTGAGCATTTGCCTCACCGCGCGCCGGATTGGGTCCTTGAGGGGCATTACGGTGCCGCGCACTACTAGACACCTCCGGTTCATCCATGTGCCTGCTATAGCTTTTGCTCGGACGGGGGGTTGAATGAATTCTGTCTCGGCTATAAGAATAAGCCCGCTGCTGCACAACGGCGGTTTGAAGAAGATCCCTGGCCCGCCGCATCTCAACAGCCGCCAGTGAATCGCCCTCCATTGGAATAGCTGCCAGGCAAGATGCTGCAGCAATCATGTTATCCAAAGGGCTGGAAAAGTGACCTGATGGTGTTGATACGTATTGCGGCGGGTTATCCGTTCGACGAGGCGGATCCGTCATCCGTGGTTGATCCGGTGCTGCCCTAGGTACCTCGGTCCTGTTTACGGCTGTCGGGTTACTCGGCCCAACCCCCAGTGTATTAAAGAGATTCAATCCTTCAAAGACCGGCGGCATATGAGATCGGTATTTCCTTCACATTACGTCGTTTGACGCATTCTGATCCAACATGAGCCGGTAATTATGTGCCTGGATCTGCTGTGACTGGGCATCCAAAGCGGCCCGATCTTCAGCCATCCTAGCGTCCTTAGCTGCCAGGTCCTCCTTAGCCTGTGTTATCTGGTCCTTTAGCTTGGTAACCTCCGCATTATGCTGATCCTGCGTCTCTGGGGTAACTGCCGTGGTTAACAAGGTCGCCCAGGCATCCATCAAACCAGAGAGAACTTGAGCCGGTCGGCGCGCCGGGCCTCCTGCCGCGGCTGCTGACCCGGACGTCATTGCTGCTGTAGATGAAGACTGCAAGGTGGGCTGTGTTTCGGCCATGAAAACAGCAGCCTGATTCGGCGGTTCAAAGGGGTCCGGAATACTGTTGCCATCGGAATATCCCCCAACCCGACCGTCCTGCAATTGGTACAGCGACTCGGTTTCACCAGTGGACGACTCGCCATCTGAGTAGATGGCCGTCTCACCATCAGACACCGGTTCATATTCGGTACCATGGATGAATCCTACGAATGCACGCTTCATGGCGGGCTGAATCCGGGCGGGACTCGCACGCTGAGCCGTCTCAATGAGGTCAGTGCAGATGTCCGGCTCAGGGCCCGGTTCACCGATCTTGCCGATGAAGACATGAATTCCGCCAAAGGGGACCTGGTACCCGCACTCGATTGAGCCGGCCTTGGGGCCCCATCCTGCGTTGTCGATGTAGAGCTTGCCACGATGACTCTTGGTCATCCGGCCAACCGAGTACCCTTTGAGTCCTTCAAAGCTGCCCTTCAAGAACTCGAAACCATCATGTGATAGCCCCACGGTGGGCGCCAACTATCGTGGAAATATCACGTTAGATGTCCTCATGAAAGGACTTAGTCGTGGAGCCATCGTGACGGGTTAGCTTGAAGGGGTTAAACCGGACAAAGGACACGAGAGTTATACTAGTTCGGCCCCTTCGATGAAGGTAAAAGCCTACGTCTAGTTGTGATGGGATTGATTGGGTTTCGATGACTAGGGAGCAAATACGCTTTGCCTGGGTCTCGAGTTGTTGTTTCTTGTCCCTGAACCGCCGCCGGGTCGTCCCTTTATATACTCAGGTTGACGCCCAGCCGGTCTACAGAGTCCCGAGGCCAGCTCATACAAGTATCCGGCTCGGTCTCCCCTCTCCTAACTTACAACACAAGTTATACAATCATACTATGGGCCCTAATCCGCCTTTGGGCTCTGGGCCTCTAAGCTTCATCAGTAAAACTCCATCTTCTGGGTTTTTATGGGCTTCAATGTAGTTGAGGGTGAACCGGCCCCTCCTGGGCGGTTTACACTTAGTAGTTATATCCCCAACACATCCCTCCAGATCAGGCCAAGATGCCCTCCTCACCGGCATGTGCTCCGTCGAAGCTCCGATGTGCCCTTTTTCTCTCTCCCCCTCCCTCTCACCTAACTAGCGAGGCCCACTGTGAGCCACTCTGTCGTGCCCAAAGTGGTATGAGTGGAGGCACCCCGTGGGGTTTACGCCTTCGACGTCACCCCCCTATTCTGTTTATTTAAATTCAATTCAAATATTTCCATAGAACTTCAAACAGCCATAACTTTTTAACCATAAGTCCAAATGAATTGATTCTTTTTGCATTGTGTTCTGTATGAAAATCTCTAGCAGCACACCAAAGATGAGATTTTTCTCTGCTGCCTAGATTTTTTGGTGAATTTCAGAGTGTTTGTTGATGTTTTCTTTTTGTGTTTTTAATTGATTTCAGAAGCTGAAGCTTGTCTTGAGGATCACTAGGAGGAGTGTGAACCTCATCTGCACTAAGGCAAGCCACAACAACATTTTCATGGTGCCATTTCAATTTTTGTGATTTATTTTCAACTTGAATGAATAATTTAGTTCATGCATTTAAATCACCAAAATAAATAGCTATTTTCATTCTGTTGAAGGCTTGATTATGTTGACATGTTGGTTTACAGTAAGTTAAAGTTAACTAAGTTAGTTTAAGTCATTATAAGTTATCCTAGATTATGAAGAAATAATTTTCTTATGAAAAATAACTAGCTTGGATAATATTTTCTTGGGTAAGAAAATAATTATGCTAAGATATTGCCATGGTTAGTTTGCTGAATAATCATGACCGGAATAATGCTATGAGTTTCTGATATGTTTGGTTAGTGAGTGATGCATGTTACATGAGTGCATTTGCATGGCATATCATGACACCGATTATTTTTACTTTATATTGAACCTGATAATAACTTAACTTGAACATATCGTTGATCGGGTCATGGTGCCACTGAATCGGGTTTTTCCCAGTGTAACCATATTTGCCTTAATGGGAAGGACTTTATTCGGCCCGTTGTCATGCCTCTGGTCAGTTCCTCCAACAAGGGAAGGTTATGAGCGTGCGGTACCCTGGTCCGGTAAGCAAATATAACCCTGTGTGCCCGTTGATGTTGTTATGGTACCTTGTCCCCATTTAGGACCGTTTATGTTTTGCCACGATGGTGGCCGTTGGTGTCTTTGGTAGACACGGGGCCACCCATGACTTAGCCCAGTGGGGAGTTAGTCGGAGTGGCCGGGAGAGTGTCATGGCAATGGAGGGGTTCTGTTGGAATGTCGTTGGTCCACCCGAATGGGAGTGCGAGGCCATGGGTTCCTTGGTGTGGGTACAGTGCTCTACCTCTGCGGAGTGTATTTAATCTATCGATAGCCGAGTCCATGGTTACGGACACGCTCGAAAGTAGGTCACACCATGGATCAACCTTTAAATAATCTTGCACACTAAATTAATAATCTGGCACTGTTGGAAAGAGGATGGTTGGAAAACCATGTTAATGTTGATGACCAAGTTGTTGGTCCATTTGTGATCCGAGAAAGATTACCGTTTGGTTACGAGGTAACCCGTTTGATGACCAAGTTGTTGGTCCCTTTGTGATCCGAGAAAGATCACCATTTGGTTATGAGATAAACCATTTCGTAAGCAAGTCTGTGGGACTTAAGGCAGGAGATTTCATTGACTGCATCCATATTATGATTTTGCATTGATGATAATTGGTTAATATCATGATATTGTTTGTCATTATGTTTATGGTTGTTGTGAGATTGCAAGTGCATTCAATGTACTGACCTGGCGTGTCATGCCAGATTTCAGGAAAGTTTCGTTGGAACAGAGTGCTGTTCAAGTCTAGATCGTGTTCACATTGGTATCCCTGTGTTATGGAGTCCCACTTCGTCGTTGTTCCGCTGCCGCGTAGTTGTCATGATCGAGGCCCCCCTTTATGTTCATTAAATAATGTACATATTGTTCAGCTGCACCGTGTGTGCCGCTTGGCCTCCTAACTTGTTGTAATATGAACCATGTTTCGCTAGCATCAATAAAGCAGTTGTTTTCCGTGCCAAGATGTTGTGTGTTGCCAAAAGACATGGTCTTTGGGCTGGTAATGCAAGGTAAACTGGTTGCTCTGAGCCAGGGTGCCACATTTTCTTTGTTTCACTCCTCTCATGATCTTCAAAACCCATCCTCTCCAAGACATAGCATCTTGCATGGCATGGGATAAGCTAGTCGAATTGTAAAAGATGAAAATTACACGTTGAAGTAGTAAGTCGAGCTTAATTATGAAAAAAACACTTTGCGTCATAGCTTACTGTATCACAATCGAAGGCCTCCTCGAGCTTAATGCTGAAGCACCGACCTTCGTCCAGGTGAGGCATGTCGCAGAAACCCCGGTTGTCTCCGCACCAGGAGCACTCCCCGGGACCTTCTTCGTCCGACGACATTTCCTATGTTCATAATTCAAAGATTAAACTTGTACAATTAAATATATGTACAACAAAAACTAAATTAGATCATTATTATTCATCACGGGTTGACTATTGGTTTGTCGAGTCTTTTCTTGAAAACTCTCAGCTCACGTGGTGTATATATTCGACTGTCGGTGATGGTAGATCCTCCTTTCGTTCCTGAGTGCATTACACTAAATTGTCTAGCACACGGGAAGGAAGGAGAAGCTACCCCCTCGAGGTCGGAGGGGGTCGGTGACGGGGACGATGGCGGGGATGATGGAGGGGCTCCTTGATTTCTTCAAAAACAAAAACCCTATAAGTTATCACTAATACATCCCGAATAGTATCATACATATAACATCACCAATACAACTAAAACCCCAGTGAACGACGGGTATCGACGACGAGGATGCAGGATAGGCATCGTCGACGTCTATGCGGGAAGAATTTCTTAAACTAAAAAATAACAACAAATGTGACATGTTCGACTAGTTCTATTAATTCAACTAGTTCTTACTAAAAATAAACTTGCTATAAATAAAAGAAACTAGTTCTTTCTAAAAATAAACTAGTTCAACTAGTTATATTAATTTTCTTACTAAAAACACAGTAGTTCTATTAATTCAACTAGTTCTTAATAAAAATAAACTAGTTCAACTAGTTTTATTAATTTACTTACTAATTATTTTAAACACTTACTAAAAACAGTGGAAAAAACTACATTACATAATAGTAAAAAACTACAGTAAAAACAGAAAAAAAAGATGGAGGGAGGAGGGGAAGGGAGGAGGAAGGAGAGAGGAGGAGGGGTAGGAGGCCGGTGGGATCGGAGGAGGGAGGGTGAGGGGAGGAGGGGGGAGGGGCGGCCGGAGGAGGACGGAGGGGGCTGGGGTGGAGGGGAAGGGGGCGGCCGGAGGAGGAGGAGGGAGGGGGCAGCCGGAGGAGGAGGAGCGAGGGGCGGTGGGAGGAGGGAGAGGAGGAGGGAGTGTTGGAGATATGCCCTAGAGGCAATCATGTATGATGATATTTCCTATGTGTTTATGAATATAGTCCTTGGACATTATCAATGATGTGTATTAGCAAGTACGTGACTTGTTTGTGGGACTATGCATTGTATGATGACTATCCTAAAAGGTCCCTAGTCGAAAGGGCTGTGTGGACACACAGCCGACTAGACTAGCATATGACACGGTCGATGGCTTGGTCTCACTAGCCATGGAGCACTGGATGCTAATCGGATAAAATGGACTCGGAAGGATCTGGTCGGATTCGACGTAGTCGAATCCGAGTCGATATAAGGTCCGAGTCGGACAGACCCAACTATGAGACGCAGCGATATGTCATCTGTGAGTCTCTAGTACAACATACGTTCTATGTCCTAAGACTTGAGCTGACGCATGTACTCGAGATGGTGATAGACTTGCTTTGGGCCGACCAAATGCTACTCCATGACTGGGTAGTTACAAAGGTAGGTTTCGGGTTTGTCCAGTCCCATGCTGCGAGACATGGTCGAGCAAGATGGGATTTGCCCCTCCGATCAGGAGAGATATATCTCGGCACTTGTGTGATCCGACCAGGATAAGCATGGCCATGCGACACAGATTATGAGATAATCCGGTTTATGGTCGGTATCACTAGAACGAGAAAGAAGTCGGTCTAGCACAAGGATGACAGTCTCGCCTTGAGCCCGACAACATATATCGTGCGGCAAAGGGAATAGAAGTGCGACACGTTGTACAAGTTCACCTAACCAGCTTCATAGTCTGCTTGGTGGTCCGCACGCCTTGCTAGAGGCTACTACCAACCGTGCAGGTCAGAGGTGATCCGAATTATGACCAAGCCGACTTGAACTTAAGGGGCCGCGCGCTTAAGGGAAGGAACCTATGAGGTCGGTTTAGAGGACACTGGTCGGATGTGATCCGAACTGGACTTGGAACATGACCGAGTAGACTTTGGGCTTTAAGGGTCCGTGCAGCCCGCGACGGATGCCTATATAAAGTGGAGGTGCGGCACACTCATGCGGTTGATTGCTTCGATGCTGTCACTACGGTTTGCATGTGTTGCGAATAGCCACCTCCATTTGCCGCCGACTATGTGATCGGACCTAGCATCCGCCGCACGGTGTTCCTCCTGCATGCTCGGATACCGTTAGAGGCGGTGCACTTGCGCCGATCCGGCGAACTTGTATGTGCAATCGGACGGCCGGCTGTTCGAGGGAGATCGAACGAGGAGGAGACGATCCCCGCGGACGCGCTGCCTCAACTCTTCGAATCCTGCCCGCTAACCGGCTAGCGGGCCCACCGTGTGCGTAGCGCCGTGTATTTCATACCCGACACACAAACTGGTAGAATATGATTCTAAGCATAACTTTGTTTTGCAGGTTTGTGAATAGTATGGCTCATGTGTATGTGATGCATGTGTGTAATTTATACGTGGCTTGCGTGTCATGTTTGTCAGCCGGCAGGAGCCAAAGTGCTGTCATTATATTGTATAATAATCTGTGTGTCGACTTGTGACTCTATGTAAAATTCATTACTAGTTGTAGTAGTTGGATAATAGAGATCAGGTTGGTGGCTTGGCGTCCCGGTGTGACAAACAAGATGAAGTTCGTAGATGGTCATCGGAGTCAGAGCCGACCTGGAAGAATGTCCATGAAGGAGCCATACTATTTCATAATATGTGTTTATTTGTGATTGTTATGCTTCTTTGTTTCTATGCATGTTAGAATGGTAGAATGATCCCTCATGAATATCAAGCGAATTGCCATCCCCGATGTTGCACCTTCGCACGTCAAGTACATCTAGTAGTGGGCTCATAAAATTGGGGTGCTGCTGGGTGTCCTTGAACTGAAGGGTTTGTGTCGGACACGGACATGCACTGCGTCAGGTTAACTTGACAAGGCTATCAAAATGGTTTTGGGCCTTGTGGCAAAGAAGGTTGGGAGCAGGGGTATGAGATACCTTCTCGATCGACAGGAGTCGTATAGAGATATGATTAGCAAGGAATTGCTTACCGGATAAGTATGGTGGCTAGCAGTGATGCCAAAGCTCACTAGTCGCATGCGCTAGTCAGATCCTGAATCACTAAGACTTTGTGGAGGGATGCTAACTTCAGTGGGAGTATTTCTGTTTAGGCTTGAATTACTCTACATAAACACATTTCTTAGTGATTGCATATTTTCTGTTGTAGATCAATGGCACCACCTGCTCAAACCAACTTTGCATTGAAATCAATTCTGGAAAAGGATAAACTGAATGGAACAAACTTTACCACCTGGTATAGAAATTTGAGAATTGTTCTCAAGCATGATAAAAAGGAACATGTTCTAGAGGATCCACTTCTAGAGGAACCTGCCGATAATGCTAATGCCACAACTAAGAATGCCTACCAGAAACTCGTTGATGAATCAACGGAGATCAGCTGTCTGATGCTAGCTTGTATGGAGCCCGATTTGCAACAGCATTTCGAAAATGTTGAGGCTTACGATATGATCGAGATTCTCAAGAGCATGTTTCAGACACAGGCAAGGACCAAAAGGTTGAACGTCTGGTGATCCTTGATGGACTACAAGCTGAAGGAAGGTGATCCACTGAGCCCACATGTGATCAAGATGATAGGATATGTGCAAGCTTTGGATCGGTTGGGCTTCCTGCTCTTGGATGAGCTTGCTACAGATGTAGTTTTGGGTTCTCTTCCGCCCAGCTATGGGACGTTCGTCTCGAATTATCATATGCATGGCATGGATAAGAAGCTCATTGAATTGCATGGGATGCTCAAAGTGGCAGAGCAGGATATTAAGAAAGGCATGCATCAACTGTTGATGGTGCAGAAATCAGCTGAGTTCAAGAAGAGTTGGTCCGAGAAAAAGGCTAAGGCAAAGGGCACAGAGACGGTAACCTCCGCTGCTGCGCCGAAGTTTGGACCGGACTCGAAGACCATTTGCTATCATTGCAAGGAAACTGGTCACTGGAAGAGGAACTGTAGCAAGTGGCTTGCAGAGCATGGCAAGAAGGCCGGAAATGCTTCTTCGGGCAAAGGTACACTTGCTGGATATGTTATAGACATTTACCTTGGGTATTTGATACCGGATCGGTTTTTCATATTTGCAACTCGATGCAGGGGTTGGTAAGAACTAGGCGTGTGGCACAAGGGTAGATTGACATCAGGGTCGGCAACAAAGCAAGAGTTGCTGCGTTGGAGGTCGGCACGATGCAGCTCCAGCTCCCTTCTGGATTCATTATGGAATTGAATAATTGTTATTACATTCCTACACTTAGTCGGAACATTATTTCTGCCTCATGTTTGATGAGTCAAGATTATGAATTCAATTTAAAGGACAATGGTTGTTCGATATTTTTGAATGGTATGTTCCACGGCTATGCACCCATTGTTGATGGGCTATTTATATTGAATCTAGAACAGGAACCGGTCTATAACGTGAATGTCAAGAGGCATAAGCCTAATGAGATAAATCCGACATAGTTCTGGCATTGCCGGCTTGGACACAGTAGTCTGAAACGCATGAAGAAGCTCCATGATGATGGGCTCCTAACTTCATCTGACTTTGAGTCTTTCGAGACATGTGAATCATGCTTGCTCGGCAAGATGACTAAGTCTCCTTTCGCAAAGAGTTGTGAGAGGGCGTCCGAGCTGTTGGAACTTATACATAGTGATGTCTGTGGTCCAATGAGCACAACTGCCAGAGGTGGCTATCAGTACTTCGTGACTTTTACCGACGACTTGAGTAGATATGGATATATCTATTTGATGAGACACAAGTTGGAGACTTTTGAAAAGTTCAAAGAGTTTCAGAACGAGGTTGAGAAACAACTCGGCAAGACTATAAAACTTCTATGATCTGATCGTGGAGGTGAGTACATGGGCCAGGAGTTTGATGATCATCTGAAAAGGTATAGTACCTCAGCTCACACCTCCAGGTACGCCACAGAGAAATGGCGTGTCGGAATGGAGGAATAGGACCTTGTTGGACATGGTCCGATCTATGATGAGCAAATCAGATTTACCCTTGTCATTCTGGGGATACGCTCTAGAAACTGCAGCTTTCACACTTAACAGGGTACCATCAAAATCCGTAGACAAGACACACATGAGATGTGGACCGGGAAGAGTCCCAGTTTGCCTTTTCTAAAGATTTGGGGTTGTGAAGCATTTGTCAAGCAACTTATGTCAGACAAGCTTACACCTAAATCGGATAAATGCATATTCGTGGGATATCCAAGGGAAACCTTGGGATGTAGCTTCTACAACCGGGAAGAGAACAAAGTGTTTGTTGCTCGGAACGGGGTTTTCCTTGAGAAAGATTTTCTCAGTCGGGAGGCCAGTAGGAGGACGGTTCGACTCGAAGAAATTAGAGGACCACTCGGGGACGGCTCGGCTGGTGATGAGATCATACCAGAGTCAGTGAGGAAACCCGAAGTGGAAGCGGCACCGGAACCACGGAGGTCGGAAAGATTGCGCAGAGTGCGTGATGTATTGTTGCTAGAAAGCGACGAGCCGGCCACGTATGCGGAAGCGATGGGGAGCCCAGATTCCGAGGCATGGCTGGAGGCCATGAGATCCGAGTTAAAGTCCATGGGTGAGAATCAAGTCTGGGACTTGTTTGATCCGCCACCTGGCGTAACTGCCATTGGTTGCAAATGGGTCTTTAAGAAGAAAACGGATGTGGATGGAAATGTTCAGATCCACAAAGCTCGGCTTGTCGCAAAGGTTATGGACAAGTTCAAGGAATTGACTACGACGAGACTTACTCGCTGGTAGTGATGCTGAAATCGATGAGGATCATACTAGCTATAGCTGTGTATTTCGGTTACGAGATATGGCAGATGGATGTAAAAACGGCTTTCCTTCACGAAAATTTAACCGAGGATGTATATATGATACAACCCGAGGATTTTGTCGATCCGACTAGCACTAGTAAGGTATGCAAGCTCAAGAGATCCATTTATGGGTTGAGGCAAGCATCTTGGAGTTGGAACATTCGTTTTGATGAGGTCGTCACTGGTCTCGGTTTCATCAAAAGTGAAGAGGACGCTTGTTTATACAAGAAGTTAAGTGGGAGCTCAATAGTATTTTTGATCTTGTATGTGGATGACACACTACTAATCGGAAATGATGTTTTGATGCTAAACTTGGTCAAGGAGTCATTGAATGGCAAGTTTTCGATGAAGGACCATGGTGAGGCAGTCTATATTTTAGGCATTAAGATCTATAGAGATAGATCGAGAAGGCTGCTCGGCTTGAGCCAGAGCACGTACATAGATAAAGTGTTGAAGCGGTTCAACATGAGTGAGGCGAAGAAAGGGTTCTTGCCACTCTCACATGCTATAAGGCTAAGCGAGACTCAGAGTCCTTCCACATCTGATGAGCGAAGGAGGATGACTAGGATTCCGTATGCCTCAGCAATTGGATCCATCATGTATGCCATGATATGTAAAAGGCCTGATGTTGCTTCTGCATTAAGCCTAACAAGTAGATACCAGGCCAACCCAGGTGAGAGTCACTGGGCAGCGGTAAAGACTATTTTGAAGTACCTGAAAAGGACTAAAGAGATGTTCCTAGTTTATGGAGGTGAGGAAGAGCTCGTCGTAAGGGGTTACGCTGATGCTAGTTTCCAAACCGATAGAGATGATTGTCGATCACAGTCCGGATTCGTGTACATCCGGAACGGAGGGGCAGTGCACCTGATGAGTTCCAAGTAGGACACGATGGCCGATTCTACCACAGAAGCCGAATACATTGCAGCTTGTGAAGCTGCAAAGGAACGTGTTTGGATTTGGCATTTTCTGGATGATCTTGGTATTTTCCCAGCCTCGGTGAAACCATTGGACCTTTATTGTGATAATTCTGGTGCCATCCCACAAGACAAGGAGCAGAGGAATCACCACAAGGTCAGACACATAGATCGGAAATATCACCTGATACGAAAGATCGTAAAGAATGGTGATGTAGAGTTATGCAAGATTAACACGGATGCAAATGTTGCAGATCCGTTGACTAAGCCGCTTCCACAACCCAAACATGAGGGGCACGTTAGAGCTATGGGCATTCGATGTCTATTTGATTGACTCTAGTGCAAGTGGCAGACTGTTGGAGATATGCCCTAGAGGCAATCATGTATGATGATATTTCCTATGTGTTTATGAAAAAATATAGTCCTTGGACATTATCAATGATGTGTATCAGCAAGTACGTGACTTGTTTGTTGGACTATGCATTGTATGATGACTGTCCTAAAAGGTCCCTAGTCGAAAGGGTTGCGTGGACGCGCAGCAGACTAGACTAGCATCTGACACGGTCGATGGCTTGGTCTCACTAGCCATGGAGCATTGGATGCTAACCGGACAATATGGACTCGGAAGGATCTGGTCGGATACGACGTAGTCGAATCCGAGTCGAGATAAGGTCCGAGTCGGACAGACCCAACTATGAGATGCAACGATATGTCATGTGTGAGTCTCTAGTACAACATACGTTCTATGTCCTAAGACCTGAGCTGACGCATGTACTCGAGATGGTGACAGACTTGCTTTGGGCCGACCAAACACTACTCCATGACTGGGTAGTTACAAAGGTAGGTTTCGGGTTTGTCCAGTCCCATGCTGCGAGACATGGTCGAGCAAGATGGGATGTGTGTTGGGGAACGTAGTAATTTCAAAAAAATTCCTACGCACACGCAAGATCATGGTGATGGCTTAGCAACGAGAGGGGAGAGTGTTCGTCCACGTACCCTCGTAGACCGTAAGCGGAAGCGTTAGCACAACGCGGTTGATGTAGTCGTACGTCTCCGTCTGTCCGACTGATCCAAGCACCGAACGTACGGAGCCTCCGAGTTCAGCACACGTTCAGCTCGATGACGATCTCCGGCCCTCCGATCCAGCAAAGGCTCCGGAGATGAGTTCCGTCAGCACGACGGCATGGTGACGATGATGATGTTCTACCGGCGCAGGGCTTCGCCTAAACTCCGCGACGATATGACCGAGGTGGAATATGGTGGAAGGGGGCACCGCACACGGCTAAGGAACGATCCGTAGATCAACTTGTGTGTCTATGGGTGCCCCCGCCTCGTATATAAAGGAGCCAGGGGGAGGAGGCCGCCGGCCTAAGGGGGCGCGCCAAGGGGGGAGTCCTACTCCCATCGGGAGTAGGACTCCCCTTTTCCAAGTTGGAGTAGGAGAGAGGGGGAAAGAGGAGGAAGAGGGGAAGGAAAGGGGGGCGCCGCCCCCCTTCCCTTGTCCTATTCAGACTAGGAGGGGGAGGGGCGTGTGGCCCCCTCCTTGCTCCTTCCTCTTCTCCCTCTTGGCCCGTGGAGGCCCATTAACCCCGGGGTTCCGTAACCTCCCTAACTCGGTAAAATGTCGATTTCACCCTAACCATTCCGATGTCCAAACATAGGCTTCCAATATATCAATCTTTATGTCTCGACCATTCCGAGACTCCTCGTCATGTCCGTGATCACATCCGGGACTCAACAAACTTCGTACATCAAAACTTATAAACTCATAATAAAACTGCCATCAAACGTTAAGCGTGCGGACCCTACGGGTTCGAGAACTATGTAGACATGACCTAAAACCATTCTCGGTCAATAAACAATAGCGGGACCTGGATGCCCATATTGGTTCCTACATATTCTACGAAGATCTTTATCGGTCAAACCGCATGACAACATACTTTGTTCCCTTTGTCATTGGTATGTTACTTGCCCGAGATTTGATCGTCGGTATCCAATACCTAGTTCAATCTCGTTACCGGCAAGTCTCTTTACTCATTCCGTAATACGTCATCTCATAACTAACTCATTAGTTACATGCTTGCAAGGCTTAGGTGATGAGTATTACCGAGAGGGCCCAGAGATACCTCTCCGACAATCGGAGTGACAAATCCTAATCTCGAATTATGCCAACCCAACATGTACCTTCGAAACACCAGAGAGCACCTTTATAATCACCCAGCTTATGTTGTGATGTTTGGTAGCACACAAAGTGTTCTTCCGTAAACGGAGTTGCACAATCTCATAGTTGTAGGAACTTTGTATAAGTCATGAAGAAAGCAATAGCAGTATACTAAACGATCAAGTGCTAGGCTAACAGAATTGGTCATGTCAATCACATCATTCTCCTAATGATGTGATCCCATTCATCAAATGACAACACATGTCTATGGTCAGGAAACATAACCATCTTTGATTAATGAGCTAGTCAAGTAGAGGCATACTAGTGACTATGTGTTTGTCTATGTATTCACACATGTATCATGTTTCCGGTTAATACAATTCTAGCATGAATAATAAACATTTATAATGATATGAGGAAATAAATAATAACTTTATTATTGCCTCTAGGGCATATTTCCTTCATCCTCCCACTCGCACTAGAGTCAATAATCTAGATTACATAGTAATGATTCTAACACCCATGGAGTCTTGGTGCTGATCATGTTTTGCTCGTGAGAGAGGCTTAGTCAATGGGTGCGCAACATTCAGATCCGTATGTATCTTGCAAATCTCTATGTCTCCCACTTGGACTTGGTCCCAATGGAATTGAAGCGCCTCTTGATGTGCTTGGTCCTCTTGTGAAATCTGGATTCCTTTGCCAAGGCAATTGCACCAAGATTGTCACGAAGATCTTCATTGGTCCCGATGCACTAGGTATGACACCTAGATCGGAAATGAACTCCTTCATCCGGACTCCTTCATTCGCTGCTTCGTAGCAGCTATGTACTCCGCTTCACATGTAGATCCCGCCACGACGCTTTGTTTAGAACTGCACCAACTTACAGCTCCACCGCTTAATAAAAACACGATCCGGTTTGCGATTTAGAATCATCCGGATCGGTGTCAAAGCTTGCATCGACATAACCATTTACGACTAGCTCTTTGTCACCTCCATATACGAGAAACATATCCTTAGTCCTTTTCGGTATTTCAGATGTTCTTGACCGCTGTCCAAAGATCCACTCGATTACTTTGGTACCTTCCTGCCAAGCTTATTGCTAAGCATACGTCGGTCTGGTACACAAGATTGCATACATGATAGAGCCTATGGTGAAGCATAGGAACATTTTTCATTTTCTCTATCTTCTGCTGTGGTCGCATTGAGTTTGACTCAACTTCACACCTTGTAGCACGTGCAAGAATCCTTTCTTTGCTCGATCCATTTTGAACTTTTTCAAAATTTTGTCAAGGTATGTGCTTTGTGAAAGTCCTATTAAGCGCCTTGATCTATCTCTATAGATCTTGATGCCCAATATGTAAGCAGCTTCACCGAGGTCTTTCATTGAAAAACTTTTATTCAAGTATCCCTTTATGCTATCCAGAAATTCTATATCATTTCCAATTAATAATATGTCATCAACATATAAAACTAGAAATGCTACAGAGCTCCCACTCACTTTCTTGTAAATACAGGCTTCTCCAAAAGTCTGTATAAAACCATATGCTTTGATCACACTATCAAAGTGTTTATTCCAACTCCAAGATGCTTGCACCAGTCCATAAATGGAACGCAGGAGCTTGCACACTTTGTCAGCACCTTTTGGATCAACAAAACCTTCCGGCTGCATCATATACAACTCTTCTTCTAGAAATCCATTCAAGAATGCAGTCTTGACATCCATTTGCCAAATTTCATAATCATGAAATGCAGCAATAGCTAACATGATTCGGACAGACTTAAGCATCGCTACGGGTGAGAAAGTCTCATCGTAGTCAACCCCTTGAACTTGTCGAAAACCTTTCGCAACAAGTCGAGCTTTATAGACGATAACATTACCATCAGCGTCGGTCTTCTTCTTAAAGATCCATTTATTCTCAATGGCTTGCCGATCATCGTGCAAGTCAACCAAAGTCCATACTTTGTTTTCATACATGGATCCCATCTCAGATTTCATGGCCACTAGCCATTTTGCGGAATCTGGGCTCATCATCGCTTCCTCATAGTTCGTAGGTTCATCATGGTCAAGTAACATGACTCCCAGAATAGGATTACTGTACCATTCTGGTGCGGATCTTACTCTGGTAGACCTACGAGGTTCAGCAGAAACTTGATCTAAAGTTTCATGATCAATATCATTAGCTTCCTCACTAATTGGTGTAGTCGTCACAGGAACCGGTTCTCGTGATGAACTACCTTCCAATAAGGGAGTGGATACAGTTATCTCATCAAGTTCTACTTTCCTCCCACTCACTTCTTTCGAGAGAAACTCCTTCTCTAGAAAGGATCCATTCTTAGCAACAAATGTCTTGCCTTCGGATCTGTGATAGAAGGTGTACCCAACAGTCTCTTTTGGGTATCCTATGAAGACACATTTCTCCGATTTGGGTTCGAGCTTATCTGGTTGAAGTTTCTTCACATAAGCATCGCAGCCCCAAACTTTAAGAAACGACAACTTTGGTTTCTTGCCAAACCACAATTCATAAGGCGCCGCCTCAACGGATTTAGATGGTGCCCTATTTAACGTGAATGCGCCGTCTCTAAAGCATAACCCCAAAACGATAGCGGTAAATCGGTAAGAGACATCATAGATCGCACCATATCAAGTAAAGTACGACACGACGTTCGACACACCATTTCGTTGTGGTGTTCGGGTGGTGTGAGTTGCTAAACTATTCGCATTGTTTCAAATGTAAACCAAACTCAGAACTCAAATATTCTCCTCCACGATCGATCGTAGAAACTTTATTTTCTTGTAACGATGATTTTCCACTTCACTCTGAAATTCTTTGAACTTTTCAAATGTTTCGACTTGTGCTTCATTAAGTAGATATACCCATATCTGCTCAAATCATCTGTGAAGGTGAGAAAATAATGATATCCGCCACGAGCCTCAACATTCATCGGACCACATACATCTCAGTATGTATGATTTCCAACAAATCTGTTGCTCTCTCCATAGTTCCGAGAACGGTGTTTTAGTCATCTTACCCATGAGGCACGGTTCACAAGTACCAAGTGATTCATAATCAAGTGATTCCGAAGTCCATCAAGATGGAGTTTCTTCATGCGTTTACACCGATATGACCTAAACGGCAAGTGCCACAAATAAGTTGCACTATCATTATCAACTCTGCATCTTTTGGCTTCAATATTATGAATATGTGTATCACTACTATCGAGATTTAATAAAATAGACCACTCTTCAAGGGTGCATGACCATAAAAGATATTACTCATATAAATAGAACAACCATTATTCTCGATTTAAATGAATAACCGCCTCGCATTAAACAAGATCCAGATATAATGTTCATGCTCAACGCCGCACCAAATAACAATTATTCAGGTCTAAAACTAATCCCGAAGGTAGATGTAGAGGTAGCGTGCCGACCGCGATTACATCGACTTTGGAACCGCTTCCCACGCGGATCGTCACCTCGCCCTGGCGATGCTCGCTTATTCCGTAGTCCCTGCTTCGAGTTACAAATATTAGCAATGAACCAGATATCAAATACCCAGTGTGCTACTACGAGCTCTAGTTAGGTACACATCAATAACATGTATATCACATATACCTTTGCTCACTTTGCCATCCTTCTTATCCGCCAAATACTTGGGGCAGTTCCGCTTCGAAGTCCATCGCTTGCGATAGAAGCACTCGATTTCAGGCTTAGGTCCAGACTTGGGTTTCTTCTCTTGAGCGGCAACTTGCTTGCCGCTCTTCTTGAAGTTCCCTTCTTCTTCCCTTTGCCCTTCTTCTTGAAACTAGTGGTCTTGTTGACCATCAACACTTGATGCTCCTTCTTGATTTCTACCTCCGCTGCTTTCAAAGATCGCGAAGAGCTCGAGAATAGTCTTGTTCATCCCTTGCATATTATAGTTCATCACGAAGCTCTTGTAGCTTGGTGGCGTGATTGGAGAATTCATCAATAACACTATCATCGGAAGATTAACTCCCGCTTGAATCAAGTGATTATTGTACCCACATTCTCGAGTATGTGTTCACCGATGTAACTATTCTCCTCCATCTTGCAGCTATAGAACTTATTGGAGACTTCATATCTCTCAATCCGGCATTTGCTTGAAATATTAACTTCAACTCTGGAACATCTCATATGCTCCATGACGCTCAAAACATCGTTGAAGACCCGGTTCCAAGCCGTAAAGCATGGCACATCGAACTATAGAGTAGTCATCGCTTTGCTCGCCAGACGTTCTTAACATCGTCGGTTGCATCAAGAAGAGTTCGGCACCCAGCGGTGCTTCCAGGACGTAATTCTTCTGTGCAGCAATGAGGATAATCCTTAGGTTACGGACCCAGTCCGTGTAATTGCTACCATCATCTTTCAACTTTGCTTTCTCAAGGAACGCATTAAAATTCAACGGAACAACAACGACGAGCCATCTATCTACAAACAAACATAGACAAGCAAGATACTATCAGGTACTAAGTTCATGATAAATTTAAGTTCAATTAATCATATTACTTAAGAACTCCCACTTAGACAGACATCTCTCTAGTCATCTAAGTGATCACGTGATCCAAATCAACTAAACCATAACCGATCATCACGTGAGATGGAGTAGTTTTCAATGGTGAACATCACTATGTTGATCATATCTACTATATGATTAACGCTTGACCTTTCGGTCTCCGTGTTCCGAGGCCATATCTGCATATGCTAGGCTCGTCAAGTTTAACCTGAGTATTCTGCGTGTGCAAAACTGGCTTGCACCCGTTGTAGATGGACGTAGAGCTTATCACACCCGATCATCACGTGATGTCTCGGCACGACGAACTTTGGCAACGGTGCATACTTAGGGAGAACACTACTTCATTATTTTAGTGATAGATCATATTAAAATGCTACCGTCAATCAAAGCAATATAAGATGCATAAAGGATAAACATCACATGCAATCAATATAAGTGATATGATATGGCCATCATCATCTTGTGTTTGTGATCTCCATCTCCGAAGCACCGTCGTGATCACCATTGTCACTGGCGTGACACCTTGATCTCCATCGTAGCATCATTGTCGTTTACGCCATCTATTGCTTCTACGACTATTGCTACCGCTTAGTGATAAAGTAAAGCAATTACAGGGCGTTTGCATTTCATACAATAAAGCGACAACCATATGGCTCCTGCCAGTTGCCGATAACTTTGGTTACAAAACATGATCATCTCATACAATAAAATATAGCATCACGTCTTGACCATATCACATCACAACATGCCCTGCAAAAACAAGTTAGATGTCCTCTACTTTGTTGTTGCAAATTTTACGTGGCTGCTACGGGCTTAGCAAGAACCGTTCTCACCTACGCATCAAAACCACAACGATAGTTTGTCAAATAGACTCCGTTTTACCTTCGCAAGGACCGGGCGTAGCCACACTCGGTTCAACTAAAGTGAGAGAGACAGACACCCGCCAGCCACCTTTAAGCATGAGTGCTCGTAACGGTGAAACCAGTCTCGCGTAAGCGTACGCGTAATGTCGGTCCTAGCCGCTTCATCTCACAATACCGCTGAACCAAAGTATGACATGCTGGTAGGCAGTATGACTTATATTGTCCACAACTCACTTGTGTTCTACTCGTGCATATAACATCAACGCATAAAACCTAGGCTCGGATGCCATCATGGGGAACGAGTAATTTCAAAAAAATTCCTACGCACACGCAAGATCATGGTGATGGCTTAGCAACGAGAGGGGAGAGTGTTCGTCCATGTACCCTCGTAGACCGTAAGCGGAAGCGTTAGCACAACGCCGTTGATGTAGTCGTACGTCTTCACGATCCGACCGATCCAAGCATCGAACGTCACGGAGCCTCCGAGTTCAGCACACGCTCAGCTCGATGACGATCTCCGCCCTCCGATCCAGCAAAGGCTCCGGAGATGAGTTCCACAAGACGACGGCGTGGTGGCGATGATGATGTTCTACCGGCGCCGGGCTTTGCCTAAACTCCGCGACGATATGACCGAGGTGGAATATGGTGGAAGGGGCACCGACACGGCTAAGGAACGATCCGTAGATCAACTTGTGTGTCTATGGGGTGCCCCGCCCGATACAAAGGAGCCAGGGGGAGGAGGCCGGCCTAAGGGGCGCATGGGGGGAGTCCTACTCCCACCGGGAGTAGGAATCCCTTTTCCAAGTTGGAGTAGGAGAGAGGGGAAAGAGGAGGAAGAGGGAAGGAAAGGGGGCGCCGCCTCTTCCCTTGTCCTATTCGGACTAGGAGGGGAGGCGGCGCCCCCTCCTTTTTCCTTCCTCTTCTCCTCTTGGCCCATGTAGGCCCATTAACCCCGGGGGTTCCGTAACCTCCGGTACTCCTAAAATGCCGATTTCACCCGGAACCATTCCGATGTCCAAACATAGGCTTCCAATATATCAATCTTTATGTCTCAACCATTCCGAGACTCCACGTCATGTCCGTGATCACATCCGAGACTCCGAACAAACTTCGATACATCAAAACTTATAAACTCATAATAAAACTATCATCGAAACGTTAAGCGTGCGGACCCTACGGGTTCGAGAACTATGTAGACATGACCTAAAACCATTCTCGGTCAATAACCAATAGCGGGACCTGGATGCCCATATTGGTTCCTACATATTCTACGAAGATCTTTATCGGTCAAACCGCATAACAACATACTTTGTTCCCTTTGTCATCGGTATGTTACTTGCCCGAGATTTGATCGTCGGTATCCAATACCTAGTTCAATCTCGCTACGGCAAGTCTCTTTACTCGCTCCATAATACATCATCTCATAACTAACTCATTAGTTACATGCTTGCAAGGCTTAGGTGATGAGTATTATCGAGAGGGCCCAGATACCTCTCCGACAATCGAGTGACAAATCCTAATCTCGAATTATGCCAACCCACCATGTACCTTCGAAACACCTGTAGAGCACCTTTATAATCACCCGATTACGCTGTGACGCTTGGTAGCACACAAAGTGTTCTTCCGTAAACGGAGTTGCACAATCTCATAGTTGTAGGAACTTTGTATAAGTCATGAAGAAAGCAATAGCAGTATACTAAACGATCAAGTGCTAGGCTAACAGAATTGGTCATGTCAATCACATCATTCTCCTAATGATGTGATCCCGGTAATCAAATGACAACACATGTCTATGGTCAGGAAACATAACCATCTTTGATTAATGAGCTAGTCAAGTAGAGGCATACTAGTGACTATGTGTTTGTCTATGTATTCACACATGTATCATGTTTCCGGTTAATACAATTCTAGCATGAATAATAAACATTTATCATGATATGAGGAAATAAATAATAACTTTATTATTGCCTCTAGGGCATATTTCCTTCAATGTGCCCCTCCGATTAGGAGAGATATACTCTGGGCCACTCGTGTGATCCGACCAGGATAAGCATGGCCATGCAACAAGGATTATGAGATAATCCGGTTTATGGTCGGTATCACTGGAACGAGAAAGAAGTCGGGCTAGCACAAGAATGACAGTCTCGCCTTGAGCCCGATAACATATATCGTGTGGCAAAGGGAACAGAAGTGTGACACGTTGTACAGGTTCTCCTAACTAGCTTCATAGCGTGCTTGGTGGTCGGCACGCCATGCTAGAGGCTGCTACCAACCGTGCAGGTCAGAGGTGATCCGAACTGTGACCAAGACGACTTGAAACTAAGGGGTCGCGCGCTTAAGGGAAGGAACCTACGAGGTCGGTTCAGAGGACACTGGTCGGATGTGATCCGAACTAGACTTGGAACGCGAACGAGTAGACTTTGGGCTTTAAGGGTCCGTGCGAGGCCCAAATGTTGAGCCCGCGACGGACGCCTATATAAAGTGGAGGTGCAACACACTCATGCGGTTGATTGCTGCGGCGCTGTCACTAGGGTTTGCATGTGTTGCGAATAGCCACCTCCATTCACCGCTGACTATGTGATCGGACCTAGCAGTCCGCCGCACGGTGTTCCTCCTGCACGCACGGATACCATTAGAGGCGGTGCACTTGCGCCGCTCCGATGAACTTGTATATGCGATCGGACGACCGGCTTTTCAAGGGAGATCGGACGAGGAGGAGACGATCCCCGCGGGCGCGCTGCCTCAACTCTTGTTCCACTACACGGCACTACGCGTCTAGTGGTAACGAACTGTTATCCATCTCCCATAGCATGTTCTTGGTTGTTCTGCGCGTAGGAAATTTTAATTTGCAGTCGACGCATACTACCGTAGATCTCAACAGGGAGTACCTCGGTGGAGGAGCAGCGCACGGTGGCGGACGACAAGTTCGGCGTGGGCAAGAACGAGTGAGAGGGTCAACCGCTCCAGGATAAGGTAAGTAAGTAGTAGCGCGTTTCCGAGATACGCGCTACTGCTATGGGACGTAGCAGTAGCACTGGTTACGGATACACGCTACTGCTAAGTGGGGCTAGCCATCTGCGCCTAGTACAAACATAGCAGCAGCGCATTTTCTTAGCATGTGCTACTGCTAAAGTAGTAGCAGTAGCACTGTTTATTTAAACACGCTACTAATAAGTAGCAGTAGCACCCTGTTTTGTCCAGCGCTACTGCTAAGATGTTGTGTATAAGGTTTTCCCTAGTAGTGATAACAAGACTTCTCCCATGTCCTCAGGAACAAAAGTAACTACTCACAAATCATATTCATGTTCATAATCAGAGGGGTCTTAATATGCATAAAGGATCTAAACATATGATCTTCCACCGAATAAACCAACTAGCATCAACTACAAGGGGTAATCAACACTACTAGCAACCCACAGGTACCAATATGAGGTTTTGAGACAAAGATCAGATACAAGAGATGAACTAGGGTTTGACAGGAGTTGGTGCCGGTGAAGATGTTGATGGATATTGACCCCTCTCGATGAGAGGACCGATGGCGATGACGATGGTGATGATTTCCCCCTCCCGGAGGGATGTTTCCCCGGTAGAACAGCTTTGCCGGAGCCCTAGATTGGTTCCGCCAAGGTCCCGCCTCGAGACGGCGGCGCTTCTTCCCAAAAGCTTCCTTATGATTTTTTCTAGGGCAAGAGACACCATATAGCAGAAGATGGGCATCGGGGGCATGCCAGCTGGCCCACGAGGCAGGGGGCGCGCCCTCCACCCTCGTGAACTGTGGGTGGCCCCCCTCTGGTGCTTTCTTCACCCAATATTTTTAATATATTGCAAAACTGACTTTCATGGAGTTTCAGGACTTTTGGAGTTGTGCAAAATAGGTCTCTAATATTTGCTCCTTTTTCAGCCCAGAATCCCAGCTGCCGGCATTCTCCCTCTTCATGTAAACCTTGTAAAATAAGAGAGAAAAGGCATAAGTATTGTGGCATAATGTGTAGTAACAGCCCATATTGCAATAAATATTGATTAAAAGCATGATGCAAAATGGATGTATCAAATGACAACATACATATCATCAAAATACGAACACATATCAAGTTCACATGATTACTTGCAACATGATTTCTCCCATGACCTCAAGAACGAAAGTAACTACTCAGAAATAATAATCATGCTCAAGATCAGAGGGGCATTAAATATCATAATGGATCTGAACATATAATCTTCCACCAAATAAACCATATGGTAATCAACTACAAGATGTAACAAAACTACTAGTCACCCACAAGCACCAATCTATAGTTCTGGTACAAAGATTGAACACAAGAGATGAACTAGGGTTTGAGAGGAGTTGGTGTTGTTGAAGATGTTGATGAAGATAGCCCTCCCCAAGATGGAAGAGTTGTTGGTGATGATGATGATGATGATTTCCCCATCCGAGAGGGAAGTTCCCCTGGCGGAATAGCTCCACCGAAGGGCAAAAGTGCTCCTGCCCAAGTTCCGCCTCGAGGCAGCGGCGCTTCGTCTTGAAAGTCCTCCCCTTATTTTTTCTAGGTCAAAATGACTTATATACAAGAAGAGGGGCACTGGAGGTGGGCCGAGGAGGGCAGCACCCACCAGGGCGCGCCTGGCCCTCCAGGCGCACATAGCTGGGTTGTCCCACCTGGTTGCCCCCCTGGTACTTATTTGCTCCAATAATACTTAAATAATCCATAAAAAATCCTCAGGGAGTTTCAGCTCATTTGGAGTTGTGTAGAATAGGTAGCTTGACATAGCTTTTTCAGGTCCAGATTTCCAGCTGCCAGAATTCTCCCCCTTTGTGCATACCTTGCATATTATGGGAGAAAAGGCATTAGAATTACTCCAAAAGGCATTATTATACAATAAAACAACATAAATAACAGTAGGAAAACTTGATGCAAAATGGACGTATCAACTCCCCCAAGCTTATACCTCGCTTGTCCTCAAGCGAAAACAAAAATCGAAAAACATGTCCACATGCTTAGAGAGAAAAGTGTCGAGAAAAACAAAAATACGGACATAACAGCATCAAAATTTATCATAAAACTTTTATCATAAACTTCTCATGAATAAGTGACAATTCATCACATCATCAAAGTATAAAGCATAAACTTTATTGGAAACCAACAAACTATGTTCTCAGTCAACTTTGCAACTACAATTCATCATCTTTTCCGGAAGGGTCATGTATCGGAGCCTTTAGGCAAGTCCACATATTCAACCATCATGTAGTCTTCTATGATTTCTAACACTCACCGCGTACAGATGAGAAAAACATTTCAACCGGACACTTAGGAAGATAGGGGCTTATAGTTTTGCCTCCCAACGCATTCACCTCAAGGGATATATGTGCCTGGATCTTTCCTCACCACATGATGCTTGCCAAAGCAGAAAAATAAAAGGAATAGAGAGAAAAACTTTGACTCTTGCACGAAAGTAAATACATGAAAGTAAAAGATAGGCCCTTCGCAAAGGGAAGTAGAGGTTGCCATGCGCTTTTTGATTGTATGCTCAACCCCTTAGTGCAAGAGAATGTCACGTTATATTGCCCCTTGTGATGGCAACCTTTATTATGCAGTCTGTCACTTTTATTCTTCACCATCACAAGTTTGTACAACGCTCAATTTTCCCTTACACTAAATGATCTCACACTTTTGGAAGCAATTTTTATTGTCCTTTTTGCACCGATGACAACTTAGTTGAAGTATCTTACTCAATCCATAGGTAGGTATGGTGGACTCTCTAACAAGATTTGGGGTTTAAGGGTTTTGGATGCACAAGTAGTATCTCTACTTAGTGCGGATTTTTTGGCTAGCAAAGATAGGGGCAAGCACCACTTGAAGGATCTATGACAATATAACTTCTATGTGAATATGAACAAACATAAATCATTAAGTTGTCTTCCTTGTCCAACATCAACAATTTTGGCACATAATATTTTCATGGGTGCTCACAATCACAAAAGATTTCCAAGATAGTATATTTATATGTGAATCTTCTCTCCCCTTATTAATTCTTTCATGAGTTGCATCATTGACCAATGCTATGTTTGTCAATCTACAATAAAATTTTCTACTTATACTTTTTCTTGTGTAATGTCATCACTTACCATAAGATTAGCATATGATCTTTTTCTTTTATTTCCTTTCTTTTTATTGAAACAAGAGAGTAAAGAAGGCAAAAGTCAAAATAAACTTTATTATATATCTCGCACACGATTACAAAGATTGATTACTAAGCAAACTCACAAAAAGAAAGGATCGAACTAAACTTTTATTCATCTAATAGCAAAAGATAACCATGGATCAAACTAAGGAAGTAAAAGCAAAAGATAGTGGAGATGATACGATACCGGGGCACCTAACCCAAGCTTGGCGAAAGCCAAGGGGAGTACCCATACCCGATACTCAGTTTTCTTTTGGTGGTGAAGAAGGAGGTGGTGGTGATGAAGTAGAAGCCATCCGGTCCTTAAGGACCAAGAGACTCTCCAATCTTTGGATGACGCTCCGGAGGGAGGAGATGTGCTCCAGATGCAGAATATTTTCATGAGTGAGATACTTATTTTGTATACGAACCGTTTCAATGATCTTGAGGGTTGCAATCTCAGTGGGGGTAAGATGAACATAGTAGGGTTTAAGGATATCTTCGTCTTCCTCATCGGCGGGCAAGGCTTGCTCGTCCATCGGCGTGGCCTCCTTGCCCTTGTCCTCCTTAGCTACTCCAACGGGGTCTTCTCTCTTCAGCTCGATCTTCATCAACCAAGCATACTCTTCCATATGATCAGAGGGAGAAGAAGACATGATGCCTGGATCAACAGATCTGGCAGAAAATAGAAAGAAAAGAAAACAGAAGATTTCTCCGTGATACGGAGGTCAATAGGTTCGGGAGGTATATAAAGATTTTTTATCTTGGGGAATAAGCAGAACGGAAGAAAAATGGAGTCTAGAAACTACCCGAGGTGGGCACAACCCACCTGGACGCGCCTGGCATGCCAGGCGCGCCCTGGTGTATTGTGCCCACCAGGGTCACTTTCCTGGAAGTTTCTTATTTTTCTAATTTTTTTAAATATTCCAAAACTGACAAAAAATATTTTTGCGGATTTTTCGGAGTCTGTTTACTTACCGTATCACGTCCTCCCTTTTTTCATGATTCTAGAGTGTTCCGGAAGGTTTCCTTTATGTGTTCTTACGGTCTCGAAGTCTGGATAATATTGCTTTCAACATTAATGGGCGTACATGAGATATAATATTTTATTCGTTGCCCATTGACAACCTTCGGGTTAGTACCTTTGGCATTATTTATTTTGATAGCTCCAGACCGATAGACCTCCTCGATGACATAGGGTCCTTCCCATATGGAGAGGAGTTTTCCTGCAAAGAATCTGAGAGTTGTACAAAAGAACATATTCTCCAACTTTGAACTCATGCTTTTGGATTCTTTTGTCATCCCACCTTTTAACTTTTTCTTTGAATAACTTTGCATTTTCATAAGCCTGGGTTCTCCATTCATCTAATGAGCTAATATCAAATAACCTCTTTTCACCAGCAAGTATGGAATCATAATTGAGTTCTTTAATTGCCCAATATGCTTTATGTTCTAACTCAAGAGGCAAATGACAAGCTTTTCCATAGACCATTTTATATGGAGACATACCCATAGGATTTTTATAAGCTGTTCTATAAGCCCAAAGTGCATCATCTAATTTCTTAGACCAATTCTTTCGGTACCTATTAGCAGTCTTTTGTAAGATTAGTTTTATTTCTCTATTGCTAAGTTCAACTTGACCACTAGACTGAGGATGATAAGGTGATGCAGTTCTATGGTTAACATCATACTTAGCAAGCATTTTGTGGAAAGCACCATGAATAAAGTGTGAACCACCATTAGTCATTAAATATCTAGGGACTCCAAACCTTAGGAAAATAACTTCCTTAAGCATTTCAATAGAGGTGTTGTGATCAGCACTACTGGTTGGAATAGCTTCTACCCACCTAGTAACATAATCAACAGCAACCAAAATATGTGTATACCCATTAGAGGAAGGAAAAGGTCTCATGAAATCAAATCCCAAAATATCAAATGGTTCAACTGCAAGTGAATAATTCATAGGCATTTCTTGACGCTTACTGATATTACCTATTCTTTGGCATTCATCACAAGACGAGACAAACTTACGGGCATCTTTGAAGAGAGTAGGCCAATAAAAACCAGATTGCAATACCTTATGAGTGGTTCTGTCTCCCGCGTGATGTCCTCCATAAGCTTCAGAGTGACATTTCTGTAGGCTTTGTTCATGTTCATGCTCAGGTACACAATGTCTAATAATACCATCTACTCCTTGTTTATAAAGATGTGGGTCATCCCAAAAGTAATGTCTTAAATCATAGAAGAATTTTTTCTTTTGTTGGTATGCGAAGCTAGGTGGTATGTATTTAGCAACAATATAATTAGCATAGTCAGCATACCAAGGTGTACTATTAGAAACATTTATTGTAGCTAGTTGTTCATCAGGAAAGCTATCATTAATAGGTCATGGGTCATTAACAATATTTTCAAGCCTAGACAAGTTATCAGCTACAGGGTTCTCTGCCCCTTTTCTATCAGTGATATGCAAATCAAATTCTTGTAGCAGAAAAACCCATCTAATGATTCTAGGTTTAGCATCTTTATTTTCCATAAGATATTTTATAGCAGCATGATCGGTGTGAACAATAGCACATACCACAACAGCGGTACTACGGGCGACTGGAGCTAGCACGATATACACACCCAGCGCAAAAGCAGTAGACATGGATGTGAGTGAGCTCAACATGAAAAGCACAGCCACTGCAGAGTTGACTCGGTGGGTTTTCAGGTTAACCATGGGAATTCCAGAAGACACAAAGCCAATGGTAGCTACTATGGAGCAGATGAAAGCTAACGTGTTGGCCATCAGAATACTTTAGAATCAATAATATAAGATCTGAATTTATCACAAGGAAACACCACTGCTAAGAATTCTTTTTCAGTAGTAGCATAGTTTCGTTGAGCACTGTCTAGAGTTTTACTAGCATAATGAATAACATACAGTTTTTTATCAACTCTTTGTCCTAAAATAGTGCCAACAGCATAACCACTAGCATCACACATAATCTCAAAAGGCAAGTTCCAATCGGGTGGTTGAACAATAGGTGCAGTAATTAAGGCTTTCTTTAGTGTTTCAAAGGCTTCTAAATAATCATCATCAAACACAAAGTGAATATCCTTTTGCAAAATATTTGTAAGAGGCCTAGAAATTTTAGATGAGTCTTTGGTAAACCTCCTATAGAAACCAGCATGACCAAGGAAACTACGAATACCTTTGATATCTTTAGGACATGGCATTTTCTCAATTGCATCAACCTTGGCTTTGTCCACCTCAATACCTCTTTCAGAAATTTTATGGCCCAAAACAATACCTTCGTTAACCATAAAGTGTCACTTCTTCCAATTCAAGATAAGATTTGTTTGTTCACATCTCTACAAAACTTGATCAAGATTGCTTAAATAGTCATCAAAAGACTTCCCATAAATAGAAAAGTCATCCATGAAAACCTCAACAATCTTTCCACAAAAATCAGAGAATATAGCAGTCATACATCTTTAAAAGGTAGCAGGTGCATTACATAGACCAAAAGGCATACTTCTATAAGCAAAAGTTCCAAAAGGACAAGTAAAAGTGGTCTTTTCTTGGTCAGGTTGTAAAATAGGTATTTGTGGAAAACCAGAATATCCATCAAGAAAGCAAAAATGTGTGTGCTTAGATAATCTTTCTAACATTTGATCAATAAAAGGTAGCGGGTAATGATCTTTTCTAGTTGCTTTGTTTAATTTTCTTTAATCAATTACCATTCTATAGCATGTGACAATTCTTTGTGGAATGAGCACATTCTTATCATTAGGAACAACAATAATACCTCCCTTCTTAGGGACACAATGAACAGGACTTACCCATCTACTATCAGCTATAGGATAGATTATACCTGCTTCCAGAAGTTTCAATATTTCTATTCTTACCACTTATTTCATCTTCGGATTTAACCGACATTGGTGATCAACAATGGGCTTAGCACCAGGTTCCATATTAATCTTGTGCTGACATAGAGTGGGACTAATACCATTAAGATCATCAAGAGTATATCTGATAGCAGCTTTGTGCTTCCTTAGAACTTTCAATAATCTTTCTTCTTCACGTTCTGAAAGGTTGGCACTAATAATAATAGGATATATCTTTTTCTCATCATGATAAGCATATTTCAAAGTGTCTGGCAATTGTTTTAATTCAAACACAGGATCACCTTTAGGTGGAGGAGGACCTCCTAGAGTTTCAATAGGCAAACTGTGTTTAAGCAGAGGTTGTTGTTCGAAAAAGATTCTATCTATTTCATTTCTTTCATGCATATGAAAACCATTTTCATGGTCTAGCAAGTATTGTTCCAAAGGATCAGTAAGAGGTACATCAATAGAAGCAAGACCAATAATTTCATCATTACTAGGAAAATCTTTCTTATGAGGTTGTCTACTAAACTTGGAAAAATTAAATTCATGAGATTCATCACCAAAGCTAACACCGAAAGTTTGTTTCTCACAATCTATTTTGGCATTGACGGTGTTCAAGAAAGGTCTACCAAAAATAATGGGACAAAAGTCATCTTGTGGGGAGCTAAGAACAAGAAAATCAGTAGGGTATTTTATTTTGCCACACAAGACTTCAACATCTCTAAGAATCCCAATTGGTGATATTGTATCTCTATTAGCAAGTTTAATAGTGACATCTATGCCTTCTATTTCAGCAGGTGCTATTTCATCCTTAATTTCTTTATATAAGGAAAAAGGAATAGCACTAACACTAGCAACTAGGTCACACAACCCATGATAACAGTGATCTCCTATCTTAACTAAGACAATAGGCATGCTAACAACTAGTCTATGTTTATCCTTTTTATCAGGTTTGGCAATTCTAGAAGCTTCATCACAGAAGTAAATAACATGCCCATCAATATTATCAACTAAGAGATCTTTAACCATAGAAACACTAGGTTCAACTCTGATTTGTTCAAATGGTTTGGGTGTTCTAACATAATTTTTGTTAACTAAAGTTGAAGCTTTAGCATGTTCCTTCATCCTTACAGGGAAATGTGGTTTTTCAATATAAGCAGTGGGAACAACTGGATCAACATTGTAAATGATAGTTTCTGCTTTAGCTTTTGCCCATTCTTTAACTTCTTATTTAATTGGTGGGTGATATTTAAACCACATCTCCTTAGGGAGATCAACATGAGTAGCAAAAGATTCATAGAAGGAAGCTACTATCTCAGAGTCAGGTCCATATTTAGTGCCAAACTTTTGAAAAGCATCGGTATTCATAAAAGATTTAACACAATCAAACTTAGGTTCAATACCTGACTCTTTACCTTCATTGAGTTCCCAATCTTCAGATTTGCATTTAACTCTTTCTAAAAGATCCCACCGGAATTCAATAGTCTTCTTCGTAAAAGAACCAGTACAAGAAGTATCAAGCATGGATTGATCATTACGAGAAAGACGAGCATAAAAATTCTGAATAATAATTTCTCTTGAGAGCTCATGATTGGGGCATGAATATAACATTGACTTAAGCCCCCCCCCCCAAGCTAGAGCGATACTTTCTCCTTCACGAGGCCAAAAATTATATATATAATTCCGATCACGATGAACTAGATGCATAGGTAACTTTTCTGATGAAATTCCAATTTCAACCGATTCCAGTTCCAAGATCCAATATCATCGCATAGCCTATACCATGTCAATGCTTTTCCCTTCAAAGATAAAGGGAAAACCTTCTTCTTAGCTTCATCTCCGGGCAAACTTGCAAGCTTAAACAATCCACAAATTTCATCCACATATATCAAGTGCATATCAGGATGTTCGGTTCCATCTCCTACATAAGAATTAGCTAGCAGTTGTTCTAACATACCCGAAGGAATTTCATATTCAATATTTTCAATAGGTGCAGTAGGTTGAGGGGCAACTAATTGTGGTTCTGGTCGAGGTGAAGATACCCCGAACAAACTCCTCAAATGATTGTTTTCCATAGTAGCAAGTGACAATAAATTTCAGCACGTAGTAATAATGTTTCCTTACCAAGAGCGCTTCACTCCCCGACAACGGCGCAAGAAAATAGCCTTGATAACCCACAAGTATATGGGGTCAATTGTAGCCTTTTCGAGAACTAAGAGTGTCGAACCCAACGAGGAGCAGAAGGAAATGACAAGTGGTTTTCAGCAAGGTAATGTCAGCAAGTGCTAAAATTGTAAGTAGCAGAGTAGTTTCATAGCAACATAATCTATAACGAGCAAGTAATGATAGTCGTAACAGAAGTGCAGCAAGGTATCCCAATCATTTTGAGGCAAAGGACAGGCCAAAACGGTCTCTTATGATAAGCAAAGTGTTCTTGAGGGTACACGGGAATATCATCTAGTCACTTTCATCATGTTGGCTTAATTCGTGTTCGGTCCTTTGATAATTTGATATGTGGGTGCACCGGTGCTTAGGTGTTGTTCTTACTTGAAAAACTCTCCTACTTATGGTTAACCCTCTCGCAAGCATCCACAACTACGAGAAAAGTATTAAGAATAAATTCTAACCATAGCATTAAACTTTTGGATCCAATCAGTCCCTTACGGAATAGCGCACAAACTGGGGTTTAAGCTTCTATCACTCTCGCAATCAACCATCTAATAACTACTACACAATGCATTCCCTTAGGCCCAAATATGGTGAAGTGTCATGTAGTCGACGTTCACATGACACCACAAAGAGAATGACAACATACATATCATCAAAATATCAAACACATATCAAGTTCACATGATTACTTGCAACATGATTTCTTCCGTGACCTCAAGAACGAAAGTAACTATTCACAAATTATTATCATGCTCAAGATCAGAGGGGTCTTAAATAGCATAATGGATCTGAACATATAATCTTCCACCAAATAAACCATATAGTAATCTACTACAAGATGTAATCAACACTACTAATCACCCACAAGCACCAATCTATAGTTCCGGTACAAAGATTGAACACAAGAGATGAACTAGGGTTTGAGAGGAGTTGGTGCTATTGAAGATGTTGATAAAGATAGCCCTCCCCAAGTTGGGAGTGTTGTTGGTGATGATGATGACAATGATTTCCCCCTCTGGGAGGGAAGTTCCCCTGGCGGAATCGCTCCACCGGAGGGCAAAAGTGCTCCTACCCAAGTTCCGCCTCGAGGCAGCGGCGCTTTGTCCCGAAAGTCTTCTTCTGATTTTTCTAGGTCAAAATGACTTATATACCAGAAGAGGGGCATCGGAGGTGGGCCAAGGAGGGTAGCACCCACCAGGGCGCGCCTGGGCCACCTAGCGCGCCCAGGTGGGTTGTGCCCACCTAGTGGCCCCCCTCTAGTTCTTTTTTGCTCCAATAAATCTTAAATAATCCATAAAAAATTCTCGGGAAGTTTCAGCTCATTTGGAGTTGTGTAGAATAGGTAGCTTGACGTAGCTTTTTCAGGTCCAGATTTCCAGCTGCCAGAATTCTCCCCCTTTGTGCATACCTTGCATATTATGAGAGAAAAGGCATTAGAATTACTCCAAAAAGCATTATTATACAATAAAACAACTTAAATAACAGTAGGAAAACATGATGCAAAATGGATGTATCACTAACCCCAATATCTTTTTTGTGCAGTTCCACTAAAATAATGCGGCGCTGTTTGCACAACCCCTACTCGCCGGTCAGGCCATCAATGACTCGGTCTATTTTATCTGGCGTTAACGGAGTGGCTGCAGTGCTTGTTTGCTCCTCCACACATGGCAGGCTCATTCCACACTTCAAATAGCAAGTCAACGTGCTGATAAGCTTATTTCATCTTGCGTTGGTCATTCTACCTAGTTAAGAATGTAGGGATACCTGGAGCACCGTGAGGTCAGCTGACAGCAGGTTCCACTAAAATTGAGGTTTGTGCTTCCGTTTGCACAAATAGACACCATATGGAGATAGACAATCATGTTTGCACAAATATGTAACATGGTTATTTAAGCTATGTCATCTTTTCGCAGTGGCATATGATTAACAACAACACCTCATATGTTATAAATGGCATTACAGTGACAGTATGAAAAAGTGCCATCACATCAAATCAACACTGCCACTAGATTAATGGGGGCTTACATTAACATGCATAACAATTGCATTATGACTATGTGATGACAGATTGGGAGTGGCACTTGATCAGTATGTACGTGCATGGTTAACAGGATCGATCGTTCTAACAAAGGGTGGTACGGAATGAAGAAACACATCATCGTGTCAACCATTATGCAATTAAATTTTCTGCAGTTCAACGGAGATGCATCTATGTTACCGATGTCAGAGTTTAGTGTAACGGCCCAAAACACTCTTTATGAGAAATAAAGCAAGACGGAAGCATTTCATAAAACGGTGGTGGCATTGATTCATTTTATCAATGGCAATAGATTAACAATAGCATTACTTAACAACGACATCACATTAACCATTGCATTTTCTCATTTTACCGGAGATGTTAGATTAACAGCAGCAGTTAGGGCATAGGGACAGGGGAGGCACAAGCACGTTTTACATACACCGAGGCATAAAGTGGTGAGGCAGAGGTGTTGCCGAGTGCGGAAAACAAGCAAAGCATGTCTGGATTCGTGCATTTTTTTTTGTTCTCGTCAGTGACCTTTCCTATGTGACCACAAGAAATCTAGACGTGCTCATTCTAGGTTGCATTGTCGGCCCAACACCCCCCACTTTCTGTCCTTTTTCGACCAGGAGACCGGTCAGGCCAGCATCTTTATTTCCCTTTCCAACCAAGAGATTGGTTCATTAGCCAGTATATGCAGTACCTTTTTTTCTCTAATAGTAAAAATTTAGGTGGTGTTCGAGTGTTCGACAAGCCAACAGAGATAGCTACATGGAGAGCTTTGTAATACTAGAAGAATATCCACATGCAGGATGCAGCGACGTGGGGAGCAATCCTAACTTGATGAAAAAAGGGATGCGACAACGTGGGGAGCTGGGCCATTAGAACAAGGTCGGTTCTAAACAAAGTTATACCTCCGGTCGGCGGGATGTGGCGAGGCAGGCGGCGGGATCTGCCAACTCGACGGCGGGGAGCAAGGTGAGGAGGACCTCCCACGCTGGCGCCAGGTCAGAGAAGACGGCGCGTGCCGGCTTCCTCCCTCGCCACCAGCAACCACCAGCGGAAGGTATCCGACCGGATCTATGTCAACCAGAGAGAAGAGAGAGAGAGAGACAAAGAGAGTGGACACCACAGTCTTGTTTAGATCTGGAGAGGGTGAGAGAGTGAGAAGAAGAGAACAACCCTAGCAAGCAAGTCCCGAAGTGAACTAGTGGAGTAGTAAATTTTTTTCCTCCGTAGCGATCATTTTAAATTGAATAGGCGCACAGCCATATTTTTCATTTAACATACCAATAAAAAGAAATTCAATCAATAATCGTGCTACCACGTTCAGGTCACACTTGGTATGGCTGACATTTGGTCCCAGCCCCACATTAAGTGGACGAGATGTCCGAAATTCTCACGTTACCTACCTTTTTGTGTGCAAATGCGCTCCACCATGAGTGTACACGGGCATGTGCATGAGGGGAGAGTGAAGTCTGATTTATATAAACCTTAGGCTGTAGAGTTAGTCAGAAACAAACCCTCACCTTTAAATCCTTGAAGTTTGTACCCTATCCTCTGTAATCCCGGTCATTTTTAACCTTAAGGGCATGTGCGGTTCAAGGGGTTTTAACGGGGATTAACAGGGATTGTGGGGATTAAATCATGTACATGCCAAATTCCCCTCCGTTCCTCTCCAAACCCCTTGGGGGAGGTTGAGCCGAAAAAGGCCTAAGACTAACCGCAGTGGGAGCAACTTAATTCCATACGGTATCATAATATGATACTTAACCCTCTCTTTCTTCATTTAATTCTACGCCACCTCATCAAATTTGCCTAGTTCGCATGCATGATACTACTTATGATACTCCCATTACAACCAGCCTGGTAGAATCAATATACCTAATCTAAATGGTCGCCGCCTGATCTCTTTGTCCTCCTCCAGCATCCGGTTGAAGAAGAATCATGCAAGACACTAGCTGTTTTCGCCGGTGTCGCCTCGGCGGTGGCCTTCATGGGATACAATCGACGGCGGCCTCCCGTGTTCTACTTCTTCTCGATAATGGCGGCGGGCGGGGACGTGCTGGACGTCACCTCGTCGACATCTGCGTAGCCCCATCATCTCGTCGACATCTGTGGTGGCTTCTTTCTCTGCTTGCATGGCATGGCTACGCGCACGTCGACGGTGGATGGCGCAGTCGCAGGCACTGGAGGCACTGTACGACGCGGCAGCGTCGAGGGTAGTGACGATGCCTATGCTGCCGTGCTCCTCGGCAAGCCAGCGGGTAGCAAGTCGGCACTCTTCCTCGAGTTGTATTGGATCGGTCAGCTACGGAACCACATGCTGGCTTAGTGCGACAACTGCCTCCGATGGGCTAGGCGAGGTAGTGGAGCAGCGAGCTGCCTCACTCGTAACTGCCGGGCTTGGCGGGCCACCCAGACGGCTTTTATGACGGAGAACTGCTCTTCCTTCTCGTCGGATGCCGCCGAAAGGGTGGAGAAAATGGTGGAATGAGGAGCTTGGCAGGTGTCCTGCTCCTGAACGGACGTGTGTGGCTGGAGTGGGTTTCTCGCATTCCACACGGGTTTAAATGTAGGTTTTTGAATGCGGTGAGGAGGCGGGTATAGCTAGGAGTGCAGTGGGTGGCGCCCTCGGCTGGCGAGCCACTTAAAATGGCGGACACAGTGAGAGGTCGCGTCCGCCCTGACCCCCTTGAGACCGTGGACCTTGACGGTGTACATCACCTTGTGTCCAGATCTGAGATGCCATGTGTACAGTGTACCAGATGAATGACTCTAAGTTCGACCACCATGATGCTAGGTGCAAGCTGAGGAATACTGTTGGAGACACCCCCTCATAATTTTCCTACATTGGTCATTTGATTCATAGGATAGAATGATATAGGATTGTTTTCCCTATGAAATCATGTGTTAATTGGCAATCTAGCATCCACTCCAACTTTTTTTGACTTCCTTTGGTTTTCATGTGTCAAACACTCTTTTTTTAAGGGGAACACTGTGTTAATGCTATGGGATTCAAGTGGGCATGCCACTCCAATGCTTTATTTTTCCTATTCATGCGTTTTAAGTTCCTACGAAGAGAGTACTTGCTCTAAATGATGTGCCGCTGCAATAGTCGCCTATATTAATTAACCATGCTCTAAAAAGGTGGACCAGCTTTGGCTATAGTATATTGTAGTACTAGGTTATAGTAGGTGACCTTGCGCTTGGATCTTCGCCTCTTCCGGAAGTCGAACAATAATGATGGTACTATAGTAGTACTTCTGGCAATCTGATACCAAATGAATTGTTGCACGTCCACCGCTTGTAAGCCAAAGTTTCTCCTTGTGCTACGAGCCACCGCGCACGCGTTGGCGAGGGAGAAGGCGTAGTAAGCAAGCTTCTCGTTGTTTTGCGAGTGTACATGACACATCAAAGTTATTTAGTACTCTCTCCAAAAAAAGGGTTGACCATGTCCATGGCTACCATCCCGTGCTCCGTCATTGAGTACGTGCACTATTCACATGCCATCAAGGAGAAAAAATATTGTGTAGTACGTACCATCGAAGTGCACAACTCACTTACACACTGCTTATTTGATTATCTCCATTTTCTTGCATGACATGTGCACCTTGATGCTAGATGTCCCACGTGTTGGCAAAAGGATGAACAAAACTCACATCAAAAAAAGAAAGAGTGGAAGAACATAGATTCCCGACGACCGAGAAGGAGCAAGGAACCTCGCGGTGGAGCGTCTACACTCATAATATTTAATATTATTCAGCGATATAAAATCAACCAAAACTCTCTACATTCCTATACGATTCTATAGTGTGAGAATAACTTTGAATGTTACCTCCATCGGACACCTAGTTATAGTATATCTAGCAGCCCGTATCGCTTCTCGCTCCTCGTCCTTATAGCCTGCTGACTGTACCTTAGGCAAAGGCCTCCTTAAGAACGCATTAATTTCCTGGGCATGCTTCACTCTACTAAATGTTGCGTGCAGTTTGATCATGTTGTAAACTTCACTGGTAGCTTGGTGGCTCATCTTGTAATTGATGCTAACACATTGCAGCACTCCTGCAAGGCCCAGAGGTTAATTTGAGAACAAGTACCTCGAGGTTAATTTAGTAGACATGCCTTATAGGTTGACATAAGTCATATCACTTTTTTTGGAAAGATATCGTGAAGTAACATGATAGACCTTCTATCAAGCCAATTAGCATGTGTTCAAAAAACACAAATTATCAAAAGGTAATGTGATAGACCTTCGATTAACATGTGTTCAAAAAACAAGTACTCCTGCAAGACCCAGAGGTTAATTTGAGGACAAGTACCTCGAGGTTAATTTGACAGACATTCCTTATAGGTTGACAAAAGTCATATCACTTTTTTTGGAAAGATGTTGTGAAGTAACACGATAAACCTTCTTTCAAGCCAATTAACATGTGTTATAAAAACAAAAAATATCAAAAAGTAACGTGATAGACCTTCGATTAACATGTGTTCAAAAAATAAAAAAATGTCAAAAATTACAAAACAAAGACCTCTAGGTTCAACTAATAGGACGGGCCACTATATAGATTTAAGCCAATTAAATGTTTATAGCAACCCATCCCATTAGTTTAACATCGATTCCACTTCCCATTCGGTCACCCATCTGATGACTACTCCAGCCTCAGCACAGTTAACTTGGGAGTTCTATTGGATGAGCAATCGGTAGGGAAGCTGGTCCTTGCAAATAGGAAGCCTCTTCACATAGTGGGTAGTAACATAAGTGTGGTACCATGCAAATCTTCATTTATTAGGTTATAGTAACTAGCTAAGTTACTAAAACTACCTCTCTCCTCATTAACTCATTGCCACATAAACAAATTTGCTGAGTTGGACTCGATGTTACTATTGAAGTTACACCGACTATGGCTAGTCTTATAGTATAACTGAAAGAGTACTCGCTCTTTGAGCAAAGGGCCCCTCTAAGAACGCATTAATTTCCTAGGCATGCTTCTTTCTATTCAATGTTGTGTGCACTTTGAGCATGTTGGCAACTCCACTGCTAGCTTGGTGGATTATCTTGCAATTGATGGTAACACATTGCAGCACTCTGGCAAGGCCCAGAGCTTAATTTGAGAACAAGTACCTCGAGGATAATTTACAGACATGACTTATAAGTTGAAAGAGGTCATATCACCATTTTTGGAAACATGTCATAAAGTAACATGATATACCTTCTTTCAAGTCAATTAGTATATGTTCAAAAAACAAAAAATATTAAAAAGTAACACGATAGACCTTCGATTAACATGTGTTCAAAAAACAAAAAATGTCAAAATTACAAAACATACCTGTTTGTATCCTTTATGGCATACCCGGATGACCGCCTATTGCTGCCCAATGGCCAATTCCCCGTCCCCCGCGAATGTAGAAGCTTCCCTCCCTCATCTAGCTGGTTCGCGCGTTTTCCCCTGTTGTTTGCCGCCTGCCCACCTATAGAACCGCCTCGCGCCAGCAAATTCATCTCCAACACCTAGGGAGGCGGTTGAACCGAACAAGTCTAACTTGTTTCTTGTGAGTTCATTGATGTGGCATCGAAAGGGTGTGATAGCTGACTCTGGCAAAATAATTGACTACCATGTTGGCATACATGAGAATGGGGCCCACTTATCAGCATGCTAGAGGGAGGAAGGAATGCAAGAAAAAATGGAGAGCGGACGGGTGTGAATCGATTGGCTCACGTGTGATGACCATTGGAGCAATCCACTTAGATTGTACTATGTAAAAAATTCATGCAAACACGGTCGGTTATACTGTGAGTAGGTGACCGTGTGCTTGGATCTTCGCCTCTTCTGGAAGTCGAACAATGATGATGGTACTAGAGTATAGATACTTCTGGCAATCTGACACCGAATGAACTATTGCATGTCCACCACCTTTATTAAGCGCACTATCGTAAAGCAAAACCTTCTCCTCGTCATGAGAGCCACCGCGCGTGCGAGCGAGGGAGAGGTCGTAAGTAAGCAAAGCTTCTCGTTTGCGAGTTCATGGGACACATCAAAAGTAGCGTATTAGTCTCCAAAAATGGCTGACCATGTCCATGGCTACCATCCCGTGCTCGGTGCATGCACGATTCACGTTCCATTGAGAAATAATGTTGCGTACGTGCCATCAAATAGAATAACTTAATTATAAAACGTGCCACCTTCATGATCGAACTTTGATTCGTCCACACGTGGTTTCCATGAACAACTACTACATTCGCCAAATTATCAGGTGAGCTGCCTCTTCATACAAAAATGAGCTCACCGTTTACCCGCGCGTGAGTATTAGGGAAAGAGGCAAAGAGTACATGCGTCAGTGCCTTCACCTCTTCTCTTCGTGCTCGTATTCCTTTTTTTCCGGGTGATTCATGCACATACTCCACCTACGTTTGTGACCGTTGGTGAGTCTCTCCTACTATACTTAACTCAATTTTCTTGCATGACACGTGGACCTGGATGCTAGATGTCCCATGTGTCGGAAAAACATAGAAGAATGCTTTCCGACGACCGAGAAGGAGCAAGAAACCTCGCGGTGGAGCGTTTGGACTCTTTAATATTTTTATTCAACGGTATAAAATCTACCCAATCTTCTCCACAATAGGCCGGAAGAGTCCGAAACACGGCAGCCCAGTGTAGTTACATCATACATGGCCAACCCACGCTATCACCATATTTCTTGGCCTCCGTGCGACACCTAGCTCTAGTAATCCACCAGCCCGTATTGCTTCTCGCTCCTCGTCTCTCTCAAAGTGCGGCGGGCTAGCGATTTTGCCGTCTATTGAGATCAGTTAACTCATCACTCGCTCCCACATGTTAGCTATAGGGCAAGAGCATTCGAAAAAAAATACTATACTCCATTGTTATGCCAAGAAGAGGAAGCGCTTTGACCGAAGGACCAAACAAGAAGGCGTGTCGTGCCGTGAATGGGTCCAGTTTCTCGTGTTGAACTCGTTTGGTGTAGTAGTACAGTAACACTTGGTTTTGCACCTTCATAGAATGATGAAAATCCCCACTAAAAAGGCGCTTTGCTTTCTGTTAACCGTGTCAATCGTTCTTGTTTTGTGCATTAAATTGTTAAGTGCCATAACTAAGACATAATTAACCAATGCATGTAAAACATTCTTGTTTAGCACTATAGTACTCCACACGCATGCATGCGTTGCGATTAGTACTCCTCCCTTCATCCATATGTATATATAGGGCCTAATGTATTCTTTGAGGTTGCCTTTTACTATGGATAAGATTTTATATAATTTGAAAATTATATCATTCGAAGATCCTTTCACGTATGAATTTGACGGTATGCTTTGAGCAACTTGCATGTCCCATACTTTAGGGCTATTTGAGCCCCAACTAGCTCAAACCAACTCTAACCCATGGATTCAAACAGGGCCAAAGTTAGTCTCGGAAAACGCATTAAGCCCTATATACATGGACAGACAAAGTACATGATACTAGCAAACACTCACCATTAGTAGTAGTTCATTGGTTGGTTTTGATTCTTGATTCAGTTGTTGTGCTGCTACCGTCCAGTATTCGTGTGTGGTTGTTTCTAGAATTAAATAAAAGGAGGGTGTATAAGTCACCTTACAAAAACCAAATAATCCCAAAACACTTAGGCGTGGTACATTAACTCCCACCTCGTTTCTTGTTTCTTGACATATCAACCAATAAGAGATGTGGGGCGTGCATGTTTTTGATGACTCGATACTACCAAACACCACATGCAGTGGTTAGTTCACTGCATGTAGTGCTATTAATTAGCAAAAACAGTAAGTTCTCTCGTTTTCCCCTCCTTGGTCACGGTGCACAACCTAGATGACTTATTCACCTAGACGGAGGGAGTAGTACTTACTGTGGGAAAGGTGAAGTGATGGTTGCATCGCCCGAGCAACTTATTACACTTGGAATATTGGAGTACCAGCGGATTCAACAAAGAGAGAAGTGATGGTTGCTTCGTCCGAGCAACTTACTATGGCAAAGGTGGGGCTCTGCGACTGCTCACTAGTCATTATTACTACGGCACAATGACCGGGGTGAATCTCCCCTGCAGTTGTTCACTCAATATTGCTGCATGGCAGGTGGAGCCGGATGAAGGATGTCCCACATGTCTATAAAATGAAGTTGAATTGTTTCTGGCATTGCTATCAATCTTTCAGGATTTGTTTATATGTACGCATAATTTTCCAGCATAATGAAATTGTACTGAGATGCTATGAAGGTTTCAAGTTTGGTTCCCGCAGAAAAAAGGTTTCAACTTAGGATTCATGTGTCCTCTTGCCTCAAGATTGTCTCGTTACAACATTCCACCAAATACAAATGAAACTACCATGGCTGCTAATGCATCTCAATGTTTCGCATATCAGCGCAAATATTCACATCACAACTAAAGACAAAGTTGTGAGAAGGTGTACAGATAAAGAAAAATATATAATTGATCGATGTTGTTCGTAGGCATTTTCCTAGGCACAGTGTTCATTGGTTGGCATCTAGTTTCACGCAGCTTTGTAGCCAAGAAAGAGGTGTATGGAGGACATCAAAATCCGTTCATTTTGTGCAGTTCCACTAAAACTGAGCTGATCGTCCATGTTTGCAAAGATATTCAGTCAGTGTGATTACAATAATAGTGGAACTAGATGATGAAACATAACACACACAAATAGAAGTCGATCACCTTTGCGATCTCTCTTTAGGACTAACTACTTGTTGGAGAAGATTAGGCACGTAGTTGGATGAGGATAACAAAACCAATATCCCTTTTTGCAGTCCCATAGAAATGTAAAAACGTTGCCCGTGTGACATTTTGGCAGAACTGCACAAAACACTCTTAAGAAAAAAGTGATTTGTGTGGTTCACCAAAAGGCCGCAATAGCAACGAGGTGAAATGGATAGCCTTGTTTGCAAAAAGAGGTAGAAATGAAACAATTACTGCCCAATAATAGGAGTTGAAGACACATAAGCCGACAAAAAAGAAGCATATTCCACGTCATAAGGGAAAGATAGCAGCATGGTGGTTTATCAAAAACAGTTTGACGACGAGATTGTAAGATGGAAAGTACGCCAGCCGAGAGACATTTTAAGCAAAGAACTAAAGAACATCCACATGTAGGACTTTCCACATGCAGGAATGTGGGAAGATGGGCAGTGGAGCAAGGCACCTGAGGGTCATCGGGATGTAACTAGGAGGGCGCCGGCGATCGGGATCTGCCCATACTGCGACAGCGAGCAAGTGGCAAAGGCCCTACCGTGTCGAAGCTTGGTCAGAGAGAACGACGAGTACCGCAGATCGGGACATGCTGCCTCAACGCCGTCGAATGGAGAAATAATGCACATCCTCCCTTTCCGTCGGCGGATGGGATGCAGCCAGTTCAGTGACCAACGGTGAGAGAGAGAGGCCACCGCCACCCTGTGTGAGATAGTGTGACGAGAGACAAACCCCGGTAGGCAGGCTCCATTGTATATAGTGGAGCAGATTTCTTTTTTCCCAACGACAATCATTTTATATTCTGTATGTTCCATTGAGGAATATAACTTTATTTAATACTAATGCATCAAGTTGAACTTTCTTCCGTCTATGCGTGGTACACGACCCTCCTTCGAGTAAACAACCACTACACGCGTCAAATTATCACGTGGGTTGCCTTTTCATACAGAAATGAACTCCATCATGTACCTGCGCGAGTGTGGCTAGGAACGATACATGAGTATGTGCATTGTGCATGCAACTCTTCTTTACGTGCAGGTACGTACATACATGGGTGGGTGTGAGAGAGATGGTTTGTACGAAATAGAGGCAATGTGTCGATGATACCTCAAAAAATGTAACATATGCAAAGTGTATGAAAAGGAGTCATGGATATATCATATATAGAGGGAGCGATCCATGAGAAGAGAGTGGAGGGATCCTCGAGGTGAGATATCGATAGAATCGAAAACAGGGATGAAGTGTGCAGGTGCATGATCGATAAAGAGTGTCATCGAATTTGTGTTTTCTCACGTCAAAGATACAGGTCGGGTGGCCTACTGGAATGTGAGAGGGCAGAGGTGCAGTATGTCTCTGTGGCATGGATACCTGCCTACAACGTTCTACTATCGGTGTGTGGGGGGGGAGGGGGCAGAGACCTAACTATAGAGAGGTAGATCAACTGGTATATGTGTGGAGAAGGAGAAAGACCTAGCTATGTATTGAGGGAGATCAATCAACATCCATGCATATGTGTAGTAGAGGAATAAGGTTGGGAGAGAGAGAGACACAGGTAGAGTGTCGGAGGGTTGGTAGTGGATTTGCTTCTCACAAATGGTGGGAGAGGCCCGCTAGACAAACGGAGGGTACGAGTGCAATATCAATAATAGAGGGGATGTCTGCCTGTCAATGCACATGCATGTGAGAGACGAGTCGGGAGGTATGCAAGGATGATGAGGGGGGCGATATGGTTGTGGTAAGCGGACGTAACTACATAGGAAGATCAATCGTCGTGTGTCGGAGAAAGGGAGAGACATAACTAGTGAGGTACGTCGATCGGTGAGTGGGGAAAAAGAATTATAGTCAACCTAGCTATATGTAGGGAGATCAGTAGGTATACATGCATGCATGTGTTAGAAGCAAATAGGGTCCGGAGAGATGGACAGGGGGAGAGGGGTGCGGCTAGGAGGTGGTGCGAGGGTCCTACTATGTCGAGGGGGAGGAGTGTGTCAGTATGAGATTGATGAAAAGAGGGGCGGGAGTGTGCACCTGCATGGAACCATATTGGACATAGGGGGCATGGACGGTGAGAAGAGAAGAGGGGAAGTTTGTGTTCGTGGTAGGCACACTTGGATAGAGAGGCATATCGACCGGTGTGTGTGCCATAAAGAAGGAGTCGGGAGCCTACACACACCATGGGTGAACGACCTAAAGAGAAACAACGAATGTGCGCGATGGAGGAGACGTTGAGGGAGGGTGAGAGGGGGGCGGGCGTGTACATGCACGATAGAAAGTTAGTGCTAGCTACAAAGAGAAGAGGATTGTGTGGGTGTAAAAGATGAACAGAGATCATAATTCATTATAAAAAAGTGGATTCCAATTAAGATATCATAGTGTTTTAAACCGACGCATGCATGGATGAATATATATAATGGTGATACGCATGGTGTGGTTATGAACATGTTATACTACATATAATATATAGAACATTGATTATAATTTGTGATAATGTGTGGCTTTTGTAGCTTAGGGCTAAATTTGTCATAATCTCTATAGTAATCATGTGGTGTGTTGTTAAGATAATACACGAATGATGGTTTAAGTTGGCAACAATCATGATTGTAGATTCTTATTCAAATAGAGAAACGAATTCAAATTTCATTCGAATTGTAGCGGTAGTATAGACATTTGGAATGCACTAAAATGTTGGTATGAGTAGCTTACATGCATTATACAGCTAGCGAAAAACTTTAATTGGACATAACATGTATTCATAGCTTTGAATAGCATTTGTACAGTAAAACGGGACAAGGCTCTCTCTTTGTGTGGTGTGAATAGTTTTATTTTATTTGTTTCTTTCATTGAGGGAAGTGCGAATTTATTTGGTACATACACTATTACACATTAGGCTTGTCCCTAAAATTCAACCCACGCCTTGTTATATCCCAAAATTTAGATATCATGCTCCCAAAACTCACGCCTTCACAACCCGCGCCTTGCTATCCCGAAATTACAACACACGGGAAAAATCCCTCCAGCTGCCAAACGAAATCCCCAATGGATAGTTTCGTGATAAGATAAATGGTAACAAGTAACAAGCAATGAAAGTAAAAAAAAGTGCAGCAAGGTGGCCCAATCCTTTTTGTAGCAAAGGACAAGCCTGGACATTTTCTTATAATGATAAAGGAGCTCCTGAGGACACATGGGAATTATCGTCAAGCTAGTTTTCATCACGCACATATGATTCGCGTTCGGTACTTTGATAATTTGATATGTGGGTGGACCAGTGCTTGGGTACTGCCCTTACTTGGACAAGCAACCCACTTATGATTAACCCCTATTGCAAGCATCCGCAACTACAAAAGAAGTATTAAGGTAAACCTAACCACAACATTAGACATATGGATCCAAATCAGCCCCTTACGAAGCAACGCATAAACTAGGGTTTAAGCTTCTGTCACTCTAGCAACCCATCATCTACTTATAACTTCCCAATGCCTTCCTCTAGGCCCAAATAATGGGGAAGTGTCATGTAATTGACGTTCACATAACACCACTAGAGGAGAGACAACATACATCTCATCAAAATATCGAACGAATACCAAATTCACATGACTACTAATAGCAAGACTTCACCCATGTCCTCAGGAACAAACGTAACTACTCACAAAGCATATTCATGTTCATAATCAGAGGAGTATTAATATGCATTAAGGATCTGAACATATGATCTTCCACCAAGTAAAACAAATAGCATCAACTACAAGGAGTAATCAACACTGCTAGCAACCCACAGGTACCAATTTGTGGTTTTGGATACAAGATTGGATACAAGAGATGAACTAGGGTTTGAGAGGAGATGGTGCTGGTGAAGATGTTGATGGAGATTAACCCCCTCCCGATGAGAGGATCGTTGGTGATGACGATGGTGATGATTTCCCCCTCCCAGAGGGAAGTTTCCCCAGCAGAACAGCTCTACAGGAGCCCTAGATTGGTTCCGCCAAGGTTCCGCTTCGTGGCGGCGGAGTTTTGTCCCATAAGCTTGCCTCTGATTTTTTCCAGCGTAAAAGCCTTCATATAGCAGAAGATGGGCACCGGAGGGCCACCAGGGGGCCCAGGAGACAGGGGCGCGCCCAGTAGGGGTGGGCGCGGCCCCCACCCTCCTAGCCAGGGTGTGGGCCCCCTCAAGTACTTTCTACGCTCAAAAGTTCTTATTAAATCCAAAAATGACTTTCATGGAGTTTCAGGACTTTTGGAGTTGTGCAGAATAGGTTTCCAATATTTGCTCCTTTTCCAGCCAGAATTCCAGCTGCTGGCATCCCCCCTCTTCATGGTAAACCTTGTAAAATAAGGGAGAATAGCCATAAGTATTGAGACATAATGTGTAATAACAGCCCATAATGCAATAAATATCGATATAAAAGCATGATGCAAAATGGATGTATCAACTCCCCCAAGCTTAGACCTCACTTGTCCTCAAGCGGAAGCCGAAATCAAAAAATATGCCCACATGTTTAGAGATAGAGGTGTCGATAAAAATAAAATACGGACATGAGGGTGATAACCCACAAGTATAGGGGATCGCAACAGTTTTCGAGGGTAGAGTCTTCAACCCAAATTTATTGATTCGACACAAGGGGAGCCAAATAATATTCTCAAGTATTAGCAGCTGAGTTGTCAATTCAACCACACCTGGAAACTTAGTATCTGCAGCTAAGGGTTTAGTAGCAAAGTAATATGATAGTGGTGGTAACGGTAACAAAAGTAAAGACAGCAAAAGTAATGTTTTTGGTATTTTGTAGTGATTGTAACAGTAGCAACGGAAAAGTAAATAAGCGAGAACTAGTATATGGAAAACTCATAGGCACCGGATTAGCGATGGATAATTATGCCAGATGCGGTTCGTCATGTAACAGTCATAACATAGGGTGACACAGAACTAGCTCCAGTTCATCAATGTAATGTAGGCATGTATTCCGTATATAGTCATACGTGCTTCTGGAAAAGAACTTGCATGACATCTTTTGTCCTACCCTCCCGTGGCAGCGGGGTCCTATTGGAAACTAAGGGATATTAAGGCCTCCTTTTAATAGAGAACCGGAACAAAGCATTAGCACATAGTGAATACATGAACTCCTCAAACTATGGTCATCACTGGGAGTGGTCCTGATTATTGTCACTTCGGGGTTGCCGGATCATAACACATAGTAGGTGACTATAGACTTGCAAGATAGGATCAAGAACACACATATATTCATGAAAACATAATAGGTTCAGATCTGAAATCATGGCACTCGGGCCCTAGTGATAAGCATTAAGCATAGCAAAGTGGTAGCAACATCAATCTCAGAACATAATGGATACTAGGGATCAAACCCTAACAAAACTAACTCGATTACATGATAAATCTCATCCAACCCATCACCGTCCAGCAAGCCTATGATGGAATTACTCACGCACGGCGGTGAGCATCATGAAATTGGTGATGGAGGATGGTTGATGATGACGACGGCGACGAATCCCCCTCTCCGGAGCCCCGAACGGACTCCAGATCAGCCCTCCCGAGAGAGATTAGGGCTTGGCGGCGGCTCCGTATCGTAAAACGCGATGATTTCTTCTCTCTCATTCTTTTTCTCCCCGAAAGCCAATATATGGAGTTGGAGTTGGCGTCGGAGGGCCACCAGGGGGGCCATGAGGTAGGGGGCGCGCCTAGTGGGGGGGCGCCCCCCACCCTCGTGGACAGGGTGTGGGCCCCCTGGTCTTCATCTTTGGCGAGGATTTTTTATTGTTTTTTCTAAGGTGTTCCGTGGAGTTTCAGGTCATTCCGAGAACTTTTATTTTCTGCACATAAAACAACACCATGGCAATTCTGCTGAAAACAGCGTCAGTCCAGGTTAGTTCCATTCAAATCATACAAGTTAGAGTCCAAAACAAGGGCAAAAGTGTTTGGAAAAGTAGATACGACGGAGACGTATCAACTCCCCCAAGCTTAAACCCTTGCTTGTCCTCAAGCAATTCAGTTGACAAACCGAAGAGAAAAAAAAAACTTTTACAAACTCTGTTTCCTCTTTTGTTGTAAACATGAAAAGCCAGCATTCAAGTTTCAGCAATTATTATGAACTAACCATACTCACAATAACACGTAGGTCTCACAATTACTCATATCAATAGCATAATCAGCTAGCTAGCCATAATAATAAAAATCGGATGACAAAACTTTCTCAAAATAATCATAACATGATATAATGAAATGGTATCTCGCTAGCCCTTTCTGAGACCGCAAACATAAATGCAGAGCACCTTTAAAGATCAAGGACTGACTAAACATTGTAATTCATGGTAAAAGAGATCCAGTCAAGTCATACCCAATATAAACCAATAATAATGAATGCAAACGGCAGTGTGCTCTCCAGCGGGTGCTTTTTAATAAGAAGGGTGATGACTCAACATAAAAGTAAATAGATAGGCCCTTCGCAGAGGGAAGCAGGGATTTGTAGAGGTTCTAGAGCTCGGTTTTAAAATAGAGATTGAATAACATTTTGAGCGGCATACTTTTGCTGTCAACGCAACAACTATGAGATGACGATATCTTCCATGCTACACAAATTATAGGCGGTTCCCAAAGAAAATGGTAAAGTTTATACTCCCCCTCCTCCACAAGCATCAATCCATGGCTTTCTCGAAACAACGAGTGCCTCCAACATTCAACGGGTCCCAGGGGGAGTTTTGTTTGCAGTTATTTTGATTTAGTTTGCATAAAGCATGGGACTGGGCATCTCGAAGACCAGCCATTTTTCTCGTGAATGAGGAGCGGAGTCCACTCCTCTTGAGAATAACCACCTAACATGGAAGATAAGGGCAGCCCTAGTTGAAACATGAGCTGCTCGAGCATACAAAACAGAATTTCATTTGAAGGTTTGGAGTTTGGCACATACAAATTTACTTGGAACGGCAGGTAGATACCGCATATAGGAAGGTATAGTGGACTCATATGGAACAACTTTGGGGTTTAAGGAGTTTGGATGCACAAGCAGTATTCCCGCTTAGTACAAGTAAAGGCTAGCAAAAGACTGGGAAGCGACCAACTGAGAGAGCGACAACAGTCGTAAACATGCATTAAAATTAATTTACACCAAATACAAGCACGAGTAGGATATAATCCACCATGAACATAAATATCATGAAGGGTATGTTGATTTGATTCAACTACATGCGTGAACATGTGCCAAGTCGAGTCACTCAATTCATATAAAAGGAGGATACCATCCCATCATACCACATCATAATCATTCTAATAGCATGTTGGCACGCAAGGTAAACCATTATAACTCATAGCTAATCAAGCATGGCACAAGCAACTATAATCTCTAAATGTCATTGCAAATATGTTTACTTCATAATAGCTGAATCAGAAATGATGAATCATCATATTTACAAAAACAAGAGAGGTTGAGTTCATACCAGCTTTTCTCATCCCAATAAGTCCATCATATATCATCATTATTGCCTTTCACTTGCACGACCGAACGATGTGTATAATAATAAGAGTGCACGTGCATTGGACTAAGCTGGAATCTGCAAGCATTCAACTCAAGAGAGAAGACAAGTAATATGGGCTCTAAGTTAAATAATCAATCATGCATATATGAGCCACTAAGCATTTTCAATATAGTCTTCTCGACCCCCAAAGAAAGGAAAAGAAATAAAAACTATTTACACGGGAAAGCTCCCAACAAGCAAAAGAAGAACAGGAAATATTTTTGGGTTTTCTTTTGAATTACTACAGCAAAGAAATAAACTACTACTATTTTTTTTGGTTTTTTCTTAAGGTTTAACAAACACACAAGAAGAAAGCAGGAAAAGGAAAATAAACTAGCATGGATATTACAGTGAAAGAGTATGAGCACCGACATCTAGCAATGAGTGTGTGTGAACATGAATGTAATGTCGGTGGGAAATACGTACTCCCCCAAGCTTAGGCTTTTGGCCTAAGTTGGTCTATTGCCAGGGATAGCCTGGCGGATACCCGTAGGTGAAGCTGGGGTCATACTGTGACGAAGAAGGCTCCGGCTGCCACTGGCTGGCAACTTCCTCTGGATCCCAAGAATAAACAGATAGTCGTGGAGGCTCATCTTGTGGCTCCGGTTCCGGGGCTGGTGCAGGAGTCCGATAGGCTTGAACAGCCAACCACGGAACAATGTGAGGACCTGCAGATAAGTTAAACAAAGAAGGGGCAGGCAAAGTAATAGTCTCAGGGTGATGTTTATCAAAGTATAATTTGTATTTGAGCTCCCCTTCGCGACTCTTAACAAGAAAATCGTGCGCTATCATACTCTTTTAATCTAAGTAAGCACGGGGCAGTGCTGTTTCTTCTTCCTCCTCATGCCTAATAGGTATTTCAAAATGTTCAGCTAGGCATGAAGCATAAATGCCTCCAAAGATGGGGTCCTTACTATGGTTCAGACTTAACAATCTAGCAACAATTCCACCCATACTAACAGAGTTATGGCGGTATAAACCATGGAGCAAAATGCTAATATCAGGAATACTAAGGTTCCCACAGTTTCCGCGTCCAATCAAGCAACGACTAGCAAATAAGGCAAAGTAGCGTAAAACAGGAAAATGTGCTAGTGATCCTTGCATCAGAAACCTTCCTGGTTTCTCCCACAGTGATAGTGTTAATAAAAGCTTCTACTTCGTTACGGTGGGGTTCATCTAAGGTGCCCTCAAAGGGTATTCTGCAAACCTCACAGAATTCAGCTAATGTCATCTCTTTAACAACGTCATATAAATGACTCTACTGATGGAGGTGATTTCTTAGGGAAAAAGTAGAAGTTTTGCACAAAAGTATTTGTGAGCAAGAGATACTGATGACGTTGGTCGCGGAGGAAGTCGGTGAGGCCGGCGTTCTCAATCAATAAATAGAAATCCTCATAAATCTCGGCTCTCCTCAAAAAGTCATTGGAAGGCCATTCACATGGCCGGACCTCCGCAGTGCGAGGCAAATTAAATTTGGGCTTCTTTTCTTCTTCCTTTTGTTTTTCCTTTGGGCTTCGGCTCGACGAGCCCCTCAAAAGTCTCTTCATTATTTTCTGAAACAATCTGAAATTTTTAGTAACTTCAAATAAAAGTGAAACAACTTCAATAAAATTTATAGTAACAACTCCCACAAGTGCCTAGGGCCTATATCAAGCATTAAAACTACTTGGAACCATATAAATTTGACATGCAAGCTCAAGAACATGGTCACCTATGCAGCACAATTTTGCAATGAATAAAGCACTAGAACAAAAACTAATTTGACCAATGGAGGAGTCACATACCAAGGAACAATCTCCCCAAGCAGTTTTGCGAGAGGTGCTTTGAGCAAGGAGATCAAAAATCACAGGAACGGGGGCTGGAACTCGTGCTTGAGTTGGTTTTTCGTGTTTGTGTGAGACAAAGGAAGAAGATGGATGCAGGAATAAGTGCAGGAGGGCCACCGTGGGCCCACGAGGCAGGGGGCGCGCCCAGGGGGGTAGGGCACGCCCTCCACCCTCGTGGCCAGGTGGCAGCTCCCCCCGCAGTAATTGTTGCACAGTAAATCCTCAAATATTCCTGAAAAAATCATATTAAATTGGCATGGCATTCTGAGGACTTTTATTTTCAGGATATTTTTATATTGCACGAATAAGTCGAGAGACAGATAGAAAATACTATTTTACTTTATTTCTACTAAATGACAGAAAATATAAAGAGGGTACAGAAGGTTGTGCTTCTAGTTTCATCCATCTCGTGATCATCAAAAAGAATCCACTAACAAGGTTGATCAAGTCTTGTTAACAAACTCATTCCGATAATCATGTAACCGCAGAAATTTCGAATAGCACTAAGTTACCTCAACGGGGATATGAAAATCCCCAACAATAAGAATATCATACTTTTTCTTGACAGTAGGGAGAGGAAATTCAAAACCTCCAAATATAATTGATGGAATTTTTCCAATAGAGTTGATACTATAAACTTGAGGTTGTTTTCTCGGAAAGTGTACCGTGTGCTCATTGCCATTAACATGAAAGTGACATTGCCTTTGTTGCAATCAATAACAGCCCCTGCAGTATTAAGGAAAGGTCTTCCAAGAATAATAGACATACTATCATCCTCGGGAATATCAAGAATAACAAAGTCCGTTAAAATAGTAATGTTTGCAACCACAACAGGCACATCCTCACAAATACCGACAGGTATAGCAGTTGATTTATCAGCCATTTGCAAAGATATTTTAGTAGGTGTCAACTTATTCAAGTCAAGTCTACGATATAAAGTGAGACGCATAACACTGACACCGGCTCCAAGATCAAATAAAGCAGTTTTAACATAATTTCTCTTAATGGAGCATGGTATAGTAGGTACTCCTGGATCTCCAAGTTTCTTTGGTATTCCACCCTTAAAAGTATAATTAGCAAGCATGGTGGAAATTTTGGCTTTAGGTATCTTTCTTTTATTAGTAATGATATCCTTCATAAACTTAACATGAGGATTTGTTTTGAGCACATCAGTTAATCGCATACGCAAAAACATGGGTCTAATCATTTCAGCAAAGCGCTCAAAATCCTCATCATCCTTTTTCTTGGATGGTTTCAGAGGAAAAGGCATGGGTTTCTGAACCCATGGTTCCCTTTCTTTAGCATGTTTCCTAGCAACGAAGTCTCTTTTATCATAACGTTGATTCTTTGATTGTGGGTTATCAAGATCAACAGCAGGTTCAACTTCTACATCATTATCATTACTAAGTTGAGCATCAACATGAACATTATCATTAACATTTTCACTAGGTTCATGTTCATCACCTGATTGTTTTTCAGCATCAGACATAGAGATATCATTTGGATTCTCAAGTGGTTCAGTAATAGGTTCACCAGAAGTTTGCAAAGTCCTATCATTTTTCTTTTTCTTCCTTTTAGAAGAACTAGGTACATCAATATTATTCCTATGGGAATCTTGCTCGATTCTCTTAGGGTGGCCTTCAGGATACAAAGGTTCCTGAGTCATTCTACCAGTTCTAGTAGCCACTCTAACAGCATAATCATTTTTCTTACTATTCATTTCATCAAGCACTTCTTTCTGATCTTTAAGTACTTGTTCTACTTGAGTGGTAACCATAGAAGCATGTTTGCTAACAAGTTTAAGTTCACCTCTAATATCAGCCATATAATCACCCAAGCATTTAATCATAAAGGTATTCTGTTTTAATTGTCTACCAAATAAGCATTAAAGTCATCTTGCTTAAACATAAAGTCATCAAACTCATCCAAGCACTGACTAGCAATTTTAGTAGGAGGGACTTCAGCTTTATCATATCTATAGAGAGAATTTACCTTTACTACCTGTGTCGGGATATCGGGAGGTTCTTCAGTAAATAAGTAGTTGAGATCATATACTTCTTCAATAGGCGGTAAATTAAGACCATGTATTTCTTCAATAGGAGGTAAATTCTTAACATCTTCAGCTTTAATACCTTTTTCTTTCATAGATTTCTTTGCCTCTTGCATATCTTCGGGACTGAGAAATATAACACCTCTCTTCTTCGGAGTTTGTTGAGGAATAGGTTTAGTAATTGGCTCAGGAGCTGGCTTAGGAGGTGGCTCGGGAGGTTCCCAATTATTTTCATTTGTCAACATATTGTTCAATAGAATTTCAACTTCATCCGGTGTTCTTTCCCTGAAAAGAGAACCAGCACAACTATCCAGGTAATCTCTGGAAGCATCGGTTAGTCCATTATAAAAGATATCAAGTATTTCAGGTTTCTTAAGAGGATGATCAGGCAAAGCATTAAGTAACTTGAGAATCCTCCCCCAAGCTTGTGGGAGACTCTCTTCTTCAATTTGCACGAAGTTATATATTTCCCTCAAAGCAGCTTGTTTCTTATGAGCAGGGAAATATTTAGCAGAGAAGTAATAAATCATATCCTGGGGACTTTGCACACAACCAGGATCAAGAGAATTAAACCATATCTTAGCATCAGCCTTTAATGAGAACGGAAATATTTTGAGTAAATAAAGGTAGCACGATCTCTCATTATTAGTAAACAGGGCAGCTATATCATTTAACTTAGTAAGATGTGCCACAACAGTTTCAAATTCATAACCATAGAAAGGATCAGATTCAACCAAAGTAATTATATCTGGATCAACAGAAAAATCATAATAATCCTTATCGGGAACACAGATAGGTGAAGTAGCAAAAGCAGGGTCGGGTATCATTCTATCTCTAAGAGATTCTTTACTCCATTTAACTAGCAACCTCTTAAGTTCATATCTATCATGGCAAGCAAAAATAGCTGCAGAAGATTCTGCATCAAAAAGATAACCCTCAGGAATAGCAGGCATATTCTCATCATCACTATCATCATCGTATTCAGGTTCAATAATTTCTCTTTCTCTAGACCTAGCAATTTGCTCATCAAGAAATTCACCAAGGAGCACAGTAGTATCAAGCATAGAAGTAGTTTCATCATAAGTATCATGCATAGCAGAAGTGGCATAATCAATAACATGCGACATATCAGAATTCATAGCAGTAGCAGGTTTAGGTGTCACAAGCTTACTTATAACGGAAGGAGAATCTAATGCAGAGCTAGGTGGCAGTTCCTTACCTCCCCTCGTAGTTGAGGGGAAAATAGTAGTTCGATCGTCTTTCAAGTTCTTCATAGTGTCCAGCAGATATAAATCCCAAGTGACTCAAAGAATAGAGCTATGCTCCCCGGCAACGGTGCCAGAAAAAGGTCTTGATAACCCACAAGTATAGGGGATCGCAACAGTTTTCGAGGGTAGAGTATTCAACCCAAATTTATTGATTCGACACAAGGGGAACCAAAGAATATTCTCAAGTATTAGCAGCTGAGTTGTCAGTTCAACAACACCTGGAAACTTAGTATCTGCAGCAAAGTGTTTAGTAGCAAAGTAATATGATAGTGGTGGTAACGGTAACAAAAGTAAAGACAGCAAAAGTAATGTTTTTTGGTATTTTGTAGTGATTGTAACAGTAGCAACGGAAAAGTAAATAAGCAAGAACCAGTATATAGAAAACTCGTAGGCACCGGATTAGCAATGGATAATTATGCCGGATTCGGTTCGTCATGTAACAGTCATAACATAGGGTGACACAGAACTAGCTCCAGTTCATCAATGTAATGTAGGCATGTATTCCGTATATAGTCATACGTGCTTATGGAAAAGAACTTGCATGACATCTTTTGTCCTACCCTCCCGTGGCAGCAGGGTCCTATTGGAAACTAAGGGATATTACGGCCTCCTTTTAATAGAGTACCGAAACAAAGCATTAGCACATAGTGAATACATGAACTCCTCAAACTATGGTCATCACCGGGAGTGGTCCCGATTATTGTCACTTGGGTTGCGGATCATAACACATAGTAGGTGACTATAGACTTGCAAGATAGGATCAAGAACACACATATATTCATGAAAACATAATAGGTTCAGATCTGAAATCATGGCACTCGGGCCCTAGTGACAAGCATTAAGCATAGCAAAGTCGTAGCAACATCAATCTCAGAACATAATGGATACTAGGGATCAAACCCTAACAAAACTAACTCGATTACATGATAAATCTCATCCAACCCATCACCGTCCAGCAAGCCTACGATGGAATTACTCACGCACGGCGGTGAGCATCATGAAATTGGTGATGGAGGATGGTTGATGATGACGACGACGACGAATCCCCCTCTCCGGAGCCCCGAACGTACTCCAGATCAGCCCTCCCGAGAGAGATTAGGGCTTGGCGGCGGCTCCGTATCGTAAAATGCGATGATTTCATCTCTCTCATTCCCCCCCCCCGAAAGCCAATATATGGAGTTGGAGTTGGCGTCGGAGGGCCACCAGGGGGCCCATGAGGTAGGGGGCTCGCCCCCCACCCTCGTGGATAGGGTGTGGGCCCCTTGGTCTTCATCTTTGGTGAGGATTTTTATTGTTTTTTCTAAGGTGTTCCGTGGAGTTTCAGGTCATTCCGAGAGCTTTTATTTTCTGCACATAAAACAACACCATGGAAATTCTGCTGAAAACAGCGTCATTCCAGGTTAGTTCCATTCAAATCATACAAGTTAGAGTGCAAAACAAGGGCAAATGTGTTTGGAAAAGTAGATACGACGGAGACGTATCAGAGGGCATCATGATCATTCTTATAACAGTAACATATATAGATTTTATCATATGATTTCTTATATTCAAGTAACAATCAATTCACAATGTCAAGTATGGTTCAGAAACTTCATTGGGAGCTAACAAACTATAATCTCACTCATTGAAGCAATTGCAATTTATCATAACATCAGCAAGTGTCAAGAATAGAGCTTTTCAGCAAGTCCACATACTCAACTATCATATAGTCTTCTACAATTGCTAACACTCATGCAATACTTGTGGTTATAGAGTTTCAACCGGACACTAAGAAAGATAGGGGCTTATTGTGTTGCCTCCCAACGTATTCACCTTTGGGTGATGTCAACAATAATAATTCATGCTAACTTACATCCAATTGGATATTTATATCAAGATCTTTCAAACACGAGGAGCTTGCCAAAGGATAAAATAAAAAAGGGAAAGGTGGAGATCACCTTGACTCAAGCATAAAGTAAAAACATAAAGTAAATGACAGGCCCTTCGCAGAGGGAAGCAGAGGTTGTCATGTGCTTTTAGGGTTGGATGCACAAAATCTTAATGCAAAAGAGCGTCACTTTATATTGCCACTTGTATATGGACCTTTATTATGCAGTCTGTCGCTTTTACTGCTTCCATAACAAGATCATACATACATATTTAGAGAGCAATTTTTATTGATTGCAACATGACAACTTACTTGAAGGATCTTACTCAATCCATAGGTAGGTATGGTGGACTCTCATGGCAAAAACTGGGTATAAGGATATTTGGAAGCACAAGTAGTATCCCTACTTGGTGCAAGGAATTTGGCTAGCATGAGGGGGAAAGGCAAGCTCAACATGTTGGGAAGATCAATGACAACATACTTTAACTGAGATGTGAGAAAACATAAACCATTACGTTGTCTTCCTTGTCCAATATCAACTCTTTTAGCATGTCATACTTAATGAGTGCTCACAATCATAAAAGATTTCCAAGATAGTATATTTGCATATGAAAACCTCTCTTTCCTTATTACTTCCTATTAATTGCAACGGTGACCAAAACTACGTTTGTAAACTCTCAACAACTTTTATGCCTCATACTTTCTATGTGTGAAGTTGTTACTATCCAAAAGATCAATATGAACTCTTTTATTCTTTTTATTCTTTCTACTTCCTCAAGATCATAGCAAGATAGAAAAGCCCTTGACTCAACACTAATCTTTATTATAGATAGCTCATGGACTCAATTACATAAAGAGATCACAAGCAAAACTCAAAAACTACTTGATACTAAAACTTCAATCTGCTAGATCAAGATATTACTAAAAGGATCGAACTAAGTAAAACGGTAAAGATACGAGTGTGATGGTGATACGATACTGGGGCACCTCCCCCAAGCTTGGCAGTTGCCAAGGGGAGTGCCCATACCCATGTGATTATGTCCTCGCAGGTGGTGAAGTAGGAGTTGTTGATGATGTAGGCTTGTTGTCCATCTTCCAAGGCATAGGCTCACCATCATAGAAGGATGATCGAGTCTCTGGGATCCTCAAATCTGCAGCCAAACTCATCCTCTTGAATCTATATTCATACTCACAGTTTTGGTTTTCAGGTCATAAGTCCGGGCTTGGAGGTGCTCGATTTTCTCTTGAAGCTTAAAGATGGTCTCCCCAATGATCTTGGCATCCGGCTTGTGGTTGTTGGTGAACTCCGCAATCATCATCTGGTTGGAGTTGATTCCACGCTCCACCATCCCTTGGCACTTGAAAACTTGTTGCTCCATGGCTTCGAGCTTTGTCTCCACGCTTCCGGTTCTTCTCTTTTCAGCTCTATCTTCAATAGCCAAGCATCCTTGTCTTCATTATTGAAGGAGGGCGATGTCATGGTGCTCTAGATCTATCAGAAAAATAGCTCGAAATGAAAACAGAGGATATTTGCATGGTACGGTGGTCAAAACCTTCGGGAGATTATATAATGAATTTTTACCGACCAAAATACGTAACGTGCAAGAAAACGGAGTTCGGGAGGCACACGAGGTGGCCACAAGACAGGGGCGTGCCCAGTAAGGGTGGGCGCGCCCTCCACTCTCGTGGAGGCCTTGTGTCCTTCCCGGACTACTTCTTTCTTTCCGAAATTCTTAAATATTCCAAAATGGATAGAAATTGCCATTAGAATTGTTTTGGAGTCGGTTTACTTACCGTACCACATACCTATTCCTTTTCGGAGTCTGAAATGTTCTGGAAAGTGTCCCTTATGTATTCCTCTGGGGTTAAGGTCTCAATAATATTAGTTTCAACATTGATAGGATTACCTGAGATATAATGTTTGATTCTTTGACCGTTCACCGCCCTCGGACTTGTTCCTTCGAAGTTGTTGATTCTTATGGCACCGGAATGATAGACCTCCTCGATAACGTAAGGACCTTCCCATTTAGAGAGAAGTTTTCCTGCAAAAAATCTTAAATGGGAGTTGAATAATAACACATAATCACCTACGTTGAATTCTCGCTTTTGTATCCTTTTGTCATGCCAGCGTTTGACTTTTTCTTTGAACAGCTTGGCATTCTCATAGGCTTGGGTTCTCCATTCATCAAGTGAGATAATATCAAATAACCTCTTCTCACCGGCAAGTTTGAAGTCATAATTGAGCTCTTTAATAGCCCAGTACGCTATATGTTCAAGTTCAAGAGGTAAGTGACATGCTTTTCCATAAACCATCTTATACGGAGACATACCCATAGGATTTTTATATGCAGTTCTATAGGCCCATAATGCATCATCAAGTTTTTTGGACCAGTTCTTTCTAGATCTATTCATAGTCTTTTGCAAAATTAATTTGAGCTCTCTATTGCTCAACTCTACTTGACCACTAGACTGCGGGTGATAAGGAGATGTGATTCTATGATTAACATCATACTTAGCAAGCATTTTATGGAAAGCACCACGAATAAAATGTGAACCACCATCAGTCATAAGATATCTAGGGACTCCAACCCTCGGAAAATAACTTCTTTAAGCATTTTAATAGAAGTGTTATGATCAGCACTACTAGTTGGAATAGCTTCTACCCACTTAGTAATGTAATCAACAGCAACTAAAATATTTGTATAACCATTAGAGGCAGGAAAAGGTCCCATATAATCAAAGCCCCAAACATCAAATGGTTCAATAACAAGAGAATAATTCATAGGCATTTCTTGACGTCTACTAATATTACCAACTCTTTGACATTCATCACAAGATAAGACAAACTTACGAGCATCTTTGAAGAGAGTAGGCCAATAAAAACCGGATTGCAATACCTTATGTGCAGTTCTATCTCCAGCGTGGTGTCCTTCATATGATTCAGAGTGACACTTGCATAGGATCTGTTCATGTTCATGCTCAAGTACACAACGTCTAATAACACCATCTACTCCTTCTTTATATAGGTGTGGGTCATCCCAGAAGTAATGTCTTAAATCATAAAAGAATTTTTCTTTTGCTGGTATGTGAAACTAGGTGGTATAAATTTAGCAACAATCTAATTAGCATAATCAGCATACCAAGGAGCAGTACGAGAAGCATTAATGACCGCTAATTGTTCATTAGGAAAGCTATCATCAATAGGTAGTGGGTCATCAAGAACATTCTCTAACCTAGACAAGTTGTCTGCAACGGGGTTCTCAACTCCCTTTCTATCAATAATATGCAAATCAAATTCTTGGAGTAAGAGAACCCATCTAATAAGTCTAGGCTTAGCATCTTCCTTTTCCATAAGATATTTAATAGCAGCATGATCAGTGTGAATAATAACTTTGGAATCAACAATATAAGGTCTAAACTTATCACATGCAAACACAACTGCTAAGAACTCTTTTTCAGTAGTAGCATTTCTCTGGGCAGTATCAAAAGTTTTACTAGCATACTAGATAACATTCAATTTCTTATCGACTCTTTGCCCTAGAACAACACCTATAGCATAATCACTAGCATCACACATAATTTCAAAAGGTAAATTCCAATCAGGTGGCTGAAAAATAGGTGCAATGATCAAAGCTTTCTTAAGTATTTCAAATGCTTCTACACAATCATCAGCAAAAACGAAAGGAATATCTTTTTTGCAATAAATTAGTCAGAGGCCTAGAGATTTTAGAAAAGTCCTTAATGAACCTCCTATAAAAACCGGCATGACCAAGGAAACTTCTTATACCTTTTATGTCCTTGGGACATGGCATCTTTTCAATTGCATCAACTTTAGCTTTATCAACTTCAATACCTCTCTCAGAAATCTTATGCCCCAAGACAATGCCTTCATTAACCATAAAGTGGCGCTTTTCCCAATTCAACACGAGACTAGTGTCTTCACATCTCTGCAAAACTCGATCAAGTTTGCTCAAGCAATCATCAAAAGAGGACCCATAAATGGAGAAACCATCCATGAATACCTCACAAATCTTTTCACAAAAGTCAGAGAATATAGCCATCATGCATCTTTGAAAGGTAGTGAGTGCATTACATAAACAAAAAGGCATATGTCTATAAGAAAAACTTCCAAAAGGGCAAGTAAAAGTAGTTTTTGATTGATCCTTCACTGACACATGTATTTGAGAGAAACCAGAATAACCATCTAGAAAGCAGAAATGTGTGTGTTTGGATAGTCTTTCTAGAATTTGATCAATAAAAGGTAAAGGATAATGATCTTTCTTAGTAGCTTTATTTAATTATGGAAATCAATTACCATCCTATAACCTATAATAATTCTTTGCGGGATCAATTCATCTTTATCATTAGGAACGACAGTAATACCTCCCTTTTTTAGGAACACAATGGACAGGGCTTACCCAATCACTATCAGCAACGGGATAAATTATACCTGCCTCAAGGAGCTTTAGTATCTCCTTTCTTACCACTTCTTTCATCTTAGGATTTAACCGTCGTTGAGGATCTCTAACTGGTTTGGCGTCTTTCTCCACATTTTTTTTGTGTTGGCATAGAGTGGGACTAATGCCCTTAAGATCATCCAGAGTATATCCAATAGCAGCACGGTGCTTCTTCAGAGTTTTCAATAATCTTTCTTCTTCTTGCTCTGAAAGGTTAGCATTAATAATAATAGGATATATTTTCTTTTCATCAAGATAAGCATACTTAAGATTATCAGGTAATGGTTTGAGTTCAAACACGGGGTCACCCTTGGGTGGAGGGGGATCCCCTAGGATTTCAACAGGTAAGTTGTGTTTTAGAATAGGTTCCTGTTGAAAGAACACTTCATCTATTTCCCTTCTTTCATTCATAAACATATCATTTTCATGGTCTAGCAAATATTGTTCTAACGGATCAGGAGGAGGCACGGCAATAGAAGCAAGACCAATAATTTCATCCTTACTAGGCAATTCTTTATCACGGGGCTGTCTACGAAATTTAGCAAAATTAAACTCATGTTTCATATCCCCAAGCCAATTTCAACAATATGCTTTTCACAATCAATCTTAGCATTAACAGTGTTCAAGAAGGGTCTACCAAATATAATGGGAAAAAAGTCATCTTGTAGGGAACCAAGAACAAGAAAATCAGCAGGATATTTTACTTTCCCACACAAGACTTCAACATCTCTAACAATCCCAAATGGTGTAATAGTATCTCTATTGGCAAGCTTAATAGTGACATCAATATCTTCTAACTCAGCGGGTGCAATTTCATGCATAATTTCATTGTATAAGGAAATAGGTATTGCACTAGCACTAGCACCCATATCACATAAGCCATGATAACAATGATCTCCTATTTTAATAGAAATAACAGGCATGCCTAGAACAGGTCTATGTATCTTAGTATCGGGTCTAGCAATATTAGCAGTTTCACCATAGAAGTAAATAACATGCCCATCTAAATTATCATCCAAGAGATCTTTAACCATAGCAATACTAGGTTCAACTTTGATTTGCTCAGGAGGTGTATATGTTCTAGTATTACTCTTACGAACCACAGTTGAAGCTTTAGCATGATCCTTTATCCTAACAGGAAAAGGTGGTTTCTCAACATAAGTAGTAGGAACAATAGAATCATTATAAGTGATAATCTTTTCTTCAACTGTAATGGGTGAAACTACTTTTACTTCAATAGGAGGATTATATTTAAACCACTTCTCCTTAGGGAGATCAACGTGAGTAGCAAAAGATTCACAAAAAGAAGCTACTATCTCAGAGTCAAGTCCATACTTAGCGCTAAATCCACGAAAAACATCGGTATCCATAAAAGATTTAACACAATCAAACTTAGGTGTTATACCTGATTCCTTACCATCGTCGGAATCCCAATCTTCAGAGTTGTGTTTAATTCTTTCCAATAAGTCCCACTTGAATTCAATAGTCTTCAGCATATAAGAACCAGCACAGGAAGTATCGAGCATGTTGCAACCATTGGGAGAAAGCCGAGCATAAAAATTTAGAATAATCATTTCTCTTGAGAGCTCATGATTGGGGTATGAATATAACATTGACTTAAGCATCCTCCAAGCTTGAGCGATGCTTTCTCCTTCGCGAGGCCAGAAATTATATATGTAATTACGATCACGATGAACAAGATGCATAGGATAGAACTTCTGGTGAAATTCCAACTTCAATCGTTTATAATTCCAAGATCCCGTATCATCACATAGCCTATACCATGTCAATGCATCTCCCTTCAAAGATAAAGGGAAGACCTTCCTTTTGACAACATCATCGGGAATACCTGCAAGCTTAAATAATCCACAAACTTCATCCACAAAGATAAGGTGTAAATCGGGATGCAATGTTCCATCTCCTGCAAAGGGATTAGCTAGCAGTTTCTCTATCATACCCGAAGGAACCTCAAAGTAAATACTTTCAGTAGGTTCAGTAGGTTGAGGAGCAACCCTTTCCTCTTCTGGTCGGGGTGAAGATACCCCAAACAATCCCCTCAAAGGATTAGTTTCCATAGTAACAAGTGACAGAAAATTTCAGCACACTATATAAATGTTTCCTTACCAAGTTCCACTCACCAAAGGCGCTTTAGTCCCCGGCAACGGCGCCAGAAAAGAGTCTTGATGACCCAAAAGTGTAGGGGATCTATCGTAGTCCTTTCGATAAGTAAGAGTGTCAAACCCAATGAGGAGCAGAAGGAAATGACAAGCGGTTTTCAGTAAGGTTTTCTCTGCAAGCACTGAAATTGTAGGTAACAGATAGTTTCGTGATAAGATAAATGGTAACGAGTAACAAGCAATGAAAGTAAATAAAGTGCAGCAAGGTGGCCCAATCCTTTTTGTAGCAAAGGACAAGCCCGGACAATTTCTTATAATGAGAACGGAGCTCTCGAGGACACATGGGAATTATCGTCAAGCTAGTTTTCATCACGCTCATATGATTCGCATTCGGTACTTTGATAATTTGATATGTGGGTGGACCAGTGCTTGGGTACTACCCTTACTTGGAAAAGCAACCCACTTATGATTAACCCCTATTGCAAGCATCCGCAAGTACAAAAGAATTAGGTAAACCTAACCACAACATTAAACATATGGATCCAAATCAGCCCCTTACGAAGCAATGCATAAACTAGGGTTTAAGCTTCTGTCACTCTAGCAACCCATCATCTACTTATTACTTCCCAATGCCTTCCTCTAGGCCCAAATAATGGTGAAGTGTCAAGTAGTCGACGTTCACATAACACCACTAGAGGAGAGACAACATACATCTCATCAACATATCGAACGAATACCAAATTCACATGACTACTAATAGCAAGACTTCACCCATGTCCTCAGGAACAAACGTAACTACTCACAAAGCATATTCATGTTCATAATCAGAGGAGTATTAATATGCATTAAGGATCTGAACATATGATCTTCCACCAAGTAAACCAAATAGCATCAACTACAAGGAGTAATCAACACTGCTAGCAACCCACAGGTACCAATTTGTGGTTTTGGATACAAGATTGGATACAAGAGATGAACTAGGGTTTGAGAGGAGATGGTGTTGGTGAAGATGTTGATGGAGATTAACCCCCTCCCGATGAGAGGATCGTTGGTGATGACAATAGTGATGATTTCCCCCTCCCGGAGGGAAGTTTCCCCAGCAGAACAGCTCTACCGGAGCCCTAGATTGGTTCCGCCAAGGTTCCGCTTCGTGGCGGCGGAGTTTCGTCCCGTAAGCTTGCCTCTGATTTTTTCCAGGGTAAAAGCCTTCATATAGCATAAGATGGGCACCGGAGGGCCACCAGGGGGCCCAGGAGACAGGGGCGCGCCCAGTAGGGGTGGGCGCGCCCCCCACCCTCCTGGCCAGGGTGTGGGCCCCCTCAAGTACTTTCTTTGCTCAAAAACTTCTTATTAAATCCAAAAATGACTTTCGTGGAGTTTCAGGACTTTTGGAGCTGTGCAGAATAGGTTTCCAATATTTGCTCCTTTTCCAGCCAGAATTCCAGCTGCCGGCATCCCCCCTCTTCATGGTAAACCTTGTAAAATAAGGGAGAATAGCCATAAGTATTGAGACATAATGTGTAATAACAGCTCATAATGCAATAAATATCGATATAAAAGCATGATGCAAAATGGACGTATCATCCCCCTTCTAACCCTGAGCCGAAAGGGCCGCTAGTTCAAATTGGTGGGGGTACTTTTGTAACACACCCTACATTTTGGACAAGCGCGTCCCTAAGTCATGGTTCCCTCCTCCATCGTCTTCTTTTCACCATTCTAAATCCCAGACGGCATAACCTCTCTGCTCCAGCCACGAAACCCCACCCTCCTTCGTCCGCCACATCACCGCTTCCCAGCTAGAGCCTCTTCCCCGACGATGTCATCCACTACAACAGCTCGACGTCCCTCATCCACCTCCCCGGATGAGGATTCATCGTTGATCTCATCGTCCCACCGGTTCAGCCGCCCCATCCTCCACCTCCAAGGAGTTGCTCTGACGATCGTCGCGACTGCTCCATCCCCACAGCGTCGCCTTAACCTGCTCCACCAAAACAGCAGCATCCTCACCGACACCTCGGACGAAGCCGAGGCCTACTCGGCACCACTAAAGAGGTTGTACACTCATCGCATCGCAACTTCTCCTTAACTTGACCTCCTGGCGCCGATGGTGCTCCATCCCGCACCCACATGGCGTGGCTACCTCAAAGCCTGCGCTGCATGTGACATCTCCATGACGGCTCTTCCCAGTGCAAGGCCCCTTCGGCAGCGGCATCCATACCAGACGGATCTGCTACTGCTGCTTTGGCTCGCGCTGCTGTTGCTGCTCCGGCTCTCGCTCGCTCGCTCGCGTTGCTGCTGTTGCTCCGTCTCTTGCTCGCTCGGTTGCGCTACTGCTCTGCTATCCCACTCGCTCGTGCTGCTGCTCTACTCTTCCCCTCGCTCATGATGCTGCTCTGCTCTTGCTCTCGTTCGCGCTGTTGATGTTGGTACACGCGCTGCTGCAGCTACACAAGTTGCTGCTCTAGCTCTAGTTTGCGCTGCTCCTTCAAACGCTGCTGCTCCGGTTGCTATCTGCTACTGTGTTCCCCGTCGATTGCCTGCTGATTTAGATTATTGTTTCTCTACTACTAGTACCCGAGCGGCCAAAACTACATGTGAAGTGCCTCTCTGCTACCAGTGTGTTCAGTTTCGATAGTAACATTCAGATTCCACAGTAAATTTCAATTTCGACAGTTAAGTTTAGAGTCAATAGTTTTTGGTAATGTATTTTACATCATCTATTGGAGATGCTATTAGAACCCCACTTGAGATTAACAATGTATGTCTTGTACTTCTTCAAACTCAACGTCTTACGGCTCGCCGGAGCTTCTCCAATGACGGAACCATCCATCACAACAGAGCAGTGCCCTGGATGCCGTCTACAAATTCCTCGGATCTTCCTCCACACCTCCGATAGCCACTTCTGCCTCAACTTCTTTAGCGACCAACCCAATGATGCTGAGGTCGACACGGCTACGGCAAAGAGGTTGTACACTTGTCGCATCACTTATTACTCTACATTCATGTTGATCCATTAGGGCTATTTTGGTTCAAAGGAAAAATTAAAGGAAAACATACCAATAGGAAATTTTCCTATGGCACTCTACTATTCAATTATTCATGCATTTTGTTGAAAGGAATGGAGAAAAACATCCATCTGGACCTACTTTTCAAAATCCTATGCATGAATACAAGACCAAGTGTTAGTGGAAGAATAATATTCTAACTGTACATGCTTTCATATGGTTTCACTTTAATTTGGCCATGTTTCTTTGCATTCCTCTGCTCTTCCAATTCCTGTGAACCAAACACCCAAGTTGACAGAAATCATGTGTGTACAAATGCTCTATTTCCCACGTGCATTCCTATCCTATTCCGGTGTTTTTCCTGTCCCTGCGTTTTTAGAATCCTGCAAGCCAAAGGATCCCTTACAAAATTACTTGAGTTAAAGGTAGGTGTCAAAGAAAACTTTGTGTGGTTTGTCCTGCTCCTACTGCGACGTCGTCCACCTCACCTGAGCTGCTCCATCGACAGAAGCATCCACCAAACTAGACATCACAACTCCTGACCGTCTTTCGCCGCCTCAGAACTCCTTCCCTGCCACCGGCACCCACCGCAACTGTATCACCATCATCGACTCAGCAGATGAACCTGAGGAGTACACGGGTCCACAAGAGAGGTTGCGCTCTTTTGTTTCTGTTTATGTTATGCATTGCTTAATATTACCTGCTACTTTATCGTCTTGTTCACCTCTTAGACTCCAAGTCAGGTCCAAATTAATGTTCAAACTTGAGTTTTAAAAGTTAGTTGTGGGGCACATATCGAGGCAGCAATGAATAGTATCTCTGTCTATTATCTGGTTCACCTAGGGTATGCCTATGTTGTTCATCTTGGGTGGGAAAATAGTACAGCAATCATCATCCGTCTTTTTATTAAATTAAAGCTATCATCAGCCTGCTACCATTATTTTTGGATCCATCCATTGGTTGTTACTATCACTCTAGATTTCTACATTCTCTCCTTACATAATCTCACTATTTTTTCGTATGCATGTCAGATATTGTACACAGTCATGATGAACATGTAGAGAAAAAGAGAAGAGTTTTGCGTGGCAATACAATGTCATGCAGATATCGCTCCATGGTGGGTTCAATGGCAAACCCTCCCCCTCTCCAGATTGTAATCTAGAGGAAGATTTGTTCTGAGGCGGATTTAGATGCAGCTGACCACTCCTATTACCCCCCAAGGTGTTTTCTCTAACTTGGCATGATGATGTTGGTCATATCATGCATAGGTTGCCTTGCGGTGCCTACTTTCGACATCATATATGTCATCTTCTTAGTTTAGACATGTTCTGTAATGCCACCTGTTTAGTTTCTACATCATATATGGGAATTACGCAGTCTCATCTCTTTTAACCAGCCATAATATATGTGAAATATGCAATGCCATCCTATTTAACCAGACATCATATATTTGAATGATATCCTGCCTATCCTTTTCTTCATTACATTTCCGTTTGTCGACAATGTTTGTACATTAAACTATTCTTCCTGTGAATCAGCCATTTGAGTGGGTGATGGAAAAATCTGGAGTGAAAACAAGGTCTTCGGAGCAGACAGTGCTACCTTTCAAAGCAGATCTCTTGATGGGCCCCGATAGCTCCTCAAAGATGGATTCAAAGACAGATGACCAGCCCTATTCCCCCAAGGTGTATGCTCTAACTTGGCACGGTTATACTGCTCATATCATGCATATGGTGTCTTGCATTGCATAGTTTAGACATCATACACGGTTCTTAGTTCAGACATCATATATGTGAATGCCCTTTGCCTAGCATATAAATCGCATATGTGAATTAAATCATGCGATCCTGATTACTTAGATAACATGTATGTGAATTATGTCATGCGCCCCCGCAAAAAAAAAGAATTTTCATGCGAACCTGTTTACTAAAGACATCATATAATTATCGCATGCCATCCTGTTTAGTTAGTCATCGTATCTTTGAATTATGTCATGCTATGCTATCCAGTTTAGATAGACATCATATATGTGAAATTATGTCATGTTATCCGTTTTAGTTAAACAATATACATGTCAACTATTTGATGCCCTCTTTTTTCCACACTATCTATTGCATCTGTCTCTCATACAATATCTGTACATTCAACTATGTTTCCTATTTATCAGCCAGTTGAATTGGAGTGGGTGATGGCAGTATCTAGCGGAGTAAAAACACGGTCCTCAAATAAAACAGTGCTACCTCTTGGTGGAGATAGCACCCCGGTTGTACATGCACGAGAACCAGCCCTACAACACATAAACCAGACTCTCGTAGATTGTACCCCTACTGCGATGGACATAGAAGCAGGTTCACCCAATCTAACCCCAACCCTGGCAGATAGTAACCCAGTTCCTGTTGACACAACACCACCTCCACCACAGAGCTCCCAAACAAGAGCAGTTAGTAAGGCAGCTCCAGTGCCCAAAGTGCCAGTACTACCACGGTGAACCCCAACTCCACCAGTTAGTACACCTATTCTTGTGGAGAAAGCACAACCACCATTCGTAGTTTAGCATCTATCGCATTTCATGTTGTTAAATCCTATGTGTGTATCTTCCCATTATGGAAATATTATACTGAAGATGAAGGAAAATGTCAGTTGCAGGTGTTTGTCTAGGAGTTATGTGTAAGTAATGTTATTCATGGCAATTACTTTGCTTTGTCCCATACATTCTACCTCCATGATGGTTATAATACAACAAATTTTCCCATTTTTCTCTATAGAGAAGGACCAATTTGGAAACTCGGGATGAGGTAACATGTGCTAATACCTCTGCTATCTTCAAGAATGCTTGGTGGAAGTATCAGAATTACCTGAAGAAAACATACTTCACTAGCAAAGAAACTCATCAAATTCCCTTACGTTCTCCTGAGACAATTACTGGACGATGATTGGGAACGCCTTGTTCTGTACTGGTCCCGAACCAAGAATGTGGTAAGGCCTATGAGCTCATTTTTTATTTTTAAGTACTATATGCATGTGTCTTACTGTACTCTGTTCATGTAGAACAACTGCTTAAACCTGAGGAACAATCGTTCTCATTTAAGATTCCATTGCTATCGTGCATAATGCTTTGCTCTTGTATCATTGTATTTACTCATACAAACTTATTTCTAAATTGAAGGATCCAATCAAAACTCCAATGGCACAACAGGTATGTTTACGCATGTTTCTTTAATAGGTTTGCTCTTATAAATAGCTCTGTTGATTTCAATTGTGTATACAGTTGACTTCTCATATCATGCACATTACTAGCATCATAACAAAGCCAATAGTGTTGTTGTACATGTAGACCTGTGGTACCCATCTGAAATCTTATTGTGCCATGTAGTTTCTCACGCTTTGTATTCTTTTAGTGCAGTTTTGTCTTGAACTGATATGATTTGAACCGTGTCTCTATTTTGATTTGGCAAGACAATGCAGTGACCATAGGACATAGATATATGTTTGTTTGATGCTTTTATTATGTACTACTTGGCAATAGAAGACTTGGTAGTTTAATCCTTTCCACATTACTAATGAACCGGTTCACTGAAATGAGTTTCATATACTAGTACATGCTAAACCTATTATGTGTCTGCTTGTTTCTTCTTTTAGAATGCTGATAGAATATCGGGGAAGAGTGCTTATTAAGCAATTGTAAAGGAAGTAATGCAGATAAGGTTCAGGATAGTAAGACATCCTTGTTGGTCTCCAACAAAGCTAATAAAACAGCTAAGGAAAACTATCTTGAAGACAGTGAGATAACCCCAAAGTCCTGTCTTGGTGTAGTGTTCGACTTACTGGCCACTTCCACTGGCACAAGCTATTCAAACTCGATTGTCTGAATCAGTTCGGTTTCTTGACTCTCAACTACAAGCTGAAAGACATCGATCAGCTATGCTGCGACAAGAAGCCGAAGGACCGCGGAAGTCCCTGGAGCATTCAGATGCATACTTTCTGGTGCAACAGCAAGCCTTGGAGATTTTAGCGCCAAACCGGAGAAAGCTAATAAGCTTGCTAAGCTTATTGCCAGCATGGTGGATACCCAGGATAATGTTTCTTGAGCTCTTCTGAAGTTGTTTCAGTTATGGATTTGTTTTGTTGCCGTGTTTATTTGCACTGGTGGCCAATCTAGACGGCTAGTGTATGTAATATGCTACTTTGTTCCCTATATTTGCACTGGTGGCGAACTTTGTTGCCCAATGGATGTAATATGTGTAATAGCCGTAATAGCCTAGTGTTAGTTGCTTGCTTATTTATTTCCTTATTGTCTTGTTTAGTTGTTTGCTTGTAGTCACTGCAGTTCTTTTTCCGCATTTTTCTAGTGGCCACAATAACCTATTTTTATAACTAGGCCACAATAACCATGGCAACACATGGACTGTTGTAACCATGGTACTGCTACCTGTTGTAGTAACCATGGGCCTCCTACGGGCCGTAGGATCCATGGGCCTTCTATGGGCCGTAGGATCCATGGGCCTTCTACGGGCCGTAGGATCCATGGGCCTTCTATGGGACGTCTAATCAGTGGGCCTTCTACGAGCTGTATAATCATTTCGCCAAACATGGGCAGTACTATTCATGGACCAATAGCGGTTCGCAAAATAGGTCGTAAACGGGCTAGAGTGGAAATCATCTGTTTTATGGCCCGACCATAACGGGCCGTTAATAGGCCGTATTTGATGACTCTATGAAAACAGCATAACGGGTTAACGGGACACAAACAGGCCGACTATAACCACGGGCTGAATTTGGCCCACAAGCGGAACAGGCCAGTAACAGACCGTAAGTAATCGAATTCTGGAAATGATCCCAAGAATAAATGGGCCCTTGAAGGCCGAAAGTTAACACAGGCTAGAAACGGCCGACGGAATAATGGGTCGTTATGAGTATATAGCGACACAGTTCATTATGGGTCAGTTTCATCTCGAGCCTTTAATGGGCCCAAAGTTACAAAGGGCCTCATATGGGCCGAAAGACGTCATGGGCCATACATGGGTCGGAAGTTACAATGGGCTGGAATCATATTGGAGGGCCTAGATGACGCTACTAGGCCTAATTCTCGGATAGGCCATAACGGGTCGTGAGTTAGCGGGCTGTAAATGGGCTATATGCAAATAGGCCGTTAACAAGCTTTCCGTGGGCCGGCCCATTACCTTTTTACCAAGTCAAACGGGTCGTCCTTTTCACCGAAATGGGCCTCTGTTGGGCCATGCCATGTGTCGACGTATCATAGGCGCCTTCGGTCCAATGAGTGGTTGACATCTATCCCAACGGTGAGCCAACACATGGTTCCACTGGCCATTGAGAATTTTACACGTGGAACAACCCCATTGGTCCGGGTTGTTAACGGGTTATTGGATCCAAACCGGAACCCGATAGCTTAACGGAGACCCGTTACGGTGGATGCCACGTGTTGGTTACCCTTCACGAAAGCACTTTTATGATGCGCGATTTATCGCCATGGAAGTGGACACTTCCGTGATGATAATTTTGGTAATGTCATGGAACACTTCTACGGCAGCACAGGAATGACTATCTTGGTTCTATCATAAAATCGTCATGGATGTACATGCATGACAGAAAACGTGACCTACTGCGACAAACATGTATCATCACGGAAGTGTTTTTTTGTAGTGTTGTGATGACATTATTTCACTTCGGAATCACCGAGTTGAAACAATTAGAATTTCCGAGACATAGTTTTGCCCTAGCCATTGCACTTCAGTCCCTCCAGCTGTTCCACTTCGGTCCCAGCGAAAAGCCCAATATTCATATCTTTTACACTAATCGGCCTCACCAAGTTTTACATTTGGTCTCACCGATTTGGGTAAAAAATGTGTAACAGTTGGATTTTGGGTGAAGGCTATTTGCACCCCTCCACCCCCACCTACTCTTCAAGAGAGCCATCAGAACGAAACACAATTTCCACCATTCATTTTCTGAGAGAGAACAACCTACTCATGTATTGAGATCAAGAGATTCCATTCCTCCCATTTTAACCTTAATTTCTAGCCTCTTCAAGTTGCTTTCCGCTCCAATCCTTCTCCTACCCAAGCCAAATCAGTGTGAGAGAGATTGAGTGTTGAGGAGACTATCATTTGAAGCACCATAGCAAGAAGGTCATCACCAACACAACATCTATCAGCTTTTGGAGAGTGGTGTCTCCTAGATTGGTTATGTGTCACTTGGGAGCCTCCAAGATGTGGAGTTGAATCAAGTAGTTTGCAAAGGCAAGGAGATCGCCTACTTCGTGAAGAACTACCTGAGTAAGGCTAGTCCTTCGTGGACAGAGGACATGGTGGAATAAACAAGGTTGCTTTTCGTGGACCCTTCATGGGTGGAGCCCTCTGTGGACTCGCACAACTGTTATCCTCCGTGGGTTGAAGTCTCCATCAACGTGGATGTATGATAGCACCACCTATCGGAACCACGCCAAAAATCTCCATGTCTCCATTGCTTTGAAAATCTCCAAACCCCTCCTTTTCTTACATGTGCAATGTTTTACTTTGTGCTATTATACTCTTAGAATTGCATGTGTAGGATGATACTAGACTAGGTAAAATTGCTAAAATCTGCCCACAGCTAAAACTCAGAAAAGAATAGACCTTTATTTGGTCAAGTAGTCTAATCACCCCTCTCTACACATACTTTCGTTCCTACAAGCGATATCAGAGCTTTGGTCTCCATTGCTCTGGTCTCCGTAGCCTTGGTTTCACAACCTAGAAGAGTATGGCGTGTAGTGAGGGTAATTATCATCGTAGAGGTACTTTGGCACCATTTTTTATTTTTTTTCCAGATTTTACCGTTCATGGTGGTATCATAAGAGCTAAAACTCGGATGGACACTTTCCAACACTTTTGTCATGAATGCAAATGATATTGACATATATATATATGTGGTGTTCTACGGAACATTTTGGTATCTTATTTGCATTTTTATGATTTAGTATGAATTTGTTACGAAGTTTTCAAAGTGATGGTCAAACGGTCAACGGGCAAAAGCATAAGTGCAGTGAATTGACTTGGATAGAACCGATGGCTTTTGAAAATTAGGGATAAAACAACTGAGTTGGACACAACTAGGGGCATAAAACTAATTATCACATTAAAAATGTTCAATGTTCATTAACAAATGTCTGTCTTATAATGCAAAAAGTTTATTATTTATAAAAAAATCATGTATTAAAAAATCAATACCTATTTTTTGTTATCCTTTTTGTGTTCAACATGTATCTAATTTTTTTCATACACATTGTACATTTTTTCAAATACATCAGCGTTTAACGTTTTTTCAAATACATGTTTTGATGCCTAGTTTTTTCCACACATATTGTAGATTTTTCGAATACATCTAGCACATTTACTAATATTATTTCAAATACTTGTTTTGAACATTTTCTTAATTCACGTTGAAACATTTACTGTATCATGTGAACATTTTTATGCATTGGATAACTTTTAAGAAATGTCACAAGGATTTTGTTGGAAACACTTGAACATTTTTTAACATGTAATATACAGTTTTTTGAATTGTACGAAATATAATTTTTCTATTGCATGATTTGTTTACATTGCATAACATTTTTATAAAATGTCACGTCATTTTTTGAAACGCGAGAACATTTTCGTAATGTTACATACATTTTGTTTGAATACTACATACATTTTAAAACAATAAATAGAACATTTTTCTATACTACATTTTACAATTTTCCATTGTGTGAAGAACACTTTCTAAAAAATAGTAATTTATTTTTAAAAATAAATGTATTTAGTTTTTTTAATGAATAAAAATAAAAAAACATGCATGACGAAGCCACGTGGGCCGGCCTAGTTCTGGCTCCCTGCCCCAGCAGAGAGAACAGTTAGGATAACGAGCGCGGAGTCCACTTGGCAGGCGGCAGGAGCAGCGGGCAAGTGCTTGCTTCCGAAATCGAGGACCACACCGCTGGGAGAACATCTCAAGGACCCAAGACAAAGGTATCACTCGTAAAAGTGATTTTCATCGTAGTACTAGCTCTTATGTTAGGTAATCAGGGCGGGTCTCGCTGCCGGATCAATGCGCGGGATGCACGATCTACAAACAACAATAGAGAGAGCCGACCAAGAACGAAAGAACCCTCGCATAGGACTCGTTGTGGGCGGGACGTACCGCGGGCGACTCCTATACGGCGCCCTCAGCGGGAACCCCTATTTCTCGCACAGGGACTCCTCGCGTTTGGAGGGAGCCCACATTGGCCGGCCCAGCGGTGCAGACACAAAGCCTGTTTTTTTTGTTTTTTCTTCTGTTTTTTGTTCTCGCTTTTGATTTACTTTTGTACTTTTATTTATGTTCCAAAATAGTCCACCTACAAAAATACAAAAACACTCTTCAAAAACACATTCAGAAAAATATTGAACAAGTATTTCAAAAATGTTGAATAAGTTTAAAAAAACATTGAAAAAGTATTTGAAAAATGCTAAACAAGTTTTTGAAAATTTTATATAAGTATTAAAATGTTGAACAAGTATTTTAAAATATTGCATAAGTATTAGGAATTGTTGAAAAAATATTTGAAAAATGTATAACAAGCATTTGAAAATGTTGAAGAAGTATTTGAAATTTTGAATGAGTATTCAAAAAATGTTGAAAAAGTATTTAAAATGTTGAAGAAGTATTACAAAAATGTTGGACAAGTATTTGGAAAATGTTGAACAAGTATTATTAAATTTTGAATAAGTATTAAAAATGTTGAATAAATATTTGACAAATGTTGAATAAGTATTAAAAACGGTGGAACGAGTATTCAAAAAATGTTGAACAAGTATTTGAAAATGTTCAATGAGTATTTAAAAATGTTGAATAAGTATTAAAGAATGTTGAATGGATATTCGAAATATGTTGAACATGTATTTAAAAATGTTGAATAAGTATTAACATGTTGAACAACTATTTTAAAAATGTAGAATAAGTCTTCAAAGAATGTTGAACGTGTAGACAAAAATGGTGATCACTTATTAAAAATACGTTGCATATACAAAACTTTAGAGTGAAAACAAAAATAAACATAAGTAATAAAAAAACTAAAAATGGAGAAGAAAAGAGGAAAATAAATAAAAAATAAAAATGGAAAAAGAAAACCAAACAAATATGGAGAAGAAAAAAGAAAACCAAAAAAATGAAGAGAAAAAAATAAAACAAACAAATGTGGAGATTAAAAAGGAAAACCAAACGAAAACAAAGAATACCTTGTAAAAATTAAAAATAAAAACAAAACAAAAAACTTAAGAAAACAATTGCAATAGCCTCAAGTAGAATATGCCCCATCTTCTAATCATGATGGGAACTTGGTGTAGTGGTTAGGGTGGCATGCGTTACCCGTGGACACCCGGGTTCGATCCGTCGTTCTCGTGCACCGTGTGTTCGTGAATGGGTGTGCCCAATTTGACACGAGGGAGGAAAAAGCTTCACCGATTGAAGCTACTTTTATCGCTTAAGGCGATAAACAGTCGTCGCGCCCTCAGCGCCCGTTTCTTCAGTTCCCGCGGGCACACACCCTCTCTCCGCGATGGGCCGGCCCATTTTCATTTTTTCCATTTTCGGAATGGCTGCAAATAAGGACATGAGGGGGAATCGAACCCACGCCACCGGGTTCTTTCATTTCTTTTCTTTATTTCTTTCTTTTTCAAACTTGCTAGTTTTTGTTTTCAAAATCAATGAACTTTTTTTCAATTTTATGAACTTTCTTTCAAATTTGATGAAGTTTTCTTTAAAATTGATGAACTTTTTTTCAAATTTAGTGCACTTTTTTTCAAAATGATGAGCTTTTCTTCGAAATTTCATGAACTTTTTTCAAATTAGACAAACCTTTTACAAAATCAATGGGCTTTTTTTGAAAATCAATGAACTTTTTTCAAATTCGATTTTTTTTAATTGGATCATCTTTTTTCAAATCCGGTAAACTTCTTTTCAAATTTGATGAACTGTTTTTACAAATTCATGAACTTTTTCTGAAGTTTGTGAATATTTTTTAAAAGTCCGTGAACATTTTTGAATTCATGATTTTTCTTCAATTTTTTGTATTCTTTTTTTCTTTTTTTTAAAAAAAATTCAAGTGGTCAACCACGACTTGTCAAACAGTGCTCGAGCGACTAGGGGTGGGAACGGGTGAATCGACCGAACGCTCGCCTTACCTGGGCCGGTCCATGAGCAAGGGCGCATGGGCACCCGTTCATCCAAGTGGCGCTTAAGACGCTGGGCCGGTACCCTAACTGTGGGCTTCAACTAGTCCAGCAAATGCAAGTGAACCACTTAGCTTGGCTTAGATTTCTATTGTTAGGGTTTCTCGTGGCGCCGTCGCCGTCACCTGAGAAATTTAGGTCCCCTTGCCTCCGGCTGCCATCTTGGCGCTGAGAGGTGGGGGGGGGGGGACATCGGATCTTCAAGACCTCTATGTTCTTCGCCATCGTTTATTGATCATCATAGTTTTCTGAGAATAAATTTCCTTTTGTTCTTTAGGCGGTGCCATGAGATTAGAGAGTTTTCTGTCCTCGCAGATTCGATTATTCAGATCTGATGAGTTCATGTTGCTATGCCAAGCCTTTTTTGTTGGTCTGATTCTTTGTGGAGGTGAAATCTTTCATCGACACCATGGTGAAGATATAATGATTCGACGACCTGCACTTCTAAGGTATCATCTCCGGCCCAAGTACGTTCATCGATCAAGACTTCCCATCATTTTGAATGTGTGACTCAAGGCGCTTTTAAAAATCATTATTGGTAATGTTCGTACGGATGAAAGAGTGACAACATCGTTGCTCCAGTTCAATTGCAGCCTCTTTACCGAAGTCTTTGGAGCATTTCTTCGAGCAGATATTGACGACGTGAAGGTGTTTTCAAGAGATTTCACTGTAATTCTTAGTCATATGAGTTACTTTGTATTTTCTTGAGTCTTAGGTCCAACTCAATTTACATGTAATTGTTATGAATATGAATAAAGTTACAGGTGTTTCTAAAAAAAAACTTAGCTTGACTTCATCCTTTCTAAGAAAAAAAAACTTGCTTCCCCTCAATCATGCGTTGTAACGACAGAAGGAGCGAGGGTGCAGCTGGCTCACACCTCGCAGGTCCTGAACACTAGCTTCCCTGAGAAAATCTTCTTTCTTTTGACTCCTTGAAGCATACGTGCTCTCAACTTGAACAGTACTGTACTAGAAAGAAAAATTGAATTCCACGTTGCTTGTATTGATCGTGTAAAAAAAGACGCGAGACAGTAGAATTTTCTACCTACTGCGTATATTTATGAAGTTTTGGGTTTTTATATGTATACAAAGTCTCCGTTTCAAAAAAAAAATGTATACAAAGTCAGAAAAAAAAAAGGTATGGTCCGGCAAAGGCTTGTTTTGATCATATCCATTTCACCGTTGCTGCACTGCACAAAAGGATAATCGTGCAGTTGAAAGGTGCAACCCTCGATGCCGATGCCAAAGTACACTCGCCATCCAGCCTAGCTAGGTTACGCAAAAGCAGCATGCACGGTTGTTGACGGAAACGGAGGCGTAGGGTAGAGAGATTCCCAGTCCCCTTCCGTTCCGTTTGAGGCAGGCAGGCATGCAGGCACCGTCCGAATTCTGATTCCCAAACAGCATTCCCTCTCCCGCGTGCACGCCCGGTTTGGTCTGATTTGTCATCCACAAAAGCAGCTCCACCCGATTAATTTAACCTATCATCATCACCATCGTTTATTCGTACGCTACTTCGGTTACTAGTTTATCTGGACTTAGTTCCAGCAGAGGAAGCTAAACTGATGAAGCCACTCCGATTGATAATTATCATCATCATCCATGAAACCGAAAGAATAGAATAGCATCTAGTATCAGTTATCGCATCGGCACTATAGACAGCCCAACCAACGGCCAGGAAAGATTCCCTGCCTTCCCCTTCACCTTCCACCATCATCGACCCGTGACAGGAATGTGCTTCCGCTAGGGCTAGTCACAAGCAACCCTCTCGACTTTCCCATCGATCACACTACTGCTACTGCCACTGACTCACAAATCAATCTACTAGTACTACCTGATGAACGGACTTGCAAAAGATGCAAAAGGAATTCAGCAAGGAGAGGCAGGCAACCACTGCACTGCATTGCATGCTTTGTTGCGTCCTGAAGGCGGCCCTGCAAAAGTCAAAAGACAGAGACTCCAAGTAAACCATATCATATACAGACACTACTACATCCCTGACCTCACGGCAAGGTCAGTATGCGTCTAGTATGATAATACTGCGACAGTACATACTGATGTGTATAGATCACCTATATGTATGTATAATTAAGCAGCAGCTCAGCTGCCTGTAATATACTACTGCTGTCCTGTATAACCATTAGTGTAAGGATTTTAAGACCTAGCTTGTTCCAAACTTGTACTCCTAATTCTCTCCGCGAGTTCTTGCGACAGTTTTAAAAGAGTAGCCCGTGCTTTCGCCCTATCTGTACTCCTTGCTGGGGTCCTTGGTTGTCTATAAGAGCTCACTACTACAGCTGTTTCATTATCAGAAAAGATGAAACAAGAATGAATACACCTCTCGAGGACCAATTATTGGTGCGCTCATCGATAAACAAGACGAGGTTATCTCTTGATCCAAGTAAAGCAGCGGAATACTGGTCCTTACAATATTACTCCCTCCGTTCCTAAATGTAAGTCTTTGTAGAGATTTCACTGGATGGACTACATACGGAGCAAAATGAATGAATCCACACTTAAAATGCATCTATATACATCCGTATATAGTTCATAGTAGAATCTCTACAAAGACTTACATTTAGGAACGGAGGGAGTATTTGTTAGAGGACTTTGTAGCGACCCTGGCTCCATTTCATTAATGAAACCAAATACTTCCTCCGTCACACGAAGGAAGTAGTTCACAACTTATTCGTCTGCAGAAGACAGAATACGCAACTGCTTCAGAGTCTGCTACTCAAAGTTCAACCAAAAAGAAGATTACATATAGATCAAACCAGAAGCGTCAGCACCACCAGCTGCACACGAACAAATGATCATCGACGTTACAGGGTAGCAAGCTGGCGGCGAAGAGTGATCTAAGTAGCGAAACACCCAGTCGCACCAAAAGACATTAGCAAGAGTGAGGTCACAACAGAGGAGGAGGGACTCGAGCTAGCTGCTCTAGACTTCTTCTCATCACAGCCAAGTGCCTTTTTGCACCCTCTGAGCACAACGCCATCCACTGAGATAGACTTACATCGATTATTCGCCAAATCACTTGCATCCTCATCCACTGAGCACGATTGAAAACAATGTCATTACAAAATTTTCCCACAATGCCCACATAGTAGCAACATGTGCAGCACTCGCTACACGATGCTTATTGTCACTAACCCACTAGCTAGACATACAGAGCAAGTTAACTTCATGCACAAAGCCAGTGAGTTTAACATAGCTTTCGGCACCATGGCGCTCCCACCCTCCCCACCCCCAAACCCACCTCCACCGGCGATCTCCACCCATAGCCACTGATCTGGTGATTTACTCCAATCAATCTCTCATGCGTTTCTTGATCTACGTTTTCATACCCATATCAATGGGTTCCTCCTCTGGATCTACCCTTGGCTTGGATTTCTCCAAGGGTAGGGTTTTTGCCGAAGAGATCTACAATGTCTCTGGTCTCACAGTTCATCCGATGGATCACATGGGATCCTTCACCTTGGTGGTATCTTTTAGCAGACATGATTTCAGGCACAATGAAGATTCTGTAGCCGCAGCACTTGAGTCTGTGTTGGGTGGCTCTGCGATTGATCTCTTGATCTCGGCCATAAGTGACAAGGTATTCACTTTCAATGTGTCATGTAAGGAGGTTGGATTTCATATTGTTGATTTGCGTTCCTTCTCTTGACCGCAATTTAAATGTTATTTCCATTTAAATTGCATTTAACCAAATTTGGAAGAAGGAATGTGATGCTGAATGGATCTTGGTGAGTCCAACTAAACGGAGGGCTTCTTTGGGTTTGTTGGCTATGCATAATCCCCCAGCCAAATCTTCAATCAAGTCAGCCTCTTCGGCACGTAAGAAAATTTCATTTGCAGTGTTTCAAAACTATAGTGTTTGCAAAGGTTATAGATATCCAGCTTCTGCTGATTGCATTGAGACCACTGAGATGGTCAGTTATGATATTCTGGCGAGAGAGAGGGTTGTTATTCACACCCCCCCCGGTGGATTTGTTGTGGACGGTGGCCTCACCGTCGATCACCTTTGGCACTGTTACTTCTCTGGTTCTTAGATCACGCCGTGATCCACGCTCGCTGCCAACTACTTTGGCGATTTCATTGGGATCTCCATTGAGCGGGAATAACGGAGTTTCAAATCCCCCTGTTGGGCCAATATCTGATTCTGGCCCAGACCCTTTGGGTCATGCAGCTCGAGAGAGCCCTCCGCCGAGTGCTGGCCTGTGCAATTAGGCCCTTCCACTTTGGGCCCTATTACCAAAATGGCCTTCCGTCAACCAGTCCTAGCTCACAGGATGCTACTAAGGAATTTAATACCATGGTGGATAATCTAGTTGAAGAAATCTTAACGTGCCAAAAATGTTCTTGTGTTGGTCATTTTGAAAAAAACTGTCCATTGAACCAAGTATGTTTGGCATGTTCGCGTCAAGGCCACAGAAGGAGGGATTGCCACTCAATTACATTGCAACAGGGTTTGTTTTGGAAGCAAAAGATCCCCTCGGCTATTCCGGTTCCCAATACCGGTATCGAGGTTGCCTCCCTCTCTGTTTTCCCATTTGCTGAAGACGCTTCGTGCTCCCCTGGCCTTCCAAGCTGCAATAGTTCCCCACCAAAAACCCCAGTCTACAGCCCACCATTGACGCCTCTGCCGCCATTGCTCTCCCCACAGTCTGACTTGGTACCCATGGTGAACTTCGTGCTCGATCGTCATCGCTATGTGCCGGTCACCACATTATTGATGGTGGGCCGACTCAGGTGCCTAGGACTTTTGTTATGCCTATGGCGCCGATTGTTCGTCGACATGAGGAGTATATGGTGGCTGAGGTCATGTCGTTGCCGTCGATGGGTCAGGAGGGCCAAGCTCGGGAGGCCGTGGTTGATTTCTTGGAGAATAGAGGAGTTCAGGTTTGATCTGCTCAACCTTGGGTCTGTGGTGCTAGATTATTTCATTTGCGTGATGCGGGGGTTAGATTTCCTTTGCTGCAACTTCCACCTCAACCTCTGGGCAATGAAACCTTTGTGAGATTTCATAAGCATGATGAAGGCATTGGTTATCGGGGAACCCAGGGTTTTAGAGATGGTTGTCTCATGTTTCTTGGTATACCACTTGATTTGAGGACCACAGAGAATATTAGTGCTATTGTGAACATTTTTGGCAAGTTCCACCATTGAGTCAGTGATGATCCTTATCTGGTTAGATCTATTGTGTTTGCTTCCTTTCCTGAGGACATTCTTGTCCCTCGGGATGTAGTTTTTTCAGATTATGCTGCTTATGGGGGTGCCAAGGTCTCTTGGATTGCACCGTGTTACATTTTGGGGGCAAATTTTGCTGAGAAAATGCCAGAAGATGGGGATCCTATGCCTTTCAATGGTAACCCTCATCCATTGCCAGGGGAGCTGATGCCAGAAGAGCGTAATTTTGTGTTACCACCCTATCCCGCCTTGGGATGGAATGATCAACCTCCTCCAGTTCCACCTCCGATGCATGAACCAGATAATTGGGGACATGCTCATTGGGGAGATGATGATGAAGCTCAACAGAATGAAAAAAATGTTGTAGAGGATCCTTCAATCCAAGATCAAGAGTCCCTGGTCATTGATCAACCTCTACAGTCAGATTCTGAAGTATAGATGAATGCAGTTCAGATAGAGGATGAGGTGGTTGTCGGTGTCAAAACCGGCGGATCTCGGGTAGGGGGTCCTGAACTGTGCGTCTAAGGCTAATGGTAACAAGAGGCGGGGGACACGATGTTTACCCAGGTTTGGGCCCTCTCTATGGAGGTAATACCCTACTTCCTGCTTGATTGATCTTGATGATATGAGTATTACAAGAGTTGATCTACCATGAGATCATAGAGGCTAAACCCTATAAGCTAGCCTACGATTATGATTGTTCTTGTCCTACGGACTAAACCCTCCGGTTTATATAGACACCGGAGGGGGCTAGGGTTACACAGAGTCAGTTACAGCGAAGGGAATCCACATATCCGAATTGCCAAGGTTGCCTTCCACGCAAAGGAGAGTCCCACCCAGACACGGGACGAACTCTTCAATCTTGTATCTTCATAGTCCAACAGTCTGGCATAAGCATATAGTCCGACTGTCCGAGGACCCCCAGGACTCCCTCGGTGGTCGAGCCACAACAACTTTTGTACAATGCAAATGATTAGGCCATTGTACCATACCAGCCACCGCTCATTCAGTTTGAAAGAATTGTTGTGGGGAAGGTGAAGTTAGTGTATGGACCAATTTTGCCTCCTGAGATGGCCTGGAAAAGGTCTTTTTGAAGCTTTGTTGCAATATAATCCAGTCTAGGAAATTCCTCGGTAATGCCCAACACTAATTTGCAGCTCATTGTATTGTCTAAACGCAATTGGGCCTTGGCCTTTGATGATGTGCAGGTGCTCTCAAAATTGCAGTGGACTGAAGCCCAATCTGTCAGCTCAGTTAAGGCCAGGCCTGTTGCACATGCTCTTTTCTCTGCACCTGCTATCTTTGATGGACAGGTTGCTGATACATCTGTCATACATTCTGCTAGTGCTCAGTCACACAGTGAAGATTCCTTTTCTTTCACGTCCCAATGTGAGAAGAAGAAGGCTCGCCGCAGAAAGACCCTTGCACCAACAGCAGTTGTGGAATCTTCAATGCACAGGTGCACTAGAGGATCAGTAAATAGGGATGGTTTTAAGCCTGTTTTTCAGGAGTTACAAGTGCAACCAAAGAAAAAGAAGCCAAGATGTAAGCCATTTAGTGCTACTGTTCTGATGAGCTGCCTGAACAGTCTGATGCTGGTCTTCATGAAGTGCCACCTCCACCACCAATCAAAGATATTCAAGAACTAGGTCTGGATCTTGGGATCTCTGCTGACAAGCTCATTGTAGAAAGTATTATGGCCAATCTTGGTGATGACAAGAAATCTCCAAGTGATGATTAGTTACTCCTTGGTTCTCTGGGTTTGGCAAGCCCCAAATTGGCTTCTTTTGGTTTTATTTTGTTGAAAATCTATGGTTGTTGTAATGACGGTGTGCCTGAACGTTGGGTCTATTTCAGTTTGATGTACTTGAAGTACTATTATGTAGAACTTCTATGCTTTCTTAATGATGGTGTGCCTGAACGTTGGGCCTACTCTGTTGTTCTCATGCGAATTCTCATAGACATTCAACCCTTTGTTGTTATCATTAACTTCACCTCAAAACAAAACTATGAACAATGGACATTGGTATCGGTATACGGTCCTTGTCAACGTGAAGCAAGGGATGATTTTTTTGGCTTTATAACCTTAATATCCCTGTGGATGATAATTGGTTGCTCACTGGTGATTTTAATTTTATTAGATCTCCTGAAAATAGAAATTTGCCTGGAGGGGATATTAATGATATTTTTATCTTTAATGAGATAATTTGGCATGTTGGCTTGTTAGAGCTCCCTCTCAAAGGAATATCATTCACATGGTCCAACATGCAATACACTCCCTTATTGGCGCAGCTAGATTAGTTTTTTACTTCAACTAATTGGATCTCTTGTTATGCAATGACTGAAGTTCTCCCCCTAGCTAGGACAGCATCAGATCATGTCCCATATGTAGTGGTAATTAAAACAACATTGCCAAAAATCAACATCTTCAGATTTGAGAATTACTGGGTTAAAATGGAGGGTTTTCTTAAGTATGTGCAGAAGTCTTGGGCAAAGCCTTCTCATAAAACACCTATTACTACTATTATTGCTGACAATTTAAAACTTTGAGGCATGATCTTAAGAAGTGGCGGCTGGGGATTTCAAAGATAAAAATGCTTATTGAGAAGTGCAACAAGGTGGTTGTCTTTTTAGATGTGCTGGAGGATATGAGGCCTCTTTATAGGCAAGAATTTAATTTCAGGAAAATTGTGAAACTTCATGTTGAAAATCTTCTTCATCTACAATTCTTATATTGGAAAAATAGGTATATTAAGGTGGGGGGCACAAAATTCTTCCATGTTATGGCCACTGAGAGGTATAGAAGGAATTCCGTAGCTAGTCTGCAACTTGCTGATGGGACTATTGTGTCTGAACACTCACAAATGGAGGGGATCATTTGGTCTGCTTTCAAGGGCAAAATGGGTGTCTCTAGAGGAATTAATATGGGGTTTGATCTGGCAACATTGTTGAAACCAGTACCTGGTTTAGAGGAACTGACTAAACCTTTAGCAGTTGAGGAAATGGATCAGGTAGTCAAGCATATGTCAATTGATAAGGCTCCTCGCCCAGATGGTTTTAATGGCCTTTTCTTCAAAAAATGTTGGCACATTATTTCCAAGGAGTTGCACACACATGCTCAACATTTCTTTGAAGGAAGGGCTAAATTGGAGAACATCAATGGTTCTTACATCACTTTGATTTCCAAAAGGCTCTCTCCTGAATCTGTTGGGGACTATAGGCCAATTTCATTGAATGGAATGGAATCAAGTTCCTCACTAAAATTGCTGCCAATAGGTTTCAACAGCTCATAATGGCATGCATTCACAAAAATTAGTATGGGTTTATTAAATCTAGAACTATACAAGACTGTATTGGGTAGACTTTGGAGTATTTGCATCACTGTCATCAGTCCAAGAGACCTATCCTAATTCTTAAACTGGATTTTGAGAAAGCTTTTGATTCTATTGAACATTCTACTATACTTCAGATTATGAAGCATAAAGGTTTTGGTGTCAAATGGATTAATTTGGTGGAACATATTTTGTCCACTCAGACATCCTCTGTTTTACTTAATGGAGTACCTGTTAAGCAGTTTAAATGTAAGAAGGGAGTGAGACAGGGAGATCCAGTATCCCCATTGTTATTTGTGCTTGCTGCAGACCTCCTTCAAATAGTAGTGAATGATATGCTTGTAAAAGGAGAGTTGCAGTTGCCCATTCCTTGCCATGATAGAGACTATCCAATTATTCAATATGCAGATGATACTCTTATTATATTCCCTGCTGATGAGCAGCAATTATTGGCTTTGTAAAGAATGCTACTGGTTTTCTCTCAGTCTACTACTCTGTATGTGAACTATCACAAATCTTCAATGCTACCCATAACCCATTAATGTCACTCAGGAGGAAACTGCAAGATTGGCCTCAATTTGTGGTTGTCGGGTGGGCAAAATGACATTCACTTATCTAGGCCTTCCAGTTGGTACTTCTAGGCCTATGATTATTGACCTCATACCATTGGTGGATTGTATGGAAAGAAGAATGACTGCCAGTTCCTCATTTCCTTCTCAAGGTGGAAGGTTGTAATAACTGAATTCTGCTCTGTCTTCATTGCCCATATTTTTCCTTTGCAACATGTTCATCCCTCCTGGTATATTAAAGCAACTACATAGAATAAAAAGGTAGTGCCTATGGAGGAAAAATAAGCAAGAGCCAACCCCCTCTTTGGCAGCATGGGAATTAATTTGTAGACCAAAGAATAACAGTGGCTTGGGCATTCTTAATCTTGGCATTCAGAATATTGCTCTGTTGCTAAAGCATGTCAACAAGTTTTTAAATAAGGTTGATATTCCTTGGGTCAAATTGATTTGGGACTCCTATTACCATGGACTTGTGCCACATCGTACTACCCCTTGTGGGAGCTTTTGGTGGAAGGATATTTTGAAGCTTTTTGATCAGTTTAGAGAAGTTTCATGGGTGGAGGTGCATCAAGGTGACACTGTGTTGTTCTGGTTAGCTAATGGAAAATTGGAGACTCAGTGATCCCTTTGCAAGACATATTTCCAAGGTTATTCTCTTATTGCAAGGACTCCTTGGTTTCTGTCAAAGATGTTGCTCAATGCCAGGATATTCTTTCATAGTTTAACTTGCCTTTGTCTGAGCAAGCATACCAGGAAATGTTAACTATGAAAGTTATACTCCTGTCTCATGATAAGGATCCTTCCTTAAAGGACATTTGGTTCTGGAATGGCACTAGCAAATCATATATCTCAAAGGCCTTCTATACTTACATGCATTCCCATCTTACTTTCAACCCAGTGCTTAAATGGGTCTAGTCAAGCTACTTTACTATGAAGATTAAGGTCTTTGCATGGTTGCTCATCATGGATATGTTAAATACAAAGGACATGGTGGAAAGAAGGCACTCACACATTGATGATGGTGTAAACTATGTGATGTGCCCATTCCAGACTAGAGAGGATAGGGACAACTTGTTCTTCAACTGCAATTTCAGCCACAGAGTGTGGGAATACCTTCAAATTGATTGGTCTGCTGGTGATGATATGATTGGGATTGCTGTTGATGCAAGGAGAGAATTTAGCAAGGTTTTTTTTGTTGAGATAGCTTTCACAACATGTTGGAATATTTGGATAATCAGTAATGCAAAAGTCTTCAGGTATTAGTGATACGTCTCCAACGTATCTATAATTTATGAAGTATTCAAGCTATTATATTATCATTCTTGGATGTTTTACAATCATTTTATAGCAACTTTATATCATTTTTTGGGACTAACCTATTGACATAGTGCCCAGTTCCAGTTGTTGTTTTTGCTTGTTTTTTACATCGCAGAAAATCAATACCAAACGGAGTCCAAACGCAGTGAAACTTTTTGGAGATTTTTTGGACCAGAAGACATCTAGTGGGCCAAAGAAGTACTAGAGGGGTGCCCCGAGGGGGGCACAGCCCACCTAGGTGCGCCTGGGGGCCCAGGCGTGCCCTGGTGGGTTGTCCCACTTTGGTGGCCTCCTACACGCCTCTTCGCCCTATAAATTCCCAAATATTCCAAAAAACCCAAAGGTAATCGTAGATCGGAAGTTCCGCCGCCGCAAGCCTCTGTATCCATGAAAACCAATCTGGACCCTGTTTCGACACCCTGTCGGAGGCCATCTTCATCATCCCTATGGTCTCCATGATGAGGAATGAGTAGTCCACCCTCGGGGTTGAGGGGTTGTACCAGTAGCTATGTGTTTAATCACTCTCTTGTGTTCTTGAGATGTCACGATCTTGATGTATCGCGGGCTTTGTTAATATAGCTGGATCATATGGTGTTTCTCCCTCTCTATCTTGTTGTGATGAATTGAGTTTTCCCTTTGAGATTTCATTTTATCAGATTGAATACTTTTATGGATTTGAGAGCACTTGATATATATCTTGCATATGAAGACCCATGGTGACAATGGGGTATTATATTGATTCACTTGATATATGTTTTGGCACTCAACTCGCGGATTCCTGAGGTGACATTGGGGTAATCTATGCATAGGGGTTGATGCATGTTTTCATCCTTGTTTCTCCGGTAGAAATCTTGGGGCACTCTTTGATGTTCTTTGTGTTGGATTGAGTATTATGAATATGAAATTGTTTGATACGTATCATATAATTAACTCATGGATACTTGTGTTAATATTGGAGTATCTAGGTGACATTAGAGTTGGTTGATGCGTATCATATTGTGTTATTTAGTACGAACTCTTGGTTAGATCGATCGGAAAGAATAGCTTGGTGTTATTTTGGTATGAACTCTAGGATAGATTGATCGAAAAGAATAGCTTTGAGGTGGTTTCGTACCCTACAAACTATTTCTTCTTATGTTCTCCGCTAGGTAAGAACTTTGGAGTGATTCTTCATTGCACGTTGGGGGGTGGTTATATGATCCAATTAGATTAGCATTGTTGAGAGATTGCACTAGCGAAAGTACGGACCCTAGGCCTTGTTTTCCAGCATTGCAATATCATTTGCGCTCACTTTTATTTTTCGCTACCTCGCTATTTTTATTTATTCAGATTATAAAATATATTTCTACCATTCATATTACACTTTTATCACCATCTCTTTGCTGAACTAGTGCACCTATACAAATTGACATTGTATTGCGTGTGTTGGGGACACAAGAGATTTTTTGTATTTGGTTGTAGGGTTGTTTGAGAGCGACCACCTTCATCCTACGCCTCCCACAGATTGATAAACCTTAGGTCATCCACTTGAGGGAAAATTGCTATTGTCCTACAAAACTCTACGCTTGGAGGCCCAACATGAGTCTACAAGAATAAAGTTGCATAGTAGACATCAAGCTCTTTTCTGGCGCCATTGCTGGGGAGGTGAGTGCTTGAAGGTATATCTTTAGATCTTGCAATCGAATCTTTTAGTGTCTTGTTTTATCACTAGTTTGGTTTATAAAAAGAAAACTACAAAAAATGGAATTTAGGTTGCATCATATTATTCATCTTTATAATGTCTTTCATGAAAATGATGGAAAGTAAAATTGTGCTCAATTGATAGAAGAAGAATTCAATAAAATGTTTGGCACAAAATATTTGAATGATGAGCATGATTGCAATGTTGTTGGTATGAATTCTTTGAATATCCATGATGTTATGATATGCAAAGCCATAAGCTTGGGGATGCTATGTTTTATGAAGATGATATTTTTTGTCCCCCAAGTTTTGATGAGAAAAATTTATTATGATGAAAGCATGCCTCCTACTTATGATGATTATATTGATGAAAGTGGATTTGGTGAGGCCGTGACTTTATTTAGTGATGAATCCACTATTTTGGAAGAGGTTTCAATTGATTATGAAAATAAAGTTGCTATCTATGATAATTATGGTGGTGACATGTATGTTATAAAGAATAATGATAACCATGAAACTTTTCATCATGCTTTTAATTTTCAATCACATGATAATTATTTTGTTGTGTTTGCTCCCACCACTATTGATGAGAATAAATTTGCTTATGTGGAGAGTAATGAAATTTCTATGCTTGTGGATCATGAAAAGAATGCTTTATGTGATGGTTATATTGTTGAGTTCATTCATGATGCCTCTGAAAATTATTATGAGGGAGGAACATATGCTTGTAAGAATTGCAATAATATTAAGTTTCCTCGCTATTTGTTGAAAGTTTTGAAGTTTTGCTTGTTTTGCTTTCCTGTGCTAGTTGATTCTTGATCCCATAATTTGTTTGCTCATAAAATCCCTATGCATAGGAAGTGGGTTAGACTTAAATGTGCTAGTCATATGCTTCATCATTCTCTCTTTGTGTTTCAATTCTTATCTTTTATGCGAGCATCACTGAAATCATCATGCCTAGCTAAAAGGCATTAAAGAAAAGCGCTTGTTGGTAGACAACCCAACATTTACCTCTATTATTTTTATGTGTTAACACGATTATGATACTATAGTAATCATGTTTTATTGCTTTTGTTTCAATAAAGTGCCAAGTAAGACCTTTGGGATAATGTGGATGATAGTTGACTTGATTCTGTGCAAAAAACAGAAACTTTTGCCCTTAGTCTAGGAATTTTAAAAATTAACTGGAACATGATTTTGATATGAATTTTTCATGGTTGATAGATATACAAATTCCCTACGTTGTCCAAATTTTTCAGAACTTGTGGAGTAGCAGAAGTATGGTAGTTGTCCAGATAATTACAGACTGTTCTGTTTTTGACAGATTATGTTTTCAGTGCATAGTTTGCTTGTTTTCTAGTTTATATGGCTTAAAGATTCTCAATATAAATTGTAGAAATGATAAGGTAAAGTAGGCATTGTGTGAGAACAATTATGAATCTTGTCTTTAACAGTACCAAAGTGAATGGTTTGCTCTTTATCATACTAACCTATCTCACGAAGTTTCGTTAAGTTTTGTGTGATTTAAGTTTTCAAGTTTTGGCTGAGATATCAATATGAGGAGAATAAGGAGTGACAAGACCCTAAGCTTGGGGATTCCCAAGGCACCCACAAGGTAATATTCAAGGAAGATCCAAGCAACTAAGCTTGGGGATGCCCCAGAAGGCATCCCCTCTTTCGTCTCCAACATTATCGGCAACCTTACTTGGGGCTATATTTTCATTCGTCACATGATATGTGTTTTGCTTGGAGCGTCATTTTATTTTTTTGTATTTGCTTTCTGTTATTTATAATAATGTGTTGCATCTTTTATTTCAATTAAAATTTCAAGTATAGCCGTTGCCATGCTTATTTTGCAAGTCTATATGTGGCTGTTTGAAAACAGAAAGTTGCATGCTAGTGCGTGAATTCTATAGAAAAGTCAGAATGTGATAAAATGTTCAAATTTTTTGCACAATAGGTTATGATGAATTTTCTATGGTGTGGTAATTTTTCATAATTTTTGGAGGTAGGGAAGTATGATGAATATTCACTGTTTACAGGCTGTTCTGTTTCGACAGATTGCTGTTATGTTTGCATTGTTTGCATATGTTTGCTTGTTTAATGATTCTATTTGAGGATAGGAGTATTAAATATGGAGGCATTTAGTATGCAATGTTAAATTATAATTTTAGTGATTTGTTATAGTAGAGAATGATAAGGTGTTGCATTGATTTATACTAACTTATCTCATGAGTTCTTGTTGAGTCTTGTGTGGATGAAGTTCCTAAGATTTAGGGAAAACCGTGATATAAAAGGAATTAAGGAGACACAAGAGCTCAAGCTTGGGGATGCCCAAGGCATGCCAAGATAACATTCCAACAAGTCTCAAGCATCTAAGCTTGGGGATGCCCCGGTGGCATCCCACCTTTCTTCTTCAACAATTATCGGTTAGTATCGGTCGAGCCTAAGGTTTTTGCTTCTTCACATGAGTTGTTCTATTCTTGGAATGTCATTTTATTTTTTTTTGCTTGCTGTTTTAATAAAATACTTACATCTGAAAGTTTTTAAATAAAAGAGAGTCTTCAAATAGCTACCCATTTACATAACTACTCGCTTGATCTTCACTCATATCTTTTTGGAGTAGTTTGTCATTTACTCTTGTGCTTCACTTATATCCTATGAGTAAATTGTTGAATGAAATGAATATCATGAAGTATTAATTATACATTCATATCATGCCTAGTGGTAGCTTCACATTGGGTTTAGAAAGTGAAATCTTTTGAAGCTTGACAATCACAATATTGGTCATACGTGCAATTCATGAATGATTAGTATAAGGAAGAGAACTTTCACATGCAAATATATTATCTTGGAAATCTTCTATGATTGTGAATACCCATTAATTATTTTCAAACTTGGAAAAATTAGTTGAAGTTGGACAAGGAAGACAACGTAATGAGTTATGGTTGTGTATATATGCATAGAAGTTATATTTTCATGGATCCTCTAACATGTGGTGTTTGCCTAGGATCTTTTGTTAGCAAAAATTTCGTACTAAGTAGAGATACTACTTGTGCATCCAAAACCTTTAAACCCAGTTTCCTGCCATGAGTGTCCACCATACCTACCTATGGATTGAATAAGATCCTTCAAGTAAGTTGTCATCGGTGCATAAAGCAATAAAAATTGCTTCTAAATATGTTTGATCTTTTATTGTAAGGGAAAATTGAGCGTTGTACAAACTTGTGATGGAAAAGTAATAAATGTGACGAACTACATAATAAAGGTTGCTATCATAAGGGGCAATATAACGTGGCATTCCTTTGCATTAAGAGCTTGGGCATCCAAAAAAAGCGCATGACAACCTCTGCTTCCCTCTGCGAAGGGCCTATCTTTTACTTTTTAGTATTTATTTTTATGCAAAGAGTCAATAGTATGCATTCTCATTCAACCTCAATTATTCTCTAGTTGGCAAGCATCATGTGGTGGGGAAAGATCTAGGTACATATGACCAGTCAAATATATTTTATCATGATTTTTTATTGTTGACAATTCTCTTTTTAGAGAAAAGGCATACGCCTGACTTTATAAATAAAGCCACCAGGCTGAGTAATAGAGCAAGCACCAAGCCAACAAAGTTTCATAGCAATAGCTAATAAAGTACGCATACATGGCTACCTAGCCAGTCATGGCACGCAAGCCAGCTTCAGAACCAGAAGGGAGGGGAACTAAGGCATCACCCAGGATCATCGCAATAGGGAAGAAGCCATAGACCGAATCTTGGATATCATAACGTCAAAAGCATCGAGGCCCGCCTCCTTAATCAATAATCTCCACTGCTGCGAGAAGACACCATATTTAAATAAGCAGCTCACTGGGTTAGCCGGAAAGATATGTTCAATAGTAAACTTGTTTCTAGTGGTCCACAACGACCAACAAATCGCTGCAAACCCAACCTAGAACACCCTTTTAGCCACCCCAGATAAGCCACTGGCCAAACGCCACAAGTCCTCAAAGGAAGAGGGATTCCAATTCACTTGAAGCCAATACCAAATAAAGCTCCAACAAAAATTGGCCAAAGAGCAATGAAAGAAGATATGCTCGGTATTTTCAATGGCCCCACATAAAACGCATCTATCAGAGCCTGGGCCGTTCCTTTTCTAGATCTGATCAGCCGCAGGAAGCTTCCCACGGAAAGCTTGCCACATGAAGATTTTGATCTTAGGAGGAATACGGGTCTTCCAAATGCACTTGAATTTCGACATAGGGGAGCCGGATATAAGTTTAGCGTAGGCAGACTTAATCGAAAAGCGACCAGAAGAGGAGTGGGGCCAGACAACTGTGTCTTCTTCATCCGAGAGCACAGGGAAGCAAGCAGTAAGATGATGCCAGTCTTCCAACTCTTCTGGAGAAAGAGTTCTATGGAGGTCTAGGACCCAATTATTTAATGAGAGCTCAAAGATAGAGATCTCCGGATCAGAGCAGTATGAAAATAAGGCCAGGAATACCACTGCGAGGGTGGAGTCCCCACACCACCAGTCTAACCAGAAACGAGTAGACTTACCATTTCTAACCACGAACTTGACCAAAGATTCAAAAACCGGACGGACTTTGACGAGCTGAAGCCAGAACTGTGAACCACTAGTGGAAGAAGCAAACATGGGGCTCGAGTCCTGGAAATATTTAGCCTTAAGAATGGATAGCCAGAGGGGATGCTCCTCGAGGTGCATGATCTTCCACCACCACTTTAGAATGAGGCACTTGTTCATGACAGTCGTATTAATGATCCCTAACCCCCCCCCCCCCATGTTCTTTGGCCTACAAATGTATTTCCATTTCACCAACCTATATTTGCGCTTATTGTCGGAAGAATTCCAGTAGAAAGCACCCCTGTTCTTGTCATAAGCCAGCGTGGATCCCTCCAGAAAGAAGGTAGAAGCCCATCAAGAACATGGGGAGAGAGGAAAGACAGGCATTGGTGAGGGCGACCTTGCCCGCTTGGGTATTATAGCGGCCTCTCCATGGCAAGACCCTGTTACCCACCTTAGAGACAGCCGGAGCAAAATCTTTAGCCAACAGCTTATGAGGAGAGATAGGAAGGCCCAAATATTTGAAAGGGAAGGAGCCTAGAGAACAGTTAAGGAGATGCGTAACTCTCTGAGCCTCGGTATCCGCAACCCCGGTAACAATGACTTCGCTCTTAGAAAAATTGATTCTAAGACCCGAGAGAGCTTCAAAGCAGAGGAGCGGGAATTTCAAGTGAGTAATACTGGCCTCATTAAGCTCGACCATAATGATGGTGTCGTCTGCATATTGAAGATGAGTGATACCATTGGGGACAAGGTGAGAACTGACAGGAGTGATGTGACCAACAAGAGCTGCCCGAGACAGAATATGGGAGAGGGCGTCCGCGACAAAATTGAAGAGAAGGGGGGAGGTCGGGTCACCCTGTCTTAGGCCCCTGCCATTAGCAAAAAAAAATACTAATCTGCCCATTGACCGACACAATCGTGTGCCCACCCGTGACCAGTTGCATAAGCCGGTGCACCACCGCACCATCAAAACCCTTAGCAAGAAGCACTTGACGGAGGAATTTCCAACTAACCGCGTGCTACATCTTGAGCTTGCGTTGGTTTTCCTTGAAGAGGAAAGGGTGATGCAGAAATAGTAGCGTAAGTATTTCCCTCAGTTTTTGAGAACCAAGGTATCAATCCAGTAGGAGGCTCCTCAGAAGTCCCACACACCTACACAAACAAACAACAAACTCGCAACCAACGCAATAAAGGGGTTGTCAGTCCCTTCACGGCCACTTGCGAAAGTGAGATCGGATAGAGATAGTATGATAAGATAAATATATTTTTGGTATTTTATAATATAGATGCGAAAAGTAAAGATGCAAATAAAAGTAGATTGAAGCTTATATGATAAAAGATAGACCCGGGGGCCATAGGTTTCACTAGTGGTTCTCTCAAGATAGCATAAGTATTACGGTGGGTGAACAAATTACTGTCAAGCAATTGATAGAAAAGCGAATAATTATGAGATTATCTAGGCATGATCATGTATATAGGCATCACGTCCATGACAAGTAGACCGACTCCTGCCTACATCTACTACTATTACTCCACACATCGACCACTATCCAGCATGCATCTAGAGTATTAAGTTCATAAGAACATAGTAACGCATTAAGAAAGATGACATGATGTAGAGGGATAAACTCAAGCAATATGATATAAACCCCATCTTTTTATCCTCAATGGCAATAATACAATACGTGCAAGGACACCGCAAGATTGAACCCAAAGCTAAGCACTTCTCCCATGGCAAGAAAGATCAATCTAGTAGGCCAAACCAAACTGATAATTTGAAGAGACTTGCAAAGATAACTCAATCATACATAAAAGAATTTAGAGAAAATTCAAATATTTCTCATAGATAAACTTGATCATAAACCCACAATTCATCGGATCTCGACAAACACACCGCAAAAAGAGTTAGATCAAATAGATCTCCACAAGAGAGGGGGAGAACATGGTATTGAGATCCAACAAGAGAGAAGAAGCCATCTAGCTAATAACTATGGACCCGAAGGTCTATGGTAAACTACTCACAACTCATCGGAGGGGCTATGGTGTTGATGTAGAAGCCCTCCATGGTCGATTCCCCCTGCGGCGGAGCACCGACAAAGGCTCCACGATGGGATCTCGCGGATACAGAAGGTTACGGCGGTGGAAATTGTTTTTCGTTGGCTCCCTGGATGTTTTCGGGGTACGTGGTTATATATAGGAGGAAGAAGTATGTCGGTGGCCACCCGAGGGGCCCACGAGATAGGGGGCATGCCTAGAGGGGGTGGGCACGCCCTCCTATCTCGTGGCCGCCTCGGCTGCTTCTTGGCTTGCACTCCAAGTCCTCTAGATCACGTTCATTCCAAAAATCACGCTCCCGAAGGTTTCATTCCGTGTGGACTCCGTTGGATATTCCTTTTCTTCGAAATACTGAAATAGGCAAAAAAAAAACAGCAATACGGGCTGGGCCTCCAGTTAGTAGGTTAGTCCCAAAAATGATATAAATGTGTAAAATAAAGCCCATAAACATCCAAAAGGGGTAATATAATTGCATGGAACAATAAAAAAATTATAGATACGTTGGAGACGTATCACCGAGTCGTATGCTTTCTCAAAATCGAGTTTGAGAACAACAGCTTTTGTACCCTGGACCCGCAAATCCCGGACAATCTCATGGAGACAGAGAACTCCATCCAAAAAGAACCTGCATTTATGAACGCAGATTGAAAAGGGCTAATAAAACGGTGAGCGATCGGGGAAAGCCTAGAGGCAAAGCCTTTAGCCAGAAGCTTCGCAAAGTTATTGATCAAGGCAATAGGTCTAAATTGAGTAATCAAGTCTGCCCCTTTGACTTTAGGAATAAGAGTGAGTACCGCATAATTCAACCTAGAAATGTCGACGGTACCCAGCAAGAAAACCTTGAATAATCGCCTGGCAAGGCCCCTCAGCTGAGGCCAAAACTGCCTCAAGAAGGGGATGGAGAAGCCATCAGGCCCAGAAGCCGCATTAGAGTTGGCAGATCGGATCATATCAAAAATCTCATCGTCAGAGAGAGGGAACAGCAAGCCTTCGTTATCATCACTCGATATCTGGTCCTGGGAGGTCCAAAAGGAGCTGGCCAGTCTAAAGCCCACCTCAGGTTTAGAGGAGAGGAGAGAGGAGAAGAAATTAACCACATGCAGCATAATCTCGGATTGGTCAAAGACCCTGACACCATTGATAAGTAGGCCGTCGATCAGACAGCAACGACGCCTGCCATTGGCAATGGTGAAGAAGTACGATGTGGGCGAATAGCCTTTTAAAGTCCAATTGATGGTGCCTCTTTGCCTCCAATACACTTCCTCCTGACGATGTAGAGCCAAACGGGCCTCTTCTAAATCATAACGCACCTGCCATTCAGCGGGGGAAAGGCCCGGACCATCAGCGCGAGCATCTAGGGAACCAATTTGGGCAGCCAGCCGAACTTTGTCACGGCTTGACTTAGCAGAATGGTTCTTAGCCCATCCGCGACGGAATCTATGAAGGAAATAGGAGCATTGATGCCAGTCGTCCATCGGGCCGAAAGAACGACGATTAGAAGATAAGAAGGAAGATATCTTATGCGCTATCAAGTCAACAAAACGCTCTACCAAGATCCAAGACGCATCGAACTGGAACCGAGGGAAGGAGACAAAATGTGTCCCACCATCAAGAATCAGCGGAGAGTGATCAGAACCCACGATGGACAGAGCCCTGAGGGCAGCCCGGGGATACAAAGTGTCCCACCTAGAGCAGAAGAAGACACGATCTAGGACAAACCAAATGGGGGCAGATTAGTGAATCGTCCATGTGTACCGGGCACCGACCCTAGGTATTTCGCGAATAGCGGTGTCCCGGATGAAAGCGTTAAACACGTCAGCAAGCAGCCAAGAGAAATTAGGTGATCTTTTATCCATAGGGGAGCGCATCAGGTTAAAGTCCCCACCAATAAGTAAAGGAAGATCACAAGACTCAATTTTATTCTGCAATTCATCCAAGAAAATATAAGAAAGAGAGTGGTCAGCCGGACCATATACCACCATGATTTCCAATAACGAACTGAGAGAGTGATGAGATTGTTGGGGAACGTAGTAATTTCAAAATTTTCCTACGCACACGCAAGATCATGGTGATGCACAGCAACGAGAGGGGAGAGTGTTGTCTACGTACCCTCGTAGACCGAAGCGGAAGCGATCACAACGTAGAGGAAGTAGTCGTACGTTCTCCTCGCGATCCGACCGATCCGGCGCCGTTACTCCGGCGCCCCGAGTTCTTGACACACGTACAGCTCGATGGCGCTCCTCGGGCTCCAATCCAAGAGAGCTTCGGGGAGGAGAGTTTCGTCGGCCGACGGCGTGGTGGCGATCTTGATGTGCTACCGGCGCGGGCTTCGCCTAAGCTTCATGACGATATGACCGAGGTGGAATATGGTGGAGGGGCACCGACACGGCTAAGGAACGATCCGTAGATCAAACTTGTGTGTTCTAGGGTCCCCCTGCCCCCGTATATAAAGGAGCAAGGGGGGAGGTGCGGCCGGCCCAAGGGAGGCGCTGGAGGAGTCCTACTCCCACCGGGAGTAGGACTCCCCCCCTTTCCTAGTTGGAGTAGGATTGGGGAAGGGGAAGAAGGAAGGGGGGGCGCCGCTCCCCTCTCCTTGTCCTATTCGGACTAGGGGTGAAGGGGCGCGCCAGCCAGCCCCCGGCCTTCCTCTTCTCCCTCTTGGCCGACTAAGGCCCAATAGCCCCGGAGGGTTCCGTAACCCCGGTACTCCGGTAAATCCGATTTCACCCGAACCATTCCGAACTCAAATATAGGCTTCAATATATCAATCTTTATGTCTCGACCATTTCGAGACTCCTCGTCATGTCCGTGATCACATCCGGGACTCGAACTTCTTCGGTACATCAAAATACACAAACTCATAATATAACCGTCATCGAAACCTTAAGCGTGCGGACCCTACGGTTCGAGAACAATGTAGACATGACCGAGACACGTCTCGGTCAATAACCAATAGCGGGACCTGGATGCCCATATTGGTTCCTACATATTCTCGAAGGTCTTTATCGGTCGAGACCGCATAACAACATCGTTGTTCCCTTTGTCATCGGTATGTTACTTGCCCGAGATTCGATCGTCGGTATCCAATACCTAGTTCAATCTCGTTACGGCAAGTATCTTTACTCGTTCCGTAATACATCATCTCACAGCTAACTCATTAGTTGTAATGCTTGCAAGGCTTCATGATGTGTATTACCGAGAGGGCCCAGAGATACCTCTCCGACAATCGAGTGACAAAACCTAATCTCAAATCGCCAACCCAACATCGCCTTTGGAGACACCTGTAGTACTCCTTTATAATCACCCAGTTATGTTGTGACGTTTGGTAGCACCCAAAGTGTTCCTCCGTAAACGGAGTTGCATAATCTCATAGTTACAGAACATGTATATGTCATGGATAAAAGCAGTAGCAACATACTAAGCGATCGTGTGCTAAGCTAATGGAATGGGTCATGTCAATCGATCATTCTACTAATGATGTGACCTTGTTAATCAAATAACAACTCTTTGTTCATGGTTAGGAAACATAACCATCTTTGATTAACAAGCTAGTCTAGTAGAGGCATACTAGTGACATGTTGTTTTGTCTATGCATTCACACATGTATCATGTTTCCGGTTAATACAATTCTAGCATGAATGATAAACATTTATCATGAAATAAGGAAATAAATAATAACTTTATTATTGCCTCTAGGGCATATTTCCTTCATCTCCCACTTGCACTAGAGTCAATAATCTAGATTACATAGTAATGATTCTCACACCCATGGAATCTTGGTGTTGATCATGTTTTGCTCGTGGAAGAGGCTTAGTCAACGGTCTGCGCTACATTCAGATCCGTATGTATCTTGCAAATCTCTATGTCTCCCACCGGACTAAATCCGGATGGAATTGAAGCGTCTTTTGATGTGCTTGGTCCTCTTGTGAAATCTGGATTCCTTCGCTAAGGAAATTGCTCGATATTGTCACGAAGATTTTCATTGGACCCGATGCACTAGGTATGACACCTAGATCGGATATGAACTCCTTCATCCGCACTCCTTCATTAGCTGCTTCGAAGCTGCTATGTATTCCGCTTCACATGTAGATCCCGCCACGACGCTTTGTTTAGAACTGCACCAACCGACAGCTCCTCCGTTTAGTGTAAATCGTATCCGGTCTGCGATTTAGAATCGTCCGGATCGGTGTCAAAGCTTGCATCAACGTAACCGTTCACGATGAGCTCTTTGTCACCTCCATATCGAAAACATATCCTTAGTCCTTTTCGGTATTTCAGGATGTTCTTGACCGCTGTCCAATGATCCACTCTGGATTACTTTGGTACCTCCTGCTAAGCTTATAGCAAGGCACACATCAGTCCAGTACACAAGATTGCATACATGATAGAGCCTATGGCTGAAGCATAGGGAACATCTTTCATTTTCTCTCTATCTTCTGCAGTGGTATGTGCTTTGTGAAAGTCCAATTAAGCGTCTTGATCTATCTCTATAGATTTTGATGCCCAATATGTAAGCAGCTTCACCGAGGTCTTTCATTGAAAAACTCTTATTCAAGTATCCCTTTATGCTATCCAGAATTCTATATCATTTCCGATCAGCAATATGTCATCTACATATAATATCGAAATGCTCTGAGCTCCCACTCACTTTCTTGTAAATACAGGCTTCTCCAAAAGTCTCAGTATGAACCCAAATGCTTTGATCACACTATCAAAGCGTTTATTCCAACTCGAGATGCTTGCACCAGTCCATAAATGGATCATTGGAGCTTGCACACTTTGTTAGCTCCTTTGGATCGATAAAGCCTTCGGTTGCATCATATACAACTCTTCTTCCGTAAATCCATTCAAGAATGCAGTCTTTACATCCATTTGCCAAATTTCATAATCATAAAATGCGCAATCGCTAACATGATTCGACAGACTTAAGCATCGCTACGGGTGAGAAGGTCTCATCGTAGTCAATCCCTTGAACTTGTCGAAAACCCTTTGCGACAAGTCGAGCTTTGTAAACGATAACATTACCGTCGTGTCGGTCTTCTTCTTGAAGATCCACTTGTTTTCTATTGCTTGCCTACCCTCGGGCAAGTCAACCAAAGTCCATACTTTGTTTTCATACATGGATCCCATCTCAGATTTCATGGCCTCAAGCCATTTTGTGGAATCTGGGCTCACCATCGCTTCTTCATAGTTCGTGGGTTCATCATGATCTAGTAGCATGATTTCCGAACAGGATTACCGTACCACTCAGTGCGGATCTTACTCTGTTGATCTACGAGGTTCTGTAGTAACTTGATCTGAAGTTTCATGATCAACATCATCAACTTCCTCACTACTTGGTGTAGATGTCTCGAAACCGTTTTGCGACAAACTACTTTCAAGTAAGGGAGAAGGTACAATTACCTCATCAAGTTCTACTTTCCTCCCACTCACTTCTTTCGAGAGAAACTCCTTCTCTAGAAAGGATCCATTCTTGGAAACAAATGTCTTGCCTTCGGATCTGTGATAGAAGGTGTACCCAACTGTCTCCTTTGGGTATCCTATGAAGACACATTTCTCCGATTTGGGTTCGAGCTTATGAGGTTGAAGCTTTTTCACATAAGCATCGCATCCCCAAACTTTAAGAAACGACAACTTTGGTTTCTTGCTAAACCATAGTTCATAAGGTGTCGTCTCAACGGATTTTGATGGTGTTCTATTCAGTGTGAATGCGGCCGTCTCTAGAGCATAACCCCAAAACGATAGCGGTAAATCTGTAAGAGACATCATAGATCGCACCATATCTAGTAAAGTACAATTACGACGTTCGGACACACCATTACGCTGTGGTGTTCCTGGTGGCGAGAGTTGCAAAACTATTCCGCATTGTTTCAAATGTAGACCAAACTCGTAACTCAAATATTCACCTCCACGATCAGATCGTAGAAATTTAATTTTCTTATTACGATGATTTTCAACTTCACTCTGAAATTCATTGAACTTTTCAAATGTTTCAGACTTATGTTTCATTAAGTAGATATACCCATATCTGCTTAAATCATCTGTGAAGGTGAGAAAATAACGATATCCGCCACGAGCCTCAACATTCATCGGACCACATACATCAGTATGTATGATTTCCAACAAATCTGTTGCTCTCTCCATAGTACCGAGAACGGGGTTTTAGTCATCTTGCCCATGAGGCACGGTTCATAAGTGCCAAGTGATTCATAATCAAGTGACTCCAAAAGTCCATCGAGATGGAGTTTCTTCATGCGCTTTACACCGATATGACCTAAGCGGCGATGCCACAAATAAGTTGCACTATCATTATCAACTCTGCATCTTTTGGTTTCAACATTATGAATATGTGTATCACTACTATCGAGATTCATCAAAATAGACCACTCTTCAAGGGTGCATGACCATAAAAGATATTACTCATATAAATAGAACAACCATTATTCTCTGATTTAAATGAATAACCGTCTCGCATCAAACAAGATCCAGATATAATGTTCATGCTCAACGCAGCACCAAATAACAATTATTTAGGTCTAAAACTAATCCCGAAGGTAGATGTAGAGGTAGCGTGCCGACCGCGATCACATCGACTTTGGAACCATTTCCCACGCCGCATCATCACCTCGTCCTTTGCGGTGTTAAGCAATCCGTAGTCCTGTTTGAGTTGCAAATATTAGCAATGAACCAGTATCAAATACCAGTGCTCTGCGAGCTCTAGTAAGGTACACATCAATAACATGTATATCACATATACCTTTGTTCACCTTGCCATCCTTCTTATCCGCCAAATACTTGGGGCAGTTCCGCTTCCAAAGGACGATCTGCTTGCGGTAGAAGCACTCGATTTCAGGTTTGGGTCCAGACTTGGGTTTCTTCTCTGAGCAACAACTTGCTTGCTGTTCTTCTTGAAGTTCCTTCTTCTTCCTTTGCCTTTCTTCTTGAAACTAGTGGTCTTATTGACCATCAACACTTGATGCTCCTTCTTGATTTCTACCTCCGCAGCCTTTAGCATTGCGAAGAGCTCGGGTATAGTCTTTACTAACCCTTGCATATTATAGTTCATCACGAAGCCTTTGTAGCTTGGTGGCGGTGATTGAAGAATTCATCAATGACACAATCATCCGGAAGATTAACTCCCAATTGTGTCAAGTGATTGTAGTACCCGGACATTACGAGTATGTGCTCACTAATGTAACTATTCTCCTCCATCTTGCAGCTATAGAACTTATTGGAGACTTCATATCTCTCAATCCGGGCATTCTGTTGGAATATTAACTTCAACTCTGGAACATCTCATATGCTCCATGACGTTCAAAACGTCGTTGAAGTCCCGTTCTAAGCCGTAAAGCATGGCACATGAACTATAGAGTAGTCATCGCTTTGCTCGCGGACGTTCACAACATCCGGTGTTGCTCCTGCAAGAAGAGCACGGCACCTAGCGGTGCATCCGAGCGTAACTCTTACAGGCAGCAATGAGGATAATCCTCGAGTTACGGACCCGATCCGTGTAGTTGCTACCATCATGTTTCAACTTTGCTTTCTCAAGGAACGCATTAAAATTCAACGGAACAACAGACGAGCCATCTATCTACAATCAAACATAAACAAGCAAGATACTATCGGTACTAAGTTCATGATAAATTTAAGTTCAATTAATCATATTACTAAAGAACTCCCACTTAGACGACATCTCTCTAGTCATCTAAGTGATCACGTGATCCAAATCAACTAAACCATAACCGATCATCACGTGAAATGGAGTAGTTTTCAATGGTGAACATCTTATGTTCATCATATCTACTATAAGATTCACGTTCGACCTTTCGGTCTCCGTGTTCCGAGGCCATATCTGCATATGCTAGGCTCGTCAAGTATAACCTGAGTATTCTGCGTGTGCAAAACTGGCTTGCACCGTTGTAGATGAGCGTGAGCTTATCACACCCGATCATCACGTGGTGTGCGGGCACGACGAACTTTGGCAGCGGTGCATACTCGGGAGAACACTTCTTGATAATTTAGTGAGAGATCATCTTATAATGCTACCGTCAATCAAAGCAAGATAAGATGCATAAAAGATAAACATCACATGCAAATCAATATAAGTGATATGATATGGTCATCATCATCTTGTGCTTCGTGATCTCCATCTTTTCAGCACCACCATGATCACCATCGTCACGGTAGCGACACCTTGATCTCCATCGTAGCATCGTTGTCGTCTCGCCAATCTTATGCTTCTATGACTATCGCTACCGCTTAGTGATAAAGTAAAGCATTACAGGCGATTGCATTTCATACAATAAGCGACAACCATATGGCTCCGCCGATTGCCGATAACCGGTTACAAAACATGATCATCTCATACAATAAAATATAGCATCACGTCTTGACCATATCACATCACAACATGCCTGCAAAAACAAGTTAGATGTCCTCTACTTTGTTGTTGCAAATTTTACGTGGCTGCTACGGGCTTAAGCAAGAATCAATCTCACCTCGCATCAAAACCACAACGATACTTCGTCAAATAGACTCCGTTTAACCTTCTCAAGGACGGGCGTAGCCACACTCAGTTCAACTAAAGTGAGAGAGATGACACCCGCCATCACCTTTAAGCAACGAGTGCTCGTGGCGGTGAAACCAGTCTCGCGTAAGCGTCTGGCGTAATGTCGGTCAGGCCGCTTCATCTCACAATACCGCTGAACCAAAGTATGACATGCTGGTAGGTAGTATGACTTGTATCGCCCACAACTCACTTGTGTTCTACTCGTGCAAAACATCAAACCATAAAACCTAGGCTCGGATACCACTGTTGGGGAACGTAGTAATTTCAAAATTTTCCTCGCACACGCAAGATCATGGTGATGCACAGCAACGAGAGGGAGAGTGTTGTCTCGTACCCTCGTGAGACCGAAGCGAAGCGATCTGGCAACGAGAGGAGTAGTCGTACGTTCTCCTCGCGATCCGACCGATCCGGCGCCGTTACTCGGCGCCCGAGTTCTTGACACGTACAGCTCGATGGCGCTCCTCGGGCTCCAATCCAAAGAGAGCTTCGGGAGGGAGAGTTTCACGGACGACGGCGTGGTGGCGATCTTGATGTGCTACGGCGCGAGGCTTCGCCTAAGCTTCATGACGATATGACCGAGGTGGAATATGGTGGAGGGGGGCACCGCACACGGCTAAGGAACGATCCGTAGATCAAACTTGTGTGTTCTAGGGTGCCCCCTGCCCCCGTATATAAAGGAGCAAGGGGGGAGGTGCGGCCGGCCCAAGGGAGGCAGCCGAGGAGTCCTACTCCCACCGGGAGTAGGACTCCCCCCCTTTCCTAGTTGGAGTAGGATTGGGGGAGGGGAAGAAGGAAGGGGGGGCGCCGCCCCCCTCTCCTTGTCCTATTCGGACTAGGGGGGAAGGGGGCGCGTGGCCAGCCCTGGCCGGCCCTTCCTCTTCTCCCTCTTGGCCGACTAAGGCCCAATAGCCCCCGGGAGGGTTCCGGTAACCCCCCGGTACTCCGGTAAAATCCCGATTTCACCCGGAACCATTCCGAACTCCAAATATAGGCTTCCAATATATCAATCTTTATGTCTCGACCATTTCGAGACTCCTTGTCATGTCTGTGATCACATCCGGGACTCCGAACTTCTTCGGTACATCAAAATATAACCGTCATCGAAACCTTAAGCGTGCGGACCCTACGGTTCGAGAACAATGTAGACATGACCGAGACACGTCTCCGGTCAATAACCAATAGCGGGACCTGGATGCCCATATTGGTTCCTACATATTCTACGAAGATCTTTATCGGTCAGACCGCATAACAACATACGTTGTTCCCTTTGTCATCGGTATGTTACTTTGCCCGAGATTCGATCGTCGGTATCCAATACCTAGTTCAATCTCGTTACGCAAGTCTCTTTACTCGTTCCGTAATACATCATCTCACAGCTAACTCATTAGTTGTAATGCTTGCAAGGCTTCAATGATGTGTATTACCGAGAGGGCCAAGATACCTCTCCGACAATCGAGTGACAAAACCTAATCTCGAAATCGCCAACCCAACATCTGCCTTTGGAGACACCTGTAGTACTCCTTTATAATCACCCGATTCGTTGTGACGTTTGGTAGCACCAAAGTGTTCCTCCGTAAACAGGAGTTGCATAATCTCATAGTTACAGGAACATGTATATGTCATGGATAAAAGCAGTAGCAACATACTAAACGATCGTGTGCTAAGCTAATGGAATGGGTCATGTCAATCAGATCATTCTACTAATGATGTGACCTTGTTAATCAAATAACAACTCTTTGTTCATGGTTAGGAAACATAACCATCTTTGATTAACAAGCTAGTCTAGTAGAGGCATACTAGTGACATGTTGTTTTGTCTATGCATTCACACATGTATCATGTTTCCGGTTAATACAATTCTAGCATGAATGATAAACATTTATCATGAAATAAGGAAATAAATAATAACTTTATTATTGCCTCTAGGGCATATTTCCTTCAGAGATACCATTGTACTAGCCCAGAAAATCCCATGGTCAAAAGCAACGAAATCAAACAGATATCTTTTGGTTCCAATAAGGCCTGAATGCCCTGATGATGCCACATAATTCCAATCAAACCTGTCGATCCTAGCAACAACATAAAGTTCATTCGAGGAGAAATAAGGTTTCAGGGTTTCAAGAAGGCCAATGATATCAATATTCTCAGAGCGAACTAGGTCTTTTAGCTGGTCTCGGCACCACCTAGCGCCGAAACCCCTAATATTCCAGAATAAGGCCTTCACCTGTGAGATAGATTTTTAATGCGAAGATTGGACCCTACTTAGGGCAATGCATGATTTAGAGCGTTTGCCAGCCCCACGCCTAGGCACAGCCGAGGGCACCTGAACCCTATCAGGTCCCTCCAATGCACCACCGGCCACTAGTGGAGCGATAGACCTAGAGACCGCCTCCTTGGCCTTTGCGATATCCGCCCGAGCAATTTCGTTTGCCCTGATAATATCTAGTTAAGAAGAGGGGGAACCGAAACTAGGATCACAAGTAATGCCTACGTCCTCTAAGATATGTAAAAGGTGATCGTTGGACTGTGAAGGAAGCACCAGTCAAAAAAGGGAGGATACAGGAAAAAGAGGGGAAGGGGAACATGGAGGAGTACCTAAAGGGGGCAGATCCTTGGCCGCAGCGCGCCGTGCCGCCCGATCAGCAATACACTCGCCACTGTTGGAGACGCGACAGCTCTTGCGGGCAGTGGAGGCCGGGGAGCGCAACGGCGCTGGACGAGCACGGCTCGAAGAAGCCGCCGCAGAAGACGGACCCAAGGCTGCACCCAGGTTAGCATCCAGCCTACGGCAAAGCCCTGCCGCAGACTGCTTGGAGTCACCGGAAGGCCTGTTGCGCGTGGAGAACTTTTTGACAGACGACTTCTTCTTCTTCTTCATGGCCAAGGGACTGACCGGGGGCAGATCTTCAACACCCGAGAGGGAAGGGGAGGCGGGGCGGGCTGGGAGATTGGAACACACCGCAGAAAATGGGGTGCCCTTCGCCCCACCAGAAGCCGCAGCCCCCCCCCCCCACCAGAAGCAGGCAGCGAATCCTTGGCTCCACCCCCCACTGGGGCGTTCTCCTTTAGCAAATCCCGATCATCAGGCAAAAGACCATCCCATTCCGATTGGGTAAAGCGATGCTCATTGCCATGGAGAGAATCATCCGGAAGGCCATCATCATCCTTGCCCTTGTCATCGATGCCCGAGGCAGAGTGTGGGGGAGGGGGCGGGGGCGAGACCGGAGCCGCGTCACCCTCAACCTGAACCCTAAGACAGAAGCCTCCGGCTGAGGGGAAGATGTCGATGGAGCCACGAAGACAGTGAGGATCCACACACCAAACCCGCAGGCGCACTGGGCCCAAGACAACCAGAGATTCCTGATCAACCTCGATGGGCTTACCAATGAGAACACCAAAAGCCATGATAAAAGCAGCGGAACAGAGAGTAGGAGGAACATCATCGACTAGGACCCAAGCGTCAGTTAGAGAGGAGATCGTTTTTGATCTATTAGACGCAGCCTTGACAGATACGACCAATTGGTTGAGGGGAAGCGTGAAGCTGGTGCAGGAGGAGATCATCCGAAGGCTTTCTTTGGAGGGGAACAACGCAGCGAACTCAAATTCCGACAACTGGAAAATTTGCCAATCCCAACCCCCATTATCCCATAGCCGGAGCTCATCGAGTAGAATCTTGGGGGTAATGAGCTTTTCCTTGACAGTGATGATACCAGAGTTTGAGAGTGCAGGGATAGGAACCACAACAGGGACCTCACGGTCTAGGGCGAAAAAGGAGCACCCAGGTAAACCAAGACCATAATGAACAAAGCCTGGGGGTTTGGAGCGATTCTGGCAATCGACCGTGAGGTGGCCGTCTTCTCTGCAGATAAGGTAAAAGGGAGGATTTTGGCAGCGAGATTGGAAATGCCCAGGGTGGTGACAGGTGAAGCAGGTGAGGGTTGGATTGGCAACATGAGACGGGGGAGGGATGCGCGCCGAACCAATAGGAGGCGGAGGAAGGATACCATCACCAGCAGGACCAGAAGCGGATCCAGCGCCCCGACCAGTAGAAGCGACAGCGGGGCAACGAACCGATGCCCCCGAAGAGCCATGAGGCACGAACTGCGCAGCCCCCCCCCCCAGGAGCCGCCGGAGCCCGCAGCGGGGCTCCCACCAGGGGCGCGACACCATGAGGAGAAGGCAGCGGATTCAGGCCAGTAGATCCAGCCCTACTGGCCGTGGCCGCCACCTCCCGTGGATTCGCAGAGGCCGACGCAGATCCGGCCAAAGGCACCAAGGGCCCGGCTGAAAACCCACAAGTATAGGGGATCACAACCGTTTTCGAGGGTAGAGTATTCAACCCAAATTTATTGATTCGACACAAGGGGAGCCAAAGAATATTCTCAAGTATTAGCAGTTGAGTTGTCAATTCAACCACTCCTAGATAACTTAATATCTGCAGCAAATTATTTAGTAGCAAAGTAGTATGGAAGTAACAGTAACAGTGGCAAAAGTAACAGTAGCAGTTTTGTAGTAATTGTAACAGTAGCAACGGTAAGGTAACTAACCAAAGAGCAATATGTGAAAAGCTCGTAGGCATTGGATCAGTGAAGGATAATTATGTCGGATGCAATTCCTCATGTAATAGTCATAACATAGGGTGACATAGAACTAGCTCCAATTCATCAATGTAATATAGGCATGTATTCCAAATATAGTCATACATGCTTATGGAAAAGAACTTGCATGACATCTTTTGTCCTACCCTCCCGTGGCAGCGGGGTCCTATTGGAAACTAAGGGATATTAAGGCCTCCTTTTAATAGAGTACTGGACAAAAGCATTAACACTTAGTGAATACATGAACTCCTCAAACTACGGTCATCACCGGTAAGTATCCCGATTATTGTCACTTCGGGGTTAACGGATCATAACACATAATAGGTGACTATAGACTTGCAAGATAGGATCAAGAACTCACATATATTCATGAAAACATAATAGGTTCAGATCTGAAATCATGGCACTCGGGCCCTAGTGACAAGCATTAAGCATAGCAAAGTCATAGCAACATCAATCTCAGAACATAGTGGATACTAGGGATCAAACCCTAACAAAACTAACTCGATTACATGGTAAATCTCATCCAACCCATCACTGTCCAGCAAGCCTATGATGGAATTACTCACGCACGACGGTGAGCATCATGAAATTGGTGATGGAGGATGGTTGTTGATGACGACGGCGACGGATTCCCCTCTCCAGAGCCCCGAACAAACTCCAGATCAGCCTTCCCGGGAGAGTTTAGGGTTGGCGGCGGCTCCATATCGTAAAACACGATGAATCCTTCTCTTTGATTTTTTTCTCCCCGAACGTGAATATATGGAGTTGGAGTTGAGGTCGGTGGAGCTCCAAGGGGCCCAAGAGGCAGGGGCGCGCCCCCACCCTCGTGGACAGGGTGTGGGCCCCTTGTTGTTGATTCTTTCGCCAATATTTTTTATTAAATCCAAAAAGTTGCTCTGTGGATTTTCAAGTCATTCCGAGAACTTCTATTTCTGCACAAAAATAACACCATGGCAGTTCTACTGAAAAGAGCGTCAGTCCGGGTTAGTTCCATTCAAGTCATGCAAGTTAGAGTCCAAAACAAGGGCAAAAGTGTTTGGAGAAGTAGATACGATGGAGACGTATCAACCCCCCCAAGCTTAAACCTTTGCTTGTCCTCAAGCAATTCAGTTGATAAACTGAAAGTGATAAATAAGAACTTTTACAAACTCTGTTTGCTTTTGTTGTTGCAAATATGTAAAGCCAGCATTCAAGTTTTCAGCAAAGATTATGAACTAACCATATTCACAATAACACTTAGGTCTCATGTTTACTCATATCAATGGCATAATAAACTAGCGAGCAATAATAATAAATCTCGGATGACAACACTTTCTCAAAACAATCATAATATGATATAACAAGATGGTATCTCGCTAGCCCTTTATGAGACCGTAAAACATAAATGTAGAGCACCTTTGAAGATCAAGGACTGACTAATAATTCATGGTAAAAGAGATCCAGTCATAGTCATATTCAATATAAATTAATACTAATGGATGCAAATGACAGTGGTGCTCTCCAACTAGTGCTTTTTAATAAGAGGATGATGACTCAACATAAAAGTAAATAGATAGGCCCTTCACAGAGGGAAGCAGGGATTTGTAGAGGTGCCAGGGCTCGACTTTGAAATAGAGATAAATAATATTTTGAGCAGCATACTTTCATTGTCAACATAACAACCAAGAGATCTCGATATCTTCCATGCTACACACATTATAGGCGGTTCCCAAATAGAATGGTAAAGTTTATACTCCCCCACCACCAACAATCATCAATCCATGGCTTGCACGAAACAACGGGTGCCTCCAACTAACAACAATCCTAGGGGAGTTTTGTTTGCAATTATTTTGATTTGAGCATGGGACTGGGCATCCTGGTTACCAGCCATTTTCTCGTGAGTGAGGAGCGAAGTCCACTCCTCTTGAGAATAACCCGCCTAGCATGGAAGATACAGACAGCCCTAGTTGATACATGAGTTGTTCGAGCATACAAAACAGAATTTCATTTGAAGGTTTGGAGTTTAGCACATACAAATTTACTTGGAATGGCAGGTAGATACCGCATATAGGAAGGTATGGTGGACTCATATGACATAACTTTGGGGTTTATGGATTTTGGATGCACAAGCAGTATTCCCGCTTAGTACAAGTGAAGGCTAGAAAGAGACTGGGAAGCGACCAACTAGAGAGCAATAACAGTCATGAACATGCATTAACATTAATAGACATTGAGTGCAAGCATGAGTAGGATATAATCCACCATGAACATAAATATCATGGAGGCTATGTTGATTTTGTTTCAACTACATGCGTGAACATGTGCCAAGTCAAGTCACTCGAATCATTCAAAGGAGGATACCACCCTATCATACCACATCACAACCATTTTAATAGCATGTTGGCACGCAAGGTAAACCATTATAAACTCCTAGCTAATTAAGCATGACATAAGCAACTATAATCTCTAATTGTCATTGCAAACATATTTATTCATAATAGGCTGAATCAGGAACGATGAACTAATCATATTTACAAAAACAAGATAGGTCGAGTTCATACCGGCTTATCACATCTCAATCAATCCATCATATATCGTCATTATTGCCTTTCACTTGCACGACCGAACAGTGTGTATAATAATAATAGTGCACGTGCATTGTACTAAGCTGGAATCTGCAAGCATTCAGTTCAAGGAAGAAGACAAGGTAATATGGGCTCTTGGTTAAATCAACAATAATGCATATGAGAGCCACTCAACATTTTCATCATGGTCTTCTCCTCTCGACCCCCAAAGGAAAGAAAAGAAATAAAACTGTTTACACGGGAAAACTCCCAACAAGCAAAAGAAGAACAAGAAATCTTTTTGAGTTTTCTTTTAATTACTACTACTACAGGCATGGAAAGTAAACTAGCTAAAAGCTATAACTAACTTTTTTGGTTTTTTCTTAAGGTAATTTGAGCACACAAGAAGAAAGCAAGAAAAGAAATAAACTAGCATGGATAGTACAATGAAAAAGTATGAGCACCGACAACTAGAATGAGTGTGTGAACATGAATGTAATGTCGGTGAGAAATATGTACTCCCCCAAGCTTAGGCTTTTGGCCTAAGTTGGTATATACCCGTGGATGAAAGTTGTAGCTGGCGTCGTACTGAGATGCAGCTGCTACTGCCTCTCGAGCTGCAGCTTGGAGGCGGGCCGCCTTCATCCTCCTCTCATACTCGTTCGCCTCCTCCCTGGTTATAACATATCTCCTTTTTTCCTGAAAGTCAAATAAACCAGGAGCAGGGAGAGCAATATGGACAGTGCGACGCCTATCAAAGATTAGTCGGTATTGGAGGAACTGTTCATTCCTCTCTAGAAACTGATGGCTAACCATGGCATTATAATCTAGATAAGTAGGACTCAACTCCATATCATTTTCATGTATGGGTATCTCAAGAAAATGAGCCACATGGGTTGCATAAATTCCACCAAACAAGTCTCCATTTAAACTATTATTATGCAACCTACGTGCAACAATGGCCCCCAAGTTATATTGTTTATCTCCTAGCACAGCACTCTTGAGAACACTAAGATCTGGAACACACATGTGACATGCCTCGTCCTTGCCATTTATGCATCTACCTATAAAGAGAGCAAGATAATGTATAGCAGGAAAATGAATGCTCCCTATGGTAGCTTGTGTTATTTCTCTATATTCCCCCACAGTGATACTAGCAAGAAAATTTTTAATTCAGGTTTGCGAGGTTCACTAGCACTACCCCATTGCGGGAGTTTACAAGCAGTATTAAAATCTTTCAAGTCCATGGTATATGATTTATCATAAAGATCAAATAGGACATTATGAGAATTGCGTGAACATGTAAATTTAAACCTCCTTACAAAAGAATCAGTTAAGTGGTAATATTGAGGGAACTTATCTAGCATGAAGTCCTCAAGATCAACATTATGCACATATGCATCAAATTCATCCTTGATGCCTGCTTGGACCATAAACTCCTCTGACGGCCATTCACAAGGCCGCACTTGAGCTTCCCTTGGTAGTTCCTCGTCCTGCTCGCGTATTGCGGGCCTGGGTCCTTGCTTCCTTGAAGAACCACCTTGGTACATTTTCCTAAGCATATTTCTTCCTCTGAAAATTTTCTGAAATTTTTAGTAACTCAAAATAAAAGTGAACCAAACTCAACAAAATTGATAGCAACTACTCCCACAAGTGCCTAAAGACTATAGCATGCATTTGAACTACTTGGGACCAAATAAATTTGACATGCAAGCTCAAGAACAGGGTCACCTTAGCAGCAAAAATTTGCAATGAATAAAGCACTAGAACAAAAACTAATTGGACCATTGGAGGAGTCACATACCAAAGAACAATCCACCAAAGCAGTTTTGTGAATGGAGCTTTGAGCAAGGAGATCGAAAATGGCAGCAAGATGAGCTAGAACTCATGCTTGAGCTCGTTAGTGATTTTTTTGGGAGGAAGAAGAAGTGTGTGGGTGCAGGAATAAGTGGAGGGGGACACCAGGGGCCCACGAGGCAGGGAGGCGCGCCTCAGGGGGGTGGGCGCGTCCTGGACCCTCGTGGCCAGGTGCTTGCCCCCTCTGGTGTGTTCTCAGTGCCAGATATTCTCAAATATTCTAGAAAAAAAATCATATTTCATTTTCAGGGCATTTGGAGAACTTTTATTTTCGGGGTATTTTTTATTGCAAGGATAATTCAGAAAACAGACAGAAAATACTATTTTTACTTTATTTAATCTAAATAACAAAAAGTAAAAGGAGGATACAAAGAGTTGTGCTTTCTAACTACATCCATCTCATGCTCATCAAAAGAAATCCACTAACAAGGTTGATCAAGTCTTGTTAACAAACTCATTCTGAATAACATGGAACCCGAGAAATTTTGAATAACACTAGGTTACCTCAACGGGGATATGTACATCCCAAATAATAAGAATATCATATTTCTTCTTGACAATAGGAAGGGGAAATTCAAAACCTCCAATAATAATTGATGGAATTTTTCCAATAGAATTGATACTGTGAACTTGAGGTTGTTTCCTCGGAAAGTGTACCATATGCTCATTACCATTAACATGAAAAGTGACATTGCCTTTGTTGCAATCAATAACAGCCCTGTCATATTCAAAAAGGGTCTACCAAGGATAATCGACATACTATCGTCCTCGGGAATATCAAGAATAACAAAGTCCGTTAAGATAGTAACATTCACAACCACAACAGGCACATCCTCACAAATGCCGACAGGTATAGCGGTTGATTTATCGGCCATTTGCAAAGATATTTCTGTAGGTGTCAACTTATTCAATTCAAGTCTACGATATAAAGAGAGAGGCATAACACTAACACCGGCCCCAAGATCACATAAAGCAGTTTTACCATAGTTTCTTTTAATGGAGCATGGTATAGTTGGTACTCCTGGATCACCAAGTTTCTTTGGTATTCCACCCTTAAAAGTATAATTAGCAAGCATGGTGGAAATTTCAGCTTCTGGTATCTTTCTTTTATTTGTAACAATATCTTTCATGTACTTAGCATAAGGATTCATTTTAAGCATATCAGTCAAACACATACACAAAAAGATAGGTCTAATCATTTCAGCAAAGCGCTCAAAATCCTCATCATCCTTTTTCTTGGATGGTTTAGGAGGAAAAGGCATGGGTTTCTGAACCCATGGTTCTCTTTCTTTACCGTGCTTCCTAACAACGAAGTCTCTCTTATCATAACACTGATTCTTTGATTGTGGGTTATCAGGATCAACAACAGGTTCAATCTCTACATCATTATTATTGCTAGGTTGAGCATCAACATGAACATCATCATTAACATTATCACTAGGTTCATGTTCATCACCAGATTGTGTTTCAGCATCGGAAATAGAAATATCATTTGGATTCTCAGGTGTGTCTACAACAGGTTCACTACAAGCATGCAAAGTCCTATCATTTTTCTTTTTCTTCTTTTTAGAAGGAGTAGGTGCATCAACATTATTTCTCTGAGAATCCTACTCAATTCTCTTAGGGTGGCCCTCAGGATACAAAGGTTCCTGAGTCATTTTACCACCTCTAGTCATAACTCTAACAACATTACCATTTCTATTATCATTTAATTCATTGAGCAAATCATTTTGAGCCTTAAGCACTTGTTCTACTTGAGTGGTAACCATAGAAGCATGTTTACTAATAAGTTTAAGTTCACCCTTAACTCTAGACATATAATCACTCAAGTGTCCAATCACATAAGCATTACTTTTCAATTGTCTACCAACATAAGCATTGAAGTTTTCTTGTTTAGCCATAAAGTCATCAAACTCATCCAAGCATTGGCTATCAAACTTAGTAGATGGGATTTCAACTTTATCATATCTATAGAGAGAATTTACCTTTACTACTTGTGTCAGGTTATCAAGACCATGTATTTCTTCAATAGGTGGTATATTAAGGCCATGTACTCCTTCAATAGGTGGTAAATTCTTAACATCTTCAGCTTTAATACCTTTTTCTTTCATAGATTTCTTTGTCTCTTGCATATCTTCAGGACTGAGAAATAGAACACCCTTTTTCTTCGGAGTTGGCTTAGGAGTTGGTTCAGGAAGTGTCCAATTGTTTTCATTAGTCAACATATTATTCAATAACAATTCAGCTTGATCAACAGTTCTTTCACTGAAAACACAACCAGCACAACTATCCAGGTGGTCTCTGGAAGCATCGCTTAGTCCATTATAAAAGATATAAAGTATTTCATTTTCTTGAGAGGATGATCAGGCAAAGCATTAAGTAATCGGAGAAGCCTCCCCCAAGCTTGTGGGAGACTCCCTTCTTCAATTTGCACAAAATTATATATTTCCCTTAAAGCAGCTTGTTTCTTATGAGTGGGGAAATATTTAGCAGAGAAGTAATAATCATATCCTGGGGACTACGCACACAACCAGGATCAAGAGAATTAAATCATGTTTTAGCATCACCCTTTAATGAGAACAGAAATAGCTTAAGGATATAGTAGTAACGAGTTTTCTCATCATTAGTGAATAGGGTGGCTATATCATTCAATTAGTAAGATGCGCCACAACAGTTTCAGATTCATAGCCATAAAAAGGATCAGATTCAACCAAAGTAATTATCTCAGGATCGACAGAGAAATCATATTCCTGATCAGTAACACAGATAGGTGAAGTAGCAAAAGCAGGGTCATATTTCATTCTAGCATTCAGAGACTTTTCTTCCAGCTTAGCTAATAATTTCTTAAGATCAGATCTATCATTGCAAGCAAGAAAATCACTAGCAGTTTCTTCATCCATAACATAACCCTCAGGCACAACAATTCATATCTAGGAGGGGAATCTTCAGCATCACTTTCATCAATATTATCAGTTTCAATAGTTTCATTCTCTCTAGCCCTAGCAAGTTGTTCATCAAGAAATTCACCTAATGGCACAGTAGTATCAAGCATAGAAGTAGTTTCATCATAAGTATCATGCATAGCAGAAGTGGCATCATCAATAACATGCGACATATCGAATTAATAGCGAAGCGTGTTTAGGTGTCGCAAGTTTACTCAAAACAGAAGGTGAATCAAGTGCAGAGCTAGATGGCAGTTCCTTACCTCCCCTCGTAGTTGAGGGGAAAATCTTAGTTCTTTCGTCTTTCAAGTTCCTCATAGTGACCAACAGATATAAATCCCAAGTGACTCAAAGAATAGAGCTATGCTCCCCGGCAATGGCACCAGAAAATAGTCTTGATAACCCACAAGTATAGGGCATCGCAACAGTTTTCGAGGGTGGAGTATTCAACCCAAATTTATTGATTCGACACAAGGGGAGCCAAAGAATATTCTCAAGTATTAGCAGTTGAGTTATCAATTCAACCACACCTGGATAACTAATATCTGCAGCAAAGTATTTAGTAGCAAAGTAGTATGGAAGTAACGGTAAGAGTGGCAAAAGTAACAGTAGCAGTTTTGTAGTAATTGTAACAGTAGCAACGGTAAAGTAACTAAGCAAAGAGCAATATGTGAAAAGCTCATAGGCATTGGATCAGTGATGGATAATTATGTTGGATGTGATTCCTCATGTAATAGTTATAACATAGGGTGACACAGAACTAGCTCCAGTTCATCAATGTAATGTAGGCATGTATTCTGAATATAGTCATACGTGCTTATGGAAAAGAACTTGCATGACATCATTTGTCCTACCCTCCTGTGGCAGCGGGGTCCTATTGGAAACTAAGGGATATTACGGCCTCCTTTTCATAGAGTACTGGACCAAAGCATTAACACATAGTGAATACATGAACTCCTAAAACTACGGTCATCGCCGGTAAGTATCCCGATTATTGTCACTTCGGGGTTAACGGATCATAACACATAATAGGTGACTATAGACTTGCAAGATAGGATCAAGAACTCACATATATTCATGAAAACATAATAGGTTCAGATCTGAAATCATGGCACTCGGGCCCTAGTGACAAGCATTAAGCATAGCAAAGTCATAGCAACATCATCTCAGAACATAGTGGATACTAGGGATCAAACCCTAACAAAACTAACTCGATTACATGGTAAATCTCATCCAACCCATCACCGTCCAGCAAGCCTGCGATGGAATTACTCATGCACTGCGGTGAGCATCATGAAATTGGTGATGGAGGATGGTTGATGATGACGACGGCGACGGATTCCCCTCTCTGGAGCCCCGAACGGACTCCAGATCAGCCCTCCCGAGAGAGTTTAGGGCTCGGCGGTGGCTCCGTATCGTAAAACATGATGAATCCTTCTCTCTGATTTTTTTCTCCCCGAACGTGAATATATGGAGTTGGAGTTGAGGTCGGTGGAGCTCCAAGGGGCCCACGAGGCAGGGGCGCGCCCCCACCCACATGGACAGGGTGTGGGGCCCCTGGTGTTGATTCTTTCGCCAATATATTTTATTAATCCAAAAAGTTGCTCCGTGGATTTTCATGTCATTCCGAGAACTTTTATTTCTGCACAAAAATAACACATGGCAGTTCTGCTGAAAACAGCGTCAGTCCGGGTTAGTTCCATTCAAATCATGCAAGTTAGAGTCCAAAACAAGGGCAAAAGTGTTTGGAAAAGTAGATACGATGGAGACGTATCACCGGCCGCCACCGAACCAGAGCCAAGCGAAGGGGGGTCGCCCTTCGCTGATGCCGCCCCCACAGACCGGGCACGATCCGCCTGGAGCTTGGAGCGGTGTGTGGCCTCATACTCCAGATCGGCCTCCTCGCCACCCGAGCCCTCCCGCCGCCGCTTCTGGCCGGAGATGGCCTCGCTGGAGGACCCATGCGAGCGGTCCATCGAGACCACCGCCGCAAACGAGAGAGAAAGGGGAGGAGGAGGAGTAGATCTGGAGAAAACTCGAATGGGAGAGCGACGATGGAGCAGGTCAGAGGAGGACGCAGGAAACCCTAAGAATGGGGGGAGCAAACCCTTCCGCACCCATATATACCCCGACCGCACCAGGCCGGGGCCAATGGGTTGGGCTGAAGGGGGAGCGAGGGAGTGGGCCTGGGCCACCCGCGGCCCAAGCGCCAAAAGAGGGATGGGGAAAACCGACACGCAGTCAAGGGGAAGCACAACCCCCGGCCCAACAGACCCACCAGGCGGCACGGGGGCCCGTGGCCCAAGAGCTGGCACCCCCACAGACGGCAGCGCCAGATCTAGGGTTGCAGGCGCCTCCGTCAACGCCGGTGAAGGCAATGACGAGCCCACGGATGGAGCGCAGACAGGAGAGGACGCCGGAGAGGAGGGGGAGGAGAGCGATCCGGAACCAACGCACCACCCCCACCAGGCCCAAGAGCCCCCGAGCCGGAGACGGGGCAGGAGCACGGCGACACCCACGGGACATGCGCCGCCAACCATCCACATCCCCCGCGGCGGAGGCAGGCCGCCCGCGCCCACCAGGCGCAAACTTCCGGCAGTGGCCTGGAGCCAAAACGACGGGGAGGCCGCACGGCGGCGCCGGGCGGGGAGGGGAAGGGGGGCATCCATGTCCGAGTCCGAAGCCTCGGCACCGAGCGCCCAAAACCTGTTGGAAGGGGGAGGAGCGTGGAGGACAGAACGAGGCGAGGTCGACGGGGAGGGGGTTGGGGACGAGGTCGCGCGAGAGCGGAAGGGGGACGCCGGAGAAGAAGGGGAGGAAGGCGAGCCCGGCATCAACGCCGCCAGGGGGAGGAGGGGAGAGGGGGAGAGGGGAGAGCCATCAAATCGCACCTTGCCACCGCCGCTTGAGGAGGAGGAAGTTTGACAATTATCTCTATGATAAATGAGTTGGGAGGCAAAACATTAAGCCCCTATCTTTCTTTGTGTTTGATGGATGCCATTTGTTCTAAGAATATGCTTTGATTAGTAGCAATCATGGAATACTATATGATGATTGAGTATGTGGAGCTCTTACTTAGACTATATGTTGAATAAGTTGAATTGCAATTATTGGTGACTAAGAATATAGGTTGTTGAGTTTCCAGAGAATTCATTGTTTGAACCTTAACATCTGAATTGGTCGTTACTTTATTATGATGAGTTTTATGAGAAGGCTTGTTGTTATGATGCTAGGAAAAGTGATTGAAATTATCATTGATCAAATTTATGCACCTTGCTAGCATTCACACTTCATAAATTATTTCTTTTATCTCGAGTAGGAATTAAGCTTGGGATGTTGATACGTCCCCAACGTATCTATAATTTATGAAGTATTCATGCTATTATATTATCATTCTTGGATGTTCTATAATCATTTTATAGAAACTTTATATCATTTTTTGGGACTAACCTATTGACTTAGTGCCCAGTGCCAGTTGCTATTTTTTGCTTGTTTTTTAGATTGCAGAAAATCAATACCAAACGGAGTCCAAACGCGGCGAAACTTTTTGGAGATTTTTTTTGAACCAAAAGACATCCAGTGGGCCAAAGAAGTACCAAAGGAGTGCCTCGAGGGGGGCACAACTCACCCGGGGGGCCAGGCGCGCCCTGGTGGGTTGTGCCCACCTTGGTGGCCTCCCGCACTGCCTCTTTGACCTATAAATTCCCAAATATTCCAAAACCCCCGAAGGTAACTCTAGATCGGAAGTTCTACCGCTGCAAGCCTCTGTATCTTTGAAAACCAATCTGGACCCTGTTCCGGCACCCTGCCAGAGCGGGAGATCATCACCGGAGGCCATCTTCATCATCCCTATGGTCTCCATGATGAGGAGGGAGTAGTCCACCCTCGGGGCTGAGGGTTTGTACCAGTAGCTATGTGTTTAATCTCTCTCTCTCTATCTATCTATCTCTATCTATCTATCTCTCTCTCTCTCTCTCTTTCTCTCTCGTGTTCTTGAGATGTCACTATCTTGATGTATCGTGGGCTTTGTAAATATAGTTGGGTCATATGGTGTTTCTCCCTCTCTATCTTGTTGTGATGAATTGAGTTTTCCCTTTGACATTTTGTCTTATCGGAATGAATACTTTTATGGATTTGAGAGCACTTGATTTATGTCTTGCATATGAATACCCATGGTGACAATGGGGTATTATATTGATTCACTTGATATATGTTTTGACACTCAACTCGCGGATTCCCGAGGTGACATTGGGGTAATCTATGCATAGGGGTTGATGCACGTTTTCGTCCTTGTTTCTTCGGTAGAAATCTTGGGGCACTCTTTGATGTTCTTTGTGTTTGATCGAGTATTATGAATCTGATATTGTTTGATGTGTATCATATAATTAACTCATGGATACTTGTGTTGACATTGGAGTATCTAGGTGACATTAGAGTTGGTTGATGCGTATCATATGGTGTTATTTTAGTACGAACTCTTGGTTAGATCGATCGGAATGAATAGCTTGGTGTTATTTTAGTACGAACTCTAGGATAGATTAATCGAAAAGAATAGCTTTGAGGTGGTTTCGTACCCTACAAAAAATTTCTTCTTATGTTCTCCGCTAGATAAGAACTTCGGAGTGATTCTTCATCGCATGTTGAGGGATGGTTATATGATCCAATTAGATTAGCATTGTTGAGATATTGCACTAGCGAAAGTACGGACCCTAGGCCTTCTTTTCAAGTATTGCAATACCGTTTGTGCTCACTTTTATTGTTCGCTACCTTGCTGTTTTTATTTATTCAGATTATAAAAATATATTTCTACCATTCATATTACATTTTTATCACCATCTCTTCGCCGAACTAGTGCACCTATACAAATTGCCATTGTATTGGGTGTGTTGGGGACACAAGAGATTTCTTGTATTTGGTTGCAGGGTTGTTTGAGAGAGACCACCTTCATCCTATGCCTCCCACGGATTGATAAACCTTAGATCATCCACTTGAGGGAAAATTGCTACTTTCCTACAAAACTCTACGCTTGGAGGCCCAACACGAGTCTACAAGAATAAAGTTGTGTAGTAGACATCAATGAGCGACCCTCTTTCAGACGTTGGAGGGGTGCTTTTATTCATGATATGACCTAGTCATTGCCAATTGCTTGATAGATGCTAGAATTGATTGTGCATGTTTGACACATCTTTCATTTGTTATCTTATTGTGTCAGCATGTTGATTTGCATGTTTTCTTCATTCGAGGACATCCATTTGTTGTTTTGATTGTCTTGGTTTTTTTGTACAAGTTGATGTACAAGAATGCCTAAGCACCTCCTCTAGCTATCTATGCTTTCTTGTCTCAAATTCTACTCGTGCTACATCACAAAAAAGTAAACAAGTCATTTTCGGACCCTTCGGGTGAGGCGCACTCAGAGTCACCGATCTGAGAAGGACTGTACTCCAAAACCTTCTTTATGCATTTTGGTTGGACCGATCCAAACTCGGTTAAACCAAAATCATTTAGATTGATCTAGGTTTCCATCTCGGTGTCACCGAGTTGAACCATTTCAGAGTCATCGATGTGCTATACTGCTTGTAGTTACTCATGTTGGTGCTACCAAGCTGTTCCACTCTGAACCACCGACAGCACACGGGTATATATATATCCCCGTGGCCTGTACGTCAAAAATTTCTTCAAACATTACGACTCCACGCGCCCGTTGCTGCCGTCGCCTTGGTCTTCGGATCGTCGCCCTTGTCTCCTATGTGCCCTCGCCACCGGAATCCGTCGCCATCAACTAGAATCTTCCCCTCCGTTGCTGCCATAGGGGATCTCCACCAAGTTAAGGTGAGATTTGACCCCCTCCGTGTGCTAAATTCTGATTCAATGCATGGATGGATAGCCATTATTCTTGCCACTGACTGAAACCTTCCTTTACACTGCAAATTCTATAGATTAGATTTGAGCAAAAAAATAGGTTTAAGTTTCCGCCGAATGCATCTCGGACTGACTGATTTGAAATTTCTAGAGTCACTGATTTGGCCCAGGCCATCGCACTAGTACATCTCGGTGCCACCGAGAAGTATCAATTGGTGAGACCGAAAGTAAACTTTTAGTGAAACCCTAGCATATCAGAGATACCGAGCCACTTTTCGGTCTGACCGAAATGGTGTGCCATGTTTCTGTTAAGTGCTTCGGTATCACCGAGATTATCAACTCGATGGATCTGAAATGCCTTATGTGAAAACTTGAAACTAAGGTTGGAACTCAATTTTCTTCAAAAATATCTGCTTTTTGTGATGACTCATCCACTCTTCCCATACTCATCTATCCATAGGGTTGGCTTTGCAAGATGTCAGAGGCCAGTGATAGTTAGAATGTCTCAGAAGCACATGCACATATGAGTGCAGGCTCTAGTCCTGAAGGAAGTTTCTATGAGGGAGAAAGGAGTTCTCCAGAGTTGCCCAAAGCTGCTACAAGGGCAAGAAAGAAGAGAACCTTAGATGATGAGGATGAGAACTCTGTTGTTTGTGAAGCAACATCAAAGAAGAAGAAGATAGTGCTTGCAAAGGACTATGACGCAGCAGCTAGCACTGCTATTAGGAAAGTTCCTTTGTCCAAGAAGGACAAGATCTCCGAGGAGGAGTCCACAAAGAAAAAGAGAGTAAGGAAATAGTCTGTCCATGTGGTTCACTTCAATGAGGAGAAATGATATGCCTGAAAGTGAAGAGGAAGAGGAGGATCCAGTAGCTAATCCACCTCTTGCCAAGTCTCAAAAACTTATAGCAGATGCTATGAAGTCTGCTGCCCCCTCCAAGTCCAAACCCAAAGATCTAGCACCAAGAGGTCTACAAGAGATATTTCTGCTAGTGAGAAGAACAAGGCCCCAGTGCTTGACGCTGATGCTGATGATGAGCCACTAGTGCTTAGGAGGTTGAGGCCCAAGATTTCAGATCATGACAACACACATCCAGTTGCTGAAAACATGATGCTGAGGAAGGATAAAGGTTTATGCCAGTGGAGATTGTCTAAGCCCTATGCTATGAGGAGAAGGACTGCTTGTGACTATTGATTCCACACCAGAGAGCAACAAGACTTCTATGAAACAGTGTTGCTATATAAGAAGCATATTGTTAGTGATATGAAATGGGTTGATTGGAAGTACATTGATGCAAATGAAGACAACTTCCCCCATGTTCATGAGAGCTTCAAGCTCGTTGGTGTAGATGATTTTGTTGGGAAGAAGCTTACAAAGTGGAATGATGAGATGATCATGCAATTCTACTCTACTGCTCATTTCTATCCAGATGGGAGGATAGTGTGGATGACTGAGGGAAACAGGTACCAGTCAACCTTCTCTGAATGGGCTGCTCTTCTTGGTGCTCCAGAAGAAGAAGAGAATGGAATTGATGTATATGCTAAGCCCAAGATGGACCACAATTCCATGCAAAACATGTACAAGCCTATTCCCGCGAAAGATGTTGAGACACACAAGTTTGGTTTAGTGAAGCACCTGCTTGTTGGTTTGGCCATCATCAACACTATCTTGAGTCACACTCTTTTGCCCAAGTCTGGAGATGACAATATGATTTGTGGCCACTCCATCAATATGCTTCACCTATTTGATACACCTTAGAAGTTCAAGGTGATGAGCCTCATTGTTGAAACTATCAAGAGAACCGCAACTGACCAGAAGAGATCATGTGGTTTTGCTTCGCACATTCAGTTGCTCATCAACTCCAAGGTTGGCACGAGCACATACCTTCTTGATCGTGAGTATCTCCCTTTGTTGCCAGAGCTCGACAAAAATGTAGTGGTGATGGATCCTTCACACACTACTTCTGCTTAGGAACATGAGAAGATTCAGGCAGCTGCGGCAACTAAAGCAGCTCGGGAGGCATCTTCTCCCAATGCTCCCAATGCCCCCATTGCCAACTTCAAGACAAACAATGACTAGATGACTTATCTGCTAGAAGCAACCTTGAGGATTTAGCGAAGTTGGCCAACCTCACCAAAAACCAGGAGAGCTTAGAGTGGGTAGTCGAGGCAAAGATATATGATCGAGATCACAGAGGTCCAGTCAGTTGTGACAAAGTTGGAGGATGACCTTGGCGCTGCTAGAGCTGCTGTAGAGGATAGTGGAGATGAAATACCAACAACAGATAGATTCCAGACAGTGCCTAGGGCACCCAGGTCTGCTGCAGTGCCTGATGCAGATACGAGGACTATAGTCTCTGCCCCTGCTGCTACTTCATCAGTGCCACCTCCAGTTTCTTCTCCACAAACCCAGCAGATATTAGCCGAAGCTTTCGCGGATGCACTTCTCTCCACACCATCTACACACACCAGAGCTGCCAGCCAGAGATCGCCATCAGGAGTTGCCGAGGATCGTGCCTAGAGAGACGTATAGCTCATACCTATTCGAACTGTTTGGTACTTGTTGCCAAAGGGGGAGAATTTTTATAGATCATTAAGCTTCGAGAGAGAGTGTGTGTCTTGCTTTTGCTCATTTGTTTTTTGAGTTTTTGCTACTATTTTATTCGTGCTACTTTGGTTCGTTATGCTTGTGAGATACTATGTGTGCGATTGATCATACTATGCTTCATGTGATGCTTAATGCTTATCTTTCTCATTATGCTTGTATGATCATTCACTTATGTTTTGGTGATGCGTGCTTACTATTCCATTCATATAATGCATTCCACCAAGTTGTATGTGACATGGAAGAGTGACCCGTGATCCTAATCGATTGTGCATCTTCATTCAAACGCAAATTTTTAATAATGCACAAATTTAGGGGGGAGCTCTTGCTTATCACATACTTCTCAAAGCGATGATGTATTTCATTCATTTAATCATTCTTTGAACCTTTGATCTATATGTTGTGATCATTTAATAAAAAGGGGGAGATTGAAAGTGCAACTAATCCCCTGGTGGTTTTGGTAATTCATAACAACATATATCTCATTGAACTAATGTCCATTCAAGTTAAAGATTTCAGGATGTTCAATGATTGGCATGGCAAGGACTAGTGATTGTGGACACCTCGAAATGCTAAGGACATGACTTGGCAAAAGATCAAGACTCTACATTTTTGGTTAAGTGATTCAAGATCACATTGAGTCCATAGGAAAGCCAAAACTATTAAAAGGGGATGAGGTTTTGATTATGATCTATTTGCTTAAGAGCTTAGTGATATTGCTCCAAAACCTTCAACTAATTTCTCTATCCAAATATGTCCAAAACCCTACATTCCAACTTGGCCCCACCGAAATTTCCCTATCCGGACCGACCAAGTTCATCTCGACACTGCCACTGCCAAACCCTAACAAATCAGGTCCACCTATATGGTTCTCGGTCCCACCGGTTTATCATGCCCAACCTTCTGTAACCAGTAGCAATTATTTCGGTCTCACTGAGTTTTGCGGTCGGTCCCACCAAGACGGCTTGGCAAACCTTATAACTTGTAGCAATAATTTCATTCTCAACGAGTTTTGCAATCGGTCTCATCGAGATGGCGTGCCAACCTTTCTGTTGCCTTATTGCTTCACTTTGGTCCTACCGAGTTGATGCAATTGGTGCTGGTGAAACGAGGCTTCCCCTAACCGTTGCACATCGGTTCATTTGAGTTGTTTCCAGTCGGTCCCACTGAGACCTCCAACGTTCATACCTTTTATAGGTCGGTGCTATCGAGAAAAGTGTGTAACGGGTGGATTTCGTGTGGAGGTTGTTTATACCCCTCCACCCCCTCTTACTCAGTAAGAGAGCCATTAAAATGCGCCTACGCTTTCACTACTCATTTTATGAGAGAGAACCACCTACTCATGTGTTGAGATCAAGACTTCAAGAGATTCCATTCCTACCATTTGAACCTTGATCACTAGCCTTCCCAAGTTGCTTTCCACTCAAATCATTCTTCCACCATAGCCAAATATGTGTGAGAGAGAGTTGAGTGTTGGGGAGACTATCATTTGAAGCACAAGAGCAAGGAGTTCTTCATCAACACACCGTCTATTACCATTTAGAGAGTCGTGTCTCCTAGATTGGTTAGGTGTCGCTTGAAAACCTCCGACATGATGTGGAGTTGAACCAAGAAGTTTGTAAGGGCAAGGAGATCGCCTACTTTGTGAAGATCTACCCGAGTAAGGCAAGTCCTTCGTGGATGATGGTCATGGTGGGATAGACAAGGTTGCTTCTTCGTGGACCCTTCGTGGTTGGAGCCATCTGTGGACTCGCGCGGCCGTTACCCTTCGTGGGTTGAAGTCTCCATCAACGTGGATGTACGATAGCATCACCTATCGGAACCACGCCAAAAGTCATCGTGTCACCATTGCGTTTGTCTTCTCCAACCCCTCCCTTTACTTACATGTGCAATGTCTTACTTTCCGTTGCTATACTCTTAGAATTGCATGTGTAGGGTGTTGCTTGACTTGTCGTAATTGCTAAAATCCGCGTACAACTAAAATTGGGAAAAACTTAGGTTTTATTTGGTCAAGTAGTCTAATTACCCCCCTCTAGACATACTTTCAATCCTACACTGGTCTGGGGCCGGCCTGCAAGTTCATTTGATAGAAGGCATCATAGATTTCCTGGGTGGAGAAGGGGGAGTCCAAATGGCGTAACTGATCGACGTACTCGATCGCGGCAGCGGCGCCCATGGCACCATGGATGTCCTCAATCCAGAGCGAGTTTTGCAGGGCCTCAGAGATGATCTAACCGACATGCTAGACTACGACTCCGAAGACATCGACGGTATGGATGACGACGCCGGAGACGACCAAGAACCAGCACCTACTAGGCACCGGAAAGCCACCTCAATTCATGATATATATATATGGTGGACACTCCAAAAGGGAGCGATAACGAGGAACAACGGGACGCGGCGAAGGATAATTCCCCCGAAAAACAACCAAAACGGCGACGCAAGCGCCGCCCCAAGTCCCGCCTCGATAGCAACAGCACTCATAATGACCCAGCCATAGAGCAGGGCAAACCAGTGGGCGACGAACATGCAACCAAGCAGCCATCCGAACAGGATGAATCGGATAATCAACTCATCCTCGGCGAAAACAATAGTCCAGACGATCTCATGCTGGACACACCACCGGAGCATAAGAACCTTCAAAAAAGGCTTGTCGCCACTGCAAGAAGTTTGAAGAAGGAGAAACGGAAGCTCAAAACAGCGGAAGACATACTCAGAATGAGGTGGAGCAAAGTGCTCAAGACCGCGGACAATTACGGCAATAGCCACCAAACAAAGAGCTACCCGAAGCGCAAGCTGCTACCCGAATTCGACGAGGAGGCCGAGAGCCCCACAATCAAAAAAGAGGAGGCCGCTGGCCGGATAGACGACAGATGACAGGCCAAGAGCGGCAAGCGGCGCCGCACATAAGACGGCACATGACACACATAAATATCCTCGCAAAACGTATGGCCCGGTCAGGTCCATTTATGGGCCAAAGAAGAGTGCCCCAGGAAGCAACACAACACGCCGCGTGTTCGAAGATAACGGCATACCTAAATACAGGGGCGCCGCACACCCACTATGTTTCACCGATGAGGTCCTGGATCATGAATTTCCAGCAGGGTTCAAACCCGTAAACATAGAGGCATATGACGGAACAACAGACCCCGGAGTCTGGATTGAGGATTACATCCTGCACATACATATGGCTAGAGGAGACGATCTCCACGCCATAAAATATCTACCCCTCAAACTCAAAGGGCCAGCTCGGCATTGGCTCAAAAGCCTCCCAGAAAATACCATTGGAAGTTGGGAAGAGCTCGAGGACGCGTTTAGAGCAAATTTTCAGGGGACTTATGTCCGCCCTCCAGATGCCGACGATTTAAGTCACATAACTCAACAGCCCGGAGAGTCGGTAGCAAGAATTCAGAACAGGTTCCTCACAAAAAGAACCAAATAGTCGATCGTCGACGCCAAGCCTTAGCAGCTTTTAAACATAATGTCCGCGACGAATGGCTCGCCAGACACCTCGGCCAAGAGAAGCCGAGAACAATGGCCGCACTAACAAGCCTCATGACCCGCTTTTGCGTGGGGGAAGACAGCTGGCTAGCAAGATGCAGCACCAGCGACCCGAGTACATCCGAGATCAGAGATGGAAACGGAAAATCACGGCGCAGAAAGGACCAGCGCCGAAATAAAGAAAAGAGCCCAAAGAACACGGCGGTCAACGCCGGATTCAAAAGCTCATGGCCAAACAATAAAACACTGCCTCTTAAGGACAACAGTGACGAGCTATCCAACCTAAACAAACTTTTGGATCGGGTATGTCAAATCCACAGTACCCCCGGGAAGCCTGCGAACCACACCCACCGAGATTGTTGGGTCTTGATACAGTCCGGCCGACTCAACGCCGAACACAAGGGGTTCGGCGCGCCAAGCGAGGATGACGACGAACCCCACCAGCAGAGCGCCGGAAAACAAAAGACTTTCCCACAAGAAGTCAAAACAAGAAACTCACTTCATGTGATAATCTGAACAACAAAGGCGGCACCCGCCAAAGTAGGTGTCGCACGGTCCACCCCAGCGGAACCTCGAGATTGGATGTCAAAACCAATTACTTTCGACCACCTGGACTATTCTAGAAGTATTCGAAACGCAAGATGGACTGCTCTGATATTGGATCCTATAATCGACGGATACAATTTACACAAGTCCTAATGGATGGCGGCAGCGATTTAACCTTCTATATCCGGACACAATCCGCAAGTTGGGGATAGACCTTACTAAAATTTGCCATAGCCGCACTTCCTTCAAAGGAGTGACGCCAGGCCCTTACGCCAAGTGCACGGGCTCCTTACTACTAGAAGTTGTGTTCGGTTCACCCGACAACTTCCGACGCGAAAAGCTAATCTTTCATGTCGCCCCATTCAAAAGTAGCCATCAAGCACTATTAGGAGGTGAAGCTTTTGTCCGCTTTAACGCAATACCGCACTACACATCTCTTACACTTAAAATGCCCGGTCCACGCGGCATCATCTCATTAAAAGGTCGTTCAAGACCCCGGACACGGCTAGGCGACTCCGGCATAAATAAACTAGGGGCTCCCTAGCCGCACACCCCTTCACAAGGGGCTGTGCGTAGCCAACAAAAGCTCAACTTTATTCATTTATTCATACTCTGTTTTAAATACATTTTTCACACGATTTCTTTTCAAACTAAGTTCCTCTCTTTTATAGATGAACATCGTGTTACACCCGTCCAGGATACAGCACAACGGAGACACAGGCGCAGACATGCAGTAGGGACCCGTTGCAAGGATTCTTTTCAGATTAAGACCGTGCGTAAACCTTTTTTACTGTCTCTTGTTGCTATACATCCCCTGGTTTCTCATCATAACCAGAGAGGAGGCTGACGTTTTGGCATCGGCTGCGTCAGAGGATCTCGCGTGTACCTGGACACTAGGGGCTTAGGCATTGATCTGCCCGTCACCATAAAGACCGAACACCTCAGGGAGTGTTCGGCGTCTCGAGTTAGGCCTTATATGCATCAGCTTCGAATCATGTCTTTGGTCAAATGTTGGGTTTGCCCGGCTCCTGTGTTTTGCTGCCTTACGCCCGTATCATGGCTAACGGCACCGGAGAACTATCATGATTGTGCCCGGTTCGCCGGGTGAGCACCTCAAGATGAAAGCCAAAACTGATCGTCATGATGTAGCGAGAGACTGGTCAACCACTCGATCGACCTCCGGAATTTTTAGAATTCCTCCGCTTTGACGAAGGACCGCTTCCCGGTCAGGCACACACACGCCCCAAATCCGGAGAATTCCTATGGCTAAGTGAAAGTGATAAAGCATTATAGTCCGGTTGCCTCGTTTGCTATGCTACCACCTCCTTCACAGGACCAAAATGTTGGATTAAGTATGAAAATGCGCTATTTCGCAAACACCCCCGCACCACGTGCGTGGGGGCTGAAGCCGAAGACTGCCATCTTTCAGGTTATACACAAGTATACATTAACGGCGGCACAAGAGATATTTCAATACTTGAACGCACAAGTACAAAAAGCGCTTATATCATAAACATCGTTTTACAAACCATAAAGATCATTTGAACATTACATTTTTTTAGCACTGCGACTCTATTACACGAGCACCACGCAGAACTTCCCCAAAATAGTGCTCGGCAGGTAACCGGCTCTCGTCGAACCCCGGGTCGCAACATCGGTGGCATCCATTTCCGTCCAGTATGTCTTCACACGGGCGAGGGCCATCCGTGCACCCTCTATGCAGGCCGACCGCTTCATCGCCTTTATATGTGGCACCGCCCCAAGGAATTGCTGCAATAAGCCGAAATAACTCTTCGGCTTGGGCCTATCCGGCCAGACATGAGCCACGATATCCATCATGGCAAGTCCGGACAATCTATTCAGCTCAGCCCACTCAGCCAACCGATCGGTCAGCGGAAGTGAACGCTCCGGACTATGGAATTGAGACCAAAAAAGCTCTTCCGTCTCGTGATCCTTTTGACTTCGGAAGTGCACAACAGCATTTGCCGCACTCGCCGCTAAATCCATATAAGGATCCTCTGGACCCCACAGCTGGCCAAGCTAAGCATACTTTGGATCTGTAAACCTCCTGCGCAGCAGAAAGAGCTTGCCAGCCGCAATATCTCCGGCCTGGCGCAGCTCCTCCTTTATAGCCCTCATTGCAGAACGGGCATCCTTGGCTTCGGCGGTGGCCTTCCTCAGGTCTTCTTGCTCTGCTCGGCGTTCTTTTTCAAGAACCTCATAGCGGTCGGTAACATATTTCAACTTCACGGCCATTTCGGCCATCTCCTTCCTGCTTCGGCAGTGAGCAGCCCTTTCGGCTTCTAGCTCTTCGGCCGCCCTCGAGGCAGCCGCATCACTCCTTCTGGCCTGCTCCTTGGCTCGAGCAAGTCCTGCCCGAAGGCCGTCCACAGCAGCGGCACCATCTGCATTAAGCACACATGTTGTAAGGAGTGGCCTTCAGCTCCCTTACTAGGTGACCACGGAGAAACAACCCACCTTGTGACTCGTCAAGTCGCTTATTGACCAGCGCGATGTCCGCATCCGCAATGTCGAGTTGCCGCTTTAGTTCGGCAACTCCATCAGTCCGGCTGGCCACCGGACCATCCGCCACCTGCATAGGAAAGGCAAAAATTAATACCTGCGATTTTGATCCTCGTCACGCTGCCGCTTTCGACAACATACCGAGTCTCGGGGCTACTATCTATACAGGCGCACTTTATGTGTAATACTGTCAAAAGGTATGTCATTTTTACGTACCTCAAACCCCGCCAGCAAACTTCTGACAGCATCATGCAGCCCGCCTTCGGTGGACGAAATTCTTCCAGTCACCATACTCATCAATGTACGGTGACCTTCTGAGATAGACACCCTCTCAAGCAGATCCTTCAGCTCCCCCGGCCGCACACCAGTTGGTGCCGAACTCTCCAGCCCTGCCGGACTCGGGGATACCCTCCGTGATGACACCTCAGGTTCGTCCACCCTACCTGATGGTGCGGCAGATAGAGGCGTCTCGCTCTCCATCATCTCCGGACGAAGTTCCCCCGAAGACGAGCTCATCTGAGAAGGATGGAGATCCGAACTACAAGGTAAAAACTTTGGTTATCCTCAGAAGCAAAAATAGGGATGTCTCTTTTACAGAACCCCCCTTTTTTCTACTTACGGCTCGCTGGAGGGCTGATTCCTTAGGGGAGATAGTGCGGCCGGGGCCTCCCCAGACGCAGGACCCTCTGGTGAAGATCTCTTCCCCCGCTTCGAGGCCTTGGCCTCCGGGTTTTCGGAAGCAGTCCTCTTCTCCCCTTGGAAGGAGGGATTCTCGATTCCCCCTTTCTCAATAGCCTCCTTGGTAGAGGTGGTAGTTTCTCTGTTCTCCCCTTCGCCTTCCTCTGAAGGCGCAACCTTCAACATCCTGACCAGCACGGGATCCGGCGCGGTCTCTGGGAGGGGGGCCGGACACCGTATCAGTTTCACTTGCGCTATCCACTACTATTCAAGAGGCGATTGGTTAAAAGGCAAATTCAAGAAGGCGCAAACAAACGGTGTGTCCGGACGCAGGGCCACTTAGCTGAGCATCCGGGCGATTGCAACTTAGGCCGGAATCCTCGATCAATTCCGGACACATTTCTTGTGATTCGAAGAACAATTTATACATCTCCACGGGTGTTGTCGGTGTCAAAACCGGTGGTTCTCGGGTCGGGGGTCCCGAACTGTGTGTCTAGGCGGATGGTAACAGGAGACAAGGGACACGATGTTTTTACCTAGGTTCGGGCCCTCTCGATGGAGGTAAAACCCTACTCCTGCTTGATTTATATTGATGATATGGGTAGTACAAGAGCGGATCTACCACGAGATCAAGGAGGCTAAACCCTAGAAGCTAGCCTATGGTATGATTGTTGTAATGGTTGTTCGTCCTACGGACTAAAGCCCTCCGGTTTATATAGACACCGGAGAGGGCTAGGGTTACACAGAGTCAGTTACAACGGTAGGAAATCTACATATCCGTATTGCCAAGCTTGCCTTCCACGCCAAGGAAAGTCCCATCCGGACACGGGACGAAGTCTTCAATCTTGTATCTTCATAGTCTTGGAGTCCGGCTGACGATGATAGTCCGGCTGTCCGGATACCCCTAGTCCAGACTCCTCAAGAGCCCTGAACCAGGCTTCAATGACGATGAGTCCGTGCGCATATTGTTCGGCATTGCAAGGCGGGTTCCTCCTTGAATAATTCATAGAAGATTGTGAACACCAGATAGTGTCCGCTCGCAAAATAAATTCCACATTCCACCGTAGAGAGAATAATATGTACACAAGTTTAATCTGTGGCGTATTTTGTGGCATGACGTCACGCCACTACCAAGCCTTTACTTGAATCATTTTTATTATACCACCTCGGTAGCGTTTAGCGGAGCGGTTTCCTTGGCACGTCTTGTCGAAGCAGAGATCGTGTTCCCCTTATTCCGGGATTCTCATCAATACGGACGTGGGTAACCCAACCGCGCCATTGATGGTGGTGCTTGGGAGATAAGCGAGTTTTACTAGGCCGGTGGGGATGCATAGTTTCCGTCTGCCCATATATAAGGGGATAAGGATCCACCCTTTTTACCTACGCCTTCTTCCTCCTTAGCTTATCCATCTCCGCGCACTCTCAAGCTCCAGCGCCCAAGTCCGCGCATCTCGCCTCGACCTTCTCCGACCATGTCTGGAGCGGGAGGCAAATGGCTGGCCTCCTCCGTGACGGAGGAGCACATCGCAAAACTGCGCAGCGCCGGATACCTTTTCGGCGACATCGCGCACCGGCTGGCCGACAAGGGGCAGCTCATCCCCACCCCCAGGCCCCATGAGAGGGTCATGTTCCTTCCCCACTTCCTCCGCGGACTGGGCTTTCCACTTCACCCCTTTGTCCGGGGTCTCGTGTTCTAATACGGCCTGGATTTCCACGATCTGGCACCAAACTTCATCCTTAACATCTCGGCGTTTATCGTCGTGTGCGAGGCCTTCCTCTGCATCCAGCCCCACTTCAGCTTGTGGCTCAAGACCTTCAGTGTCAATCCGAAGGTAGTGAAGGGCACTCAAGCGGAGTGCGGAGGCGCCATGTTGGGCAAGATGCCCAACGTCATCTGGTTCGAAGGGGCCTTCGTGGAATCCGACAAGGGGTGGCAATCGGGGTGGTTCTACATCACCAAGCCGCGCGACCCTAAGTGGGCGGCGGCCCCCGAGTTCAGATCTGGTATCCCTATGCAGCTCACCTCCTGGAAAGAGAAGGGCTTGCTATGGGGTAGTTTGGAGGAGCTGACAGGACTCCAAGCCTGTATCCAGAAGTTGGTGAAAAAGAAGCTCAGGCTTGTCAATGTGGTCCAAGTCATGCTCATCCGCCGAATTCTCCCCTGACAACAACGGGCATTTAAATTGTGGGATTTCAATCCGGCACAACACCAGGCATTGAGCGGGCTCTTCAACACGACGTACGAAGGCGCCTGGAGGGTGCTGTTTAAGGGCGCCGAAGCTCCCGCATCCGCTACTGAAGATCGCGGATTTCGCCGCGTCCGGTGACCGACGAGGTAAGTGATTCTACCCCTTACGGGACACTTGTTTTAATAGTTTGACCCTCGCTGGTTTCAATCTCCCTTTTCCTTTGACAAGATCGATGAAGAAGGCCGAGCAGATCATCTGCCCGGCTCCCACGCCAGAAAACCCAGTGGACGCCCATTTAGCGGGGCTGCTGGCTCCGGCACCGCATGTGGTGCCGGAGAAGAAGGCCAAGAAGGAGGCCACGGGTACTCGAAAGAGTTCCCGTTTTCAGGTGTCCGACAATTCCGGGGCGGACTCCTCCCCCGAAGACGAGGAGGAGAAAGAGGACTCACTCCCAGAGGAGGGAGAGAGGAAGAGGAAGGCCTCCCCAACAGGGGAGGCCGAAGGGTCCAAGAGGGGAAGAATTATTCCCCCGGACAGCTCCGCCAATGCCAACGTTGGCGATGAAGAGTGGCCCTCAAGGGCCAGGCCTCCGGCAAGATTGTAAGTATCCGGATTCCTGCATGATTTGTAATTTCTTATGTGTCACATAGTGTCCTTCTAATGCCGCACATTGCCTGCAGTCCGGCCAATGATGATCTCCCCGCTTCATCGAGCGGGTCGTTGGCTCCGTCGGATGTGGATTCCATCCCGACGGCCTCCACCCCTCACGCCGCTGAGGACGCCGAGGTGGGATCCCAGGAAGGGACCCATCAGGAGGAGGCTCCGGAGGCGCCACAAGGCAGCCTCCCGGACTTTGCGCCGGACTCCACGCCGGAACCCGCAGTGGTTCCGGAGTCCGTGAAAGCACATTTGCTCCCTGGGTGGTTTTGGTAATTAATGACAACATACTTTGTGGTTGGACTAATGCTTTTATCAAGTATGTTTCAGGAAGGTCAATCACATTGGCATGGCAAAAGGACTGGAGAGGTGGACCCCTCAAAATGCTAAGGCAAGCATTGGCAAAAGCTCAAGACTCCATTTTTGGTTTAGTGATCCAAGATCACATTGAGTCTATAGGAAAGCCAATACTATTAAAAGGGGATGAGCTTATGATAATGATCTGGTTGCTCAAAGTGCTTAGTGATACATCTCCTAAACTATCAGCAACTCTCACTTCAAATATAAACTCATAAGTAATCTCGGTCCCACCGATTTCCTAAACTCAGTCACACCGAGATGAACCACCTCAGCCATATAGCCAAACCCTAGAAATTTTGGATTTTCCGATTCGAACTCGGTCTCACGAAACTGGTGTTGCCAAGCTTCAGAATCTTCGTCATCAAATTGGTGTCACCGAGATGATGAAGTCGGTCCCACCGAGATTGGCAAACCCTAGTCTTTGGAAGAATCGGATTCACCGAGATTGTATTTTCGGTCCCACTGAAAATCCCAACGCTCACAAGATTTGAACTTTCGGTCTCACCGAGTTGTCAACTTCGGTCCGACCGAGATTGGTCAAATGTGTGTAACGGTTGGATTTTGTGTGGAGGCTATAAATACCCTCCACCCCTCTTCATTCGTGGAGAGAGCCATCGAAAGAACTACCACTCCTACCTTACATTTCTGAGAAGAAAACTACCTACCCTTGTGTTGAGATCAAGTAGCTCCACTCCCACCATATGAAACTTGATCTCTAGCCTTCCCAAGTTGCTTTCCACTCAACCCTTTCTTCCACCACAGCCAAATCAGTGAGGAGAGTTGAGTGTTGGGGAGATTATCATTTGAAGCACAAGAGCAAGGAGTTCATCATCATCAACACCATCTATTACCTTTTGGAGGGTGGTGCCTCCTAGATTGGTTAGGTGTCGCTTGGGAGCCTCCATCAAGATGTGGAGTTGAACCATGAAGTTTGTAAGGGCAAGGAGATCGCCTACTTCGTGAAGATCTACCCCGAGTAAGGCTAGTCCTCCGTGGGCGTATGCCATGATGGCATAGACAAGGTTGCTTCTTCGTGGACCCTTCGTGGGTGGAGCCCTCCGTGGACTCTCGCAGCCGTTACCCTCCGTGGGTTGAAGTCTCCATCAACGATAGCACCACCTATCGGAACTACGAGAAAAATCTCCGCGTCTCCAAATTGCGTTTGATCTTCTCCACTTCTCTTTACTACTTGTGCAATTTACTTTCCGCTGCCCATACTCTAGAATTGCATGTGTAGTATGCTACTTGACTTGTGTGATATGCAAAATCTGCCAAAACTTGTCCTTTGTCAAAAGGCATAATTTTTATCTTGTCGAGTAGTCTAATCACCCCCCCCTCTAGACACTCTCACCTTCTTCGATCCTACAATTGGTATCAGAGCTTTGGTCTCCATTGCTTTGGTTTACACACCATTGGAGGAAGATGGACGTGTCTATGTTTGGGAGTGTTAGCCATAGAGTGCCTATTCTTGATGGAGTGTCCTATAACTCGTGGAGGATTGAAATGCTTATTATCTTTAAGATGTATAACTTGCGCAAATATGTTGAAACCCCATATGTGCCTCCATTTGACCCCTTGCACCCTACCATGGATGAAGAGCTTGATTTGCTTCGTAACCTTAGAACTGTAAATCTTATCATTAGAGGTTTGCCCGATAACTTGCTTAAGCTTGTCACAAACTTTGAGTGCGCCTATGCTATGTGGAAGTTTTTGGAAGAACTTTATCCGGACTACTCTTTGAGAGGTCTTGATGAAATTCTATACAAGACTATTGAATTTGATATGATGCGCCCCAATGATCCCAACTTTGACAAATGCTTCTTTGAGCTTCGTGATCTTATGAAAAAGAAGGGTGATCCTTGTCTTATCAATGATCTAATTAGAAATGCTCTTGTATTGCATTCCGATGATTATTGTCACATTGACAAAACTAATGCAAGTCATTGTCAAATTGACCTAGGTGTTGATGATGAACTATCTATGGGTCAATATGATGATGAGCATGAGCATGATGATGATTACTCCGATTCGGACACCGAGCTAGACAAGATCATGAAGAGTCTCAATCTTATGGCAAATCTGAGAGACTACATATCCGGTGGAAAAGAGTGGATTCTTGATAGTGGATGCACCGATCACATGACCGGAGATGAAGACATGTTTCGAGAGCTTGCAAAGAACGATGGTCCACGCAAGTATGTGACTTTTGGAGACAACTCCAAGGGTAAGGTACTTGGCCTTGGTAAGGTGGCCATATCCCATGATAGCTCTATTCAAAATGTCATGCTTGTTGAATCACTTGGATACAATTTACTTTCCGTGTCTAGATTAGCTGACTTTGGATTCAATGTGCTATTCACCGAAGTAGATTGCCAAGTTTTTCGTCGTGACAATCATAACATGGTATTTACCGGTATCCGTAGAGGTGATCTATATATTGTTGATTTCACTAAGAAAGCTCAACCTAGAACTTGCTTTATTGCTAAATCCGCTAAAGGTTGGTTATGGCATAGAAGGCTTGGACATGTTGGTATGCGTAATCTAGACAAGCTAATCAAAGGTGATCATATTCTTGGTGTTAAAGATGTTCTCTTTGACAAAGATAGACTTTGTAGTGCTTGTCGAGCAGAAAACAAGTAGGTGGAAGTCATCCCGTGAAGAACATCATGACCACAAGGAGACCGCTTGAGCTTCTTCATATGGATCTCTTCGGTCCCAATGCTTACAAAAGCCTTGGTGGTAACTCCTTTGGTCTAGTTATAGTTGATGATTATTCCAGATTTACGTGGGTATTTTTCCTTGATGACAAATCACAGGTTCAGAGGATCTTCAAAACCTTTGCTAGAAAGGCCCAAACTCAATTTGAGGTGAAGATCAAGAGAGTTCGGAGTGACAATGGAACGGAGTTCAAGAACGCCCATGTGGACTCTTTTCTCGATGAGGAAGGGATTCTACATGAGTTCTCGGCTACGTACACTCCTCAACAAAATGGAGTTGTTGAGAGGAAGAACCGAACGCTCATAGAGATGGCGAGAACGATGCTTGATGAATACAAGACATCAAGCACTTTTGGGGAGAAGCCGTTGAGACAGCTTGTCATGCTATCAACAGGCTTTATCTTCACAAGCTCCTCGGCAAGACTTCATCTGAGCTCCTCACCGTAACAAACCCCAAGTGGGATACTTTCGTGTCTTTGGTTCAAAATGCTATATCCTTGATAAGCATCGTCGGTCTAAATTTGCTCCTAAAACTCATGAAGGCTTTTTCCTCGGTTATGGATCAAACTCCCACACCTACCGTGTCTACAATAATTTCACCCGAAAGGTTGAAGAAACGGTAGATGTGAAGTTTGATGAATCTAATGGCTCGCAAGTAGAGCAAATGCCTATTGATGTAGGAGACAAGGACCCATCGGAAGCCGTTCAAGATTTATCTATTGGAAAGATCCGTCCCATGGAAGTGAAGGAGAGTACCTCATCTACATATGTGGAGCCCCCTACCTCACGGCAAGATGAACCTCAAGGCAACATGGAGGCTTCCACAAGTGGAACTCACCAAGATGAGGAAGTGCGACAAGAAGATCCACCACAACCTCCTTCTCCACCGCCTCAAGACAACACCAACAACAATGAAGAAGAAGAAGAGGAAGATGAGGATGATGAGGAAGCTCAGCCACAACAACAACAAAAGCTATCCTGAGTCCGAGAAAGAGTCAAGAAGAATCATCCCGTGGAACAAATGATGAACGACATCGACTCCGGGAGAATTACTCGCTCTAAAACTCGCTTAGCTAACTTTTGTGAGCATTACTCATTTATCTCTAGTCTTGAACCTATGAAGGTAGAAGAAGCACTTGAAGACCCAGATTGGGTGAACGCTATGCACGAAGAGCTACACAACTTCGAGAGGAACAACGTATGGACTTTGGTAGAGAAGCCCAAGGATGATCAAAACGTCATTGGAACCAAATGGGTGTTTCGGAACAAGCAAGATGAAGATGGACAAGTCATCCGCAACAAGGCTCGTCTCGTAGCTCAAGGTTACACACAAGTCGAAGGTATGGACTATGGTGAGACCTATGCCCCCGTTGCTAGACTTGAGTCCATTCGCATTCTTCTTGCTTATGCCAATCACCATGATATTACTCTCTATCAAATGGACATTAAAAGTGCTTTCCTGAATGGTGAAATAGAGGAGGAAGTATTTGTGAAACAACCTCCCGGATTTGTGAATCCTAAAAAGCGTAATCATGTTTACAAGTTGCACAAAGCTCTTTATGGTCTTAAACAAGCTCCTAGAGCTTGGTACAAATGCTTGACTAGCTTTCTTCTTGAAAAAGGATTTGAGATTGGAAAAATAGACTCAACGCAATTCATGAAAAGGGTTTATGGTGAACTATTTGTGTGCCAAATACATGTTGATGATATTATCTTTGGTTCAACTAACCCTCATTTTAGCGAGAAGTTTGGAAAGCTTATGTCGGAGAAGTATGAGATGTCCATGATGAGTGAACTCAAATTCTTCCTTGGGTTGCAAATCAAGCAATCTAAGGAGGGTACCTTTGTCTCACAAACAAAGTACACTAAGGATCTCTTCAAGAAGTTCAACATGCAAGAAAGCAAAGGTATGAAAACCCCCATGCCTACTAGTGGACATAATGACTTGACAAAAGATGGAGAACCCGTTGATCAAAAGGTTTACCGATCTATGATTGGTTCTCTACTATATCTCTGTGCTTCTCGTCCTGACATAATGTTGAGTGTATGCATGTGTGCTCGATATCAAGCAACCCCTAAAGAATGTCATCTTAAAGCTGTTAAAAGAATTGTGAGATATTTGATACACACACCTAACTTTGGCATTTGGTATCCTAAGAGGGCCTCTTTCGATCTTGTTGGCTATTCCGACTCGGACTATGCCGGAGACAGGGTTGATAGAAAGTCAACTTCGGGTACGTGTCAATTCCTTGGTCGATCCCTTGTATCTTGGTCCTCCAAGAAACAAAATTCGGTATCTTTATCCACTGCCAAGCGTAATACATTGCTGCTGGATCATGTTGTGCTCGATTGCTATGGATGGCACAAACGCTTAGGATTATGGGATACATGCGAGACATGTTCCCTTGCTTTGTGACAATGAGAGTGCGATTAAGATTGGACACAATCCCGTGCAACACTCTCGCACGAAACACATTGAAGTTCGTCACCATTTTATTCGTGATCACATTGCCAAGGGTGACATCAATCTTAAGCATGTTCAATCTTGACAAACAACTTGTCGATATCTTTACAAAACCACTTGATGAGAAAGTGTTTTGTCGCTTAAGGAGTGAGTTGAACATCATTGATGCTTCAAACTTGGAGTGAAAACTCCATTGATGCATGCAAGGCATGAGCCTACTTGACTAATCCTTGATATTTCTCTTATGATGATGATCATATGTCTTGGACACATTTGCCCCCTTGTATTGCATCTAACTCCTTGCAGGTACTTGGATGATCTACATTCCACAAGATTACCACACACTCAAATCTTGAGTAATCTTTTCATTGACCAAGTATCTACCCCTTTGGGATGTTGAGTTCAAGGAACAAAATTCTACATATCCTTTTTGACACCTTATACATCTAGTATTTCACTCTTGTCATCTTGGATATTCTTGAGTATTTCCTTGCTTGCCTAACCCATGTAGGAAGATGAACTACACAAGTGGAAATGGTGCTCCAACCTCACATTCTATGAGCACCTACATCAAGTTCATCTACATGAGTAAAGCAACAACAAGCCCAAGGTATGTTTTTCACATCTTGAAGGAGCTTTGCTCAAAGTCATGAGTACAAGCAGCTTCATAAGACGTGATCACATCAAATGCTTAATCGAAAAATGGCAACCCCATTTTGAGCTTAAACGATGAGTATGACCTATGATCAAATGTTCTCATTTGACTCCTAAGTCAAAATACTCAAACATAGGTGACCTAGTCGCCGACCCCTATCTAGATGAAGTACATATGTTTTTGCAGTCTTTCTAATTGCTCTTATGTTCTCTCATTATGTTTTCTTTTTTGAAAAAAAAACTTCATCTAGTAATCTTTTTCATTTCTATTCTTCTGTCTTTGTGAATATCCTTTTGGCTCTGATTAATTCCTGGCAAATCATTTACAAATTCATTGCAAATCTTTTGAAACATTCCTTGCAAAGTGAGCTGAATTATTTCTATATTTCCTTGGAATTAAACTCGGCGTCACCGACGTAACAATTTCGGTCTGACCGAAAAAGGACCTGCCCTAAGTCCCAGACTTTCGGACCCACCGATCCATCTCACTTCGGTGTCACCGATTTTCTTTCAGGATATCATCTTCTGCAGCTCTACTCAATGATTTTCTTTGCATATTTCTTATTGCCCAGTTGTGATTCTTAAGGATCCCACTTCTTTCTTCCATCTTTCCTGACCTTCCTACTCTGCTGTCCTTTTCGGCACTTGATGTCAAAGGGGGAGAAGATTTAGGGGGAGTTAAGGGGAGAAGAGAAGATTTAGGAAGAAGAGCAATCTTATCTTAAGGGGGAGAGAATCACATCAAAGCTTTGCCGTGTTCCACATTGGATATTACATTTGGCATCATTCTTTTGATTTTGCTTTCTTTGCTTTCACAATTGATATCTTATGGAAAGCAAAATCTCTCAGAATTCATTGAAAATCTTTTAGCTTCGGAGACATGTTTGCTGATTCAAGCTTGTGCTCAATTTGAGACACTCTTTATACATGTCATCCCTGGCTTGGTACTCTTGACGTTCTTGCTGTTGGTTGAAGAAATGCTCTTGTGTTATATAACCTTGTTTTCCCAAGTTCTATTTCTTCAGGTACAATGCCAAGGAACCTCAAGGTAAGTATATGCACTTTGCAGAATGTGCATGATGGTGACTTGCTTGTGAATACCTGTTTGCAAGAAATCACTATGCACATATGTATTATCACTCACTTCTTTTCATCTGCTCTGATGCATATGGCCAAGCTGCATGTAGCACATCTTGTTTTTCTCTCTTGTGTGCTTGTGGTAGTCCAAAACCATAATTTATGAAAATCTTGCACACTTGTAGGGGGAGCCTGTGTACTACATGTTTGTCAAAGCTTTAGTGATAATTCTATCTTTCTTTCAGTAAGCTTTGATGTCTTGTTTTGTGTGTTGCCATCAATTACAAAAAAGGGGGAGATTGAAAGCACATTTGCTCCTTGGGTGGTTTTGGTAATTAATGACAACATACTTTGTGGTTGGACTAATGCTTTTATCAAGTATGTTTCAGGAAGGTCAATCACATTGGCATGGCAAAAGGATCGAGAGGTGGACCCTCAAAATGCTAAGGCAAGCATTGGCAAAAGCTCAAGACTCCATTTTGGTTTAGTGATCCAAGATCACATTGAGTCTATAGGAAAGCCAATACTATTAAAAGGGATGAGCTTATGATAATGATCTGGTTGCTCAAAGTGCTTAGTGATACATCTCCTAAACTATCGCAACTCTCACTTCAAATATACACTCATAAGTAATCTCGGTCCCACCGATTTCCTAAACTCACCACACCGAGATGAACCACCTCACCATATAGCCAAACCCTAGAAATTTCGGATTTTCCGATTCTCAACTCGGTCTCACCGAACTGGTGTTGCCAAGCTTCAGAATCCTTCGTCATCAAATCGGTGTCACCGAGATGATGAAGTCGGTCCCACCGAGATTGGCAAACCCTAGTCTTTGGAAGAATCGGATTCACCGAGATTGTATTTTCGGTCCCACCGAAAATCCCAACGTTCACAAGATTTGAACTTTCGGTCTCACCGAGTTGTCAACTTCGGTCTGACCGAGATTGGTCAAATGTGTGTAACGGTTAGATTTTGTGTGGAGGCTATAAATACCCCTCCACCCCCTCTTCATTCGTGGAGAGAGCCATCAGAAAGAACTACCACTCCTACCTTACATTTCTGAGAAGAAAACTACCTACCCTTGTGTTGAGATCAAGTAGCTCCACTCCCACCATATGAAACTTGATCTCTAGCCTTCCCAAGTTGCTTTCCACTCAACCCTTTCTTCCACCACAGCCAAATCAGTGAGGAGGGTTGAGTGTTGGGGAGATTATCATTTGAAGCACAAGAGCAGGGAGTTCATCATCATCAACACCATCTATTACCTTTTGGAGGGTGGTGCCTCCTAGATTGGTTAGGTGTCGCTTGGGAGCCTCCGTCAAGATGTGGAGTTGAACCAAGAAGTTTGTAAGGGCAAGGATATCGCCTACTTCGTGAAGATCTACCCCGAGTAAGGCTAGTCCTCCGTGGGCGTATGCCATGATGGCATAGACAAGGTTGCTTCTTCGTGGACCCTTCGTGGGTGGAGCCCTCCGTGGACTCTCGCAGCCGTTACCCTCCGTGGGTTGAAGTCTCCATCAACGATAGCACCACCTATCGGAACCACGAGAAAAATCTCCGCGTCTCCAAATTGCGTTTGATCTTCTCCACTTCTCTTTACTACTTGTGCAATTTACTTTCCGCTGCCCATACTCTAGAATTGCATGTGTAGTATGCTACTTGACTTGTGTGATATGCAAAATCTGCCAAAACTTGTCCTTTGTCAAAAGGCATAATTTTTATCTTGTCGAGTAGTCTAATCACCCCCCCCCCTCTAGACACTCTCACCTTCTTCGATCCTACAGTCCGGCAGGCGGCCCCTTCGCAAGATGGGCAAGAACGTAACGCCGGCGGCCCCCGTCCATCTGGAGGCGCCGGACAACTTGCTGGAGGCGCTCAGAGGCGCTTCCATCGAGGAAGAACACCGCACTATTATGAGTGTGGTGATTCAGAAGGTTCAGCTCGCCAAGAGCGGGCCGACTGGCCTCTGATAGCCTTCTAACAGGCTTTGAGGTAAGAAGTTAAAATTATGTAATATAATACCGCATAGACAGTAGCCCCTGATGCTCGGTTCGGTGTTCGGAAAGAAAAGTCGGACTGAGAATCTAAAAAGATATACGCAGGGTTGCTAAAAATTATGTCAATATGGGTTTGCAGGCTGCGCTGCTGACCTCTGCCGCACTGACTGCGGAGGTCGGTGCTTTGAAGTAGGATCTCGAGCGGTCCGAGCAAGAGCTCGGCCGTGCCAAGAAGCAGCTCGAGGACAAAGAAGGTGAGTAACACCACTTTGAATAGTTACCTTACAGAAAAGGATTTAGGTTGCAATAAAAATTACAAGGATAACGTGGGTACTGCAGGGGCCACGAACGAGGTGGCAACCCTGAAGGAGGCTGGGTCCGCGGCCGAACGCAATGCGGCGACGGAACGGGCAAAGCGAGAGAAGCAGGAGGCGCGGGTGGCGGAGGTGCGGCAAGAGCTCCAGGCTCTCATGGAGAAGCATGAGAGTTTGGAGCGCGACTCGAAGACTCGAGAGTCCGAGCTTGCCTCGGCTCTCGAAAGTGCCAAAGCCGCCAAGGCCGAGGCCCATAAGGCCCTTCAGGAGGTTGAGGATGTGAAGAAAATAGCGGCGGTAAGGCATTTTTCATGCAAAGCAAGCATGTTAATGTAAACTACCCGACACTTACCCGAATTCGAGCTCTCGATGCGTTGCAGATCTGCCTCGCAGTGTCCGATGCCGCCGCATTCTACCGAGCCAAGGAGGGGAGCTCAACGGAGAAGGTCTTCTGGTCTCAGTACACTGAGGCCGGCCATCCGGTGCCCCCTAGCGACCAGTTGAAGCAGCTGGTCGAACTCCACAAGGTAGCCGAGCAGGCCATGAAGGGCCTCATAGTCCGGTTGTGGCCTGGAGAGGCCATGCCTGGGAGCTACTTCGGCCTCGTGCGGCGGCTGGTGGATGCGTGCCCCTGGGTGGAGGTCATCAAGCACTCCACCTGTATTGAAGGTGCTCGTCGGGCCCTTGCCCACGCAAAGGTGCACTGGGCAGGCTGGATGCGGAGAGGATTATCACTGACGCGCCGCCAGCGGGCAAGGAGTATCGTACTCCCGAGATGTACTATAAGACTGTCCTGAAGGGTGCCCACAAGATTGCGGATGAGTGCCCCAGAGATGTAATTATTGAGTAAACTCGCTATGTGTTATCCTGTGCGCTGAAAACTTTGTTCATATGCGCTAAGCAACACTTGTTTGATTTAAAATATTACCTTCATGCGGCCGTTTATAAAATCGAGAGATGGCAAGTCGTCGGCTTCAAATTTCCCATGCCACGAGTCTTTGGGGTGTTCGGGATAAACTTGAGCACTCTTGTTCCCATTTTGGGTCCATCTAGGAGGCGCCAACACAACGAACAAGGCAACCGGACTTATAATGCTTGAACACTCTCACTTAGCCATAGAATTCTATAATTTTAAATTTCGTGAAGCCCCTAGTATTCGAAGACCGAGTTCGGGCGCTATCCACGCCTTGGCGGACATTATCCGGTTCTTCGCTCGGCGGCATAAGTCTTTAGGGACTCGAAAAGACCTCTCGAACAGCGACCAGCCTCGCCTTATCATGCCGGTCGGTTTAGCTTTCTCCTTCGAGGCGCCGCCCAGCTCAACCGGGCGCAATCGCAGTGTTTCTCCCAGTGCTACCTTAGCCGACGGAACGGAACGTAAGGTACCAAAACATGGGAGCCGCGCAAACCCAACTATTGTCCCAAGACATGATTCAGAGCCGATTCATATAATGCTATAAGTTCGGGGTGCCGCACTTGTGAAAGTGTTCGGACTTATCACACCATAATGCGGGGAACATAAGCCCCTAGTGTTTTCGACCATACCAAAATATACGGGTGCAAGATGTCATTAATGAACATATATGTAAAGTAATGCAATTATAGGCAAAAAGTGCTGCATTATTTTTTTAAGGAATTCTGCTATGATCGCGAAATGATACAAATAGTGCGGTAAGCAAGAGATTGGACTAATTAAACATGTCCCCCTCCAGGGGTGGGCTGCGGACTGGTGTGTATAATCAAATTTAATGCTCGTAATGGAGACCACCTGAGTGTTCGTCGCAGCCTTTTTCCCTCCCTGGTTGTTGCATTGCGAGTTCGGCGGGTTCACCGTTGGACAGGGCCTTTGGTGAACGGAGTCCTGTGTATAAAAAGAAGGAAAATAAAGATAAAAAGAGCGACACACTTGGGAGCCCCTGGTGTGGTCGAGCCGCACTGGTCTCATAGGTCGTGCCCTCCCCTATGCCCATGGTATCTCGAAGCGTAATGATGTACGCGAGGGCTTGTTTTGCAATTATGCGACGGTGGGGTTAGCCGCATTGCTCTGGCGATGCTCGGAACGTGCTGTGGTCTTGATTAATGTTGCTCCGGCGCGTTTGGCGTGTCCGGTCGCTTAACGGCCGGACTCAAAATTGCCTTAGAAGGCTGCTCGTATTTCGCCGCGAGAGCCATCAGATGTTCCTCCGTTCGAGGGAGCGCCCCGTATTTCCGCTGACCGTGATGACTCCACGAGGGCCCGCATCGTGAGCTTGAGGTATGCGTACGCGGCACCGCATTGAACTTTGCGAACGCGGTTCGTCCGAAAGCAGAGCGTGATAGCCGCTGCGGAACGGGACTATGTCAAGATTAACTCCTCGCCCGAAATTATCCGGGATCCAAGACCACTTCGGTGTGGTGAGCTGCATAATTGGCCTCAACACCGGTATGACGCTTTGAAGGTCGTCTTTGTAGGTTTAATCCTTGAGGGTCTATGCCCATCTTGCGCACTATATCCCGATAAAGCAGGTTCAAAGCACTGCCGCCATCCATCGAGACTCGTGAGGTGAAATCCATCGACGATTGGGTCTAAAACCAATGCGGCGAATCGCCATGGCGGATACTGGTCGGATGGTCTCTTCGATCGAAAGTGATCGGGCAAGAGGACCATGGATTGAACTTTGGGGCGACTAGCTCCATCGCGTATACGTCCCTTAGTGCACGCTTCCGCTCCCTCTTGGGTATATGGGTTGCGTATATCAAGTTTACCATCCGCACTTGTGGGGGGAAACCCTTCTGTCCTCTACTGTTTGGCGGCCGGGTCTCTTCCTCGTCGTCGTTGTGCAGCCCCTTGTCATTGTTTTCGGCAATTAACTTGCCTGCCTGCTTGAATACCCAACAATCTCTGTTGGTGTGGTTAGCTGGTTTTTCGGGGGTGCCATGTATCTGGCAAGAGCGATCGAGTATTCGGTCCAAATTGGACAGACCCGGAGTGGTTCTTTTGAATGGCTTCTTCCGCTGACCGGGTTTAGAGCCTCGGAATCCGGCGTTGACTGTCGTATCCTCATTTTTATCGCCGTTAACGCGGCGTTTGTTTTTGCTTCGACGTGACATGCCATTGTGGTCCTTAGTATCTGGACTGCCAGCATTTTTACTGAGGTTGTTGCTGCGAGCTAGCCAGCTATCCTCTCCCGCACAGAAGTGGGTCATTAATGATGTGAGGGCTGCCATGGATTTCGGCTTTTCCTGTCCTAGGTGCCGGGCTAGCCATTCGTCGCGGATGTTATGTTTAAAGGCTGCGAGGGCCTCTGCATCCGGACAATCGACGATTTGATTTTTCTTTGTTAAGAACCGTGTCCAGAATTGCCTGGCCGATTCGTCTAGCTGCTGAATTATGTGGCTTAGGTCATCGGCATCCGGTGGTCGCACATATGTTCCTTGGAAGTTGCCGAGGAATGCGGCTTCCAGGTCCTCCCAACACCCAATCGACTCTTCGAGCAAGCTGTTAAGCCAATGCCGAGCTGGTCCTTTAAGCTTGAGTGGGAGATATTTGATGGCGTGGAGATCGTCTCCGCGGGCCATATGGATATGAAGGAGATAATCTTCGATCCAAACCGCGGGGTCTGTTGTGCCATCGTAGGATTCAATGTTTACGGGTTTAAACCCTTCAGGGATTTGATGATCCATTACTTCGTCTATGAAGCATAGTGGGTGTGCGGCGCCTCTGTATTGAGCAATATCATGACGCAGCTCAAGGGAGCGTTGTCTGCTGTGTTCGGCCCGGCCGGAGTTGTTGTATCCGGCGCGACGGTATTCGTCGTGGGTCGTGGGGCGCCCTCGTGATCCATAGATAGATCTGGATTGTCTTGCTTTGTCCTCCAATATGTCCCGCAAGTCCGGCGCGTTCCCTCGTGGCTTCGTACTTTTTGAGCGATGCCGGGGTACGGTCTTGGTGGAGGGCCTAGGTGCCTCTCTGTCCCGACCACGGGGTGGTCGGTCCGACGACAGCGCTGGTGATGAAGGTATATATGCTTCCTCCTCTAGTCGGGGAGCAACTTGCGCTTGGGTAGCTCTTGGAGGGGCGCTCGAGTTCATACTCTTGATCGCGAGGACCTCGGTCCATCTGTCGGCCAGCGGTCTTGATCAGCTTGAAGTCGCTGCTGCTTTTCTTTAGGCTATTTTCGTGGCCATTAGCCTGCGTTTGAAACGGTCTTATTCGACGGGATCCTCGGGCACGATTAAATGCGTCGTCGAGGCTTGCCTCGTCTCCGGAGGGAGGTATGTAATTATCATCCTCGACCTCTTCGTCTGCCGCTCTCTCGTGAGGGCTTGTTTCTGCATCCTCCTGCGCTGAATCTTGCTGGAGGGGATTGTCTTCGGCACTTTCTGGGGTGTTATTATCTCCTGTGCCGGAATCTCCATTCTTACTGTGGCGGGATTTAGAGCGGCGCCACTGACGCCGGCGCTTGGGCTGTTTCTTTAAGGAATCTGCCTCCGCTGCTTCTTCGCCATCCCCATCTTTTGGGGTGTCCACCATGTATATGTCATATGACGAGGTGGTCTTCCAGTGCCCTGTAGGCGCTGATTCTTGCTCATCTCCGGCATCGTCGTCCATACCATCGATGTCTTCGGAGTCGTAGTCTAGCATGTTGGTTAGATCGTCGACAGTGGCTACAAAGTGGGTGGTGGGTGGGCTTTGAATTTCTTCATCGTCCGAATCCCAACCATCCTGGCCATAGTCCGGCCAGGGCTCTCCGGATAGCGAGAGATGCTTTAACAAATTTACGATGTCGCCAAAGGGTGAGTGCTGAAAGATGTTCGCAGCGGTGAACTCCATGATCGGCGCCCAATCGGATTCGATTGGCAGGGGCGCAGGAGGTTCGGAGTCCGGCAGGGAGTCCGACACCTTGGATTCACGAGCTTTATAAGGGACGAGGTCAGTGTTCGGCTCCATCGCCGTGGAAGTTGCAGCTCCCGAGGCGGTGTCCAGCCACCCATCCTCGATCTGCGCGATCGGCTCCGAATTATGGATCGGGCGGATTCGTGTCGACCTCCAAGGTACTTGTCCGTGGCGAGCTAGACCATGCCCATCGTGATCGGCGGCACGCCGGGCGCGGCTCGGATCCATCGAAGATCAAGTCTCCGCGATATCCGCCGTGAAGTTTAGGCTTCCAAATCGACTGACGGCGGGGCGAGCTTCGATCTGCTCCAGATGGCCAAGTGAATTGGCCCGCAGTGCGAAGCCGCCGAATATGAAGATCTGTCCGGGGAGAAAAATCTCACCCAGGCCGGCGTTGTTGTTGATTGAAGAAGCCATCAAGCCTATTGGGGATGACACAGAGGAACTCTCAATGAAAGCACCAATGTCGGTGTCAAAACCGGCGGATCTCGGGTAGGGGGTCCCAAACTGTGCGTCTAGGCGGATGGTAACAGAGACAAGGGACACGATGTTTTACCTGTGTTCGGGCCCTCTCAATGGAGGTAAAACCCTACTCCTGCTTGATTGATATTGATGATATGGGTAGTACAAGAGTGGATCTACCACGAGATCAAGGAGGCTAAACCCTAGAAGCTAGCCCATGGTATGATTGTTGTAATGGTTGTTCGTCCTACGGACTAAAGCCCTCTGGTTTATATAGACACTGGAGAGGGCTAGGGTTACACAGAGTCGGTTACAATGGTAGGAAATCTACATATCCGTATTGCCAAGCTTGCCTTCCACGCCAAAGAAAGTCCCATCCGGACACGGGACGAAGTCTTCAATCTTGTATCTTCATAGTCTTGGAGTCCGGCTGACGATGATAGTCCGGCTGTCCGGACACCCCCTAGTCCAGGACTCCCTCAGGTGTCGTACCCATGAAGTGTTGGAGAGCTCGTGGCCCCTCTGGATTGAATTCCCACAGGCGGAGGGGGCGACGCTTGCAGGGCAGAAGACGCCGAATCAGCATAACCTGCATCACCATGACCAGATTGATCTCCCTCTCTTGAAGGTCTTGAATCCGGCCCTGCAATAGGGGTACGTCCTTTGACGGCCCCCAGTTGAGCCCTTGGTTGACCCACGACATCAGCCGCTGTGGAGGGCCCGAGCGAAAGATGGGCGGCGGCTTCGTCACGCCCCTAGGAGCGGTAATATAGAACCACTCTGTTGCAAGGCCGAGCTCCTCTGGAAAGAGCCCTTGGGCCATGGAGCATCGGCCCTTCATTTATAACCGCCCGCCAAGACTCGCTGACGCCTCAATCATCTTGGCTCCATGTTGAAGGTCTTGAGCCATAAACCGAAGTGGGGAGTAGTGCGGAGGAAGGCTTCATGCAGACGACGATGAATGATGAGATGTGGAGGATGGACTCGGGCCGGTCATGGAATTCCAACCCATAGTAAAACATGAGCCCTCTCACAAAAGGATCCATCAGAAGTCTAAACCCGATGGAGGTGGGACACGAACACGACGCTCGCCGGGGCTCGGGAGTAGGAATGACTTGCCCTTTGGCGGTCAACCTATGCGAAATCTCGCAGGTCAGGTACTTGGCTTCTCGCAGCTTTAGCACGTCCTCTTCCGTGACGGAGGAGGGCATCCACCGTCCTCAGAGGTCGGAGCCGACATTGTTGAAGGTCCAAGCGCTCGAATCTGGGGCTCTGGTGTTGGAACTCGGGCGGGGTAGGTTCGATTGAGGATTGAAGAAAAGAAACGAGCCTTGGTCTCATTATAAAGAGGGAGAATACCAAGAGCCATCCCCGTGACCGTTTGGGACTCACCTTCGATAGAGGAGGCGTGGCAACGAGCACGGTTGGGTTACCCACGTCCGTATTGATGGGAATCCCGGAATAAGGGGAACACAATCTCTGCTTCGACAAGACGTGCCAAGGAAACCGCTTCGCTAAATGTGCTAAGGTGGTATAATAAAAACGATTCAAGTAAAGGCTTGGTGGTGGTGTGACGTCATGCCAGAAAATACGTCAGCAGACTGAACTTGTGTACATATTATTCTCTCTACGGTGGTATGTGGAATTTATTTTGCAGAGCCGGACACTATCCTGGTGTTCACAATCTTCTATGAATTATTCGGAGGAGGAACCCGCCTTGCAATGCCAAACAATATGCGCGTCGGACTCATCGTCATTAAAGCCTGGTTCAGGGGCTACTGGGGGAGTCCTGGACTAGGGGCTGTCCGGATAGCCGGACTATCATCATCGGCCGGACTCCAAGACTATGAAGATACAAGATTGAAGACTTCGTCCCGTGTCCGGATGGGACTTTCCTTGGCGTGGAAGGCAAGCTTGGCGATAAGGATATGTAGATCTCCTACCATTGTAACCGACTCTGTGTAACCCTAGCCCTCTCCGGTGTCTATATAAACCGGAGGGTTTTAGTCCGTAGGACGAACAACCATTACAACAATCATACCATAGGCTGGCTTCTATGGTTTAGCCTCCTTGATCTCGTGGTAGATCCACTCTTGTACTACCCATATCATCAATATAAATCAAGCAGGAGTAGGGTTTTACCTCCATCGAGAGGGCCCGAATCTGGGTAAAAACATCATGTCCCTTGTCTCCTGTTACCATCCGCCTAGACGCACAGTTCGGGACACCCTACCCGAGATCCGCCAGTTTTGACACCGACACTGCCGGTGCGGCGCCAGTGCTGTGAGAGCAGGGGAAATCTCCGCGGCCGATGACCCATTGATCCAATGATCGATCCAGAAGCGGCAGCTCCGTCCATCCCCGATGGTCAAGGTGGTGGACGCGCGAAAGAAGTGGCTCGTTTCCTCATCACGCGGGAGCGGAAGGTGGCTCCATGGGAGCATTCACCCTTCGGCCGAACCGAACAGAATCTCCTGGAAATGGACTAACAATGGGATCTACACAGCCAACTCTGCATACAAAGCCTTGTTCCATGGATCGACCGCCAGCCCTTTCTGGCGTCTCATCTGGCGACCGTGGGCGCCTGACAGCGCCAAGTTCTTTCTATGGCTCGCCTCGATGGATCGTTGCTGGACGGCTGAGCGCCGCGCTCGCCACGGATTGCCTCACGATCCCCTCTGCAAGCTCTGCGGCCAAGAGCTCGAGTCCCTGGGCCACCTGCTTTGCCGGTGCGTCTTCTCCCGGATTACTTGGCACGAAATCCTCTCATGATGCCGTCTGCCCATCCCTACGCCGTGCTCCACCGACGCCTTCTTCGACTGGTGGTGCAAGACCAACAACACTGCCCCAGCTTCGTTTCGTAAGGGGATTAACTCGCTCATCGCGCTCACTGCCTGGTCCATTTGGAAGCACCGCAACGCTGCCGTCTTCGACAATGCTCGGCCATGTAATGATGATCTTGCTCGCACAATCAAAGATGAGGCCCGCCTGTGGGCACGTGCTGGAGCAACTACGTTAGCATCCATCATTCCTGTAACCTAAGATCTATTGTAGCGAGGCTGAGCACCCTCCCCTCTGCTCATGTTGCACTCTTCGGGTCGCCTTTGGCGCACGATCCCTAGAGTTGCACCCTGTACTACCCCTCACCCCCCCCCCCCTTCAATGAAATGATACGCAACAATGCGTATTCACGAAAAAAAAAATGGTGTAACTGAGGAAGATGAGGAAATTGTCATTAGCAGAAAATTAAGTCCCGTTATCCTCGAGGATGGCAATATTGTTTTTGCGGAACCTTCGAGAAGCGGAGGCATGGAATGTTTTTGAGTTTTCGTCACCGTCGACAATGGCTTTGACTTTTCTCCTTTGCTTCTAGAAGAGATTTTAATATGAATTACATACAAATGTTCCGATGTATATAGACATATTTTAGAGTGCTGATTTTTTTTTTTTGCTTGCCTTTTTTGTAGTTTATATTGTAATCTCTAAAAAGATTTATATTTAGAAACGGATGAAGTAACAAGAAGGGAGTAGATGTATATAAACAAGTTGGTTTTGCAATTGAATAATAATAAGAGATCACCCAGAATCACACGGCAAGCGATGAGCAGCCAGCCAGCGCCCTGGAGCGTCTCGAGGCGGTCGCCTTCAAAAGCTTTTGCGTCGATATTTCCCTGGCAGAACAGAATTGTCTCCCGTTGCCATCACATCACAGATTCCAGTTGCTACTAGCGCACCGTACGTGCCCAGCCACGCGAGGCTGGACCGGACAATCAACGAAACTCCGTAACCTTCTCCCCAATGGTTCGAAAGTGCTCCGACTCATCATCACGCTAACCTGTGATTGCCCGTGTGGGGAACGGAGGGACAGAGATCAGTACACGGCATGCTGGTCCGCCCGGAGACGATCCAAGTCGCCACACGCATGATGATGGCCCTGCCCGGTCTCCGCTCTCTCAGACTTCTCACGAATTTACGACGACGACGATTTTCGCGGAAACTACTTCACCGTGTCGCACGAGTCATACTTGTCACTGAGGCTAGAACGCATTCATTCACTCAGTTGCTGGCACGGCAGGGAGCAGCGATGACATTTCATCTCAGAGGTCGGTCCACGCCGACGCGAACCGGAGACGGAGAAGGCACAAGCCTGCACGCACGTACTGGCGTCCATGGAAGGGTCATTTTTATCTCGTGGCGATGCACGTCACGGCCCACGGTCGGCAACGGCGACGGCAATGTCGTCAGCTGCGTTTTTCCGCCGGTGCTGGTCGACTCGCCCATGGACGGATGGGCGGCGGCAGCGACTTGTCAAGCGCGTGCGTGCCCGCCGCCCATTCACCTCCGCTTCTTTCCCTCCGAGAAAGGTCTCGCGCATTTCTTCACGTCATTTTCAGCTGAAATCCGAGCAATCCATCCATCCAATCCACGGAGAAACTTTGCCGCACAACGAAATCAACCAGAATACATAAAAGTAGCATACATGCTCTTGTCCAAGTGGCATTAAGATTAGCATCATCTACTAGTATTTTTGCAGTGGATTAACACAAGCGCGCTTGATTTGGCTGCACGCACACAGGGAGGGTTTTGGGGAGGCAGGCAGGGCATGTGGCTGGCCCTGCAATCCGGGGGGTCGCTAGATGCATACAATAATAAGTATCTGACGAAGTGTGTCATTAAGGTTAACGGCTCCACTGCCTCCTCCCTGCTCCCCGCTAGCTTTCTTTCATTAAGAAAAAAAAAGAGAGAAAGAATCAATGCAGCGGCATGTGAATAAAGAAGGCGCAAAGCGGCTTTGGTGGATGATAGTATCATGATTGAGTGGCGGCAGAATCTTTTCAAAAACCCACACTTTCTGCCTCTTTCCAGTTTTATAGTTCCCCCTCTCCTCTCTTCGATGCATGTTGGGAACAACAAACGGAGCGCCCATTGATCCCACGCAAATTCATCAGCTTGAACGAACAAACCAAGCTGCCCCGCTATTTCTTTTTCATTTTTTTGTGCTTGGATAAAGCTGTTCGTATGTGCTGTTTTTAGTAGCAGTAGTTGAATTCGTAGGGCAGCATTATTGGCGGTGGCAGGGGGTGAAGGCCTGGAAGCGAGCAATAATAAGTAATGAAAAGAATGGAAGGTGGCAAAACCGATGGTGCAACCGATCCAACCTAAGCATCATCAGCACACCCAACGACCCAAACAAAGAACAAGAATTGACGTACACAACAGTTGGCAGCTATCACAGGCTCGTTCGTTTGTTTAATCACACACCCTACACGAACACAAGGGAACCACACCGTTCAGTGAAAGATGAGGTGAGGTGAGGGCAGCTCAACTGCCAAACGCTGCGCCGCACAGGTGTTGGGTTAATGCAAATGTAAGCACAGTGTAGTAGCACTAGCCAAAGTCAAGGGAGGGAATGCGTGACTCCTGCATCAGGCCATATGACCGGGAAAGCGCGAGTGCATTCCGTGATACTACATATACGGAGGAGCGCTTCTGAATTTGTCATGTCCCGCAAAAGGTGAATTAACTTAGGGATGCCATTCTTAGTTAATTATTACCACTTGGATGCTTGCTCAGCAAGCATTTACCTTATTTGGAAATCAATCTCCCTCTCTCTCTCTCTCTTCCTTAAGCATTGCTACCAGGCAGCAACATTTTTCTTTTCTTCACCCAATACTACGTATACTCCCAAAACGCATTCCTTTGCTTTCGTCTCTATTCTTGGGTCATCCTCTCCTTTGGAGTTTGGAGTAATGTGGTAGTATTAATGAGTGCTGCTACTCTCCTCCCTGCACACAAAGTTCATTATCGATAATGGCATTACCACGCGTTTCTGGAAGCGCGTTTCTGGAAGGATACCTGGCTTGGAGAGACGCCGCTGGTGCTTCAGTATCCTTCCCTGTATAGTATTGTTCAACGACGTGATGCTTATGTTGCAACGATACTTCAGTCCATCCCCCTTAATATTCAGTTTAGGAGAACACTCACTGGCAACCGTTGGGAATCGTGGTTTCATTTAGTGAGTAGACTGATGGAGGTTCAACTATCTCAACAACCCGATCAGTTGCGCTGGAAGCTCACTAGGTCTGGAGAGTTCACAGTTAAATCGATGTATCTCGATGTTATCAACTCTAGCGCCATTCCTAATTCCGAATATGTGTGGAAAGTCAAAGTTCATTTGAAATTTAAAGTGTTTGTGTGGTTTGTACATAAACAAGTCATATTAACAAAGGATAATTTGGTAAAGCGCAATTGGACAGGATCCTAGTCACTAGGTGTAGTTTTTGTGATCGGGATGAATCTATCAAACACCTTTTTCTCGATTGCCCGTTGGCCAAATTTTGTGACAGACGGTGCACATTGCCTTTAACATTACTCCTCCGAACTCTGTCAACACGTTATTTGGAATGTGGCTGATTGGGGTAGAGTTCGAAACAGCTAGACACATTCGCGTAGGAGTATGTGCTTTATTGTGGACAATTTAGAACTGTAGAAATTATTCGGTTTTTAACAGAACAATAAATATTCATTTTTTGCAGGTTATCTTCCGAGCCACTGCGCTGATCCGTATGTGGTCGTTACTCACTCCGACGAAGGCGAGGGAGCGTTTGGTTACTGGATCTATCCGGTGGGAGATGGTAACACGAGATATCTTCAACCGGTTTGGATGGCTGTCCTGTAATAGGATAGGCAATTAGTTTTCCTGTCTTTGTGATGCCAGCCGGTTGTGGCCTTTTGGCTTATGTGTTTTGGGCATTGTGGCTCTTTGTGAGCTTGCCTTTTCTTTGGTTTCAGACTTTAAGACCGTGTTGAACTTATTTGCTTATTTATAAAGGAGGCCATATGCATCGTCCTGATGCAGAGGCCGGGGGTCCCCTTTTCAAAAAAAAAAAAAAGGTCTTAGCCGTCATCAACTGCAAAAAAATTAATCTAGTAGTGGCCTATATTTATTCATATCGGCTTAGCTATATGGGTGCCGCCTAAACCTGTGAAGCACGGACAAAGCGTGACCCAAAGAGAAACGCGACGTGGAGCTAGCACTATACTAACACATGCGGGGCTAGGGCATCAGGACCACCACAAACACAGTGCAAGTGTCGCAACTCAAATCAAATCAAGTGGGGTGAAATGTCCGTCCGTCCGTCCGTCCAAGTAGGGAACACGTGCCTGCCCAAACCCGAATTCAGAAGGACCGGGGTGCACCGCGCCGGGTGCCCCATGCATTTCGCTCAGACCAAAACCTGAGGTCACAGAGCAGGAGGCTTAATCAATCAATTAATCAATCCGGCACTTCGCTTTCAATCCCTGTTAATCAAGTGCGAGGGAGGGAGAGAGGGAGGGAATTGAAGGCCGCTTTGCGAATAACGCATCTGCCGCTGCTAATTAAGCCGGATCGATTAATTAATCTGGGGTTTAGGAAGAGCGGCCACCATACCACCACAGACACAGAGGGAAGAGGAGGAAGGCGACTTGGTTTGGTTGGGTCCGGGTGGACGACTGACCGACTTGGGACGATAAGAACGAGACACGCGCACTCGGACCCCTCCCATTCCCATTCCCGTTCCGTTCTACTAAACCCCTCCTTCGTCTACTTCTAGACTCCCAGCGCCCGCGTCCGTCCATATATCGCTTCTTCCGCCGCTCCGCTTCCCTTCCACGCGCACCAACCGCCTCCTGCTCTTCGATTCCCCCGAGGCCCCAGCAGCAGCCCAGCCCAGTCCCTTCTTCTGCTTCTTGTTCTTGTTTTTGGTGCGGTGCGGTGCGCGGGCATGGCCATAGACCACGAGTCGCCCTTCAAGGAGCTCGCACGCCTCAAGAACAGGAGGATCATGGTAATTGATTAACCCACCCTCCTCCCCTTTCCCCCTACCTCATATCGCCATTCCTCTCCTGCTTGATTGGTAGTAGTAGTACAGGTTTCTTGGCTTGTTTGTACGTTTCTTTTTCGTTTCGTCCGTGCTCCTATAGTATCCGGGGCGGAGGAATGAGGGGAACTGGTTGCGTGCGTTACTGTGGTATCGGGCGCGCGGATTGCTGTTGGATCAGTTCGTGTCAATCCTGTGGGGAATGGCGGTCAAAGCATTGATTCTCTTCCCCTGTCTTCTGCGTTACCCCTTCTTCTCCCCCGCTCCCTGATTAATGGTGGGTGGCGTTTCTGTTTTGGTTCCGCGCCGTCTCTCTGCTCCGGCATTTGGATGCCTTTATGTTTTATTTTGTTTCTTCTCTTTGGTTGATTGATTGATAACTCGCACTAGGTTTCTGGCAATCTTGTCAGCGTTCAGACGAGATCGAATTTCTTGATTGTCAGGATGCCAATGTTTCCATGGCTGGACGTTTCTTGTTGAACTGACCGATCTTTCTTGCGGTTGTCGTGCGCAGGGAGGCGGCGCCCCGGAGCTGGACGAAGAGGAGGCTGAGCAGCAGGTGGCCGCGGCGGCGGCGGCGGCGGGGGAGGAGGAGCAGTGGCCGCAGTGGCTGCGCCCGCTGCTGTCCGCGCGTTTCTTCGCGCAATGCAAGACGCACACCGAGTCGCACCGGAGCGGCGAGTGCAACATGTTCTGCCTCGACTGCGCCGCCGGGGCCGCCGCCGGCGCGGCGGCGCTGTGCTCGCTGTGCCTCGCGCACGCGCACCGCGGCCACCACACCATCCAGATCCGCCGCTCCTCCTACCACGACGTCATCCGGGTGTCGGACATCCAGCGCTTCATGGACATCGCCGGCGTGCAAACCTACGTCATCAACAGCGCGCGCGTCGTCTTCCTCAACGAGCGCCCCCAGCAGAAGCAGCCCGGCAAGGCCGGCGGCGGCGCCGGCAGCGCCAACCTCTGCGAGGTCTGCAGCCGCAGCCTCCTCGACAACTTCCGCTTCTGCTCCCTCGGCTGCAAGGTCGCCGGCTGCTCCTCCGCCGGGGGCGGCAACGACAAGGCGAGGATGACGCGGGCCAGCAGGCCCGGCCGCGCCAAGGGCTCCTCGGACTCCGAGGCGGCCTCCTCCTCCTCTCCTCTGCGCAATGCCGCCAGGCAGAGCTTCACGCCGTCCACGCCGCCGCCGCCGCCGCCCCCAGCGGCCAAGCGGCGCAAGGGCATCCCGCACCGGGCGCCGTTCGGCAACCTCATCATCGACTACTAGGCGCGCACCACCCCGCCATTGACAAAGCTGCGACCCACACGCCCAGTTGCAGAGTGAATGGAGTGAGAAAGCGGCCACCACTTCGGTGCCCGCCATTGCCTTCGGGTTGTGCTTCTCGATGTGGATTCCACCATTAGCTTTTCAGGGAGAAAGCAGGCAGGCAAGAAAGGGAGGTGGATGGATGGAAGCACAGCTGAAAAAGCACCAGCCTTTTCTTACTGCTTATAATCATCATCATCATCATCATCATCATCATCATCACTAGGACAGAAACCAAAAATTACCACACCACAGAGAGATTACTGTATATGATTATGGCCCTGCTCTACTATTTCTACCACACTAGACTTGAGTTTTGTGATAAATGTTTTTAGGTAATACTACCAGGCAATGCGGCAGTGGTCAGCTAGCTAGAGTAATAAGCAATTGCCACTTGTTAATCAGGTTTTGTGATAGCTTGTGCTTTCTTCATCTGTAAATATGGAGTGCTGGGAGAGCGAGGATGGATGACTGCTTGTTAAGGAATATGGTGTTGCTCAGCCTTCAATCTTCTTTCCATATGGGTCAACGTCTGATTCTGGATTGATTATCATCATTAGTATTATTCATCCCTCTTGCTGATCCTTCCTTAACTGCGAGGCATCTGCAAACTTGCTTGACGTTGATGTTGCCTTGGCAATTAGCTGACGCTGTCACGTTAATGCCGCCCCCAACAAGCAAAGCCGCACAGCTTGCGTTGATGCAGGGGCAGCACGAATGTGACGGCCTGATTAATTATCTTCTTCTTGTTCTTGCTCCTGTGGCTGCGGTTGCGGCATTAAACTAAGCTGAATTTGAACGCTTCTGATATGATGGCGATCCGCCGGTCGACCATATATTATTGCTGAAGCCGACGCGGAACGAGAATTGTTGGCGCCCAAGAGGGGAGATGCCGCATTTTCTGCAGTTGGAACCGAGTGATCACGGAAGCATCTTGCTATCTCCCTAGTGCTGCAACTTTGCATCGGCTGCTGAATTTTTTGCCGTGCCCTTTGCATCGACCTTTGCTGCTCCAGGAATCGTCCGTCTTTGGTCTCGCTGTCTTCAGAGAATACGGACACATTGTGGTAATGTGCGTTGTAAATTGCAATGTGTTTGTGTGAATTGGAGCGAACATTGGGAGGCAGCAGTCCTTTGGTTTTTTTATATATGAAAACAGCAACGAAAGCCCTCTTTCAGTGGGGGTGGATGTCGACGTTGATTGATCAAGACGTGGATTGGGCAGAAAGATGCTCTGCATTTTGGGATTTGGTTGGTTCGTGCCGACCTTTGCCGAGTCAAAACCAGGAACGGTGCAAAATCGAGGGGGAAATACTTATGATGCACCGGGCATGGGGCGTCGTCAAACGTGACATGATTTTGGGTCTGGAATTTTCTGCGCTTGCTCCTCCTAGTCTTGTCTTGTGAACTCTGAATACCATGAAATTGCCGTAATGCTCCTCCTGGGAGGGAGGTATGTCCTGTGAACCATAAGTGCCATGAAAGTAGGATTGTAAAAACACGAGAGTAAAAGAAAATGCTTGATTTAGTAAGAGAAAAGGCTTGATTCAGATGTTACAGTTGCATTGAAAGGAACTTGGCGCGGATTTTATATTAGAACTGAAGATACACAGGCTTTGGATGTCAGCCTCTCGCGCCAATGCCGGTGGAGACACAAAAACAAGTCCCTCGCATAAAGCTGGTTTCGTTTCTATATGACCACAGCCATATGCCGTATTCTTCTGCACCTTAAAGCGTAGGAGTTTACAAACAATGTACTTGTTTATTTTTCTCAGAAAGACCTTCGAACATTTGCCCTCAATTTCGAAAATCTCAATTCTTTTTGGTTAGCATGGTAAAGTGAACTCCCGCAAAAAAAAAAACGCATGGTGAAGTTAAGGAAGCATTTGCTGCCGTTGGATGTGCGCGTAGCAACCTAGGCGTGCGGGTGAATGTCCTAGTCAGCACGCCCCAGGCCGTACGCCGGGTCCACACGCGTGCGGGTGGGCCGTCACGTCGACGTGTTACGGCCTCATTTGCTGGAGGCGGCGCGTGTCGCGCGGGCGTACGCGCAACGCAGCAGAAGGCGGCTTCGCTGCGAGCGGGGCTTTGCGCTAGCCGCCGGCCGCCGCCTTTGCTTAACTCTCCTTTGTTCCTAATGTTATGAGAGGCTCTCGTACGATCGGCATCGGACGGCAGCTGTAGCGTGGATTCATTGCAGCGGGCGACGTCATCCCGTGCGTCGTGGGAAATTTGTGTGAGATCTCACATTAGCTGAGATCATCCTTTAAAAAAAAATACATGTTCAAATATTCTTAAATTTTTTGTAGACATGCATCCATGTTAGATGTACAACCTCGAAAAAATTCAGTCAGCTCCTAATTCAACTTACATTAATAGAAACAAAATAGACAAAATCGGTTGTGAGTAGTGTCAAAGTACTTTTCACTCAAAGTTGCAATGATTCACATTCAAATTTGTCTTTTTTGAATATCTAAATATACATCAAGTTTTGAGCTCATTTTTTCGGAGTTCTAGACATACCTCACATGAATGTTATGTTGTCAAATAATTTCATTTTTTAATGTCTAAATATGAATTTTTCGGGTTGATCTCACGATTTCATCTAAGTGTGAGATCTCATTCAAGTCTTGTCCGTGCGTCGGGGTTCATGTGACCGAAGGGTTGACACGGCTGTTTGGTCGGCAGGAGGAAAATACGGTGGCCGCTAGGAGTCAGCCCACTGATTTTGAGGAAAATCTATTGGTTGGCCTGCAATCGAATCTGCCACGTGTACATTAATCACACCATCCAATATTTGTTAATCCGTCGTCTCCGCGGCGCCTGAAGCCTCCCAGGGCATCTCCAAAGCGAACCCTCAAACCGCCCGCAACCATCCGGACTGCGCGGTTTGGGCGTCTTGTGTCATCCAACGCGGGATTGTATCAATCCGACGAGCAGTCCATGCTTACTTTCTTCGGCAAACCCGAGATAAAGTGGGGGTGGGGTGGGGGTGGGGGGCTTTGCGAGAGTCCCCACAACACCCATATAGGACTCCAATACCCCCGGCCCACCCAAAACCCCTCCTGAACCTCGCGCCTCCATCCTCACATTTTCTCTCCTTCAGTTTTTCTCTCTTGCCTTTGCCGCCACTCCACCACCCCGGCCGCCACGCCACACCCCTACCGAAACTCGACGAGTCCTTCACCTCCAACAGTACACTCAGGTTCTAGGCCGCTTCTCCTCTGCCGCCGTTCTGTAGGAACAAAGTATGTCTACCAGAGGGAGGGGGGAATGGGAGTTTAAATTTTCTTTCGGAAACTTCAAAACTCTCGAAACCTAGCAGCGAGTGAATGATAATAGATCTCAGCGAGTGAATGAAAACTACCGAACAAGAACTAAATGCATACGTTGATGATAATCACATGGTTGAATCAAAACATGCAATGCAAAGTGAACAAAAATAAGAGAAGGAATAACCAGTGATGCTCGATGGCGATAAGGAATTTGATAGACCAGTTCGCCCTTCTACACAAGGACTACGTCTGGTTGGAGGGTGATGCGGAGCATCCTACGGACATCACCATGTCAAGAGTCCGTTCGGCAAGTGACATGTGCGGCATTTACTTCACTTACACAAAGGTGAATCATCTCCTTTACCTGTGTTCACTTGACCCTTTCGAGGATGGTATACTACTTGACACTCCTCTCGTGTGCATACATAGGTATTGTCGGAACACCATGGACGAGGAGGAGGAGTGCGAGCGCAAGTGTACAACTACACCATCCGCGAGAGAAGCATGGAAGAGGAGGAAGAAGAGAATCTGCCCAGTCCAGAAATACCGGTAAAACCGCCCAACTACCGGTCGACCGGTACAACTGCCCAACTACCGATCAACCTTCTGTAATCAAGCGGCACAAGACCGGTACAGCCCCGATTTTTTCCCCAGCTGCGACTAGACCGGTACTACCGGTCCATACCTCCGCGAACACCTCCAGAAACCGGTACCTGAGCTCCTAGCGGTACAACCGCTGATATGTATGGTACAACCGGCCTGCCTGCGAGCAGTAAAAGGGCCATCGACCCGTGTAACCCCCAACTTACCCCTTGGACTATAAGTACTCGTCCCCTAGCTCCGAATGAGGGTTAGCAAAGTGATAGCTCATTTGTATGTGAGCTTTGATCCTACCTCTACTCTTGAGAGAGAGAGAGAGACTACCACTCCCATGGAGTTCAAGGCCTCCATGTGAGAAGATCCTGCAGGATATCATCAAGGCCCCTCACGGGAAGATTCGTCTAGGATATCATCAAGACCTCCTCTTGGAGATGAACTTTACCTTATATCTTTCCTTTGTTGTTCATGTACCCATGTGAATCTTGTGTGTTTGATTGTCTAGTGGATGTGTGATTGGACTTGTTCTTGAGTGTTTCCCCTTGTGATTTCTCTCCGTTCTTCCCCGTGTTCATCGTGTTCTTCGAGGGAATCCACTCCAATCGTGAAAGATCAGCCTACACCGGGTTAGCCCCGTATCATATGGTATCATGAGCCACCTTGATCACAAATTTGGAGTCTCCCCCTCCCTTTCTAGCCTTCTCTTGCTTGATTTCGTCCTAATTTCGAAAATCCCCACCAAAAATAAGCCCAATTCTTTTGTGATTTGTTGATTTGGTGATGTTTTGTTGATTTTGATCCATGGATTTGCTTGGTTTCAAGTGGATCTAACATCTCCTCAAATTTCCCCACCTTCTATCCACGAAATCTCTTCAATTTTGTCCCCAAAATCATCCATTTCCGCCCCACATACATCCCGATTAAGATCTGAGAAAATTTTCCCGACAAAAGCGGTACAACCGGCCCCCAAGGCAATACAACCGCTCCCCCATCCCCTGATACTTTGCCAGCCCAAAACTGGAATCCTGGGTCGCTCCAGGGGCGGTATAACCGCCCACTCAAGCGGTACAACCGCCCCACCCAGTTTCAGCCTCTGCTGATTGACAGTTTTGACCATAACTAATTCATCCGGAGTCCGTTTTTGACGTTCTTTAGCTCGTTGGATAGCTATTGAGACCCCCCATCCATATAGATAGGTTCCAACACCAATAGACACCATAAATGTTTTGGAACTTTGGCATCTTTGCCTAGGGCTTTCACCATATCATCCAGATTACCACCACCAACTTCCGCAACCTAACCCATTTTGTTCTCCACAGCATTAGTGGTTGCTTGAGTAGTGATTCGAGTCTCCTAAGGTGTTTCAGATACTTAGGCACGGTTGCTTCTTCATCAACCACCACCATAACTTCCTCATAGGCTTGACCACCATACATTCCGCCACCTCAACCTAACCCAATTTTGTTTGAGCTTGTCCGAGTTGTGGTTTGTGTCTCCTAAGGTGTTTCGGCTACTTAGGGACGGTGACTTCAACTCCAACACCGTGTATAGTCCACCACCTAAACCTCCACTTCTGCATTGCGTACTCCAAAACCCATCATTACATTTCCGCAATCCGTTTGAGCTTCCGCAAAAATCACCACCGCTTTCCGCTACCACCATTTGACATTTGTCTTTGCAGATTTTGAGTTTGCGGTTTTTCCGTTTCCTAAGTTGTTTCGGCTAATTAGGAACGGGTTGACATCGACAACACCGCCTCTCATCATCGCCACGAATGGTAACCTCGACGACATCATTGTATATTCCCCTTGCCATTGCATTGATAACCTCTAGCCCATTTTGCGTCACTTGCCTATCGAGACTAGCCATTTGAGTATTGCCGGCAACGTTAATTGTGCACATTAGTGATCTATACCTCCCATTGCATACATACCATGTCATATTGGTATTATCATATCATCTCTTGTGTCACAAGATTGTTCCGGCATATACACAATTGCTATCTTGGTTTGTGCATTGTGCAAAAGTGGACATACAAAAAAAAGAATAAGCTTTTAAGCAAAAGAGAAAGAACAAAGAGCTTGTAAGCAATAGCCATAGCATCACAATATATCATATGGTATCATACTTGATCATTTTGGATCATTGTGTGACAAACACCGGGAACCATACATACATAGCATACTTGGGATAGAAACTTTATCCATTTTGCATCTTATAGGTTGTGCACAAGTGTCGTATCCTCCTATTGCAATCGTGCTAGATTCTCTCTTGAGTTGTGCAACATGAGCGTTTTCCGTGGATTCCGCATTTTGTGCTCATTCCTTGGTTGCACGCCCCCATTTATCTATCCGTGTGCCATTCATTGCTATTGCTCTACTTGTTCCACTTGTGAATTTGTGAATCTCTTTCAACATTATTGACTCTTGCTAACATTTTGCATCAAATTTTTGTGCCACTATCCTCACCGAGCTCCACCATAAGCTTTACTTGACAGGTGTGAGTGAACTAGTCCGGTACCAATTCCACTATTCTTTCATTTCACATTGAGTGAAACGGGATACATCCTCAACTTTGGGAAAAGGTAACTTGGTATTGTTTATCTCATTTCCTACTCACCTTTGCTCGAGTCTTCTGATGGATAGGCAAAGCACACCTCCTTCGGTCTACACCAACAATGGCAAGTTCGATGCCACGAACAATTTGAACGCCAAGATGGATGATCGAATGGAGGAGATCAAAGCCCTCATCATGGCCTACAAGCAATCTTCCTCATCTTTGAGAAGACGCTCAAGTGCACATCCTTCAAAGCTACCATCTTCAGCAAGATCACATCGGCATCGACACAATCACCGACAAGAACGTGAAGGTCAAGAGCTCAACACCAAAAACCACTCGACGACTTCACACTACAAAAAAATACACTTCCGTGATGATACGTGTTTGTCAAGTAGGTCACGTTTTCTGTCATGCATGTACATCCATGACAAATTTATGACAGAATCAAGATAGTCATACCTGTGTTGTCGTAGAAGTGTTCCATGACATTACCAAAATTATCATCATGGAAGTGTCCACTTCCATGACGATAAATCGCGCGTCATAGAAGTGCTTTCGTCAAGGGTGACCGGCACGTGGCATCCACCGTAACGGGACGCCGTTAACCGCCGTTAACCTATCGGGTCCATTTTTTGGATCCGAAAACCCGCTAACAGCCACGACCAATGCCAATTTTCCACGTGTAAAATTCTCATTGGCTGACGGATCCACGCGTCAACTCCTCGTTGTCTAGGATCAAAAGTATGTCTAGAGGGGGGGGGGGTGATTAGACTACTTGACCAAATAAAAACTTATCCTTTACCCAATTTTAGTCTTTGGCAGATTTTAGCTAACTTAGCACAAGTCAAGCAATCTTAACACAATTCAAGCAAGCATGCAAAGAGTATATGAGCAGCGGAAAGTAAAGCATGCAACTTGCAAGAATGTAAAGGGAAGGGTTTGGAGAATTCAAACGCAATTGGAGACACGGATGTTTTTGTCGTGGTTCCGATAGGTGGTGCTATCGTACATCCACGTTGATGGAGACTTCATCCCACGAAGGGTAACGGTTGCGCGAGTCCACGGAGGGCTCCACCCACGAAGGGTCCACGAAGAAGCAACCTTGTCTATCCCACCATGGTCGTCGCCCACGAAGGACTTGCCTCACTAGCGGTAGATCTTCACAAAGTAGGCGATCTCCTTGCCCTTAAAAACTCCTTGGTTCAACTCCACAATCTTGTCGGAGGCTCCCAAGTGACACCTAGCCAATTTAGGAGACACCACTCTCCAAGAAGTAACAGATGGTGTGTTGATGATGAACTCCTTGCTCTTGTGCTTCAACTGATAGTCTTCCCAACACTCAACTCTCTCTCACAGGATTTGGATTTGGTGGAAAGAAGATTTGAGTGGAAAGCAACTTGGGGAAGGCTAGAGATCAAGATTCATATGGTAGGAATGGAATATCTTGGCCTCAACACAAGTGTAGGTGGTTCTCTCTCAGAAAATGTATGCTGGAAGTGTAGGTTCATTCTGATGGCTCTCTCCACGAATTAAGAGGAGGTGGAGGGGTATATATAGCCTCCACACAAAATCTAACCGTTACACACAACTTGCCAAACTCGGTGGGACCGAATTGAGAAACTCGGTCGGACCGATTTAGCAAATCTAGTGACCGTTAGGATTTTCGGTGGGACCGACATGCAACTCGGTAGGACCGATATGGTTAGGGTTAGGGCATAACATAATCTCGGTGAGACCGATTACACAAACTCGATGGGACCAATTTTGGTAATAAGCTAACCAGAGAGTTGGTCAGGTAAACTCGGTGGGACCGGTTCACTCATTTCGGTGAGATCGAAATGTTACGAAAAGGAAACAGAGAGTTTACATTGCAATCTCGGTGGGACCGATCGCTCATCTCGATGGTACCGAAACGCATGAAGGGAAACAAAGAGATTACAATCCCATCTCGGTGAGACCAAGATCCCTATCGGTGAAACCGATTTGCCTAGGGTTTGTGGTAGTGGTTATGACATCTGAACTCGGTGGCGCCGGATAGAAAGAATCGGTAAGGCCGAGTTTGACAGTTGGTTTAGGTCATATGTGGATGTGAGAAAGTAGTTGAGGGCTTTGGAGCATATCACTAAGCACTTTGATCAAGTAAGCCATTAAGCAACACCTCATCCCTCCTTGATAGTATTGGCTTTTCCTATAGACTCAATGTAATCTTGGATCACTAAAATATAAAATGTAGAGTCTTGAGCTTTGAGCTTGAGCCAATCCTTTTGTCCTTAGCATTTTGAGGGATCCACTTTTCTCATCCATACCATGCCAATCATTGAGTTTTCCTGAAATATTTATCTTGAAATAGCATTAGCTCAATGAGTTATATGTTGTTAGGAATTACCAAAACCACCTAGGGATAGTTGCACTTTCAATCTCCCCCTTTTTGGTAATTGATGACAACATATAGATCATAGCTTCGACAAATGATAATAAGAGTGAAAAACATTGTCGCTTTGAGAAGTATGTGATAAGCAAGAGCTCCCCGTAAATTTGTGCATAGTTTAAGATTTGCTTTGGACTGCAAATGCACAAAGAGTTAGGCTCATGGGTTACTCTTCCATGTCACATACATCTTGGTGGAGCGCTCAAAATGATAATAGTTAAATACATGCACTCATCACCAAGCAAAGTGAATGATCATATAGGGATAAAAGGATAATGCCATCCAACAAGCATGAAGGTAGCATATGATCAAACACATGATCATCCAAGTTTCTCACAAATGCATAAAGTATCTCAAACAAGAAAATAAAGTTCAACCACCAAAAGAAGAGAGAATAAAAAGCATAGCACTAAATCGTCTCTCGGGCTTGATCTTCAGGTGGTGGTGTAGAGATGGCTCCTTGAACGAAGACTTTAGTAGATGTGGATGGAGCTGAAGGAGTAGGTGCTGGAGCTGTGTAACGCCCTCAATGCGGCTATATCTCCCACGTGTCGAAGCACGACTTAGAGGCATAACCGCATTGAAAGCAATGTCGCAAGTGAGGTAATCTTCACACAACCCATTTAATACATAAGGGAAAGAGATACATAGTTGGCTTACAATCGCCACTTCACACAAATACATGAATAAAGCATTACATCATCCAGATACAATCAAGGTCCGACTACGGAACCAAAATAAAAAAAAGAACCCCAAATGCGACGAAGGTCCCCGATCGACCCCAACTGGGCTCCACTACTGATCAACTAGAACGAAACAACACAAAGGGCAAGATCTTCATCGAGCTCCTCCTTGAGCTTGATTGCGCCACCGCCGGTAACATAGGCACCGCAAACTGGTTTTGAAGTATCCGTGAGCCACGAGGACTCAACAATCCCATTACCATGGGTATCAAGACTAGCAAAGCTTAATGGGAAAGGAATGGGTAAAGTGGTGAGGTTGCCGCAGCGACTAAGCATAATATGGTGGCTAACATACGCAAACAAGAGCGAGAAGAGAACAAGCGGAACGGTCGTGAAGCTAGCAATGATCAAGAGGTGATCCGAACACCTACTTACGCCAAACATAACACGTAAACCGTGTTCACTTCCGGATCGCGCCGAGAAGAGACCATCACGGCTACACACTCGGTTGATGCGTTTTAATTCGGATCAAGTGTCAAGTTGTCTACAACCGGACATTAACAAATTCCCATCTCGCCACATAACCGCGGCACGGCTCTCGAAAGTTTAAACCCCGCAGGGTGTCCCAACTTAGCCCATGACCAGCTCTCGCGATCATCGAAGGAATAGACCTTCACCCGAGACACTCCGATCGGACTCGGTATCCGGTACATCAAGACATTTCGACAATGGTAAAACAAGACCAGCAAAGCCGCCCGATCGCCGACAATCCCGATAGGAGCTGCGATATCTCGTTCTCGTATGCACCGGATGAGCAAGACGTCGGGTTGGCATAGACCACAGTTGCCCGGGGCGCCGGACATCGCTTCGGTTTGGACCAGCACTTAGACAAGCACCGCCCGGGGGCTAAAATAAAGATGACCCTCGAGAGAGCGACTCCCAAGGGAAAAAGTAGGTGGTGGTGAGGCAAATGGTAAAAGTCAATGTTGGGCCTTCTTTGGACAAGTTTTATTCAAAGCGAACTGTCGGGGGCCCCATAAATCACCCGACCGCGTAAGGGACGCAAAATCCAGAACATAACACCAAGATGACGGAAACTAGGGCGGCAAGAGTGGAACAAAACACTGCATAAGGCCGAGCCTTCCACCCTTTACCAAGTATATAGATGCATTAATAATATAAGAGATATTGTGATATCCCAACATAAACCCTGTCCACCATGGAGAAATCTTCAACTTCACCTGCAACTAGCAACGCTATAAGAGGGGCTGAGCAAAGCGGTAACATAGCCAAACAACGGTTCGCTAGGAATGGTGTCAAAGGTTAGGGGTTCATGGCAATATGGGATGGCCGGACAAACAGTAATAGGTAGCGCAAAGATAGCGAAAGAACGAGGCAACTAGCATAGCAATGATAGTAGTGAGATCCAGGGTAGCGGTCATCTTGCCTGAAATCCCGCTAGGAAGAAGAACGCGTCCATGAAGAAGATGAAACCACGAAGACGAACCAAGCGGAGACGAACGAATCCTCACGATTGCAACGAAACAGGAACTAACAAGAAGAAGCACACAACATAGGTAAACACACCACACATGAACATGACATGATGCACAACAAGCATGATGCATGACCAAGCTACATGAAGCTACTCATGGCAGGAGATGATGCAAACAAGAACAACACATCAAGGCAAGTTTAAATGAGGCCGGGAACAACATATAACAATTCCGGTAAGTCCTCATATGCAAATTTCGAAATTGGTCCAGAACTGAACAAACATTAGGTTGAAGTTGTTAAACAGCAAGTTAAAGATCACCAAGATGATCTACACGAAATTCTAGTCAAGTTACATATAAAGTTCATTAGATTCGGAGCTACGGCCTAGAAGATATGAGCAAAACTAGTTAAACATGGCATCGATGCAAAAAGCACCCAAACATCAAGCAAACACACCAAAACATGGATGCAACATGATAATATGGAACTACATGCAAAAATAAGCAAGTTTCATATAGAGCACACTCAACACGGAGCAACGGATCAACACATGCACACTATACAAGTCATAGCAACAATCTGTCCATAACAGCTTCTAGGCATCTTACAAGCATCAAAACAACATGCTACATCACCCCAACATAATAACAAAAGGCATGGGCATGAAGTACACGTAAAGCATAACAAAACATGAACACTGAGCTATCTCTAGAAAAGACTAGAACATGCTCAAAATGACATGGAGATATTGCAAGTAATAACAATTTCAGACTTTAGCAGAAATAACATCAGGTTGCAATGTTTAGAGCAAGCAAACAACATGTTACAGGAACTTATCATGGCAAACAAAGGCATGGCATGATTCTACTCAAAGCATATATCAATAGTCCCTTACTGACCATAAGCCAAAAAGGCACGGAAAATATGATGGCACCCATGTAAACATGGCAAGTTATATTACAGATTTGAACATGGCAGAAACAATGATTAGTAGGCATGTTCGTGAGCTCGAACCACTCACTACAGAGCAATACATGGAATGGCAAGGCAACCCACAGTAAGAAGGCATGTTTATGAAGCTAAGCATGGTAAGAGCGAGGTCATAGCATACACGGATCAACTACAACGACCTCGTGAAAATTGAATCTCATGCAAACAATCTGTCAGGAAACATTTTCAAGAAACTTTGGAGCAAGAAATGAACATGTTCCAGCAGGCTATAATTGCAACCAAGTGCATGAATGGATAGAGCATGACATTTATATCAACACATGTTTATAGAGTATCTCCAGATTATGCATAGAATGATTAGTGGAAACATGTTAACATAGCAACAAATATAACAGAATCTGCCTAGCAAAACAGTAACAGCAACTACTCTACTTTACAAGCTTGATACACTCAGCACACAACTCACAAAAATACATGGTCAACACCCCTGGAAAGATGGCATGACAAAGTCCAACATTCGTGTAGAGCTCATACTCATAGGATGCACACATAAATCATGGCAAAAATGACAAAAGAGCTCGAGCTGATAAGATTCTGGAACTAACGATCTGAAGCCCTCTTACAACAGCATTTCGGGCATCAAGATGAGCTCAAATGAAAATGATGCAATGGAATGAAATGATGTACTCGTCGAGGCGAACAATTTGACATATTATACGCGCAAAACGGAGCTACGGATGCGGAGATGTGATGGCATGAACATGGCATGAAAATTACTCAAATCTGGGACTTAGTGAAAAAACCACCTCGGGAAGTTGATTGAGCGGACCCGGACGAGCGGATCCGGGCGGGCGTGGTGTTTGGTTGCCGGGCTGGTGGATCTGGTCCCAGCGATCGGATCTCGCTGGAGACGGGGAGACGGCCGGCGACGACGGCGATCGCCGGAGACGAGGGTCACGGGAGGCGAGGCGCCGTGGCGCGGGCAGAGAAAGCAGGGCGCGGCGGCGGAGGAGCGCACTGCACGCGCGGCGGCGGGCGGAGCAGTTGCCGCGGCGGCGAGGGCAAGGCGGCGGCCGGACGGACGGAGGCGAGGCGCGCGCGCGCCCGGAGAACGCCGCGGGCGCGCCTTGGCGAGATCTGCCGGGCGACGAGGCCTTGAGGCTCGACGACGTCGGCGCGGCCTTGGCCAAGGGGGGAGCCGAGCCGGCGGCGCGGAGGCCGGGCGGGCGCGTCGGGCGAGACGGCGACAGGCAGCGCGGCGGAAGAAGCGGCGCGGCGGCGGCGGCGCGAGGGAACGCCTGGGCCCGCGATGGCTCCAGGGCCGACGGCGAGGTGGGCAGCGGCTCGACACGTGGCATCTCCTGGTTGGGCGAGGGACGGCGGCTGGACATGTCCAGCGGCGGAGCGGACATGTCCGGTGCGCGGAGAGGGGATTTTTAGGGTTTCGGGGGAAATTAGATCCGAAAATGGAATGGGGGGTGTATATATAGGCATAGAGGGAGCTAGGAGAGTCCAAATGAGGTGCGGTTTTCGGCCACGCGATCGTGATCGAACGGCCGAGAGCATGGAGAGGAGTTAGGTGGGTTTTGGGCCACTTTGGAAGGGGTGTTGGGCTGAAACAAAAGAGGGCTTTGCGGTTACCCGGTTAACCGTTGGAGTATCAAACGACCTCCAAATGGCACGAAACTTGACAGGCGGTCTACCGGTGATATACCAAGGCCACTTGGCAAACCTCGGGCCATTCCAAGAAAGTTTAACACCCGCTCACAACAGGAGAGAAGAAGGGGACGCCGGATGACATAGGAGTGCCGGATTGCAAAACGGACAACGGGAAAAAGGCTCGGATGCATGAGACGAACATGTATGCCAATGCGATGCACATGATGACATGATAAAATGCAAATGATGACATGGCAAAGTGCAACACGCAAGCAAATGACATGGCAACGAAGGCGAATAACTGACGGACACCTGGCGCATCGGACCCGGGGCGTCACAACACTCCACCACTACGAGAGGATCTCGTCCCGAGATCTAGGATGGCACCGGAGGGAAAACGGAAGAGGAAGAGAAGAGGTAAAACTAAGTTGCTTCATTGACGAACGAGTGAAACCATGAACCTTGAGAGGTTGAGCAATTTAAAAGAAAGATTACAACAGAGATGAACGAGATTGCAAACAATCCGTTAGAAAAGAGAAGAAAATTTGATGAGGTGAAAAGATATTGAAGAGATGATACAACACTCCGGTTAAATGGATAAGCACGAAAAGAACACGACCTCGCAATTCGACATGATGAGTGAAGAGAGCAACATAATGCCTTCGGAAGAAAGAATAGAAGATAGATCATAGGAATAACAGAATGTAGGAGAAAATGCAAACTTCTGTCACCAACGAAAACAATTGCTTGGATTGATATCAACAAGGAGACGAGAAACTTATTTCACCGGGAGGACAAATGAAGAACTTGGGTCATTTATAAGCACCATAAATAGCAACAACCCTTAGGGAAAGCTTTAGGTGAAATATAACCCAAGATAACTCCAACAAAGGGATTGATGGATTTAAAATACCTCATTCTTGACAACATGTGAATCATGGAACATGAACTCAAATTATCAAGAATGACATAATACCACCTCCAAAAGATAAGGTAGAGAGAATTGCACTTCGGAATGCAAGACAAAGAATACTTGAACTCCTCAGGAAAAACATGTGTTGAGCACCATGTTTATTTTAGAGTATAGCTTGGCGGATCATAACTTCAAGAGAAAATCTTGAAGAACAATTGAAGAATGAAAGGAATCCTTGATGAACCACCATGTAGAACCTTCATGAAGAACTCCGGTAATAGAAGGATGATGAAAAGAAAGAGAAGTTGAAAACACAAGGTAAAGCCTTGCAATGATTTAGATGGAGCTTCGCGATAATTAGAGCTTGGAACTCCGGGAAAAAGAGAAGATGAAGCAAATGAAACCGAGAATTTTAAGGGCCTTCGGAATAAAGAATTAATCACTTGGATGAACAAGAATAAGAATTATGTTATGCTTATCCTTCACCAATTAAATTGATGACAAGCAACGGATTTGGCATACTACTTATTCCCGTAGAAAGGATTAAAAGAGATATATCGAAACTTGAGAAGGTCTTCAACGAACCACCGGTAGGATTTAGAAACAACGAATGAATTAAATGATAACGAAAGAGGTGAAATCTTGAACGAACCACCGTAAGAATTGAAAATGAACGTAGCAAAGCCACAATTCAACGGGAAGAATTGGAAAATGAATGAAGATACTTGAGGGGATTTAGATACATGAGAACAAAGAGATCATGAACTGATTAGAGGATATTTGAACGATTCACCAGAAGAATCAAAAGCGAAGAGGTTGAGCCAACTATGAAAAGAATTTGAAAGATCTTGGAGAAAAGCATTTGACTGATGATAACTCATTCTTACGTCAAACTTGGAGAAGAATTTAGGATAGCTCTGGGAAAATAGTCGAGTCAGGTAAGATCCTAGAAAAAGACCTGTGGGTTAGGGCCCACTCAAAAGAAAACACCGTTGAACGATTGATTTTATAGAGAGATTGCATCGGTTGAATTAAATGACTTGAATGAGATACCAATCTCGAAAGAGCTTGAACGAATGCAGAGTGGAAACACGAATCTTCGAGATATCTTGAGCACTCCGGAATAACGAATAGCGAGAAGTGGAATGATAATGAGGTGTATCGGTATGAGAAAGCATTAGAAACGAGGAAATGAATATGATCAACACTGAAAGCTTGAATTGGATCCACCGGAGAAGAATACGAGAATGAAGAATGATGAACTTGAAGCTCGTGAGCATCTTCACGAGGGATCACCGGACCAGAACATTGATTGAAAAGAATGAAGAGACTTCACATGAATAAATGGATACTTGATTAAGAAATCTGAGTCCTTGAAGAAAAAGGGTGGGAGGGTGGGGAAAAACAAAGACAAATTGGGACGAACGAAACAAACACCGTTGAGAAGAAATGATAATTGGTCTTGCTGATGTTGAAGTGATCGGATCCACTTGAAGAGAAACACGCGGGTTGAAAAGGATTGACATGACAATCTCGATTGTTGAGAAGGATTGGTATTCACATCGGAGTATGAGAACACCATTTCAGAAAGGTATGGAATCAACACTTGACATTGAAGCAACTCGAATACCACAAATAAAACAAAACCAAGGATTGGCTTGCAGAATAAGCCGGAACAAACATATGATAGAGATTTCGTCCGAAGTTTTCGTGGTGGGGCCTACACGGGCTCAATCAGACAAACACCATCATGTACAAGGCAAGGTACATGACATACGGCGTCCCCGAGTCGGCATAGCCAAGGACTCTTTAAGACACAACGAGACCATCAGTAAAACCAACCGTGAATAGGCGGACCACTAGACGTCGAACCCCAATTTCATATCATACATCCGTCGAAAGATATCCTAAGAGCTACTTGAATTCCCACCTATGAAACTCCCAAAACTTTACGGTTATGCAATCTGGTGTTGGGGATACAGGAAGCAATATATCTCACCCAAACTAACAATACCTACATCCAAGTCAGATCCATCCGTCAACACATAACCAAGAAACCTTCGAAATCGTCTACCTCAACCTTCAAAAGCATCCGTTATACGAGTCATGGCAATACTCCGTACTCACCTCAAGATCAAGTTAGCGGGGTTATCTCACCAACAAGCGCATAAAAGAGATTTCGATGTCGGCGTACTAAACTCGGTATTCCAGAATCGCAACGATAAAATTATGACGACAACAACTCGGAGCTCAACTCCCGGGACACCGCCACAACCCCTAAATGTCAGGAGGCAACCAAGACAATGTTGTCATCATAAAACCATCGGAACGATCCCAAGATACCCGCGTGATCCTAAAAAAAAATTTAGTGAAATTTGAGAAGAGGAAAGTCAAAACTCTACGTCAGGATACCTCACCAGAAGGTCGAAGGGACTGGGGAGTAAAAAGAATTTCCTAACTCTCCGATATATAATTCCTAAATGACTCAAAACATTTTTCTAGACACAACTCGACCACTAAAACGATCAAGCAGTGGGGGCTCCTAAGGTCGGGGAAGGCTCTGATTACCAACTTGTAACGCCCTCGATGCGGCTATATCTCCCACGTGTCGAAGCACGACTTAGAGGCATAACCGCATTGAAAGCAATGTCGCAAGTGAGGTAATCTTCACACAACCCATTTAATACATAAGGGAAAGAGATACATAGTTGGCTTACAATCGCCACTTCACACAAATACATTAATAAAGCATTACATCATCCAGATACAATCAAGGTCCGACTACGGAACCAAAATAAAAAAGAACCCCAAATGCGACGAAGGTCCCCGATCGACCCCAACCGGGCTCCACTCTTGATCAACTAGAACGAAACAACACAAAGGGCAAGATCTTCATCGAGCTCCTCCTTGAGCTTGATTGCGCCACCGCCGGTAACATAGGCACCGCAAACTGGTTTTGGAAGTATCCGTGAACCACGAGGACTCAGCAATCCCATTACCATGGGTATCAAGACTAGCAAAGCTTAATGGGAAAGGAATGGGTAAAGTGGTGAGGTTGCCGCAGCGACTAAGCATAATATGGTGGCTAACATACGCAAATAAGAGCGAGAAGAGAACAAGCGGAACGGTCGTGAAGCTAGCAATGATCAAGAGGTGATCCTGAACACCTACTTACGTCAAACATAACACAGAAACCGTGTTCACTTCCCGGACTCCGCCGAGAAGAGACCATCACGGCTACACACTCGGTTGATGCGTTTTAATTCGGATCAAGTGTCAAGTTGTCTACAACCGGACATTAACAAATTCCCATCTGCCACATAACCGCGGGCACGGCTCTCGAAAGTTTAAACCTGCAGGGTGTCCCAACTTAGCCCATGACCAGCTCTCGCGATCATCGAAGGAATAGACCTTCACCCGAGACACTCCGATCGACTCGGTATCCCGTACATCAAGACATTTCGACAATGGTAAAACAAGACCAGCAAAGCCGCCCGATGCGCCGACAATCCCGATAGGAGCTGCGATATCTCGCTCTCGGGCACACCGGATGAGCAAGACGTCGGGTTGGCATAGACCTGGTTGCCAGGGGCACCGGACATCGCTTCGGTTTGGACCAGCACTTAGACAAGCACCGCCCGGGGGCTAAAATAAAGATGACCTCGAGAGAGCGACTCCCAAGGGAAAAAGTAGGTGGTGGTGAGGCAAATGGTAAAAGTCAATGTTGGGCCTTCTTTGGACAAGTTTTATTCAAAGCGAACTGTCGGGGGTCCCATAAATCACCCGACCGCGTAAGGGACGCAAAATCCGGGAACATAACACCGGTATGACGGAAACTAGGGCGGCAAGAGTGGAACAAAACACCAGGCATAAGGCCGAGCCTTCCACCCTTTACCAAGTATATAGATGCATTATAATATAAGAGATATTGTGATATCCCAACATAAACCCTGTCCACCATGGAGAAATCTTCAACTTCACCTGCAACTAGCAACGCTATAAGAGGGGCTGAGCAAAGCGGTAACATAGCCAAACAACGGTTCGCTAGGAATGGTGTCAAAGGTTAGGGGTTCATGGCAATATGGGATGGCTGGACAAACAGGTAATAGGTAGCGCAGCATAGCGAAAGAACGAGGCAACTAGCATAGCAATGATAGTAGTGAGATCCAGGGTAGCAGTCATCTTGCCTGAAATCCCGCTAGGAAGAAGAACGCGTCCATGAATAAGATGAAACCACAAAGACGAACCAAGCGGAGACGAACGAATCCTCACGATTGCAACGAAACAGGAACTAACAAGAAGAAGCACACAACATAGGTAAACACACCACACATGAACATGACATGATGCACAACAAGCATGATGCATGACCAAGCTACATGAAGCTACTCATGGCAGGAGATGATGCAAACAAGAACAACACATCAAGGCAAGTTTAAATGAGGCCGGGAACAACATATAACAATTCCGGTAAGTCCTCATATGCAAATTTCGAAATTGGTCCAGAACTGAACAAACATTAAGTTGAAGTTGTTAAACAGCAAGTTAAAGATCACCAAGATGATCTACACGAAATTCTAGTCAAGTTACATATAAAGTTCATTAGATTCGGAGCTACGGCCTAGAAGATATGAGCAAAACAAGTTAAACATGGCATCGATGCAAAAAGCACCCAAACATCAAGCAAACACACCAAAACATGGATGCAACATGATAATATGGAACTACATGCAAAAACAAGTAAGTTTCATATAGAGCACACTCAACACGGAGCAACGGATCAACACATGCACACTATACAAGTCATAGCAACAATCTGTCCATAACAGCTTCTAGGCATCTTACAAGCATCAAAACAACATGCTACATCACCCCAACATAATAAAAAAAGGCAAGGGCATGAAGTACACATAAAGCATAACAAAACATGAACACTGAGCTATCTCTAGAAAAGATTAGAACATGCTCAAAATGACATGGAGATATTGCAAGTAATAACAATTTCAGACTTTAGCAGAAATAACATCAGGTTGCAATGTTTAGAGCAAGCAAACAACATGTTACAGGAACTTATCATGGCAAACAAAGGCATGGCATGATTCTACTCAAAGCATATATCAATAGTCCCTTACTGACCATAAGCCAAAAAGGCACGGAAAATATGATGGCACCCATGTAAACATGGCAAGTTATATTACAGATTTGAACATGGCAGAAACAATGATTAGTAGGCATGTTCGTGAGCTCGAACCACTCACTACAGAGCAATACATGGCATGACAAGGCAACCCACAGTAAGAAGGAATGTTTATGAAGCTAAGCATGGCAAGAGCAAGGTCATAGCATACACGGATCAACTACAACGACCTCGTGAAAATTGAATCTCATGCAAACAATCTGTCAGGAAACATTTTCAAGCAACTTTGGAGCAAGAAATAAACATGTTCCAGCAGGCTATAATTGCAACCAAGGGCATGAATTGATAGATCATGACATGTATATCAACACATGTTTATAGAGCATCTCCAGATTATGCATAGAATGATTAGTGGAAGCATGTTAACATAGCAACAAATATAACAGAATCTGCCTAGCAAAACAGTAACAGCAACTACTCTACTTTACAAGCTTGATACACTCAGCACACAACTCACAAAAATACATGGTCAACACCCCTGGAAAGATGGCATGACAAAGTCCAACATTCATGTAGAGCTCATACTCATAGGATGCACACATAAATCATGGCAAAAATGACAAAAGAGCTCGAGCTGATAAGATTCTGGAACTAACGATCTGAAGCCCTCTTCCAACAGAATTTCGGGCATCAAGATGAGCTCAAATGAAAATGATGCAATGGAATGGAATGATGTACTCGTCGAGGCGAACAATTTGACATATTATACGCGCAAAATGGAGCTACGGATGCGGAGATGTGATGGCATGAACATGGCATGAAAATTACTGAAATCTGGGACTTAGTGAAAAAAACCACCTCGGGGAAGTTGGACGGAGCGGACCCGGGACGAGCGGATCCGGGGCGAGGCGTGGTGTTTGGTTGCCGGGGCTGGTGGATCTGGTCCCAGCGACCGGATCTCGCCGGAGACGGGGAGACGGCCGGCGACGACGGCGATCGCCGGAGACAAGGGTCACGGGAGGCGAGGGCGCTGTGGCGCGTAGCGAGAGAAAGCAGGGCGGCGGCGGCGGTCGGGAGGAGCGCACCGGCACGCGACGGCGGGCGGAGCGAGTTGCCGGGCGGCGAGGGCAAGGCGGCGGCCGGGCGGACGGAGGCCGAGGCGGCGCGCGCTCCCGGAGAAACGCCGGCATGGCGGCGGCGGCGGCGAGGATGCCGGGCGACAGGAAGCGCGGCTCGGACGGCGGCGCGGCGGCGCTGGCGGGAGCCGAGCCGCGGCGCGCGGAGGCCGGCGGGCGCGCGGCGGCGGGGAGCCGGGCGGCAGGCGCGCCGCGCGGAAGCCGGCCGGGCGGCGGCGGGCGAGGGTTCAAGGCCAGGGCGCGATGGGCTCATGGGCCGACGGCGAGGTGGGCGGCGCGACACGTGGCATCTCCTGGTTGGGCGAGGGACGGCGGCTGGACATGTCCGGCGGCGGAGCGGACATGTCCGGTGCGCGGAGAGGGGATTTTTAGGGTTTCGGGGGAAATTAGATCCGAAAATGGAATGGGGGGTGTATATATAGGCATAGAGGGAGCTAGGAGAGTCCAAATGAGGTGCGGTTTTCAGCCATGCGATCGTGATCGAACGACCGAGAGCATGGAGAGGAGTTAGGTGGGTTTTGGGCCACTTTGGAAGGGGTGTTGGGCTGAAACAAAAGAGGGCTTTGCGGTTACCCGGTTAACCGTTGGAGTATCAAACGACCTCCAAATGGCACGAAACTTGACAGGCGGTCTACCGGTGATATACCAAGGCCACTTGGCAAACCTCGGGCCATTCCGAGAAAGTTTAACACCCGCTCAAAATAGGAGAGAAGAAGGGGACGCCGGATGACATAGGAGTGCCGGATTGCAAAACGGACAACGGGAAAAAGGCTCGGATGCATGAGACGAACATGTATGCCAATGTGATGCACATGATGACATGATAAAATGCAAATGATGACATGGCAAAGTGCAACACGCAAGCAAATGACATGGCAACGAAGGCGAATAACTGACGGACACCTGGCGCATCGGACCCGGGGCGTCACAAGCTGGTTGCACAGAAGCTGTAGCTAGTGCAGATGAAGTGGCTCTGGTGTTTGTAATAGGAACTGTAGCTGATCTCTGGCTCCTGGGCACTCTCGCAGAAGCATCAGTAGTAGTCTTGCCCTTCCTCTCCTGCATGTCATCCTGAAGTTGCTCAACAACTGACTATATCTCAGTAACCTTCACATCCAAGTCATAGAACTTTTGCTCCATGATTCTCTCCAGGCTCTCCTGGTTTTGAGTCAGGGTGGCCAGTCCCTTCTCAATCCTCAGAGTGGAGGCAATCAAGTAGCCAAGCTGATCCTGCTTGCTCTTCATAAAGTATTGAGATGCCTCATCAATGGTTGGCATCTTGGTAGCCTTTTCAGTTCTAGCCTTCTCCCTCTTTGCTTGTGCTTGCACAGAAGATGGTTCATCTTCATCCATGACCACTGTGTTGTCCTCAAAATCTGGATATATAGGCATGTGTTCCTTGTCCAAGAGGTATGTGCATGTGCCCATCTTGGAGTTGATGAGCTCCTGGATCTGTGGGGCATATCCACAACTTCTCTTCTGATCTGCAGCAGTCCTCTTGATAGTTTCCACTATGAGGCTCATCACCTTGAACTTTTGAGGCACATCAAATATGTGAAGTAGGTTGATGGCATGGCCTCTAATCATCTTGTGATCTCCAGATTTAGGCAAAAGAGTGCGCCTGAGGATCCAGTTGATTGTTGGCAGTCCTGACAGAAGATAATGTACTGAGCCAAACTTGTGTGTCTCAATAGCAGCCTCTGGGATCTCTCTGTACATGTGTGCCATGGAGTTATGATCCTTCTTCTTCTTGGCATAGACATCCAAGTCATCCTCATTTTCCTTAGGTGCATTGATCAACTTTTCCCATTCTTCAACTGATGATTGGTACCTTGTACCTTCAGACATCCAGATGATCCTTCCATCTGGGTAGAAGTGAGTTGTGGAGTAGAACTGCATAATAAGCTCATCGTTCCACTTTGTGAGCTTCTGCCCAACAAAGTCATCTACTCCACAAGCATGGAAACTGTCATATAGACTCCCGGATAATGCTCTTCATTGGCCCTGATGTATTTCCAGTCCACCCATCTCATGTCACAAACAATTGGCTTCTTGTCAAGCAGCACTGTCTCATAGAAGTCCTGCTGTTCCTTTGTATGGAACCTGTAGTCCACAACAGTTCTCCTTCTGACTGCATAGGGATCACTCATCCTCCACTGCCTGAGACCTGCATCCTTCCTCGCTTCATATCCTCACCTCTGGGATGAACATCATTGTGATCTGGAAATTTCGGCTTCAGCTTTCTCAAGACATGTTCCTCATCATCTTCTTCTTCAACAGCAGCTTTAGGCACTGGGGCCTTGTTCTTCTTTGCAGCAGGAATGCTCCTGGTGTTCGTCTTGGGTGCAGATTTGGGCTTTGGAGCTGTTGCTTTGGGCTTTGATGAAGCAGCCCCTGACCTGATGGCATCACCCATAAGCTTTTGAGCTTTGGGTGGTGGTGCAGCAATCTCTTCCTCTTCTTCTTCTTCCATCATGGAAGGCTTTCCAACAACCTTGGGCATGGTCTTCTTGACCCTTTCCTTCCTCTTCTTCCCTTCTGTAGTAGCCTCTTTGGGTTTAGATTCCAAAGGTAATTGAGTAGAGGCTTTGGCCTTAGACATGGGGATTCTTTTGGCAGGTGCTTTGGTCCTCATACCAGGCTTGGTGGCAGCAGCTGTGCCATACTCTTTCTTGAGCACCTTCTTCTTGGAAGTGGCTTCATCCTCAACAGCCACATAGTCTTCATCCTCAGAGTCTGAGGTTCTCTTCTTTCTTGCTCTGGTGGCTGCCTTGGGTAAGTTGTTGGGTGTGCTCCTGCTACCCTCATCATAGCTGCTAGAGGGAATAGTGCCCTCACTCACCTAAACCTACTCTTCTGACTTGTTCTTACTGTCACTCTGATCAGACATATTGCAAACACTGACAATAGACCCTGTGAATAGATATAGATGAGGTAGAATAGATGAGCATCACAAAATATAGAGGTTTTTGCAAAAGAATGAGTCAAAAACTTAGTTTTAGTTTTCCACAGAAAGCATTTCAGATCTACCGATTTGTAAACTCGGTGATGCTGAAGCAGCTTTTGGAACCTAAACTAGTGAACTCGGTCAGACCGAGTCACAGTTCGGTGGCACCGAGACTGCTAGGGTTTCACAAAGTCCTGAACTCGGTCACATTGATTTGCAATTCTTGGTCAGACCGAGAATCACATGTGCAATGGCCTTAGCCGAATCGGTGGTACCGAGTTCTACAACTCGGTTGGTCCGAGATGGTTTCGGCGGAAACCTAACACTAAATTTTCAATTCATCTCTAATCTATGGAGTGTTTTCGGTGGATAAGATGATCTCAATTGTGGCAAGATTAATGACAACACAATGTGCTAGAGATTTGGAGTTAGGAGTAGCACAAAGATCAAGTCCATACCCTAGTTCGGCGATGCACTTGGTACGGCAGCAACGGCGGAGTCGAATTCCGTTGATGGCAGCGGAGACCAGCAGTAGGAGGCAGCTGGCGACGAGGAGGACGATTCGGAGACCCAGGGAAGGCAGAGCAGGCTGAGTGCGGGCAAAAGAGTTCGAAGAAATTTCCAAAATTTGGCCCATGGATATATATAGCCTGACCCTGTCGGTGTGACCGAGTGTAACAACTCGGTGGCACCGAGATGCATAACTACAAGCAGTTACTGCAACTCGGTGTGACCGAAAAGTTCAAATCGGTTGCACCGAGATTGAAAACCTAGATCGACTTAGTGATCTCGGTATGACCGAAATGGGGAAATCGGTCAGACCGACACGCACAAAGAAGTTTTGGAAGTTTAAGTCTATGACGTATCGGGGACTCCGAGTGCTCCTCACACGGAGTGGTTCGAATCTGACTTGATCAAATTTTGTGATGTAGCATGAATAGAGTTTGAGACAAGAAAAGCATAAATAGCCAGAGAAAATTATTAGGCATTCTTGTCCATCCACTTGGCAAAAGAAAAAAAGACCATTCAATCAAAACAACAAGTGGATGTCCTCGAATGAGTAAAATATGCAACCAACATGCTCACACAATAAAATGGCAAATGAAATATGTGGCAAAGCATGCACAACCAATTCTAGCATCTATCAAGCAATTGGCGATGACTAGGTCATCTATATATGAGTATATTGACTTAGGAGTCAAATGAGAACATTTGATCACAGGTCATACTCATCGTTTAAGCTCGAGTGGGGTTACCACTTTTACATAATGCATTGATGTGTTCACACCATTAGAGTTGCTTTGACTCAATTCTTAGAGTAAATCTCCCCCTAGATGTGAGATCCCCCCTTAAGAGGGATGAACTAACCTTGGGTTTTGTCGATGATGAGTTCATGTAGATGTTGAAGATGTGGATGCTCAAAGTTGATATAGATCATTTGGAGCAATCCTTTGGAGTGAGTTGCACTTTCAATACCTACACGGGTTAGTCCCACAAGGAGCAAACAAGGATATCCATAGACATAGAGTGATGCACACACAAGATGATGTCTATGAAAGCATTAGGTTACCTTGTCCCTTGTCTTACCAACAAGAGGGTTTGTGACTCCTTGAACTAGTGCAAGATGTGGAAGTTGATTGCACTTGTTATTGCCAAAATGATTTGAGTGAAATATGTTGGCGGAGTCACCCTCAAGAACTCTCTAGTTCTTCTTCTTCAGGATCGACATCATCTTGATGGGAATCCTTGGACATGTAGTTGTACTTGATGAAGTAGAACTTGATGTAGTCTTGGGAACCCACTTGACCAAGGCCTTAGGAGCTTCTTCAAATGCATCTTTCTCCTCTTGAAGCTTGTCCTTGCCTTTTTGCTAGTGGTCTTGTGGTGGAAGGTCATCTTGGGCTTGTGTCCCTTTGAAGGAAGTAGGATCATACTTCTCTTGTTGAGGAACAAACTTCGTCTTGGGGTATTGATCTTCTTCCCACTCAACTCCATTGGCATTGAACTTTCGTTCAAAACCAACACCTTGGTTCTTCCGGTGCCTTCCTTGCTTGCGTACAATTTCCTTGAATTGCTTACTCCCGGTGTCGGTGTCAAAACCGGCGGATCTCGGGTAGGGGGTCCCGATCTGTGCGTCTTAGGCTGATGGTAACAGGAAGCAAGGGACACATTGTTTACCCAGGTTGGGGCCCTCTCGATGGAGGTAAAACCCTACTTCCTTCTTGATTAATATTGACGATATGAGTAGTACAAGAGTAGATCTACCATGAGATCGTAGAGGCTAAACCCTAGAAGCTAGCCTATGATGATTATGATTGTAATTGTGATTGGGCTTCTAAGGACCAACCTCTCCGGCTTATATAGACACCGGAGAGGGCTAGGGTTTACATGGAGTTGGTTACAAGGAAGGAAATACAATATCCGGATCGCCAAGCTTGTCTCCCACGCAAAGGAGAGTCCCATCCGGATACGGGACGGAGTCTTGAGTCTTGTATCTTCACGCTCCAATAGTCCGGACGATGTATATAGTACGGCTGTCCGGATGCCCCCTAATCCAAGACTCCCTCAGTAGCCCCTGAACCAGGCTTCAATGACGATGAGTCCGGTGTGCAGTCTTGTCTTCGGCATTGCAAGGTGGGTTCCATCTCCGAATACTCCAAAGTAATTATCGAACACATAGACCGTGTCCAGATCTGCAAAATGATCTTCACATACCACCATAGAGAAAATGATATTTCACAAACGTAATCTACTAACCACGTGACATGTCATTACGGTCGGGTCATTATTCGAACTGTTTTCCCACAACCAGCCATAGCGCATATCGCGAGGCGGTTTCTTCTACACGTTTTGCCATAGCAGAGATCGTGTACCCATATTGTGGGATTCTCATCAATACGGGTATGGATAATCCAACCGCACCGCTAATCGCGGCGAGTGGGGAGCGAGCGGGTTCCACCAGGCAAGTGGGGAGGTGCAAAAAGCTTTTACCGTCTCTATAAAGAGATAAGGTCTCTTCCTCTTTACCCACGCCTTCTCCTTCCGCTAGCCCATTCCCCTCTGTTCGAGCCCTAACGCCCAGGCATTCTTCTTTTCCATCAAAGAGAGGTTTTCCAAATATGTCTGGATCCGGAGCAGGAGGCAGATGGATGGCCTCTACCGTCCAGGAGAAGGATATCAAGAGGCTCCGGGAGGCCGGGTATCTGGCCAAGAAGATCGACCACCATCTCCCACCGGCGGGACAGGTCGTCCCTACTCCGGAGCCTCACGAGAGAGTTGTGTTCCTTCCCCATTTTGTCCGCGGGCTCGGGTTTCCCCTTTACCCATTTGTTCGTGGAGTCATGTATTACTATGGGATTGATTTTCATGATCTTTCCCCCAATTCTTTCCTCAATATCTCGACGTTCATCGTCGTGTGCGAGGCTTTTCTCCAGATTTCACCTCACTTTGGCCTGTGGCTGAAGATTTTCAATGTGAAGCCCAAGGTGGTGAGTGGCGAGCACACCGAGTGCAGCGGCACCATGGTGAGCAAGATGCCCAAGGTCGTTTGGCCGACGGGTGCCTTCAATGACTCCGTCAAGGAGTGGCAGCAGCAGTGGTTCTATATCACCGAACCACACGGCAAAAAGTGGGCTGTAGCTCCTGAGTTCAGATCCGAAGCCCCAATGCAGCTCACGTCCTGGCCCAAGAAGGGCCCGAACTGATCCTCGTCCGATGAGTGTCACCGCCTGCACGCTGCTCGAGTGTGGTCGATAAGGACGCCAAGCTCATCGACGAAGCCGTGATGTTAGTTCGCCGTTCTCCTTGCCGCCCGAGCCTGCAATTTGTGGGAGTACGACCCAACCGAGCACCAAACCCTTCGGGAGCTCTATGATTCCTCCCACAAGGATATCTGGAAGGTGCTCTTTAAGTCTGCCAAATCATGGCCGGGCTCCACCGAGGACCGCGGGTATCAATTATCACATTCTGCAAGCCCGGTAAGTTATAGCCACGCTCTGTCTATCCATGCTTCAGTTGGCATGTCCTGAGGGAGACATTTTTATCGTGCTTCATCGTGACCGCAGGGATGGATAAAGAAGGTGGAGCGAATACATTGAGCGGCCCCGCTTCCGGAGGAACCGGCCGGACCTCTTCTGACGAAGATGCTGGTCTCCGTGCCTTACGAGGCACCAAAGAAAGGCCTCCAAGAAGGCCAAAAAGACTTGGAGTGGCCTCCGTCGCCTCGAGGCTTCGGACGCAAAATCCGAAGACTCCAGCGACTCTCCTTCTTCCGAAGACAAAAAGGAGGAAGCAGAGGAGGACGAGCCTCACTCCGGAGGTGGGAAGAAAAGGGCGGCTTCCTCATCCCTGGAGGCCGAATCGCCCAAGAGGGGGAGAGGTTCCCACCCAGAGGCATCCACCACGGCTACCGATAACAGCCCGGAGTGGGATCTCAGGGCCCAACCCCTGGAAAAGTCGTAAGTATCCGAGATCCGAGTGCGCATATGCATCCAGGGTCATTTGGGTACAGTAGTTTTAACTGTCGCCATATTTCGTACAGCCCGCCGAGATCTCGCGCCGGACAATCCTCATCGGAGGATTCGCTGAGCTCAGACGCTTTGGAAAGCAAGACGCCTCCAGAGGCCCCTTCCCCAAAGTCCAGGCGTGACACCGAGGTGTCATCTCAAAGAGACCCGAACCAGGGGAGGCATGTCTCTGGGACAGGACACATGGGGGCAGCGCCCCCCCGGCGTGTCGACGATGGGGGTGATCTCGGGTTCGGACCACAGCCGAACAAGGTCCTAGTGACCTCTAAGGCTCTAGGATCGGGCGAGCAGCCACCTTCGACGGTGGGAGGCTTGCCTACTCCACCGGCAACCTCTGTCCAAGCAGAGTTGCCAGGCGCTCTATCGACAGCGTTAAAGAGCGTGCCTATCGTCAATGAACATCGGACCCTCATGGGTGCGGTGGTTGAAAAGATTCAGTCCGCCGAGAGCGGGCTAAATGAGTCCTGCCTTGGCCTTATAAAGGCCTTTGAGGTATGTTTTCTAAGAAACCTTTGAGGAATCGTCATAATATGAGTAGTAGCCCCTGATACACTGTTCGGTGATAGAGAGAGAGAGAGCCGGGCAGGGGATCAAATCCTCTACTTTTGCAGGAGCCTTTGTTAATGACGTATACCCCTTTGTGTGAAAACAGGCGTCTGCAGAGAAGACGGCCGCTCATAATGCGGAAGTGTCCGGACTGAAGCAGAGCCTGGAACGGGCCGAGGAGGAACTTGGCCGTGTGAAGAAGCAATTGGAGGACAAGCAAGGTATGTTGAAACATTGTCTTGAATTTGGCACGAATGAGTAATTGTGCCTAGTGAAAAGTATTTGTATTGTATGCTCTAGGAGCGAAAAGCCGAATATGAGGCATCAAGAAGGTTGTGGCTGATGCTAACGAGAAGGTTGCCGCCGAACAGCGCTTCGGAGAAACACGAGGCCGTGGTCATCGCAGCCGGAGCGAGAGCTCGGGAGGTCTGTGAAGAAAAGCGAGGGCTTAGAGCGGAGTCTAGTAGGGAAAGAATCCGAACTCGCCCAAGCTCTCCAAGCCGCGGAAGATGCTCGGGAAGAAGCCCGAGGTGCTGTGCGGGACATTCAGGAGGCCCGGAAAGTTGCGGCTGGTAAGGCCTTTTGTATTCATGGCCATTTTTACATGATAGTGGGAAGAACTCTAAGCGACTAGATGAATTCTTGTTTTTCCAGGGGCGTCTGCGGATTTGCCTCGCAGCATATTAGATGATGCCCAATTTTATCGGACCGAGGAGAAGAAGTCTGCGGAGAGGAATTTCTGGTCGCAGTATTTGGCGCCGAACTATCCGGTGCCCTTTATCGATCAGCTGAAGCAGCTGGTCGAACTGCACCAGGCGGCTGAACTAGCCATGAAGGACTTGGTTGTCCGATTGTGGCCCGCGGAGCCAATTCCAAGCAATTACTTTGGACTCATGAAGCGGATTGTGGGCGCCTGTCCTCGGCTTGATGCTGTTAAGCGATCGGTCTGTATAAAGGGTGCGCGCATGGCGTTTGCCCGTGCAAAAGTGCATTGGGGGAAGCTTGACGCGGAGAAGCTGATGACTGAGGGGCCGCCAGAGGGTAAGGAGCACCGCAAGCCCGAGCTGTACTATGAAGGTGTACTGAAGGGAGCCCGCCTTGTAACGGATAAGTGTACCAAAGACATTATATTTCCCTGAGGGCATTCGTGCCGTTCTTTGTAATATGGGATAATGGCACTTTTATTATTTATTGCCTGTTTTGTTTGAACATTTGTTCTTCCTATGCGGCTGTTTAGTGTATGTAAATCCTGAGAGTTGGCCAGTCGTCGGCTTCTGCCCCCACGAAGTAAATACGGGGGTGTTCGGGACATACCTGAACACTCTTTATCCCATGGCTGGGTCCTTTTAAGGAGGTGTTCCTCACCACAAACCAGGCAATCGGACTATAGGGCTTTACCACTCTAACTTAGCCATAGGAATTCGAGTATGGTCGGCGCAGCCCCTAGTGTTCGGAAGGCCGAACTAGGGGCTCTATTGGCGCCTGATCGGAAGATCGATCCGTTGCACTCTGCATTTATAATGGCGTTATGCGGAATAAATCTTTAAGGATTTTACAACCTCTCAAACAGCTGACCAGCTCCCGCTGTATCATCACAGTCAGTTTTCGGCTTTCTCTATTGAGGTGCTCATCCGGCAGAACCGGGACACAATCGTAGTAGTTCTCCCAGCGCTACCTTAGCCGATGGGGCGGAACGTAAGGTACCAAAACATGGGAGCCGGGCAAACCCAACAAATGACCCAAGACATGATTCAGAGCTGATGCATATAGTGCTATAAGTTTGGGGTGCCGAGCGACCGAAAAGGTGGTCGGACTTTATTGCCGTACTGTGAAGCCCCTGGCATAATCAGGCATAACACGAGGCGTGGCTGCCTTTTTTACAAAGAGGCGTCAATGAGAAACGATGGTCGGTAAGTGTTATTTAAGTCTACGCATTGTAGTAGGATGATATGTCTATGCATATGAGTACTATTTATGATTATGAAAAGAGTTGTTTTTGGCGGAACCTGTGATGGCCGGACTGGAGGGGGCTGTGAGTGGATCTGAAGTGAATCTGGACTGCCTTCTTTGGGGGGGGGTTCACATGCATGTTCTTGCCCTTGTGTGTCCGGGCCGATTCCACGTCGCCAATCCGGTTCTGCGTCAAAGTTAGTTTGTAAAGGCAAATACTTGGAGGCAGCTGAACGTCCTCTTGTGGTTGGTCCGAGGGTTCCTGATCGGACCCTGGTTAACCCAGCTGTTATACCGTGAAGTAGCGCAGACTCCTCAGTTGGTGTCCGGATAGTTGGCTGTCATATCAAAATTTTGATAGGCATGCACGACTCGCTACTCCGGCATCTGTATGATTTCCACTCTAAGGGAGGGGTTCGGCCTTGCCCATATGTGTGATTATATCACACGGTGTTGGCCTAATGGTTTACCACGTGGAATCTAGTCAACGTGGTTCATCCCGTTAGCATATGGTAAGTTACCGTATGAGGGGAAGGTGCCGAAGAATTATTCTTTGGCATGGCATTTTTTGGTGATCCGAAGACAACCGTTAGAGTGGTGGGCCAATAAAACTTGGCCTTTGCACCTGCATCTTTTAGAAGATGTTATTGTGGTTTCATACCCGCGGGGCTTTATGTGTTATGGAGCCCCCAGACTACTAGGTCTAGAGGTACTGCAATTGAATTGTTGTGGTTGATGTTGTCTGGACGATTGATGTGATCGGGGGAGATCGGCCGTACTTTTATGATCTGCAGGATGTTTTGACTTTGCCTTTGTTGGACTCCTCCCCTCATTGTTTCCGGCACACGACTGGCCGCTTTGCTTTCAGGATCCGGCATTATCTATTGGTGTGCTTTGCCGTCCTCCTAGGAGTACCATGAATTTCACATGGTTGATCGAGTATGTTGCTCGGGCCGTATAGGCTTGAGCTATTCTTTGTCCGCTGATCGGACTAGGACTTGCTGGATTTGGCACAAACTTCCCTGACTTGACGTTTATGACAATTGCGCCGAGGCTTGAGGATGCCTCTTCGTGTATCCTTCGTATTGTCTTGGACCGTTGTGGTGTGTTGACATCGGGGTATGTGCCTTGGGTTCTCCTGCTTAGGTTGGGGTAGTGAATTATGCCGTGTGTGTCCTTTGTCAGGGCGGTCGAGTTTGTATTTTTCAGTGGCTAGGAACTTGGTCCATCTGTCCACGAGCAAATCTTGGTAAGCTTTGAGCTGCTGTTGCTTCCTTTGCAGGCTCCTTGCCGTGGCCATGAGTCGTTTCTTGAAGCGAACTTGCTCCACTGGATCCTCAGGCACGCCGCGTTCGGAATTGCCGAGGCTAATCTCGTCTTCAGAGGGGGGCATGTAGTTGTCTTCCGCCTGATATCCGTCCGTCGCCTGTTCAGCCTGCTCGAAGGCAGGCTGGTCGGGGTTGTATTCCTCTTCCGCACCATCCGGATTGTTTTTGTCTGCTAGGCCGGTATTGCTATGGCGGGGCTTGGAGCAGCGCCGACAACGCCCATGCTTTGTTTTTCTCCCTGTGGGGTTATCCTTCGTTGCCTCATCGCCAATGGTTTCCTTCGGAGTGTCCACCATATATATATCGTATGAGGAGGTGGCTATCCACCGCCCTGTGAGCGGTGGTTCATGTACTTCTCCTGCATCGTCGTCCATACCGTCGATGTCTTCGGAGTTGAAGTCAAGCACGTCGGTTAGATCATTGACCGTGGCAATGAAGTGGGTGGTGGGTGGGCAGCGAATTCCTTCGTCGCCTGCTTCCCACTCGAGCCGGACATAGCTCGGCCAAGAGCCTTCTGACAAAGAGAGAGACTTTAATGAGTTCAGCATGTCACCAAAGGGCGAGTGCTGGAAGATATCTGCAGCGGTAAACTCCATTACCGGAGCCCAACCAGGCTCGGCGGGCTCGGGAATGCGCGGACTGGAACCTACAACCGGACGCGAGTCCGGGGGTCCGGAGTCACGGGCTTCCTTAGAAGTGAGGCCTGTGTTCGGCCTTACCGCCGATGAGTGTGCGGCCTGCGGGGCGGGGTCCATCCACCCGTCCTTGGGCCACGTAGTCTGCTCTAGATTTAGGTCCGGGACTTCTGCAGGGGTAATATCCCGAGCACTGTCCGACAGCAGGTCTAGGCCGTGCTCATCGTGACTGCCCGACACTCCTGGCACAGGCCCGATTCCGTCGAAGATCAAGTCTCCGCAGATATCGACCGTGTAGTTCAGGTTTCCGAACCTGACCTGGTGGCCAGGGGCGTAGCTGCCGATCTGCTCTAGATGGCCAAGCGAATTGGCCCGCAGTGTGAAGCCGTCGAACACGAAGATCTGTCCGGGGAGAAAAGTCTTGCCCTGGATAGTGTTGTTGATGATTGAAGGCGCCATCAAGCTTTGCAGCGACGACACAGAGGAACTCTCAATGAAAGCACCAATGTCGGTGTCAAAACCGGCGGATCTCGGGTAGGGGGTCCCGATCTGTGCGTCTTAGGCTGATGGTAACAGGAAGCAAGGGACACAATGTTTACCCAGGTTCGGGCCGTCTCGATGGAGGTAAAACCCTACTTCCTGCTTGATTAATATTGATGATATGAGTAGTACAAGAGCAGATCTACCAGATCGTAGAGGCTAAACCCTAGAAGCTAGCCTATGATGATTATGATTGTAATTGTGATCGGGCTTCTAAGGACCAACCTTTCCGCTTTATATAGACACCGGAGAGGGCTAGGGTTTACATGGAGTCGGTTACAAGGAAGGAAATAAAATATCCGGATCGCCAAGCTTGTCTCCCACACAAAGGAGAGTCCCATCCGGACACGGGACGGAGTCTTGAGTCTTGTATCTTCACGCTCCAATAGTCCGGATGATGTATATAGTCCGGCTGTCCGGATGCCCCCTAATCCAGGACTCCCTCACCCGGCAAGGCTCTTGTAAACACCTTTCTCTATAATTCCCTTCAATAAGCTATTTTCTTGCTCAAGTGTAACTTGGCTTAGAGAATTATTAGTGGAATCAAGAGAACTACTAGAAGCAACAACATTGGATTTAGCATGATTATTGTTACTACTAGAGGAAGAATCCTTCTTGTTATTGTTACTAGACTTGACTTGAGGCATGTAAGTAGATAAGAGTAAATGCTTGGCAATGTAAGAAGAACTTTTCTTACGAAGATCATCATTGATTGCCTTTAAGAACTCATGCTCTTGCTCAAGGTTGAGCTTTTCAAAGCGTAACTTCTCATGAGTCCTTAAAAGTTCTCTATGATCTTATAAGATAGTTTCATGAGCTAACTTAAGAGTGTTTAGTTCTTTAGTTAGAAGCTCAATCTTCTCCTTATCATTGTCATTCTTTTTATCTTGATTAGCATGATTAATTGACGTTTCATCATAGTATTCATCACAAGAGTTGTCAACAAGTAAATCATCATCACCTAACAAGTCATCTTCATCACTATTGAAATCAACATACTCGGGGTGTGATACCTTTGGGACTTTAGACATGAAGCATCTTCCAAGTCCTTCATTTGGTGAATCAAATATGTCGTAGGAGTTGGTTGACACAAGTGCTAGACCGGCAACACCTTAATCTTGAGTATATTCAGAGTCGGAGTGATAGCTTCTCTCGGAGTGATTGTCGGAGTCGGAGCCGGATAGCCATTCACCAACATGAGCTTGATGTCTTTGTTTTGTGTAGCTCCTTGATGACTTGTCCTTCCTTTCCGAATCCTTGCTTCTCCAGGATATTCTTCGTTCATAACAATCATCTCTACTCCTCCTCTCTCTTGGTGGTGATTCTTCTCTTCTACTTCTCCTCTTAGGTGATTCTGCTCTTCTTTTGTAGGGTGCCGTACACTCATTGGAATAGTGTCCGGGTCTTCCACAATTGTAGCAATTACGCTCTCGACTAGAAGATCTTTTGTCATTGTAGGACCTTGTCTTGGAGCTTCTTTCTTTGCTTCTACTCTTGTAGAATTTGTTGAAGTTCTTCACCATTAGGCTCAATTCTTCATTGAAGGTTTGTTTCTCACTTGATGATGTGGGAGCTTCACATGAGGCGTTGTAAGCACCACTTGACTTGTTGTGGAGCTCCTCCTTATCCTTGAGTGACATATCATGAGCAACAATTCTTCCAATGACTTCCGTTGTCTTGAGATCTTTGTAATTGGGCATCATTTGGATCAATGTGCACACGGTATCATATTTTCCGTCCAAAGCTCTTAGGATCTTCTTGATAATGAACTTGTCGGTCATCTCTTCACTTCCTAAGCCGGCAATCTCATTTGTGATAAGAGCGAGCCTAGAGTACATTTCAGCGACACCTTCACCATCCTTCATTTTGAACTTGTCAAGCTGACTTTGAAGCACATCCAACTTGGATTCCTTGACGGAGTTGGTACCCTCGTGCATATCCATCAAAGTATCGCAAATTTCCTTTGCATTCTCAAGATGGCTGATTTTGTTGAGTTCTTCGGGGCACAATCCGTTGAAGAGAATATCACAAGCTTGAGTGTTGTATTGCAGCATCTTCAACTCTTTCGCGCTAGCTTCACGGTTCGGTTCTCTCCCATCAAAGAATTCACCTTGCAAGCCAATACACATATTAGCCCAAACGGCGGGGTTATGTCCAAGAATATGCATTTTCATCTTATACTTCCAACTAGCAAAATTAGTACCATCAAAGTAAGGACCTCTACGGTGATAATTTCCCTCGCTAGACGCCATACTCTCCTAGGTTGTGAAACCAAGGCTATGACCACCAAAAGCTATGGAAATCAAAGCAAATGGAGACCAAAGCTCTGATACCACTTGTAGGATTGAAAGTATGTCTAGAGGGGGGGGGGGGTGATTAGACTACTTGACCAAATAAAAACTTATCCTTTACCCAATTTTAGTCTTTGGCAGATTTTAGCTAACTTAGCACAAGTCAAGCAATCATAACACAATTCAAGCAAGCATGCAAAGAGTATATGAGCAGCGGAAAGTAAAGCATGCAACTTGCAAGAATGTAAAGGGAAGGGTTTGGAGAATTCAAACACAATTGGAGACACGGATGTTTTTGTCGTGGTTCCGATAGGTGGTGCTATCGTACATCCACGTTGATGGAGACTTCAACCCACGAAGGGTAACGGTTGTGCGAGTCCACGGAGGGCTCCACCCACGAAGGGTCCACGAAGAAGCAACCTTGTCTATCCCACCATGGCCGTCGCCCATGAAGGACTTGCCTCACTAGCGGTAGAACTTCACGAAGTAGGCGATCTCCTTGCCCTTACAAACTCCTTGGTTCAACTCCACAATCTTGTCGGAGGCTCCCAAGTGACACCTAGCCAATCTAGGAGACACCACTCTCCAAGAAGTAACAAATGATGTGTTGATGATGAACTCCTTGCTTTTGTGCTTCAAATGATAGTCTCCCCAACACTCAACTCTCTATCACAGGATTTGGATTTGGTGGAAATAAGATTTGGGTGGAAAGCAACTTGGGGAAGGCTAGAGATCAAGATTCATATGGTAGGAATGGAATATCTTGGCCTCAACGCAAGTGTAGGTGGTTCTCTCTCAGAAAATGTATGCTGGAAGTGTAGGTTCGTTCTAATGGCTCTCTCCATGCATGAAGAGGAGGTGGAGGGGTATATATAGCCTCCACACAAAATCTAACTGTTACACACAACTTGCCAAACTCGATGGGACCGAATTGAGAAACTCGGTCGGACCTATTTAACAAATCTAGTGACCGTTAGGATTTTTGGTGGGACCGACATGCAACTCGGTAGGACCGATATGGTTAGGGTTAGGGCATAACATAACCTCGGTGAGACCGATTACACAAACTCGGTGGGACCGAGTTTGGTAATAAGCTTTCCAGAGAGTTGGTCAGGTAAACTCGGTGGGACCGGTTTGCTCATTTCGGTGAGACCGAAATGTTGCGAAAAGGAAACAGAGAGTTTACATTGCAATCTCGGTGGGATCGATTGCTCATCTCGGTGGTACCGAAACGTTACGAAGGGAAACAGAGAGATTACAATCCCATCTCGGTGAGACCGAGATCCCTATCGGTGAAACCGATTTGCCTAGGGTTTGTGGCAGTGGCTATGACATCTGAACTCAGTGGCGCCGGATAGAAAGAATCGGTAAGGCCGAGTTTGACAGTTGGTTTAGGTCATATGTGGATGTGAGAAAGTAGTTGAGGGCTTTGGAGCATATCACTATGCTTTTTGAGCAAGTAAGCCATTAAGCAACACCTCATCCCTCCTTGATAGTATTGGCTTTTCCTATAGACTCAATGTGATCTTGGATCACTAAAATATAAAATGCAGAGTCTTGAGCTTTGAGCTTGAGCCAATCCTTTTGTCCTTAGCATTTTGAGGGATCCACTTTTCTCATCCATGCCATGCCAATCATTGAGCTTTCCTGAAATATTTATCTTGAAATAGCATTAGCTCAATGAGCTATATGTTGTTAGGAATTATCAAAACCACCTAGGGATAGTTGCACTTTCACATTGGCACAGGTGTCACTCAACCCACGATCGAGATGAGCCTATGATATGTTGACATGTGGACCGGCCCAAAAGTGGCCCACAAAGTTTAAATGGGTCGGCCCAACCGAAGGCCCATAAGATTTAGCGGACCATAATGGGCCGGCCCAGCTAAAGGCCCACAAGATTTTGCAGACCATAATGGGCCGACCAACTAAAGGCTCACAAAATTTAGCGGACCATAATGGGCCGGTCCAGCTAAAGGCCCACACTACTTTGCAGACCAAAATGGGCTGGCCCAGCTAAAGGCCCACAAGATTTTGCGGACCACAATGGGCCAGACCAGCTAAAGGCCCACAAGATTCTGCAGACCATAATGGGCCAGCCCAGCTAAAGGCCGAACATTCTCTGTCAAATCAGCCCGTCAACAGCCTATCCTAAACTTTTCATCAACTCGGCCCATGGTCACTTCTGGCCCGTTAACAGTCCGCTAAGTAATTGGGCCGAATTATGGCCCGATGTACTTCCGGCCTGTTAAAGGTCCTGCTTCATTTGGGCCCATTTACATGCCATCAAAACTTTCAGCCTATAAACTACCATGAAGGATTTGGGTCATATTCGGCCATGTCTGCCATTTGGCCTGTTAGAGGCCCACTATAGATTTGGGCCACTTTCGACCTGTTGTCATTTTCGGCCTGTTAACGGCGGACGAAAACCATGGGCCATATGTGGCCAAATGTCATATCGGGCCCATTAACGGCCCATATAAAAATGACGATAATCTAGTCCGACCGAAGTTCCGGCCTATTAAAGGCCCGTGTATTAGGTCGACGATTTACTACTGCTCAATTTCGCTCACAAAGATCCGCGTCGTAAATGGTCCACCATTTCGGCCTGCTAAGACCAGTGGGTTATTTGGCACAATCAGGGCCCAATCTCACTTTCGGTCTATTAAAGGGCCATGTTTTTTATGGGCTCGAGATATTTACACCTGTAAACGGCCTATTTTTACTGAAGGCCCAAATTATGTTTAGGTCTGTTAAAGGCCCACTATGGGCACAGGCCTACCAGAAAAATATGAAAGCTTATGCTGATTTAGGCCAAGATATTTTTAGTGGGTACATGCCAATTTCGGCCCGTAATCGTTTTTAGCCCAATTGGAATGGGCCCGACGAATGTTGGCATGTTGGGCTCCTACAAAGCTTTCGGCCGTACATTACTAAGATAAACCTACACTATACAAAAATAGCATCGTAATTACTGCAGCTTGTGGCAGCATCATAAATGTTGTATCACATCAAAATAAATTCCAACCATACAACAAAAGGCCTGTTGGCATAAAGTTTACAGTCCTTCCAGATAAAAGCACCATCAGATGTATAGAAGCACAGGTCATTTGACCTGAGTGCTAATGTTTCAGGCTGTAGAATCTGATGAAGCAGCACGATCTTCACCTTTTTTCCGCCATTGCTCTTGGACAACGAAGTGAATGTGTGATAGTCTGGTTTCAAAACCATTCATATCTTGACGACATTTCTCAACCACTAATCTTGTTTCTGAAACAACGTCCATTAGGGATTGGACTTGTGTCTGGAGCACAGATATATCACTCTGTCTAGCAGGAAGATTTTGTTCAGTAGGTGATTTGGATGAGGTTACCTTGACAACCAACCCAGAATTACACAGGAAGGTGCTTTTTACACTGTTAGTGGAGAGATACTGACGCACTGTAGCAAGAGGTGACATTGTGCCTGTGGTAGCCTCGTCACCTTCAGGTGGTTGTGGCTGTTCAATCATTTGTTCCATAGCTTCCTGAAAGTTTGAACTTGTAGATTAGTGTACCAGATAAGTTACTAATGAGATAAAAACAAACAAAGTAGGTTAAACATTTATACATAACTTATTTTGGTGAACTACTATAATACATTAGCATGTATTGTAGTGCCAACTACATAATAAAATCACTTTCGGAACATATGTCCATGTAGCATACCTACTGTATTGTCTATTTCCTCACATTCTTTGACATCTAAGGATAAAGAGACATGGTTTAAAGTAGGATAAACATAGTAGGACATCATTCATATCATGGGCAAACAGATATAAAACAAACATGCTATTTTATCATTGTGTGCGCACGTGAACATAACAACTAGATTACAGATCAAGACCAAAAGAATATCCTTCATCTCTTTTGAACCATGTAAGGTGAAATGATACGTTAAGACAACTATGTATAAAAGTGAACAGAGTAACTGCCATTGGCTGCAAACCAAGTAGTTAAATGAACACATCACAATACCAATCAGTTCAAGGCAGGAGGAGTAAGGACTTACAACCGCGGCTTGAACTGGTGTGCTCATGCCCTTCATCTTGCTGGTGTGGCAATCCTTGAAGATTTGCACTGCATTCGGTTCAGGTTCTTTTTGGTCCGCACGGGCTTTCCTCCGTATTTGGAACAAGTCAATATAGATACGATAATATGGCACAAAAAAAGAAGGAAGTAGCAGCTATTTACAAGAGCCTCGCAGTGTGCAATATAGCTACGAGATCCTGTTGTCTGTTGGAATTTCACTTTAGAACAGTTGGTTTTGTTCTTCAAACAATTAGCCTAGAAGAAGATACACTTGTAAGGCACATACATAAATATAAGTTTAATATGTGGTCTGATCAAATACATATAGCCTACCTGATACTTTGGATCAGACCAGTGTTTAACGAGGGCTGTCCAGTCTTCATCTGTAATATATTCCACTAGAGATGTTTGGGCGATTTCATTGTTAGCCTTGCCTTCAAAGTGAGATTTTCTAAGGTGGTACCGATCATCGTCACAGAAAGCGGTCGAAAAACATGAGTGCGTGCTTGTTTAGTTGCATCATCTTTCGGATCCAACTTGAACCTCATCTGTTGAAAAAGAATGTGAGTCTTATTAGGAGGAAGCTAGAAAGTATGGGATGAGCAAGACAATATTACTAATTGCGATGAATAACATTACTTACGGATAAATGGTCAAGGAAGGTGTTAAACTGGGTATTGTCTTTCTCATTCCTGTATTGGATCCACGTTGGGAGGATACGTGCATGACACCTAACGGCAACGGCTGCCTCTGATACTAACTTGGCTGACTCTGTAGCATCACGTGGCCTTTTTAAACCTGCCTCAAAATGGATCTCCATTCCTCCTCCTTTAGATTTTGTTAATCTGTCAAGCATTATCACTGATGTCTGTTTCCGCTTGCGCCGTGGTGCTAGTTCAACAACGAGTATGGAAAGTGTTATTGTACATCAAACTGTGAGAGTACATATGAAGGAGTATGCAACTACAACTTGACTCGGTCAGGTACCGTCTTGGTGTTGATGCTCATGAGGTTCATCTAATCTTGCCAACTCCTGTTGTGTCAGCAGTGCTTCGGAAGTAGTGTTAGGTGTGAATGCAGCTTGGGAACTGGCCAGCTCCGGAGCAAATGAATGAGTAACTGGTTGAGATGCTGGTACAGTTGAAGCGGATGCTGCAGCTGGTGGAGCAGGTGATACTGTGTTTGTAGATTTAGCCGGTGGACTTGGACCTTCTACTGCACTATAAGTACCAGCAGAATCTCGACGGCAGGTCCTTTTTCATTTCACCCGACGAGTAACAGCACTCCCTACTATATTATTTTCCTTGCTCTTTTTTGACTTTGCCATGTCAAGTTGTACCCACAACACGAAAGAATAAAATCACTCTTCAGAACTCATTGATGCATGATACAGACAAGCAATACTTTGATGTAATACAATCATATGAGGATGGAATATGTAAGAAAAATAGGACGACATGACATATTCACAACTACGATGTGCAAACTAAGCAGAAGGATTTTCAGGAAAATAGAAGTAATGCAAGCTAGACACCATATGAAAGATGCAACCAATATTACTCTGCCAAGTTAAAAAGTGTCTTGTCATAAGTGGCAATTCGAAAAATTAGAAGTAGTACAACGTACAAATCAATGCAAGATGCAACCACTATCAAACTGCCATGTTAAAAGCGTCCAATCATGAGTGACTGATGCGGGATACACAACAGCAGTACTTTGATGTAAGAACATGGTATGATAGATAGATGCAATGTATTCTAGACACGTAAAGCCATGTCATATGCACATGTATAACGATAAACTCAGCAGGTGCAATTTAATCAAAATAGAAGAAATACAAAGCTAGACAACATATGCAACATGAAACCAATTATCACATCTGTCAACTTAGAGCAAGCACTGCGATGGTGGAGTACGAGATGAACTCATCATGTAGACTTGGGACTTCAACTTCATTAGCGATGAAAGGGAAAATCTAGAGAGTCTCTGTTATGCGTCGGTGTGGAGGACCACCAACATCCCCTAACTTACTCTTTTCCTTCCAATTTTCTGATATTGCCTTATGAAGTCAAAACCACAAGAAGATGAATAAAATTAGCTCTGCATAACTGGTTGATGCATGATACAGACGAACACTACCTCGATGTCAGGCAAGCGCAGGATAGGAGGATGGAATATATACAAAAAAAGATAGCATTTCATATTCACACGTACGATAGGAGGATGGAATATGTATGAAAAAACAGTAAGCACCTGTGATGGTGGAGTAGGGGAGATGTGCTCATCATGTACACGTATGTTCTAGAAACATGAACACGTTTCATATTCACAGGCATTATGTGTAAAGTAAGCAGATTCAATTCAAGTTAGAAGTGATACAAGCTAGACATCATACGCAACATGCAACCACATATAATAGTGCCAAGTTAGAGCAAGCACCTATGATGGTGGAGTAGGGGAGATGTGCTCATCATCTACACAGCTACGTTGACTGTCCAGCCTTGTGTTGTCTTGCGAATCTTGTTTGGAGGATGGCGGAGTAGAATCTATAGAGACCCCCCCTGTTTGAGTTGCTCCGAAGGAACACCATCATCCACTACCAGACTAATTTCCTTCAGCTGTAATGATTTTGCATTGTGAAGTCAAACCGATAAGAAAAAGGAATAAAATTCACTCTTCAGAACTCATTCATGCATGATACCGATTTAACACTACTCGATGAAAGGCAAACACATGATGCGAGGATGGAATATGTATGAAAAAGCAGGATGGTGTGACATATTCACACCTATGATGTGGTAACTAAGCGTAAGGCATTTCAACAAATTAGAAGCACTTCAAGCTAGACACCATATGAAAGATGCAACCAATATCACTCTGCCAAGTTCAAACTGTATGGCGTTTCAACAAATTAGAAGTAGTACATGCTAGAAATCATATGGAAGACACAACCAATATCACAGTGGCGACTTAAAGGTGCCTTATCATAAGTGACTGATGCGGGATATGCAAGAATAGTAGTCTGATGTAGAAACAGGAACACATGTCATATTTAGAGGCATTATGTGTAAAGTAAGCAGATGCAATTCAACCAAGTTAGAAGCAATACAAGCTAGACATCATACGCAACATGCAACCACATATAATAGTGCTAAGTTAGAGCAAGCACCTGTGATGGTGGAGTAGGGGAGATGTGCTCATCATCTACACAGCTACGTTGACTGTCTAGCCTTGCGTTGTCTTGCGAATCTTGTTGGGAGCATGGCGGAGTAGAATCTGTAGAGAACCTCCGTTTCAGTTGCTCGAAAGGACCACTGTCGGTGTCAAAACCGGCGGATCTCGGGTAGGGGGTCCCGAACTGTGCGTCTAGGCGGATGGTAACAAGAGACGAGGGACACGATGTTTTTACCCAGGTTCGGGCCCTCTTGATGGAGGTAAAACCCTACGTCCTGCTTGATTAATATTGATGATATGGGTAGTACAAGAGTGGATCTACCACGAGATCAAGGAGGCTAAACCCTAGAAGCTAGCCTATGGTATGATTGTTGTAATGTATGTTGTCCTCACGGACTAAAGCCCTCCGGTTTATATAGACACCGAGGAGGCTAGGGTTACACAGTAGTCGGTTACAATGGTAGGAGATCTACATATCCGTGTCGCCAAGCTTGCCTTCCACGCCAAGGAAAGTCCCATCCGGACACGGACGGAGTCTTCAATCTTGCATCTTCGTAGTCTTGGAGTCCGCGGATAATTATAGTCCGGCTGTCCGGACACCCCTAGTCTAGGACTCCTCAAGAGCCCTCTAACCAGGCTTCAATGACGATTAGTCCGGCGGCATAATGTTCGGCATTGCAAGGCGGGTTCCTCCTTGAATAATCCAGAAGATCATGAACACCGTGATAGTGTCCGCTCGCAAAATAAATTCCACATTCCACCATAGAGAGAATAAAATGTACACTTAGTTCAATCTGCCGACGATGACGCGCGTGACATCACACCGCTACCAAGCCTTTGTTTGAATCGTTTTTACTATACCACCTCAAAGACGCTTAGCGGCAGTTCCTTAACACGCCTTGTCGAAGCAGTAGATCGTGTTCCCTTATTCCGGATTCTCATCAATACGGACGTGGGTAACCCAACCGCGCCATTGATGGTGGCGCTTGGGAGATAAGCGAGTTTACCAGGCCGGTGGGGGACGCACAGTTTCGTCCGCCTATATATAAGGGATAAGGATTTACCTTCTCACCTATGCCTTCTTCCTCCTTTGCTTACACATCTCCGCGCACTCAAGCTCCAACGCCCGAGCTCACGCATCTCACCTCGACCTTCTCCGAATATGTCCGGAGGGGGAGGCAAGTGGTTGGCCTCCACCGTTAAGGAGGAGCACATCACCAGCTGCGCAACGCCGATACCTCTCCGCGATATCGCAGATCGACCGCCCGACGAGGGGCAGCTCGTCCCTACCCCCGGCCTCACGAGGGTCGCCTTCCTTCCCACTTCCTCCGTGGACTGGGCTTTCCGCCCATCCATTCGTCCCAGGGCTCATGTTCTATTATGGCCTGGATTTGCACGATCCGGCGCCAACTTCATCCTCAACATCTCGGCGCTCATCGCTGTGTGAGGCCTTCCTCGCATCCGCCCCACTTCGCCTGTGGCTCAAGACCTTCAACGCTGTCAAGGTTGTGAAGGGCACGCAAGCGAATGCAGAGGCGCCATGTTGGGTAAATTACCCAACGCCATTTGGCTCAAGGGGCCTTTGTGGACTCCATCAAGGGATGGCAATCGGGTGGTTCTACATCACCGAGCCGCCGCAAGCCCACATTGGAGGCGGCCCCGAAGTTTAGATCTGGCGCCCCACGCAGCTCACCTCCCGGAAAGAGAAGGGCTTGCTGGGGCGATCCGGGAGGTGATCGGACTCAACCTGCATCCGAAGCCGGTGAGCAATAATCTCAGGCTCGTCGACGTGGTCCAAGTCATGCTCATCCGCCGGATTCTCCCATGCCAAGAACGGGCATTCAATCTGTGGGAGTTCAATCCGGAACAGCACCAGGCGCTGAGCGGGCTCTTTGATACGACATACAAAGGCGCCTGGAGGGTGCTGTTTAAGGGCGCCGAAGCCCCCGCATCCGCGACGGAAGATCGCAGATTGAGCTCGCAGTATCCAACTGACGAGGTAAGTGATTCAACCCCATTACGGGACACTTTATAGTAATCGAATTGATTATAAGAGGGTTTCATCCCTTCCTTTCCTTTGACAGGAATGGATGGAGAAAGCGAGGCAGCTTATCAGCCCGGCTCCCATGCCAGAAGATCCAGTGGACGCCCGCTTAGCAGGGCTGCTGGTTCCGGCACCACACGTGGTGCCAGAGAAGAAGGCCAAGAAGGTGGCCGGGACTCAAAGAGTTCCCAAGAATCAAAGCGCCCCGACGACGACGCAAACTCCTCCCGAAGAGGAGGAGGAGGAGGAGTACTCTCTCCCGGAGGGGGGAGAGAAGAAGAGGAAGGCTTCCCCAGTAGGGGAGGCCGAAGGGTCCAAGAGTGGGAGAGTTATCCCCCGGACAGTCTCGCCAACACCAGCATTGGCGAGGATGAGTGGCCTCCAAGGGCCAGGCGTCCGGCGAGATCGTAAGTATCCGGATCCTTTATACGCAATATCTTTTATGTCACGTAGTGTTCTTCTAACGCCGCATTCTGTCCCTAGTCCAGCCGATGACGATCTCCCCGACTCATCGAGCGGGTCGTTGGCCTCGTCGGATGTGAATTCACTTCCGACTGCCTCTACCCCACGCCACGACGAGGACGCCGAGGTGGGATCCCGAGAGGGACCCATCAGAGGAGGCTCCGGAGGCGCCGCCGCAGCTTCTCGACTTTGCACCGACTCTACATCGAACCCGCAGTGGTTCCAGAGTCCGCAAGCGCCCTTCAAAAGAAGGGCAAGATCAGGACACCGGCGACCTCCGCCCAACCGGAGGCGCCGGATAACTTGCCGGAGGCGCTTAAAGGCGCTCCATTGAGGAAGAACACCACACTATCATGAGTGCGGTGATTCAAAAGGTTCAGCTCACCAAAAGCGGGCTGACTGAAGCTGCAGCAGCCTTTTAACAAAGCTTTGAGGTAAGAAGTTAAAATTATGTAATGTAATACCGATAGACAAGAGCCCTCGATGCTCGGTTCGTGTTCGGAAAGAAAAAGCTGGACCGAGGATCTAACAAGATATGCGCAGGTTGCTGAAAATATGTCAATATGGGTTTGCAGTTTGCGCTGCTGCCTCTCGCCGCATTAACGGCGGAGGTCGATGTGTGAAGCAGGATCTCGAGCGGTCCGAAAGAGAGCTCGCCATGCGAAGAAGCAGCTCGAGGACAAAGAAGGTGAGTAACACCACTTTGAATAGGTACCTTATGTAAAAGGATTTTGGTTGCACTAAAATTAACCAGATAATATGTGTATCGCAGGGCCACTAACGAGGTGGCATCAAGGATAGCTTGTGTCCGCGTCGAACACAAGGCGACCATGAACGGGCAGAGCGAGAAAAGCAGGAGGCATGGGTGGCGGAAGTTCGACAAGAGCTCCGTGCTCTCATGGAAAAGCATGAGAGTTTGGAGCGTGACTCAAGACTCGAGAGTCCGAGCTTGCCTCGCCTCGAAAGTGCCAAGTCCGCCAAGGCCGAGGCCCATAAGGCCCTTCAGAGGTTGAAGATATAAAGAAAATAGCGACGGTAAGGCATTTTTCATGCAAAGCAAGCATGTTAATGTAAAATACCCGACACTTACCCGCATTCGAGCTCTCTAGGGCGCTTGCAGATCCTGCCAGAGGCGTCCGATGCCGCCGCATTCTATCGTGGCGAGGAGGGAGCTCGACGGAAAAAGTCTTCGTCTCAAGATCTTTGAGGCCGGACACCCAGTGCCCCAAGCGACCACCAAGCAAGCAGTGGTCGAACTCCACAAGGTAGCCGAGGAGGCCATGAAGGGCCTTATAGTCCGGTGTGGCTTGACAAAGGCCATGCCCGGAGCTACTTTGGCCTCGTCGGCGGCTGGTGGATGCATGCCCCGGGTGGATGTCATCAAGCGCTCGCTCAGATTGAAGGTGCTCGCGGGCTCTTGCCCGCACAAAGGTGCAATGGGGCAGGTTGGATGCGGAGAAGCTCACGGACCCACCACCGCCAGCAAGGAGTATCGCACGCCGAGATGTATTATAAAACTGTCTCAAGGAGCCCGCATATTGCGGACGAGTGCCCCAAATGTAATCTTTGAATGAATTTGCTGTGTATTATCCTCGCGCTAAAACTTTGTTCATGTGCACGCAAGCAACGCTTGTTTAATTTAAAATATTACCTTCAGGCGGCCGCTTATAAAATCTGAGAGATGGCAAGTCGTTGGCTTCAGCCCCAAGCCACGAGTGCCGGGTGTTCGATAAACTTGAGCACTCTTGTTCCCATTGTTGGGTCCATTGAGGAGGCACTCAACACAACTAACAAGGCAACCGGACTTATAATGCTTGAACACTCTCACTTAGCCATAGAATTCTATAATTTTAAATTTCGCTAATCTCGGTATTCAAAGATCAATCGGGCGCTATCCACGCCTTCATCGGACATTGTCCGAACTTCGCCAAGCGGCGTGAGTCTTTATGACCCGAAAAACCTCTTGGACAGCGACCGTCTCTCGCCTTTATCATGCCGGTCAGTTTAGCTTTCTCCATCGAGGCGCGCTTAGCTCAACCGGGCGCAATCGCAGTGGTTCTCCCAAAGGCCACCTTAGCCGACGGAATGTAACGTAAGGCACCAAAACGTGGGGCCGGGCAAACCCAACTATTGACCCAAGACATGATTCGAGCCGATTCATATAATGCTATAAGTTTGGGGTGCCGACTTGTGAAAGTGTTCAACTTATCACACCATAGAGTGGGGAGCATAAGCCCCGGTGTATTAGGCCGCACTAAAATATACGGGTGCAAGATGTCATATAATGAGCATATATATAAAAGGTAATGCAATTGCGATAAAAATGTGCTGCATTATTTATGAAAGAAAGTCGCTAGTGGAGCGGATCGATACAAATATCATGTAAGCAAGGGATTTGGACTAAGTAAACATGTCCCCCTCCATGGATGAGCTGCGGACTTGGTGTATATAATCGAATTTAATGCTCGTAATTGAGACCACCTGAGTGTTTGTCGCGGCCTTCTTTAGTCCCTGACTGTTGCATCATGAGTTCGGCAAGTTCGCCGCCGGACAGGGCTTCTGGTTAACAGAGTCATGTGTACATAAAAGAAGAAAAATAATAAAGAAAAGGGGGGCACACTAGCGAGCATTAAATTCGGCGGATCTCAATGAAAGCACCAATGTCGGTGTCAAAACCGGCGGATCTCTGGTAGGGGGTCCCGAACTATGTGTCTAGGCGGATGGTAACAAGAGACGAGGGACACAAAGTTTTTACCCAGGTTCGGGTCCTCTTGATGGAGGTAAAACCCTTCGTCCTGCTTGATTAATATTGATGATATGGGTAGTACAAGAGTGGATCTACCACGAGATCAAGGAGGCTAAACCCTAGAAGCTAGCCTATGGTATGATTGTTGTAATGTATGTTGTCCTACGGACTAAAGCCCTCCGGTTTATATAGACACCGGAGGAGGCTAGGGTTACACAGAGTCGGTTACAATGGTAGGAGATCTACATATCTGTATTGCCAAGCTTGCCTTCCACGCCAAGGAAAGTCCCATCCGGACATGGGACGGAGTCTTCAATCTTGCATCTTCGTAGTCTTGGAGTCGGCGGATAATTATAGTCCGGCTGTCCGGACACCCCCTAGTCCAGGACTCCCTCAACCACCATCATCCAATGCCATGCCAATTTCCTTCAGCTTTATTGATTTTGCACTGTGAGGTCATACCGACAAGAAAAAGGAATATAATTTGCTCTTTAGAACTCATTCATGCATGATACTGACGAACACTACTTTGATGAAAGGCAAAGTCATGATACGAGGACGGAATATGTACGAAAAAATGGACGGCTTGACATATTCACACCTATGATGTGGTAACTAAGCAGAAGGCACTTCAACAAATTAGAAACACTACAAGACACCATATGGAAGGTGCAATCAATATCACTCTGCCAAGTTAAAACTTTCTCGTCATAGGTGGCGTTCATCAAACTAGAAGCAATACATGCTAGAAATCATATTCAAGACGCAAACCAATATCACACTGCCAACTTAAAGGTGTCCCATCATAAGTGACTGATGCAGGATACACAAGAAGAGTAGTTTCATGTAAGAACATGGTGTGATAGACAGATATAGTATGTAGCAAAAACAGGAAATCGTGTCATATGCACATGTATCATGTGTAAGCTAAGCAGATGCAGTTTACACTAATTAGGAGCAATACGAGCTAGACACCATATGCAACATGCAACCAGATATCACACTACCAACTTAGAGCAAGCAACTTGGATGGTGGAGTAGGGGAGCGGAAACTTGGACCTTGTAATGCACTATCAGTACAAGGAAAATCGGTACAGATGCTCCATTTACGTTGCTACAGAGGACCACCATCATCGCCTTCCTTACTCTTTTCCTTCCCCTTTCTTGATTTTGCCTTGTCAAGTCAAACCCACAAGAAAAAGGAATAAAATTTGCTCTTCAGAACTCATTGATGCATGATATTGACGAACACTACTTTCATGTAAGGTAGCCGCATGATAGGAGGATGGAATATGTATGAAAAACTGGACGGTGTGACATATCGACATATATGATATATAAAGTGTAAACTAAGCACAAGGTGCTTGAACTTGTTAGAATCGATGCAAGCTAGAAACCATATGAAAGATGAAACCAATATCACTCTGCCAAATTAAAAGGGTGCCCTAAAAAATGTATTTGACCAAATTAGAAGCAATACATGGCAACAGGCTAGAAAGAATATGCAACATGCAACGAATAAAGGTGACTCATCGTAAGTGATTGATGCAGGATACAGAAGAGAGGTAGTTTCATGTGAGAACAAGGTTAACACATAGATGTAGTGTGTACCAAAAATAGGAAGGCATGTCATATTCACAGGTATAGTGTGTAAACTAAGCAGATGCAATTTACCCTAATTAGAAGCATGACAAGCTAGACACCGTATGCAAGATGCAACCACATATCACAATGCGAAGTTAGAGCAAGCACCTGTGATGGTGGTGTAGGGGAAGTGCGGTCTTCAGGTATAGAGCTACGTTCAATATCTTCATTTAGGCTTGTTGTTTCTTGAGAATCATGTGGAGGGGATGAAATAGCATTCTTTATAAGAGTATTGAGGGAGTCCTGGACTAGGGGGTGTCCGGATAGCCAGACTATCATCATCGGCCGAACTCCAAGACTATGAAGATACAAGATTGAAGACTTCGTCCCATGTCCGGATGGGACTTTCCTTGGCGTGGAAGGCAAGCTTGGCAATACGGATATGTAGATCTCCTACCATTGTAACCGACTCGTAACCCTAGCCCTCTCCGTGTCTATATAAACCAGAGGGTTTAGTCCGTGAGGACTAACAACCATTACAACAATCATACCATAGGCTAGCTTCTAGGGTTTAGCCTCCTTGATCTCGTGGTAGATCCACTCTTGTACTACCCATATCATCAATATCAATCAAGCAGAGTAGGGTTTTACCTCCATCGAGAGGGCCCGAACTCGGTAAAAACATCGTGTCCCTTGTCTCATGTTACCATCCGCCTAGACGCACAGCTCGGGACCCCCTACCGAGATCCGCCGGTTTTGACACGACATTGGTGCTTTCATTGAGAGTTCCTCTCGTGTCGCCACCGATAGGCTTGATGGCTTCTTCAAACAACAACGCAGTCCAGTGGTGAGACTTTTTCCCCGGACAGATCTTCGTGTTCGGGCGGCTTTTGCATCGCGGGCCAATTCACTTGGCCATCCGAGCAGATCGAAGCTACGCCCGCCATCGTGTCAGATTTGGAAGCCTAAACTTCACGGCCGACATCCGCAGAGACTTGATCTTTGATGGATTCGAGCCACAGCCAAGCGCCGCCAGACCGCCACGATGGGCAAGATTTAGCTCGCCACCGGACAAGACTGAGGCCGCACATGAGTCCGCTTCGACCCATGGTTCGGAGCCGATCACAGAGATCAAGGACAGGTGGCTGGACACCGCCTTTGGGGCTGCAACTTACGGCGATGGAGCCGAATATCGACCTTGTCCTTGCAAAGCTCGTGACTCGAGGTGCCGGACTCTCGCCGACTCAACCTCCCGCGCCCGCCAATCAAATCCTATTGGGCGCCGATCATGGAGTTCACCGCCGAGACATCTTTCAAAGACTCACCCTTTGGCGACATCCTGAATTCGCTAAAGTATCTCTCATTATCGAGAGAGCCTGGCCGGATCAAGGGTCGATGGTTGGGATGCGGACGACGAAGAAATTCAAAGCCCACCCACCACCCACTTTGTAGCCACCGCCGGGCGCCTAACCGACATGCTAGACTACGACTCCGAAGACATCGACGGTATGGACGACGATGCCTGAGACGACCAAGAACCAGCGCCTATGGGGCACTGGAAGACCACCTCGTCATACGACATATACATGGTGGACATCCCAAAGGATGGGAACGGCGAAGAAGCAGCGGAGGCAGATTCCTGTAAGAAACAGCCCAAGCACCGATGTCAGTGGCGCCGCTTCTAAATCCCGCCACAAAGAAGAATGGAGATTCCGCACCGAGACAATAACACCCTGTGGAGTGCCAAGACAACCTCCTCCAAAAAGATTCAGACAGAGGACGGAGAAGCCAGCCCTCAAGAGAGAGCGGCACGAGAGAGATAGAGGATGACAATTACATGCCTCCTCCGGAGACGAGGCAAGCCTCAACGACGACGAATTCGTCATGCCCGAGGATCCTCTCGAACAAGAGCCTTTTAAACGCGGGCTAATGGCCACGGTGAACAGCCTAAAGAAAAAGCAGCAACAACTTCGAGCTGATCAAGACCCGCTAGCCGACAGATGGACCGAAGTCCTCGCGGCCGAAGAGCATGAACTCGAACGCCCCTCCAAAAGCTACCCAAAACGCAAGTTGCTCCCCCAATTAGAGGAGGAGGAGTATAAACCCTCATCACCAGCGCAGACACACGGCAGATCGACCACCTCGTGGCGCGACAGAGAGGCATCTAGGCCCTCCACTGTAACCGCACTCTCGCACCGCCGAAAAGGGCGGCCACGGGGGAATGCACCGGACTTGCGAGACATATTGGAGGACAAGGCAAGACAATCAAGATCGATCTACGGATCACGTGGGCGGCCCATGATGCGCGACGACTACGGTCGCACCAGATATAGCAACTCCGGTCGGGCCGAACACAGCAGACAAAGCTCTCTTGAGCTACGTCGCGATATTGCCCGAAGATAGAGGCGCCAGACACCCACTATGCTTCACAGATGACGAATGGATCATCAAATCCAAGGGTTTAAACCCGTGAACATTGAATCCTACGATGGCACAACAGACCGCGGGTTTGGATCAAGACTATCTCCTTCATATTCATATGGCCCATGGTGACGATCTCCACGCCATCAAATATCTCCCACTCAAGCTTAAAGGACCAGCTCGGCATTGGCTTAACAGCTTGCCAAAGAGAGTTAATTGGGTGTTGGGAGGACCCGAAGCCGCATTCCTTGACAACTTCCGTGGCACATATGTGCGACCACCGACGCGATGACCTAAGCCACATAATTCAGCAGCCCATTTAATCGCCGGATAATTCGACACGGTTCCTAACAAAGAAAAATCAAATCGCCGACCGTCCGGATGCAGAGGCCCTCGCAGCCTTCAAACACAACATCCGCGACGAGTGGCTGGCCCGCACCTAGGACAGAAAAGCCAAAATCCATGGCAGCCCTCACATCACTAATGACCCGCTTCGTGCGGGGAGGATAGCTGGCTAGCCCGCAAGAACAACCTCAAAGAAAAATTCCGCAGTCCGACAACAAGGACCGCAACGGCAGGTCGCGTCATAACAAAAACAAACGCCATGTTAACGGCGATAACACCGAGGATACGACAGTCAACGCCGGATTCAGAGGCTCTAAACCCGGTCAGCGGAAAAATCCATTTAAAAGAAATACTCCAGGTCCGTCCAATTTGGACCGAATACTCGACCGCTCTTGCCAAATACATGGCACCCCCGAAAAGCCAGCTAATCACACCAACAGGGATTGTTGGGTATTCAAGCAGGCAGGCAAGTTAATTGCCGAAAACAACGACAAGGGGCTGCATAGCGATGACGAGGAAGAAACCCGGCCGCTGAACAGTAGAGGACAGAAGGGTTTCCCCCCACAAGTGCAGACGGTTAACATGATATACGCAACCCACATACCCAAGAGGGAGCGGAAGCGTGCACTTAGGGATGTATATGCGATGGAGCCAGTCGCCCCGAAGTTCAATCCATGGTCCTCTTGCCCGATCACTTTTGATCGAAGGACCACCTAACCAAGATCCGCCATGGCGGATTCGCTGCATTGGTTTTAGACCCAATCGTCGATGGATTTCACCTCACCGTAGTCCCGATGGACGGCGCAAAGAGCCTGAACCTGCTTTATCGGGACACAAGGCGCAAGATGGGCATAGACCCTCAAGGATTAAACCTACAAAGACGACCTTCAAAGGCGCCATACCGGTGTAGAGGCCAATTGTACAGTGCTCGGTTACACCGAAGTGGTCTTCGATCCCGGATAACTTCCGGCGAGGAGTTAATCTTCGATATAGTCCCGCTCATGGCGCTATCATGCTTTGCTTTCAGGACGGACGCGCTTGTAAAGTTCAACGCGGTGCCAGATTATGCATACCTCAATCTCAAGATGCCAGGCCCTCGAGGAGTCATCAGGGTCAACGGAAACACTGAACACTCCCTCCAAACAGAGGAACACACAGCGGCTCTCGCGGCGGAAGTACAGAGCAGCCTCTTAAGGCAATTTTCGAGTCCAGCCGTTAAACGACCGGACATGACCAAATGCGCCCGGAGTAACATACGTCAAGACCACCGCACGCCCGAGCATCGCCAGAGTAACAATGCGCCCCAACCCCAGCCCCGCATGATTGTAATACTAGCCCTTCGCAGACATCATTACGCCTGGAGATACCATGGGCATAGGGGAGGGGCACGACCATGACAGGCCCCGAAAAGTGCGGCTTAACCACACCGGGGGCTCCCAAGTGTGTCGCTCTTTTTGTTTTTCTTTTTCTTCTTCCACAGACTCCGCTCACGGAGGTTCTGTCCCAGCAGCCGACTCGCGAACTCACGATGCAACAGCTAGGGAAGGACAATGGCTACGATTTAACACTCGTGTGGTCTCCATCATGAGCATTAAATCTGTTTAATACACCATTCTGCAGCCTACCCCTGGAGGGGGACATGTCTAATAGTCCAATCCCTTGCTTATCGCACTATTTGTATCATTCTGCACTCATGGCAGAATTCCTTGAATAAACAATGCATCACTTTTCGCTTATAATCACATTCCTTTCTTACATATATGTTCATTTATGACATTTTGCATCCGTACACTTTGGTACGGCCAAATACACCAGGGGCTTATGTTCCCCGCATTATGGTGTGATAAGTCCGAACACTTTCACAAGTCGCCACCCCAACTTATAGCACTATATGCATCGGTTCAATCATGTCTTGGGTCAATAGTTGGGTTTGCCCGGCTCCCATGTTTTGGTACCTTACGTTCCGTTCTATCGGCTAAGGTAGCACTGTGAGAACCACTGCGATTGCGCCCCGGTTGAGCTAGGCAAGCGCCTCGGTGGAGAAAGCTAAAACTGACCATCATGATAAGGCGAGAGCTGGTCGCTGTTCGAGAGGTCTTTTCGAGTCCCTAAAGACTTATGCCGCTTAGAGCGAGGAACCGGCTTTGTCCGGCCCAGGCGTGGATAGCGCCCCGAACTCGGTCTTCTGAACACTAGGGGCTTCGCTGAAATTTAAAATTATAGAATTCTATGGCTAAGTGTGAGTGTTCAAGCATTATAAGTCCGGTTGCCTTGTTCATCGTGTTGAGCGCCCTCTAGATGGACCCAAAATGGGAACAAGAGCGCCAAGTTTATCCCTAACACCCCAGCTCTCGTGGCATGGGGCTGAAGCCGACGACTTGCCATCTCTCGATTTGATAAACGGCCGCATGTGAAGGTACTATTTTAAATTAATAAGCGTTGCTTAGCGATATGAAGAAAGTTTTCAGCAAGACAGGATAACACATTGCGAGTCTACTCAAATATTACATCTTTGGGGCACTCATCCACAATCTTGTGGGCACCCTTTATGACACTCTTATAATACATTTCGGCGGCGATACTCCTTGCTCCGCCGGGCGGCGCTGTCCGTCGAAGCTTCTCAAAGATCCAGCCTGCCCTAGTGCACTTTTACGCGGGCAAGGGCCGACGGGCACCTTCAATGCAAAGGAGCGCTGATGACTTCCACCCAGGGACACGATCCACCAGCCACCGACTGCATCAAGTAGCTCCTGTGCATGGCCTCTTCGCCACAAACCAACTATGAGGCCCTTCATGGCCTGCTCGGCTACCTTAGGAGCTCGACCAGCTGCTTCACCGGTCGCTAAGGCACCGGATGTCCGCCTCAGCTATTGAGACCGAAGACCTTCTCCGCTGAGCTCCCATGCTCGGCTGGTAGAATGCGGCAGATCGACATGCTACGAGGCAGATCTGCAAACGCCTCCCGAGAGCTCCAATTCGGTAAGTAATGTAATTCACATTCACATGCTTGCTTTGCCTGAAAAATGCCTTACCCGCCGCTATTTTCTTCACCGCCAATCTCCGGAGGGCCTAATGGGCTTCGCCTTCATGCTTTGGCACTCTCAAGAGCCGAGGCAAGCTCGACTCGAAGTTCGAAGTCGCGCCAAACTCTCATGATTTTCCATGAGAGCCCGAGCTCTTGCTGCACCTCCGCCACCACGCGCCTCGCTTCTCTCGCTCCGCTGCTCATGCGGCCGATTACGCCGGGCTGCGCACACGCCTCCTTCAGGGTCGCCACTCGCTCGTGGGCCCCGCAGCGCCCACGTTATCCTCAAGTATTTTTCTTGCAACCAAAATCCTTTTCTCAGAAGGTACAAATTTAATACGGTGTTACTCACCTTTTTGTCCTTGAGCTGCTTCTGGCAAGGCCGAGCTCGTTCTCTGACCGCCGAGGTTCTCGCTTCAGCATCGACCTCCATGCAGCCAAGGCAGAGGTCAGCAGCGCAGCCTGCAATCCCATATTGACATATTTTTAGAACTCCTACGTATATCTTCTTAGATCCTCAGTCCGGCTTTTCTTTCCGAACATGGAACCGAGCATCAGGGGCTACTGCCTATGCAGTATTACATCACATATTTTAAAACTTCTTACCACAAAGCCTGTTAGAAGGCTGCTATAGGCTTCGGTCAGCCCGCTCTTGGCGAGCTGAACCTTCTGAATCACCGCACTCATGATAGTGCGGTGTTCTTCCTCGATGGAAGCGCCGTTGAGCACCTCCAACAAGTTGTGTGGCGCCTCCGGTTGGACGGAGGCTGCCGGTGTCACGGTCTTGCCCTTCTTCTGCGGGGCCGCTCGACTCGGAACCACCGCAGGTTCCGGCGGAGTCCGTGCGAAGTCCGGAGGTTGCCTTGTGGCACCTCCGAGCCTCCTCTCGGGCGGGTCCTCTCTCGATCCGCCTCGCGCCCTCAGCGTCACGAGGGGTGGAGGCGGTCGGAATGGAATCCACATCCGACGGGAAGATCGTCCTCGGTCGGACTACAGGTTGTATGCGGCATTAGAAGGACACCATGTGGCAAAAAAGAGAAATTATAAATCATTCAATCCAGATATTTACGTTTCGCCAGGCTTGGCCCTTGAGGGCCACCGCCGCCGCCGCCGGTGTGTGTGGGCGGAGCAGTCCGGAGGAAGGGACCTTCCTTCTGGACCCTTCGCCTCCCTCGCTGGGGAAGCCTTCCTCTTCCTCTCTCCCCCTCTTGGGAGAGTCCTCTTCTCCTCCTCGCTTCGGGAGGAGTCCACCTTGGAGCCATCGGACGATGAGTCCGACACCACTGGCGCCGGAACTCCTTCGGTTCTCGTGGCCTTCTTCTTCTTTCTTCTCCGCACCACGTAAAGGGTCGGAACTAGCAGCCTGGCCAAACGGGTGTCTCGCTGGGTCTTGAGAAGGGAGCCGACAGTCAACCTGTTCGGACGCCTTCCCGCCTGTTAAAGGCATTGGGAGTTTTAGATCCCACATAGAGTCATACTATGAAAGAAATGAATGTCCCATAAAGGATAACATATCTTACCGCACCGCCGGGCCATGCGTGCTGAATCCGCGATCTTGCTATGGATGCGGGGCTTCTCCCCTTGAACAGCACCTCCGTGCCGCCAGACATTGTGTCAAGAGCCTGCTAAGGTCCGTGTCTGTGCCGATCAAACTCCCACAGATTGAAGGCCCGTTGTTGGCAGGGGAGAATCCGGCGGACGAGCATGCCCGGATCACGCTGACAAGCTTAAGCTTCTTGTTCACCGGGTTCTGGAGACAGGACTGGAGTCCGGTCAGCTCCTCCGAACTGCCCCATAGCAATCCCTTCTCTTTCCAGGAGGTGAGCTACATGGGGGAACCAGATCTGAACTCGGGGGCCGCCACACATTTAGGGTCACGCGGCTCGGTGATGTAGAACCACCCCGATTGCCACCCTTTGATGGACTCCACGAAGGCACCCTCGAGCCAGATGACGTTGGGCATTTTGCCCACCATGGCGCCTCCGCACTCCGCTTGGACGCCCTTCACCACCTTCGGCTTGACATTGAAGGTTTTTAGCCACAAACCGAAGTGAGGCTAGATGTAGAGGAAGGCCTCGCACACAACGATAAACGCCGAGATGTTGAGGATGAAGTTTGGCGCCAGATCATGGAAGTCCAGGCCGTAGTAGTACATGAGCCCCCGGACGAAGGGATGAAGTGGGAAGCCCAGTCCGTGGAGGAAGTGGGGAAGAAATACGACCCTCTCATGGGGCCTGGGGGTGGGGATGAGCTGCCCCTCGTCGGGCAGCCGGTGCGCGATGTCGCTGGACAAGTATCCGGCGCCGTGCGGTTTTTCGATGTGCCCCTCCGTAATGGAGGAGGCCATCCACTTGCCTCCCGCTCCGGACATGGCTGGAGAAGGTTGAGACGAGATGTGCGGACTTGGGCGCTGGAGCTCGAAAAGGAGATGGATAGGCAAAGGAGGAAGAAGGTGTAGGTAAAAAGGTGGATCCTTATCCCTTATATATGGGCGACGAAGACTATGCGTCCGCATTGGCTCGGTAAAACTCGCCATCTCCCAAGCGCCACAATCAATGGCGCGTTGGGTTACCCACGTCCGTATTGATGGGAATCCGGAATAAGGGAACACGATCTCCGCTCGACAAGACGTGCCAAGAAACCGCCGCTAAACGCTACCGAGGTAGTATAATAAAAACGATTCAAGTAAAGGCTTGGTAGTGGTGTGACGTCACGCCACAAAATACGTCAGCAGATTGAACTTGTGTACATATTACGGTGGTATGTGGAATTTATTTTGTAGAGCCGGACACTATCCTGGTGTTCACAATCTTCTATGATTATTCGGAGAAGGAACCCGCCTTGCAATGCCGAACAATATGCGCGCCGGACTCATCGTCATTGAAGCCTGGTTCAGGGGCTACTGAGGGAGTCCTGGACTAGGGGGTGTCCGGATAGCCGGACTATCATCATCGGCCGGACTCCAAGACTTTGAAGATACAAGATTGAAGACTTCGTCCCGTGTCCGGATGGGACTTTCCTTAGCGTGGAAGGCAAGCTTGGCAATACGGATATGTAGATCTCCTACCATTGTAACCGACTCTATGTAACCCTAGCCCTCTCTGGTGTCTATATAAACCGTAGGGTTTAGTCCGTAGGACGAGCAACCATTATAACAATCATACCATAGGCTAGCTTCTAGGGTTTAGCCTCCTTGATCTCGTGGTAGATCCACTCTTGTACTACCCATATCATCAATATCAATCAAGCAGGAGTAGGGTTTTACCTCCATCGAGAGGGCCCAAACCTGGGTAAAAACATCATGTCCCTTGTCTCCTGTTACCATCCGCCTAGACGCACAGTTCGGGACCCCCTACCCGAGATCCGCCGGTTTTGACACCGACAAGTATTGCGTGTCATATTAACCCACGCGCATGACTGTCTCATCATAAGCGATAGATGCAGGATACACAAGAACATTAGTTTGATGTAAGAACATGGTGTGATAGGCAGATGTAGTATGTACCAAAAACAGGAAGGCGTGTCATATTCACATGTATAGTGTGTAAGCTAAGGAGATGCAATTTAACAAATTTGGAGCATTGATGAGGGATACACAAGAAAAGTAGTTTGATGTAAGAACATGGTTAATAGAAAGACGTAGTATGTACCAAAAACAGGAAGACATGTCATATTCACAGGTATAATCTGTTAACTAAGAAGATGCAATTTACCCTAATTAGAATCATTACAAGGTAGACACCATATGCAACATGCAACCACATATCACACTACCAAGTAAGAGCAAGCACCTGCGATGGTGGTGTGGGGGAATTGCGGTGATCAACTAGAGAGCTACGTTGACTATCTTCATTTAGCCTTGTTGTTTCTTGAGAATCATGTGGAGGATGACACTGCACTCTTTAAACGGGTAGGGCGTCTCACAGTAACCCACTCGGGTGACTGTCTCATCATAAGTGATTGACGAGGGATACAAAAGAGCATTAGTTTGATATACGAACATGGTTAATAGACATATGTAGTATGTATAAAAACAGGAAGGCATGTCATTATCAAAGGTATAATGTGTAAAGTAAGCAGATGCAATTTAACCAAATTGGAAGAAATACAAGTTAGACACCATATGCAACATGCAACCACATTTGACAGAGAGAAGTTAAACAAGCACCTGGGATGGTTGTGTGTGGCAATTGAGATCATCAACTGCAGAGCTACGCCATCGCCTCCAACTGCCGACATCGCACCCATTAGAGCGCCAAACGCTTAGTGCTTATCTTCAATTACATCGAGCGATTTCTGTCTTTTCTTTTTCTCGCATTCATCAACACTGCACGTAGTCCGAAATACCCGTGCATAAAAAACAATAGTGTGAGTATGGGTGAAGTGTGTGCACAATTAGTACAAGGTAAAGGTAGCGTATAGCAGGTCGTTAGAAATAAATGACGGAGACATATGATAGCTCTACAACATGCATGGCACACTAAATTACTACAGATTCTATGAAACTAACAATGATCGAAAGCAAATAGGTCACCCATTTTTTCTCAGACCGTCCGATGTACAAAGAATGGGCAGATCGCCTTCATCTACCTCTAGCCACCAAAGGTTGATGATCTTCCTCGAAACACCAAGTGACCACCGCCCAAGATTTCTCCCCTGCGCCTCCTCGACTCACCGTGATCGCTGCTTGGCACCGCCTCGCCATCTCAAGCCCCGCCGACCTCCAGATCGGGCGCAAGCAGCTCCTGCGCCCAAACCCCGTGATAGACACCGATGCACCGCTTCCCCGGGAACAGGCCGACTAGGTGCTCGCGCGCCTAAGCGGTGCCGCTTTTTTCATTGCGGTTTGATCGACCTCTCAATTGAAATCCAGCGGCTAATGACCTCTAGCAAAGGTAAAATAGTAAACGGAGGAAACCTTGTGCATTTAGTATCACAAAGAAGATGCAGAAGAAGCGCCAACTAGTTTCTTTCGTGGGATAGATACGGTGAGCAGAGACGAAGATTTGCACTAATAAGGGAAGAGGAGTACCTCTTCTCCGCCGGCAAGTGTCAGATCCTCCTTCTGCTTTTTCCAACGATCTTCCTGTGGTTCTCCGGAAACCAGAAGTTGTGGAGGACGATGCAGCCTTGGACGAACCCATGGCCAAGTTGTTGAGTGTGGTGCGGTGGCCGTCTGTCGGCGGCGGGAAGCGGATCCGAGGCGGTGAACCATGGCGTAGCGGGAACAACTCCGGTGCGGTGGACGGTTGCGACAGTGGAGCCGCAGCAGTAAGGCGCAGGATGGCAAGGTCGGAGTGGTTCTGCACGCGACGCCGGCATCGGTAGTCGTGGAGGCAGCTCGCCTCGCTTCACCTGCTAAGTCCTTGAGGGCGCTATGGCGGTTGCGTTATGCGCTGGATGATGACATCGCGGTACCGGCCCGCGTGATGGAGGAGGGCAGCGGTGGATTGGCCGCTATTGGGTGGAGGACGGAGGAGGCTGGGGTTTCACGCTGGTGGAGAGGGGGTTTTCGCGCCCACGGAGTATGAATGGGGAAATGGAGGGAAGCGAGGAACTAAGGGGGAACAATGTTTCGATTTGAGACGCGCTTGTTTGAAATTTCGCAAAAGTTACAAACTTTGCCCCCATCTAAAATTTCGGACATATTGCGGTTTGGGGTAGGACAATGTGTCGTGTCCCAAATGTATGGATAGATTTCGCCGAAAGATGGTGTTTAGGCGCCCATGGCGTATGAATGCTTCTTGGAAGCGATTGAGACTAGCGTCTTGGTGAAGTTACAAACCTACCCCGATTTAGACCTTTGGACATCGGGCCGATAGGCTACACGGGCCAAAGTCAGGACAATAATTTCCTACCACCACTACAAAAAAAGACACATCCATGACATTTTGGGCCGAACGAATTTTTTTTCTTTCATACATATGACACTTTTATGACGATAATTGTTACAAAATCCGGTATCATGATAGATGTGGTGGGATCCTACTTCTATGACAAAAAATCATGACAGAAAATGGGCTTTTCGTCTTGGGCGGGCCGGAGACGCAGCTGCATGACATTCTTTTTGCCGTCCATGATGGAAAAAACCGTGGTAGAAGCGAGGGGGAGGAAAATTTCGGGGAGTTGCCGGTTACGGTGGGAGGTCGGGTCGAGCGATGCACGCTTTCTCAGACACGCAGCGTAGGCGTTGGTTCTAATCGAACCCAAGCGAGGCGCTAGCCCGAATCAACCCCGAGCGATTGCAATCGCAGCAGCTATGTGTTACTGAACCCGAGCGATCGATCGATGGCTATTAATTGAACCTGACGGAGCGATTCCTTCGCTACTGCTGCTAACTCAAGCCGATCGATTGATGAACAAAGGAGCAGGGCGCTGTTTCCGGATGAACAGGACCCTGTGGTGTGGATGGCTGGATGAACAGTAGACGGTGGAGGGTTGGTCGTGGAGGGGTGGTTGAACAGGACCCCGTGGTGTGGAGGGATGGATGAACTGTAGACGGTGGAGGGCTGGATGAACAGTAGAGGTGGAGGGGTGGTTGAACAGTAGCCGGTGGAGTAGCGCGCGGTGGAGGCTGGATGATAAGGAGCCTGTGGAGGCTGGAGGAGGTCGACGGTAGCCCGTGGAGGCTGGAGGAGGTCGACGGTGGAGATGAACAGATCCCGTGGAGTCCTGCTTTGGGCACGCCACACCTCCCGGCGAACAGACCCCTGCTGACTGTGAAGCCCAACACAAGTCTGCTTGCCTGCTTTGCGGTACGCCACACCCCTACCGATCAACAAGACTTCTGCTTTGACCGTAGGAGGTCCGCTTGGCCCATTTTATGGTACGCCACACCCTCCCCGATCAACAGACTCCCTGCTTTGACCGTAGGAGGTCCGCTTCTTTGTTTTGCAAGATGCCACACCCTCCCGATCAACAGACCCTGCTCAATGTAGGAGGTCCGCTTCTCCGCCAGCGGCACGCCAGCCTCGCTTCATCGCTTATTCCGCCCAAGCTGGTTGGCTCCTATGCGTTCCATTGCCTTCCGATGAACACGATGCATTCCATTGCCTTCCCATGAACACGACGCATTCCATTGCCTCCATATGAACACGACGACGAAGATGTTTCTCTGTTCCGACCTAGCTATGTACACAAGCCCCGCCAGACGAGCGCTGCCAGAGGCTCGAGACGCTGCTCAGATGTACATACGCGGGTCAGATTTTCTTTCTTGCACCATCGCCGCTGTAATGACATATACATGCTACGCGCGCGCTTCTACATAATGACCAATATGTACGCATAACGTCACACTGTAATGATAACGCCACGCACGCTTCAACCAGTGGGTCCCGACCGCCGTGCACTTCCTGCTCGCGAAGATGTAGCTAGTGGGTCCCAGCAGCAATGTGGGAGCGAATTGTTTTTGCCTAGACGCACTTCCTTGTGTGCTAAGATGTAGCTGGTGGGTCCCAAAACCGTGGGGCGAATCGCTTTTTTGCCCTGACGCACTTCCTTGCGCAGTAAAGGTGTCACTGGTGGGTCCCAGCCGTCAGGGGTAGAATCGCTTGTTTTTGCCCGGACGCACTTCCTTGTAAAAGCGAAGATGTAGCCGGTGGGTCCCAACACCGTGGGGAAACATTTTTTCGAGAAATACAAAGGCCCGCCCGGTGGGTCCCAAACCGCCGTGGAGGAATCATCATTTTCCGCGAATAAGGAGGCACTTCCTTGCTGCAACCGCTGACCAATCGTCACCTCTCCACGCATATTCCACGTCCGATGGAAGTCGCCTGACCACGCTGACCACGCCGTCCGAGAGCACCAGTGGTGGTGGACGACGGCGAGGCCTAGGAAGGGACAACGGGAGCCGGGAAGACGCGATGCTGGAAGCCCGCGCGAGAGGAGTACGAGGGTTCACCGGTTCGGCTGCGTGTGAGGTTGCCATCGCCGCAGGCCCGCCAGCGGTGGGAATAGTAGGGCGGAGGTCTCCGCGCAAAGACAACCGCCACGGAGGTGGAGCATGCAAAGACGACCGGCGCTGCTTTGGCCGAGCAAGAAGACCAGAGGTCAAGAAGCACTACGGCCGCTGGATGGACATCGCACGGCCACCGGAGCTAGAATCGCTCATATTGACTAAAGTTGACAAAGACCCCGTCCCCGGGCCAACTTAGTAGGCCCATTAAGTCAGCCTCCCACCATGGTGGGTCCCAGCCAGCGTGGGGAGCATTCATTTTTTGTGCGTAATAAGGAGGCACTTCCGTGGGTCCGAGCCGATAGCGCTGGGGCCGTTTTTTGCGAATACGCTGGCCCTTCCGTGGGTCCCAGCAGTGGGGAAACATTTTTTCGTGAAATAAGGTGGCCCATCCGTGGGTCCCCACTGTCAAGTGGAGGAATAATTATTTTGCGCTGTAATAATGAGGCACTTCCTTGCGCCGCCTGACCCAAATTGCCAGCCTCTCCACATACGCACTCTTCCGATGGAAGTCGGCTGTCAGCTTTCTCACATTGACCACGCTGCACCGAGAGCACCAGGGCGGTGGTCTGGACAATGGCGAGGCCTAGGAAGGGGATGACACGGAGCCGGGGAAGACGCAACAGTGGTAGCCCGTGCGGAGAGGAGTATGAGGGTTCACTGGTTCGGCTGTGGCGTGAGGCTACCGTCGCCGCAGAATAACAGGGGCTGTGGGTGAGTAGAGGGATACCCTGGGCCAGCGGTGGGAGTAGTAGGGGGCGGTGAGGCCTCCGCGGCATCACAGCCGGCCACGAGAGGCAGGAGCACGCAGCACGACCGGCACTGCTTTGGGCGGCTGGAGCAAGAAGACCAGAGGTTGAAGAAGCACTATGGCCGTTGGATGGACATCATATGGTCACTGGAGCTAGAATCGTTCATATTGACTAAGGTTACAAAGCCCTCCATCCCCGTCAACTTAGTTGGCCCACAAGTCATCCTCCCACTATGGTGGGTCCCATCTAGCAGGGTGGGTATTCATTTTTGTGTGTAATAAGGAGGCACTTCCTCAAGCATGGAAGATATAGCTGGTGGGTCCGACATGTCGGCCGGGGAACTTTTTTTCGGAATACGAGGGTTCTTCCGTGGGTCCCAAATTGCCGTGGAGGAATCATTATTTTGCGCAGACAGACACCATTTAATCGATGGATGTCGCTCGCTGACCATAGTTGACCAGGGAAGGCCATGAAAGCACCATGGTGGTGGACGACGCCGAGGCCTCAGGAAGGAACGACACGAGCCGGGAAGACTCGGCAATGGTTGCTCACGCGGGGAGTATGAGGGTTTATCGCCTCCCGCTGCCGCCGAAAAATAACAGGAGGTGTGGGTGAGTAGAGGAATGGCCCGACAGCAATGAAGTAGGTGGGCGGTGCGGCTCGTAGGGCAAAGACACGACGACCATGGAGGCGGAGCAGCAGTCCCATCGAGCTGGTTTGGGCGCCGAGCAAGAAGATCGATATTGAAGTAGAAGACGCCGCTGGATTAACATCCAACGTCACTGCTGCTAGAATCGCTTAGGACTAAGTTGACAAAGCCAAAGTACAGTCAACCTAGTAGACCCACAAGTCACTCTCCAAATCTGTCCCAAACAAAGATACAGTCTTAAATTTCTAGCCGATTCAATTAATTTTAAATCTAAATATACCTTAATTTAAATTCAATGAAATTTTACCCACACAAAACAATGAAATTTAAAATACCAAAATCCGAAGAAAACAATATTTGGGAACTAATTGCCTGCTTGTTGTATTTTTTCATTTTACAGCCCATTTGTTATTACTTATAGCCCATTTCTTATTACTTATAGCCCATTTTCTGGGCAAATGCATCCTCCTCGCCTTGAAAGATTTCGCCCAAAGCAGGCGAGAAAAGCAAGTAGGCCTATGTTGGTTATTCTCGCAAAAACAAAATAGTTGGCTAGCCATTTTTCCGAAAGGAAAAACAAACTGGCTGGTCATGTGCTAAACATATGAAATAAAAGTTCGGCTAGACGGGCCACGGGTCCCACAGTAACCCAGCTTGATACCCTTCTCCGCCCTAAAAACAAAATTATCAAGGCGCTGCCGGGTCCTTATCCGTCATCCTCACCATGTACAATCATCTCCTTATTCCTCTCGGTTGTTGACCATGTTGACAACACCGGAGGGCGGCACCGCAGCGAGCGAACCAAGGAGGAGGACGATGGTAAGGCCTCGGACGGGAACGAACAGGAGCCGGGGAAGATCACAGCCAGCCGTGGGAGGCGGGAGCAGGCGGTCCCGCTGGTGCTGGTTTGTCTTTGGCGGCTCGAGGAAGAAGAGACTGAAGAAACACGACAGATGTTGAATGTCAATCGAACGGTCAAGGTTGGCACAATCGTTTTTTGACTAAGCGGACACCAAGTAGCATACTTTTTTATATATAGGAAGAAAACTGCGAGGAAAATGCATTCGTCTGCCGTCCTCCTCACAGGGAACGTTCGCCACATAAGTGACTAGCAGCCTTGGTTTTCAACCGAGAGGTCTTGGGTTCGAGTCCAAGGAACTCTCAATTTTGTCCCCTTCCTTCCTCGCAAAAAAGGGAAAGAAAATCAAAGACTTGGGAATGCGTACAGAACAGGCTAGTGTCCTAGTAAAGAGACGTTGTCGAGTTTTAGAAAAAAGAAAGACGTCCTCCTGTAGCTGGTTCGAATCCAAACCTAGACTATGACTATACATGGTGCTATGCTACTCTGCAATTAATGAAACTGACATATCCAATGTTCGCTTCTCCTTGAGGGAGTCCTGGACTAGGGGGTGTCCGGATAGCCGGTCTATCAATATCCGCCGGACTCCAAGACTACGAAGATAGAAGATTGAAGACTCCGGCTCGTGTCCGGATGGTACTTTCCTTGGCGTGGAAGGCAAGCTTGGCAATACGGATATGTAGATCTCCTACCAATGTAACCAACTCTGTGTAACCCTAGCCTCCTCCGGTGTCTATATAAATCGGAGGGCTTTAGTCCGTAAGGACAACATACATATTAACATTCATACCATAGGCTAGCTTCTAGGTTTAGCCTCCTTGATCTCATGGTAGATCTACTCTTGTACTACCCATATCATCAATATTAATCAAGCAGGACGAGGGTTTTACCTCCATCGAGAGGGCCCCAACCCGGGTAAAAACATTGTGTCCTCGCCCTTGTTACCATCCGCTTAGACGCACAGCCGGGACCCCCACCCGAGATCCGCCGGTTTTGACACCGACATTGGTGCTTTCATTGAGAATTCTCTGCGGTCGCCACCGATAGGTTCGATGGCATCTTCAATCAACAACGCTGTCCAGGTGAGACTTTCCTCCCCGGACAGGTCTTCGTGATTGGCGGCTTCGCTTCGCGGGCCAATTCACTTGGCCATCCGAGCAGATCAAAAGCTACGCCTCGCCGCAGTCGATTTGAAGCTTAAACTTCACGGCCGATGTCCGCGGAGACTTGATCTTCGACGGACTCGAGCCACGCCGAAGCGTGCAAGACTGCAGGACGATAGGCATGATCTAGCTCTCGCCAAACAAAGGCTTTGGTGGCCGTGACACGGATCAGGTTCGGCCATTAGCCCGGAGCCGATCGCCCAGATTGAGGGCCGGTGGATAGACGCCGCCCTGAGGGCTTCAACATCCACGACGATGGAGCCGACCACCAATCTAGTCCCCTGCGAAACTCGTGATTCCGAGGCACCGGACTCCTCGCCAGACTCCGAACCACCCGCGCCCCTACCAATCGATCCGGATTGGGCGCCGGTTATGGAATTCACCGCCATGACATCTTTCCAACACTCGCTTTTGGCGATATCCTGAATTCACTAAAGCATCTCTCGTTATCAGAGAGTCCCGGCCGACTATGGCCGGAGGGCTAAAAGTGGACGACGAAGAAATTCAGATCCCACCCACCACCCACTTTGTAGCCACTGCCGATTTATCTAACCGACATGCTAGACTATTAGATCCAAGACATCGACGCTATGGACGATTTATGTCAAGACGAAGAAGAAACAGAGCCTATAAGGCACGGAGGACTACTCGCCACATGACATATATATGGTAGACACCCCAAAGGGAAGCGATAACGAGGACCAACGGGTCATGGCAGAAGATGACCCCGCCGATAAACGATCAAAACCACGGCGAGACGCCGCCTAAGTCCCACCTCGACGACAACAACATTCCCAAGGAGCCCGCGATAGGGCAGGGCTCACAATCGGACGCATTTAACATGCAAATAAGCAACCGTCCAACATGACGAGTCGATAATCAACCCAAGCCCGGCGAGAACAACAAACCGGACGATCAGATGCCGGACACATCGCCGGAGAGTAAGAACCTCCGAAAAGACTCACAAGATCGCAAGAAGCCTCAAGAAGGAAAAACGGAGGCTCAAAACAACGGAAGACACACTCAGAATGAGATGGAGCAAAGTGCTCAAAACCGCAGAGCAAGTACGGCAATGGCCACCAATCAAAGAGCTACCCGCGCAAATCGCTACAGACCACGAGGAGGCCGAGGGCCCCCACCGCCCAAAAATAAAGGAGCTGCCTGGCTGGATAGACGGCCAGATGATAGGCCAAATTCCGAGAGCGGCGCCACACATAAACCATCCAACGAACTGAAGGATAGATGGCCCAGCCAGATCCATCTACGGGCCAAAGGAGAAGGCCCTGTGAAGCAAGACAACACGCTAAGTGTCCGGCGATAGGAGCACACACAAATACAGGCGCCAAGACACCCACTATGTTTCATCGACGAGGTGCCGACCATGAATTCCTCAAAGAGGATTTAAACCCATAAACATAGAAGCCTACGATGGAACAATGCACTCGAGTCTCTGGATAGAAGATTACATACTACATATACATATGGCCGAGGAGATGATCTCCACGCCATAAAATACCTACCCTCAAGCTCAAAGGGCCAGCCCGCCATTGGCTTAAAAGCCTCCCGTAAAACACTCAAGTTGGGAAGAGCTCGAGGACGCTTAGAGCAAATTTTCAAGGGACTTATGTCCGCCCTCCTGATGCGATGATCTAAGTCATATAACTCAACAGCCCGGAGAGTCAACGCGAAATTTCGAACAGGTTCCTTACTTAAAAGAACCAAATAGTCGATCGTCCGGACGCCAAGCCTTAGCAGCTTTCAAGCACAATGTCCGAGACGAATGGTCACAGCACCTCGGTCAAGAGAAACCGAGGACAATGTCCGCACTAACAAGCCTCATGACCCGCTTCAGGCGGAGGGATAGCTGGTTAGCACGATGCAGCACCAACACCCAAGTACATCCGAGATAAGAGATGGAACGGAAAATCACGCGCAGTAAAAGAGCAAAGGCCGAATAAAGAGAGAAGTCCAAAGAGCGCGATACCAACGCCGGATTCAAAAGCTCGCGCCCAATACTAAGACACAGCCTCTTAAGGATGACAAAGGATTTAATTGTCCAACGAAACAAAATTTTGGTCGGATATGTCAAATCCACAAGACTTCTAAGGCCTCGCAAATCACACCCACAGGATTGTTGTTTTAAACAGTCCGCCGACTAAATGCCGAACACAAGGGGCTCGACGCCGCTTAAGAAGATAAACCCCACCAGCAGGGCACCGTAAACAAAAGACTTTCCCACAAGGTCAAAGCAAGAAATCACTTCATGTGATAACACGGAAAAATAGTGCGGCACTTTCTAAAAGAGCTTCGCACGGTCCAACCCAGCAGATCGTAGAGATTGGATATCAAACCAATCACTTTCGACCACCGACTATCCGTGCTTGCTCAAATGCGGACGGACTTCGATATTGAATCCCATAATAGACGGATTACATTTACTAACGCCCTAATGGACGGAGGCGTGACTTAAACCTTCTATATTCAAACACAATCCGTAGGATGGGGATAGACCCTACCAAAATTCGACACAGCCGCACTTCCTTCAAAGGAGTGATGCTGTGCCCTTACGCCAAGTGCATGTGCTCTATATTACTAGAAGTCATGTTCGATCGCCAACAATTTTCGACGCTAAAATTAATTTTTCATATCGCCCCATTTGAAAGTGAATATCAAGCACCTTGGGACGAAAGACTTTTGTCCGCTTCAACGCCATACCGTGACATTGCCGCTACACTCAAGATGCCCGTCCACATGGCGCCATTTCAAAGCGAAGGTCACTTAAGGACCCCGACTCGGATAGATGAATCCGCCTCAGAAGTTAGGGTTTTAGCCGCATACCCTTCACTGGGGCTGCGCAAGACAAACAATCGCGTTTCATATAAACCTTGCTTTAATTATTTATATTTTTATTTTACATATTTTTCGCATCTAATTGTTTCTAAAACTAAACGCTCCTCTCTTTCTACAGATGAACAATGTGCACACCCGCCCAGATAACGGCGCAACGGAGACACAGCGCAGACGCAAGAGGGACCCATTGCAAGGATTCTTTTCGATTAAGACCCGCGTAGACCTTTTTACTGTCTCTTGTTGTTACTCTCCTTGGTTTCTTCCTATAGCCAAAGCGGAGCCTCGACGCTTTGGCATCGCCGCTGCCGTAAGACCATGCCCGCACTCGACACTAGGGGCTTAGGCATCGCTCGCCCATTATTATAAAGACCAACACCTTAGGGAGTGTTCGCATCTCGAAAGTTAGGCATTATATGCATCAGTCCAATCATGTATTTGGTCAAATGTTGGGTTTGCCCGGCCTCGTGTTTTGCTGCCTTTACGCTCAGATCATCGGCTAACGCGCACCAGGAGAACTATCGCGACAGTGCCCAGCTCGGCCGGGCGAAAGCACCTCAAGAGAGAAAGCCGAAAACCGATCGTCATGATATAGCGAGAGTTTGATCATCCACTGACGACTATCGGAATGTTTAGAATTTCGCTTTGACGAAGGACCGCTTGCCGTCGTGCACATACGCACTCGAATCCGAGATGTGCGGTGCCACCAGGGGCTATATCGTAGCCCCACCCTCGAGCTCCACTGCTAAGGAAAGTGATAAAGCATTATAGTCCGGATTGCCTAGTTCGCTACGCTACCACCTCCTTAAACAGGACCGAGACGCCGGATTAAGTGTGAAAACGCTATATTTTTTAGAACACCCCGCACTTCGTAAGGGGGGCCAGTCAAGACCGCAATCTTTCGTTATACAAAAGTATACGAAACGGCCGATAGGAGAAGTTTCACTTGGACGACAAGTATAAAAAGCAGTTATTATATAATCATCGACGCATAAGCTAATGCGCTCATTTGAACGTTACATTCTTCGAGCATCCGCGACTTTATTACACGAAGCGCCATGCATAACTTCCCCGGCGTAGTGTTTCGCAGGAGCCGGCTTTCATCCAACTCGGAGGCAACAGCTGTGGCGCCCATCTCCGGACAATGCGCTTTCACACGGCAAGAGCCATCCGCTACCGGCGCAGCCGACCGCCATGTTCTTATATGCGCACCGCCCAATGAATTGCTGCAAGAAGTCAAGTAGCTCGTCGCTTTAGACCTCTCGCCATACATGGGCCACGGCGTCGCCATGGCAAGTCCGACAATCTATTTAGCTCGCCCATTCGCCAACTGGTCTGTCAATGGAAGTGAGCGATCCGATCGTGGAATTGAGACCAATATAGCTCTTCCGCCTCATGATCCTCCTGCTCCGGCAAGTGCTTACCAAGATTGGCTGCACTTGCAGCTACGCCCATATACGAATCTTCCGGACTCCACAGCCGCCAAATTGAGCATACCTTGCATCCATAAACCGGCGACGCAGCAGTAAAAGGCTTGCTACCACGATCTCCCGCCCGCGCAGTTCCTCCTTCATAGCTCCGCATTGTAGAGCGGCATCCTTGGCTTCGCGGTGGCCTTCTTCAGTCTTCCCGCCCGATAAGTACTTTTCAAGAGCCTCATAGCGGTCGGCAACATCCTTACCTTCATGGCCAATTGGCAACCTCCGCCTCGCTTAGGGCAAAGGCGCAGCCTTTTCGCTTTCAACTCTTCGCCGCTTTCAAGGCAGCCGCTGCCACTCCTTCGGGCTTGCTCCTTAACTCGAGCAAGTTCGCCCAAGGCTCTCCATAGCAGCAGCACCGCTCGCATAACAGCATACACTTTATCGAGGAGGGCTTCACCCCTTAAATAAAGCAATCATGGAGAATTTATCTACCTTACGACTCGCAAGTCGCCGTCGACAAGCGATATCAAGATCCGCCATGTCAAGTTGCCGACTTAATTCGCAAACTCTTTAGTTCGGCTGGCCTCGACTATCCACCACCGCATAAGGGCGGCGGTATTCATTACTTGAGATTTGAGATTTGATCTCTCGCACGCTGTCGCTTCCGCATAACCTACCGAGTCTCGTGGGCTACTATCTACACAGTATGCATTTTATGTGCAAAACTGTTAAAAGACAAAGGATGCGCTATTTTTATACCTCAAATCCCGCCAAAGAAACTCATGGCGTATTACGCAATCCGCCTCGGCGATCGAATCCTTCCAATCACCACACGCATTAACGCACGGTGATCTTCTCAAATGGACGCCTCTCAAGCAGATTCTTCGCCTCCCGCCGACACTAGTAGGTGCCGAACTCTCCGCTCCTCCGACTGGGATACCTCCGTGATGACACTTCGGTTCGGGCCGCCTCATCCGGCGGCGCCATGGATGGAGGTGTATCACTTCCATCATCTCCGGAAGAAGGTCCTCAAGATGAACTCATCCGAGAAGGCTGCAGATCCGAACTGCAATATAAATATTTCGTTACCTATGTAAGCACAAATGAAGGTATTTCCTTACTAATTAACTCCTCTTTCATACTCACGGCTCATTGAGGGCCGATCCTTGGTGATGATTGTGCGTCCCGATTCACTCCGGCGCCGACCCCGGGAAGATCTCTTCCCGCTTAGGGCTTTGGCCTCCGGATCTTCGAGGCGGTCCTCTTCTCTCCGGGAGGGGCCCTTGTTTCTCTTCTGTCCGCCTTTGGGCGGAATATTAGGTCCTCTATTTTCCCTGCCGCTTCTTCGTGGGTGCAACTCTCCAACATTCTCGACCAGCACGGGCTCCAAAGCAGGGTCTCGGAGGGGGGCCGACACCTTATCAGCCTTTGATCGCGCCACCCATTCCTCAGAAGAACGAAGGGTCGAGGCTTAACTTTAGAAAGGCACATAAACAGAGTGTCCGGACTCGAGCTACTTACCCGTGTATCCGGCGATCGCGCTTAGACCTGCATCTCGGCTAAACCGACACGCCACCATGTCCAAGAACAACTTGTACATCTCCACGTGTCGCACTCCATGAAGTGTTGAGAATCCGAGGTCCCTCCGGTTGAACTCCCATAGACGGAGAGGACGGCGCTTGCAGGCGAAGATGCCTTACTAGCATAACCTGCATCACCTTGATCAGTCGATCTCCTCGCTGGAGATCTCGAACCGCCCTCGCAGCGAGGGCACGCTTCGGACGGCCCCCGCTTGAGCCCTTGGTCGACCCACCACATCGGGCCATGGAGGTCCCGGCGGAATGAGGGCGGCGGCTTTTGCCTCGCCGCCTTGGAGCGGTGGTATAGAACCACCCTGCTGCCACAGTCCAAGTTCCTCTTGAAGGAACCTCGCCACGGGCATCGACCTTCTTGCTTATGGTCGCCTCGCCAAGACTCGCTGACGCCTCGATCATCTTCGCCCACTTGAAGGTCTTCACCATAGGTCGGGCGTGGGGATGACGCGGAGGAAGGCTTCGCAATGAGCAATGAATGCGGAGATATGGAGGATAGACTCCTGAGCCAAGTCGTGAAAATCCAGCCCGTAGTAGAACAGAGCCCTCTCACGGGGGATCCGGCTGGAAGCCTAAACCCCGGCGGAGGTGGGATACGAAGACGACTTATTCACCGGCTCGGGTTGGCACAGCCTGCCCTTGGGCAGGCAGCCCGCGAAACCTCGAGGCCGTGCACTTGGCCTCATGCAACTTTCATGTCCTCCTCCATGACGGAGGAGGGCATCCACCGCCCCGGAGGTCGGAGCCGACATGACCGAGATCCGCGCCAACTGAGGCTCGGTGTTGGAACCGGGAGCGGGAAGAGATTCGATGCGAGTTTGAATAACAAGGGCGAGCCTTGATCCTCTTATAAAGGGGAAGAAATACCAAGGGCCGTCTCCGTGACCGTTTGGGATTCCCCCTTCGATAGAGGAGGCGTGGCGATGGGAACGGTTGGGTTACCCACGCACGTATTGATGAGGATCCCGGAATAAGGGGAACACGATCTCTGCTTCAACAAGACGTGCCAAGGGAACCACTTCGCTAAACGTGCTGAGGTGGTATAGTAAAAAATGATTCAAACAAAGGCTTGGTAGCGGTGTGATGTCACACCGCATAATACGTCAGCAGATTGAACTAAGTGTACATTTTATTCTCTACGGTGGAATGTGGAATTTATTTTGCGTAGCCGACACTATCCCGTGTTCATGATCTTCTCCGATTATTCAGGAAGGAACCCGCCTTGCAATGCCGAACATTATGCACGCCGGACTTATCGCCATTGAAGACTGGTTCAGGGCTACCGAGGGAGTCCTCGACTAGGGGTGTCCGGATAGCCGGACTATCAATATCTCCGGACTCCAAGACTACGAAGATAGAAGATTGAAGACTCGCTCGTGTCCGGATGGTACTTTCCTTGGCGGAAGGCAAGCTTGTCAATACGGATATGTAGATCTCCTACCAATGTAACCGACTCGTAACCCTAGCCTCCTCCGATGTCTATATAAACCGAGGGCTTTAGTCCGTAGGACAACATACATCTCAACAATCATACCATAGGCTAGCTTCTAGGGTTTAGCCTCCATGATCTCGTGGTAGATCTACTCTTGTACTACCCATATCATCAATATTAATCAAGCAGGACGTAGGGTTTTACCTCCATCGAGAGGGCCCGAACCTGGTAAAACATTGTGTCCTCGCCTTGTTACCATCCGCCTAGACGCATAGTTTGGGACCCCCTACCCGAGATCCGCCGGTTTTGACACCGACACTCCTCTTCTTTACTTACTCTGCCTAGCATTAGAAGCTCTGGCCACAGTAACCATGTCCGCTGGCTGCTCGTCCACCTGCTCTTCAGCAGGCAACAACCAGATATGCGCCAAGTCACCACCGTACCATCGCCTGTGGGTCTCATCACACCCCCGCCAGCACGCGCACCGCAGCCAATTGCTCATTGCAACCTGCTGCCGTTGGTGTGGTGCCAATGCTGCAAATCACGCAGAGTCATCCGTCACGTCTCAACCACAATCCGCAACCCCGCCGAAGTCTTCTACAAATGCCCGAATCATGGGGTAATAATATGTTTAAGTGTTGTCCTGCTGCTTTCAGTTGCTGAATTTTTTAATAGTTTTGTTGATGATCTTCCAATTTGATTCGTGCAGAAAAGGGAAGATTTGTGTGATTTGTATTTCTGGGAAGTTGCTGATGTGGGGGAATGCAACTACGCTGATTATTTGCTTAGCCGAGGAATCCCAATACCAACAGGTTGGGGTGTTGGACAAGTAACTGAAGGAACGACAGAAGAGAAAGATGCAAAGCAGAAGGTTAAGGATGCAGCTTCCGATCATGGCTGCAATAGTCATGAACGGCCTTGACAACAATGAGGAGATGAAAGAGCTTGTGAAGATAATGGGAAAAATTGATGTGCTCTGTAGGATGATTGTCTCTTTATTTGTAGTGTATGTAGCACTCGTGATGTATTCAATGGCTACGACATGAGCACTTGCTGAAACTAGTAATGAATGAAACCTGTGTAGCAGGCTAGGCGCAGTGTTTGTGAACATCTAATGATTTCTATTAACGGAAATCAGGGGGTATCCCCTTTTGCTCATATAAATAAATAAATAGTAGAGGCCCTGTCGGGTCAGCTTTGTTCTCATTCGAAGACGTCGAGCAAATTGCAGTCCAACAGCAAACTATATCATCAAATTCAAGTTTCACAGCCAAATATGAGTACAACTAAACAACAATGTCATCATGTTTTAGTTGTCATACAATCACCAAACACAAATCAGCATACATAACAAGTGATGTTCTCACAGAAAATACTAAACAACATGTTCATCGGTTTCAGCTTATCATAGCAAACACAATTTCACATAGTAGATAAAAACGCCTTCCGACAGAAAATACGACAACAACAATGTAATCATCATCCGCAGAAAGAGCTGCCAACATCTTCGCCATGTGTATCAGCCTGAATCATAATTCTCCACGGTGTCATCTTCTTCTTCGCCCTCAACGCCCTCGAACGCTGGCTTCTTCTTGATCAACTCTTGTATGTCCACAAGACGACAGCAATCTTTTTCGCCGGCCATTGACGGATGGTTCTCAAAGATATTAGGAACATCTGTGTTATCTTGTACATCGTGAGCAAGTAAGCATCATCTTGTTGTGCAACTTCATTAAACGAATTCCTGCTCAAACCTTTGCAATACTTCCACCATCGCCACGCAAATGTGTCTTCCAAGAAAAATATCTGTGTTGCTTGATTTTCCAAAATAAAAGGCTCATTGGTCTGGTACACCGCCTTGACATTGATGGATTTGAAATAATCATCAGCTCTGGGTTTTGCGATCCTAGAAAATAGGTTATACCAATGACAACACAATAGAACCACACACCGATGATCCTCGAAACTGGAGATATACTACAACTGAACAATGTCTGTTATGTTAGCATACATTTCAGTTGTCTCTTTGTCATACGTATCCGTGCTCATGATGGCACTGTTTTGTGTGTTCCTGCCTTCGTGTCGTTCAAGGGTGTTGTAGCGCACATCTCCAACAATGCAAGATTCATAATGTCTTGCCCGAGTATCAGGACCCATTGCTAGTGAGTAAAGGGCATCATCAACTGCCTGCCCATCCTCCCGCATCTTCTTAGCCTATGGTTAGAAAATAGACAAGCTGATCATCTTATGTACTCAATATACTAAAAAAACTGACAGTGCACTTCAAAAGCTTACATGGTTCTTGAACCATTTTGCAAATCTTGCCATAACCAGTTTGTCAATGTTTCTTGGATTTTGCGGCAGTAACTCCTCTTTGTAGATGCTGCACAACATAATGATCACGTCAAACATCTAAATATATAAGAATGTGCTACAAGTTTAGTAGATTGCAATGTATAAGCTGCAGTACTGCACTTACTTGATATAAGGTAGTATCTCGTGACGCTTATTCAACACATAACAAACCATTTTGTCCAAATCTTTAGATTTGTCCTCTTGTCGACTCTTCCCTCGAAACTCTAATGTAATAATCGAAAACATTGAGCCCGGGATTGTCTTCACCCACCTCTTTGCTAAGCTGATCAGCTGTTTCAATGTATTTTGAGCAGAATGTCAATGCTTCTATAGCAATGTAGGCCTCTTCAATGGAACCCTAGGGTCTAGCTCTGTTCCTAACATAGCCCTTGAAAGTGCCTAGCCGCTTTCAATAGGGTACATCCAGCCATACCGCATCGACCTCTAAGTAGTGCCTCATCAGGAAGATGAACAGCCAAATGCACCATCACATCAAAGAAGGCCGGAGGATATATATTCTCAAGGTTGCATAGGATAGTTGGTATCTTGTCTCTAAGACGCCCAAAGCATCTATCCCGATATTTCTACCGCAGAGTTCCCAAGAATTGTCCCAACTCGCAATCGCTCAGATAAGTCGTATGCCCAATCCTCTAAGGATAACAAGTAAAACCTTTGAAGTAGGACGTGGCAGTCATGAGTTTTCAACCCTTGTACCTTGTTTCCATCTCAGACCGACTCTCCTTTTAGGGTTGGAAGCAAATCCATGTGGGAATCTCACACGTGACATGACCTCGCAGAATTCTTTTCTTTTTACCTTGTCCAAGACGTACACAGCTGGTGCCATATCTCGTGGTTTACCTTCATCTTGCACCTGCAAATCCTTTCTGATACCCATGTGTGTCAAATCAATCCTAGATTTTAAGGTATCTTTCGTCTTGCCTTCAATGTTAAGAAGTGTGCCGATAATGTCATCACATATATTTTCTCGATGTGCATCACATCAAGATTATGCCGCAGATCCAAATCTTTCCAATACTCCAAGTCCCACAAAGTGGACCTCGGGTAAACAAAAATCTCTTCTACTGCCATGCTTCCTTTTCCCACTACCATTACCAGATGGTTTCCTCGTGTAATATGCCCGACCTTCTAATTCCACTTGCAACTCATCGGTGGTGAGCCTCTTTGGCGCATCACGGTTTTCATACTTTGCATTGAACACATGTCTTCGGTATTTTCTAGGATGCGGCTTGTCCTTGGCAAGGAAACGACGGTGTCAAATGTAGCAGATCTTGCTAAGTATTATGATGATAGCGGATTCTCACACAAATAACACATGCATTGTAACCATGTGTCATTCGTCCTGACATAGTGCCCAAAGCCGGATAATCATGGATGCACCAAATTACAATAGCACATAGAAAGAAATGAGCTGGTGGGCTGCTATATAGGTCTCGAGTGAGAACACCCTTCCATAGCTGTTGAAGTTCCTCCACAAGAGGCTCCATGAACAAATCAAAATCCTTTCCAGACTTTTGGACCTAGGATGAGCAAGGCCATCATGTAGTTTGATTCTTTGGTGCGATATTTGGAGGCATGTTGTAAGGATAACAAGCAATCGCCACATGCTATATATGGCGCCCGTGGCCAAATGGGTTAAATCCATCTAAAGCTAAGCCAAGTCTAATGTTTCTGGTCAAGAGTAAACTCTTTGTGTTTATCATCGAAGCTTTTCCACTCACTACCATGAGATGGATGGCTCATTACATTCTCGATCTCTCATTCTGGTTCCTAGAATGCCACAAGACATCCTCTCTTGTTTCAAAGATCATGAAACAACCTCTCAATCTTGGTGTAATTGGAAAATGTCACGTAACATTATGAGGAACCTCTTCACAACATCGCCATCTTTCCATCTTGATGATTTGCATTTGGGCATTCACTTGTTGGCATAATCCTTCCGGAACAGTAACACAATTATTCTTACAAACATGGATCATATCATATCCAATTCTAACCGCATCGAAGGAAATTCTTCATTTTATCAGAGGTGTGTGGCAGCTCAGACGATCTCGGGAAAGATTTGCTAAAAGCAGCCAACATCGTGATCGAATGATTTGTTGGTCATCCGCCAGATGTCTTCACCAAGAAAGGTGACCATAGCTGAGAATACCGACAACTTATTTCCGGGTGACAGAACGCTGCATTGTTCCAACATGCGGCCCACCGCTTTTCTTCTACAGTGAAAGTTCACGGAATGCACGAGCATTTCGTAGCATTGTTTCAATGTTGGTCAAAATCACCGGCTCGCCACCACCACCTCCTCCTCCTCTTCCACCTAAGCATCAGCAGATCAAGATGGTGATCTCGCTGCTTCCATGTAGTCAATAACATTGACGCTCACAGCTTCACCATGATGAACCCACCTAGTATATGTGATCGACATCCCATACAAGTGTAGATGATTTTGCACAGCTTGTCGGGTCTTGTAACTGAATTCATACAACTGCTACACGGGCAGAGCACATCCGATTTCGACCACCGTACTCAGCTCGATAAAGTTCATGAAGTTTTCAACCCCTCGACATATGCAATGGAGAATCTTCGAGCAGAAGTTATCCAAGTCCTGTCCATCTCGTTAGACATACAAATTAGTTCTTCTACTAGATATTACAGAAAAACATATATGCTTTTTTATGAAGTCCAAAAAATACCTAGGTCGATGTCTAAAGCTATGGCAAGATATTTGGACGAGCAGATCTAAGTAACTAAATATATGTAAAGCTAATTCAACAAACAAATTTGAGTGCTAAATTAAGGCAGGCTATTTCAGCAAATAATGAGGCCGAGCACACAGCCATCGAACTATCAAGGCCATCGCAGCAACAAAGATCGAGTATAAAACGTGTAGAGCTATTTCACCTAACAGATTGATACTAGACCATGGCAATCTACGCCACAATAAATATATGGCAGGATATTTTAGCAACTAATCGCCTTGGCATGCCATCTCAGCTAAGCAGATTGAGTACGTATCAGGCAAGGAAGCTTCTAAGCAGAGCATATTGACAAGAAACTACTTCGCAAATAGTGAGATTAATAAATGCCTATCATCTAACATTCAAGCTACACCGACATGAACGGGCCTCGCCTAGAATGCGATATCGGGGAGAAGCCGACCATCGTATGCTCCACACGAACGCCGCCAGCCGTGGCGGCGCCGACCGGCGCGCCCACAAGAACGTAGCTGAGGCGGTGGCGCTGCTAGAGGACAGCAGTCCACGAGAGCGCATCGGGAGCGAGAGGATCGCCGTAAGGCCCCTTGATGAACCGTGGCGCCGACGACGGGCGCAGTGGGGAGGGCAGCTTTTGGAGCGAATGGAGTGGAGGGGGACGGGGAGGGGGATTTGGGGAATATTTGGTCAAGGGCGGCTGAATCAATTTGGGGGAATTTTTGTGTGTGTGTGGGGAGGATTTTCACGCCGTGGGCGGGGAGTTTGGCGATGGTCGGTTTCTCCAAGTGCAGTCCCACGTGTTCGTGAAGAGGCAAGTCAAGCTGTTTCGCTTATGAGCCGTGTGTAGGACCGAACGTGCGTGGGGTGCAATGCGACCGCGACAAGAGTGCTGTGAGTGTACCGGCTTTTTCCTTTTAAACTAGGTGCTTCGCCCCCTCAAAAAAAATGTTGCTTTGCGCGATCCATCGATACTACTACTAGTAATCCGGTAATCCCGACTAAAACGGCGCGGCCGGGTTTTTTCCCGCGCGATATGCTGGGAGGTTGGCTTAGTTGGGTTTTCTAGATTTGTCTCGGTTCAATAAAAAGCAGAGTTGGTGATGATGGTGTGCCTGTCATCCTGCAATATAGGTCGTCCGATCTATATCTAACCGATAGGAAGGAAACTATGACAATTTACCCGCACTCCTCTCCACATTTGTAGATAAGGCTTTCCCTCGTTCATCCTTTTCTCCCACAAGATCTTGATCTTCCGTGCAATGCATGGGCATCTTGCTAGTACTCCTACAATATGTATATTATTGTGAAAGTTCATATACACCGGCCGAGATTAATGCAAACACGGCAGATTTTCATTACATTTCGAACTTTTATAGGACAGAAAAATAAAAGAAACCCGACCCTAAACCTATTCTACGACGGCAACCAACATCCTCCATCTCGCGATCTCTATGTATCGGGCGGGTTCAAGACCCGTGAAGTGAAGGTGCGGTCTCGGCGAGGAAGAGTAGAACACGGGCACGGATCGCCGCTGGCACACCATGCCCCGCTGCCTCCCATGCCCTACTCATCCTCGAGGAGTCCCCAACTCGTGGTGCCGGACGTTGACGGCGCAAGTAGGACACGCGGTCGACGGTGTCCCTCGCTGCCGCCAACAGTGGCACCGCCAGCGATCGCTGTCTGCTATGCCGCTATTATGCTATGAGAGGCGACTTGAGTGAGGGCGGCGACCTCGAGCTTCATCCTCAAGACAAGCTTTCCCGCAGAGCGCTCACACTTGCGGTCATGGCGATGTGGTGCCGTGTAGGAGGACGATGCACTATGGTGTGGAGGTTAGCTGGGTGTTGCTGCTTTTAAGTAGCATATTCCGTGAGGCCGAGGAGTCCCGATCAGGGGTGTCCGGATAGCCGACTATCAATATCCGCCGGACTCCCTGCATCACGAAGATAGAAGATTGAAGACTCCGCTCGTGTCCCAAGGTACTTTACCCGGCGTGGAAGGCAAGCTTGGCAATACGGATATGTAGATCTCCTACCATGGTAACCGACTGTAACCCTAGCCTCCCGGTGTCTATATAAACCGGAGGGCTTTAGTCCGAGGACACAACAATACATCTCAACAATCATACCATAGGCTAGCTTCTAGGGTTTAGCCTCATTGATCTCGTGGTAGATCTACTCTTGTACTACCCATATCATCAATATTAATCAAGCAGACGAGGATATTACCTCCATCGAGAGGGCCTCAACTCTGGTAAAAACATTGTGTCCCTCGCCTCCTGTTACCATCCGCCTAGACCCACGCTTGGGGACCCCCACCCGAGATCCGCCGGTTTTGACACCGACATTGGTGCTTTCATTGAGAGTTCCTCCTGTCGCCACCAATAGGCTCGATGGCATCTTCAACCTTCAACGCTGTCCAGTAGTGAGACTTTTCTCCCGACAGATCTTCAGATTCAGCGGCTTTGCATCGGGCCAACTCTCTTGCCCATCCGAGCAGATCGAAGCTACCCCCGCCGTCAGTCGATTCGAAGTTTAAACTTCACGGCCGACGATCCATGGAGACTTGATCTTCGACGGACTCAAAGCACAGCTGCGCCACAGACCGCGACGATGGGCATGATCTAGCTCGCCGCCAGACAAAGGCTTTGGTGGTCAAGATTTAAATCCGCCTCCGCTATTTACCCGAGCCGATTGCCCATGACGAGGGTCGGTGGATTGACGCCGCCTGGGCTTCAACATCCACGGCGATGGAGCCGAATAACCGATTTTGCCTCTTGCGAAACTCATGATCCCGAGGCGCCGACTCCTTGCCGGACTCGAGCCTCCCGCGCCCGCCAATTAAGCCAGATTGGGCGTTATGGGATTCACCGCCGACATCTTTCAACACTCGCTTTTGGTGATATCTCAACTCCTCAAGCATCTCGCTATCAGGAGAATCTTGGCCGGATTATGGCCAGGACGGTTGGAGTTCGGACGACGAAGAAATTCGGAGCCCACCCACCACCCACTTTGTAGCCACTGTCAAGGATCTAACCGACATGCTAGACTACGACTCTGAGGACATCGACGCTATGGACGATGATGCCGGAGACGATCAGGACCCAGCGCCCACGGAACACTGGAAGGCCACCTCGTCATTCGACGTCTACATGGTGGATACCCCAAAGGAAGGGGATGGTGAAAAAACAGCGGAGGAAGATTCTTTGAAGAAACAGCCTAAACGCGGGCGCCGGCCGCCGCCTAAATCCCGCCACAACAAGAATGGAGAATCCGCACGGAGATAATAACACCCGGAGAGTGCCAAGACAAACCCTCCAAAGAAGACTCAGCGAAGGAGGATCTAGAAGCAAACCTCACGAAAGGGCGGCGTAAGAAAAGGTTGAGGATCACAACTATGTACCTCCCTCCAAGGACTAATCAAGCCTTCGATGACGCATTTAACTCAAGAGCCCGCTCAACAAGATCTTCGTAACGCAGGCTCATCGCTACAGCAAGAAGCCCAAGAAGGAAAAGCGAAGCTCAACACAACGAAGACGCGCCCGGATAAGATGGAGCAAAGTGCTCAAAACCGCAGACAAACAAGGCAACAGCCACCAATCAAGAGCTACCCGGCTAAGCTGCCCTCAGACCACGAAGAGGCCATAAAGCCTCCACCACAAATGGCTCCAGCCAGTCCATCTACGGACCCAAAAGGAAAGCCCCAATAAGCAAAGGAACACGCTAAGTGTCCGACGATAGCGGCACGCATAAGTACAGGGGCGCCAGACACCCACTATGCTTCACAGACGAGGTGCCGAACATGAATTCCAAAGCAGGTTTAAACCCATCAACATAGAAGCTACGATGGAACAATGCACTCGAGTCCTGGATAGAAGACTATATATCGTGATATACATATAGCCGAGGAGACGATCTCCACGCCATAAAATATCTACCCTCAAGCTCAAAGGGCCAGCTCGCCATTGGCTCAAAAGCCTCTCAAAAACACTGCTGGAAGTTGGGAAGAGCTCGAGGAAGCGTTAGAGCAAATTTTCAAGGACTTATGTCCGCCTCCGATGCGTATGACCTAAGTCACATAACTCAATAGCCCGGAGAGTCAGCCATGAAATTTCGGAATAGGTTCCTTACCAAAAGAACCAAATAGTCGATCGTCCGGACGCCAAGCCTTAGCAGCTTTTAAGCACAATGTGTAGACGAATGGTTCGCCAGACACCTCGGTCAAGAGAAACCGAGGACAATGACCGCATTAACAAGCCTCATGACCCGCTATAGAGAGGACAGCTGGTTGGCAAGGAGCAGCACCAGCGACCCAAGTACATCCGAGATAAGAGATGGAACGAAATCACGGCGCAGAAAAGATCAGCCCGAATAAAGAGAAAAGCCCAAAGAGCACGGCAGTCAACGCCGGATTTAAAAGCTCACGCCAAATAATAAAGCTCAACCCATCACGGACGATATGCGATTTAACCGTCTAACCTACACAAAACTCGGTCGGATCTCACAAATCCACAAGACTTTAAGACTCGCAAATCACACCCACGTGGATTGTTGGGTTTTCAAACAGTCCGCCGACTAAACGCCGAACGCAAGGGGCTCGACGCGCTGCTTAAGAAGATAAACCCCGCTAGCAGGCACCGAAAACAAAAGACTTCCCCACAAGGGGTCAAAGCAAGAACTCACTTCATGTGAGGACACGGAAAAACAAAGGCGGCACTTTCTAAAAGAGCTTCAGACGGTCCGCCCCCAAGAAACCATAGAGATTGATTTCAAAACCAATCACTTTCACCACCGTGATTATTCCAAAAGTGTTCGAACCATGGACGGACTCCCGATATTGAATCCGATAATAGACGGACTACAATTCACAAACGCCCTAATGGACGGAGGCAAAGACTTAAACCTGCTATATTCAAACACAATCCATCGGATGAGGATAGACCCTACCAAAATTCGACACAGCCGCACTTCCTTCAAAGGAGTTACGCCCGCCCTTACGCCAAGTGCACCGCTCGATATTACTCAAGTCGTGTTCGATCACCGAACAATTTCCGACGAGAAAAGTTAATTTTCCATATCGCCCCATTTAAAAGTGAACATCAAGCACTACTAGGACGAAAGGCTTTTGTCCGTTCAACGCCATACCGCACATGCTGCCTCTTACACTTAAGATGCCCGCCCACATGGTACCATTTCAAAGGCGAGGGTCACTTAAAGACCCCGGACTCGGATAGACGAATCCGGACTTAGCAGGCTAGGGCTCCTAGCCGCATACCCTTTCACAAGGGGCTGCGCGCACAACTAACATCGGTTTCATATAAACCTAGCCTTAATTATTTCCGCTTATTCTTTTGCTTATTTTTGCACGAACTGTTTTTGAAATGTTCCTCTCTTTTCTACAGATGAACAACGTGCGCATCCGCCCGTGATAACGGCACAACGGAGACACAGCGCAGACGCGCAGAGGGACCCGCCGCAAGGATTCTTTTCAGATTAAGACCCTATGTAGACCTTTTATTATCGTCTCTTGTTGCTAAATCGGCCTCGCTTCTTCCTATAGCCGAGGCGGAGCTCCGACGCTTGGCATTGGCCGTCAAGACAATGCACGCATTCGACACAAGGGGCTTAGGGCATAATTCTGCCCATTATCATAAAGTCCGAACACCTTAGGGAGTGTTCGCGCCTCAAGTTGGGCACTCTATGCATCAGCTCCGAATCATGTCTTTGGTCAAATGTTGGGTTTGCCTCGCCCTGTGTTTTGCTGCCTTATGTTCCGATCACCCGCTAACGCGGCACTGTGGAGAACTATCGCGACAGTGCCCCGGCCGGGCGAGCACCTCAAGAGAGAAAGCCGAAAACCGATCATGATGATATAGCGAGAGTCCGTCACCACTTGATCGACTACGGAATGTTTAGAATTTCGCTTTGTGACGAAGGGCCGCTTCGGTCAGCACATACGCACTTTAATCCGGAGATGTGCGGTGCCATTAGGGGCTATATCGTAGCCCCACCCTCGAGCTCCATTGGCTAAGTGAAAGAGATAAAGCATTATAGTCCGGATTGCCTCGTTAGCTACGCTACCACCTCCTTATAGCAGGACCGAGATGTCGGATTAAAGTGTGAAAAGCGCTATTTTGCAAACACCCCAAAGACCTTGTGCAAGGGGCTGAAGTCAAGATCGCATCTTTCGTGTTATACACAAGTATACTTAAACGGCCGCAAGGAGAAGTATTACTACTTGGAAGCACAAGTATAAAAAGCATTCATACTACAATCATTCATAAACAAGTTAATGCGCTCAATTGAACATTACATTCTTCGAAAGCATCGCGACTTATTATACGAAGCGCCACAAGATAACTTCCTCAAATAATGTTCGCAGAAGCCGTTCCCATCCGAACCTGGCAAGAACAGCGATGGCATCCATCTCCTGACATCGCGCTTTTACACGGGCTGAGCCATCCGCTACCGATGTAGGCCGACCACTTCATCTCCTTGATATGCGGCACCGCCCCAAGGAACCGCTGCAAGAGGCCAAAATAGCTCGTCGTCTTGGACCTCTCGCCACACATGGGCCACGATGTCACCATAGCCAGCCCGACAGTCTATTCAGTTCGCCCATTCGCCAACCGGTCTCGACAATGGAAGAGGGCGATCCGGACTGTGGAATTGAGTCCAATATAACTCTTCCACCTCGTGATCCCCGGCTTCGAAGTGCTTAACGGCGTCACCGCACTCGCAGCCAAGTCCATGTAAGGATCCTCCTAACTCCATCGCTTTTCAAATTTGGCATACTTGGCATCCATAAACCGGCGACGATAAGAAACGGCTTGCCACCGTGATTTCTCCGGCTTGGCGCAGCTCCTCCTTCATAGCTCAGATTGCAGAGCGGGCGTCCTTGGTCTCGGCGGTGGCCTTCTTCAGTCTTCCCGCCCAATAGGCGCCTTTTTCAAGAGCCTCGCCACGGTCGGTAGCATCCTTTAATTTCTTGGCCAATCCGCCACCTCCACCTGCTTAGGCAAGGCGCAGCCTTTTCGCCTTCAACTCCTCGCGCCCAAGGCAACAAGATCACTCCTTCGGGCTTGCTCCTTGGTATGTGCAAGCTCGCCCAAGTCTCCACAGCAGCAGCACTATCTCGCATAAACAGCATATAACTTATCGAGGAGGGCTTTAACCCACTCAATAAAGCGGCTATGGAGAATTTATTTACCTTATGACTCGTCAAGTCGCTGATTGACAAGTGCTATGTCAAGATCCGCCATGTCCAGCTGCCGACTCGGTCGAGAACTCGATCAGTCCGGCTGGCCCCGACTATCCGCCACCGTGTCGTAACGGTGATATTTATTACCCGAGATAATTAGATTTTCGATCCTCGACGCGCTGTCGCCTTCGACAACCTACCGAGTCTCGGGGCTACTATCTATACATGGCGATTTTTATATGCACAACTGTTAAAAAACAAAGGGTACGCTTATTTTCGCATACCTCAAATCCCGCCAAAGAACCTCATGGTAGCATCACGCAATCCGCCAGCGACGAAATCCTTCCAATCACCATACGCATTAACGCACGGTGATCTTCTGAAATGGACGCCTCTCAAGCAAAATCTTCGCCTCCCGCCGGGCTCGTGGGTGTTGATCCTCCGCCCTCCGGATCGGGATGCCCTCCGTGACAACACTTCGCTCGTCACCTCATCCGGCAGCCGCGGCAGACGGAGGCGATCGCTTCCATCATCTCCGGAAGGAGATCCCCGAGGATGAACTCACCGAGACGGCTGCAGATCCGAATCTGCGATACAAATATTTCGTTACCCATGTACATAAACGAAGGTACTATCCGATTAAAGTTTCTTCTTTCATACTCACGGCTCGTTGAGGGCTGGTCCTCATGATGATTGCGCGTCCGGATTCCTCTCGACGCCGGACTTCAGTGGGGATTTCTTCCCACGCTTAGGGCTGGGACCTCCGGATCTTCGGAGGCGGTCCTCTTCTCCCCAAGGGAGGGATCCTTGGTTCCCTCCTTCATCGCCTTTGGATGAAGTATTAGCTCCTTTATCTCCCCGTCGCCTCTATGGGCGCAACCTCCAACATTCGACCAGACGGGCTCCAAGTCATGGTCTCGGGAGGGGGCCGACACCTTATCAGCCTTTGATCGCGCCACCCATTCCTCGTAAAAGAACAAAGGGTCGAGACGATCTCTTGAAAGGCATACAAAACAGATGTCCGGGCTTTGAGCTATTTACCCGAGTATCCGGGCGATCGCGCTTAGTCCAAGATCTCGGCGAATCCGACACGCCACTTGCGGTCCAAGAACAGCTCGTACATCTCCAAGGGTGTCGCACCCATGAAATGCTGGAGGATACGAGGTCCCTCCGGATTGAACTCCCATAAATGGAGAGGACGACGTTTGCAGGGTAGGAGGTGCCTAGTTAGCATGACCTGCATCACCTTGACCAGATCAATCTCCCTTGTTTGGAGGTCCCGAACCGCCTCGCAGTGGCGGGCACGCCCTGGACGGCCCCCGCTTGAGCCCTTTGGTCGACCCACGACATCGCTTGTCAGGAGGTCCCGGCGGAAGGAGGGCGGCGGCTTCGCTTGTCGCCTTGGAGCGGTGATGTAGAACCACCCTGCTGCCACAATCCTCGCTCTTCTTGAAGGAACCTTGAGCCACGGGCATCGACCTTCTTGCTTATGGTCGCCCGCCACACTCCGCCGACGCCCCGATCATCTTCGCCCCACCTTGAATGTTCTCAGCCACAGCCGGGTGGGGATGACGCGGAGGAAGGCTTCGCAGAACAATAATGAATGCGGAGATATGGAGGATGGACTCGAGCCAAGTCGTGGAAGTCCAGCCCGTGAAGAACACAAGCCCCTTACGAAAGGATCCGTCGGAAGCCTAATCCCGACGGAGGTGAGATGCGAAACGACATATTCGCAGGCTCGGGTTGGCACGGCCTGCCCAGGGGCAGGCACCTGTCGCGACTTCAGAGGCCGTGTACTTGGCCTCACGCAACTTCAATATGTCCTTCTCCATGACGGAGGAGGGCACCCACCGGCCCTGGAGGTCGGAGCCGGACATTGCTGTGGATCCGAAGCGCTCGAGTCTGAAGCTCTTGGTGTTGGAACTGGGACCAGAGGAAAGATTCGATGCGAGGTTGAAAGACAAGGACATGCCTTGGTCCTCTTATAAAGGGGAAATAATACCAAGGGCCGTCTCCATGACCGTTTGAGATTCCCCTTCGATAGAGGGGGCGTGGCGATGGGAACGGTTGGGTTACCCACGCATGTATTGATGAGGATCCCAGAATAAGAGGGAACACGATCTCTGCTTCGACAGGACGTGCCAAGGAAACCGCTTCGCTAAACATGCTGAGGCGGAATAATGAAAACAATTCAAACGAGGGCTTGGCTGCGGTGTGACATCACGCCATGAATACGCCGCCAGATTGAATTAAGTGTGTATTTTATTCTCTACGTTGGAATGTGGAAATTATTTTGCGAGCGGACACTATCCCGGTGTTCATTATCTTCTCCGGATTATTCAAGGAGGAACCCGCCTTGCAATGCCGAACATTATGCACGCCGGACTTATCGTCATTGAAGACCGGTTCAGGGCTACCGAGGAGTCCTCGACTAGGGGTGTCCGGATAGCCGGACTATCAATATCCGCAGACTCCTGCATCACGAAGATAGAAGATTGAAGACTCGCTCGTGTCCGAAGGTACTTTACTTGGCGTGGAAGGCAAGCTTGGCAATACGGATATGTAGATCTCCTACCATTGTAACCGACTCTGTAAACCCTAGCCTCTCCGGTGTCTATATAAACCGGAGAGCTTTAGTCCGTAGAACACAACACTACATCTCAACAATCATACCATAGGCTAGCTTCTAGGGTTTAGCCTCATTGATCTCATGGTAGATCTACTCTTGTACTACCCATATCATCAATATTAATCAAGCAGACGAGGGTATTACCTCCATCGAGAGGGCCTCAAGCTGGGTAAAACATTGTGTCCTCGCCTCCTGTTACCATCCGCCTAGACGCACAGCCGGGACCCCCAACCCTCGCCTCTGTTACTATGGTGTGGAGGTTAGCTGGGCGTTGCCGTTTTAAGTAGCATATTCCGGTGAGGCCAAGCGTCTGGGTGCGTCATTAAGTCGCCGGAGTTGATTCCTCGGGCACCGAGCCTCTTAACAACGACATACGAACGGACGGCATGAATGCGGGTAGCTGCCGCACGGCTGGGAACGCACTGCGCGACGACGCGAGGGACGAGGGCTTTGGTGTGCCAGGGTAGTCAGCTATGGTCATGGCAACGTTGGAGATGCCCTTTGCTCAAATGCGATCCCTACATGTCATTGGAAAAGCAAGACAACCCGGCATGGTCTCAGGTCCAGAGGATGCAGTTGGCCGCGCTACACCACTCCGCGGACGTGTCACGGCGCCCCGTGCATCCTCGACGAGCCGGGTGTTGGGGTGTGTTTGGATTGTGGCCAAAGTGCACCTTACCAAAATTTTGGTCATGACCCAAAGATTGGTCTTTGTTTGGATGGTTGCCATTTTTTTGGCATGCCAATGAACTCTAGCCAACTCTAGTTCATTTTTCTTGCCAATGTCGGCCAAATCATGGGCAACCAATACCTCAACCAAAATTTTGGTCATGACCCAAAGATTGGTCTTTGTTTGGATGGTTGCCATTTCTTTGGCATGCCAATGAACTCTAGCCAACTCTAGTTCATTTTTCTTGTCAATGTCGGCCAAATCATGGGCAACCAATACCTCAACCAAAATTTTGGCTACCCAATGCTTTGATGGGGCAACCTTGGGCACAAACCAAACATACCATTGGTCGTGCCACAGCACTAACGCCACCCTCGGCACACTGAAACTGACCGTGTCTATCGACGATATTAGCGTGTCGCTCACCGCGGTCGCCGTGTCCAGAGGCCGTGCTGGAGCTGCGCCCCGTTGTTGGCCCCAATGACCCACATGAACGGTTGTCGGTGGCGAGGAGGTCGTGGGCCAGCTCCTCCATTGGACTAGTCCGATCTACGTCGTCCCGACGGGTGTGCCCCACATGTTGGTTTCCCTGTTTTTCCGACCATATTCGAGCATCAGTGCTCCGCGTTGCACATTGGGCCTTTCACTATGTAGGCCAAGCGAGACAACTTATTGTTTATTTGAGATGTTCAAGTGTAATCATATGGCGTTTGCTTATTTCTCATTCCTCTCCAACCCTCTTCTCCAACGATCATGTCGCCCTCTAGTCGAGTCCATCCTTCCGCATGCTTCATTTGAACATTCCGCCGAGTATCATTCACATGTACCCACCCTAGTCCTCTTTCAATAGATCTCCGGACCCCGAGATGAAATCGAGAGGGAACGACTAGGGGCACGTGATACCTAAGGCAGATTCAAGCGAGCGAAAACGCAAGACGAAGCGTGTTCCATTCGGTGAGCGACATGGAGGGTCCAGTGTGCCGGGCTACACCGCGAACGCGACAAGAGCGATGTACAGTCAAAACCGATTGACCGGTCGTCACCGGAACCACTATTCACACCAGAACCTTCGCTGCTCGGCCTACGCCAGCCACTGCCCTAAAACCACACCAAATCTCCAGCCCATTCCCCCACCTTTCGATCCCCTAGCCCGCATCAAGCATCCCCTAGTTTGCCGGAAAGCATGGTCCGCCGCAAGATCACTTACTACAAGATGTCAAGGCCGAGCACCGCCAGTAAATCGCGCGGCGACGGCGCGGCGCCATTGCACTCCGCTCCAAGCTCGCTTTGCGGCGGGCCAATCCCCGAGTTCTCTGGAGCCAAAGACGACAAGGCTGTCTCTTTCCACGAGCAGTGATAGTTTTTCTTTATGTTGTTGTTTTTATGGATCTTTTGCTGTGTAAAAACATACTATTTGTTTTGCAAGTCGCCTGACTTGGGTCAGTCTACCATTTCAGGCGGTTGGATGAATATCCTACGTCTCCTAACCCTTCTTTCCTTCTTCCTCACCTCTTCTTCTTCCCCAACAGACCACCGCACGGGCCGTACAGATACTCCCCAACATGCGGTTGGATAAACATACTATATGAACGAAAATTATGTGTTAGTGATGGGATGGCTGAGTTTGGTTTGTTCACATGCGACAGCACGTGTCAGTGAGGGTGCGTTCCCTTGGTTGGGTTTATGCGCAGAGCGATCGTCTGAGGGTGCGATATGCATCACAAGCGCAGGAGCAACCATGTGAGGGTGCGGTGCGACTGCGATAGCCGTGCGCAAGTGTACCTCCTTCTCATTTTGAAAACTTTAGGCAAGCTTGGCAAAAATGTGTGGCAAAGTTTGGTAATGCAAGGCCTAGACCCAAACAGGATAAGTACGTACGTACTAGGAGTACTAGTGTTAAAAAAGAAAGGCGGGGTTTTCCTTTGCGGGATTTAATCGATACAAATCCTCGTTTCACGTGTCAATTAGTGTGTATTTTTTTCTCGAAAGACCAAAGAGCTAACCATCTCACCCCTCATCTCTTGATTAATGCAGCGCCATGCAAACGAACCTTCTCACTTCCGCATGCATGCATGGGATATTAATGTCCTTGGTTGCTAACCCCATCAATTTTGCCTCGATTAGTGTTAGTGACCCTTTGCAAATTGTAATTTTGATATACTAGCCTTGTGTACAAAAAAATGGAGCTAGTAACTATATTTGAATTCCTTGCCCATTGCGGTGACGTCGACGATTTTTTTTTGTGGTTTGGCGAAGTGCGTTCGATGGAGAACACTATTGAGGGAGACCACGGTAAGCCAATACTATCAAGGAGGGATGAGGTGTTGCTTAATGAGCCTCTTGCTTCATGTGCTTAGTGATATGCTCCAAAACCCTCAGCTACTTTCTCACATCCACAAATGACCCAAACCTAAAGCCAAAATCGGTCACGCCGATTCTTTCTATCCGGCGCCACCGATTTCAAATGTCATAGCCACTGCCACAAACCCTAAGAAAATTGGTTCTACAGATAGGGATCTCGCTCTCACCGAGATGGGATTGTAATATCTATGTTTCCCTTTGTAACATTTCGGTCTAACCGAAGTGAGCGATCGGTCCCACCGAGATTGCAATGTAAACTCTTTGTTTCCCTTTTGTAACATTTCGGTCTCACCAACAAGAGCAAATCGGTCCCACCGAGTTTACCTGACCAACTCTCTGGAAAGCTTATTACCAAAATCGATCTCACCGAGTTTGTGTAATCGGTCTTACCGAGATTACGTTATGCCCTAACCCTAACCGAATCGGTCTCACCTTGTTGCATGTCAGTCCCACCGAAAATCCTAACGGTTACTAGGTTTACTAAATCGGTCCGACCGAGTCTGTTGAATCGGTCCCACCGAGTTTGGTAAATTGTGTGTAACGGTTAGATTTTGTGTGGAGGCTATATATACCCCTCCACCTCCGCTTCATTCGTGGAGAGAGCCATCAGATTAAACCTACACTTCCAACTTACCATTTCTGAGAGAGAACCACCTACTCATGTGTTGAGGCCAAGATATTCCATTCCTACCATATGAATCTTGATCTCTAGCCTTCCCCAAGTTGCTTTCCACTCAAATCTTCTTTCCACCAGATCCAAATCCTATGAGAGAGAGTTGAGTGTTGGGGAGACTATCATTTGAAGCACAAGAGCAAGGAGTTCATCATCAACGCACCATTTGTTACTTCTTGGAAAGTGGTGTCTCCTAGATTGGCTAGGTGTCACTTGGGAGCCTCCGACAAGATTGTGGAGTTGAACCAAGGAGTTTGTAAGGGCAAGGAGATCGCCTACTTCATGAAGATCTACTGCTAGTGAGGCAAGTCCTTCATGGGCGACGACCATGGTGGGATAGACAAGGTTGCTTATTCGTGGACCCTTCGTGGGTGGAGACCTCCGTGGACTCGCGCAACTGTTACCCTTCGTGGGTTGAAGTCTCCATCAACGTGGATGTACGATAGCACCACCTATCGAAACCACGCCAAAAACATCCATGTCTCCAATTGCGTTTGAATCCTCCAAACCCTTCCCTTTACTTTCTTGCAAGTTGCATGCTTTAATTTCCGCTGCCTATATGCTCTTTGCATGCTTTCTTGAATTGTGTGATGATTGCTTGACTTGTCCTAAGATAGCTAAAATCTGCCAAACTCTAAATTGGGCAAAGGTTAAGTTTTTAATTGGTCAAGTAGTCTAATCACCCCCCTCTAGACATACTTCAAGGTCCTACAAGTGGTATCAGAGATTTGGTCTCCATTTGCTTTGATTTTCATAGCTTTTGGTGGTCATAGCCTTGGTTTCACAACCTAGGAGAGTTTGGCGTCTAGCGAGGGAAATTATCACCGTAGAGGTCCTTACTTTGATGGTACTAATTTTGCTTGTTGGAAGCATAAGATGAAAATGCATATTCTCGGACATAACCCCGCCGTTTGGGCAATTATTTGTATTGGCTTGCAAGGTGAATTCTTTGATGGGAGAGAGCCGAACCGTGAAACTAATGCGGAAGAATTGAAGATGCTGCAATACAACGCTCAAGCTTGTGATATCATCTTCAACGGATTGTGCCCCGAAGAATTCAACAAAAATCATCCGTCTTGAGAATGCAAAGGAAATTTGGGATACTTTGATTGATATGCATGAAGGTACCGAATCCGTCAAGGAATCCAAGTTGGATGTGCTCCAAAGTCAGCTTGACAAGTTCAAAATGAAGGATGGTGAAGGTGTCGCTGAAATGTACTCTAGGCTTGCTCTTATCACAAATGAGATTGCCGGCTTAGGGAGTGAAGAGATGACCGACAAATTCATCATCAAGAAGATCCTAAGAGCATTGGATGGAAAGTATGATGCCGTGTGCACATTGATCTAAATGATGCCAAACTACAAAGATCTCAAGCCAACGGAAGTCATTGGAAGAATTGTTGCTCATGAGATGTCACTCAAGGATAAGGAGGAACTTCACAACAAGTCAAGTGGTGCTTACAAAGCCTCAAGTGAAGCCCCCACATCATCAAGTGAGAAGAAAATCTTCAATGAAGAATTGAGCTTAATGGTGAAGAACTTCAACAAATTCTACAAGAGTAGAAGCAAAGAAAGAAGCTCCAAGTCAAGGTCTTACAATGACAAAAGATCTTCTAGTCGAGAGCACAATTGCTACAATTGTGGGAGACCCGGACACTATTCCAATGAGTGTATGGCACCCTACAAAAGAAGAGAAGATTCTCCAAGAAGAAGAAGCAAAAGCGAAGAATCACCACCAAGAGAGAGGGGGAGTAGAGATGATCGTTATGAACGAAGACCCTCACGGAGAAGCAAGGATTCGGAAAGGAAGGACAAGTCATCAAGGAGCTACACAAAACAAAGACATCAAGCTCATGTTGGTAAATGGGTATCCGGCTCCGACTCCGACAATCACTCCGAGAGAAGCTATCACTCCGACTCCGAATATACTCAAGATGAAGGTGTTGCCGGTCTAGCACTTGTGCCAACCAACTCCTACGGCATATTTGATTCACCGAATGAAGAAATTGGGAGATGCTTCATGGCCAAAGGTCCAAAGGTAACACATCCTGAGTATGTTGATTTCGATAGTGATGAAGATGTCTTGTGAGGGAGTCCTGGACTAGGGGGTGTCCGGACAGCCGGACTATCATCGTCCGCCGGACTCCAAGACTACGAAGATACAAGATTGAAGACTCCGTCCCGTGTCCGGATGGGACTTACCTTGGCATGGAAGGCAAGCTTGGCAATACGGATATGTAGATCTCCTACCATTGTAACCGACTGTAATCCCTAGCCTCCTCCGTGTCTATATAAACCGGAGGGCTTTAGTCCGTAGGACAACATGCATTACAACAATCATACCATAGGCTAGCTTCTAGGGTTTAGCCTCCTTGATCTCGTGGTAGATCCACTCTTGTACTACCCATATCATCAATATTAATCAAGCATGACGTAGGGTTTTACCTCCATCAAGAGGGCCCAAACCTGGGTAAAAACATCATGTCCCTCGTCTCCTGTTACCATCCGCCTAGACGCACAGTTTGGGACCCCCTACCCGAGATCCACCGATTTTGACACCGACATTGGTGCTTTCATTGAGAGTTCCTCTGTGTCGTCACCAATAGAGCGGGTGCCTCCACCCGTCTTCAAAGACGGTGTTTTTGCCGAAGGGGCCTTGGCCGCCGGCCAAACTATCCGGCTTGGTGGTTTTCTTATAACCGCTGTCCGCCGCGCTCGACTATGACTTCTCAAGTCGCCGAAGTAATCATTCGCCAGCCCTAAAGCTGCCGAACAGCTTGATCCAATAGAGCTCTCGCTCGTTAACGAGCTCTTGATCGCATCGCCCGCCACGGGAGTCGCTACGACTACAACCAGATTGGGCTTAAACCGATCCGAGAGAGATTAACTCTCCTGGGCAACCCACCACGCCGCAGTGGTAGAAGAGCAATCGGCAACTCTTTGCTCAGATTGAAAACTATTCATGTCCGGATTCCCGAACCCTCCATGCCGGATTTCCGTGGAGGGACGGACTTCGATCAAGCATTGAACTTAAAATCACGCATCGCTCCGGACTGGCTGGATTGTGTCCAGCAAACCAAGCTTCCAAATTCGAAACCCTCGCCTTTGAGCCCCAAAACAGCAGGATCCGGATTTAGTCCACCCACCCGCCTGCATATATGCGATTTATCTCTAATACGGCAAGAGCCCGCCAAACAAAGACATCACTATCGGGCCGATTCTCCCGGTTATGGACAGATAAAGGACTGCCTGAGGAAAACGCAATCTCAATCTTCGCAATAATCGCACGGACAAGGAATACTAAACGCCATTGATCGTCGCCAATTACGCTTTCACCGATCCGCATCCATAGTACGAAGTATCTTGTGATGGATAGTTTTCGAAAACCAAAAATCAATTTTGGGATAATCCGGCGCCATACCCAGTCCGCAGCAAAAGGGCACCTTACACTCAGGCCCCAGATGCAAAAACAAAAAACAAAAACCCAATAAGGGAAACGGAACCGCATTAGAGGGATGGCTCAATGGACCTGTAAGTTTATAGTACAGAGGAGCCGCCCCAACACATAGCCTTCGAGCATGTTGATATTACGGCAGTGGCCAAAAGTGGCGAGGAGCTTCTAGCCCGAAACCACTCCAACAATACCAAGACGGTATCAACAGTCTTCGAGACCTTCGCATCAAACAATATGCGAAAGCGAACAATCCGCGGACTCGCCGAAGTCTACCAAGTAGCTACAGCAAACCCATGGAGCGACACATCTATTACCTTCAACGCCAGTGACGAGCCTAAATTCCGAACAGCCAGAGCGCTAGCTGCACTGGTACTTAGTCCCATAGTGGATGGCCTTGGACTGACAAAAGTCCTCATGGATGGCAGTAGCGGACTAAACCTCATTTACGAGGAAACTCTGCGAAAAATGGAAATCGATTGGAGCCGTATTGAGCGAAGCAGCACAACCTTTAGAGGAATAATCCCTAGCCGGGAGGCACGCTGCACCGGACAAATCACACTCGATGTGGTGTTCGCTCACGGACAATTACAGATCCGAAGAAGTCACGCCCAAGTGGCCCTGCTCAACAGCGGTTATCACGCTATATTAGGACGGAGGCGTTCACAATTTTTCAAGCAAGACCTCATTACGGGTACATGAAGCTCAAAATGCCCGGTCCCGCGAATAATCACCTCGCTAGTGATTCGACATAGCACTCGCTACCCGAAAATAAGACAACTGCACTAGCCCTAGAGGCACTATCCAAGCCTTAGCAAGAGAGGAACTCACACACAAGCGCTTCACGGTGAAAAAGGACAATGTGATACTCGATAAAAGATCCAAGTCCACCTCCTTCAAACCAGCAGATGAAATAATAAAATTCCAGGTCCATCCAATGGAGCCAACAAAGACGGCCTCCATCGGGCACAATTGAACCCCGGCGAGACGCCAGATCGCGTGAATTCCTTCGGGAAAATCGACATCTTCGCCGCATCCTTCGGATATGCCCTAATCCCACGCAGTTGGCGTAACACAGCCTAAACATCCTAAAAGGATTTAAGCCACCAAATAGGCTCTTCGACGATTTTCCAACCCAAAAGATAGGCAATGGAGAAGAACTAGCCAAACTATTGGAAGCCGGATTCATTAGAGATATCAAACATCCGGACTGGCTAGCAACTGTAATGGTACCAAAGAAGGATAAATCCTGGCGCCTCAGGTCGATTTTAAAGACCTCAATAAGGCTTGCCCAAAGGATCCCTTCCCCTCCCCGCATCGACTAAATTATCGATGCTACCGCAGGCACGATTCGTTGTGCTTCCCGGACGATACTCGCTATCATCAAATCAAGATGGCGGAAGCGCACCAAGCCGCAACGGCATTCATCACTCCATACGGACCATTCTCGCTTCAACACGATGCCCTTCGGACTTAAAAATGTCGGCGCAACATATCAGCGCATGATTCAAACATGTCCGCCACCCAGATCGGCAAAACAATCGAGAGATACGAGACGACGAGTCGTCAAAACAAAACACGCCGAAACTCTAGTAGACGATTTGAGGCTCACATTCGACAACCTCAGAGCATATGACATCAAGCTGAATCCGGAAAAATGCATTTTCGGCGTACCAGCCGGAAAGCTGCTCGGCTTCATTGTATCCGGTAGAGGAATTGAAGCAAACCCGGCTAAAATCCGAGCTCTATCACAGTTGGATATTCCAAAAGACCTCAAACAAATACAAAAATTAACAGGATGCGTGGCAGTCTTAAGCCGCTTTATCTCCCGTCTAGGAGAAAAGGCGTTGCCCCTCTATCGCCTACTCAGACGCACCGAACACTTTGTGTGGACGGATGCTGCCACTACCGGACTCGAAGAAATAAAGGCCATATTGGCAACAAATCCGGTCCTGGCTGCGCCCACTCTGGGCGAACTAATGTTGTTATACATCGCGCAACACATCAAGTTGTAAGCGCGAACTCGTCGTCGAACGAGAGATGAAGGGCATAAATTCCCTCTTCAAAACCAAGTATTATGTATCCACCGATTAACCCCTACAAATCCTGCTACCCACACTATCGTAAGATAGCATATGCGGTGTTCATGGCGCCCGAAGCTCCGACACAACTTTCAAGAGTGTTCGATAACAAGGGCCTCTAAAGTACCACTCAATGACATTATAAATAACCGCGACGCGAACGGGCAGGATTGCAAATGGGCCATTGAGCTCTTACCATTCGATATAACTTACAAACCTCGGCGAGCTATAAAGTCACAAGTTTTAGCTGACTTGTCGCCGAATGGACCGGGTCAACTCCCTAAAGAGTACGGCGATAATCCAATCGACTATGCATTTCGACGGCTCCAAAATGTTGGCGGATCTGGGGCTGGCATCGATTGACGTCCCCAACCGGAGATACAGTCCAAGATGTACTTCAAATAATGTACACGGACTCCAACAAGGCAACCAATATGAGGCCTCGTTACATGGTCTCCGGATGGCGCCCATGGCCATTCAACGCCTAGAGGTGCGCGATTCAAACCTTGCAATATCCCAAATAAACGGAGACTTTGACACCAAGGATCCAAAAATGGTAGCATATCGCAACGCTGTCCTAAAAATGTCAGCTCGGTTTGAAGGACTTGAATTCCATCACATAGCCCGAGATAATAACCAAGCGGCCGACATACTGGCACGCATCGGTGCGAAACATGATGCTGTCCCTCCAAATATCTTCCTGGAATGGCTCTTCAAGCCATCCGTACTATGGGAAGAGGAGCCCGGTAGTGACAAACCGGAAAAAACCGCACCAATCGGTGATCCAAATAGATGACATAACACCTTCAGCCCACGCCATAATGGCAGAATCGCCGCGTGGATGAACCTTTCCTAGCCTACTTACTTAGGCAGAACTTCCCAAGACCAAAACGAGGCCCGCTGCATAGTCCGCAATCGAAAGCCTACAAGGTCTATGAGGGAGAACTTTATAAGAAAAGTACAACCGAGTCCTTCAGAGGTGTATCTCCAAGAGGAAGGGCGAAACCTCCGGCTGAAATTCATGCCGGACTAGGCGGACACCACGCAGCAGCCCGGCCCTTGTAGGAAAGGCATTCCAGACAGATTTTATTGGCCGACGGCCCGGCAGACGCTACAGACTTAGTCCAGCGATGCGTTGGTTGTCGCTCTTTGCTAATCGAGCCATATGCCACCCACCGCCCTCAAAACCATACCCATTACCCGCCGTCATGTCCGGGGCTTGATATGGTTGGACCCCTTAAAGGGGGAACCCACAAGCAAAGGTACCTATTGGTCATGGTGGATAAATTCACCAAATGGATAGAGGCCAAACCGGTCAAAACGGCAGAGTCCGGACCAGTGATAGACTTTATATCAGGGGTAGTACACCGTTACGGAGTCCCCACAAGATCATCACCGACAACGGCACGAACTTCACAGCCGAGGAGGTTAAGACATGGTGCAAAAACATGGGCATCAAGCTCGACTACGCTTCAGTTTATCACCCTCAAACCAACGGTCAAGTGGAACGAGCAAATGGTCTAATAATGAGCGGCATTAAACCCAGGCTAGTGACGTCACTTACTAAATCCGACACACAATGGGTCGAGGAGCTCGACTCCGTACTCTAGGGGCTACGGACAACGCCTAACCGTACTACCGGATTCACACCATTTTTTATGGTATACGGCGCAGAGGCAGTCTTGCCCTGTGACATTATTCATGACTCACCTCGAGTGTGCATGTATGAGGAAAGAGAGGCCGAGCTTGATCGGCAGGACAGCTTGGACACATTGAGGAACAACGTGACGCCGCAAAACTCGCTCCGCATTTTATCGCCAGCAGGCCCAAGATATCAAAGCAGAGAAGTACGGGTCAAGACTTACAACGTTGGTGAACTAGTTCTACGCCTGCCGGACAAGAAAAAGGACAAGCTCGAGCCCAAATGGGAGGGCCCCTTCATTATCGGTCAAGTCCTGACCGCGGAGCATACCGTTCACTTAAATGCGCTTGATAACCGACTCGAGCCGAACCCATGGAACGCAGCCCGCCTCCGACGATTCTATGCCTAGCGCCGGACTAAGAGTTCGTCCCCTTCCCCCGTCCTACTTTTTTACACTTAGGCTGTCCTTTGTTTCTCTTTTTATGACTTTTATTTAAAAGCCCTTACGGGCCTATTTTCGCATTATTTGCATACGCATGATGTGCCATCCGCACTTATCATTCTGGGGGCTTCTTTTAGAGAAGCTCAACTACACGGGTTTCATACCCAGCACATGTGTCACGCTTCCACATGTACCTTTTACTCGCCATTATATGCATCGATATGACTTAAGTTTTGGCCAAGCTGGGTTGCCTAGCTCCTGTGCTTACCCCTACGTTCCCGATTGTTCGGCTAGGAGGTAAAGGGAGCACCTCTGCGATTGTTACTGCCGGGTCAGCCGGATGTGTACCTCAGACTGGGTGAAGCCGAAAGCTAGCGTTCTTAAGGGAATATTCGGTCGGTGACTTAAAAGATGACTTTTTACATATTTATCTATCTGCCCCCAGTTGTTTTACTGCTTTCTTTGCAGTCCGGACATGCACTTTAGGCCATGCCTCCTAGGGAAAGGAACCCTTAACGGAACTATTCTCCCTGGAAGATGTTTCTTACTAACCATGTAATATAACATAACTAGTTGGGCACTTGTCTGATAAAGCACTAATGACCCCTACGCCTGGTCTCCATGCATACCACGGTTGTTTCTTAACCAAAAAGGTATTCGGACACACTCCGGACTCTAGGGTCCCGAGGTTGAAGCGAAAAGGTCGGCAAAGGCAAACGATCTACAATCCGGCTAGAAGGCATTTCACATGTCACTTTAAAGGATAACATACATTGTCAAATTTACTAATTGTATTCCTCCTCAATCCCGTCTAACAGGCTGTCTAATTTACAGTCCCGTTGGGAAAATTTAGCAGCCAACTCTACTTGGTTGTATACTAAACTCACAGGGATCTCCTTCCCATCGGGCCCCACCGATCCAACTTCGGCCATGTGGTTGGGATCCGCCTTCTTGTACCGCGTCTTCACCATGGCCCAAGCCTCCCTGGCACCTTGACGGCAAGCCGAAATCTTCCACAAATGGAAGTGCTGCCACACTCCCTGCAGCTTCTCCGCAAGCTCCCCGAGGCCCTCGGGTAGGGTGAGGGCTGGCCATAAAGCCTGAACGACGCCACTCATTGCCTGCCGAACTCGTTCGAGTAGTTGCAACAGTTCGAGAAGTTGATCACCCGTTGATATGGGCATCTCCTCTGCAGGACGACCTGTGAGTATACCTACAAGACATATCATGTCAATATATTTCCTCGCCGAACTCTTCTTTTCAAAAGAGTCCGCTCAAGCACTTACTACAAATGCCGCGACGAAGCCGCAGATTCTCCTTAACGGAGCCGGACAGCTCGGCCCGAGCGCCTTTTAGCTCTTCTCCGAGCTTGGCGTTGGCATCCTGGAGCTTGTTCCTTTCCTGCTGAACCCTATTCAGCACACTCTCACCGCCTTTAGTCAAGCGCAGCAATGCTTGCTGTCCGGATCTTGTCCGCGGCACTCGCAATGTCCTTATTAGACTCATGCAAGCACGCCGCACAGCGCTTATATTTATTAATAAAAATGTGTTACCAGAGGGGTCTCTGCGTCTCCTCTGCGGCAGCAAGTGCGCCTCAAGTTGGGCCTTGCAATCTTGCAGCTCCCGAGACAGCCGGGCATTCTTCTCGGTAAGAGCTCTGCTTTTCAAATGATCCTTAAATCAGTTAGCATAACTACTTTATGTCTCGGGGCTACTGTATATACAACCATTAAAATTCCTTACCCGTATGTCTTTCACATATTGCCCGTGGCTGTGGTAAAACCATCTTGAGCAGCACGGAGATGCGTGCCCCTGTTTAAAGGCATCCAATGCCTCGGGGAGAAGCACGCTCACGAAATACATCTGTCGGTGTCCTCCGCTGGAGAAGGATCCGCCCGCGTTTTGCGCTTGCCTCCCTCCGTGCCGGGCGCCGGAGCCCGGCCGGTGTAGGTTGGATCGGCAACTTCTGCGCCCGCAGTCCGGCGAGCGCTTTTTCTCCTACAAAGATCATGAGCACTCAGGCGTTTCATAGGAACGTTGCTCTGAAAATTCAAATACGAGCTATACCTTTGTGGCGACATTTCCGCCCGCACCGCGCTCCTTTTCCGCCTGCTGGTCCGGACTGGCCTCTGTTGGTCAGCCGCCGCGGGCACGGCTTCCTGCCGTAAAGGCGCTTCCTGCAAAATACCATCATTCGCGAAGGTTAGAAATGAGCAGGGAAGAGATGATGGTGTCCGGACTTCGGTCGCGGTCACCTGGGAAGCCGGACACAGTCCGGGGTAATCCGCCGCAATGGCAACCAAAGCATTGTCTATGCTGAGCTGGTGAAACACCCCGTCGATCAGCTCCACCTCGATTTCCGGGTCCTCTTCGGAGGCCGGATCCAAGGATCTTTCTGGATCCTCGGGTTGCGGAGCAGGACTCACCATGTCCTCCACAGTCCGGCGTAGATCCTGCGCCAAAGACATAATTTAAGAAGCTTAAACTTCGAAAGCATGGGTTGAGCCCTTAAAGGTGTTCACTTACCCATCCTCTAGTGTTGATCATGGAAAACCCATTTAAAGGGTTCGCTCAAGGAAGTCCTCCTTCTCCCCTTGTACAGCCGGACAGATCTCCACCAGATCCTCGGTCGAATCCGCCCTTTGCGGCCATGACGGGTGGCATCGCCTTCCCCGCTGAAATCCCACATGGGTGGCCTCAGATTGCAATGGCTGTACCCCGCTTAATGCATGTCGCCATGACTCGATCATGGTCAAGCGAGAATGGGCCATTAATCTTATTCGCCCATCAAGTAATGGACGCCTTGTCTTCCTCCAACTGGGCTCCGTGGGCGCCAATGAGGCGCTTCTTCAAAGGAGCAGCACTAAACTCCGGAGGCCGATCCGGACGGGTCCGCAGCGGAGCGCCTCGTATATAAAACCACTCGAGGGCCAGTCTTGGACGCTTTCTTGGGAGTACCGGATGGGTATCCGTCCCGCGATGCGCCATATTTCAAGCGCCGCCCACTTGATATATGGACCCTCGTGAGAACGGGTACGAGGCAAAACAGTCTCTTCCATTAATGCAAAATGGGGCTCAATGCCCAGTGAATAGATCACAAAGAGCTACGTAGCTCATGATATGCAGGATGAGGCGGGCGTGAGGTGGTGGAGCTGAGTCCGTAGAACTCTGTGAGCCCGCGGAGGAATGGATGTATTGGGAATCCGAGTCCCTTACCAGATAGGGGACGAAGCATACTCGCTCCCCCTTATTGGGGCTTGGGTTAGCCTCCGCTTGCCTCCCACCTTGATAAGTAACCAGTCCGGCCCGGACTGGGACCATGAAGGCTGGAGGGAGAAATCCCCCCGTTTGGAGCTTCACTAGCTCGTCGTGCGAAACAGAGCACCTCCTCCAATTCCTCGGCGGTGGGCTGGGAGCGCAAGAAGAAGAGCCGCGTCGATGGTCCATGATGGAATGGATTTTTAGGTCAAAGGCGCTTCGACGAAGTATTCGCGGGAGGAAGACGGTGTGGTTTGGATGTGGATTCCTGCCTCTTTTATAGGCGGACGACTCGCACAACTAGGGGGTGAAACGTAAAAGATACCCTGGCTTTTCGCATTCGTGCGACGTGTGGAAGAGGGCCATTATTTGGCATAGAAGCCGAGGAACACAGTATTCAAGATGAAGCCGGACACTGTTCGGCAGATACATGGAATTTGAAGGGAGAACCCACCTTGCAACGCCGAAGACTATGAATGCGCTGGACTTATCGTCATTGAAGCCTGGTTCGGGGGCTACCGAGGAGTCTCGACTAGGGGTGTCCGGACAGCGGACTATCATCGTCCACGGACTCCAAGACTACGAAGATACAAGATTGAAGACTCCGTCCCGTGTCCGATGGGACTTTCCTTGGCGTGGAAGGCAAGCTTCATGAATACGGATATGTAGATCTCCTACCATTGTAACCGACTGTAAACCCTAGCCTCCTCCTGTCTATATAAACCGGAGGGCTTTAGTCCGTGGGACAACATGCATTACAACAATCATACCATAGGCTAGCTTCTAGGGTTTAGCCTCCTTGATCTCGTGGTAGATCCACTCTTGTACTACCCATATCATCAATATTAATCAAGCAGGACGTAGGGTTTTACCTCCATCGAGAGGGCCCGAACCTGGGTAAAAACATCGTGTCCCTCATCTCCTGTTACCATCCACCTAGACGCACAGTTCGGGACCCCCTACCCGAGATCCGCCGGTTTTGACACCGACAACTTGCTAGTGAATGATGATTTACTAGTTGACAACTCTAGTGATGGATACTATGCTGAAACGTCAATTAATCATGCTAATCAAGATAAAACGAATGACAATGATAAGGAGAAGATTGAGCTTCTAACTAAAGAACTAAACACTCTTAAGTTAGCTGATGAAACTATCTTTGAAGATCATCGAGAACTTTTAAGGGCTCATGAGAAGTTACGCTTTGAAAAGCTCAATCTTGAGCAAGAGCATGAGTTCTTAAAAGCAATCAACGATGATCTCCGTAAGAAAAGTTCTTCTTACATTGCCAAGCGTTTACTCTTATCTACTTACATGCCTCAAGTCAAGTCTAGTAACAAGTACAAGAATGATACTTCCTCTAGTAGTAACAATAATAATGTCAAATACAATATTGTTGCTTCTAGTAGTTCTCTTGATTCCACTAATGATTCTCTTAGCCAAGTTACACTTGAGCAAGAAAATAGCTTATTGAAGGGAATTATAGAGAAAGGTGTTTACAAGAGCCTTGCCGGAGTAAGCAATGCAAGGAAATTGTACGCAAGCAAGGAAGGCACCGAAGAATCAAGGTGTTGGTTTTGAACGAAAGTTCAATGCCAATGGAGTTGAGTGGGAAGAAGATCAATACCCCAAGACTAAGTTTGTTCCTCAACAAGAGAAGTATGATCCTACTTCCTTCAAAGAAACACAAGCACGAGATGATCTTCCACCACAAGACCACAAGAACAAAGGCAAGGACAAGCTTCAAGAAGAGTTGATGCATTTGAAGAAGCACCTAAGGCCTCGCTCAAGTGGGTTCTCAAGACTACGCCAAGTTCTACTTCATCAAGTACAACTATAACTCCACGGATTCCCATCAAGATGATGTGGATCCCGAAGAAGAATAACTAGAGAGTTCTTGAGGGTGACTCTGCCAACATTCTTCACTCATATCATTATGGCAAGAACAAGTGCAATCAACTTCCACATCTTGCACTAGTTCAAGGAGTCACAAACCCTCATGTTGGTAAGGCAAGGGACAAGGTAACTTAATGATTTCATGGACATCATCTTGTGTGTGCATCACTCTATGTCTATGGATATTCTTGTTTGTTCCTTGTGGGACTAACCCATGTAGGTAAGTTGAAAGTGCAACTCACTCCAAGGGATTGCTCCAAATGATCTACATCAACATTGAGCATCCACATCTTCAACACCTACATGAAGTCATCATTGAAAAAACCCAAGGTTAGTTTATCCCTCTAAAAGGGGATCTCACATCTAGGGGGAGCTTAACTCTAAGAATTGAGTCTAAGCAACTCTAATGGTGTGAACACATCAATGCATTATGTAAAAGTGGTAACTCCACTTGAGCTTAAACGATGAGTATGACCGATGATCAAATGTTTTTTCATTTGACTCCTAAGTCAATATACTCATATATAGATGACCTAGTCATTGCCAATTGTTTGATAGATGCTAGAGTTGGTTGTGCATGCTTTGCCACATATTTCATTTGCCATCTTATTGTGTGAACATGTTGGTGCATATTTTACTCATTCAAGGACATCCACTTGTTGTTTTGATTGATTGGATTCTTTTTCTTTTTGCCAAGTGGATGGACAAGAATGCCTACGAACCTTCTCTAGCTATCTATGCTTTTCTCGTCTCAAACTCTATTCATGCTACATCACAAAATTTGATCAAGTCGATTCAACCACTCAGTGAGGAGCACTCGAGTCCCCGATTCGTCATAGACTTAAACTTCCAAAACTTCTTTGTGTTTCTCGGTTTGACCGATTCCTCCATTTCGTCCCACCGAGATCATTAAGTCGATCTAAGTTTTCAATCTCGGTGCAACCGATTTGAACTTTTCGATCACACCGAGTTGTCAGAATCAGACATAGTTATGCATCTCGGTGCCACCGAGTTGTTCCACTTTCGGTCACACCGACATGGTCGGGCTATATATAGTCACGGGCAAAATTTGAAATTTCTCGAACCTCTTCGCCACAAGCAATAGCTTGCTCTGCCTCCGTGTTCTCCGAATCATCTCCTCATCGCCACCGCCTCACGTCGCTGGTCTCCGCCACCGCCAATGGATTTCAACCCGCCGTTGCCGCCAGAAGCGAGTTCATCGCCAAGCTAGGGTATGAACTCGATCACCGTGCTATCCTCGTCCGATTTCTAGCACGTTGTGTTCTTATTGATTCTTGCCACAAGTGAAATACTCCTATCCACCAATGCAATCCGTAGATTAGTTGAGATTCAAAATTTTAGGGTTAGGTTTCTGCGAAACCATCTCGGACCCACCGAGTTGAAAAACTCGGTCCCACCGATATGGCTAACGCCATTGCTCAAGTAACTCTCGGTCTCACCGAGAATTGCTAATCGGTGAGACCGATTTTAAGACTTTGTGAAACCCTAGCAGTCTCGGTGCATCAATCGTGACTCGGTCCAACCGAGTTCATTAGTTTAGGTTCCAAAACTGCTTCGTATCACCGAGTTTGAAAATCGGTTGATCTGAAATGCTTTCTATGGAAAATTAAAACTGAATTTTTGAATCATTCTTTTGCAAAAATCTCTGCATTTTGTGATGCTCATCCACTCTATCTCATCTATAACTCTTCACAGGGTCAGCAGTCAGTGATTTGCAGCATGTCATACCAAAGTGACAGTCAGAACATGTCAGAAGAGCAGATTCACATGAGTGAGGGCACTAGTCCCTCTAACACTTCAGATGAAGGCAACAGAAGCACTCCTAGCAATCTGCCTAAGGCTGCTACCAGGCAAAGGAAGAAAAGAACCTCAGATTCTGAGGATGAGGACTATAGAGCTGAAGAAGATGAGGCTACTTCCAAGAAGGTAGTGCTCAAAAAGGAGTATGGCTCAGCACATAGCACAAAGCCTGGACTGAATAAGAAGGTTCCTGCCAAGAGGACACCTATGCCCAAGGTCAGAAGGCCCACTCAAGTGCCAGAACAGTTAGAACCCAAAGAGGCACCTGCAAAGAAAGTCACAACTTCCAAATCCAAGAAAGTCCCTACTGGAGAAACTATGAAGTTTACCATTGAATCGGAGGATGAAGCTGCTCAGGATAAGAAGAAGAAGAGAGAAAGAACCACAACTGCCCAAGTTCTTGGAAAGCCCTCAATGGGAAGAGACTCTGAAGAGGAAGAAGAGGTTGTTGCACCAAAGACCCAAGGCACCAAAGCTTATGGGTGATGCTATTAGATCTGGGGCTGCAACATCTAAGCCCAAGGAAGCACCCAAAGCTGCCCCCAAGGCCAAGCTTGCACCAAAGAGGAATACCAGGAGTATTCCAGCTGCTGAGAAGAACAAGGCTCGAGTGCCTAATGTTGCTGATGAGGAAGATGAAGAAGGACAGGTCCTAAGGAAGCTCAAGCCCAAGATACCAGACCACAATGATGCCCATCCTGTGGCTGAGGACATGAACATTAGAAGAGACTCAGGGATGAGGATATGGAGGTTGACAGATCCATATGTCACAAGGAGAAGGATTGTTGTTGATTACAGGTTCCACACAAAGGAACAGCAGGACTTCTATGAGACAATCTTGTTGGACAAGAAGCCCATAGTGTGTGATATGAGGTGGGTCGACTAGACCTACATAAAAGAAAATGAGGAACACTATCCTGGAGTGCAAGACAGTTTTGTTGCTTGTGGAGTTGCCGATTGTGTTGGGTAAAAGCTCACCAACTGGAATGATGAACTCATTATGCAATTCTACTCCACAGCACACTTCTATCCAGATGGGAGGATAGTTTGATGTCCAAGGTACAAGGTACCACCAACTGTTGAGGAATGGGCAAACTGATCAATGCCCCAAAGGAAAGTCAAGATGACTTGGATGTCTATGCCAAGAAGAAGATGGACCACAATTCCACGGCACACATGTACAAGGAGATCCTGCATAAAGCCATTGAGACACATAAGTTTGGATCATCCACTTTCTTCCGTCGGGGCTGCCAACTATCAATTGGATCTTAAGGCGCACTCTGTTGCTCTAAGTCCGTGACCACAACATGATCGAGGGCATGCAATCAACATGTTGCATTTTGTTTGATGTGCCACGAAATTCCAAGTCATGAGCGTTATGGTTGAAACCATTAAGAGGACTGCAACAGATCGAAGAGGAGTTGTGGATATGCCCTCGATTCGTGGAGTTGATTAATTCAAAGATGGGCACATGCAAATATCTATTGGATAAGGAACATTTTCCTCTCTATCCAGATTTGGAGGACAATCAGGTTGTCATGAATGAGAATGATCCATCATCAAGACAAGCTCAAGAGAAGAAGGAGAAGGCAAGGAAGGAGAAGGCTGCCAAGATGCCAACTCAAGAGGAGGCATCTGAGTATTTCTTGAAGAACAAGCAGGAGCAACTTGGTTACTTGATAGCATCATCTCGAGGATTGAGAAGGACTGGCCACCTCACTCGTAATCGGAGAGCTCGAAAGAATCATGGAACTCAAATTCCATGATCTGGATGTCAAAGTAATCGAGATTCCGCCTGTTGTGGAACAGCTACAGGATGACATGCGGAGAGGCAGGCAAGACTACCACTAATGTATTTGCCAGAGTGCCTAGAGCTCAGAGGTCAGCTATAGTGCCCGCACGGACACACCAGAGCCACATCATCCGCACCAGCTACAGCCCCTACAGCTCCAAAGCAACCAGCTCCAAAGATCAACTCCAAAGACCTCTACTTCAATCAAGCCTTCGCCCTTGGAGTTATCCGGACACCACCACCTGAAGATCAAGCCTGAGAGTCGATCTAGCACTATGCATTTTCTATGAACTTTTTGGTAACTTGTTGCCAAAGGGGGAGAAAAATGTATAGATCATAGGCTTCGAGAGAGAGAGTGTTGCTTTTATTCTCGCTTACTTTGGTGGTTAAACTTATTTGCTTTTGATTGCTTGAGATACTATGCTATTCTTGTGAGACATTGATGATCATGTGTTTGATCATAAGCTACACTTATGCATGTTTGATGATATTATCCTGTCTATCCTATGTGATCATTCACTTTGCTTGGTGATGAGTGCATGTATTTAATCTTTATCATTTTGAGCGCCCACCAAGATGTATGTGACATGGAAGAGTAACCCATGAGCCTAATTCCTTGTGCATTTGCAGTCCAAAGCAAATCTTAAACTATGCACAAATTACCAAAAAGGGGCAGATTGAAAGTGCAACTATCCCTAGGTGGTTTTGGTAATTCATAACAACATATAGTTAATTGAGCTAATGCTATTCCAAGACTATTATTTCTGGAAAGCTCAATGAATGGCATGGCATGGATGATGAAAGTGGATCCCTCAAAATACTAATGACAAAGGATTGGCTCAAGCTCAAAAGCTCAAGACTCTGCATTTTACATTTTAGTGATCCAAGATCACATTGAGTCTATAGGAAAAGCCAATACTATCAAGGAGTGATGAGGTGTTGCTTAATGAGCCTCTTGCTTCATGTGCTTAGTGATATGCTCCAAAACCCTCAGCTACTTTCTCACATCCACAAATGACCCAAACCTAAAGCCAAAATCGGTCACACCGATTCTTTCTATCCGGCGCCACCGATTTTAAATGTCATAGCCACTGCCACAAACCCTAAGCAAATCGGTTCTACCGATAGGGATCTCGCTCTCACCGAGATGGGATTGTAATCTCTCGCTTCCCTTCGTAACATTTCAGTCTAACCGAGTGAGCAATCGGTCCCACCGAGATTGCAATGTAAACTCTCTGCTTCCTTTTGTAACATTTCGTCTCACCAAAAGAGCAAATCGGTCCCACCGAGTTTGCTCGACCAACTCTCCGAAAGCTTATTACCAAAATCGGTCTCACCGAAGTTTGTGTAATCGGTCTTACCGAGATTACGTTATACCCTAACCCTAACCGAATCGGTCTCACCGAAGTTGCATGTCGGCCCCACCAAAATCCTAACGGTCACTAGGTTTACTAAATCGGTCCGACCGAGTCTGTTGAATCGGTCCCACCGAGTTTGGTAAATTGTGTGTAACGGTTAGATTTTGTGTGGAGGCTATATATACCCCTCCACCTCCTCTTCATTCGTGGAGAGAGCCATCAGACTAAACCTACACATCCAACTTACCATTTCTGAGAGAGAACCACCTACTCATGTGTTTAGGCCAAGATATTCCATTCCTACCATATGAATCTTGAGCTCTAGCCTTCCCCAAGTTCCTTTCCACTCAAATCTTCTTTCCACCAGATCCAAATCCTATGAGAGAGAGTTGAGTGTTGGGGAGACTATCATTTGAAGCACAAGAGCAAGGAGTTCATCATCAACGCACCATTTGTTACTTCTTGGGGAGTGGTGTCTCCTAGATTGGCTAGGTGTCACTTGGGAGCCTCCGACAAGATTGTGGAGTTGAACCAAGGAGTTTGTAAGGGCAAGGAGATCGCCTACTTCGTGAAGATCTACCGCTAGTGAGGCAATTCATTCGTCGGCGACGGCCATGGTGGGATAGACAAGGTTGCTTCTTAGTGGACCCTTCGTGGGTGGAGCCCTCCGTGGACTCAGCAAGAACCGTTACCCTTCATGGGTTGAAGTCTCCATCAACGTGATGTATGATGGCACCACCTATCGGAACCACGCCAAAAACATCCGTGTCTCCAATTGCGTTTGAATCCTCCAAACCCTTCCCTTTACTTTCTTGCAAGTTGCATGCTTTAATTTCCGCTGCCTATATACTCTTTGCATGCTTCCTTGAATTGTGTGATGATTGCTTGACTTGTCCTAAGATAGCAAAAATCTGCCAAACTCTAAAATTGGGAAAAGTTTAAGTTTTTAATTGGTCAAGTAGTCTAATCACCCCCCTCTAGACATATTTCAAGGTCCTACAGAGAGACGTTGCTTTTTTCTATTCCTTCAATCAATCAATCAGGGACCTTCGGTTCCATCTTTTTGGCTTTGGCAACACCGTCCACAATGGTTCCCACGATGCCAAAAGCTATTTTCACATTTGGCTACACATTGTGGATGCCCTTAACCGTACCACTTGGTTTTGCTCTTGTGTGCTATCTATACAAATCTCAATTGTATTGATCTAAAAATGATAGAATCAAAGATTAGTAAAAAGGAGGTGATTTTGCCGCGCGGATGGCGGGGGAGGTTTCTTATTTTCGGAGGACGTTGTCTCGGGGTTTGCTAACATGCGTCCCACATGTTAGTGCTTTACCAAGCTGATCCGCGGCCCCACATGAGGCGTAACAACGGCGTATAAACACGTGGTTAAGTTGAAGAAGATGAGGGAGAAGCAGATTCATCAAAGAGTGAAATGATGGTTGCTGCGTCCCTCCAACTTCTTTTGTTTAGCACTATTACTTCGTCCATCCAACTTAATCAAGGGAAAGGTGCAGCTTTGTGATTTGATGCCTCATTGCTCATTACTACGCCGACGCCATGATTGGGGTGCTTCACCCCGCTGCTCGCATTGTATTCCGGTATGGCACGTGGACCCGTAGCTTGATGTCCCACATGTCGGCGAAAGGGGCCAGAAGATTTATGAAAGCGAGTGCTCCACTCTTACGACGGAGGAGTAGACGATACGACGGCCCAGTGAACTGCCACTTGTACTGTATAGTACTATAGTTTTGCTGTTTCGCACAATCCATCGATACAAACCCGATTAAACAGGAAAGGGCGGGATTTTTCCTGCGCGGTAGATGATACCGGCCATACATTTCAAAGGCAATTTTAATGTATGCAAACTGAATAATTATAAGTAACAATATGATATCCAGTAAAACTAAGAACACATATGATTTATTGTGTTAGAGTGTAGTAGTAGTGCTGTATTGCATAGTTGTTAGATGTAACATGCGAGAACGTAGAGATGTAGTTTTGAGGGCCTATAGAGAGAAAAGCGTAATACGGTCACCGAACTTCGAATAAGCTGATTACGGTCACTATATACGCTTTGCGGTGACTATCCGTGACTTGCTCACAGCTCAGCATCGGATTGCACTCGCTGACCGCCAAATAGTCTGCGTGGCGCCATGTTGACTAGTTAAATTGACCACGCCCTTGTGGGTCCCACCTGCCGCTTTGCATAGGGTAAAGGTCGATAAACACAAATTTACGCAGCGCGATAAGGCTCCAACCCGCAAAGGGAATCACCGGTTGTGTATGTGTGCTGCTGGGCTCGATGTGTGCGCATGCACGTGTAGGTTGAGCACTTGAGCGTGAGAGTGTGTGTTGGTCGTGTGGTGTACCGGTGTGTGCATGCATGCGCATGTGTGCGCGTGTGAGTGTTGTGTGCGTGCGTGGCTGCGTGTGTACGTGTGAGTGTTGCGTGCGTGCGTGGGTGCATGTGTTTGTGTGAGTGTTGCGTCGATGGAGTTCGTGTGCATGCATGCGTGTGTGTATAATCACCACACCAGCTCCTGTGTGTTAAAACAGACGGCCCAACATACCAATACAAGGCCACCTTGTCCGCTGTGCCCACGGTCATGACTTCGAACCACCGTCAAAATATTTTTTTGTCATTTGTTTTCATTGTTACTAGCAAGATGCCCGTGCGTTGCACGTAACATCAAGATGCATTTGTATGACTTTTTTATCTTGTGAGAGAAAAGGATGAACGACGGAAGGCCTTATTTGCAAATGTGGAGAGGTGTGTGGGTACCTTTTTGCAAAATTGCCATAGTTTCTTTCCTATCCGTCAGATATAAATCGGATGGCCTATATTGCAGGATGGCAGGCACACCATCATCACCAACTCTGTTTTTTTATAAAAGTGTATTTTATGTATTTTATAATAGTGTAGATGTAGAGTAGATACAAATCGACAGGTGGGCACGATGGTAGTGATATAATGTGATGCAACACTAGAGGTGCCATGTAGAGCGTTTAACTGGTCAACTAGTCATGTCATGAGCAAATACAAAGTTGTACGGTGAGCCCGTGACTGTATAATAACCACTAAATGTAAACGGTGACCGTAATGAGTGGATTATGAAGTCCAATGTATGTATCGTGCTTTCGCTTCAGATACAATGATCATCATTGCATATATCGCGAGAGAAAGATGAAAGACGCGTGAATTTTCTAGGGGCTTACTTTTAGAGGACCTGGAAATAGTTTTGTGTGCATACGTGAAAGGGGCGTATAGGGGGGGGGGGGTATGTGATACGTCTCCAACGTATCTATAATTTTTTATTGCTCCATGCTACTTTATCTACTGTTTTGGACTATATTGGGCTTTATTTTCCACTTTTATATTATTTTTAGGACTAACCTGTTAACCGGAGGCCCAGCCCAGAATTGTTGTTTTTTTGCCTATTTCAGTGTTTCGAAGAAACGGAATATCAAACGGAGTCCAAACGGAATAAAACCTTCGGGAACGTGATTTTCTCACTGAACGTGATCCATGAGACTTGGACCCTACTCCAAGAAGTGCAGAGGCGGTCACGAGGTGGAGGCGCCTGGCGCGCCCCCACCTCGTGGCCCCCCGCTACTCCACCGACGCATCCTTCCTCCTATATATACCTACGTATCCCCAAACGATCAGAACAGGAGCCAAAAACCTAATTCCACCACCGCAACCTTCTGTATCCACGAGATCCCATCTTGGGGCCTGTTCCGGAGCTCCGCTGGAGAGGGCATCCACATTGGAGGGCTTCTACATCAACACCATAGCCCCATCGATGAAGTGTGAGTAGTTTACTTTAGACCTTCGGGTCCATAGCTAGTAGCTAGATGGCTTCTTCTCTCTTTTTGGATCTCAATACAATGTTCCCCCCTCTCTTGTGGAGATCTATTCAATGTAATCTTCTTTTTGCGGTGTGTTTGTTGAGACCGATGAATTGTGGGTTTATGATCCAGTATTATCTATGGAAAATATTTGATTCTTCTCTGAATTCTTTTATGTATGATTGAGTTATGTTTGCAAGTGTCTTCGAATTATCCTTTTTGGTTTGGCCAACTAGATTGGTAGTTCTTGTAATGGGAGAAGTGCTTAGCTTTGGGTTCAATCTTATGTGTCCTTACCAAAGGACACAAAGGGTTGCAAGGCACGATTGTATTGTTGCCATCGAGGATAACAAGATGGGGTTTTTATCATATTGCATGAATTTATCCCTCTAAATCATGTCATCTTGCTTAAGGCGTTACTCTGCTTTAACTTAATACTCTAGATGCATGCCGGATAGCGGTCGATGAGTGGAGTAATAGTAGTAGATGCGTAATCGCTTCGATCTACTTGTCTCGGACATGATGCCTATATACATGATCATTGCCTAGATATGCTCATAACTATGCTCAATTCTATCAATTGCTCAACAGTAATTTGTTCACCCACCGTAGAATATCTATGCTCTTGAGAGAAGCCACTAGTGAAACCTATGGCCCCCGGGTCTATTCTCATCGTATCAATCTCTATGACTTTATTTACTTGCTTTGTTTTTACTTTGCCTTTTACTTTTTACTTTGCATCTATCTATCAAAAATACCAAAAATATTATCTATCATCTCTATCGACATCACTCTCGTAAGTGACCGTGAAGGATTGACAACCCCTAATCGCGTTGGTTGCAGTAGCTATTGTTTTGTGTAGGTACAAGGACTTGTCGTGGTCTCCTCTCGGATTGATACCTTGGTTCTCAAAAATCGAGGGAAATACTTACGCTACTTTGCTGCATCATCCTCTCCTTTTCGGAAAATCCAACGCAGTGCTCAAGAGGTAGCAAGATGCGATGGAGAGAGAGATGCTCTTCATTTCTCTTTATTATGACTAACTTTGTATATAGTATAAAAATATACAAATTCACAAAGGCGGAATAAATATCATTGTGGGCACCATGCAATGCAAATTAGCGCTCATACTCCTCCATATAACTTTGTAATGTTGTATATATGTAGAAACTCTAAAATAATTTTTGGCCACACTTTATTCAAAAGGAATGTTGTATGCTGAAATAAACGTGAAGAGAGGGCTTTTTAGATCAATGGGGTACGTGATGTAACATGTGTGAATGTGTAGTTGATGCATTTGGCGGGGCCTAGAGAGGTATGTGTGTGTATTACGTATTCGACAGAGGCATGGATAGAGGGGCCGACGGGGGGGGGGGGCGTGGGAGAGATAGCACGAGAAATGAGAGTGGTCTAGAGAGAGAGACGAATATGATGTCACGAGAAGAGATTCCATTCCCTTGAGTGTGTATATGCAAGGGGGGAGGGAATAGAGGCACTAGGAGAAATTTTACTGTGTGTGGTGTTTGTGTTGGTATGTGTGGGTGTGAGAAGATAATGAGACGTGGGGTAGAGGGTGTGTCACCGCGTGAGGTCCGGTGGGTCGAGGTGAGGCCCTTCGTTCGGTTCCGCCCCGCACCACATTGGTCGCCCATGACACATTTAGGAAGACCCATGGATGACTAGTCGTACAAGACAAATATAGAAGAATTGTGAAGGACTCTGTGTCCATCGACAAAGCCGGCTAGGATTTGTAACCCTAGGTTCTCGGACTAAGGTAACCCTTTATCTCTCGATATTACTATTCATCCAACCTAACTTTAAGGGCATCCTACGAGAATGCTCTGCTAGAATCATACTCTTCGATTAGGAAGAGAGGTGAGATAATGCGTGAGAGACAAAGTAAAGATAATGTGCGTACATGAGACACGAGGCAGGTCCATGTATATAGAAAGGGTCGATGAGGATTGTGCGTGTGTATGTTTGCGAGAGGAAGAGTGCTTGTGATAAAGGTTAGTGAAAACAGTTGTCAATGGTTACGAGAGGGAGGGAGGGTTATATCTAGAGCATGTGTGCGAGAAAGACACCTCGGGAGAAAGTGTGTGAGCATGTGTGAGAGACCACCGATGGAGAGTGAAACTACACGTAAAAGACTGCTCTACACATTGATTAAAGAGGCCCAACACTGGGTAAAACATCGTGTCCCTCATCTCCTGTTACCATCCACCTAGACGCATAGTTCGGGACCCCTACCGAGATCCGCCGGTTTGACACCGACAACTTGCTAGTGAATGATGATTTACTAGTTGACAACTCTAGTGATGGATACTATGCTGAAACGTCAATTAATCATGCTAATCAAGATAAAACGAATGACAATGATAAGGAGAAGATTGAGCTTCTAACTAAAGAACTAAACACTCTTAAGTTAGCTGATGAAACTATCTTTGAAGATCATCGAGAACTTTTAAGGGCTCATGAGAAGTTACGCTTTGAAAGCTCAATCTTGAGCAAGAGCATGAGTTCTTAAAAGCAATCAACGATGATCTCCGTAAGAAAAGTTCTTCTTACATTGCCAAGCGTTTACTCTTATCTACTTACATGCCTCAAGTCAAGTCTAGTAACAAGTACAAGAATGATACTTCCTCTAGTAGTAACAATAATAATGTCAAATACAATATTGTTGCTTCTAGTAGTTCTCTTGATTCCACTAATGATTCTCTTAGCCAAGTTACACTTGAGCAAGAAAATAGCTTATTGAAGGGAATTATAGAGAAAGGTGTTTACAAGAGCCTTGCCGGGAGTAAGCAATGCAAGGAAATTGTACGCAAGCAAGGAAGGCACCGGAAGAATCAAGGTGTTGGTTTTGAACGAAAGTTCAATGCCAATGGAGTTGAGTGGGAAGAAGATCAATACCCCAAGACGAAGTTTGTTCCTCAACAAGAGAAGTATGATCCTACTTCCTTCAAAGAAACACAAGCACGAGATGATCTTCCACCACAAGACCACAAGAACAAAGGCAAGGACAAGCTTCAAGAAGAGTTGATGCATTTGAAGAAGCACCTAAGGCCTCGTTCAAGTGGGTTCTCAAGACTACGTCAAGTTCTACTTCATCAAGTACAACTACAACTCCACGGATTCCCATCAAGATGATGTGGATCCCGAAGAAGAATAACTAGAGAGTTCTTGAGGGTGACTCTGCCAACATTCTTCACTCATATCATTATGGCAAGAACAAGTGCAATCAACTTCCACATCTTGCACTAGTTCAAGGAGTCACAAACCCTCATGTTGGTAAGGCAAGGGACAAGGTAACTTAATGATTTCATGGACATCATCTTGTGTGTGCATCACTCTATGTCTATGGATATTCTTGTTTGTTCCTTGTGGGACTAACCCATGTAGGTAAGTTGAAAGTGCAACTCACTCCAAGGGATTGCTCCAAATGATCTACATCAACATTGAGCATCCACATCTTCAACACCTACATGAAGTCATCATTGAAAAAACCCAAGGTTAGTTTATCCCTCTAAAAGGGGATCTCACATCTAGGGGGAGCTTAACTCTAAGAATTGAGTCTAAGCAACTCTAATGGTGTGAACACATCAATGCATTATGTAAAAGTGGTAACTCCACTTGAGCTTAAACGATGAGTATGACCGATGATCAAATGTTTTTTCATTTGACTCCTAAGTCAATATACTCATATATAGATGACCTAGTCATTGCCAATTGTTTGATAGATGCTAGAGTTGGTTGTGCATGCTTTGCCACATATTTCATTTGCCATCTTATTGTGTGAACATGTTGGTGCATATTTTACTCATTCAAGGACATCCACTTGTTGTTTTGATTGATTGGATTCTTTTTCTTTTTGCCAAGTGGATGGACAAGAATGCCTACGAACCTTCTCTAGCTATCTATGCTTTTCTCGTCTCAAACTCTATTCATGCTACATCACAAAATTTGATCAAGTCAGATTCGAACCACTCTGTGTGAGGAGCACTCGGAGTCCCCGATTCGTCATAGACTTAAACTTCCAAAACTTCTTTGTGTTTCTCGGTTTGACCGATTCCTCCATTTCGGTCCCACCGAGATCATTAAGTCGATCTAAGTTTTCAATCTCGGTGCAACCGATTTGAACTTTTCGATCACACCGAGTTGCTGTAACTGTACACAGTTATGCATCTCGGTGCCACCGAGTTGTTCCACTCGGTCACACCGACATGGTCGGGCTATATATAGTCACGGGCAAAAATTTGGAAATTTCTCCGAACCTCTTCGCCCGCGCAATAGCTTGCTCTGCCTCCAGGTTCTCCGAATCATCTCCTCATCGCCAGCCGCCTCCTGTCGCTGGTCTCCGCCACCGTCAATGGATTTCAACCCCGCCGTTGCCGCCGTAGCGAGTTCATCGCCAAGCTAGGGTATGAACTCGATCACTGTGCTATCCTCGTCCGATTTCTAGCACGTTGTGTTCTTATTGATTCTTGCCACAAGTGAAATACTCCTATCCAGTCAATGCAATCCGTAGATTAGTTGAGATTCAAAATTTTAGGGTTAGGTTTCTGCCGAAACCATCTCGGACCCACCGAGTTGAAAAACTCGGTCCCACCGATATGGCTAACGCCATTGCTCAAGTAACTCTCGGTCTCACCGAGAATTGCTAATCGGTGAGACCGATTTTAAGACTTTGTGAAACCCTAGCAGTCTCGGTGCCACCGAACTGTGACTCGGTCCAACCGAGTTCATTAGTTTAGGTTCCAAAACTGCTTCGGTATCACCGAGTTTGAAAATCGGTTGATCTGAAATGCTTTCTATGGAAAATTAAAACTGAATTTTTGAATCATTCTTTTGCAAAAATCTCTGCATTTTGTGATGCTCATCCACTCTATCTCATCTATAACTCTTCACAGGGTCAGCAGTCAGTGATTTGCAGCATGTCATACCAAAGTGACAGTCAGAACATGTCAGAAGAGCAGATTCACATGAGTGAGGGCACTAGTCCCTCTAACACTTCAGATGAAGGCAATAGAAGCACTCCTAGCAATCTGCCTAAGGCTGCTACCAGGCAAAGGAAGAAAAGAACCTCAGATTCTGAGGATGAGGACTATAGAGCTGAAGAAGATGAGGCTACTTCCAAGAAGGTAGTGCTCAAAAAGGAGTATGGCTCAGCACATAGCACAAAGCCTGGACTGAATAAGAAGGTTCCTGCCAAGAGGACACCTATGCCCAAGGTCAGAAGGCCCACTCAAGTGCCAGAACAGTTAGAACCCAAAGAGGCACCTGCAAAGAAAGTCACAACTTCCAAATCCAAGAAAGTCCCTACTGGAGAAACTATGAAGTTTACCATTGAATCGGAGGATGAAGCTGCTCAGGATAAGAAGAAGAAGAGAGAAAGAACCACAACTGCCCAAGTTCTTGGAAAGCCCTCAATGGGAAGAGACTCTGAAGAGGAAGAAGAGGTTGCTGCACCAGCACCCAAGGCACCAAAGCTTATGGGTGATGCTATTAGATCTGGGGCTGCAACATCTAAGCCCAAGGAAGCACCCAAAGCTGCCCCCAAGGCCAAGCTTGCACCAAAGAGGAATACCAGGAGTATTCCAGCTGCTGAGAAGAACAAGGCTCGAGTGCCTAATGTTGCTGATGAGGAAGATGAAGAAGGACAGGTCCTAAGGAAGCTCAAGCCCAAGATACCAGACCACAATGATGCCCATCCTGTGGCTGAGGACATGAACATTAGAAGAGACTCGGGATGAGGATATGGAGGTTGACAGATCCATATGTCACAAGGAGAAGGATTGTTGTTGATTACGTGTTCCACACAAAGGAACAAGCAGGACTTCTATGAGACAATCTTGTTGGACAAGAAGCCCATAGTGTGTGATATGAGGTGGGTCGACTAGACCTACATAAAAGAAAATGAGGAACACTATCCTCGAGTGCAAGACAGTTTTGTTGCTTGTGGAGTTGCCGATTGTGTTGGGTAAAAGCTCACCAACTGGAATGATGAACTCATTATGCAATTCTACTCCACAAAGACACTTCTATCCGAGATGGGAGGATAGTTTGATGTCCGAAGGTACAAGGTACCAGTCAACTGTTGAGGAATGGGCAAAACTGATCAATGCCCCAAAGGAAAGTCAAGATGACTTGGATGTCTATGCCAAGAAGAAGATGGACCACAATTCCACGGCACACATGTACAAGGAGATCCCAGACAAAGCCATTGAGACACATAAGTTTGGATCAGTCCACTTTCTTCTGTCAGGGCTGCCAACTATCAATTGGATCTTAAGGCGCACTCTGTTGCCTAAGTCTGGTGACCACAACATGATCAGAGGGCATGCAATCAACATGTTGCATTTTGTTTGATGTGCCACAGAAATTCCAAGTCATGAGCGTTATGGTTGAAACCATTAAGAGGACTGCAACAGATCAGAAGAGGAGTTGTGGATATGCCCCTCAGATTCAGGAGTTGATTAATTCAAAGATGGGCACATGCAAATATCTATTGGATAAGGAACATTTTCCTCTCTATCCAGATTTGGAGGACAATCAGGTTGTCATGAATGAGAATGATCCATCATCAGTACAAGCTCAAGAGAAGAAGGAGAAGGCAAGGAAGGAGAAGGCTGCCAAGATGCCAACTCAAGAGGAGGCATCTGAGTATTTCTTGAAGAACAAGCAGGAGCAACTTGGTTACTTGATAGCATCATCTCTGAGGATTGAGAAGGGACTGGCCACCCTCACTCAGAATCAGGAGAGCCTGGAAAGAATCATGGAACTCAAATTCCATGATCTGGATGTCAAAGTAATCGAGATTCCGTCTGTTGTGGAACAGCTACAGGATGACATGCAGGAGAGGCAGGCAAGACTACCACTAATGTATTTGCCAGAGTGCCTAGAGCTCAGAGGTCAGCTATAGTGCCTGTCACAGACACCAGAGCCACATCATCTGCACCAGCTACAGCCCCTACAGCTCCAGTGCAACCAGCTCCAGCATCAACTCCAGCACCCTCTACTTCAACTGAAGCCTTCGTCCTTGGAGTTATCCGGACACCACCACCTGAAGATCAAGCCTGAGAGTCGATCTAGCACTATGCATTTTCTATGAACTTTTTGGTAACTTGTTGCCAAAGGGGGAGAAAAATGTATAGATCATAGGCTTCGAGAGAGAGAGTGTTGCTTTTATTCTCGCTTACTTTGGTGGTTAAACTTATTTGCTTTTGATTGCTTGAGATACTATGCTATTCTTGTGAGACATTGATGATCATGTGTTTGATCATAAGCTACACTTATGCATGTTTGATGATATTATCCTGTCTATCCTATGTGATCATTCACTTTGCTTGGTGATGAGTGCATGTATTTAATCTTTATCATTTTGAGCGCTCCACCAAGATGTATGTGACATGGAAGAGTAACCCATGAGCCTAATTCCTTGTGCATTTGCAGTCCAAAGCAAATCTTAAACTATGCACAAATTACCAAAAAGGGGCAGATTGAAAGTGCAACTATCCCTAGGTGGTTTTGGTAATTCATAACAACATATAGTTAATTGAGCTAATGCTATTCCAAGACTATTATTTCTGGAAAGCTCAATGAATGGCATGGCATGGATGATGAAAGTGGATCCCTCAAAATACTAATGACAAAGGATTGGCTCAAGCTCAAAAGCTCAAGACTCTGCATTTTACATTTTAGTGATCCAAGATCACATTGAGTCTATAGGAAAAGCCAATACTATCAAGGAGTGATGAGGTGTTGCTTAATGAGCCTCTTGCTTCATGTGCTTAGTGATATGCTCCAAAACCCTCAGCTACTTTCTCACATCCACAAATGACCCAAACCTAAAGCCAAAATCGGTCACACCGATTCTTTCTATCCGGCGCCACCGATTTTAAATGTCATAGCCACTGCCACAAACCCTAAGCAAATCGGTTCTACCGATAGGGATCTCGCTCTCACCGAGATGGGATTGTAATCTCTCTGTTTCCCTTCGTAACATTTCAGTCTAACCGAAGTGAGCAATCGGTCCCACCGAGATTGCAATGTAAACTCTCTGTTTCCCTTTTGTAACATTTCGGTCTCACCGAAAAGAGCAAATCGGTCCCACCGAGTTTGCCTGACCAACTCTCCGGAAAGCTTATTACCAAAATCGGTCTCACCGAGTTTGTGTAATCGGTCTTACCGAGATTACGTTATACCCTAACCCTAACCGAATCGGTCTCACCGAGTTGCATGTCAGTCCCACCGAAAATCCTAACGGTCACTAGGTTTACTAAATCGGTCCGACCGAGTCTGTTGAATCGGTCCCACCGAGTTTGGTAAATTGTGTGTAACGGTTAGATTTTGTGTGGAGGCTATATATACCCTCCACCTCCTCTTCATTCGTGGAGAGAGCCATCGACTAAACCTACACATCCAACTTACCATTTCTGAGAGAGAACCACCTACTCATGTGTTTAGGCCAAGATATTCCATTCCTACCATATGAATCTTGAGCTCTAGCCTTCCCCAAGTTCCTTTCCACTCAAATCTTCTTTCCACCAGATCCAAATCCTATGAGAGAGAGTTGAGTGTTGGGGAGACTATCATTTGAAGCACAAGAGCAAGGAGTTCATCATCAACGCACCATTTGTTACTTCTTGGGGAGTGGTGTCTCCTAGATTGGCTAGGTGTCACTTGGGAGCCTCCGACAAGATTGTGGAGTTGAACCAAGGAGTTTGTAAGGGCAAGGAGATCGCCTACTTCGTGAAGATCTACCGCTAGTGAGGCAATTCATTCGTCGGCGACGGCCATGGTGGGATAGACAAGGTTGCTTCTTAGTGGACCCTTCGTGGGTGGAGCCCTCCGTGGACTCGCGCAACCGTTACCCTTCATGGGTTGAAGTCTCCATCAACGTGGATGTATGATGGCACCACCTATCGGAACCACGCCAAAAACATCCGTGTCTCCAATTGCGTTTGAATCCTCCAAACCCTTCCCTTTACTTTCTTGCAAGTTGCATGCTTTAATTTCCGCTGCCTATATACTCTTTGCATGCTTCCTTGAATTGTGTGATGATTGCTTGACTTGTCCTAAGATAGCAAAAATCTGCCAAACTCTAAAATTGGGAAAAGTTTAAGTTTTTAATTGGTCAAGTAGTCTAATCACCCCCCTCTAGACATATTTCAAGGTCCTACAGAGAGACGTTGCTTTTTTCTATTCCTTCAATCAATCAATCAGGGACCTTCGGTTCCATCTTTTTGGCTTTGGCAACACCGTCCACAATGGTTCCCACGATGCCAAAAGCTATTTTCACATTTGGCTACACATTGTGGATGCCCTTAACCGTACCACTTGGTTTTGCTCTTGTGTGCTATCTATACAAATCTCAATTGTATTGATCTAAAAATGATAGAATCAAAGATTAGTAAAAAGGAGGTGATTTTGCCGCGCGGATGGCGGGGGAGGTTTCTTATTTTCGGAGGACGTTGTCCTGGCGGTTTGCTAACATGCGGTCCCACATGTTAGTGCTTTACCAAGCTGATCCGCGTCCCACATGAGGCAGAACAACGGCAGAAGCAACACGTGGTTAAGTTGAAGAAGATGAGGGAGAAGCAGATTCATCAAAGAGTGAAATGATGGTTGCTGCGTCCCTCCAACTTCTTTTGTTTAGCACTATTACTTCGTCCATCCAACTTAACTGCGGGAAAGGTGCAGCTTTGTGATTTGATGCCTCATTGCTCATTACTACGCCGACGCCATGATTGGGGTGCTTCACCCCGGCTGCTCTGCATTGTATTCCGGTATGGCACGTGGACCCGGTAGCTTGATGTCCCACATGTCGGCGAAAGGGGCCAGAAGATTTATGAAAGCGAGTGCTCCACTCTTACGACGGAGGAGTAGACGATACGACGGCCCAGTGAACTGCCACTTGTACTGTATAGTACTATAGTTTTGCTGTTTCGCACAATCCATCGATACAAACCCGATTAAACAGGAAAGGGCGGGATTTTTCCTGCGCGGTAGATGATACCGGCCATACATTTCAAAGGCAATTTTAATGTATGCAAACTGAATAATTATAAGTAACAATATGATATCCAGTAAAACTAAGAACACATATGATTTATTGTGTTAGAGTGTAGTAGTAGTGCTGTATTGCATAGTTGTTAGATGTAACATGCGAGAACGTGTAGAGATGTAGTTTTGGAGGGCCTATAGAGAGAAAAGCGTAATACGGTCACCGAACTTCAGAATAAGCTGATTACGGTCACTATATACGTTTTGCGGTGACTATCCGGTGACTTGCTCACAGTTCAGCATCGGATTGCACTCTGTTGACCGGCCAAATAGTCTGCGTGGCGCCATGTTGACTAGTTAAATTGACCACGCTCCTTGTGGGTCCCACCTGCCGCTTGCATAGGGTAAAGGTCGATAAACACAAATTTACGCAGCGCGACAAGGCTCCAACCCGCAAAGCGGAATCACCGGTTGTGTATGTGTCCATGCTGGGCCTGATGTGTGCGCATGCACGTAGGTTGAGCACTTGAGCGTGAGAGTGTGTGTTGGTCGTGTGGTGTACTGGTGTGTGCATGCATGCGTGCGTGTGCGCGTGTGAGTGTTGTGTGCGTGCGTGGCTGCGTGTGTACGTGTGAGTGTTGCGTGCGTGCGTGGGTGCATGTGTTTGTGTGAGTGTTGCGTGGATGGAGTTCGTGTGCATGCATGCGTGTGTGTATAATCACCACACCAGCTCCTGTGTGTTAAAACAGACGGCCCAACATACCAATACAAGGCCACCTTGTCCGCTGTGCCCACGGTCATGACTTCGAACCACCGTCAAAATATTTTTTTGTCATTTGTTTTCATTGTTACTAGCAAGATGCCCGTGCGTTGCACGTAACATCAAGATGCATTTGTATGACTTTTTTATCTTGTGAGAGAAAAGGATGAACGATTTGAAGGCCTTATTTGCAAATGTGGAGAGGTGTGGGTACCTTTTTGCAAAATTGCCATAGTTTCTTTCCTATCCGTCAGATATAAATCGGATGGCCTATATTGCAGGATGGCAGGCACACCATCATCACCAACTCTGTTTTTTTATAAAAGTGTATTTTATGTATTTTATAATAGTGTAGATGTAGAGTAGATACAAATCGACAGGTGGGCACGATGGTAGTGATATAATGTGATGCAACACTAGAGGTGCCATGTAGAGCGTTTAACTGGTCAACTAGTCATGTCATGAGCAAATACAAAGTTGTACGGTGAGCCCGTGACTGTATAATAACCACTAAATGTAAACGGTGACCGTAATGAGTGGATTATGAAGTCCAATGTATGTATCGTGCTTTCGCTTCAGATACAATGATCATCATTGCATATATCGCGAGAGAAAGATGAAAGACGCGTGAATTTTCTAGGGGCTTACTTTTAGAGGACCCGAAATAGTTTTGTGTGCATACGTGAAAGGGGCGTCATGGGTATGTGATACGTCTCCAACGTATCTATAATTTTTTATTGCTCCATGCTACTTTATCTACTGTTTTGGACTATATTGGGCTTTATTTTCCACTTTTATATTATTTTTAGGACTAACTCATAACCGGAGGCCCAGCCTGCAATTGTTGTTTTTTTGCCTATTTCAGTGTTTCAAGAAACGGAATATCAAACGGAGTCCAAACGAATAAACCTTCGAACGTGATTTTCTCACCGAACGTGATCCATGAGACTTGGACCCTACTCCAAGAAGTGCTGAGGCGGTCACGAGGTGGAGGCGCCTGGCGCGCCCCTACCTCGTGGCCCCCCTGCTACTCCACCGACGTACTCCTTCCTCCTATATATACCTACGTATCCCCAAACGATCAGAACAGGAGCCAAAAACCTAATTCCACCACCGCAACCTTCTGTATCCACGAGATCCCATCTTGGGGCCTGTTACGGAGCTCCGAGAGGGCATCCACATTGGAGGGCTTCTACATCAACACCATAGCCCCATCGATGAAGTGTGAGTAGTTTACTTTAGACCTTCGGGTCCATAGCTAGTAGCTAGATGGCTTCTTCTCTCTTTTTGGATCTCAATACAATGTTCCCCCCTCTCTTGTGGAGATCTATTCAATGTAATCTTCTTTTTGCGGTGTGTTTGTTGAGACCGATGAATTGTGGGTTTATGATCCAGTATTATCTATGGAAAATATTTGATTCTTCTCTGAATTCTTTTATGTATGATTGAGTTATGTTTGCAAGTGTCTTCGAATTATCCTTTTTGGTTTGGCCAACTAGATTGGTAGTTCTTGTAATGGGAGAAGTGCTTAGCTTTGGGTTCAATCTTGCGGTGTCCTTACCCAGTGACACAAAGGGTTGCAAGGCACGTATTGTATTGTTGCCATCGAGGATAACAAGATGGGGTTTTTATCATATTGCATGAATTTATCCCTCTAAATCATGTCATCTTGCTTAAGGCGTTACTCTGTTTTTAACTTAATACTCTAGATGCATGCTGGATAGCGGTCGATGAGTGGAGTAATAGTAGTAGATGCAGAATCGTTTCGATCTACTTGTCTCGGACATGATGCCTATATACATGATCATTGCCTAGATATGCTCATAACTATGCTCAATTCTATCAATTGCTCAACAAAGAATTTGTTCACCCAATCCGAGAATATCTATGCTCTTGAGAGAAGCCACTAGTGAAACCTATGGCCCCCGGGTCTATTCTCATCGTATCAATCTCTATGACTTTATTTACTTGCTTTGTTTTTACTTTGCCTTTTACTTTTTACTTTGCATCTATCTATCAAAAATACCAAAAATATTATCTATCATCTCTATCAGATATCACTCTCGTAAGTGACCGTGAAGGGATTGACAACCCCTAATCGCGTTGGTTGCGAGTAGCTATTGTTTTGTGTAGGTACAAGGGACTTGTGCGTGGTCTCCTACTGGATTGATACCTTGGTTCTCAAAAACTGAGGGAAATACTTACGCTACTTTGCTGCATCATCCTCTCCTTTTCGGGAAAATCCAACGCAGTGCTCAAGAGGTAGCAGTATGCGATGGAGAGAGAGATGCTCTTCATTTCTCTTTATTATGACTAACTTTGTATATAGTATAAAAATATACAAATTCACAGTGCGGAATAAATATCATTGTGGGCACCATGCAATGCAAATTAGCGTTCATACTCCTCCATATAACTTTGTAATGTTGTATATATGTAGAAACTCTAAAATAATTTTTTGGCCACACTTTATTCAAAAGGAATGCTGTATGCGAAATAAACGTGAAGAGAGGGCTTTTTAGATCAATGGGGTACGTGATGTAACATGTGTGAATGTGTAGTTGATGCATTTGGCGGGGCCTAGAGAGGTATGTGTGTGTTACGATTCGACAGAGGCATGGATAGAGGGGCCGACGGGGGGGGAGAGATAGCACGAGAAATGAGAGTGGTCTAGAGAGAGAGACGAATATGATGTCACGAGAAGAGATTCCATTCCCTTGAGTGTGTATATGCAAGGGGGGAGGGAATAGAGGCACTAGGAGAAATTTTCTGTGTGTGTGGTGTTTGTGTTGGTATGTGTGGGTGTGAGAAGATAATGAGACGTGGGGGTAGAGGGTGTGTCACCGCGTGAGGTCCGGTGGGTCGAGGTGAGGCCCTTCGTTCGGTTCCGTCCTGCACCACATTGGTCGGCCCATGACACATTTAGGAAGACCCATGGATGACTAGTCGTACAAGACAAATATAGAAGAATTGTGAAGGACTCTGTGTCCACTGACAAAGCCGGCTAGGATTTGTAACCCTAGGTTCTCGGACTAAGGTAACCCCTTTATCTCTGATATTACTATTCATCCAACCTAACTTTAAGGGGCATCCTACAGAATGCTCTGCTAGAATCATACTCTTCGATTAGGAAGAGAGGTGTGAGATAATGCGTGAGAGACAGGCGTAAAGATAATGTGCGTACATGAGACACGTAGGCAGGTCCATGTATATAGAAAGGGTCGATGAGGATTGTGCGTGTGTATGTTTGCGAGAGGAAGAGTGCTTGTGATAAAGGTTAGTGAAAACAGTTGTCAATGGTTACGAGAGGGAGGGAGGGTTATATCTAGAGCATGTGTGCGAGAAAGACACCTCGGGAGAAAGTGTGTGAGCATGTGTGAGAGACCACCGATGGAGAGTGAAACTACACGTAAAAGACTGCTCTACACATTGATTAAAGATATAAATTGTATCCAAATATTAGGATGGGATCATGATATTTGCAATTCGCGTAAGGAGCGGTCATTGATCCATCAGACATCTAGATTCTATCGAATTTGAGCATGTCTATGTTATTATTCGACACAATTGATCCACATAGTTAGTATTTTGAACTCCAGACAATGCATTGCTTTAGAAATCAAATATAAACGTGAGTATAGTTCATGTTGTGTGTGTAAAGCACATTATACATACGAAAGTTACACAATGGACATTTATAAATAGCTACCTATGAACTAGCATACATTTGAATTCAACCTAAGGTGGTTTAAAAAAACTGAATTCAACATGAAGTCCATTCAATTATTTGAATTTGATATCATGACATTTGTAAACCATACCTAAACTATGGGGGTACCAATCTTTGCTCTGTTTTGTACATAATAGCATATGTAGTCGTGTACAAAATAGATTCAAATTTAGCTCCTCCATTCCAAAATAATCGTAGTTATAGGATTTTCAAGTGTCAAAATTTCAAAAGGAAGCGGATAATTTAATGAGGTTTTCAAACATACAAGGTCAAATATAACATTGTCTATTTAGCTCAATCCTCATAGTTTAAGAGTACTCTAAACGTGAATGCTTGTGTTTCAAAATTTTGAACAAAGCGCCAAAAGAGCCTCTACTCGCCCGAAACCGCGTGAGACCAATGTTTGGTAGTACAAGGAAATTACTTTTCTAATAACTCCGACCCGTGAAACCTACCGGCCCGACGTCCAAAGGTCTAGACCGGGGTAGGTTTGTAGCTTCATCTAGACGCCACGCAAGCGCCTCCGAAAAACATTCATACACAATGGCCGCCTAAGCACACATGCGCGCGGCCGAAATCGCTCCCGCCCACTATTTGGGACACTTGGGATTACCATCCTACCCCCGACCCGCAGTAGGTCCAAAATTAAAGAGGGGGGCAAAGTTTGTACTTTCCCCAAATTTCAAACAAGCGCGTCCCATCTTCTGTTCAAAAAAGCCAAAAAACAAGCGCGTCCCAGACCGAAACATGGTTCCCCCCACCCGTCTGATTCCCCATTCATACTCCATGGGCGCCAAAACTACCTCTCCACCAGCCGCGAAACCCCGGCGTCCTCCGCCTACCACCCCATCCCACCCATCAACCACCGCCCTCCTCCATCACGCTGGAGCCGATACCCCGACGTCATCATCCACCGCAACCTCAACCGCAACGCCCTCCACGGCTAGTAGTTGAAGGGGAGGCCGAGCCGTCCGTACCCGAGCCAGTTCAACCACGCCATCCTATGCCTCACCGCTGCTGCTCCAACTTCGCCACCCTCCACCGCACCGAAGTTGTTCCTGCTACGCCGTCCTTCGCCGCCTCGGATCTGCTTCCCCTCCGTCGACATACGACCACAGCAACACGGTCAACAATTTGGCCATGGGTTCGTCCAAGCCTGCACCCTCCAGAACATCGGTTTCCCCGGTAAAAAGAAGAAGATCGACGCGACATGTGGAGGTGACCACAGCGGCAACCGAAGAAGGTACTCCTCTTCCCTTATTCGTGCAAATCTTACGTCTCTGCTTGCACAGTATTCATCCCACAGAAGACACTAGTTGACCGCTTCTTCTTGATACTAGATGTTCCTAGTAACTCGCGATGCACAAGGTTTCTCCTCATATACTATTTCACCTTAGCTAGAGGTCCGTCGCCCCTTGAATTTCAATTTCGGCGATTGATTCCCAATTAATGTAAGCATTCCCGCGTAATGTGCACTAGTACGACTATTACGCCGGGGAAGCAGTGCCTTGGTGTTTATCTTAGGGGCGTGTGCGGCCTAGAGCTACTGGCGCCTGATCTGGAGGTCAGCTGGGATTAAAGGGATGGCTTGGGGGAGCTCCCAAGTACGGCGGTGGTGTGAGGTTGATGGGAGGGCGGGGCGGCGGAGGCACGGGTCTGGGCCGGTGGTCGCTAGTGGTTTGAGAAAGATCGTCAATAGTGACTGGCGGGAGGTAGACGAAGGCCATCTCCCGTTCCTTATAGATCGGACGGTTCATTAAAAAAATCGACTGACCTATTTATTTTCTGTCGACTGTTATCTTAGATATGACCACATGTGGTGGTGTGCTGGAGGAGTACCTGCATTTCTTGTGCTCATATATTACAAAATCATACGGAGTAGAATCTAATTTTGTTTGCCATGCAATGTTGTAGAGCTATCATATGTCTCCTGTCATTTATTTTTCAGCCACCTTCTATTTGCTACTTTTACAGTGCACTAGTTCTGCACACACTTCACCCATACTCTCACTATTGTGTTTTTATGCAAGGGTATTACAGAGTCTGCCGAAAGCGAAGCAAAGAAGAAAAGAGACAAGTCGTGCTAGCTTTCTACACGGCTAGGCGCGACACGTTATAGCGCTTTAAAGGGTGCAGTGTCAGCAGATGGAGACGGTAAACGTTGCTCTAGAGTTGATAACCTCGCTCGCAATGAACCACCATCCCAGGTGCTTGATTTAACTTCGCGGTGTCATATGTGGTTGCATCTTCCATATGGTGTCTAGCTTGTATTCGAAAGGCCGAAGTCGGTCTTTATTAAGATAAGGAAAGATATTTTTTACATGAACCACCATCCCGTGAGCACCGTAAGACAAATAGCAAGTCGGGGCCTGGCCGAGCCAAAGGACAAGCCCAAAGAAAGACAGCATCACCGGAAGCCAACTAAAAAGCCGCGATGGTGGCGAAGCAGCCCGCCTCCCACCAGGCTCTCGTGTCCTAGATGATCATGTTCACCACTCCAAATGGATGTCTAGCTTGTATTGCTTCCAATTTAGTTAAATTGCATCTGCTTAGCTTACACATTATACCTTTGAATATGACATGCCTTTCTGTTCTTGGTAATACTAGTACATCTGTGTATTAACCATGTTCTTACATCAAACTAATGTTCTTGTGTATCCCTCATCAATCACTTATGATGAGGCATGCATGCAAGGGGACTACTCCTCATTTAAAGAATGCAGCGTCAGCCTCCCAACATGATTCTCAAGAAACAGAAATGCTAGATGAAGATATGAATGTAGCTCTGTAGTTGATTACAACATTTCCCCTACACTAGCATCGCAGGTGCTTGCTCTAACTTGGCAGCGTGATATGTGGTTGCATGTTGCATATAGTGTCTAGATTGTAATTCTTCCAATCTGGTTAAACTACATGTGCTAGTCTGCTTAGCTTATACTCCTGTAAATGTGACATTATACCTGTTAATGTGACATGCCTTCCTATATTAAGTACATAGTACATCTGTCTATTAAGCATGTCCTTACATAAAACTATTGTTTTTTTGTATCCCGCATCAATCAATATGATGAGACACCTTTACTATATGCAGTGCGATATTAGTTGCATCTTTCATATGATTTATAGCATGTGCTGCTTCATATTTGTTGAAATTCCATTTATGATGGGATGCTTTTAACTTCTGCTAAGTTTACACAAACAGTTGTGAACATGCCATGCCGTCCTGTTTTTCATACATATTCCATCCTGGTATCATGTGTTTGCCTTACATCAAAGTAGTGATTGTCAGTATCATGCATGAATGAGTTCTAAAGAGAGAATTTTATTGCTTTTTCTTGTTGGTTTTACTTGACAATTCAAAATCAATAAAGCAGAAGGAAGTTAGCAAGGCAGCGGATAAAGGTGCTCCTTCCAAAAGGAGGGCCTCTACAGTTTCTACTCCTCCACACCCCCAAGATGATTTCCAAGACAACACATGCATAGACACTCAACAAAGCTGTGTTTATGATGAGCACATCTCCCCTAGTGCAGCATCACGGGTGCTCCCTCTAACTTGGCACTGTTATATGTGGTTGCATGTTAAGTGTGATGTCTAGCTTGTATTGCTTCTAATTTTGTTGAATTCCATCCACTTACTTTACACATTATACTTGAATAAGACACGTGTTCCTGTTTCTAGAACATACAATATCTGTCTATCACACCATGTTCTTACATCAAATTACTACTGTTGTGTAACCTGCAATAATCACTTATCATAAGACACGTTTGACTTCGGAGTGTGATATAGGTTACATCTCACATTCTTTTCTAGCTTGTACTACTAATTTGTTGAAATGGCGCTTATGACGAGACAGTTTTAACTTGGTAGAGTGATATTCGTTGCATCTTTCATATGGTGTCTAGCTTTCATTGCTTCTAATTTGTTGAAATGCCTTCTCCTTAGTTTACACATCATAAGCTATGAATATGCAATGCTGTGAATATGCAATGGCACTAATGACGAGAGACCTCTAACATGGTAGTGTGATGTTGTTTGCATCTTGCATATGATTTATTTCTTGTACTGCTTCGCATTTGTTTAAACGCCATTTATGCTGAGACACTGTTAACTTGGCAGAACTATATTTGTAGCATCTTTCATATGGTGTCTACCTTCCATTGCATTGCTTCTAATTTGGTGAAATGTCTTCTTCTTAGTTTACACATCATAGTTCTGGTTATCTCTTCCGTCCTGTTTTTCATACATATTACATCCTCCTATCATGTGGTTGTCTAACATCAAAGTTCAGTTAAATGCAAGATCAAGCATCAATTTGTTCTGAAGAACTAAATTGTTATTCGTTTTTCTTGTCGGCTTGACTTAACATGGCACAGAGAAAGAGGAAGAAACACACAATGGCAGGGAATGAGAAGCGGATGAATCCTGCAGATTCTGCTGGTACCGATGGTGCAATAGAAGGTGAAAGTCCATCGGAAAATTCTACAAACACGGCATCCCATGCTACACGAGCTGCAAAAAAAGCCAAACAAAAACAAATAGCTACCACCAAACAAGAAGAGACAACCCTAGTTCTTGCAACACCTACCACAGTACTACCAGCTGCACGAGTTACTCGTGCGTCAACTGAGCTAGCAGCATGTTCCCAAGCTCCCTTGCCACCTGACACTACTTCCCAAGCACTCTTGACACAAGACAAGTTGGCAATATCAGATGAACCTTGTGAGCTTCAACAGCAAGAAGGTAGTTGCTGGAGTCAAGTTACAGTTGCATGCTTCTTTATATGTAGTCTCACAGTTTGATGTACACTAACACTTCCTATATTCGTTGTTGGACTAGCACCTAGGTGCAAGAGGAAGCAAACATCAGGGATAATGCTCGATAGGTTAACTAAATCTAGAGGAGGAAGAATGGAGATCCGTTTTGAGGCAGGTTTAAAAAGGCCACGTGATGCTACAGAGTCAGCCAAGTTAGTATCAGAGGCAGCGGTTGCTGTTAGGTGTCATGTACGTATCCTCCCAACATGGATTCAATACAGGAATGACAAAGACGAAACCCAGTTCAACACCTTCCTTGACCATTTATCTGTAAGTATGGTTATGTATGGAAACTAGTAATATCGTTTTGCTCTGTCCCATACTTTCTAGGTTGCTGATAATGAGACTCCCATAATTTTCAACAGATGAGGTTCAAGTTGGATAGCCAAGATGATGCAACCAGACAAGCTTGCACCCATGTTTTCAAGTCTGCTTTGTGATAGTATCGATATAACTTGAGGAAAACTCACTTTGAAGGCAAGAAACAGTGAACTTTCCCAAACATCTCCAGTGGAAAATATATCGGATGAAGACTACAGGGGCCTTGTTAAACACTAGTCTGATCCGAAGTATCAGGTACATTATATATATGTGATCAGATCACATGTTGAAGTCCTATTTACGCATGTGCCACACAAATCTATCTTCTTGTAGGTGAACTATTCAAAGAACAAGGCCAACCATATGAAAGTGAAATTCCAACATACGACAGGATCTCGTAGCTATATTGCACACTGCGAGGCTCTTGTAATTAGCTGTTGTATCACTCTTTTCGCTATACCATATTATCAGATCTATATTGACTTGTTCGAAATGCAGAGGAAAGCCCGCAAGGACCAAAAAGTACCTGAACCAAATGATGTGGAAATCTTCAAGGACTGTCACACCAGCAAGAAGAAGGGCATGACTACACCAGTCAAAGCTGTTGTTGTAAGTCCTTAATCCGCATGCCTTTTAACTACTACTTACTCTGACTTATGCCTTGAACTGCATGGTTTACAGCCAATGTCTATTACTCTTTTCAATTTTATACACAATTGTCTTAGTGTATCATTGCACCTTACAAGGTTTAAAAGAGAGGAGTGTTGTTCCTTTGATCTTGACCCGTAATCTAGTTCCGTGCTGGACTTGCCCACACAATGATACAATTGCCTGTTTGTCTGTTCTCAGTTGTTTTGTGATATGAATGATGTCATACTATGCTTACCGTATTATAAACTTCGTCTCTTTATACTTAGCCCTCAATACAATGTGAAGAAATAGACAATACATTAGCGATGGTACATGGTCACATGTTTGGAACCTGGTTTTATTATGTACTCCCTCCATCTCATAATGTAAGACGCTTTTTGACACTACACTAGTGTCAAAAAACGTCTTATATTATGGGACGGAGGGAGTACTTTGCAATAAAATACAACTAATATTTTACATGGGTTCACCAGAATAGGTTCTGTATATAGACCAAAGCTATTTTGTTTGGTTTTGCTGCCTCCTTAATATCTTCTGTTCTGGTACTACTAATGTAAAACCTCAACTTTTCAGCGAGCTATGGAAAAAATGGTGGAACCGCCACCTTCTGAAGGTGGCGAGGCAACTATAACCGCAATGTCAGCTCTTGCTACAGTGGGTCAGTACCTGTCCACTAACAGTGCCAAAAGCACATTCTCGCGTAATACTGGGTTGGTTGTTTAGGCAATATCGTCCAAACTGCCTCATGACCAAGATATGCGAGCTCAAAGCAATGTTGTATCTGCGCTCCAGACACAAGTCCATTCCCTAACAGAGGCCCTTTGTGAAACAAGGAGAAACATTGCTCAATGTCGTCAAGATATGCATGGTTTTGAAACCAGACTATCAGACATATTCTATGTTGTTTAGGAGCCTAGGGGAAATGAAGGCGAGGGTTATGGTGCTCCATCAGACAATGCAGCATGAAAATGTAACAGTCAGGTCAAATGAACCGAGCTTTTGAACTTCTGGTGGTGCATTTATCTGCTAGACTGTTAAGTTTTATGCCAACCTTCCTTTTGTTATATAGTTGTAATTTGTTTTGGTGTGATACTAAATTTATTCTTAACGTGCAGCCACCGGCTAAAGAAAACAGCAAGCCATTTTTGTATAGTGTAGGGTGTTCCCTATATTTGCACTGGTGGCGATCTTTGATGCCGAGTGGATGTAATCTGTGCAATCGCCTTAATAGCCTAGCGTTAGTTTCAGCCTTATTTATTTCCTAGTCTTCTTTTTCCCTGGTTTGCTAGTAGCCACAACTACCATGGGCCATATACGGGCCGTAGGATCCATGGGTCTCCTACAGGCCATCGATAAATGGGCCTATAATCGGTGGGCCTCGGACCGTCGATAAATGGGCCTGTAATCGGCGGGCCTCGGGCCGTCGGATAAATGGGTCTACATGGGCCGTAATAGGGCGTAATTGGTATCGGCCCAGCACGGTAACGGGCCGTTAACAGGCCGTAGGACTGCAAATGCTTAATTCTGTCACAGGCATAATGGGTCGTTAATGGGCCAGAATATAGGACGGGCTGCCAGAAACGGGCCGACTCTTGCCATGGGCCGAATTTGGCCCATTAGGGTAACAGGCCAGTAACGGGCCGACTCTTGCCATGGGCCGAATTTGGCCCATTTGGGGAACATGCCAGTAACGGGCCGACTCTTGCCATGGGCCGAATTTGGCCCATTAGGGGAACATGCCAGTAATGGGCCGGAAGTAATCGGGGGCCGAAAAGGAGCCCAAGAATGTATGGGCCGTCAATAGGCCGAAAGCTAACACGGGCTGGAAACGGCCCATGTAAATCACGGGCTGTTAACGGGGACAAAGAAAATTACTATTCATTATGGGCTAGAGTCACCGTGGGCCTGTAAAGGGCCGAAAGATACGAAGGCCTCATATGGGCTGAAAGACGTCGTGGGCCATACATGGGCCAAAAGTAAATTGGGCTGGTGTTATATTCGACGGCCCACATGACGTTGTTGGGCCGATTTCCTTTAGTGCCTAATGGTCCGTGAGTTAACGGGCCGTAAAATGGGCTATTTGCGAAGAGACCGTTAACAGGCATCTCATGGGCCAGCCCGTTAACTTTTGACCAAGTCAAATGGGCCGGCTCTGTAAGCTAAATGGGCCAATGGTGGGCCGTGGCACGTGTCGACATATCATAGGCGCCTATCTGACCCACTGACGAGCTGACACATGTTTTGTCCGGCCAATAAGTATTTTACACGTGGAAATTTCCCATTGGTCGGGGCTGTTAACGGGTTATTGGATCCAAAACCCGACCCGATAACTTAACGACGTTCCGTTACGACGGATGCCACATGTCGGTCACCCTTGATGAAAGCACTTCTGTGACGCGCAATTTATCGTCATGGAAGTGGACACTTCCGTGATGATAATTTTGGTAATGTCATGGAACACTTCTACGACAGCACAGGTATGACTATCTTGATTCTGTCATAAAATCGTGATGGATATACATGCATGACAGAAAACACGACCTACTGTGACAAACACGTATCATCACGGAAGTGTATTTTTTTGTAGTGCACCAAACATTAGTCTCGCGCAGTTTCGGGTGACCAGAGGCCTATTTGGCGCTTCGTTCAATATTTGGGAGCAGAAGCATTAACGTTTTCGGTTCTCTTGAATTGAACTTTCAGGATTTGTCAAACTTCACAAATCTTTACTCTTGAAAATCCTAAAGCTACGATTATTTTGGAATGGAGGGTGTACATTTGAATATACATTGTACACGAGTATATATTAAAAAATATGCAACTTACCTCAGTTCATGCATGGTTCCAGATATAATCTCCTTGGTTGTAAAAAAAGTTAGATATGCGTATGAATATATATAGCATGTTCAAGTTCACAACAAAGAATGTGCCCCCTTTTACATCTGATTTACAAATGCAATTATCTTGGGTTCAAATGGATGAATGCACTTCCTATGAATTCGAATCTTCGAAACCCCCTTTATGTTGAATTCAACATGTATTCTATTTCGTAGCTAGCAATTTGGAATGTATCCATGCAAGTGACAAATGTATAAAGTGCTTCACACTAATAATATGGAGTGCACTAATTAATGTTGATATATGAATTGCAAAAGCATCCATTGCCTGTATTTCAAACCGCTCTCACTCTATGGATCGATAATATGAAATAAACACATACACATGCTAGAATTCAATACAGTATGGGTGCCTGATAGACCGATTTTCGTCCATACGCAATTTGCAAAATTCATGATCTCATCCAAAAATAATAATGTCATTTATATTTTAATTTAATGCGTAGAACCGCCTTTTACATGTAGATGCACTATGCATCGGCCCGTTCTCACAAACGCGTTATATATCTCTCTATCTAACGCATAAGTGCACACACTTTATATGCATCGGCATTTCTCTTTCACACATGCTCACAATCTCTCTCAGGGTGTCGGGGTGTCTCACACACTTGCTCTCTCTGTTTCTCTCTCTCTCTCTCTCTCTCTCTCTCTCTCTTTCTCTCTCTTTCTGACTACTATGTACCACTCTTTTCACTAATCTTAGTTGGAAAACACTATTTGTCTCACATGCATATATACACATGCACAGTCTCTACTAGCCCTCTCAGACGCACATATATGTGCCTACGTGTCTCCCTTGACGCACATTATCTTTAGGCCTCTCTCTTTTATTGCCCCCCTGCACACACCTCTCTCTTAGTAGTTGGCAGATATGATTTCATCATATCATTCGGTAGGATATCCCTGTTAAGCTGGATGGTAATACGAGGCAAAGTTTTACCCTAGTTCGGATCGGACCCTTGCAGTTGAAGAAAGAGCCTACTCCTGGTACTGTATATTAGTGATAGGGGTGTGTACAAAGTACACGTGAATACCAGGCATTGTGCGTGTGTGTATACTATCGACGAACTAGCCCCCAAGCTTGTATAACATAGTTGGGGCCTAGGGTTAAAAATCATATATAGTCAGCTTATCACTAGTGGGCATAGAGTCCTCCACAACTCTGGTAGATTCGTTTTGTCCGCCGAGTCCTCGACATGGGTCTTCGTATAACACGTCTCGGTCCAACCTATATGTGGCACAGGATGGAACCGACCCACGAGTCTTCATGTTGACCCACCAAAACTAGAAATGATGTGCCCACCACACCACACATGCAATCGCCACTAAGAAAATAAGCATATACAATATTACAACGGTATCTAGCTCATGATACGTCTCCATGTTTTGTTGATGACACTGACGGACTTTGCATTTGATGCGTGCTCTGTATTTTGTTGACGACACTTACGATCATTGTATTTGAAGCGAAAGCACAATATGGTCATTGGACTTCAGAATAAACTCATCATGGTCACCACATACATTTTGTCGTGCTAACCAACATGTGGTTGGATGGTTAGGAGGACAGTGGTTTCTCGAGCCCACCAAGGTTAAAATCCCGGTGCTCGCATTTATCTTGTGTTAATTTCAGTATTTTCCGGTGATGTACGTTCAGTGGGAGGAGACGTTCCACTCGACTACGAGGCACCTATGGTGACTTCGTAAAATCTCAAGGTTATATATGCTGGCCCACTCTCTCGAAGGTGCTCATAGGGGTAGGGTTTGCGTGTGTGCGCTTATAGCGGTGAGTGCTCGCGCATATATATGAGCCCTTGCGTCTGTACCGTGTTAAACAAATACATGTCATAATTATACGGTCACTGGCTCACCCGTACAACTCCGTATTTTGTTGATGACACAATCAATCGACCAACAACGTTCCACGCGGCGCAACTAGTGTTGCACCATCGGGGCGCGTAACCGTGGGGCCCACCTGTCAGCCCGTATATGAAAGAAAGAAAGGGTAGTTTTAGTCTGTACTGTGTTAATAAAATAAGAGTACATGTAGGATCTTGAAGTATGTCTAGAGGGGGGTGATTAGACTACTTGACCAATTAAAAACTTAACCTTTTCCCAATTTTAGAGTTTGGCAGATCTTAGCTATCTTAGGACAAGTCAAGCAATCATTACACAATTCAAGCAAGCATGCAAAGAGTATATAGGCAGCGGAAATTAAAGCATGCAACTTGCAAGAAAGTAAAGGGAAGGGTTTGGAGGATTCAAACGCAATTGGAGACACAGATGTTTTTGGCGTGGTTCCGATAGGTGGTGCTATCGTACATCCACGCTGATGGAGACTTCAACCGATTTAAGGGTAACGGCTGCTGAGTCCACGGAGGGCTCCACCCACGAAGGGTCCACGAAGAAGCAACCTTGTCTATCCCACCATGGCTGTCGCCCACGAAGGACTTGCCTCACTAGCGGTAGATCTTCACGAAGTAGGCGATCTCCTTGCCCTTACAAACTCCTTGGTTCAACTCCACAATCTTGTCGGAGGCTCCCATGTGACACCTAGCCAATCTAGGAGACACCACTCTCCAAGGAGTAACAAATGGTGCGTTGATGATGAACTCCTTGCTCTTGTGCTTCAAATGATAGTCTCCCCAACACTCAACTCTCTCTCATAGGTTTTGGATCTGGTGGAAAGAAGATTTGAGTCGAAAGCAACTTGGGAAGGCTAGAGATCAAGATTCATATGGTAGGAATGGAATATCTTGGCCTCAACACATGAGTAGGTGGTTCTCTCTCAGAAATGGTAAGTTGGAAGTGTAGGTTTGTTCTGATGGCTCTCTCCATGAATGAAGAGGAGGTGGAGGGGTATATATAGCCTCCACACAAATTCTAACCATTACACACAATTTACCAAACTCGGTGGGACCGATTCAACAGACTCGGTCGGACCGATTTAGTAAACCTAGTGACCGTTAGGATTTTCGATGGGACTGACATGCAACTCAGTAAGACCGATTTGGTTAGGGTTAGGGCATAACGTAAGCTCGGTAAGACCAATTACACAAACTTGGTGAGACTGATTTTGGTAATAAGCTTTCTAGAGAGTTGGTTAGGTAAACTCGGTGGGACTGATTTGCTCTTTTCGGTGAGACCGAAATGTTACAAAAGGGAAACAGAGAGTTTACATTGCAATCTCGGTGGGACCGATCGCTCACTTTGGTTAGACCGAAACGTTACGAAGGGAAACAAAGAGATTACAATCCCATCTCGGTGAGACCGAGATCCCTATCGGTAGGACCGATTTGCCTAGGGTTTGTGTCAGTGGCTATGACATTAGAACTCGGTGGCGCCAGATAGAAAGAATCGGTGTGACCGATTTTGGCTTTAGGTTTAGGTCATTTGTGGATGTGAGAAAGTAGTTGAGGGTTTTTGGAGCATATCACCAAGAACATGAAGCAAGAGGCTGATTAAGCAACACCTCATCCCTCCTTGATAGTATTGGCTTCTCCTATAGACTCAATGTGATCTTGGATCACTAAAATGTAAAATGAAGAGTCTTGAGCTTTTGAGCTTGAGCCAATCCTTTGTCATTAGTATTTTGAGGGATCCACTTTAATCATCCATGCCATGCCATCCATTGAGCTTTCCTGAAATAATAGTCTTGGAATAGCATTAGCCCAATGAGCTATATGTTGTTATCAATTACCAAAACCACCTAGGGATAGTTGCACTTTCAGTACATTTTAGGGTGATCATACGGTCATTGGCTCACCATACAGCACCGTAATTTGTTGATAACACGATCAATTGACCAGTCAAACGGTCCACATTCAGCAGCGCACATTACCATAGGTCCCACCCGTCAGCGCGTATATGAAGGACAGAAATGGTAATAAATTAGTGGTCGGTGGGTATTCAAAGTCGTGAGACCTCTGGTTGGCAGTCGCTAGTGGTTGGGGGCGTTGATTGGGCGGTGGGGTGGGGATCGCGGAGAAAAAGCTCGTCTTGGGGGGGGGCTAGAGGATGGCGGTCGGGCGGCGGACCGGGCGGTGGGGAGTGGTTTCGGGAGGCGGGCGGCGGGCGGCGCGGGCCGGCTGCGGGTGACGGGGCTGGCGGTTCGGCCGGTGGTGGCTGGCGGCTCAGGGGGGGGGGTGGAGTTTGATAATAAACTGGAGGCCCTTGATTTCGTATCCAACGGCTAGAAAATCTAATGACCAGAGATGAAAAATTCAGTCGACTGACGTGTATACTCACCCCGCACGTACACATGCATGCACGCAAGACACGCACGCATGCAGGCGCACAACACTAACACGTACACATAACGTACACACGCACGCATGCTAGCGTGCAACACTGACATGTACGCATGCACTCACGAACACACGCACGTACGCACCCATGCATGCAACACTGAAACATACCCTTGCCTGCACGCAACACTCGCACGCCTGCATGCACACAGCACACGACGCAAGACACACGCTCAACCTATACGTGCATGCACCCTTTGTTAAGGACATGGATTGCTACGGGTATTAATCAATCTTATCTATGATAGGCAAAATATTGATGTTTGCAGCGGTCTTTATGAATCACAACGTATCGAACTGGCTATCAACATAGTAGGCTTATCTACATGAAAAAGATGACATCACACTCAATGAACAATCATCGGTTTAAATGCCCGCTTCTGACCGCCCTGGTCCACCAAAGGTTCCTCTGCTGTGCACTGCCTGTGTTGGGTCACAGACATGCAGGCCATGTACCCAAAGAGCCCACACGGCAGTGGAAGAATAGCACGGTGTCCTAGGTCAGAGTCGAGGGCGCTACTCACGCACGCCCGACTAAACACGCCTCCTTGCTGCATTCAAACGCCTTCATGATACCCGCCCGTGTGGAAGTCGAGAAACCCACTCTTGACACACGTCCGTTCATGACCGGGCCGACATTAAACGCAACGCCGGCCAAGCTCCTCCCGTCTGCCGTCTATTTAATCTCCTATTTAAACGAGGCCAAACGCCGGCCAAGAATCGCACACCTCCGCCACTCCCCTATCTCCTCCACCATCTTGTCCACTCTTACAATGGCTTACAAAGAGTAGTTATTCTGCATCCAAGCCGGTTGGGTAGCCCACCGGATACGAGCTATGAAGCTCGCTGATCCACCTCCCTCCCCTCGCCCGACGGAGCCAGTTGCCACCTCAAGCCGGCGCGCGGTTCAGCAACTCACCGATCCAGGCCAGCTCGACGAGGACCGGTGCACGGGCGTCGTTGCTGACGTCCACGCCGCCGCCTCGTACCACGTCTCCCGTTTCTTTGGCCGAGACTCCCATGCCAGTGGTCGTGCCATCCAAGCAGCGACAGAAGCCGGGTGCACGGAGAGCAATGAGTCTGTGGCCAGCGCCTCCGTGTCTACCGCCATCATCGAGAAGTAGAACACAGGAGGCCGCCGCCGCTTGGGTCCCATGAAGGCCACCGCGGAGGCGATGCTGGCGTACACAACAGGTGTCTTGCCAGATCCTTTTGTTGCGAGGACCTTCGTCGACCCCGCATGGGCTCCACGGAAGAGGGGAATGTTAGGATGAACTCGAGCCGGTGCCGGCCATGGCGAAGTAGTGGCCGGTGATGAACTCGAACCGGTGCCGGCCACCATCATCTTCGGCACCAGCCAATGTTATCAGTTGGGCAGTGGGGAAGCGAGCCATCCTTTGCGCTGAAGTGTATACCTCCGGGGCTCCCGGCAGTCTGGTGATCATGCTGCCGGACATGAGGAACACAAATCGATCGGCGGGCGACCATTTAGGCCAGTTATTATATACCTGTGCTGTCCAGAACTAGCACCGCGTAGTTCATTTGAATGTAATGAAATCCGTCATGTTTGTATGAAAATCCGGTATTTTATATGATTTTCGTCGTTGTTTATATGCAATATCAGTTTGTCTACGTGTTTGCGTGAATTTCGTCCGGTTGGTTGAGTTGCTGCCATAATGTGTGCAGCTATGGTTGGATGGCGTAATTTGCGGGTCGCCAGTCGGTCTGCGAGCGGCTCGGGCGGCGTTGTGGGACAAAAAAAACACAGCTCGTGCGAGCTCGTCTCCAACGTGCACGCTAGAGGATGCATGGCATCATGAGCACCCGAGCCATTCCTCGTTCATCGGTGGCAAAGGCACCGGTGGACAAAAGGGTGGCCAATATTGTAACGCCCCGAGACCGATGCTCCAGAAGACTTCCAGCTATTCCGAGTTTCGTCGTGTGGTTTGTTTTGTTCGTTGCATTCATCCTTGCATCATGTGCATTGCATCATGTCATCATGCAACCCTTTTTTAAAACTCACCTAAATAAATTGCATAGATCGTTGATCTATTTAAATCGAGGGATATTCACATGGTGATTTCTCTTTAAAACTTATTCAAAGTCTCCTACTATTATTAGGGAGCTATAATAAAATTATTCCATTTATTTTGAAATTAACCATAAGACACTTGCAAAATATCCCAATGCCGTCGTTATCTCAATTCTTGGTCTCCAACCTTGCCCATAATTTCTTTCATCATATTCTAGCACCACCAAAATTCTCAACATTTTTGGACCTTCCCAACCCTCACTTCCTATTCAAACCATTTGAATTTAAATCAAATGAGTTTGAATTTAAACTTTTGGTCATGCCCACTTCTATTTTTCCTGGTTCAAGCTCATTTTTGTGAGCCCAGGAAAATTATCCGGATGCCAAAGTCCCTTCTCTAACTTTTTTCCTTTCTCTCTTTTCTTTCTTCCTATTCTTTTACTGTTTTGGAAAATAAGAGAGAGGGAGAAGAGAGCCCAGCAGCCCAGCCAGGCCTCTGGCCACCTCCTTCTCTACCGGGCCGGCCTCTAAGGCCCAACCGCGCCCCGCTGTAAACCCTAGCCTGATCCCCCGATCCAATCTCTCCCTCTCGTTTCCCCTCAGCGCCGTCACCTACCCTCGCTCCCGTGGCCACTCCCCTTGATCCCCTCCTTCCTCCTAACGCCGCCATAGAGAGAGGGCAGCGCCGCGCCCTCGTCCTGATCCCCACGCTTGCACGCCTGCGCCTTCCGATCAATGTTGTCACCGCTCTGGCCGACGAGGACCCCCCTTGTGCCGCCAAGAGGAGAGCTCCTTGACCTTGCGACATGCTCCTTCGCCTGAGTCTCTCCCTCGAGCTCCTCTGCCTCCGCGCCCGCAAGTCGTCGGTGTTCCCGACGGCCTCGTCAGCTCCGTCGTTGAACACGGGCAACTCCAGGACCTTCCCCGAGCTCCAGCAGCTCGCGCGCTGCCACTGGAGGCCAACTCCGACGCCCCTACCTCGCGCCACCCTCTGCTTCCGTCTACGCAGCGACCACGACCCCATCTCCTGCGTGAGACCCGCATCGCTGCTGCTCTGCTCCAAGCGCCCGTCCTGGAGCTCGTCCGCCTCCCAAGCCGCCACCCTTCACACCTCCACACGGTTCCCCTCGCGGTACCTCTCCGAGCAGGAGCTCCGCCTCCACTGCTTCACGCCAAGGCCGACGCTGGCCACTTCGTCCTTCGCCACCCTGCTGCCGCTGTAGTCCAGCCGCGCCTCTGCTTCGCGTCGGTGACCTTCTGTCGTCGTCCCCATCGACCCAAGCACATCCCACACATGGCCTCGGCCTCGAGCTGTTGTCACGGTACCTACCCGAACAGGAGCAATTTTGGATCGCCAAGTCCCCTTCGGATTCGGCAAATACCCTCATGTTTGACTACAGCCGGTGATGCGTCAAGTTCCTCTAGGGAAGACCCAAACGTCTACGACCTGTGTACCACTACGATTGCTGTGTATATCTACGGACGCAAAGATCAAGGCCGCCAAGTACCCCTCGGATCAGCAAGTTTGACTACCATCGGCGTAAACTGCTTCCTGAACGTGAACGCTACTTCCTCTACCGACGCCGTGTACAACTACTTCCACTACATCACGAGAACGTCTACTTCCCTCGACGATCTCGATCCGCTCCGAAATGCACGCTTCGAAGGTATAACCGCCGGAACGACCTTCCGAGAACGAATGCATGTTGTATGAGACGCCCATGTTTGCACCGTGTCCGAGTTGTCGTTTGCGTTGTCACTCGTTTCCATGCCACTAACCCGTGGGAACCCGGTAGTCGGGAGCCCTCCACCATCTCTAGCATGTTCCGCACATCCGCACGCTTCCTTTTTGCACCGGTATCTCCTTGAGCTATCGGAACCGATATGTTGCCGTGGCACCATTTCCTTTTCACCGTCGTGGCACCCTTTTTCCTTCCGCCATGGCGACAAATGCCTCGTATCATGCTAAAGTCAACATTTTCTTAAAAACTGCATAGAACTTGCATATGCCATCCACTTCATAATAACAACAATTAAAATGTTAAAAATTGTTGTTTGCATTAAATTGCTAAATGTCATATGGGGATTTTCCGGAATTGCTGTTTGTTGTTCCGGCCTCATTTAAACTTGCCTAAATAGTTAGTTTACTTATGTTTCACCTCTTGCCATGTTTATAACAACATGTAATATTGTTGTGTTCCTAAACAAGAGTGAACTAAATACTTGCATGTGGTGTTTCTTCAATATGCAACTCGTTGCATATTGAGCTCCACTTAACTTGTAGTATTGTTTGTTGCACTTTGCCATGCCATGCCTCATTTAAACCGGACATGCATCATACTTGTTTGTGCATCATGCCATGATTATGCTTGTGTGTTTACCATGTTGTTTGTTTCTTTCCGGTGTTGCTTCTTAGTTCCGGTAATTTTGCGATTGTGAGGATTCGTTCGACTACTCCCGTTCGTCTTCTTCATGGACTCGTTCTTCTTCCTTGCGGGATTTCAGGCAAGATGACCGCTACCCTGGATCTCACTACTATCATTGCTATGCTAGTTGGTTCGTTCTATCGCTATGCTGCGCTTCCTATCACTTGTTCTTCAAGCCTCCCCAAATTGCCATGAACCTCTAACCTTTGTCACCCTCCCTAGCAAACCGTTGTTTGGCTATGTTACCGCTTTGCTCAGCCCCTCTTATAGCGTTGTTAGTTGCAGGTGAAGTTGAAGATTGCCCCATGATGGACAGGATTATGTTGGGATATCACAATATCTCTTATATTATTAATGCATCTATATATTTGGTAAAGGGTGGAAGGCTCGGCCTTATGCCTGGTGTTTTGTTCCACTCTTGCCGCCCTAGTTTCCGTCATACCGGTGTTATGTTCCCGGATTTTGTGTTCCTTACGCGGTCGGGTGATTTATGGGACCCCCTTGACAGTTTGCTTTGAATAAAACTCCTCCAGCAAGGCCCAACCTTGGTTTTACCATTTGCCTCACCTAGCCCTTTTTCCCTTGGGTTTCCGGAGCCCGAGGGTCATCTTTATTTTAGCCCCCCCGGGCCAGTGCTCCTTCGAGTGTCGGTCCGAACTGAGCTGCCTGCGGGGCCACCTCGGGGAAACTCGAAGTCTGGTTTTACTCGTAGCTAGTCTCATCTGATGTTGCCCTGAGAATGAGATATGTGCAGCTCCTATCGGGATTTGTCGGCACATCGGGCGGCTTTGCTGGTCTTGTTTTACCATTGTCGAAATGTCTTGTAAACCGGGATTCCGAGACTGATCGGGTCTTCCTGGGAGAAGGAATATCCTTCGTTGATCGCGAGAGCTTATCATGGGCTAAGTTGGGACAGCCCTGCAGGGTATTATCTTTCGAAAGCCGTGCCCGCGGTTATGTGGCAGATGGGAATTTGTTAATGTCCGGTTGTAGATAACTTGACACCAGATCCGAATTAAAATGCATCAACCGCGTGTGTAGCCGTGATGGTCTCTTTTCGGCGGAGTCCGGGAAGTGAACACGGTTTTGGGTTATGTTTGACGTAAGTAGGAGTTCAAGATCACTTCTTGATCATTACTAGTTGACGACCGTTCCTTTGCTCTCTTCTCGCTCTTATTTGCGTATGTTAGCCACCATATATGCTTAGTCGCTGCTGCAACCTCACCACTTTACCCCTTCCTTTCCCATTAAGCTTTGCTAGTCTTGATACCCATGGTAATGGGATTGCTGAGTCCTCGTGGCTCACAGATTACTACAACAACAGTTGCAGGTACAGGTTATGCGATGATCATGACGCGAGAGCGATGTTTGCTTGTTTTGGAGTTCTTCTTCTGCTTCTTCTTCGATCAGAGGATAGGTTCCAGTCGGCAGCCTGGGCTAGCAGGTGGATGTCGTTTGAGTTTCATTTGTGATTCACCGTAGTCGGATGGTGCTCTTATGTAAGATGATGTTGTATTCGTGTGGCATTGTATGCCTTTTGTATGTATCCCCATCTATTATGTAATGTTGATGTAATGATATCCACCTTGCAAAAGCGTTTCAATATGCGGTTCTATCCTTGGTGGGACCTTCCAGTCTCTTTAGGATAGTATCGCATATTGGGCGTGACAAATATTTTGGCTACCCCAGGCAAGATCCAAACAGCGCCTCCCAACAGATTCAAATCCCTCGTTCGCTATGGAATTTTGCCATGTGTTGTTTTCATGGACTAGCAAGATGCCCGTGCATTGCATGGAACATCAAGATGCATTTTTTTTACAAACTCCCGCATGCATGCAAGGATAATTAATGTCCTCCTTTGCTAGTACCACGAGGCAAACACCATTAATATTGCATCAATTAGTGTTAGTGGCCTTGTATATCTACAAATTGTAATTTTGATAGTGGCCCCTTGTATATAAAAATGGAGGGAGAAAGATGAGAGATAAAGTGAGGAGGAGTGGGGCGTGGTGGTGACTGGAGTACTTTTGATGTGTCCCGTCAACTTGCAGAATGAGAAGAAGCCTGCTTAGTACGCCGTCTCCCCCACCCACAGGCGCGGTGGCTCCCAGGAAGAGGTGAAGCTTGCTTACGAGTAGTAGTAGTAGTACTCCTACTACTGTACGCCTTACAACCGCTCCCTCGCCCACGCGCACGGTGGATCGCAGCACGAGGAGAAAATTTTACTACTCCCTCGTAACTTGGTTAGTACTCCCTCCATTTACTTATACAAGGCCACTATAAAAAAATACATTTTGCATCTATACAAGGCCACAAATAGTAACCGAGACAAAAGTTACTACTCCCTCCTTTCCAGTTTATGGCTCAATTTCAAAATCTCTCCAACCAAGGTAGACGGTGAGTGTCGAATTAATTTCGTAGTTTGCACAAGTAATTAGTTCGCTCGTTTTTCTCAAGAAGTTATGTTTACCGAGGCATTAATTAGAACGAATGCATGCATGACCACTAAATTTCCATGAACTTCTACATGCATTGGTTAGTTTCCTCTTGACACTACTTGCGTCGGGTGATCTAACGCACCTCGAAATCCAACATGTAATGGTACTACTACTAGTAGTAGAATTGAAACTTATCAAACGGAAAAACGAATGTTTTTTAGATGAGCCCTATAAACCCTAGTGGGTACGTACTCCGGAAAAATAGTTTTTTCGAAAACTAAATCGCTCCCTTTCATGAATTCTGTAGTATACTCCTCCATCGACGCTCCCTTTCATGAATTTTGTACTTCCTGTCGCCGACATGTGGGACATATTGCAACCGGGTCGACGTGTCAAGCACTAAATAACAGTGCAGAACAGCAGGGGGACGCACCCCACTCGTACCGGCCCAGTAGAAGTAATGAGCAATGAGACGTCAAATCACAATGCCGCACCTTCCCAGACGGACGAAGCAACCATTATTTCACACTTCGGTTCGCCATCATCTCAAAACACGTAGTATTGCTTCTGCCTCAAGAGGGACACGCACATCGCCTTGGTACATCATGACATGTGGGACCGCATGATAGGCCATGCTCCCCCGCCGATCGCTCGGTAAAATCACCTCATTTTTACTATACTTCCTCTGTATCGGTTTACTACATGGCATGCATGTCATTCTAGGTTGATAATTTAACTGGCTATACATGTGATGAAAAATACTCTAGCCTTTTAAAAAATGTATACTTTTAAAAAATGAGGTTTCTCCAGTTTACGGTACGAAGGATGAACTATGGCTCCTGCCAGGGTCAGCATTGAAGGCTGACGAGAGGGCAGCAGCCGATTCTTCCGGAGGTCGAAGGGGTTGGCTACAACGAGGCCTACCCGACCCAGGACTTCTTTGTCATTCGTAAAGTCTATCGTAATGAATTTGACTAGGTTGCTCTCGAGGAAGTTCTTAAAATCCAGGCATTCAACATCGGCATGGCATATGTGGTAGAGCAAGCATAAGTCATGCACGCAAACCTGGATCACGGCGGGCTTCTTCCTCTCTTTGTCCTTTAGATCCTTCTCTCGTCCTAGGACTGTGGTGTACTCAACATCTAGCCCAGCGACCCACTCATCATCTGAGTTTTCGAACATGCGTCTGAAGCGAGAAAGGCATCCTTTCACCGTCGGTGGAAGAACGGGTGTAGATGACGTCGAACTCATCGTCGGTGATGGTTCTAACCTTGTACTCACCGCTGATCGTGGAGATTTGGGACGCCATGGATTTGGGAGGAGGGTTAGGATTAGTGGAACTGCCGTAATGTGAAAGGACGGGACGACTAGGAGCGAACCGTCGTAGTATTAAAGGACGTGTGGGGACGAGTAGGAGCGAACTGCCAGCATGCGAACGGCAGGGTAGTGGCTTTCCATTCTCCCATGATACGGGCTTCCGAGAGCCCTTGGATCTGAGATCGAACGGTTGCATGGCGTGGTTGTAGACCTATGGGTGAATATCCTATCCTGGAGGGTTATTCAGCAAATTTTCAGCAACTTAGCATGCGACCGTTTGATCTCAGATCCAAGGGATGCCATCAGCCCGTATCATGGTCGTGCCTACCACGACCGTCGCGTCGCTTGCGCGGCCGCGCCCTTGGAGATTTAACACGGTGCATTAGGCTATCTGATGTTGGCATGTCATACATAGTCATCACTTAGTCACTCATACTACAACAAGGTTAGCTATAAGGTTGCCAAGGAGTGACCTCTTCCAATGAAATGGTGTGCTTATTAGTTTTTTGTTGCTACGTTCGCTTCATTTAATTAGCTATAGACTCAAAATTGACTTTTCACCTAGGTACACGCGCTTAGCACCATTTCTTCCTTGGGTCACCAAACTAGTCTCTCTCTTCTTGATTAACTTGCCACATCAGACTTTATGCCTATGTGGCAAGCTTGGCACCTGTAGGAGCAAGTAAGTACAATGGTGCGCTTTACATGGCATTTTTGCATATGTGGAGGAAAGAGAGGCAAGGAAAAAGTGGAGAAGTGGGCTCTTATGTAAGAGCCAGCCTCTACTACATGGTGGAGCATTGGGAGAGGCACCTATATGGAGGTGGTCAGGAATCGGGAGACTCACGCCGGTCGTAGCGCCGCAGTTAATATCATAATGGCTAGTCAAATCATGAGGCCCCACCTGTCCAGCAGTAACTCGCTGTCAAATCACAAAGCCCTATGTTTGCAACAGCCTACTCTGTCGTCTTCTCGCGTCTCTGTCGAACCGACTAGGCAGAACTGCCCCACTTACCACGCAGGAAAAGCCCTGACCTCGACTTTTAAATACAACTACATCCGCTTAAGAATCCAATGATATACTTTTTGTGACATAGTAACTCATATTTAGTTAGTCAAATGGATGACCTAGAACTACGTGCAGGCCCTATAAACCAAGATGCCTAAAAGTAAAAAACTGAGATGGAGAGGATAGTTCAGCATGTATCTTTTTAGATCAATATAGTCAGGATTCACCAAGGAGCAAGTGGTAGGCTGCTCCTGTCGTGTTGGCGTAGCAACTCAAGCAGGGTCAGTCCGCACACGAAATGGTGACACACTTAACAGGACCCCTTTGGCCGACATGTGGCTCATCCACCGTCTTGTTCCATGTGCGATGCACCAAATTACAGTTCGAAGCAGCGGTTGGAATTGGAGGCACCCCGGTTGTAGCGCCGCAGTAGTACAAAATGAGCGATGAGGGGTCAAATCACAAAGCCCCACCTTTCCCGCATTAAGCTGGACGGACGAAGCAACCATCATTTCACTCTAGGGCATAAGAGCATAAAGAAAAGAGAAAACAATGATGCGTGCGGCAGCTACCTAGGGCACCCTAGGGTAGGGGTCTCCACTACAGATCCTTTTTTAAAGTGCCTCCACTACAAATCGGCTTCTCCCTCGTCCTCTTGAAGAAAACTGATGATGAGTGCAGCGGTAGGGTTTGTAGGAGTACTACGGCATGCGGGGCCACGTTGTAGTAAATGGGTTTGAGTCGATGCCTTAAATATGTGTGGGCCGCTTGGTTTTAAGGGAATGAGGCAACATTTTGGGTTCGGGGACCAGTGGAGATATAGTACGTACAAAACATTGTGGACGTAGGTTCGACCGAAAATCAATGATGCATGGGCCCTGCATTTTGATATACCTGGGGCCGCGTGAAATTTGCTACTCTACTCAAAACTAGTAAGGTACACATGTATTGAACGCATGAGATTTCGAAACCAAATTATGAATAAATACACACTATATGTAAAGCTTTGAGTCATATATGCATGATGTAGATGTTCGTTTAGTTCTTATAGTTCATCTCATTCAAAATCAATTAGTTTTATAAAAATGTTAAGATTCATGGGTTTGTGCATTGTAAAGCATAAAGTAAAAAACAAATAATAGCAATTCATTTAGAAAAAACAATCAATTATGATAAAGAAGATTCTAGAACAAAGGAGAAGTGCTTGTGTTTTGAGGTTTGTGCATTATGCTTAAGTTCAACCATGGAGTCTTCTAAATTGTACATGTGGCAGATCTGGTGGAATGTTGATGATATCCAACGGCGATAGTGCTCGGATTTGCCTATCTCTGCCTTTGTCGGATTAGCTTCATCCAAATGACCATCTTTCAAAGTTATTGGCACACTATATAGTTCTTGTGCCACAGTTGCATGTTTTGGAAAAAAAAGCTACTAGTGGGTTGTACTATCTATTTAGGAATATAAGATGTATACATGGAAGTTGTAGGGAAAGAGATGACATGGAGCATCTCAATTCCTATGAGTAGGGATTGGAAAAGAGATGTCATTTGGTTCACATCATAGGAACTTTTCTATTGAATCTAGAGATGACATGTATCTCAATTCCTATGAGGAGGGATTAGAAAAGAGATGTAATTTGGTTCATATCATAGGAACTTTTCTATTGAATATAAGCTAATGTTTATTTTCCTTTGAAATTAAGGGAGTATAGGAATCCATTCATATGAACCAAGTGGCTCTAAAGCTATAGAAATGATATCATGTTTATTTCCTTTGAAATGTGGAGTATATGAATCTATTCCTATGAACCAATTGACTCTAAAGGAAAAAATCCTATAAAAATCGTATCATATAGAGTTCCTATGATATTCCTCGACACCAATGGATGGTTGAAATTGCTGCGGGTGATACGATGGTCTTTCTTTGTAGACTCCTCCCCCACCTTTATAGTTACCTCTCGAAGATGAATTAAATGATATATACAGGGTATTCTACATGTGCAATTTGGTACACGAAAACTCGGTAAAAGATTCCGAGGTTCGAATTTTCAATAAAGCTATATGCACTACATTTCAGAATGGAGGGAGCATACGACAGTTGCTAACACTCACGTGGAAGATTTGTGTGTAAGAGGAGTGGCTGTTCTGTTAAATGACATGGTAAAACTGACACTGTCGGATGCCGATCTAACGGTTCTTACGGCGTTCGTCAGGAAAAGGCTTGTGCCGAACGTTTGTTGGATAATGACTAGCAAAAGAGCCCATGCGTTGCAACGGGACAGAAAAACACACACGCTCTTAACCCAATGACCACGACTTGAGACGTTGATACGTAGACGTTCTTTATTTTAAAATGGCATCACATTTGTGTTCCCGGCGGTTGTCTCAATGCTCACACAACGAAAACACATTTGAATGTGGTCAGTCCTAAGGCGTCTCTCTCTCTCTCTCTCTCTCTCTCTCTCACACACACACACACACACACACACACACACACACACGCACGCGCGCGCGCTCGCAGGCACACAATCGCCGAGAATAAGATGAGAAAAATGTTGTTTTTTCCCGCGAGGTTTTTCAGAGTTGTGCATGCGTGGTTATCAATGTTTTTTCCCTCTCAATCTGGTTGTTTGTTTGCAATTTGGATCGCCGCCAGTGCGGAAAAAAACCAGACCGTGCACTATAGATTAAGTTTGCATCCAAATTAATAGTTTAGGAATATTTAATAGCTAAAAGTAACAACATATTTGGATTCTACACATTTTTCTAATCAAATTTCATATATAATATGTTAAAATCGGAGTTACGATTTAAAAGATATGGATAATTTTGTTTTAGATAAACGGCGGATTGATTAACCGAAAGGTCAGGGGGTTTTCTGTTAAAACAAAAAAAACGATTCGTATGACTTAAATATGTACGGCGGGTTGATTACCTAAAATCTCAGGGGGGGTTTCTGAGAAAACTAAAAAAACGGTTTGGTATGACTTAAAGATGGACTGCGGGTTGATTTCAAGAAACTACAGGGACTTTTTTGCAAATAAGGATGACGGACGACAGAAACCCACCATGCTTTATTATTAGGTAGAGATTTACGGACACATGCATTGCATTGATACGTGCCCCCCTCTCTCTCACGCACACGCACCCTCACAAGTCACGACTCTCCCGAGTCCTCTCGCAGACTCACACGTCGCACCCACCGTCTATGTGCAAGTAGACGTCACGCACATATGTGCTCTTCACACCCTACCCTCAGAACTTCTAAAAAACAAAAGACATCACGCACATTTTATTTTAGCTCACATGTCACACACTTATACTATTACTCTTGCGGCGAACGTTCTTTGGGCATAGTATATTGTACTCTCACGAAGAGAAGCGGTGCACGCACGCACTAGTTCTCTCACACCCACTCGCGGGTACACGTAGGAGCGCATTTTTTTGAAGCTGGTACAACAAAATCACACCACTATATATATAAGCAGGAGCCTTAGCGCTTGCTTTACTAGGGTTCCTCTCGTTCACTCTCTCATGCTCTCCAGATCTAAGCAAGACATAGCTGGCCACACTCCCTCTCAGCTTACGGCTGGTCACAAATCCGGTCGGACAACCTCGATCGGGGCAGGGGTGTAGGTGCATCGTTGACACTGTCGTCAGCGGCGAGGGAGGAGACCAACGGCGGCCCGCGCGTCCCGATCGGCGGCCGTGCCGTTCTCTCCGAGAGAACGCCGGCTCGGGAGGGCCTCCGACCCCTTCTTCCTCCCTACGTTATTGTGGCCAAGATGTGGCCTCCCGACGCCGTCTTTGCCACATGCCGACGACCCTCAGGTATATATTCCTTCCAAACCTGCCTTGCTCTACTGCCCCAGCTCCCTTCGTGTGGATCTTTTTCTACTTCCGTCCGCTGTTCCAAAGCCACCTAGACTTTTACTATTATTAGAGGTAAAGCAAGTTCATACAGTCGACTCTAAGTGTTGGTTCAAACAGGGAAGAAAGTGGGAAAGCTGTAGCATGAATCTAGGACTTGGTTCTAAGAGGAAACGGGGGAAAGTAGTAGATACCTGTTGTCCCTATGCCCATATCGCTACCGTTAACGTAAAATCACATGAAGCATTAAGCAATGCCACCTAATGTCACTATAAGTAATGGTCTAGTGATGTCGATAAATTGAAGCAATGCCACCACCATTTTATGAAGTACTTCCATCTTGCTTTATTTCCCATGAATTGTGTTTTTGCAGTTACATTAAATCTCACACCGCTAACATTGCTTGATCCCAGTGGAACTGCACAAATTTGATTGCACATTTATTGACCATGTGCTACTCTCATGATAGTAATACTAATGCTATTGTTCTGCATGTTAATCTAGTGGCATTGTTGATGTGATGTGATGCTACTTACTTAGTGTTTGTGCCAAGTAGAACCTATAGGATCATCTTGGGTGGAAGTTAATTTGATCTTGCTGAAAAACAGAAAATTTTGCATGCACGAGAATAATTTTAATAAATCATAGAAACGTGATGTTTAGTTGATTCGTTTTGAATAATATTGATAGACAAATTTCTTAGGACTTCCTATTTTGGTAGGATTTTTAGAGTTCCAGAAGTATCCTAAAGTTACAGGTTACTACAGACTGTTCTGTTTTTGACAGATTCTGTTTTTCGTGTGTTGTTTGCTTATTTTGATGAATCTATGGCTAGTATCGGGGGGGTATGAACCATAGAGAAGTTGGAATACAGTAGGTTTAACACCAATATAAATAAATAATGAGTTTATTACAGTACCTTAAAGTGGTGGTTTGCTTTCTTGCACTAACGGAGCTTACGAGTTTTCTGTGGAGTTTTGTGTTGTGAAGTTTTCAAGTTTTGGGTAAAGATTTCATGTATTATGGAATAAGGAGTGGCAAGAGCCTAAGCTTGGAGATGCCCAAGGCAACCCAAGGTAAATTCAAGGACAACCAAAATCCTAAGCTTGGGGATGCCCCGGAAGGCATCCCCTCTTTCGTCTTTGTCTATCGGTAACTTTACTTGGAGCTATATTTTTATTCACCACATGATATGTCTTTTGCTTGGAGCGTCTTGTATGATTTCATTCTTTGCTTTTAGTTTACCACAACTATCCTTGCTGTACACACCTTTTGGGAGAGACACACATGAACCAAAATTTATTAGAATACTCTATATGCTTCACTTATATCTTTTGAGCTAGACAATTTTGCTCTAGTGCTTCACTTATATCTTTTTAGAGCACGACGGTGGTTTTATTTTGTAGAAATTATTGATCTCTCATGCTTCACTTATACGATTTTGAGAGTCTTTTAGAACAGCATGGTATTTTCTTTGGTTATGAAATTAGTCCTAATATGATGGGCATCCAAGTCGGGTATAATAAAAACTATCATATAGAGTGCATTGAACACTATGATCAATTTGATACTTGATAATTGTTTTGAGATATAAAGGTGGTAATGTTAGAGCCATGCTAGTTGGGTAATTATGAAATTGAGAAATACTTGTGTTGAAGTTGGCAAGTCCCGTAGCATGCACGTATGGTAAAAGTTGTGTGACAAATTTGTAGCATGGGGTGCTCTTTGATTGCCTTCCTTATGAGTGGAGGTCGGGATCGCGCGATGGTTAACTCCTACCAACCCTTCCCCTAGGAGCATGCGTAGTAGTACTTTGCTTCGATGGCTAATTAACTTTTGCAATAAGTATATGAGTTCTTTATGACTAATGTGAGTCTAGGGATTATACACACTCTTACCCTTCCATCATTGCTAGCCTCTACGGTACCGTGCATTGCCCTTTCTCACCTAGAGAGTTGGTGCAAACTTCGCCGGTGCATCCAAACCCCGTGATACGATATGCTATATTACACATAAACCTCCTTATATCTTCCTCAAAACAGCCACCATATTTACCTATTATGGCATTTCCATAGCCATTCCGAGATATATTGCCATGCAACTTTCCACCATTCCGTTTATTATGACACGCTCCATCATTGTCATATTGCTTTTGCATGATCATGTAGTTGACATTGTATTTGTGGCAAAGCCAACTTCATAATTCTTTCATACATGTCGCTCTTGATTCGTTGCATATCCCGGTACACCGCCGGAGGCATTCACATAGAGTCATATTTTGTTCTAAGTATTGAGTTGTAATTCTTGAGTTGTAAATCAATAAAAGTGTGATGATCTTCATTATTACAGCATTGTCCCAAGTGAGGAAAGGGTGATGGAGACTATGATTCCCCCACAGGTCGGGATGAGACTCCGGACTTTATGAAAATAAAAGAGGCCAAAGAAGCCCAAATAAAAAAAAGAGGCCAAAGAAGCGCACCAAAATAAAAAAATGAGAGAAAAAGAGAGAAGGGACAATGTTACTATCTTTTTTCCACACTTGTGCTTCAAAGTAGCACCATGATCTTCATGATAGAGAGTCTCCTATGTTGTCACTTTCATATGCTAGTGGGAATTTTTCATTATAGAACTTGGCTTGTATATTACAATGATGGGCTTCCTCAAAATGCCCTTGGACTTTGTGATCAAGTGAGTTGGATGCACACCCACTTAGTTTCTTTTGTTGAGCTTTCATACATTTATAGCTCTAGTGCATCCGTTGCATGGCAATCCTTACTCCTCGCATTGACATCAATTGATGGGCATATCCATAGCCCGTTGATTAGCCGCATCAATGTGAGACTTTCTCCCTTTTTGTCTTCTCCACACAACCTCCATCATCATATTCTATTCCACCCATAGCGTTATATCCATGGCTTAAGCTCATGTATTGCGTGAAAGTTGAAAAAGCTGAAGCGCGTTAAAAAGTATGAACCAATTGCTTGGCTGAAACCGGGGTTGTGCATGATAGGAGTATTTTGTGTGACGAAAATGAAACATGGCCTAACTATATGATTTTGTAGGGATAAGCTTTCTTTGGCTATGTTATTTTGATAAGACATGATTACTTGTTAGTATGCTTGAAGTATTACTATTTTTATGTTAATATGAACTTTTATCTTGAATCATTTTGATCTGAACATTCATGCCACAATAAAGAAAATTACATTGAGAAATTTGCTAGGTAGCATTCCACATAAAAAAATCTGTTTTTATCATTTACCTACTCAAGGATGAGCAGGAATTAAGCTTGGGGATGCTTGATACGTCTCCAACTTATCTATAACTTTTTATTGTTCCATGCTATTATATTACCCGTTTTGGATGTTTATGGGCTTTACTATACACTTTTATATTATTTTTGGGACTAACCTATTAACCGGAGGCCCAACCCAAATTGTTGTTTTCCCCCTATTTCAGTGTTTCGCAGAAAAGGAATATCAAATGGAGTCCAAACGGAATGAAACCTTCGGGCGAGTTATTTTTGGAATAAACGCAATCCAGGAGACTTGGAGTGGACGTCAAGAAGTAAACGAGGCGGCCACGAGGCAGGAGTGCGCGCCCCCACCCTCGTGGGCCTCTCGTGGCTCCCCTAACCGACTTCCTTCATATATATATATATATATATATATATATATATATATATATATATATATATATATATATATATATATTTGCATACCCTGAAAACATCCAGGAGCACCACGATACCCTGTTTCCACCGCCGCAACCTTCTGTACCCGTGAGATCCCATCTTGGAGTATTTTCCGGCCCTTCGGCGCTGGAGGGGGAATCGATCACGAAAGGCTTCTACATCAACACCACAACTTCTCTGATGAGTTGTGAGTAGTTTACCACAGACCTTCGGGTCCATAGTTATTAGCTAGATGGCTTCTTCTCTCGCTTTGAATCTCAATGCAATGTTCTCCTTGATCTTCTTAGAGATCTATTTGATGTAACTCTTTTTTCGGTGTGTTTCTCGAGATCCAATGAATTTTCTTTTGACCTTGAAGACTGCAGGGCTTACACCCCACAACATGAGATCCAATGAATTGTGGGTTTATGATCAGGTTTATCTATGAGAAGTATTTGAATCTCCTCTGAATTCTTTTATGTATGATTGGTTATCTTTGCAAGTCTCTTCAAATTATCAGTTTGGTTTGGCCTACTAGATTGATCTTTCTTGCAATGGGAGAAGTGCTTAGCTTTGGGTTCAATCTTGCGGTGTCCTTTCCCAGTGACAGCAGGGGCGGCAAGGCACGTATTGTATTGTTGCCATCGAGGATAAGAAGATGGGGTTTATATCATATTGCTTGAGTTTATCCCTCCGCATCATGTCATCTTGCCTAATGCGTTACTTTGTTCTTATGAACTTAATACTCTAGATGCATGCTGGATAGCGGTCGGTGTGTGGAGTAATAGTAGTAGATGCAGAATCCTTTCGATATACTTGTTGCGGACATGATGCCTATATACATGACCATACATAGATATTCCCATAACTATGCACTTTTCTATCAATTTCTCTATAGTAATTTGTTCACCCGCTGTAATACTTATGCTATCTTGAGAGAAGCCACTAGTGAAACCTATGGCTCCCGCGTCTATTTTGCATCATATAAGTTTCCAATCTACTTTATTTTGCAATCTTTACTTTTCAATCTACATCATAAAAATACCAAAAATATTTATCTTATTATTATCTCTATTAGATCTCACTTTTGCAAGTGGCTGTGAAGGGATAGACAACCCCTTTATCGCGTTGGTTGCGAGGTTCTTATTTGTTTGTGTAGGTACGAGGGACTTGCGTGTAGCCTCCTACTGGATTGATACCTTGGTTCTCAAAAACCGAGGGAAATACTTACGCTACTTTGCTGCATCACCCTTTCCTCTTCAATGGAAAACCAACGCAGTGCTAAAGAGGTAGCAGTCTCCTGGTCATTTCACATGTTGAAATCAACATCATTTGACTCACCAATTAACCGCTAAACCCTGGAAATTATAAAGTGGTCCAACAGTAAATAAAAATAGCATTTTCAAAATAAACTAATACTTATACAATTCCAAATGTCCCCAAACTTTGTGGGATGCTCCAGAATATTGCATAGTAATTATTTGAAAATTTTGAGTCCAAGAAAAAATCATTGGCTATGTGAACTAAATAGAAAGCTGACACAAAAGGTTTAACAAAAAAACAAAGGAGAAAGGAAAACGGACAAACTTACTTGTTGGACTGGGCTCTATGTGCACAGTGCACAATCGGCCCAGCCCATCCATGCCTTCTCTTTCCTTCTTGTTCACAGGAGAGTGTGGCACACATCCGGCCGCCATGGCCACGGATGGACGCGTGCCGGCCATCCCACGACTCTCCTACCAAATAAGGCCGAGCCAGACCCCCTGGAAACCCTAGCGCCTCCGCCACTCCTCCACCTTCTCCCTCGCGCGTGCGCCTCTCTCTCTCTCTCTCTCTCTCTCTCTCTCTCTCTCTCTCTCTCTCTCTCTCTCTCTCTCTCTCTCTCTCTCTCTCTAGCGCTTCCGCAGCCACCGGGACCCTCCGACCTCGCTGGTATGTCCTGGAGCTCCAGCACCGTCGTCCTGTTCATCTAGTGCCGCTTGGGCCCACACAGGGGCGCCCGAGCCTTCTTCGCCTCTGCTCCCACAGGCCTTGATTCTCCTTGCTGCATCTCCGTCGTGCACATGACAACTGTGCCCCATTCATCTCTCTGTCAGGTCCTCCGGGCTCGCCGACGTCGGCCACTTATTGCTCGACCACATACGAGGGACGAGGAGCCCTGCATCACCGGCAAGATGTATTCTTCCTCCTCGGATCCTGACGCTCCGCCGCCGCCGATCCGCACCACTTTGCTGCTCCTAAACTACCGAAGGCCATCGGCGTGCCGCTCGGTGAGCTCCTTCGCCACTTGCTCCTCTCCGTTAGTTTTCTCACACGCCGTAGCTAGTTGTCGCCGCGTACGTGCTCTACTCGCCACCTGTGAGCTTGTGGCCGTCGTTGTGGTCGACGTCACCACCGCCTGAGGCCACCGTCGAGCTCCTGGTGCTCCTAGGAGCCCAACGGGCCCAAGAACATGTCTCCCCGTGCCTCTTAGCGTAGTTTCCGTCGAGGTCCCGTACAGGCGGCCGCCGTAGCTCGGCGCTAGTCCTGTTTCGGCAACCATTAGGTCCGGCGTCGCCACCAATCGACTCGGAGCACCGCGCCCGTTCGAACGCGCCAACGTGCGGGCCAAATGGCCCTCTATAGCATAGTTCCAAAGAGATCCGAGCCCACGCCGTCGCGTTTGACGTCGCCGGCATTGCTCCGGCGTCAGCCACCTATGCGGCACACCTGGGGTCCACCCCTGGGTCACTGCCAGTGGGGCCCCTGGGCCCAGTTCAGGGAGTCCTGGATTAGGGGGTCCTCGGACAGTCGGACTATATACTTATGCTGGACGGTTGGACTATGAAGATACAAGATTGAAGACTTCGTCCCATGTCCGGGTGGGACTCTCCTTTGCGTGGAAGGCAAGCTTGGCAACTCAGATATATAGATATCCTTCTCTGTAACCGACTCTGTGTAACCCTAGCCCCCTGTGGTGTCTATATAAACTGGAGGGTTTAGTCTATAGGACAACAACAATCAGAATCATAGGCTAGCTTCTAGGGTTTACCCTCTATGATCTCGTGGTAGATCAACTCTTGTAATACTCATATCATCAAGATCAATCAAGCGAGAAGTATGGTATTACCTCCATAGAGAGGGCCCGAACCTGGGTAAACATTGTGTCCCCCGCCTCCTGTTACCATTATCCTTAGACGCACAGTTCGGGACCCCCTACCCGAGATCCGCCGGTTTTGACACCGACATTGGTGCTTCCATTGAGAGTTCCACTGTGACGTCAAAAAAGGTTTGATGGCTCGCCTTGTTATCAAGGACGACATCACCTCCGGGGGAGACCTGGCTTTAGTCCAAACCCTCCGACTAGGCGGCTTCGTCATGACCGCCCGTTCGGCCGCTGTGCCAACGATGACTTCTAGGGTCATCAAAAATAGCCTCCACGTCAGCTCGGAATATGCCGAGCGGATGGATACAATGGAACTCTAGTCTTTGAACGAGCTCTTGGATCGCATCGCCGCCTTGGAAGTCGCTACAGACTATGATCGGATAGGGCTTATAGCCGATAAAAGAGAGATTAACTCTCCGCTGGTCACCCATCAAATAGCGGTGGTGGAGGAGCAATGTAGCGATTCTTCCTCTATTTTGAGGATGAACTATGTTCGGATTCCCAATCTCTCTGAGCCGGATACCCGCTCGTGGGAGGACGTGACCCAAACTCCAAACTTAGAATCGGACTACGGGCCAGAAAAATTGGACAACATCCCGGAACCCGAGCAACCTAGTTTGGAAGTTTCTCTGCCCTTGGGTCTCGGATCGGGTCAGGGTTCGGACTTAAATCCATCCACCCACCCAGATACAAGCGATCTTTCCCACATTAGACAAAAATCCCAAGAGACAATACATCACTTTTGGGCAAGATTCCTCCTTGTAATGAGCAAGGTTAAAGATTGTCGCGAGGAAGATGCAATCTCATTCTTTTGCAAAAATTGCACGGACAAGGGAATCCTCAACGCCATAAGTCGCCGTGACATATCACACTTTGTTGACTTGGCGGCCATAATACAGAAGTACTGTGCGATGGAAAGCGCCCGGAAAAGTCAGGCAAAATTCTGGGACCCTCCGGCTCTCACTAAACCCCTCGTCCGAACTAAAAGGGTGCACTCTCGCAAGTCACCTGATCCAATTACAAAGAAACCAAAGCCCACTATAGGGCGTGGAACCGTATTGGAGGGATGGCTCAATGGGCCATGAAAATTCTCACCACACCGGATACCATACCAACACACAACCTTAGAGCATGTAGGATACTTTGGCAGGTGGCCAAGAGCGGCGAGGATCTCCTCATTAACGATACCGCAGAGCATCATCCCGCAGAAAACAACAATACAGTGTTGACAGTCTTTGAGACTTTCACCTCAAATAACAGGCGCAAGAGAGCACTCCGAGGCCTTGCCGAAGTCTGCCACGTCGCAGCAATAAAATCCATGGAACAACACGGCCATAACCTTCAATGCCAGTGACGAACCTCAATTCCAAATAGTCCGAGCACCAGCCGCTTTGGTCCTTAGTCCAATTGTGGACGGCTTCGGGCTTACTAAAGTGCTCATGGACGGTGGCAGTGGATTAAATCTCATCTACGAGGAAACTCTCTACAAAATGGAAATAGAGAAGAGCCGCATCGAGCAAAGCAGCACGACCTTCAGAGGAATTATCCCTAGTCGGGAGGCACGATGTGCGGGGAAAATCACACTCGATGTGGTATTCGGCACGCCAGAGAATTACAGGTCCGAAGAGATAACATTCCAAGTGGCCCCGTTCAGTAGTGGATACCACGCCCTCTTATGGTGGGACGCATTCGCGAGCTTCCAAGCTATACCACATTATGGGTACATGAAGCTCAAGATGCCCAGGCCCAATGGAATCATCACTCTAGCCAGTGATCCGGACATAGCACTCCGCACCGAAAATAAAACAGCCGCCCTGGCCCTTGAGGCACTATCCGAAGCCCTCGCGGCCGAAGAACTAACTGCGCTACGCTCCATAGTGGTCAGGGACGACGTGATACTCGACAAACGATCCAAGTGCACCTCTTTCAAACCAGCGGATAAAATAATCAAATTCCAGGTCCACCCAACGAAATCTACAAAAACAGCATCCATTGGGGCATAGCTGAACCCCACAATCGACACCGCATTGCGGGCGGTCTTACGCGAGAATCAGGACATCTTCGCCTGGCAGCTTTCAAACATGCGAGGGATCCCACGCAGGCAGGCCGAGCACAGCCTAAACATATTGAAGGCATACAAGCCGGTCAAGCAAACACTACGGCGCTTTTCAGAGGCCTAAACAACAAGCTATGGGAGAGGAGCTAGCCAAGTTATTGGAAGCCGGATCCATTAGAGAAATAAAACACCCGGATTGGCTAGCAAACCTGGTGATGGTACCAAAGAAGGATAAATCCTGGCGCCTATTTGTCGATTTAAAGGACCTCAATAAGGCTTGCCCCAAGGATCCCTTCCCTCTCCCCTGCATCGATCAAATCATCGACGCTATCGCAGAACACGACTCATTGTGTTTCATCGACGCATACTCCGGATACCATCAAATCAAGATGGTGGAATCCGATCAATTCGCAACGGCATTCATCACTCCATATGGCCCTTTCTGTTTCAACACCATGCCTTTTGGGCTCAAAAATGCCGGTGCAACCTACAACCGCATGATTCAGACATGCCTGGAAAAGCAAATCGGCAAAACAGTTGAGGAATACGTAGATGATGTGGTCATCAAGACTAGACACGTCGAATCTTTAATAGACGACCTGAGGCTCACATTCAACAACCTCCGAACATATGACATCAAGCTCAATCCGGAAAAATGCGTTTTCGGCATTCCCACCGGAAAGCTTCTGGGCTTCATCGTTTCCAATAGAGGAATTGAAGCAAACCTGGCTAAAATCCGAGCTTTGTCACAGTTGGCTACCCCAACAGACCTCAAGCAAATCCAGAAATTAACTGGATGCGTGGCTGCCTTAATCCGCTTTATCTCCCGATTGGGAGAAAAGGCACTACCTCTTTATCGCCTTCTTTGATGCACCGAACGCTTCGAGTGGACGGATGCGGCCACGGCCGGACTGGAAGAAATAAAGGCCCTCTTGGCCAGCAACCCAATCCTGGCCGCACTGAACATTGACGAACCCATGCTGTTATATATAGCTGCAACACACCAAGTTGTAAGCACAGTACTCATCCTCGAACGAGAGGAGGATGGACATAAGTTCCCGCTCCAAAAGCTGGTATACTACGTATCCACTGTCCTCACGCCATGCATGTCACAGTACCCACATTATCAAAAAAATATCATACACGGTCTTCATGGCATCCCGGAAACCACGACACTACTTTCAAGAGTGTTCAATCACGGTGGCCTCCGAAGTACCACTAAACGATATAATAAACAACCGCGATGCCACGGGCTGGATTGCTAAGTGGGCCATCGAGCTCCTCCGAAGTACCACTAAACGATATAATATATAACCGACATTATATACAAACCACGGCGAGCCATTAAATCGCAAGTACTGGCTGACTTTGTCGCCGAATGGACAGAAGTCGAACTCCCTAAAGAGTACGGCGCATACTCCAATTGGATCATGCACTTCGACGGCTCTAAGATGCTGGCTGGTATGGGAGCGGGCGTTATCCTGACATCCCCCACTGGAGATACTGTCCAATATGTACTCCAAATACTATACACAAACTCCAACAATAAAGCCAAATACAAGGCTCTATTGCACGGTCTTCAGATGGCGGTCTCCATGGGCATTCAACGCCTAGATGTGCGTGGGGATTCGAACCTCGCAATATCTCAAATAAATGGAGACTTCGACGCCAAGGACCCGAAAATGGCGGCTTACCGTAATGCCGTCCTCAAGATGTCAGCTCGGTTAGAGGGGCTTGAATTTCATTATGTGGTTCGAGAAAACAATCAAGCGGCGGATATCCTTGCCCGCATCGGCGCTAAGCACGACCCGTCCCACCTAACATCTTCTTGGAAAGCTTGTTGAAGCCATCCGTGGTGTGGCAACGGGAGACCGGCAATACTAATTTGGATCCTACCACAACCCCAGAACCCGAACACACTGACATAATCGGAGGCTCTGCCACCGAAATAACACATTCGGCCCATGTAATTATGGTTGTCATCGCCCCCTGGACCGAACCCTTCTTAGCCTACCTAAATAGGCAAGAACTTTCCGAGGACCAAAATGAGGCACGTTGCATTGTGCGGCGCTCTAAAGCCTACAAGGTCCATGAGTGAGAGCTTTATAAGAAAAGCGCTACCGGAGTACTTCAAAGATGTATCTCCGAAGAGGAAGGGCGGCAGCTCTTGGCTGAAATTCATGCTAGACTCGATGACCACCACGCCACAGCTCGGGCTCTTGTAAGCAAGGCCTTCCATACAGGTTTCTACTGGCCGACAGCCCAAGCAGACACACAGGACCTCGTGCAACACTGCGTCGGTTGCCAGCTCTTTGCCAACCAAAGCCACATGCCGCCCACCGCTCTCCAAACAATCCATAACTTGGCCCTTTGCGGTCTAGGGGCTCGATATGGTCGGACCCCTTAAAGGTGGAAGCCATAAGAAAAAATACATGTTGGTCATGGTGGATAATTTCACCAAATGGATAGAGGCCAAACCAGTTAAAATGGCCGAACCCGGACCGGTGATAGACTTCATATCAGGGGTCGTTCACCATGATGGTGTCCCCCACAGCATCATCACAGATAATGGCTCCAACTTTACAGCCGACAAGGTGAAAACTTGGTGCGGCAACATGGGAATTAAGCTCGATTACGCCTCCGTCTATCACCCCCAAACAAACGGTCAAGTCGAACGAGCAAATGGTCTTATTATGAGCGGCATCAAACCCAGACTAGTGCGATCCCTGAAGGAATCAGACACTCACTGGGTAGAGGAGCTCGACTCCGTACTATGGGGGCTGTGGACCACGCTAAATCGCACTACCGGATACACATCATTCTTTATGGTGTACGACGCAGAGGCAATACTGTCCTGCGATATCATTCATGACTCACCTCGGGTGCGCATGTACGAAGAGAGAGAAGCCGAACTTGATCGGCAGGACAGTTTAGATGCCCTGGAAGAGGAGCACGATGTTGCAAAGGCCCGTTCCGCATTCTATCAGCAACAGGCTCACAGGTATCGAAACATAGAAGTACGGGCCAAAACCTATAACGTTGTCGAACTCGTTCTACGCCTACCGGAGAAGAAAAAGGATAAGCTCAAGCCCAAGTGGGAGGGTCCCTTCATCATTGATAAAGTTCTCACCGGAGGAGTGTACCGCCTGCATGATGCATCAGATAATCGACTCGAGCCGAACCCATGGAACACGGCCAGACTCCGAAGATTCTACGCCTAGCACCGAACACTGTGTCCGTCTCCTTTCCTCTGCCTTTTTTATTTATTATATCCTCTCTCTTTCCCTCTATGGCTCGAAGGCTTTATGTGTGACTCGACTACACACTCTTAATGTGCTAATTTTCAAAAATGCGTGCTCACTATACCTTTGGGCTTCTTATACAGAAGCTTAAATACAACTACCTTCAGGGCATCATGCCCACTGCATATGTGTCACTTTTCCATATGTACATTTTCTTCACCATTATATGCATCAATATGACTTAAATTTTGGCCAAGCTGGGTTGCCTGGCTCCTGTGTTTATGCCCTACGTTCCCGTTAGTTCGGCTAGGGCATAAGGGGAGCACTTCTGCGATTCTTACTGCCGGGTACGCCGGACGTGTACCTCAGACTGGGTGAAGCCGAAAGCTAGAGTTCTTAAGAGATTATTTTGTCGGTGAACTAAAGATGTTTTTTACCTATTACAATACAAACCCCCAGATGTTTCATATACTGCGCCTCTGTTTGCAGTTCGGACATGCACATTAATGCATGCGTACCCAGGGAAAGGAACCCTTTACAGAACTATTCTCCCTGGAAGATGTTTCTTACTATCCATGTAATATAACATAGCTAGTTGGGCACTTGTCTGTTCAAGCAATTATGACCCCTACGCCTGGTTTCCACGCGTACCCCGGTTTACATAACTGAGCGGGTATTCGGAAACACTCGAACTGTCGGGTCCATAGGATGAAGAGAAAAGGTATGTCATGACAAATGATTTACAATCTAGCTAGAAGACAAAATATGTCAATTGATGTACACAGTCACTTAGACTTGCCAAATTCTTCTTCTATACCATCCAACAGGCTGTCTAGCCAACAATCCTGTTGGGAATACTTTGCGGCTAATCCTACCTGGTCATATACCAGATTAACGGGAATCTCTTTCCCACCTGACCCTACAGGTCCAACCCGGGCCATGTGATTCGGATCAAGCTTGGTGTACCATGTTTTTACCATGGCCCAAGCTTCCCTCGCACCTTGTCGATAGGCAGATATCTTCCATAATCGGAAGCGCCTCCACGCTCCTGTGAGCAGCTGTACAAGCTCCCCCATGCTTCCTGGCAGGAATGCGGATGGCCACAAAGCCTGGGTAACACCCTGCATCACCTACCGAACTTGTCCGCGCAGTTGCGAAAGCTCTTGCAGAAGATCGCCTGCGGATCCGGGCATCTCCTCTTCGGGACGACCAGTTAGTATACCTACAGACATAACTCTGTTAGCCTGTTTCTTCACCAAACTATATAAAGGTTCGTTTGAGCACATACTAAAAATGCCGCGTTGAAGCCTCCTATTCTCCTTCACGGAGTCCGCAAGCTGGGCCCGAACATGTGTCAATTCCACGCCTAGCCGGGTATTGGCATCCTGGAGATCGTTTTTCTCTCGCCTGACCCATGTAAGTACATGCTCGCCAGCCTCTAGTTGTCGTTGAGCTCGTTGTTCATCCTCTTGTAGGATCTATGGATTCACTCTGGGATTGCCTACGAAATCTATTATTAGATCTGCAAACACGCCGAATACCAAATGGTACACGTAACTACGTTTTTTATCAGTCAAGATTTACCAGGTGAGGCCTTCTTGGCTTCCTCCATTTCGGCAGCTGCGGCCCTTAGTTGGGCTTTGCACTCCTCCAGCTCTTGAGACAAATGGGTATTCTTCTCTGTGAGAACCTATTCATATAATGATCCTTAAATCAGTTGTACCAACTGTTTCAAGTCTGAGGTGCTACTGATATACATAATTATCAGATTTTGCTTACCCGTATATCTTTTAAATACTGGACTGTGGCTCTAGCAAGGCCATCTTGAGCAGCTCAGATGTATGCATCTCCCGATTTGAAGGCATTAAAAGCCTCTTCGGAAAAATTAGGGTCGCGGAGTACGGCTCGCCGACGCAAATGATTCATGGCTCTCTCCACCACGGAATTTGTAGCGGATATTCTATCTGAATGCTCTGTAGGAGGACCATCCGGTGTTGTCTCCACGTTAGCCTCCCCTCGAGGCCGATTCTGAGTCCGCCGGTGGTAGGCGTGATGGCAGATCCCGGATCTGATCCGGCAAAAGTCTTTATGCCAAGACACAGTGGACATTGTTATATTTCAAAGATGACAACCACGGTGCACGTTTTAAGTCATACCTCTTCGATGGCGGCTTGGCCCTGTTTGCTTTCCTTTTAAGCCTACTCGGCTTGGGTGCCCCTTATTGGTGAGTCGCCGCGGGTTCGGCATGGCGCGCCGATGGCCTTCCCTGTAGAGCACAATATATGTGCGATGGGTAAGGTATAAAGAGGGGATGCTTTTCGGAAGTTAAGTCTCCTGTTTTACTTACATGTGATGCAGGGAGGAGGCCGAGATAGTCGGCAATGATGGCCACCAAGGCACCATCACAGCTTGCCTGGTAAAACATCCAGTCAACGAGCTCCACAAATATGTTCAGATCTTCTTCGAGTCCGGGGTGGAGGGCCCAGTTGTGGTCCTCTGGCTGTGGAGGTGGGCTGTGGACCTCCCTCACAGCTTTCCGCAGTTCCTGTTGTGGAATAGCAAGGTAAATATTTGTGATGAAAGACTGCAGGAATGAATAGAGTTGAGTAACGGATAGCCACTCAGCAAGCTAGGGGGTTGTACATGGAAAATCCATCCCGCGGCTTAATGCGGATGAACTCCTCTTCTTCTCCTTTGTACAAATCAGACAATATTTTGGCCAGAGCGGTGGCGGAGTCCGGACCTTTCCGACCGCAGCGAGTGGCATTGTCATCTCCATTGAAGTGCCACATGGGATGCCCCCGATACTGGAGTGGCTGCACCCCCCGCATTATGCATATTGACATGACCTCAATTATGGTCAATCCAGATTTGGCAAGCGTTTATATCCTGCCCATCAACTGAAGGACCTCTCTGCTATCTTCCTTCTTGGGGTTCCGGGGACACTAGCTATGGCATTTCTTCAATGGGGCATGTGTGAACTCGGGAAGACCCATACGGATAGGGTCAGGAAGGGAGACGTCCTCTATGTAAAACCACTCGGAAGGCCAATCTTCGGATGTCTTCCTCGGAGTGCCGGACAGGTATCCGGTTCCAGCGATGCGACATATTTCGGCTCCGCCCACTTGGTATATTGATCCCTCCTGATTGCGAGGGACGAGGCAGAACAACCTCTTCCATAGCACGAAATGAGCTTCACAGCCCAAAAACAGCTCACAAAGCGTGATATAACCTGTGATGTGTAGGATGGAGGCAGGGGTGAAGTTGTGCAGCTGGAAGCCATAATACTCTAGGAGCCCGCGGAGGAACGGATGGATTGGAAATCTGATGCCCCTCAACAAGTAAGGACAAGGCATACTCGCTCCCCCCTGGATGGGTTGGGGAAACTCTCCGCTTGCTCCCCGCTGTCATAAGTGGCTTATCCGGCTCGGACGGGGACAAGATATGCAGGTGGGAGAAACCCCTGGGTCTGCAACTCCATTAGTTGACCTTGGGATACGTACACTTCTCCCAATCACCTGGCTTAGCGCTATGGGAGCGAGAGAAGGAGCTGCAGCGGCCGGCCATGATGGGGTAGTTATTCCGGGCGCGCTCTGATGAATCCTCGTTTGGGGAAGATGGTGTGATTTGTCTGAGGATCCCCGTCTCTTTAATACACGATATACTTACATGGTCAGGGTCGCAAGTGTAAAAATGCCCCAACTTCTCGCATTCGCTCGACACGTGGAGACTGACATTATTAAGGTACAGAAGCCGATGAGTGCAACATTAAATGGGAAGCCGAACACTCCTCGTTACAATAGGTACTCTTGAGAATTTGGAGAAGAACCCGCCTTGCAATGCCGAAGACAATCTGTGCACCGGACTCATCGTCATTGAAGCCTGGTTCGGGGGCTACTGAGGGACTCCTGAATTAGGGGGTCCTCGGACAGTCGGACTATATACTTATGCCGGACTGTTGGACTATGTACTCCGGGTGGGACTCTCCTTTGCGTGGAAGGCAAGCTTGGCAATTCGGATATATAGATCTCCTTCTCTGTAACTGACTCTGTGTAACCCTAGCCCCCTGCGGTGTCTATATAAACCGGAGGGTTTAGTCCGTAGGACAACAACAATCGAATCATAGGCTAGCTTCTAGGGTTTAGCCTCTACGATCTCGTGGTAGATCAACTCTTGTAATACTCATATCATCAAGATCAATCAAGCGAGAAGTAGGGTATTACCTCCATAGAGAGGGCCCGAACACAGGTAAACATTGTGTCCCCACCTCCTGTTACCATTAGCCTTAGACGCACAGCTCGAGACCCCTACCCCGGATCCGCGGTTTGACACCGACACGGTTGGTGGGTTGACCCGATCAATCTGTCTTGATCGGGCGGCCCCAACCACTGACATGCGGGCCCCACCGCATAATTAGTTTAACTAAAATGTTTTTATAATTAAAACTAATTAGTTAGTTAAATGAGTCACTCACAGGTGGGGTCTAGTAGTTAATTAACTTAGATTAGTTAAAAAACTCTCTTAGCCCCTCTATCTATGACATGTGGGTCCCATTGGTTAGGTTTGACCCGGTGGATGCTGCTGTTGACTGCTGACTTTGTGCTGATGCAGTGCTGACGTCATAAATCAATTTTGTTAGTAATAATAATTCCAGAAAATACTTTAATCTTTAAAAATTCGTAGAAAATAAACCGTAGCTCAGGTCAAAAAAATTTCTACATGAAAGTCTATCAGAACGACGAGATAAATCTGATCATGCCAACTGTTTCTATGTCGGAACCCTCTACCTAGGTGAACTCGTAACTTTTAGCCTGATTCGCTAGATGAATAGTGCATATACACCTGTTAATAAATACAACCTTAAACCCAGAATAACTAAAATGACTTAGACATATCTTTAGGCAACCCTGCACTACACCGTAGCATAGCATGCTCTGTGTTTCATATGTTTGCTGTGTATTTATTTATTTCCTCCCCCTCTTCCCTCTCGTTAGACCCCGACACCGACGTAGTCCGTAGGCCAATGCAGCTCTAGAGTACTACTACACAGTTGATGACCAGACCCTTGTCGCAGAGCTTCCAAGCAAGCACCCCCTGTTGAACCTACCGATATCGCCTATTCTTCTCCCTCTTATGCTTGCGTTAGAAATTGCTGCTGCTACTGCTTATCCTATTTCTGTTGCATAGCCTGTTTTTGTAACTGTTGTGGATACTTACCTGCTTATCCTCAACTGCTTAGTATAGGTTGGTTAGAGACCCATCAGAGACCCCACCTTATCCCTATTGCCCTGTTGGATCTTCAGAAGACTCGGACAACGAGATGGACAACCAAGCCCCGACACCACACATCACTCCCCCTTTGTTCTACGACACTACTGGGTTACTATCGGGTGCCGAGGGTGATACCTCGTCAGCACTTCTGATGTTAACCTTGTACGTTAGTTCATCGGTTGTGGTCATCGAGGGTGATTCCTCCTTCACCACTCCCGATAATGACTTTCTCGTGCAGCCTCTCAAGTGTGGACCACCGAGAGTGATTCCTCCAAGTCCACCTTGACGGTTACATCGAGTGGGAATCCATCGAGGGCGATTCCTCAGGTTACCCCTTAGTGTTTTGGACACACGTTTACTATGGTTTTACCACATAACCATGATACTAAAGTCAGGTCGGCCCTGAGGGGTTCCCGCACGAGCATATTTGCGAGTGATGTGGAGTCGGGTTGACCTGGAAGGTGCCCGCGAGATAACTACGTGGCATAGTTGAGCATTCTTATCCCTTGCCGCAAGTCCACGAGACGAGGCGATGGGGTCACATCGATCGTGACTCTCTGCTCGTTACCCCACGGTCCTAATTCACTAACGGTTTGGATATTTGATTCGAGTAGGCCTTTGGCCTTTTTCACACTAACCACCACGCGGCAATAAGTATGGGCACTCTACGTCGTATGTATCAGCCAAAAGCTCAATGGACGCCAGCGATGGAGCGGCGCGCGCTGGGTTGGACTGCGCAAGCACCTGCCTTTTTAAGGAGGTAGTTAGGTTTGTTCACCGGCCGCCCACGCAACGTGCAGGAGTGCAAAGGGTGATGGGCCCAAGACCCCTGCGCGCTTAGGATGTAGACCGGCGTGCTGGCCTCTCTATTGAGCCTAGGTAGGACTGCGGTGTGTTGATCGGCCGAGGCTGGTCATGACCAGATGGTGTGTTTGACCGGAGTTGATCGAGCGTGTTGGGTAAGTTGGTGCACCCCTGAAGGGAAGTATTATCTATTTGAATAGCCAGATCCACGATAATGGATGCTCGAAGTTGTATCCTGACCGATAAAACTAGAACTACATACTGAATGCTGATGCATGTATTGGATATGTGGCTCCGAGATTGCTTTCCCGCAGGGAGTCGGGGAAGGATCTCTGGGCATTATTTCTACAACATGTTTGTTAAATATAAACTGCTATTATATACTCTTCTTATTGCTGCAAGATGCTTGGAGGTGCTTGAAGATGCTAGTCTTTGATAGGCTAGGCTTTCCCCTTCTCTTCTGGCATTCTGCAATTCAGTCCACAGATACTACCCATTTCATTGATACCGATGCATATGTAGTGTAGGTCCTTGCTTGCGAGTACTTTGGATGAGTACTCACGGTTGCTTTGCTCCCCATTTTCCACCTCTATCCATTCTTCCCAGATGCTGCAACCAGAATGTGGAGCCCAGGATCCAGACGCCATCGCCGACAACTACTACTACCCCAAGAGTGCCTACTACTACGTGATGGACGCCAATGACCAGGAGTAGTTAGGAGGCTCCCAGGCAGGAGGCCTTGCCTTTTCGATCGATGTTGCTTTTGTGCTAGCCTTCTTAAGGCAAACTTGTTTAGCTTATGTCTGTACTTAGATATATTTGCTTCCGCTCACTTGTTTGTATTTGAGCTGATGTATTCGAGCCCTCGAGGCCCTTGGCTTGTATTATTTTAATTTGTGTCTAGAGTTGTGTTGTGATATCTTTCCGTGAGTCCATGATCTTGATCGTACACATTCGCGTGTATGATAAGTGTACGATTGAATTGTGGGCATCACAAGTTGGTATCAGAGTTGACTGCTTGTAGGTATCCCCATTTCCAACTCCTTGGCCGAAGTTGAGTCTAGTCACTGAAAAACTTTTACTAACATGGCTGTGCGGCTTATGGGCCCACGTCGCCATTGGGTGGTATTAGGATCTTTTACACCTCATCTATACTCTCGGACTCTAATCTCTCTTCCATTCGGGTTAAACAATTTTGCTAACTCTAACTCTAGGTTCTCATAACTAATTCCTCCCGGAGAGCCCCTTTTTACAGATGATCGCCTGCTGCACCAGAAGATTCCAAAGATACTCTACAATGTTCTGTTGAGACTTTGTGCCCGTCGCTTTTGCAATTCCCTACCACTGATATATCCTTATGGGTTACTACATACACTTGCCATTTAGACAATAGTTCCCTATTGCTCTTGTTATTACAAGATGCCCTGAAATACTCTTCGTTGCCCCGAGAATCCTTTGAGCTTACTGCCTTGCAGTTCTTTACCACATGAATACATGTACGAATAATTCCTCGCAATTACCATGGATTTGTTCATCCCCAGTTGTTCATGTGTTCAACAAAAATCTTTGAAATAGTATTCCATCTTCCAAAATCCTTAGTAGGCTATTAATCTTGATCTTCCTTACTTACTTACATTATGGTTAATTCCATATGTCCAGTAATCTTTGTTAACATCCCTTGTCATTGTCATTTTGAGTCTAATGATTCAATATGTCCGCGAATGCTCGCAATCCTCAGTTGAATCCTAGAATTCATCCTTCTGGCTCAGACAACATTTTGAACAGGAGCTGGTTATCGACCAATCAATTTGTCATTGATTGTAAGTCTATTCAACTTATCCATCCTTAATCAGAGTGTTTGCTTCTGATCCATTGATTTGGAAATCATAATTACTTTGCACTTAAGCTTTGAATTAGTCAGTTCTTTCTTCTTTTGGTTCGGTACCAATGCTCACATCAGATCCCTTGTGGACCACCAGATCCTTTGTTGGATTTTTATCCGATAGTGCCCCTTGTATTTAATATCCTTGTGAGTTCTTCCCCTGATAGATAATGCCTTTGGTAAAATGTATCCCCTGTTTTGTCATCCATGCTCTGCTTTCGAGCTTGTGTTTTTCTTACTCTTAAAGTGTGTGGTATATGTTCCTAAGATGCCCCACTAGGTTGAACCTATGCCTTCCCTGATATTCGTGAACCCGAAGGATTTCACGGGTCATATCCATCTAGTATCTCACCAGGTAAAACTTTCAACACTAATACTATTTTCGAAACGAGAAGTGAATGGAAGGTTATGCTTTGGAGAAGTGGGAGTTAACCTTGAACTTTGTGTTCAAGCCCATGGACACGATGTAGATTTTATATTGGAAGCTTCTCTTAGAATTACTTATCCCCTTGGTATATTATCATCTTATATCTGGGATTTGATCCTTTGCAACCGTGGTTCTGATAATGAGTGTTCCCCTTTGATTCCATTTCTCGGAGAAGTTAAAGCACTTGCCTTCTGCAGATAAATGCATCTCCGCAACCTCTATTTTGATCTTCCTTCGAGTATCACCCTCCGGTATCTTGAGAATAACAAAGAATCGTGTTGCTTCCTACGAGTCTTCTTCTAGTATCGCTTCTTATCCATTTCAGAGTTCCTCGGGTTCTGAGTTGTCAGTCACTTGAGAACACAGATAAGTGAATCGATTCCACACTCCGATTCAATAACTCTAAGTAACTTTGGTTACTTATGATGTTAATAATCCTTCAAGTCATTCCTAGCCTGTCAGATATCAGGTTCCGGCAAAACCCTTAAGGTTCGAACTCTGGGGTGCGCACAAAGATCTTCTCCCAACAGATCCACGCCCCAAAGCCTCGCCGTGAATCTAAGCTACACGATGAACAACACAAGGGACGCAAGGTGTATACTGGTTCGGGCCACCGTTGTGGTGTAATACCCTAATCCAGTGTGTGGTGTGGTCGATTGCCTCTGGGGCTGATGATGGACAGTACAGAGGAAGAACAGCCTCGTGAGGGGTGTTCTTGAGCTGGTGCGGTGTTCTACTTGGGATGGATTCAATCCACTCTGGATGAGATGATCTCTACTGTGGTGGCTATCTCTATATATAGAGGCCCTGGTCCTCTTCCCAAATATTGAGCGGGAAGGGAGCCAACAATGGCCATTTTGAAGGGGGACAACCAGTACAAGCTATCCTGACTAAAGTTGGTCTTCGACTGCCAAAGGCGATGGCGATGACGCTGTCTTGGGCTCCATGGTGACCTCCGTCCGGCCGCTCTGCTGGTCTTGGTCTCGTTGCACCGATATGGAAACCTTTGCTTGATGCCTTGGTACTACGCGCCTGCGCTTGCCCCCTTTGCACCAAGGAGGAAATGAGGACACTACATGGGCTGGCGCCCGCCTGGTCTCGATCGTCATGGCTTGCGTCACGAGCACTTCACGACGTACTCCTTGCCTTGATCTCTTCGCCTCCTCGCGAGCTTGCCTGATGAGGCCGCCCCTGAGGAAGCCTTGCGTCGTCCACCCCGCGAGGCTTGGCCCCTCGTGAGGGTCTTGAACTTGGGTTGATGTAGACGGGCCGTACTTGGCCACTGCTTGAGCCACGCCGCAGGCAGCAGGCAGGTGAGTCTGGGGACCCCCGTTCCCAGAACACCGACATCGCCTAATCCGACTATATCATTATCGTGCTATATTTTGACTATACTACCTGGTCCTTCTTCCCGGAGCACAATTTTCGATGATGAGCTAAGCTTACGTCGATCTTTCCCGTCATACCATTTCGCCTTGAACAACAAGCTTGATTTCGAGTTTGTGTCATACCCGTGGTTCCAATAACCTTTTGCTTCATCTTTCCTTTGACTTGATGTCATCGTCGATCAATTACATCTTCATGAAATCTTTCGGCAAATGTGTTGTGATCATCATCAACATTCTGAACTCTTCCAGGATATCAGCCGAATTAATGATGAGAAATACCATCTTTGCCTCTCAATGATTTGTGTTATCATCGACAACATTCTTGTCTCCCCCCAACACAAAATTGGAAATACATCCTTTGTGACATGTCGATGGATTGCTGCTGAACCCATCGGCCACCTCCTCGTATTTTCTGTAAGAAAATTGCATGAGATGTTCTAGAAATTCCTGATGGATCCTTTGTGTTTCCAAGGTCCGACCTTTACTTGATGACCATGTCAATGCTATCCTGAAGCATGGTGGTGGTACTCCGAACATCGTTAAGAACATTGGAAGCGCAATGCTAAATCTTCTTGATCAATTATCCAAACATTGTGGTATGGGTAAACCTCATAAATTCCTTGCCCCTTTGTCTAACTGGTTTCATACTTGGAGCCCTATCATATATATCATGCTATGCCTTTCCTTGGGAAAGATATACTCTTGATACCCAGGTAAACACATTTTCCTTGCCATTGGTATGTTTAATCTGATAATCACATTTTCCATTCCATTGTTTTATTTAACCTTTCTTGTATCTAACTTGTCTGAGCAGAGATAATTCCCTGCTTATGTAAACACCTCGGTGTCCAAGCTCTGTCAGTAAAACCTTTTTACTATTGTTGATGACATTCTGGTTGCCACCGATGGATGAGAACTTTTCCTATTGGTCCGCCTTGCCTTAACAAGAAGGAAAATGGTTCTCTTCGTCCCCCACCCTTGGTACCGACGTTGTTGCCAACATAGCTGACAAGCTATCCACTAACATGCCTTGCTTTCATGACCGTGAAGAGGTCAGTGCCCTTCCTACTTTTAACCCACATGGTGGGCCCATAACCCATAGTTCCACAGGATCGAAACCAGACTCGCTTGTAGAACCTTGATTCCAGAGTATCCTTTGCACTTGGCTTCATATGTAATTCACGAGCTAATTCCCTTACCATGTTTCATTTCGGTATCAGATGCAACATTATTCTTCATTTTCCTTGAACCCCTTTGACCTTCTAATTAGGCATCGAACGAATGCCTGACCATTTGAAACTTCTCATGGTACCTTCTTACTTTTCTCTTGATGTGTATCATTTTTTCAACTCAAGAGATACTCATGGGTTCATTCACGGTATAACCCCAGATGATTACCCCTTATAACATCCTATCATTGTCGGGTTGCCCCTTACCTATTATTAACTACGATGGAATTCTCGAAGAAAGGATGATGACTTCATCATGATGACCCGGAGCAGAGAAATGAAGACATCAATGTAATGGATCAAATTTTCTTCGAGAAGAGCAACCAAGATCGGGAGGACTCGTTAGAATTTCATAACCAATTCTCCCCCTTACTCCACCTCTTAAATCTCAGGACGAGGTTTCTTGTAGTGGAGGAGATTTGTAACACCCCGAGAATCATGCTACAGTAATCTCCCCCTAATAGTGGCCATGTCATCGTGATTACTATGGAGCTTGCCACTTGTCCAAAAATCAAAGCCTTTTTCAAATTTAAAATAAGTCGAAAAATTATTTCTTCGAGCAGTAAAACAAAAAATTTGCATTATTCTAGAAAGTCTCCTGGTCATTTGTCATGTTGAAATCAACATCATTTGACTCACCAATTAACCACTAGAAAATTATGAAGTGGCCCAATAGTAAATAAAGATAGCATTTTCAAAATAAACAAATACTTATACAATTCCAAATGTCCCCAAACTTTGTGCGACGCTCCAGAATATTGCATAGCAATTATTTGCAACTTTTGAGTCCAAGAAAAATTCATTTTGCTATGTGAACTAAATAGAAAGCCGAGACAAAAGGTTTAACAAAAAAAGAGAAAGGAAAATGGACAAACTTACTTGTTGGACTGGGCTCTATGTGCACAGTGCACAATCGGCCCAGCCCAACCGTGCCTTCTCCTTCGTTCCTATCCACAGGAGACCGTGGCGCGCATCCAGACGCCATGGCCACCGATGGACGCGTGCCGGCCATCCCACGGCTCCCCTACCGGATAATGTCGAGCCAGACCCCCTACAAACCATAACGCCTTCACCACTCCTCCCCCTTCTCCCTCGCGCGCCTCTCTCTCTCTCTCTCTCTCCAGTATGCTCCCGTCGCCATGCACTGGTCGATCCCGCGGCACCAGGACCCTCCGGCCTCGACGGTCTGTCCTGGAGCTCCAGCGTCGTCATCCTCTCCGTCTGGTGCCACTGGACCACGCTGGGGGCCACCAGAGCGCCCAGCTCAACTCGTTCTTCCTCCTCTTCTCCACCGACGCACGAGCACTATCACTGCCGCGTCTCCGTCGTGCACGCGACCGCTGCACCCCATTCGTCTCTCCGTCTCGTCCTCTAGGCTCGCCGACGACGGCCACTTCTTCCTCGACCACGTACGAGGGACGAGGAGCCCTGCATCGCCGGCAAGCCGTCTTCTTCCTCCTCGGATTTCGATGCTCCGCCACCACCAATCCGCTCTGCTGTGCTACTCCTAAAATACCAAGGACCATCGGCGTGCCACTCGGTGAGCTCCTCCGCCACCTGCTCCTCTCTGTTAGGTTTCTCACACGCCGTAGCTAGCTGTCACCGTGTCCGTGCTTTGCTCGCCGCCGCCGAGCTTGTGGTCGTCGCTGTGGTCAACGTCACCGCCGCCTGAGGCCACCGTCGAGCTCCTGGTGCTCCCAGGAGCCCAACAGGCCCAAGCACGTGCCTCCTAGCATAGTTTCTGTCGAGGTCCCATATGCGCGGCCCCCGTAGCTCATCGCCGGTCTTGTTTCTGGTGACCATTTGGTCCGGCGCCACCACCAATCGACTCGGAGCAATCCGCCCGTTCGAAAGCACCAACGCGCAGGCAAAATGGCCCTCTCTAGTGCAGTTCCGTTGAGATCCGAGGCCGCGCCGCTGCGTTTGACATCGTCGGCGTTGCTCCGGCGCCGGCCACCTATGTGGCACACCTAGGGTCCTCCCGTGGGTCACTGCCAGTGGGGCCCATAGGCCTAGTTGACTGGGTTGACCCAGTCAACTGTGATGACTGGGCGGCCCCAGCCACTGACATGTGGGACCCACCGCATAATTAGTTTTACTAAAATGTTTTTATAATTAAAATTAATTAGTTAGTTAAATGAGTCATTGACAGATGGGGTCCAGTAGTTAATTAACTCAGATTAGTTAAAATAAAACTCTGTTAGCCCCTCTGTCTATGACATGTGGGTCCCGCTGGTCAGGTTTGACGTGGTGAGTGTGGCTGTTGACTGCTGATGCAGTGCTGACGTCATAAATCAATTCTGTTAATAATAATAATTCCAAAAAATACTTTAATCTTTAAAAATTCATAGAAAATAAATTGTAGCTCGGATCGAAAAAACTTTCTACGTGAAAGTTGATCAGAAGGACGAGATGAATCTGATCGTGCTGTCTGTTTCTATGTCGGAACCCTCTATGTAGGTGAACCCGTAACTTTTAGCCTGATTCTGATAAATGAATAGTGCATGTACACCGGTTAATAAATACAACCTTAAACCTAGAATAACTAAAATTACTTGGACATATCTTTTGGCAACTCTGCACTGCATCGTAGCATAGCATGCTCTGTGGTTCATATTTATTTCCTCCTCCTCTTCCATCTCGTTAGACCCCGACACCGACGTAGTCCCCGAGGCCGACGCAGCTCTAGAGTACGACTACACAGTTGATGACCAAACCCTTGCCGCAGAGCTTCCAGGCAAGCACCCCCTTTTTAACATACCGATATCGCCTATTCTTCTCTCTCTTATGCTTGCATTAGAAATTGCTGTGGCTACTGCTTATCCTATTTCTGTTGCATAGCCTATTTTTGTAACTGTTGTGGGTACTTACCTGCTTATCCTAAACTGCTTAGTATAAGCTAGTTAGAGACCCATCAGAGACTCTACCTTATCCCTACTGCCCCGTTGGATCGTTAGAAGACTCGGACAACGAGATGGACAACCAGGCCCCGACACCGCACATCACCCCCCTTTGTTGTACGCACTACTGGGTTACTATCGGGTGTCGAGGGTGATACCTCGTTAGCCCTTCTGATGTTATCCTTGTAGGTTAGTTTATCGGTTGTGGTCATCGAGGGTGATTCCTCCTTCACCACTCCTGATAATGACTCTGTCGTGCAACCTCTCAAGTGTGGACCATCGAGGGTGATTCCTCCAAGTCCACCTTGACGGTTACATCGAGCGGGAATCCATCGAGGGTGATTCCTCAGGTTCCCCCTTGGTGTTTTGGACACTCGGTTACTATGGCTTTACCACATAACCATGATACTAAAGTAGGGTCGGCCCCGAGGGGTACCCGCGCGAGCATATTTGCGAGTGATCTGGAGTCGGTTTGACCTGGAAGGTGCCTGCGAGATAACTACGTGGTGTAGTCGGGCATTCTTAGCCCTTGCCTTAAGTCCACGAGACGGGGCAACAGGGTCACATCAATTGTGAGTCTCTGCTCGTTACCGCGCACTCCTAATTCACTAACGGTTTGGTTATTTGATCTGAGTAGGCCTCTGGCCTTTTTTGCACTAACCACCACGCAAGAATAAGTATGGACACTCTGCATCGTATGTATCAGCCGAAAGCTCAATGGACACCAGGAACGGAGCAGCGTGAACCGGGTTGGACTGCGTAAGCACCTGGATTTTTAAGGAGGTAGTTAGGTCTGCTCACCGGCCGCCCACGCAACATGCAGGAGTGCAAAGGGCGATGGGCCCAAGACCCATGCACGCTTAGGATGTAGACCGGCGTGCTGGCCTCTCTGTTGACCCTAGGTAGGATTGCGGTGTGTTGATCGGCCGAGGCCGGTCATGACCTGATGTTATGTCCGGCTGGAGTTGATCGATCTTGTTGGGTAAGTTGTTGTACCCCTGGAGGGAAGTATTATCTCTTCGAATAGCCAGGTCCACGATAACGGAGGCTCGGAATTGTATCCCGATCGATACTACTAGAACTGGGTACTGAATGCTGAGGCATGTATTGGCTATGTGGCTCCAAGATTGCTTTCCCGCTGGGAGTCGGGGAAGGATCTCTGGGCGTTATTTCTACAACATGTTTGTTAAATATAAACTACTATTCTATACTCTTCTGATTGCTGCAAGATGCTTGGAGGTGCTTGAAGATGCTAGTCTTCGATAGGCTAGGCTTTCCCCTTCTCTTCTGGCATTATGTAGTTTAGTCCACACATACTACCCATATCATTGATACCGATGCATATGTAGTGTAGATCCTTGCTTGCGAGTACTTTGGATGAGTACTCACGGTTGCTTTGCTCCCCCTTTTCCACCTCTTTCCATTCTTCCCGGATGCTTGATACATCTCCAACATATCTATAATTTATGACGTATTCATGCTAATATATTATCATTCTTGGATGTTTTACTATCATTTTGTAGCAACTTTATATCATTGTTTGGGACTAACCTACTGACCCAGTGCCCAGTGCCCAGTGCCACTTGTTGTTTTTTGCTTGTTTTTTACATCACAAGAAATCAATATCAAACGGAGTCCAAACACCGCGTAACTTTTTGGAGATCTTTTATGGACCAGAAGGAACCCAATGGGCCTGAGTTGCACCTGGGGGTGCCCCGAGGGGGGCACAACCCACGTGGGGGTGCCAGATAGGTTTTGCCCACCTCGGTGGCCTCCCGCACCTCCTCTTTGCACTATAAATTCCCAAATATTCCGGAACCCATCGGGGTACCCCTAGATCAGAAGTTCCGCCGCCGCAAGGTCTCTGTATACGTGAAAACCAATCTAGACCCCGTTCCGGCACCCTACCGGAGGGGGGAATCATCTCCAATGGCCATCTTCATCATCCCGACGGCCACCATGATGAGGAGGGAGTAGTCCACCCTCGAGGCTGAGGGTTTGTACCAGTAGCTATGTGTTTGATCTCTCTCTCTTGTGATCTATATCATGGGCTTTGTTAATATAGTCGGATCATATGATGTTTCACCCCTGTATACTCTTGTTATGATGATTGAATCTTTACCCTTCAAAGTTTTATCTTGTCGGATTGAATATTCAGAGATGAGAACACATGATATATGCCTTGGAATATGAATACTTGACGTGACAATGAGGTATCCTATTGATTCACTTGATATGTGTTATGGCATTAACTCGCGGATTCCCGTGGTGATATTGGGGTAATCTATGCATAGGGGTTTATGCACGTTTTTCTCCGACAGAAATTTTGGGGTCTCTTTATAGTTCTTTCTGTGGATTGAGTATTATGAATATAAATTTGCTTTGGTGTTATTCTAGTACGAACTCTAGGATAGACTGAACAAAAAAAATAGCTTTGTGTTATTTTAGTACGAACTCTTGAATAGATCGGACGGAAAGAATAGCTTTGAGGTGGTTTTGTGTCCTACAAACAATTCCTATCTTTTGTTCTCCGTTAATAGGAACTCGGGGGTGATTCTCTATTGCACTTTCTGGCATAATCATATGATCCAACTATGTTACCATTGTTCAGAGGTTGCACTAGTGAAAGTACGGACCCGAGGCCTCATTTTTAAGCATTGCAACACTGTTTTTGTGCCACTTTACTATTTGCTACCTTGTTTTTTTATTTATTCAGATTATAAAAATATATTTCTACCATCCATATTACACTTTTATCACCATCTCTTCGCTGAACTACTGCACCTATACAATTTGCCATTGTATTGGGTGTGTTGGGGACACAAGAGATTTCTTTTATTTGGTTGCAGGTTGTTTGAGAGAGACCATGTTCATCCTACACATCTCACGGATTGATAAACCTTAGGTCATCCACTTGAGGGAAAATTGCTACTGTCCTACAAAACTCTGCGCTTGGAGGCCCAACACGTGTCTACAACAATAAAGTTGCGTAGTAGACATCAAGCTCTTTTCTGGCACCGTTGCCGGGGAGGTGAGTGCATGAAGGTTGTAACGCCCTCGATGCGGCTATATCTCCCACGTGTCGAAGCACGACTTAGAGGCATAACCACATTGAAAGCAATGTTGCAAGTGAGGTAATCTTCACACAACCCAAGTAATACATAAGGGAAAGAGATACATAGTTGGCTTACAATCGCCACTTCACACAATTACATGAATAAAGCATTACATCATCCAGATACAATCAAGGTCCGACTACGGAACCAAAATAAAAGAAGAACCCGAATGCGACAAAGGTCCCGATCGACCCTAATCGGGCTCCACTACCGATCAACTAGAACGAAACAACACAAAGGGCAAGATCTTCATCGAGCTCCTCCTTGAGCTTGGTTGCGTCACCGCTTTCGATAACATAGGCACCTGCAAACTGGTTTTGGAAGTATCTGGTGAGCCACGAGGACTTAGCAATCCCATTACCATGGGTATCAAGACTAGCAAAGCTTAATGGGAAAGGAAGGGTAAAGTGGTGAGGTTGCGCAGCGACTAAGCAAGTATGGTGGCTAACATACGCAAATGAGGCGAGAAGAGAACAAAGGAACGGTCGTGAAGCTAGCAATGATCAAGAGGTGATCCCGAACACCTACTTACGTCAAACATAACCCGAAACCGTGTTCACTTCCGGACTCCGCGAGAAGAGACCATCACGGCTACACACTCGGTTGATGCGTTTTAATTCGGATCAAGTGTCAAGTTATCTACAACCGGACATTAACAAATTCCCATCTGCCACATAACGCGGGCATGGCTCTCGAAAGTTTAAACCCTGCGGGGTGTCCCAACAGCCCATGACAAGCTCTCGCGATCATCGAAGGAATAGACCCTCACCCGAGACACTCCGATCGGACTCGGTATCCGGTACATCAAGACATTTCGACAATGGTAAAACAAGACCAGCAAGACCTCCGGCGTGCCGACATCCCGATAGTAGCCGCCAGATCTCGTCTCAGGCCACGACCGGATGAACACTACGTACGGCAACCGACGATACCCCAAGTTGCCTAGGGGCGGCACCGCAAGTGGCTCTGGTTTGGACCAACACTTAGACAAGCATTGGCCCAGGGAGGCTAATAATAAAGATGACCCTTGGGTTAATTACTCGAAGGAAAAGTAGGTGGTGGTGAGGCAAATGGTAAAAGTCAATGTTGGGCCTTCTTTGGACAAGTTTTATTCAAAGCGAACTGTCGGGGGTCCCATAAATCACCCGACCGCGTTAGGAACGCAAAATCCGGGAACATAACACCGGTATGCCGGAAACTAGGGCGGCAAGAATGGAACAAAACACCAGGCATAAGGCCGAGCCTTCCACCCTTTACCAAGTATATAGATGCATTAATAATATAAGAGATATTGTGATATCCCAACATAAACCCTGTCCACCATGGAGAATCTTCAACTTCACCTGCAACTAGCAACGCTATAAGAGGGGCTGAGCAAAAGCGGTAACATAGCCAAGCAACGGTTTGCTAGGAATGGTGTCAAAGGTTAGAGGTTCATGGCAATTTGGGATGGCTTGATAAACAGGTGATAGGTAGCACAGCATAGCGATAGAACGAAGCTACTAGCATAGCAATGATAGTAGTGAGATCCAAGGTAGCGGTCATCTTGCCTGAAATCCCGCAAGGAAGAAGAACGAGTCCATGAAGAAGATGAACGGATGAAGCTGAAACAACCGTAGACGAACGAATCCTCACGATCGCAACGAAACAGGAACTAACAAGAAGAAGCACACAACATGGTAAACACACCACACATGAACAACGCATGATGCACAACAAGCATGATGCATGACCAAGCTAAATGAAGCTACTCATGGCAAGAGATGATGCAAACAAGAACAACACATCAAGGCAAGTTTAAATGAGGCCGGGAACAACATATAACAATTCCGGTAAGTCCTCATATGCAAATTTCGAAATTGGTCCAGAACTGAATAAACCTTGTGTTCAAGTTGTTAAACAGCAAGTTAAGATGCACCATGATGATCTACACAAAATTCTAGTCAAGTTGCATATAAAGTTCATTAGATTTGGAGCTACGGCCTAGAAGATATGAGCAAAACAAGTTAAACATGGCATTGATGCAAAATGCATACAAACATCAAGAAAACACCTCAAAACAAGGATGCAACATGATAATATGAAGCTACATGCAAAAACAAGCAAGTTTCATATAGAGCACACTCAAAACGGAGCAACGGTTCAACACACACACACTATACAAGTCATAGCAACAATCTGCCCAAAACAGCAACTAGGCATCTTACAAGCATCAAATCAATAAGCTACAGCACCCCAACATAATAACAAAAGGCATGGGCATGAAGTACACGTAAAGCATAACAAGACATGAACACTGAGCTATATCCAGAAATCACTAGAACATGCTCAAAAACACATGGAGATATTGCAAATAATAACAGTTTCAGACTTAAGCAGAAATAACATCAGGTTGCAATGTTTAGAGCTATCAAACAACATGTTACAGGAACTTATCATGGCAAACAAAGGAATGGCATGAATCTACTAATTGCATAGATCAAAAGACCCTTACTGACCATGAGCCAAAAGGATCAGAAAATATGATGGCACCCATGTAAACATGGCAAGTTATATTACAGATTCAAACATGGCAGAAATAACAATAAGTAGGCATGTTCGTGAGCTTGAACCACTCACTACAGAGCAATACATGGCATGGCAAGGCAACCAACAGTAAGAAGGCATGTTTGTGAAGCTAGGCATGGCAAGAGCAAGTTCATAGGGTTCATGGATCACTAGGAAAACACATGGGAACAAGTGAACTCAATGTAAACAGGCTGACAAACAACATTTTCAAGCAACTTTGGAGCAAGAAATGAACATGTTCCAGCAGGCTATAATTACAACCAAGGGCATGAATGGATAGAGAATGACATGTAGTTCAAAACATGTTTATAGAGCATCTCCAGATTATGCATAGAATGATTAGTAGAAGCATGTTAACATAGCAACAAAATATAACAGAATCTGCCTAGCAAAACAGTAACAGCAACTACCCTATTTAGCAAGCTTGATACACTCAGCACACAACTCACAAAAATAAATGGTTAAAACCCCTGGAAAGATGGCATGGCATAGTCCAACATTCATGTATAGCTCAACCTCATAGGATGCACACATCAATCATGGCAAAAATGATAAATCAGCAAGTTATAACAGTTTCAGCAGATTAACATCAACATGCACTCTTCTAACAGCATTTCGGGCATCAAGCTGAGCTCAAATGAAAAATGATGCAATGGAATGAAATGATGTACTCGTCGAGACGAACAATTTGACATATTATACGCGCAAAACGGAGCTACGGATGCAGAGATGCAGCAGGTCAAACATGGCATGAAAATGTATGGATTTCAGGACTTGGGCATTTCGGGACAACCTCGGGGTTCGCACGGATTTTGAAGCACGCGGGATCTCGCCGGAGCTACGGCCGGAGTTGGCGCCGGAGGTGCGGGAGGAGGTGGCCGGAGCTCGGGGAAGGCCGGAGGAAGTCGCCGGCGAGGTCGGGTCGGCCGGATCCGGTGCCGGGAGGCCGGATCGGGCGCCATGACCGAGGAGAGCAAGACGCGCGGCGCCGGCGAGGCAGAGCTGCTGGGCGGCGCGCTGGAGGCGGCGGGCACGGCGGCAGAGGCGGCAACGGGCGAGGGCGACGACGGGCGCGGCCATGCCTGGCGCTTGCGGCGTGAAGCGCGGCGACGCGCAAGGCGGCGGAGGCGACGGCAGCGAGCAGATCGGCGGCGGATCGGCGGCGGAGGCGCGGCGAAGCGGCGGCGGATCCGCTGGGCCAGGCGGGTCAGGCCAGGCCAGCGGCGGGCAGCGGCGGCGCGGCAGCGCAGCCACGTGGCGCGCACGGATAGGCCAGGGGCGGCGGAGGCTGACGTGGCGCGACCCGATTGGTCGGAGTGGCGTGGCAGGTGGGCCAGCGTCCGTGTGGCGGACACGTCCGTGGCGGAGAGGAGAATTTTAGGGTTTGGGAAATCATCAAGATTTGGAATGGGGGGTGTATAAATAGGCATAGAGGGAGCTAGGAGAGTCCAAATGAGGTGCGGTTTTCGGCCACGCGATCGTGATCGAACGACCGAGAACATGGAGGGGATTTAGATGGGTTTTGGGCCACTTTGGAAGGGGTGTTGGGCTGCAACTCAAAGAGGGCTTTTACGGTTACCCGGTTAACCGTTGGAGTATCAAACGACCTCCAAATGGCACGAAACTTGACAGGCGGTCTACCGGTGCTATATCAAGGCCGCTTGGCAAACCTCGGGCCATTCCAAGAAAGTTTAATACCCGCACATGAAAAGAGAGAAGAGGGGGACGCCAGATGACATAGGAGTGCCGGATCGCAAAACGGACAACGGGGAAAATGCTCGGATGCATGAGACGAACACGTATGCGAATGCAGTGCACATGATGACATGATGTGAAATGCATATGATGACATGGAAAAGTGCAACACGCAAGCAAATGACATGGCAACAACGGCGAATAACTGGCAGACATCTGGCGCATCGGATCCGGGGCATTACAAAGGTATATCTTTAGGTCTTGCAATTGAATCTTTTAGTTTCTTGTTTTATCGCTAGTTTGGTTTATAAAAGATAACTTTAAAAAATGGAATTAAGGTTGCATCATATTGTGATCATCTCTATAATATCTTTCTTGAAAATGATGGATCGGAAAGTTGTGATCAATTGTTAGAAGAAGAATTTAATAAAATGATTGGCATGAATGATGAGCATGGTTGAAGTGTTGTTAGTATGAACTCTTTGAATATCCATAGTACTAATGATGATTGCACAGGTCATGATGAAAATGTCTCTTATAAGCATGTCAACTTTTGTGCAGTGCATAGAGTTTGCAAGTACACACAAAATAGGGAAGATAGATTTTGCAAGAGGCATAAGTATTTAGAAACTAAATGGTTGCAAGAGAGGCTAGATGTTTGTGCTGAAAATTTAAATTTTCTTAGCCATCCTTGTGAACTTTGCAATGAACGTGGTGATTTAAATACCCAATGCAAATTGTTTCATGATTGAATTGTGTCCAAAAATTGTGATGACTTGATTTCCCTTGCGCATCATAATGAACTTAGTTTACTTCTGGCCTATGAAGAAATTAAACGTATAATTAAGGTTATTCTAGAATTTTCCCTTGAGAGAGTTCTTGATTTTGATCTAGAGGAAATTTATATGTTTTGTGCGGTCAATTGCATTGAGAATCCTTACATTGCCAACTATCTAAAGAAAAGAAAACAAATAGAATATGAATAGAGTACTAATGAAAGGGAAAATATTTCCCTATACCCTCCTAGTGTTTCTTATGATGAATCCAGTAACGAGGAGGAGCTTCCTATCCAATCAATCTCTTTAATAAGAAGCTCGAAAAAATTGATTAAACCCACACGTGAGGTGGTGAAGAAGAAAAATAAAAGAAGAAAAAGTAGAGGTAAAGGGTAACTCTCCCAAGTAATATTGCTCCTATCACCATTGTGCCTCATGAAAGTGAATCAAATATATTGATGGAGGATGATGATATTGAGTATGATTTTGAGATGCCTACTACTTGTTGTGATGATTATGATTGGGAAGACAATGATGTCTCTTATGACCATGAAGATATTTTTGGCACTTGCTTGGAAGAATATGATAATAATGTTTGCTGTACTATTGGTGCCATTCATGCTATTGATAAGAATGATTATGATGATATGCAAAACCACAAGCTTGAGGATGCTATGTTTGATGAGTATGAAATGTTTGAAGATTTATTTGCTGAAAATAATGTTTATCCCAAGCTTGGGGATGCTTTGCATAATGAATATGATCCTTTAATTCCTTCTACTTTCAATAAGAAAATTTATTATGATCATAGCATGACTCCTATTTATGATGATTACAATGATGAAAGTGGGTTTGGAAGAGTGTCAACTCTAGGTAGTAGTGATCCCACTATTTTGGAGGGTGTTGAATCTTATTACAATATTTATGGAAGTGGATTTGGAGAGGTCATGACTATTTAGTGATACATCCACTATTTTGGAAGAGGTTTCAATTGGCTATGATGAGAAGAAAGTTGCTACTTATGATAATTATTATGATGACATCTACGCCATAAAGAGTAATAAATTATCTATGCTCTTGGATCATGAAAAGAATGCTTTATCTCATGGTTATATGGATGAATCTATTCATGATGCTATTGAAAATTATTATGAGATAGGAACTTATGATTCATGATGCTCTTGTTATGTTTCAATCTTTATCTTTTATGCGAGCATCATTGAACTCATCATGCCTAGCTAAAAGACATTAAAGAAAGCGCTTGTTGGGAGACAACCCAACACTTTTATCTTCTGTTTTTGTGTGTTCACATGATTATGCTACTGTATTAATCATGTTTTATTGATTTTGTTTCAATAAAGTGCCAAGTAAAGCCTTTAGGATCTTCTTGGGTGATAGTTGTTTGATCCTGCTGAAAAACAGACACTCTTGCGCTCATCAAAATATATCTCCTTTTTAATAGAAGAGTGATTGTGAGTTGATTCTTTTTGCAGAAGATTAATATACAAATTTCTCACGTGGTCCAATTCTTTCATAATTTTTGGAGTAGCATAAGTATGGTTTGAGTACAGATTACTACAGATTGTTCTGTTTTTGACAAATTCTGTTTTCAATGCATAGTTCGCTTGTTTCCTTGTTTCTATGGCTTATATTGCTCAATATAAATTGTGGAAATGATATTATACAGTAGGCATTGTGTGGAAACAATTATGAATCTTGTCTTCGACAGTACCACAAGTGAAATGGTTTGCTCTTTATCATACTAACCTTTCTCACAAGGTCCCGTTAAGTTTTGTGTGATTGAAGTTTTCAAGTTTTGGGTGAGATGTCGATATGAGGAGAATAAGGAGTGACAAGACCCTAAGATTGGGGATGCACAAGGCACCCCCAAGGTAATATTCACGGAATATCCAAGCAACTAAACTTGGGGATGCCCCGGATGGCATCCCCTCTTTCGTCTCCAACATTATCGGTAACCTCACTTGGAGCTATGTTTTCATTTGTCACATGATATGTGTTTTGCTTGGAGAGTCAAATTATTTTGCTCGGATTTTCTTGATGTTATTTATGATAATGTTTTGAATGTTTTATTTCAATAAAAGTGGCAATGATAGCCTTTGCCATGCTTATTTTGCAAGTATACTTGTTGCTGTTTGAAAACAGAAAGTTTATCGATGTTGCAAAAATTCCCTAGAAAATTCAGAATATGATAAATAGTTGAAACTTTTTGAAAAATACGCTCTGATACATTTTATACATTTTAGTATTTTTCTCATGATTTTTGGAGTTAAGGAAGTATGATGAATCTTGCATTCTTTACAGACTGTACTGTTTTGGCAGATTGATGTTATGTTTGCATTGTTTGCATATGTTTGCTTGTTTAATGATTCTATTTGAGGATAGGAGTATTAAATATGCAGGGAAATTTAGTATGCAATGTTGAATAATAACTTTTGTGATTTTCTACAGTAGAGAATGATAAAGGTTTTGCATTGATTTATACTAACTTATCTCACGAGTTCTTGTTGAGTTTTGTGTGGATGAAGTTTTTGAGATTTAGGAAAATCGTGATATGAGAGGAATTAAGGAGACACAAAAGCTCAAGCTTGGGGATGCCCAATGAATCCCAAGCTAATATTCCAAGAAGTCTCAAGCATCTAAGCTTGGGGATGCCCCGGTAGGCATCCCACATTTCTTCTTCTACGATTAACGGTTAGTATCGACTGAACCTAAGTTTTTGCTTCTTCACATGATGTGTGCTACTCTTGGAATGTCATTTTATTTATTTTTGATTTCTGCTTTAAAAAAATACATAGATCTTAAAGTTTTTGAATAAGAGAGAGTCCTTAAATAGCTACCTATTTACTTAACTACTCGCATGATCTTCACTTATATCTTTTTGGAGTAGTTCGTCTTTTACTTTTGTGCTTCACTTATATCCTATGAGTAAATTGTTGAATAAATTGAATATCATGAAATTGAAACCATATCATGCCTAGTGGTAGCTTCACATTGGGTTTAGAAAGTGAAATCTTTTGAGGGTTGACAACCACAATATTGGTCATACAAGCAATTCACTAATAATTAGTATAAGGAAGAGAACTTTCACATGCAAATACACTATCATGGAAATCTTTTGTGATTGTGAGCCCCCATCAAAATATTATATGCCAAAATTGTTGACGTTGGACAAGGAAGACAACGTAATGATTTATGTTTGTTCATATTCACATAGAAGTTATATTGTCACAGATCCTTCAACATGTGGTGCTTGCCCCCCATATTTGCTAGCCAAAAATTCCGCACGAAGTAGAGATACTACTTGTGCATCCAAAAACCCTTAAACCCAAATCTTTTTTTGAGAGTCCACCATACCTACCTAAGGATTGAGTAAGATCCTTCAAGTAAGTTGTCATTGGTGCAATAAGGCAATAAAAATTGCTTCTAAAAGTGTTAGATCATTTAGTGTAAGAGAAAACTGAGCATTGTATGTACTTGTGATGGCAAAGAATAAAAGCGATAGACTGCATAATAAAGGTTGCTATCATAAGGGGCAATATAACGTGACGTTCTTTTGCACTAAGGGGTTGAGCATACAAACATATAAGCGCATGGCAACCTCTGCTTCCCTCTGCGAAGGGCCATATCTTTTACTTCTTAGTATTTACTTTTATGCAAAGAGTCAAAGTTTTTCTCTCTATTCCTTTTTATTTTTGTCCTTTGGCAAGCATCATGTGGTGAGGAAAGATCTAGGCACATATGTCCAGTTGAATATGGGTAGCATGAGTTATTATTGTTGACATCACCCAAAGGTGAATACGTGGGGAGGCAAAATTATAAGCCCCTATCTTTATATGTCTCCGGTTGAAACGTTTTGCTCATGTGTATGCGGTGAATGTTGGCAATCATATAAGACTACATGATGGTTGAGTATGTGGAGCTCTTACTTAGACTCTGTTGAATATATTGAATTGCACTTGCTTGGTGACTGAGAACATAGGTTGTTGAGTTTCAAGAGAGTTCATTGTTTGAACCTTAACATGTGAATTGGTTGCTACTATAACATGAGAAGTTTTATAAGAAAGAATTGTTGTTATGATGCTAGAAAAATTGATTTAAATTATCATTGATCAAACTTATGCACTTTGCTAGCATTCACACTTCATAAATTATTTCTTTTATCATTTACCTACTCGAGGACGAGTAGGAATTAAGCTTGGGGAGGCTGATACGTCTCCAACATATCTATAATTTATGAAGTATTCCTGCTAATATATTATCATTCTTGGATGTTTTACAATCATTTTATAGCAACCTTATATCATTTTTTGGGACTAACCTATTGACCCAGTGCCCAGTGCTAGTTGTTGTTTTTTGCTTCTTTTTTACATCACAGGAGATCAATATCAAACAGAGTCCAAACACCGCATAACTTTTTGTAGATTTTTTATGGACCAGAAGGAACCCAATGGGCCTGAGCTGCACCTGGGGGGTGTCCCGAGGGGGCACAACCCACCAGGGTGCACCAGGGCCCCCTGGCGCGCCCAGGTTGGTTGTGCCCAGCTTGGTGGCCTCCTGCACACCCTCTTTGCACTATAAATTCCCAAATATTCCGAAACCCTTCGGGGTAGCCCTAGATCAGAAGTTCCACCGCCTCAAGGTCTCTGTATCCGTGAAAACCAATCTTGACCCTGTTCCGGCACCCTTCTGGAGGGGGCGAATCATCTCCGGTGGCCATCTTCATCATCCCGGCGGCCACCACGATGAGGAGGGAGTAGTCCACCCTCGGGCTGAGGGTTTGTACCAGTACCTATGTGTTTGATCTCTCTCTCTCTCTCTCGTGATCTATATCATGGGCTTTGTTAATATAGTCAGATCATATCATGTTTCTCCCCTCTATACTCTTGTTATGATGAATTGAATCTTTACCCTTCAAAGTTTTGTGTTGTTGGATTGAATATTCAGAGATGAGAAGACATGATATATGTCTTGCAATATGAATACTTGAGGTGACAATGAGGTATCCTATTGATTCACTTGATATGTGTTATAGCATTAACTCGCGGATTCTCGTGGTGATATTGGGGTAATCTATGGATAGGGGTTGATGCACATTTTTCTTCGACAGAAACCTTGGGGTCTCTTTATAGTTATTTCTGTGGATTGAGTATTATAAATGTGAATTTGCTTTGGTGTTATTCTAGTACAAACTCTAGGATAGATCGAACGGAAAAAATAGTTTTGTGTTATTTTAGTACGAACTCTTGAATACATCGGACGGAAAAAATAGCTTTGAGGTGGTTTTATGTCCTACAAACAATTCCTATATTTTGTTCTCCGCTAATAGGAACTCGGGGGGTGATTCTCCATTGCACTTTGTGGGACAATCGTATGATCCAACTATGTTAGCATTGTTGAGAGGTTGCACTACCGAAAGTACGGACCCCAGGCCTCATTTTTAAGCATTACAACGCCGTTTTTGTGCCCATTTACTATTTGCTACCTTGTTGTTTTTATTTATTCAGATTATAAAAATATATTTCTACCATCCATATTACACTTTTATCGCCATCTCTTCGCCGAACTAGTACACCTATACAATTTTCCATTGTATTGGGTGTGTTGGGGACACAAGAGATTTCTTGTATTTGGTTGCAGGTTGTTTGAGAGAGACTATCTTCATCCTACACCTCTCACAGATTGATAAACCTTAGGTCATCCACTTGAGGGAAATTGCTACTGTCCTACAAAACTCTGCGCTTGGAGACCAAACACGTGTCTACAAGAATAAAGTTGCATAGTAGACATCAAGCTCTTTTCTGGCGCCATTGCCGGGGAGGTGAGTGCATGAAGGTATATCTTTATATCTTGCAATTGAATCTTTTAGTTTCTTGTTTTATCTCTAGTTTGGTTTATAAAAGAAAACTACAAAAAAATGGAATTAAGGTTGCATCATATTGTTGATCATCTCTATAATATCTTTCTTGAAAATGATGGATCGGAAAGTTGTGCTCAATTGTTAGAAGAAGAATTTAATAAAATGATTGTCATGAATGATGAGCATGGTTGCAATGTTGTTAGTATGAACTCTTTGAATATCCATAGTACTAATGATGATTTCACTAGTCATGATGAAAATGTCTCTTATAAGCATGTCAACTTTTGTGGAGTGCATAGAGTTTGCAAGTACACACCAAATAGGGAAGATAGATTTTGCAAGAGGCATAAGTATTTAGAAACTAAATGGTTGGAAGAGAGGCTAGATGTTTCGGCTGAAAATTTAAATTTTCTTAGACATCCTTGTGAACTTTGCAATGAACATGGTCATTTAAATACCCAATGCAAATTGTTTCATGATCGAATCGTGTCCAAAAAATGTGATGACTTGATTTCCCTTGCGCATCATAATGAACTTAGTTTACTTCTGGGCTATGAAGAAATGAAACGTATAACTAAGGTTATTCCAGAATTTTCCCTTGAGAGAGTTCTTGATTTTGATCTAGAGGAAATTTATATGTTTCGTGCGGTAAATTGCATTGAGAATCCTTACATTACCAACTATCTAAAGAAAAGAAAACAAATAGAACGTGAAGAGAGTACTAATGAAAGGGAAAATATTTCCCAATAGTGTTTCTTATGATGAATCCGGTAACGAGGAGGAGCTTCCTATCCAATCAATCTCTTTAATAAGAAGCTCGAAAAAATTGATTAAACCCACACGTGAGGTGGTGAACAAGAAAAAGAAAAGAAGAAAAGGTAGAGGTAAAAAGGTAACTCTCCCAAGTAATATTCCTCCTATCACCATTGTGCCTCATGAAAGTGAATCAAATATGTTGATGGAGGATGATGATATTGCATATGATTTTGATATGCCTACTACTTGTTGTGATGATTATTATTGGGAAGACAATGATGTCTCTTATGACCTTGAAGATATTTTTGGCACTTGCTTGGAAGAATATGATAATAATGTTTGCTATACTATTGGTGCCATTCATGCTATTGATAAGAATGATTATGATGATATGCAAAACCACAAGCTTGAAGATGCTATGTTTGGTGAGTATGAAATGTTTGAAGATTTATTTGATGAAAATAATGTTTGTCCCAAGCTTGTGGATGCTTTGCATAATGAATAATGTTTGCACTGGGTGAAGATGGAGGCCACGAAGCTGATGACCTAGGGGCCGCCTGAGGGCAAGGAGCACCGCTGACCTGAACTATATTTTGGTAGTGTCCTAGAGGGATCTTGCCTTGTGGCAGAGCAATGTGCCAAGGATATCATATTCCCATGAAAAAATTCATGTTATCCTATCCTATAATATTAAACAGATCCGTTATGTAATATAATGTCTGTTAGTTTAAAATTTTACCTCATGTGTGGCCTTTTATGAAAATCTAAGAGTTGGCCAGTCGTCGGCTTCTGCCCCCACGTAGATAGTACGGGGGTGTTCGGGATAAATCTAAACACTCTTTACTCCACATTTTGGTCCTTAAAGGAGGTGTTTAGCGCAACGAACAAGGCAATTAGACTATACGGCTTTATCACCCTCACTTAGCCATAGGAGTTTGACAATGAAAATTTTGGCGCAACCCCTGGTATTCGGAGGGCCGAACTTGGGGTGCTATACATGCCTAATCGGATAGAAACCGATTCCTCACATAAAGCGGAAAAAATATCTAAGGATTTGAAAACCTCTCAAACAGCTGACCAGCTCTTGCTGCATCATGATAGTCACTTTTCGGCTTTCTCTACTGAGGTGCTTGTCCGGAAGAACCGGGACACAATCGCAGTAGTTCTCCCTTTACTACCCTAGCCGATATAGCGGAACGTAAGGTAGTAAGCACAGGAGCCGGGCAACCCAACTATTGACCAAAGACATGATTCGAAGCCGATGCATATAATGCTATAAGTTCGGGGTGCCGAACTATACTGTAAAAGTGTTCGGACTTTATTGCCGTATTGCAGGGCGTGATGAAGCCCCTGGCAAAGTAATGCATACCAGTGTGTACGGGTGCAATAATAAAAAATACAAAGACAAGGAAAAAATCAAGTAATAAGCTAACGCCACAAATATTGAGCCGCAAACTATTTTCCATTGTAATTTGATTGGTACGTCAAGGCATATTTGTACAAGTAATGCAATAAGGAAATAAGGCTACTTGACATGCCATGACCAAGAGCGAGCTGCGTGCGGGTATGTAAAATAGGTATAGCGATCGTTACCAGAGACCACCTGGGGGTTCCCTTGTACGTCAAAGCTCCTTGCCTTCTTGGTGTATCCACCCCGTGATAGGTCCGATGATCAGGTTATCAGAAAAGCCTCGAGAAGGGAAAAACCTGAAATGAAAAAGAAAAGGTGAAGGTGTGCGGATCCAGGGGCGGTTGAGCCGCATTATGGATCACGGTCTAGCCGTGCCTCTGTCCATGCCCATGGTATTTTAAGTGCATAGTTATGTACGCGCGGCACAAATGTCACTGCTTGATTGGGACTGGGACGGAGGCTAAATTGCTAGTCATTCTCTAAATGAGCTGGACTGTCCTGCTGCAGCATAGTTCAGACTCACTTGACGGTGTCCGCGAGCTTTACTGCCGAATTGAGGTTTTGCCTAAAAAGGTTGCTCTGTACTTCTGCTGCAAGGGCTGCGGTGTGCTCCTCAGTACGAAGGGAGTGTTCTGTATTTCCGTTGACCATTATGACACCGCGTGGTCCAGGCATCTTGAGCTTGAGGTAGGCGTAATGTGGCATCGCATTGAATCAAGCGAATGTGGTTCGTCTAAGCAGTGCATGATAGCCACTACGGAAGGGGACGATATCGAAGATTAACACTTCGCTTCGGAAATTATCCGGGGATCCGAAGACCACTTCTAGTGTGATTGAGCCCGTACAGTAGGCCTCTACACCTGGTATGACACCTTTAAAGGTGGTTTTTGTGGGCTTGATCCTTGAGGGATCGATGCCCATTTTGCGCACTGTATCCTGATAGAGCAGGTTCAGGCTGCTGCCACCATCCATGAGGACACGCGTAAGGTGGAATCCATCAATAATTGGGTCAAGGACCAGTGCGGCTGAACCGCCATGACGGATACTAGTCGGATGGTCCCTGCGATCGAAGGTGATCGGACAGGAGGACCATGGGTTGAACTTTGGGGCGACTCGCTCCAGCGCGTAGACGTCCCTGAGTGCACGCTTGCGCTCCCTCTTGGGGATATGAGTGGACTTGGAGGGGGGATTTCTTCTATCCCCCTGTGTTCGGTGGTCGGGGTTCCTCGTCATTGTCATCGCTTTGCGACCCTTTCTCCTAATTCTCGGCATTTAACTGGCCGACCTATTTCAAAACCCAACATTCTTTGTTGGTATGATTGGCTGGTTTCTCAGGAGTGCCATGGGTTTGGCATGGTCGATCTAGTATGCGGTCCATACTGGACGGGCCCGGATTATTTCTCTTCAATGGCTTCTTCCGCTGACCGGACTTGGAGCCACTGAATCCGGCGTAGACCGCCATGTCTTCGGTGTTATCACCATTGTCTCGACGCTTATGTCTATTGCGTCGGGGCTTGCCGTTGCTGTTTCTGGCTTCAGAAGTGCCAGGTTCGCTTGTATTGTTGTTGCTACGGGATAGGCGGCGGCAGCCGCTGCCGCGGTCAAGTTTGGATTCACCGTGGAGGAGGCAGAGGCAGTAGAGGCGGCAAGCCTTGCCGAGCGCGAGTGGCTTGCCGGCGAGGAGAGCTTGCGGGCTGAAGTCGAGTCGAGCGAGCCCGCCGAGGGTGCACGCGGCTCGTTGAAGACTAACTCCTCTTCCTCCTCATCTTCAGACAGCTCGCCGCAAGCAGAGCCCCCAGCTCCACCAAGAAGGCGTCTCCGCAAGGCCGGGGACGTAGCGGGGCGGCAGACAAGTCAACAGCCGCCGCGCCGCACGACACGCTCCACCGTGGCAAGCATTGTTGCCATGGGAGCACCTCACGCCGCTGCGGCAACTAGAGCGGGGTCCTCCCGGACCACCGCTTCTGCTCCTGCCGCTTCTCACGCCGCGGCAGCGGCCGGAGCTGGGTCGTCTCAGACCACCGCCACTACCCCCGCCAAGCGGATAAGGGAACCTACTCCTCTGCCTCGTCGCGCCGGAGGTGAGCCGGACTTCGACCTCTCCGCGCTCAGCTCCGACGAGGAAGAAGAAGAGTAAGATTCTCTGCTGTACTTGTAGTTCTTCAATTCTTGCTGTTTTGTCTTGTATCGATTCACTTTACTCGAACTCATTCCTTTTCGTGACCACAGCCCGGAGAGCGCGAAGAGCCAAGGTCGGTGATTGTCATGGAGGGCGAACCCACCGCGACACGGCGAGGGGTGTGTCAAGACCACCTGCGGATCCGCAACTATTCCTAAGCAGTCCCAGCGCAGCCCCCAGTAGTAAGTATATGGTTTACTTCCGCTGTTAGGTGCGCATGGGTGCTCTTTCTTCTTGACATCGACTATTGGTTTATGTAGGAGCGAGCAGCTTCACCAGGCGCCGGAAGCCGCCCCGACATGCCATCTGCTTGACTACACCGCCAAGGCGGGTTCCCGGCAAGGGCGTTCTCCGGCAAGGAGAATTTTCTGGTAAGGGAGAAGTCTCCGGCAAGGGAGAGTGCTCCGGCAAGGGACAGCACCAGCGACCCCCTGGTGGTGGAGACCATGACTGCAGAACCTAGTACAGGTAATCCTCTTGCTTGAAAACTTCCCTTGGGTTCTTCTTCTTCTGATTTTCTTTTTGGATATTTGCTTGACTTTTCTCCCTTTTCCGGCCGTTAGATCCATCTGCCACAGAGCCGATGGAGACCGAGGTTGCCGGCGAAGAGAACGCACGCAGCAATACCGACGACATCGCTGCTGCGGAAGAAGCAGCCGGCGCTGATGATCCCGCGGCGAAGAGGCCGCCAAAGCTGCTGCCGCAAAAGCCGGCGAGGGTGCAGCGATCGCCCGACGACCACGAGGCGCGAGGCGCCAGCGCTACACCGACCGCCGATCCCTCCACCGCTGCCGCAGCGTCAGGCTCCGTAGAGCCCCAGCCCGGTGCCTATTTGAAGGCCGGCGATGGCGTCTTCATCAAGCTCCCCTGGGCGTCAAGCTCCAGGGCGCCGATTGAAGGAGAAATCTTTGATGGAGAGGTGCTCGCCTCCGCTGGGCTGACGTTGGTTGACGCGCCGAGCAGCAGCAGCGGCGAGCCTGAGGAGGAGCGGCTGCTGCGGAAGCTGGTGTCGCTCTACCGTGCTCGACAGGCCAAGCTGGAATCCCAAGAAGCGCTTGTCGCGAAGGCGGGAGTGGATATCGAGAAGCGCGCGGAGGAGCTCTGGGGTCTTAACCAGGAAGCTCTCCGGTCCCTGGCAGAGGAGCGGAAGCAATTTGCCGAGGAGCGGAAAGCCTTCCTCCTCGAGAGGGCTGAAATTGAAGAGCAATAGCGGCTTGCCGCCGAGAAGCTGTCTGCGCGGGAGGGCGAGTTGGCGCAGCGGAAAGTCAGCCTTGACAGCCACGAGGAGGAGCTTGCTGCTCGCGAGCAAACATTCGGCGGGGCTCTCAAGCAAGCGAGAGACATTCTGCAGCTGCCGAGGTCGCCAAGAAGGAGCCGGAGGCGAAGGTGGCGCAGCTGGAGGCCGATCTCAAGGCGGCGGTGAAGAGCTTCTGTGCTCAAGCGTGCGCGAGAAGGACGCCTCTGACTTTGGCGAGCTGTAGGGTCGTCTCGCCGAGAGGGGCAAGGAGCTTAGCACCGCCAAGGACTCCAACGCAGATCTTGAGTTGAAGCTGACTACTTTGACCAAGACGCTGGACGGCGCCAGGAAGTAGGAGGTGGCCTTGAAGGAGAAGATCAAGGCCGACGAGGCGCTGCTGGCGAGGGCTGCTGCCACCCAGAACACTTTTAGGGAGAATGTGGAGCACTGGATGGAGGGTCTCGTGGATGTTGCCGCACCCATTGACAGGGAGCTGGCGCAGCTGGGGATGGAGGATCTCGGGTATCCCTCCGATGAGAACCTCCAACCCAGCGTCAAGCTCACCCTGTTCTTCAAAGGCGTGGTGACGGCCCTCCAGCGACTCCGGGAGAAGATCCCAAAGCAGCTGGCTGACGAGTCGCGCAAGATCTGCGCGGGAGCTCTTCAAAAGGTGTTGGTGAAGGTGGCCTTCCGCAACCCGGGCCTCAACCTCACCAACGTCCTCAAGACCACCGCCGGGATGCTAATCTGAAGCGCTCAAGACCCTTATCGCACCCATTGTGGACAAGGTGGCGGGATCAAGAGGTTGAGGCGTCGCGTAGATTAGGCCGCCCGTTTTCTCCTTTTCTTGTCGCTGTTGGTCATGTTATGAGAACAATCTGTTAGAGCTGCGACAAGCTATGTTGTAATATAACTCTATTTTGGGTAGCGATTGCTATGTTATTTCCTTTACTTGATTCCTTCCTTTGTATGTTTTTGCCCTACGCTTTTAGGGAACTTGCCGGTGCAGGCACCTTAGCCGTGAGCGCTAAGTGCGGGACATCAGCAGCCTGCCGGCGGCGCCGCTACTGACAAGAAACCTTGCCGCAACTAGTCGCAGCTCACTTAAGTTGTTGAGCGGACTCGAAACAAAGTAAGGGCGCAACTAGTTACGAGTTGGTTCCTCCGTGCATAGGTTTTCCATACAAAGCACGGTCGTTCGAGGAAGATAACTTAAAAATTTAAAAAGAAATCTGATTGCTCAAACTTTGACAACTTAGCATTTACATCGTTTGCTTCAGTAGTGAAACTTTCTTGAGCGATGCTGGTCCACACCATTATCTTCTCCTTTCCCCGGCAAACTTGTGGGCGAGGAACCTTCCTTTCTTTGAGAAAAATAAAGAAGAGAAATTAAAGATATGGAGGCGTACGGCTCGTTATTGCTTACCGGGGGTAGGCGCTGCACAAAGTGTCGATAACATGTGCAAAATAAAGCATGAATTGACAAGATGTGCGGAGCACATGAGCTTTACTTATGCAGGATCATGCCGGCTTTGTACAAAGGATTACATGCAACATCGGCAAGACTTGTACAAAGGTGGTTGCGGAACAGGTTCGCAAACAACGCGCTATCGGTAAAACTTACGAAGATGCTCAATGTTCGAGAGTTGCTCACGGAATGCCATCTTCGGTCTCAAAGCGACGGCGCCGAGCCTAGTGACTCGTTTCACCCGGTAAGGGCCTTCCCACTTCGGCGTCAACTTGTTGGAATTCTTGGCGGACTGAATGCGCCGAAGAACAAGGTTGCCTTCCTCGAGACTTCTGGCATTAACTTTGCGGCTATGGTAGCGGCGCAAAGCTTGGTGGTATCGAGCAGCTCGTACAGCAGCCTGAAGACGGTCTTCCTCAAGGAGCAGCGCGTCATCTTGTCGCAGCTGCTCTTGCTCAAGCTCATCATAAGCGAGCACTCGAGGTGACCCGTATATGAGTTCCGTGGGGAGAACTGCCTCTGCTCCATAGACTAGAGCGAAATGTGTCTGGCCAGTGGCTCGATTTGGCGTCGTCCAGATCGACCAAAGAACCACCGGCAGTTCCTCAATCTAGTTCTTTCCGCACTTGCGCAGCCTGTCCAAAGTCCTGGTCTTGAGCCCGCGCAGCCTTGACATTGCCCTCTGCTTGACCATTGCTTCTTGGGTGAGCAACGGATCTGAAAGCGAACCTTGGCGCCAAGATCTTGGACATCTTGCATGAAGGTGCGGCTCGTGAATTGCGTGCCATTGTCGGTGATGATCCTGTTAGGGATCCCAAAGCGGCAAACAATCGACCTGAAGAACTTGACGCTAACTATCTTGTCACCTTCCTCCTTGCTTCCACTTCCGGCCACTTTGTGAACTTGTCGATTACAGCGTACAAGTACTCAAAGCCCCGACAACTTCGGGAAAGGGGCGAGGATGTCGAGACCCTGGACCGAAAATGGCGGGATAAAGGGATCGTCTGGAGAGCTTGAGCTGGCTGGTGTATCTGCTTGGAATGGGCGGCATGCTTCACACTTGGTTACTTGTGCGATTGCATCTGGAGGCTGTCGGCCAAAAAAACCTTCTTGGGAGCAACGCTTTGCGGCAAGTGCTCTTGCGCCAATGTGGTGACCACATATGCCTCCATGTATCTCTGCCAACAGCTTTTGTCCGCCTTCCCCGTGGATACACTTCAATTTCACACCGTTGAGTCTTCTTCTGTACAGTGTGTTGTCGACAAACTGGTACATACTTGACTGCCGGGCTACTCTTTCCGCTTCTTCTTGCTCTTCGGGAAGTTCTCCTGTCTGAAGGAAATGGACAATCTGCCGTGCCCATGCTGGAGCTTGCGGCTCGACAACAAGGACTAAAGGCACATCTGCTGCTGTGGGAACATCCGCTTCTACGGCAAGAACCTGCGGCTCAGCCAGAGCTTGATGTTCCCCGGCAAGCTTGCCGGAGCAAAACTTGTCGGGAGCGTCTGCTTCAATGAAACAAACCCTAGGGCTTGCCAGAGCAGACTGCTCCTCAGCACCCTTGGTGTTGATCTTGGGGACCTTCTTGGCGGCGGCTTCGGGGAGCTCTGCCGGAAAGTAGTCACCAGAAATCAACTTCTTCTTCTTGCTCTATCCAGTTGATGGCGTTACAGACGGTTGAGTCGGTTTGAGCACAAAGATCCCTGGTTCCACGTAACTTAAGTCTGGCGCCTTGACGAACCATCGGCAATGTTGTTATCGGCTCTTGGAACATGCTCCATCTGTAGGCGTCAAAGTGCTCTTCTAGCTTTCTCACTTCATCAGCGTAAGCTTCCATCAGCGGACTCGATAATTCTTGTTCACTTGGCGGACGACAAGCTGCGAGTCACCTGACGATGAGCTTCTTAATCCCAAGGTCTGCGCGATCACGAGACCGGCAAGCAAACCTTCATACTACGTGGTATTGTTTGTTGCTTGCTCCTCAGGAAAGTGCATCGGACTACGTGCTTGAGGTGCTCTCCGGTGGGTGCAACAAGTAGCACGCCCTGCCGGCGCCTTACAACGAGAAGGCACCATCAAAGTACATCAGCCACTCTTTGCTGCTTCCTTGACGGGATGCTCGTTTGGAATTTCTTCATCTGGTCTTTGGCGTCCACTCTGCTATGAATTCTGCCAATGCTCGCTTTGGATAGTTGAAGTGCTCTCAAACTTGAGGCCAAAGCTTGACAGTTCGAAGGCCCACTCAACAATCCTGCTGTTGCTTCGGATTCTGCGGTATCCTCTTCGCGGAAAACAGTGACAAGCTGTGATCTCATGTGCTTGGAAGTAATGGCGCAGCTTTCTCGAGGCCATGAGAAGGCGAAAAGCAATTTCGCACACGAGTACCTCGACCTAGCCCCTGCGAGAAGGGAACCGACAAAAAAACTGGCGCTGCACCATTCTCTTCAGATCTCCTCACGCTGCGCAAATCCATCTTTGTCGGCACCAGAGCTTGTCGGTGAAGCCCCCTGCTTGTCGCTAGATGCATCTGCCGTGGTTGCTGGCTCATCATCTGCCTCCCTCTCCGCTACTAACGCAGCACTAACCACTTGATTGGTTGCGGCTATATAGAGCAACAACTTCTCTTGTGGCTTAGGTGCGACAAGTGTTGGAGTGGAGGACAGGTATCTCTTCAAGTCTTGCAGCGCAGCCTCCGCTTCCGGAGTCCATTTCATTGGACCTGCCTTTTTCAATATTTTGAAAAACGGCAGGGCGTGCTCAGCAGACCTAGAGATAAACCTGCTAAGAGCCGCCATGCAACCGGCAAGTCTTCGTACATCCTTGACGCGCTTTGGTGCTTCAATCCGCTCAATGGCCTTGATCTTGTCGGGATTGGCTTCAATTCCCCGCTGAGACACGAAGAACCCGAGAAGCTTGCCGGAGGGGACTCCAAACACACACTTCTCGGGGTTAAGCTTGAGGTTGATCTTGTGCGGATTTGAAAAGGTCTCGTCTAAATCTTGAATCAGAGTTGCCTTGTCCTTGCTCTTGACCACTATGTCATCCATGTAGGCTTCCACATTTCTGTGTATTTGTGGCTCAAAAGCGTCATGGACTACCCTTGCAAATGTTGAACCAGCATTCTTTAAACCGAAAGGCATCCGTATGAAATAGTATGTGCCACATGGAGTGATGAATGCGGTCTTCTCCTCATCCTCTTCTGCCATGAAGATCTGATGGTATCCTGAGTATGCGTCAAGAAATGAAAGCAAGTCACATCTGGCCGTGGAGTCAACAATCTGGTCAATGCGCAGCAAGGGAAATGGGTCTTTGGGACAAGCTTTATTGAGATCGGTAAAGTCGATACAAAGCCTCCATTTCCCGTTTGCCTTGCGCACCACTACAGGATTGGCCAACCACATCGGATGGAGCACTCCTCTGACAAGGCCTGCTGCTTCCAACTTCTTGATTTCTTCTGCGATGAATTCCTAGCGCTCCACTGCTTGTTTCCTGACCTTCTGCTTGACGGGCCGCGCATGAGGACAGACGGCAAGATGGTGCTTGATTACTTTCCTGGGAACACCGGGGATGTCAGACGGTTGCCACGCAAACACATCCACGTTCTCCCGCAGGAAAGCAACGAGCGCGCTTTCCTATTTTGGGTCGAGAGTGGCACCGATGGTGAAGGTACCACCAGTGCCGTCCTCCTTGGCGGACACCTTCTTGGTCTCTGGCGGAGCTGCCATTGTCTTCTTACACTTGCCGGTGGAGCTCGATGGTGGATCCTCGATGGTAGCGCAGCACTCCGAAAAGGTGCGCTTGCCGGAGTGGGCATCAGAACTCTTGCTGGACTTAGTCTTATTCTTCCCCCCGGGACCTTCAACGGCAAGTGACTTGCGATCTGTTGCGGCTGCTGCTTCCCGGTAGATCTTATCGGCGCAGATAAGAGCATCCTTCTTGTCGCCAGGGACAGAGATGACACTTATCGGGCCTGGCATCTTCAGCGTGTTGTATGCATAGTGAGAGGCTGCCATGAATCTGGCGAGTGCTGGACGGTCGAGTATCCCATTGTAAGGTAATGGAAAGTCAGCAACGTCAAAAGTGACCCTCTCAGTCCTGAAGTTCAACTCGCTGCCAAATGTTACCGGCAATGTGATCTTTCCCTTCAGCTTGCTCCTTCCCGGATTGATTCCTTGGAATGTGCGGGTCTCTTCGAGCTCGCTGTCAGGGATCTGGAGTATCTGGAGTACCGCGGAGGAGATTAGGTTCAAGCCGGCCCCGCCGTCAACTAACATCTTAGTGACCTTGAGGTTGCGGATAGTTGGTGAAACCAACATCGGCAAGCACCCGACCGCTGTTATGCGATCCGGGTGGTCCTCAATATCAAAGATGATAGGCGTACTGGACCATTTCAGAGGCTTGCGTGACTCGACGGGTGGTTCTGCCGCATTGACTTCCCGCACCCACTAATTGAGCTGGCGGTGTGAAGTATGCAGAGAAGAACCGCCGTCAATGCACAGGACCTCCGTGGCTTTCTGGAACTCCTGCTCTCCGGTGTCGTCATCATCCATGTCTTCATCATCGTCGTCATCTTCATCCTTTTCGCGGCCGCGGGGAGGTCTGTCTCCTTGCCGCTGCTTGGCCTTGCCGCGGCGTCCTCCTCGGCCGGGGCGTTTCTTGCCGGATCCTCCAGCACCTTCTTGGGCCTTCTCCTTGTCGCGTCGCTCGTATTCAGCATTTTGCTGCTCGACAAGCTACTCGACCTTCTTGCAGCTCTGGAGGTCATGGCCCTTGGTGCGGTGGATCTTGCAGTACTGCTTGTTGGTGCCGTCCTGCTTGTCGGCGACTGCCACAGCCTGGCAGTTGGTGCATGCGGCAATATCCTTGCCGGAGCTACCAGCTTTGGCTTTCTTGGCGCCACCTCCGTTGCCGGACTGCTCAACGACTAGCACATCTTTGCCTTTCTTCTTCCTGTTGTTCCGCCGCCGGTTTTTCTTTGCCGGGGCAGCATCCTCGCTATCAGATCCTCCTGCTCCTGTATTCTCACCGGGGAGTTTCGTCCCTTCCTCAGCACGTGCACACTTGTCGGCCAGGGCATATAGCTCACTGACGTCTCTGATCTTGCACATCACCATCTCCTCCCGCATCCTGCGGTTTCGCGCGCTCGATGGAGCGCGCCGATGACCGCGCACGGTGACATCTGGGATGTTGTCTTTGTACGGCTGAATCTCTGAATGTACTTGCGCAGGGGCTCTCCTTCCTTATGGGCGAGCAGATGAAGGTCGCTCTCTTGGCCATGAGGCTTGTGGCGGCCTGTAAAGGCGCCGACAAACTGATGGCATAGGTCGGCCCAGGAGGATATGGAGTTGTCCGGAAAGTGCATGAGCGAGACGACATTGGGCTTGAGCACCGGTGAAGTAGTTAGCAAGGATCTTGTCGTCCGTCGCCCGGCAGCTTGCACGCGATGGTGTAGATCTTGAGGAACTCCGACGGATCGACTTGCCGTCGTACTTCTCTGATGCGTCGGCAGAAATTCTTCATCTTTGGGCCCTTTGGACTTGCCGCAGCTCACGAGTGAGCGCAGGCAACCTACCGTGTCGGACAAGTCGCTGGTTCCTGGCGCATGCATGTCGACGAGAGGGCCCGTCGCTGGTCCGATTGGCGCCGCGCTTCTCTTGGCGCTCGATCTGGTCTGGCGTCTTCTTGCTGTCGTTCGTGAAGAACTTGGCGCTGATCGCGACGAACTCGTGGATCTGATGATGCGATGGAGTCGCTGTCGAGGTAGATCCTGCGAGTCCGTGATCTTGGCCTTCGGGGCGGAGAGTGCACGGTGGTTGCACCCCCACCGGTTTTGTCGCCATCGGCTCGTGCCTGGCAGTCTTGCCGTGGCCGCGATGTACTCGGCTGCCGTGGAGTGCCGCCGTTGGCGAAGCCGATGAGACTCTGAATGGTGACCCTCCATTCGTCGATCTTGTCTGCTGTTGGAGGGTAATCCAGGAGCAGTTGAGCTCGCGCCAAAGCTTCTGCTGGAGGGGTGGGTGGCAGTGGCGAACAGTGCGAGGAGCGGGATATGCTCGGATTTCTAACTGTGTTGGAAGGAGCAGTATCCCGTCCAGGCGGCCATGTCTCGCTCGAGCCAACATGTTGGCGTGCATGCTGGTCTTGAGCACCCCGAGATCCACCGGCCCGATCTTGGTCCAACGAACGTATGGTACCGCGAGTACCATGACGCTGTCGGTCCCGCACTTCCTGGGATGGGCGTGGTGCATGTACGGACGCCGAGGTCTGCGCAGCCTTGTCCTTGGACCTGGCAGCACCGTGAGCACCCTCGTCGACGCCCGTTCTTCCGCCGGCGTCTACCCCACCACCCGTTTGCTCTGGTGGTGGTGGGATCAACGCGGACGGATCAGCCGCCTCCGAAGCCTTCTTCTTCGGTGGCATGTCGATGGAAAAGATGAAGATCTAGCTCGTGTGAACGCCGGATCAGGTTCACACAACCTCGGCGCCCCTACCGGGCGCGCCAAAGATGTCGAAGCGATCCACGAACACCTATGGGACCGGCGGACCGAGCCCCTTCGGTTCGGCGAAGGGCGGAGATCGCGAAGAGCGGATCGGTAGGCGGCACACGAGCAGTTTACCAAGCTTCGAGCTCTCGGTGAGATAATACTCCTCTTGCTGCATGTCGAGTCTATTGGTTTCTTGCTCGGGGCGCTGAGTGCTACAATACACACTAGCTGCTAACGAGACCGGCGTGAGTGTTTTTCGCCTTGAACCCCCCTCGTTGCGCATGGGCCTCCTTTTATATGCTCTAGGGGTCACCGACAGTGGCAACGCAGAAAGGGTAAAATGGAAAGGTGTTGCGGTTGGTACAACTACACGTGCACGATGTATCATACCTAACCCCGACGGCGGGGACAAAGGCATTAAATGCCCGTCTGCGTCGCCCAAATAGTGCAAGAAAGGGACCGTCGAGGGCGCCACCGCTGCCATGATGGCAATCTTGTCGGCGCCGCTTGCCACACAAGACCGCTGGCTGCACAGACCTCTTGCCACGCGCTGAAAGGTCGAGCGACACGTTGGTGGATGTCTTTGGGCCTGGTACAGAGTGGTAGCTTGCGCAGCAAGCGCCTTGCCGCGGCCGTTGTCTTGTCGCGTCCGGAAGCTTGTCGCTCACCGGGCCTCGCCGGGACGCGTGGCGCGTCGCAGCAAGTTCGTTGAGATGCCTTGGTTGGCCTTCCCGGCAAGTTCCTCTTGCCGGGGCCTTGTCTCCTTGGCTTGAATACTTTGTTCTTGAATGGCTCCAAAGGAACCATGGAGGACCTTGGCGGTCACCTGGCAAGCCTTGCCACGGGGTGCTGCGACTGCCCGTGCACAAGTTCGGGATACTAGGGTACCCCTACTCTAGTACACCGACATGATTTAACACAGAAGATAAACTCTTTCACCCTTTTCTCCTTCATAATTGGTTCGTCAACAAATGTCGATTACTCGTGGTGGATACTTGAGGTGATCTCCGAACCTTTACAGACTTCTTCTTTGAGAACCGCAATCACTCTTGGTTACTGAAGAAATTGACACCTAACCGTCTAGAGAGTTTGTAGCACTCAAGAGTAATAGGCAGAGCGTACTAGACTTAGATTCGAGTGATGCTAAACCACTATCTAATTTGTCGGCTCTAGGGTTTTTCTCTCGGTGGATTTTAAACTCAAATAACTCTTGAGAGGGGTTTGCTCAACAATCTTCTCGGAATCAAATGGAGCAACCACCGGACAAAGCCGGTGGGGGTGACTATTTATAGACGTAACCTTCCCTAATGAGAAATGACTATTTTGGACACACGGTCCAGCTAATGGCCAACTGACATGTTCACAACAGTCAGATTTGAAGGCAATGGTAACACCACCTAAGGAACAAGTAATGGTAACTCTTTGGTCAGAAGCAAATCTCTCACGGCGAAGAAGATCACAGCCTCTTGTTGGCAAGTATTTTCTTGGAACACAAAGAGATTTCTCTCACAAGTTTCATAGGATTGAGTTTAGCATCAGAGAATCAAAGCTTCAAACATTGTACCCCTCTTGGTAGTATGGTGATCCTATGACTCAATAAAGAGAGAAAAGAACTATGAAATCAATTCTACGTCTTGGCTGCAGTTAATTACTTCGGATGCCACCAAACCAATTGCTTCACGTCGGAAATTTTTAGGGGGGCACTCTCGACAACATAATCTTCCTTGATAATACTCTCTGCCACGCAAGATATTATTTTCGGAGTTTATATCAAACTCCTCAGGACTTCAAAGACTTGTTACACTGTGTGCACTAGTAAACACACTACCTTACTATTTATGTCAACAATCTTCAAAACATAAGGACACAAATCACTGCACCAACATTCTCCCCCTTTTTGTATGATTGTTGACAATTCATATAATAATCCAAGAAGAATAGATATGCGAAAGGTAAAACAGTGAGAGTGAAATAGAGTTACTATTCTCGAGATGAAATAGACTCCCCCTGAATGTATGCAGGGAATTAATTTTATGATGAGATTCTCCTGCAATAATCTGTATATATGGAGGACATTTCAATCATTCGACATAATGATTTGCACTGATGAGATAAAATCCATTGCTAGCATAGTGAAATCATTCGTAACTTTCGATAATAAATCCACCTGCAAAACATATACTTCGAAGGAATAGGAGCAACAGGGGGTTATTAACATTACAACACAGAAGTTACTAAGAGTACTACAACTTAGTACAGATAACCACGAATAGGAATTTGCAAACTTGGGAGAAAACAAAACACCAAAAAGCAAATCTATTGAACTTGATGTAATTCTCCCCCATTTTGTCAACAAGTGCAAAAAAGGTGACGAATAACATGAGTCAAGAAATGAAGCAAAGGTCACTCTGAGGCATTACCAGGCTAACTATTCGAGGTGACTTCTTCTTCGGTGGTGACTGGAATTCCTTCGTCTTTAGCAGCAGGAGGAATTTCTTCAAGCACATTGACTGAGTGCTGAGCAGACAAACTTGGCACATTTGGATCAGCCACAGGAGGAACATACAACAGAATATTGCCTTTAGTAGGTTTGACAATTGGTGAGGTGGCATCATATTCTTCGAGCAATTTGCGAATCTGTAAGTGAAGACTATCTGTAGGAAGTTCACGAGCTAGTAGAGGAGGAGTGCTACGCTCTTGGAAATCATCCACACTGAAGCCTCTGTCTATGTAGTCATAGAGCTCTTGGAGGTTCACATTCAGCAATTTTTTCTTGATGAAGAACTTGCGAACCAATGTCTAGAGTCATCTCTTGTTCTCATCGACTATCAAGTGTACCACCTTGGTGCAATTGTTGATAGGATTCATCTCATTGCAAGGTGTTCTCTCTTGCGACGGTTATAAGCAATGTGTTGCAGAAGCAGTTGTTGCGTTTGCATGTTGACTTCAAGATGAGATGGAGGCTGAGAAGTAGGCATACACACACACTGGGGAAGCCGAGGACCATCAAAATTCTCATGATAATCAGCAGAGGACTGCAATGATTTTCCCGAGGAAAGTTCTTCCATAGCTTTCATTGTGTCTTGGACAGGTGGAATGAAGCTTTTGTGACTGCCCTTGGCTAGGTATACAATTTTCATGGCATGATCAATAGCCTTTTGAATCCAGGGAGCATAAAACTTCACGATGAAAGGATATTCAGGAGAGTCCTTGAGGATACAAAGAAACATGTCTTCAACATCAAAGATATATCATTCGGAGATAGCATAGATGGCATTCTGAAGGATAGCAGAGATAGCCTTGTTAGCATTGATGCCAGTTGGTGGTCAGATGGTGTAGGTGAGCAGATGGTATAGTGTCTGGTTCTTGAAGGTTAAATGTTCAGGAAGAGGAGGAACAGAGTAGTCATGAATCTTTTCCTTGTCCATTGTGTACTTGAAATCTTCATCAGAGATAACATCAATGCAGTGCATCCGGATTTCAGTATTCCCATGCTCAAAGCGAGGAAAATGAACGTGTGCAGTGAAATTAGTGGAGGTGCACTTAAATGATCTTTCCTTCGTCATCCACTCAAGAATCCACTTGGAGATATCATTTTCATCACTAGTGATGTACAACGTGGCATACAATTGAAGAACAATTCTCGGTTCCATGGATGCTCGAATTCAAATATCCTGGTTACGCAGAAATTATCTAAGTCTTGAAGTAGCTGGTTGGAGCACCCATTGTTTCTCACGGCAGGAATGTTGGGAAACCCATGAGGTAAAATCTTCCTGCTCTCATAAAGCACACGAGAGTAATAGATACCTTGTTCCTTGGTCCAGAAGCGAGGAGATTCAGAAGTGCGAGGACCATCATATGGGGTTGTCTTGAAGAACTTTGGATGCGCATCCTATTGAACAGGGGATCTTTAGCACCAGCACCAGCCGAGAAGATAGGCAGTTCTTCTCGAGGATTTGGAAATTTGAATAATACTTTGGGTGAAATAAATTCATCGCCATATACGAATGAGTCAGGATGGCACCCAGAAGGTGATCGACAGGCAGAAATACCAGCTTCATTCGTTCTTGCATTTGTATCGACTGTTAGCTAACGCCTTGGAAGAGCAGATGTCACAGTCGAAGGAGTTGTGGTTGTTGTAGATTGAGCTCTGGGAATCATAGAAGTTCATTTTTGCTCAGGAGGTGGTACTGGATTTTGCTCGGGCAGTTGTCGTTGTTGTTGCTCGATCACCAGTGGTTCCAAAGGAACTGGAGCATCAAAAGGAGGAGCATGAGCCTCAGAACGAATAAGTTCGCCTTCTTGAGGAGCAGACCTAGTGGGAGAAGATGGTCGAATAGGTGAGGCCACATGCACTGATTTAGTTGGCCTTAGCGAAGCTTGAGCTTCTGATTCCTGAACAAGAGGCTCCGAGTGAATCATGGGCTCATGAGTCTTTTCTTTCATTGGAGCAGCAATAGTGTAGGGATGCTGATTTTCTTGTGGTGTAGATGACACTTGCCTTCGAGCAGTTTTCTTTCACTGCATCCTTTTCTGTTGAGTAACTCGATCAGTGTGACCTTAGTCAAGATCATTATAGCTAGTGATATGGGCTTGATGCTCATCACAGATATTTCGAAGAATTGCATCTAGATTCAAGTGAAAACCCAGTTGCTTGTATGGAAGCATAGTCGTGGTACGCTTTACATCCTTGTAGGAACTTTCGAGCTCACAAATTACAAATTTTGAGGAGACAATTTTTCATTCGACCATCGAGGTCAAGCAGCTTAGGAGATAATGTGTTAATTTCAACAAAGTCTTCTCTCATGTCTTGAACAAGGGATGCAGCCTGTTTAATGACCTCAAAAGGAATGGGCAAAGATGTCACTTCTCATGTTGATGAATTTGCATCCCGTGAAAGAACTTGAGTTCACCCATCATTGACATTTGATACTTCTCGGATATCATTCGTGCAAACTCCATGCTGCAAGCATTGTTAGTACAGTCGAAAATAATATCATCCAAATATATTTGACACATGAATAGATCACCATTAATAGCACATGTGAATAGAGTGGAGTAAGTGGATCCTAGCTTGAACCCTTTTTCGAGCAGAAACTTCCTTAGTGTATCATACCAGACCCTGATATGTCTACAACGTATCTATTAGTTTTGATTATTTTATGCTATTATATTATCAATCTTCGATACTTTATATGCTTTAATATGCAACTTTATATCATTTTTGGGAACTAACCTATTAACCCAGTGCCTAGTGCCAGTTGCTGTTTTTTTTGCCCATTTTTTGGTTTTATAGAAAATTAGTACCAAACGGAGTCCAAATGCTACGAAACTTTTTGATGATTTTCTTATGGACAAATAAGATCCTAGAAGCTTCGGAGGAGAGAAGACGGCAAACGAGGAGACGACAAGGCAACAGGGCGCGCATTTGGGGGTAGGCGTGCCCTCATGCCTTGTAGGCCCCACATGGCTTCTTCTGACCTAATTCCACTTCTATAAAATATTGGGAAACCGCCAAAGAGTCACCCGAAACAAAAAAAATCGCTGCCACAAGTCTCTGTTCTTCCGTGATCCCATATGGAGGCCTTTTCTGGTACTCTGTCAGAGGGGGGATTGATCATAGATGGCTTCTACATCAACCTTGCTGCCTTAGGGATCATGTGTGAGTAGTTCACCACAGATCTACGGGTCCATAACTAGTAGCTAGATGGCTTCTTCTCTCTCTTTGATTTTCAATATAATCTTCTCCATGATCTCCATGGAGTTCTACATGAAGTAATCTTATTTTTCGGTGTGTTCGTTGGGATCCGATGAATTGTTTGTTTATGATCAGAGTATTCATTGAAATTAATTGAGTCTTTTCTGAACTTTATTATGCATGATTATGATAGCTTTGTATTTCTCTCCAATCTATCTGTTTGGTTTGGCCAACTAGATTGATTTATCTTCGGGGGGAGAGGTGCTTTGTAGTGGGTTCAATATTGCAGTGTCCTCACCTCATGACAGAAGGGGTAGCGAGTCACGTATTTGTATTACTGCACTAAGGATAGAATGATGGGGTTTATTCATATTGCTTGAGTTTATTTTTTCTACATCGTGTCATCTTGCTTAAGGTGTTACTCTCTTTTTTATGAACTTAATACCATAGATGCATGCTGGACAACAATCGATTGGTGGATTAATAGTAGTAGATGTAGGCAGGAGTCAGTATACTTGTCACGGACGTGATACCTATATATGTGATCATTGCCATGAATAATGTCATAACTATGCACTTTTCTATCAATTGCCTAACAGTAATTTGTTTACCCACCGTATGCTATTGTTTTGAGAGAGAAGCCTCTAGTGAAAACTATGGCCCCCGTGTCTACCTTAATCATATTACTAAACCAAAAATACCTTGATGAAATCTATTTACTTTTATTTTTATCTATCTACCACTATCAAAATTAATCCTTCCAAGTAACGATTAAGGGGATTGACAACCCACTTGCCCGTGTTGGGTGCAAGCGTTTGCTTTTGTGTGTGTGTGTGTGGGTGCTGATGACGGGAATTTTTGTGGTTCTCCTATTGGTTTGATAACCTTGGTTCTCACTGAGGGAAATACGTATCCGCTATTATATTGTTTCACCCTTCCACTTCGGGAGAAATCCCAAGGCATCTCACAAGTAGAAGAAAGTATTTCTGGCGCTGTTGCCGCGGAGACATCATCAAATTCTCATTAGGTTCCTACATACAAATTATCAATCGCTTGCTCTACTTTTTATTTGCCTTTTCCTCTCTCTTTCATCTCCCTCCACTTCTCTAAAATAGAAAAACACATAAATATTTTACTTTGCTTGCTTTGCCTTAAGTTGCTATCATGTCTGAGTTTGATAAAGTTATTGTTGAAAGTGCTAGTGAAGGTAGTACTAGTGAATCTATGGAGGAAAAATCTAAATTATTCGATCTTAACAATGATCCTCTTGAGAACAAAGTCCCTCATGATGAAACTCCCACGATCTTTATTAACTAAAACTTATCATGTGGGTAGCGGGAATATTATTGAAGAATATTATTTTAGAATTCTTTAATAACATGAGAACTATACCTTTAATTAAAGGATTTATACTTGATAAGAAAAATTGTTATGTGGATGCCATTGCTATGCTTGTGGTTAAATTATAAAGAAAATTCTTGCATATTCATCCCTCCTTACAAAAGATATTCTTTGAACTTCCCAATATTCATAATCCTAAGGCCAAGAAGATTGCCACTATTATCCTTATGCATGAATTTGACTATATAATCTGAGAAGATAGGAATATATTTTCCTTTTATAAAATGGATTTTGAGCATCCTCCAATACAAGAGAACCTTCGTGTTAAAGACACCATGCGTACGTGGAATCTAATGATTATTTTGCTTATGGTGAAAATATTAGAAAGAGAGTTCCTTATGCCAAATTCATCTAAAAAGTTCATCTATATATCTAGATTTAATCCTATGAGCCATGAGAAAGATGTCATGGATGAAAGAGGACCTCCACCTATTGAAAGCGGGCCTTTCATTTCTGAAGACCTTACCATTTGGCATAGTACAAATATTCCAATATGCCATGAAAACCACCTCGGTGAAGAATGGTTTTCCAAACTCCCTCCTTGCAGGCAAAATAATTTATCTCTGGTCTTCACTCTGTGGTTAGGAAATATGTACGTAATTCCAGACCCTACAGCTGAATCTGCAATTGAAGAATAGATGAAGGGAAATAACACACATGGAGGGGAATCATTGCTGGAAACATGCCCTAGCGGCAATAATAAAGTGGTTATTATTATATTTCCTTGTTCATGATAATCGTCGATTGTCCATGCTATAATTTTATTGACCGGAAACTCAAATGCACGTGTGGATACATAGACAACAACATGTCCCTAGTGAGCCTCTAGCGGACTAGCTCGTTGATCAAAGATGGCTGTGGTTTCCTAGCCATAGACATGAGTTGCCATTTGATAACAGGATCACAGCATTAGGAGAATGATGTGATGGACAAGTCCCCAACCTATAAATGTAGCATATGATCATATCCAGTTTGTTGCTATCATTTTCTACATGTCACTATATGTTCCTATGACCATGAGATCATGCAACTCACTCACACCAGAGGAGTACCTTGTGTGTACTAAATGTTGCAACGTAACTGGGTGACTATAAAGGTGCTCTACAGGTATCTCTGAGGGTGTCTGTTGAGTTGGCATGGATCAAGACTGAGATTTGTCACTCCGTATGACGGAGAGGTATCTTAAGGCCCACTCGGTAATACAACATCACAATGAGCTTGCAAGCAATGTGACTAATGGGTTAGCCACGGGATCTTGTATTATGGAACGAGTAAAGAGACTTGCCGGTAATGAGATTGAACTAGGTATGGTGATGCCTACGATCGAATCTCGGGCAAGTAACATACCGATAGAGAAAGGGAACTACATATGGGATTATCTGAATCCTTGACATCGAGGTTCGACCGATAAAGATCTTCGTAGAATATGTAAGAACCAATATGGACATCCGGGGTCCTGCTATTGGTTATTGACTGTAGAGGTGTCTCGGTCATGTCTACAAAGTGCTCGAACCCGCAGGGTCTACACACTGAACGTTCGGTGACGATATAAGTATAGTTGAGTTGTTATGGTGGTAACCAAAGCTTGTTTGGAGTCCCGGATGAGATCCCGAACATGACGAGGAAATCTAGAATAGTCCTGAGGTGAAGATTGATATATAGGACGGAGGGTATCAGAGTCTGGAATTGTTCCGGGGGTACCGAGTAACGGCCAGGAGAACCGAAAGGGGTTTCAGGGGGGCCCGGTGATAAGTCTCCGATGTATCTATAATTTTTTATTGTTCCATGCTACTATATTATCTATTTTGGATGTTTAATATACATTTATATGCTATTTTATATTATTTTTGGGACTAACCTATTAACCTAGAGCCCAGTGCCAGTTTCTGATTTTTTGCCTGTTTTAGAGTTTCAAAGAAAAGGAATACCAAACGGAATCCAAACAGAATGAAACTTTCGTGATGATCTTTCTTGGACCAGAAGCAAACCAGGAGACTTGGAGATGAAGTCGGAGACTCAATGAGGCGGCCATGAGGGTGAAGGGTGCGCCCAGGGGGTAGGGCGGGCCCCCTACCTCGTGGGCCCCTCTAAGCTCTCCTGACCTAGTGCCTTTGCCTATATATACTCATATACCCTGAAAACATCCAGGGGAGCCACGAAACCACTTTTCCACCGCAGCAACATTTTGTACCCGTGAGATCCCATCTAGGGACCTTTTTCGGCGTCCTGCCAGAGGGGTATTCGATCACGGAGGGCTTCTACATCAACACCATTGCCTCTCTGATGTAGCATGAGTAGTTTACCACAGACCTACGGGTCCATAGCTAGAAGCTAGATGGCTTCTTCTCTCTCTTTGATTCTCAATACCATGTTCTCCTTGATGTTCTTGGAGATCTATTCGATGTAAAATTCTTTTGCGGTGTGACTGCCAAGATCTGATGAATTGTGGATTTATGATCAGATTATCTATGAATATTATTTGAGTCTTCTCTGAATTCTTATATGCATGATTTAATATCTTTGCAAGTCTCTTCGAATTATCGGTTTAGTTTGGCCTACTAGATTGGTTTTTCTTGCAATGGGAGAAGTGCTTAGCTTTGGGTTCAATCTTGCGGTGTCCTTTTCTCGTGACAGTAGGGGCAGCAAGGCACATATTGTATTTTTGCCATCGAGGGTAAAAAGATGGGGTTTTCATCATATTTCTTTGACTATGAACAGTAGGGTAAAACCCCACTGCAATTTTTATATTAATAGTTAAAGCAGCAAAATAGTCTGGTAGGCTTGAGGTAAGCCCACAAAAAAGAAAAAAGAGAATAAGAAAAAGAAAAAGAAAAAGGAAAAGAAACTAGAAAGAAGAAGAAAGAAAGAAGGAAATAAGAAATAAAGAAAAGAGAAAAGCTATTGGAAAAAAAAAAAGAGAAATTACAACAATGCCTCTAGCCAAAGGTTGAATTGGGTCGAATGCTTCTTCTTCATTCTGAATCTTAAAAGCTTGAGCTCCTCCATGAAGATGAATTTCCAACCCTGAAAGGATGGTGTGATGTTCTCAAATATTTTGTTGTTTCTGCTTATCCAAATTGCCCATGCTCCTAGGATGATGATCTCCATGTAAAAAGGGTGTTGCAGTTTGTCCTTTAGATCTGAAATGCTTCCAGGCCGACAGGTTTTGTGATCTTGTTGGACATATATAGTCCCAGCATTGTTGCACAAATGGGCATCCCGGAAGAGATGATGTAAGGTTTCTTCCTGTTGACAATCATTTCTTGCACAGTTGTATTCTTCGGCACAAAATTCTTCCTTCGAGCAAATTCCTAGTGTTAACTCTGTCATGCATAGTTGCGGAAAAAAACTTTGTGTTTTGGCTGACATGAGCTTTTCGGATCCAAGTGAAATGTGGAGGTGTTTGTTTATGACCTATTAATACCTTATATGCTTTGATGGATGAATATGTGTCTTTACCCCGATGTAGCTCCAAGTATCCAAAGATTCCAGAAATTCAGATTGTCTCAAAGAGATACAAATATCCTCCATTGCTAAGAACTCCTCATATGCCTCTGTTGTCAAAGGTAAGAAGAATAAGTCCTGAAGATACTCATGCAAAGTACTGCTGAATGTTCATTTGTGGATTTCGACAAAAGTGTACAGTGGTGAAACTTGTGCTTGAGTACAGCCTGGTGCCAAAGATCATCCCAAAAATAAGCATGACTCCATCTCCCACATTGCATCTAGCAATAGCTTTGTAGTGATCCGAAGTGCGGGTTTGATTTCCACGAGAAAGAACCCACCATGTTGTCCCACGTAGCTGCCCATCAACGTAGTATGTTTCCCATATTAAGTTGACCCATGGTATATCATGCCTGTTGTAAAACTTGTGTAGGTTCTTCATAAGCGAGTTTTGTTGTGAGTGAAAATATCCGGTATTCCTAGGCCTCCACGATCTTTGGGTCTGCACACACGATAGTCAAGCAACTAGAGCGAGCTGCGGTCCTCCATATCTGGGCTTCTCCAAAGACAGATGCCTTAAGTATTTTACAATCTGGTTTTTAATAGTTATTGGAATGTCCAGGCATGTCATGAAGAACACAACTAAAGAAGTTAGCACTGACTTCACCAGCATTAATTTTCCTGCCTGAGTCATGAAGATGGAAAGTCCTGCTAATCTTTTTGCAACTTTATTGACTAGGGGCAAACATTGCTCCATAGTGGGCTTATATATACCTAATGGTAATCCCAGGTAATTGAAAGGGAAGTGTCCTCTTGCACATTGCAGTGTGTTTGTGAATATCTCAATCCTATCTTCATTGATGTTTAGAGGAACCAGAAAGGACTTGCCATAATTCACTTTTAGTCCTGTAGCTGAGGCAAAAGTGTTGATAAGGCTTTCGAGACGAGCAGCTGCCTAGAATCTGCTGCATAATCACAGTGTCATCTCATATTGCACAATAGGGAAGTGTGGGCATGAGTTCACTTGTAGTGGTGCAGCTAGTAGATTCAAACTCATTGCTCTGTTTAATATAGATTGTAACATATCTGCTGCCAAAGACAAAAATTAGTGGTGAAAAGGATCTCCTGTCTTACTCCCTTTTGATGTAGAATTTTTCCCTGGTACTCCATTTAGAAGTACAGAAGATGCGGCTGTTGAGAATAAGCTTTTCATCCAAGAGATCCACTTGTGACCAAACCCTTTAGCTTTAAAAATATCCAATATTGCTTCATGCTCAATTGTATCAAAGGCTTTTTCAAAGTCCAGTTTAATAACCAAAATTTCCTCCCTGGATTTATGACATTGATGAATGTATTCATAAGCCCATCCTAGGCAATCCTGAATCACTCTGTCTTTGAGGAAACCATATTGATTGATATGAACCATGTGCAGAATTACTCTCTGTAGCCTGTTTGCCAGGATCTTGGTGATTATCTTGAGTACCCCATTTAGTAGGGAAATTGGTCTGAAATCATTTGGGGTAAGTGGCACTTCTTTCTTAGGAATCAGGGTGATGAAGGATGAGTTAATGCTCTCAAGATTGACATTTCCAGCATGAAAAGCTACTATAAGATCAATTACATCTGTTTTTATAATATCCCAGCAATTCTTGAGGAACTCATTATTGAAACCATCGGGACCGAGGATTTATCATTAGGCGATTCTTAACCACATCCTCAATTTCTTCTCTTGTAAAAGGTTTTCCGTGTCATTGAAAAGTAGTGGGTCCACTGTTTGTTCATCAGTTCCTCAAGATTAAAGTGCATAGAGTGGCCATTCGTCTGACCCAACCTGTTCTTGAATGCTTCCCATAGGATTGCTGCCTTTCCTTCATGGTCAGTAATTTCCACTTGGTCCTTGTTTAGCAACATAGCAATTTTGTTATTTCTATGATTGATTGTAGCTTTTGTGTGAAAGAATTTGGTATTCTCATCTCCAAACTTGACTCCTTTAATTTTCCCTCTTTGTTTCCAGTATACTTTTTGATTGTTTAGTATAGTGAGGAGGTAGTCTTTCATAATGTTTACTGAGTTGTTCTCAAACAGTGACAAAGCCTGTATTCCTCAATGAAATCCCATAGGAAAATAATATCATTCAACTCTGCAATTTGCTTTTTGTGACAAGATAAAGATTTAGCCCGAGTTTTAGAGCTCTTCTAACATTCTTGAACTTAGCATTTATCTTCTTTGCCTTTGTCAATGTGTCCCACCGGATGCTCCAAGCATCGAAACCACTGTTTGCAATAGCTGTGGTTGAGCCAGAATTTTCAAACTGAACACTCTTGATTTTGGGATTGCTGTGCCAATCTTTATCATCTGAGGTAGATGATCGAAATAGGTTTAGCCATTGGCGAGCAAGAGTGTCTGGGTAGGTGGTCATCCAAGCAGAGGTGAAAAACCATTCTAGTTTTTCCAATAAAGGGTTGTCTGCATGTTACTCCAACTAAATTGCCTTCCTTTGAGGGAAGTTCAATTAATCCCAATTCACCGATGGCTGCATTGAACATAAGCATCTCATTTACATCACCTCCGTGTTTATTTACGTCCTCTGGTTTTCTAATGAAATTAAAGTCTCCCATGATAATCCAGTCCACATCACTTGGCATTTGTATATTTTGAAACCATTCAATAAATTCAATCTTTTCTTCATGATTGCAGGGCCATAAATATTTGTGAGAATCCAAGGCGGGAGGATGTTTTGCAAGTGAATTTCATGGATAGTGAAAATTTATTTGTGAACATCAATTCCCCAATGAATAAAGCACCATTCCAAGCAGTAAGGATGCCTCCTGAAGCCCCAATGGAGGGAAGGAACTCAAATTTATTGAATGTCTTAGGGCAAATGTTCTGAATGTAAGTTAAGTCAAATATCTCTCTTTTGGTTTCTTGAAGGCAGACTATACCAGCAGCACTTTCTTCCACTTTTTGCCTAATTGCCAACCATTTTTCTGGAGAATTAATACCTCTGACATTCCAATTCAGAATATTCCATGTTCTGTTGTTATTCATTAATAACCTGATCTTTGTGTATTTGATCACCCAGGTCCAGCCCTAGGTGTTTAAACCATATTGAGTTAAAGTGATGCACCACTACCACAGTTGACAAACAAACATGCCTCTCATACACACATGTCTCAGAGCAATTCACAGATAAGGTGGTAGCAGCAATATGGTTATCAAACAGCATCTCCATAATAGAGCAGCAAAGGTTGCATATCAATCCATTACATCCTAAGTACAGAAAATCTTTCACTAGAAACATGCTCCAGACAGGCTTTAAGAGAGTACATTCCAAAAGAGAACAGCAAGCTACTCTGCTATTCCAAGTCAACATATATGACAATAGCATCATTAAGGTAAGCTTGATGCCCCATCCTGCCCAGTGACCTTGGACACCTTGGCCACCTCCTCCTGTCCCTTCTTTTTGGGCTTCTTAGACAGCTTCCCATGGAGTTCTTCCTCAGCCACCTTACAGAAAGATTTAGTTAGGTTTTTAACCACCAGTATTATGAATAGTAGGTGGAATAGCATTACATGGCAAACATGCTTTTGTGTCACAGCTTTTCCTTCTATAACCCATGTTTTCTTTTCTAATCCTGTCACTTCTTCTTACCTCAGTCTCAACCAGAGGTTCCTTGTCCCTTCTCTTCCTTGAGACAGCCTCCCCAGTGCAAGTTTGTTGGGAGAGACTTGTTGCGATGGGCTACTGCTCCACTTGGAAGAGTGTCTTCTGGACTAACACCTTCATTTTCTTTTCCCAACCCTAGTATGAAATCTTTGCAAATTGGTGCCCGAGTAGTAGAGCATCCATCGGTATATGAAATAGCATAGTGTCCTCTTGAGTACAATTGGCAGTCAATATTTTCCATACATCGACTTTAGCAGGTGCATTGTCCAACTAAATTTATCAGGTGTTAACAGCAAATGTATGATGAAATTGAACCAACTTACAGGTATATCAATTTTGAAAGAGTTCTCTGCTCCTTGTGTTGCAGGTGCAAAATGTTTGATCCATAATCCCAGACCTTCTTCAGACATTAAATGAGAACCATCAATAATATCCAAAGCATGATTTTGAGCCAGCTCATGTAAATCAATCCTAGAGGGGGAACTAGGCAGAGAGAAAGCACCATAAGTACCTGAGTTGTGAATGTCTGTAGATGTACCCACATAAGGAATAGGAACATCTTCCTTGCCCTTGTCAGTGGATAGGATTTGAGCAGGAGGAGCAACTTCTTCCCCCTTTTCCTCATGCTGTGTGTGATTGACTGTGCTTATTACATTAGGTGCTTCAGCATCATTGAGTTCCACTCCATTTGGTTGGTTCAATTGTGGCTCCACTTGGGCATCCAGAACAGGAGCTGGGGGTATAATAATAGGGTGCAAAGCAGGTATTTGTTGTTGTTCAATTTCTAAATTGTTCTGCAGTGCCTGCTCCTCATCTTCTTCAGCTGCATTGTATGCAATAGCAATGTTTATCAGTCCTTGGCCAACTGGAAGAGCATGATACCCCTGATTAACTTCCTCACTGGCAGAGTGAGTCAGAGACAGCAATCCATCAGAAAGAGAGACTGTTGTAGTGATGCTGCTATTTGGGGCACCCTCATCTGGCAAAATGGGAATGGCTACTTGTTGCTGCTGCTGTTGTGGAGGCTCTGGTTGTGGAAAAGCCCAGTGTTGCTCTTGATCATCTTGCTCTTCCCAAGCATCCCAATCTTGGTTCTGCGCATGAATATTGTGGTTTGGGATTGGTGAAAACACAGGAAGTCATTTGCATGTTGAGGAATGGGGTGTGGATCAATACCATCAGGTGGGATATCATCCTCATCAGCAGGGCCACCACCAAGCATTTCCTCAAGAAGAATCTCAACAGAGCAGGTCCAAGAGTCTTCCTCAAATCTCTCCCCTTCAGACCATCTGATGCTTTTAGGAACTTCATCAAGCTCTGTAACTCTAGCCTTAACCAGAATTTTACCCTTTAGGGCATCCTCTTTCTCCCAACTAATAATTTTCCCCCAGTTTGAGATGGCTGATGCAATATCCTCAGTGTTACAGAAATCAAAAGGTACCCCCACGAAAAGCAGCCAGCAGACCCTGTTGAAATGCAGCCTGCGCCAGTTTCTACCTTCATCGTGCTTGGTAAAGGAGATAAAAACATCACCGAAAGCATGTGGCCCTTGCCGAACAAGCCTGTCACGATCTCTGACATGCCGGAATTGAACATACGCCTCCCCGAACGGGCAAGGCTGAATCTCTCTGAAACCAACTTGGGCCTCATCTTGCAGAAACTCTTGCAGAACATCACGGACGTTTGGAAAAAATACCTCATTTGGATGGGGATGAATGCTGGCAATCGCCCAATCCTCATGGCGCTGGGACGGTGAGGTACTATTGCGAGAAACCCCGTTCTTCCCGGGATAACTTGAACTTGAAAACCATGAGGCACAAAAGGCCGAGGATCGATAGGAATGTTGGCCATCTCTCGTGGAAATGGCGGGAAACCACCGAGCACCCTCTGGTAGTAATGGCAACGCCATGAGTTCGTCGAGGTGGAAGCGAGTTGGGGGTGGCAGCGGTGGAGAAGACAGAGTTGGCGGTGGAGTGGAATGCGAGGAGGCAAGCGAGGGTCTCGGTGAAAGTTTTGGAATAAATCCTTGACTAGCTCCTTAAATGATGGTACTTGCCTAGTTGGCGCCGCCGGCCCAATACAATGGAACCAGGACTCTACTTGGCCCTCGGCCCACGCAGCATCTGGAGGGCTTGGGAAGGTGTTGAATGGAATAAAGGCCATAGCCCACCAAATTCGGGCGGTGGTAAAACGAGCAATGTGGCCGTTGGCCCCGCATGCATGGCAAACCACATTCTGGCGTGGCACGTAACGTTGCACCTCATTATGCAACCGTTGTGGCCTTGCCTGAGCAGGGTTAATTTGCGTTGAATGTTGTTCAATGCGGAATGAATTGTCCCCCTGATTGAGACCCGATAATCTCGCAAAGACGTAATTATTCGCTCTAACCACGTCGGAGAAACTCCGGTGATCACCGGAATTGGAAACGATGGCCCTGCCACCTCTACCAACCAAAGTCCATTCTTTATCTAGCTCTTGATAATAAAGCTTTTCTTCACGAATCCAGTTTGGGCCACCGAAATTCCACAGGCTAAAAACAACCTCAAGTCATTTTCCTTGATTCTACCGCATTATAGATCTCAAAACCCACCGATCTTGAGGCTACTGAGAACTTGTAAGTTCTATCCCGAAGAAGACGGACACGAAAGCCTTGTGCATAACCTCCAAACATGGCAAGGAGGGAAATACTAACCGTGTGCACATCAAGCTTGAATGATGCACGGCAGAACGAGACCACCATTGTGAACTCCTTTTGGTGAAAGCCGGGGGAGAACACCACCGGGTGGCCAAACTTGGTTCTCATCTCCATCTGGAATCGCTTCCCACGGTCGAAGTTGAGGTCAAACGGCGCCATCAAGGCCAGGGAAGGTGGCTACCAGGGCCGGAGTGGCCACAGGTAGGAGGCTGGTGGCCGCCGGGGCCGGAATGGCCACCGGCGCTAGGAGGAGGGAGCGCTAGGAGGAGGGAGCGCTAGGAGTTATCAAACCCTAATAGGGATACCATTGGACTCCCCTTTTCCAAGTTGGAGTAGGAGAGAAGGAGGAAAGAGGGGAGGAGGGGAAAGAAAGGGGGGCTCTAGATGCATATTTCTTGAGTTAATTCCTCTACATCATGTCATCTTACTTAATGCATTACTCCGTTCTTTATGAACTTAATACTCTAGATGCATACTGGATAGCGGTCAATGTGTGGAGTAATAGTAGTAGATGCATAATCGTTTCGGTCTACTTGACATGGACGTGATGCATATGTTCATGATCATTGCCTTAGATATCATCATGACTAGGCGATATTCTATCAATTGCTCGGCAGTAATCTGTCTACCCATCGTAATATTTGCTATCTTGAGAGAAGCCACTAGTAAAACCTATGGCCCCCGGGTCTCTTTTCAATTTTATTGAATCTCTATTCCATCATACTACTTTCGGATCTACTATTTTGCAATCTTTTACTTTCCGATCTATAAACCAAAAATACAAAAATATTTACTTTACCATTTATCTATCTCTATCAGATCTCACTTTTGCAAGTAACCGTAAAGGGATTGACAACCTGATACGTCTCTAACGTATCTATAATTTTTTATGTATTCATGCCATGTTTATAAATTTTTTACATGATTTCGGTATGATTTGATTAGAACTAACCTGGACTGACGCTGTTTTCAGCAGAACTACCGTGGTGTTGTTTTTGCGTAGAAATAAAAGTTCTTGGAATGCACTGAAAATCAACGGAGATTTTTTTGGAAAATATAAAAAATACTGGAATGAAAAGTTACCAGAGGGGAGTCCTGTGATCCCCACAAGGGTGGATGGCGCGCCCCCTAGGGCGCGCTCCCCTGCCTCGTGGACTCCCTGTGGGCCCCCTTGATGTGAGACCGATGCCAACTCCTCCTATAAATCCCCAAACTTCCAGAAAGAAACCTAGATCGGGAGTTCAGCCGCTGCAAGCCTCTGTAGCCACCAAAAACCAATTGGGACCCTGTTCCGGCACCTTGCTAGAGGGGGGATCCGTCACCGGTAGCCATCTTCATCATCCCAACACTCTCCATGACGAGGAGGGAGTAGTTCACCCTCGGGACTGAGGGTATGTACCAGCAGCCATGTGTTTGATCTCTCTCTCTCTCTCTCTCTCTCTTTATCTTTATATGGCACGATCTTGATGTACCGCGAGCTTTGCTATTATAGTTGGATCTTATGATGCTTCTTCCCCTCTGTCTCCTTGTAATGGATTGAGTTTTCCCTTTGAAGTTATCTTATCGGATTGAGTCTTTAAGGATTTGAGAACACTTGATGTATGTCTTGCATGTGCTTATCTGTGGTGACAATGGGATATTCACGTGATCTACTTGATGTATGTTTTGGTGATCAACTTGCGGGTTCAATGACCTTAAGAACTTATGCATAGGGGTTGGCACACGTTTTCGTCTTGACTCTCTGGTAGAAACTTTGGGGCACTCTTTGAAGTTCTTTGTGTCGGTTTGAATAGATGAATCTGAGATTGTGTGATGCATATCGTATAATCAAACCCGTGAATACTTGAGGTGACATTGGAGTATCTAGGTGACATTAGGGTTTTGGTTGATGTGTGTCTTAAGGTGTTATTTTACTATGAACTCTAGGACTGTTTCTGACACTTACAGGAATAGCCCAATGGATTGATCGGAAAGAATAACTTTGAGGTGGTTTCGTACCCTACAATAATCTCTTCGTTTGTTCTCTGCTATTAGTGACTTTGGAGTGACTCTTTGTTGCATGTTGAGGGATTGTTATATTATCCAATTATGTTATTATTGTTGAGAGAACTTTCACTAGTGAAAGTATGAACCCTAGGCCTTGTTTCGAAGCATTGCAATACTGTTTTCGCTCACTTTTACCACTTGCTACCTTGATGTTTTTATAATTTCAGATTACAAAAACCTATATCTACGATCCATATTGCACTTGTATCACCATCTCTTCCCTGAACTAGTGCACCTATACAATTTACCATTGTATTGGGTGTGTTGGGGACACAAGAGACTTTTTGTTATTTGGTTGCAGGGTTGTTTGAGAGAGACCATCTTCATCCTACACCTCCCAAGGATTGATAAACCTTGGGTCATCCACTTGAGGGAAATTTTCTACTGTACTACAAACCTCTGCACTTGGAGGCCCAACAACGTCTACAAGAAGAAGGTTGTGTAGTAGACACCAAGCTCTTTTCTGGCGCCGTTGCCAGGGAGGTTAGTGCTTGAAGGTATATTCTTAGATCTTGCAATCTAATCTTTTAGTTTCTTGTTTTATCACTAGTTTAGTTTATAAAAGAAAACTACAAAAAATGGAATTGAGGTGGCTGCATATGCTTCATCTTTTTAATGTCTTTCATGAAAATGATGGAAAGGAAAACTGTGCCCAAGTATTAGAAGAAGAATGCATTAAAATGTTTGGCACTGAATCATTGAATTATGAGCATGATTGGAATGTTGTTAGTATGAATTCTTTGAATATCCATAGTACTAATGATGATTGCACTAGTCATGATAAAAATGTCTCTTATAAGCATGTCAACTTTTATGGAGTGCATAGAGTTTGCAAGTACACACCAAATAGGGGAGATAGATTTTGCAAGAGGCATAAGTATTTAGAAACTAAATGGTTGCAAGAGAGGCTAGACGTTTGTTCTGAAAATTTAAGTTTTCTTAGCCATACTTGTGAACTTTGCAATGAACGTGGTCATTTAAATCTCCAATGCAAATTGTTTCATGGTCGAATCGTGTCCAAAAATTGTGATGACTTGATTTCCCTTGCACATCATAATGAACTTAGTTTTCTTTTGGGTTATGAAGAAATGAAACGTATAACAAAGGATATTCCAGAATTTTTCCTTGAGAAAGTTCTTGATTTTGATCTAGAGGAAATTTATATGTATTTTGCGGTGAATTGCATTGAAAATCCTTATATTGCCAATTACATAAAGACAAGAAAACAAATAGAAGATGAAGAGAATACTAATGAAAGGGAAGAGGTTTCCCAATATCCTCCTATTCTTTCTTATGATGAATCATGTAACGAGGAGGAGATTTCTATTCGACCGATCTCATTAATAAGGAGCTCCAAAAGTAGGATTAAACCCACACATAATGTGGAGAAGAAAAAGAAAAGACGGAGAAGCATAGGTAAAAAGGTATCTCTCCCAAATGATGTTGCTCCTATCATTGTTATGCCTATTACTCATTGTGATGATAATAATTGCTATACTATTTGTGCTATCCATACTATTAATGATGTGAGTGATTATGCTTATGATATGCAAAGGACCAAGCTTGGGGATGCTATGTTTGATGAGAATGACATGTTTGAGAATTTATTTGCTGTAATTAATGTTTGTCCCAAGCTTGGGGATGCTATGCTTAATGAAGATGATATTTTTAGTCTCCCAACTTTTGATATGCAAATTTATTATGATGATAGCATGCCTCCTACTTATGATGATTATATTGCTGAAAGTGGGTTTGGAAGAGTTTCAAATTTAGGAAGTGATTATCCCACTATTTTTGGAGGGTGTTGAATCTTATTGTGTAATGATAAAAGTGGATTTGGAGAGGTCATGACTTTATTTAGTAATGATTCCACTATCTTGGAAGAGGTTTCAATCGATAATGATGAGAACAAGGTTGCTACTTATGATGATTATTGTGATGACACTTATGTTATAAAAAGTAGTGATGATTATATTTATAAAACTTGTCATGAGTATGAATATCCTTTTTCTGAACATTATTCTTCAATGTGGAAACGATCTATAGTATTCGAGTTTCTTATGATACTCTCACTATTCCGAATGAGAAGAGTTTTGCTTATGTGGAGAGTAATAAAAATTCTATGCGTGTAGATCATGAAAAGAATGCTTTATGTGAGAGTTATATTGTTGAACTCATTCATGATGCTACTGAAAATTACTATGAGGGAGTAACATATGCTTGTAGGAATTTCAGTAATATCAAGTTTCCTCTCTATGTGTTGAAAATCTTGAAGTTAGGCTTGTTTTGCTTCCCTATGCTAGTTGATTCTTGTTCCCATAAGTTGTTTGCTCACAAAATCCCTATGCATAGGAAGTGGGTTAGGCTTAAATGTGCTAGTCATATTCTTCATGATGTTCACATTATGTTTCAATTCTTATCTTTTCTGTGAGCATCATTGTCATCATCATGCCTAGCTAAAAAGGCATTAAAGAAAAGCGCTTGTTGGGAGACAACCCAACATTTACCCCTACTGTTTTTGTGTGTTCACATGATTAAGCTAATGTAGTAATCATGTTTTATATCTTTTTTTCAATAAAGTGCCAAGTAAAGTCTTTAGGATAGCTTACGGTGATAGTTGTGTTGATCCTGCTAAAAATCAGAAACTTTTGCACCCAGTAAATTAGTTTTGATAATTCACAGAAACGTGATTTTGATCTGATTCTATTCGATATGCATTGGTACACATATTTCTTAGGTTATCCTAATTCTTTAGGAGTTTTAGAGTTACCTAAATATTTGAGTTACAGATTACTACAGACTGTTCTCTTTTTGACAGATTCTGTTTTCTATGTGTTGTTTGCTTATTTTGATGAATCTATGAGTAGTATCAGAGGGTACGAACCATAGAGAAGTTGGAATGGAGTATATATTACACCAATATAAATAAATAATGAGTTTTCAACAGTACCTAAGTGGTGGTTTTATTTTCTTATACGAACGGAGCTTACGAGTTTTCTGTTGAGTTTTGTGTTGTGAAGTTTTAAATTTTAGGGTACCCCCAAGGTAATATTCAAGGACAACCAAGAGCCTAAGCTTGTGGATGCCCCGAAAGGCATCCCCTCTTTCGTCTTTGTTCATCGGTAACTTTACTTGGAGCTGTATTTTTATTCACCACATGATATGTGTTTTGCTTGGAGCGTCATTTTATTTTATTTTGTTTTGCTTGCTGTTTGAATAATATCCCAAGATCTGAAATTCTTAGATGTTAGAGAGTCTTCACATAGTTACATAATTATTTGACTACTCATTGATCTTCACTTATATCTTTCGGAGTAGTTTGTCGTTTGCTCTAGTGCTTCACTTATATCTTTTTAGAGCACGATGGTAGTTTTATTTTTGAAGAAATTGATGAACTCTCATGCTTCACTTATATTATTTTGAGAGTCTAAAACAGCATGGTAATTTTCTTTGGTTATGAATTTAGTCCTAATATGATGGGCATCCAAGAGGGATATAATAAAAACTTTCATATAAAGTGCATTAAATACTATGAGAAGTTTGATTCTTTATGACAGTTATGAGATATGAAGATGGTGATATTAGAGTCATGCTAGTGGAGTAGTGTGAATTTGAGAGATACTTGTGTTAAAGTTTGTGATTCCCGTAGCATGCACGTATGGTGAACCGTTATGTGATAAAGACGGAGCATGATTTATTTATTGATTGCCTTCCTTGTGAGTGGCGGTCGGGGACGAGCGATGGTCTTTTCCTACCAATCTATCCCCCTAGGAGCATGCACGTAATACTTTGTTTCGATAACTAATAGATTTTTGCAATAAGTATGTGAGTTATTTATGACTGATGTTGAGTCCATGGATTATACGCACTCTCACCCTTCCACCATTGCTAGCCTCCCTTGTGCCATGCAACTTTCGCCGGTACCATACACCCACCATATACCTTCCTCAGAACAGCCACCATACCTACCTATTATGGCATTTCCATATCCATTCCGAGATATATTTCCATGCAACTTTCCACCGTTTCGTTTATTATGACATGATTCATCATTGTCATATTGCTTTGCATGATCATGTAGTTGACATTGTATTTGTGGCAAAGCCACCTTTTATAATTCTTTCATACATGTCACTCTCGATTCATTGCATATCCCAGCACACCGCCGGAGGCATTCATTAGAGTCATATTTTCTTCTAAGTATCGAGTTGTAATTGTTGAGTTGTAAGTAAATAAAAGTGTGATGATCATCACTATTAGAGAATTGTCCCAGTGAGGAAAGGATGATGGAGACTATGATTCCCCCACAAGTCGGGATGAGACTCCGGACGAATAATAATAATAATAATAATAATAATAATAATAATAATAATAATAATAATAATAATAATAATAATAATAATAATAATAATAATAATAGTACAAAAAAAGAGAAGGCCCAAAAAAACAAAACAAAAACAAAAAATGAGAGAAAAAGAGAGAAGGGGCAATGCTACTATCCTTTTACCACACTTGTGCTTCAAAGTAGCACCATGATAATCATGATCGAGAGTCTCCTATGTTGTCACTTTCATATACTAGTGGGAATTTTCATTAGAGAACTTGCTTGTATATTCGAATGATGGGCTTCCTCAAAGTGCCCTAGGTCTTCGTGAGCAAGCAAGTTGGATGCACACCCACTTAGTTTCTTTTTGAGCTTTCATACACTTATAGCTCTAGTGCATCCGTTGCATGGCAATCCCTACTCACTCACATTGATATCTATTGATGGGCATCCCCATAGCCCGTTGATATGCCTAGTTAATGTGAGACTATCTTCTCCTTTTTGTCTTCTCCACAACCACCATTCTATTCCACCTATAGTGCTATATCCATGTCTCACGCTCATGTATTGCGTGAAGATTGAAAAAGTTTGAGAACATCAAAAGTATGAACCAATTGCTTGGCTTGTCATTGGGGTTGTGCATGGTTTAAATATTTTGTGTGATGAAGATAGAGCATAGCCAGACTATATGACTTTGTAGGGATAGTTTTCTTTGGCCATGTTATTTTGAGAAGACATGATTGCTTTGTTACTAAGCTTGAAGTATTATTATTTTTATGTAAACATTAAAGTTTTGTCTTGAATCTTATAGATCTGAATATTCTTGCCACAATAAAGAAGATTATATTGGTAAATATGTTAGGTAGCATTCCACATCAAAATTTCTGTTTTTATCATTTACCTACTCGAGGACGAGCAGGAATTAAGCTTGGGGATGCTTGATACGTCTCCAACGTATCTATAATTATTGATGTATTCATGCCATGTTTATAATATTTTTACATGATTTTGGTATGATTTGATTAGAACTAACCCGGGGTGATGTTGTTTTCAGCAGAACTACCGTGGTGTTGTTTTTGTGCAGAAATAAAAGTTCTTGGAATGCGCTGAAAATCAACAGAGATTTTTTTGGAACATATAAGAAATACTGGAACAAAAATTTACTGAAGAGGAGTCCTGTGGGCCCCACGAGCATGGAGGGCGCGCCCCCTACCTCGTGGACTCCCTGTGGGGCCCCCTAACATGAGACCGACGCCAATTCCTCCTATAAATTCCCAAACTTCCATAAAGGAACCTAGATCGGGAGTTCCGCCGCTGCAAGCCTCTTTAGCCACCAAAAACCAATCGGGACCCTGTTCCGGCACCCTGCCAGAGGGGGGATCCATCACCAGTGGCTATCTTCATCATCATGGCGCTCTCCATGATGAGGAGGGAGTAGTTCACCCTCGGGGCTGAAGGTATGTACCAGTAGCTATGTGTTTGATCTCTCTCTCTCTCTCTCTCTCTCTCTCTCTCTCTCGTGTTCTTTATATGGCACGATCTTGATGCATCGCGAGCTTTGCTATTATAGTTGGATCTTATGATGCTTCTCCCCCTCTATCTCCTTGTAATGGATTGAGTTTTCCCTTTGAAGTTATCTTATCGGATTGAGTCTTTAAGGATTTGAGAAAACTTGATGTATGTCTTGCATGTGCTTATCTGTGGTGACAATGGGATATTCACATGATCTACTTGATGTATGTTTTGGTGATCAACTTGCGGGTTCAGTGACCTTGTGAATTTATGCATAGGGGTTGGCACACGTTTTCATCTTGACTCTTCGGTAGAAACTTTGGGGCACTCTTTGAAGTTATTTTTTTAGGTTTGAATAGATGAATCTGAGATTGTGTGATGCATATCGTATAATCAAACCCGCGGATACTTGAGGTGACATGGGGTATCTAGGTGACATTAGGGTTTTGGTTGATGTGTGTCTTAAGGTGTTATTTTACTATGAACTCTAGGGCTTTTTCTGACACTTATAGGAATAGCCCAATGGATTGATCGAAAAGAATAACTTTGAGGTGGTTTCGTACCCTACAATAGTCTCTTTTTTTGTTCTCCGCTTTTAGTGACTTCGGAGTGACTCTTTGTTGCACGTTGAGGGATTTTTATATGATCCAGTTATGTTACTATTGTTGAGAGAACTTGCACTAGTGAAAGTATGAACCCTAGGCCTTGTTTCGAAGCATTGCAATACCGTTTTCGCTCACTTTTACCACTTGCCACCTTGCTGTTTTTATAATTTCAGATTAGAAAAACCTACATCTACCATCCATATTGCACTTGTATCACCATCTCTTCACCAAACTAGTGCTCCTATACAATTTACCATTGTATTGGGTGTGTTGGGGACACAAGAGACTCTTTGTTATTTGGTTACAGGGTTGTTTGAGAGAGACCATCTTCATCTTACGCCTCCCACAGATTGATAAACCTTAGGTCATCCACTTGAGGGAAATTTGCTACTGTCCTAGAAAGCTCTACACTTGGAGGCCCAACAACGTCTACGAGAAGAAGGTTGTGTAGTAGACATCACAACCCCTTTATCGCGTTGGGGGCAAGTTGTTGATCGTCTGTGCAGGTATTCGGTGACTTGTGCATTGTCTCCTACTGGATTGATACCTTTGTTCTAAAACTGAGGGAAATACTTACTCTAGTTTGCTGCATCACCCTTTACTCTTCAAGGTAAAAACCAACGCAAGCTTAAGAGGTAGCAGGAAGAATTTTTGGCGCAGTTGCCGGGGAGATCTACGTCAAGTCAAGCCAAACCATGTACCCATCATAAACTCTTCTCTCTTGCATTACATTATTCGCCATTCGCCTCTCGTTCCCCCCCCCACCTTTTCTTCCTACCTCTTCCGTTCGTCTTTTTCGCTTGCTTCTTGTGTGCTTGTGCGTTGGTGTGCCTGTTTGCCTTGACATCACAGCCAAAAAGCGTTTATACTCACCTTAGGAGGTTGGAAAAAATTGAAAATAATGTTAGAAGGTTTATGTCTTTACAATTTGAGCATAATAATTTCTTTAGAAACGAGCTTAAAGAACAAAAAAGTTTTATGGAGTATATGAATAAAGAGCTTGATGATATGTCTAAAGAATTTTATGGTTTGAAATCTCAGTTTGCTCATCTTGAAAATTTAGTAGGCCAAATTTCTGATAAACCAGCCACCTTAGTTAATAAGATGGACGCTAAACCTAAGGCTCTAGATAATAATGATGACGATCTAAAAGTTATTGATGTAACTCCTATTGATTCTTTGTTTTCCAATATTAATCTTGATAAATATGGAACTGGAGATGAGTCAACTTTAGTTAAAAGGCGTCCCAATGATTAGGAGTTTTTAGATCTAGATGCCAAAATTTATAAAAGTGGGATTGGAGAGGTCAAGACTTTAAGTAGCAATGAACCCACTCTTTTGGATTTCAAGGAATTTAATTATGATAATTGTTCTTTAATATATTGTATTTCCTTGTTGCAATCCGTGTTAAATTCTCCTCATGCTTATAATCAAAACAAAGCTTTTACTAAACATATCATTGATGCTATGATGCAATCTTTTGAAGAAAAGCTTGAATTAGAAGTTTCTATCCCTAGAAAACTTTCTGATGAGTGGGAACCTACTATTAATATTAAGATTAAAGATTATGAATGCCATGCTTTGTGTATTTGGGTGCTAGTGTTTCCACAATTCCAAAAACTTTGTGTGATGTGTTAGGTTTCCATGAATTTGATGATTGTTCTTTAAATTTGCATCCTACGGATTCCACTATTAAGAAACCTATGGGAAGGATTAATGATGTTCTTATTGTTGCAAATAGGAATTATGTGTCTGTAGATTTCATTGTTCTTGATATAGATTGCAATCCTACATGTCCAATTATTCTTGGTACTTATAGATATGAAAGAAGGAAACATTAGATTCCAATTTCCGTTAAGAAAAGGCATGGCACTTTCCTAGGAAGAAAATTAAATTGCCATATGAATCTATCATGAGAGCCACTTAAGGGTTGCATACCAAAGATGACAATACCTAGATCTATTCGTGTTTTTATGCCTAGCTAAGGGCGTTAAACAATAGCGCTTGTTGGGAGGCAACCCAATTTTATTTTTGTTCTTTGCTTTTTTGTTCCTGTTTAGTAATAAATAATTCATATAGCCTTTGGTTAGATGTGGTTTTATGTTTTAATTAGTATTTGTGCCAAGTTAAACCTTTAGCTTACGGTGATAGTTGTGTTGATCCTGCTGAAAATCAGAAACTTTTGAGCCTAGTAAATTAGTTTTTAAAATTCAAAGAAACGTGCTTTTGATATGATTCTTTCTGATATGGATTGGTACACAAATTTCTCAGGTTTTCCTAATTTTCCAGGATTTGTGGAGTTATATAAGTACTCAAGAGTTACAGATTACTACAGCCTGTTATGTTTTTGAAAGATTTTGTTTTTCACGTGTTGTTTGCTTATTTTGATGAATCTATGAGTAGTATCGGAGGGTATGAACCATGGAAATGTTTGAATAAATTAGATATTACACCAATATAAATAAATAATGAGTTTGAGACAGCACCTTAAAGTGGTGATTTATTTTCTTATACTAACAGAGCTCATGAGATTTTCTGTTGAGTTTTGTGTTGTGAAGTTTTCAAGTTTTGGGTAAGGATTTGATGGACTATGGAATAAGAAGTGGCAAGAGCCTAAGCTTGGGATTCCCAAGGCACCCCAAGGTAGTATTCAAGGACAACCAAAAGCCTAAGCTTGGGGATGCCCCGGAAGGAATCCCCTCTTTCGTCTTCGTCTATCGGTAACTTTACTTGAGGATATATTTTTATTCACCACATGATATGTGTTTTTCTTGGAGCGTCTTGTATGATTCGATTCTTTTCTTTTTAGTTTTCCACAATCATCCTTTTTGTACACACCTTTTGGGAGAGACACGCATGAATCATAATTTATTAGAATACTCTATGTGCTTTACTTATATCTTTTGAGCTAGGCAATATAGCTCTAGTGCTTCACTTATATCTTTTTAGAGCACGGCGGTGGCTTTATTTTATAGAAATTTATGAACTCTCATGCTTCACTTATATTATTTTGAGAGTCTTTTACAACAGCATGGTAATTTGCTTTGGTTATAAATTTGGTCCTAATATGATGGGCATCCAAGAGGGATATAATAAAAAAATTTCATATAAAGTGCATTGAATACTATTAGAAGTTTGATTCTTTATGATTGTTTTGAGATATGAAGATGGTGATATTAGAGTTATGCTAGTGGAGTAATTGTGAATTTGACAAATACTTGTGTTGAGGGTTGTGAGTCCCGTAGCATGCACGTATGGTGAACCGTTTTGTGACAAATTTGGAGCATGAGGTATTCATTGATCGTCTTCCTTATGAGTGGCGGTCGGGGACGAGCGATGGTATTTTCCTACCAATCTATCCCCTAGGAGCATGCGCGTAGTACTTCGCTCAATGACTAATAAATTTTTGCAATAAGTATGTGAGTTCTTTTTGACTAATGTTGAGTCCATTGATTATACACACTCCACCCTCCCATCATTGCTAGCCCCTCTTGTACCGCGCAACATTCGCCGGTACCATACACCCACCATATACCTTCCTCAAAATAGCCACCATACCTACCTAGTATGGCATTTCTATAGCCATTCCAAGATATATTGCCATGCAACCTTCCACCGTTCCGTTTATTATGACATGCTTCATCATTGTCATATTGCTTTGCATGATCATGTAGTTGACATCGTATTTGTGGCAAAGCCACCTTTCATAATGCTTTCATACATGTCACTCTTGATTCATTGCACATCCCAGTACACCACCGGAGGAATTCACATAGAGTCATATTTTGTTCTAAGCATTGAGTTGTAAGTAAATAGAAGTGTGATGATCATTATTAGAGCATTGTCCAATGTGAGGAAATAAAAAAAGAGGCCAAAGAAGCCAAAAAAGAGGCCAAAGAAGCACAAACAAAAAAATGGAGAGAAAAAGAGAAAAGGGGCAATGTTACTATCCTTTTTCCATACTTGTGCTTCAAAGTATCACCATGATCTTCAAGAAAGAGTCTCTTATTTTGTCACTTTCATATACTAGTGGGAATTTTTCATTATAGAACTTGGCTTGTATATTCCAACGATGGGCCTCCTCAAATGCCCCAGGTCTTCATGAGCAAGCAAGTTAGAGGCACACCCACTTAGTTTCTTTTTGAGCTTTCATACACTTACAGCTCTAGTGCATTCATTGCATGGCAATCCCTACTCACTCACATTGATATCCATTGATGGGCATCTCCATAGCCCGCTGATATGCCTAGTTGATGTGACACTATCTCCCTCTTTTTGTATTCTCCACAACCACCATTCTATTCCACCTATAGTGTTATGTCCATTATGCTCATGTATTGTGTGTAAGTTGAAAAGGTTTGAGAACATCAAAGTACGAAACGATTGCTTGGCTTGTCATCGGGGTTGTACATGATTTGACTATTTTGTGTGACGAAGATGGAGCATAGCCAAACTATATGATTTTGTAGGGATAAGCTTTCTTTGGCCATTTTATTTTGAGAAGGCATAATTGCCTTGTTAGTATGCTTGAAGTATTATTGTTTTTACGTCAATATTAAACTTTTGTTTTGAATCTTTCAGATCTAAACATTCATGCCACAATAAAGAAAATTACATCGATAAATATGTTAGGTAGCATTCCACATCAAAAATTATGTGTTTATCATTTACCTACTCGACGACGAGCAGGAATTAAGCTTGGGCATGCTTGATATGTCTCCAAGGTATCTATAATTTTTTATTGTTCCATGCTAATATATTATTTGTTTTGGATGTTTAATATGAATTAATATGCTATTTTATATTATTTTTGGGACTAACCTATTAACCTAGAACCCAGTGCCAGTTTCTGTTTTTTCGCTTGTTTTAGAGTTTCACAGAAAAGGAATACTAGACGGAGTCCAAACGGAGTGAAACTTTCACGATGATCTTTCTTGGACCAGAAGCAAACCAGGAGACTTGGAGATGAATTCGGGGACTCGACGAGGTGGCTACGAGGGTGGAGGGCATGCCCAGGGGGTAGGGCGCGCCCCCTACCTCGTGGGCCCCTCGGAGCTCTCTTGACCTAGTTTCTTTGCCTATATATACTCTTATACCCTGAAAACATCCGGGGGAGCCACAAAACCACTTTTCCACTGCCACAATCTTCTGTACCCGTGAGATCCCATCTAGGGACCTTTTTGGCGTCCTGCCGGAGGGGGATTCGATCATGGAGGGCTTCTACATCAACACCATTGCCTCTCCAATGAAGCGTGAGTAGTTAACCACAGACCTACGGGTCCATAGCTAGTAGCTAGATGGCTTCTCCTCTCTCTTTGATTCTCAATACCATGTTCTCCTTGATGTTCTTGGAGATCTAATCGATGTAATATTCTTTTGCGGTGTGCTTGCCTAGATCCGATGAATTGTGGATTTATGATCAGATTATCTATGAATGTTATTTGAGTCTTTTCTGAATTCTTATATGCATGATTTGATATCTTTGCAAGTCTCTTTGAATTATCGGTTTAGTTTGGCCTACTAGATTGGTTTTTCTTGCAATGGGAGAAGTGCTTAGCTTTGGGTTCAATCTTGAGGTGTCCTTTCCGAGTGATAGTAGGGGCAGCAAGGCACGTATTGTATTGTTGCCATCGAGGATAAAAAGATGGGGTTTTCATCATATTGCTTGAGTTAATTCCTCTACATCATGTCATCTTACTTAATGCGTTACTCCGTTCTTTATGAACTTAATACTCTAGATGCATGCTAGATAGCGATCGATGTGTGGAGTAATAGTAGTAGATGCAGAATCATTTCGGTCTACTTGACACGGACGTGATGCCTATGTTCATGATCATTGCCTTAGATGTCGTCATAACTATGCGCTCTTCTATCAATTGCTCAGCAGTAACTGTCCACCCACCGTAGTATTTGCTATCTTAAGAGAAGCCACTAGTGAAACCTATGGCCCCCGCGTCTCTTTTCCATTTTATTGAATCTCTTTTCCATCATACTAGTTTCCGATCTACTATTTTGCATTCTTTTACTTTCCGATCTATAAACCAAAAATACTAAAAATATTAACTTTGCCATTTATCTATCTCTATCAGATCTCACTTTTGCAAGTAACCGTAAAGAGATTGACAACCCCTTTATCGCGTTGGATGCAAGTTGTTGATTGTTTGTGCGGGTTTTCGGTGACTTGTGGGTTGTCTCCTACTGGATTGATACCTTGGTTCTCAAACTAAGGGAAATACTAACTCTACTTTGCTGCATCACCCTTTCCTCTTCAAGGAAAAACCAACGCAAGCAGGTAGCACTCGGCAAGTGTTGGTGGGCCTCATGGGCCAAGGGGAGGGAGCACACCAGCCCACTAAGGGGGTGTGATACGTCTCCAACGTATCTATAACTTTTTATTGTTCCATGCTATTATATTACCCCTTTTGGATGTTTATGGGCTTTATTTTACACATTTATATCATTTTTGGGACTAACCTACTAACCGGAGGCCCAGCCTGTATTGCTGTTTTTTGCCTATTTCAGTATTTCGAAGAAAAGGAATATCAAACAGAGTCCAAACGGAATGAAACCTTCGGGAGCGTGATTTTTGGAACGAACATGATCCAGTGGACTTGGAGTGTAAGTTAAGAAGCAGGCATGGCGGCCACGAGAGGGTAGGGCGCGCCCACCCCTACAGGGTGTGCCCCCCTGTCTCGTGGGCCCCTCGGGCGGCCACCGACGTACTTCTTCCTCCTATATAAGCATATGTACCCGAAAACATCCAGGGAGCCAACGAAACACAATTTCCACCACCGTAACCTTCTGTATCCGCGAGATCCCATCTTGGAGCCTTCGTCGGCACTCTACCGGAGGGGGAATCGACCACGGAGGGCTTCTACATCAACACCATAGCCATTCCGATGAGTTGTGAGTAGTTTACCACAGACCTTCGGGTCCATAGTTTTTAGCTAAATGGCTTCTTCTCTCTTTTTGGATCTCAATACAATGTTCTCCCCCTCTCTTGTGGAGATCTATTCGATGTAAACTCTTTTTGCGGTGTGTTTGTCGAGGTCCGATGAATTGTGGATTTATGATCAAGTTCATCTATGAGAAATATTTGAATCTCCTCTGAATTCTTTTATGTATGATTGAGTTATCTTTGCAAGTCTCTTTGAATTATCAGTTTGGTTTGGCCTATTAGATTGATCTTTCTTACCATGGGAGAAGTGCTTAGCTTTGGGTTCAATCTTGCGGTGTCCTTACCCAGTGATAGAAAGGGTTGCAAGGCACGTATTGTATTGTTGCCATTGAGGATAAAAAGATGGGGTTTATATCATATTGCATGAGTTTATCTCTCTACATCATGTCATCTTGCTTAATGCGTTACTCTGGTGTTTATGAACTTAATACTCTAGATGCAGGCAGGAGTCGGTCGATGTGTGGAGTAATAGTAGTAGATGCAGGCAGGAGTCGGTCTACTTGTTGCGGACGTGATGCCTATATACATGATCATGCCTAGATAATCTCATAACTATTCACTTTTATATCAATTGCTCGACAGTAATTTGTTCACCCACCGTAATACTTTTTCTATCTTGAGAGAAGCGTCTAGTGAAACCTATGGCCCCTGGGTCTATCTTTTATCATATTTGCTTTCAATCTACTTTTATTTGTATCTTTACTTTTTGCATCTATATTATAAAATACCAAAAATATATTGATCTTATCATACTATCTCTTTTAGATCTCACTTTCACAAGTGGCCATGAAGGGATTGACAACCCCTTTATTGCGTTGGTTGCGAGTTCTTTGTTTGTTTGTGTAGGTGCGTGGGACTTTTGAGGAGCTTCCTACTGGATTGATACCTTGGTTCTCAAAAATTGAGGGAAATACTTATGCTACTATTGCTGCATCACCCTTTCCTCTTCAAAGAAAACCAAAGCAAGCTCAAGATGTAGCAAGAAGGATTTCTGGCGCCGTTGCCGGGGAGGTCTTCGCTCAAGTCAAGACATACCAAGTACCCATCACAAACTCATCTCCCTTGCATTTACATTATTTGCCATTTGCCTCTCGTTTTCCACTCCCCCACTTCACCCTTGCCATTTTATTCACCCTCTCTTTCCCAATCTCCTCCTCTCTTTCGCTTGCCCTTTTCTGTTTGCTCGTGTGTTAGATCGGTTACCTTGTCGTTATGGCTAGTCCTCCTATCCTTGTTATCACTCCCGAACATGAAATTCTTAATTTTAAGCAAAGGGAGGGAGAAAATTTAAAAGATGCTTGGCATAGAATTTGCAATGCTCAAAATAAATCTAATAGGAAGCTTTCTACTTCTGTTCTTCTTTACAATTTTTATGTAGGCATTACTCCTTAGAATAGATGTGTTCTTGATACTGTTGCCGGAGGGGATTTCTCGAGTAGCCATACGTTTGATGCTTATAATGCTATGTTAGATTTGTTTGGCCCACCACCTCTTTTGGTTAATGGAACGGTTTTAACTTTAGAACATGTGATGCAATGGCTTGACATTATTGAAAATAAGATGGCCACTATCGGTGTCAAAACCAGCGGATCTCGGGTAGGGGGTCCCGAACTATGCGTCTAGGCGGATGGTAACAGGAGACAAGGGACACGATGTTTTTAGCCAGGTTCGGGCCCTCTCGATGGAGGTAAAACCCTACTCCTGCTTGATTGATATTGATGATATGGTAGTACAGGAGTGGATCTACCACGAGATCAAGGAGGCTAAACCCTAGAAGCTAGCCTATGGTATGATTGTTGTTGTGATTATTGTCCTACGGACTAAAACCCTCCGGTTTATATAGACACCGGAGAGGGCTAGGGTTACACAGAGTCGGTTACAATGGTAGGAGATCTACATATCTGTATTGCCAAGCTTGCCTTCCACGTCAAGGAAAGTCCCATCCGGACACGGGACGAAGTCTTCAATCTTGTATCTTCATAGTCTTGGAATCCGGCCGATGATGATAGTCCGGCTATCCGGACACCCCCTAGTCCAGGACTCCCTCAGTAGCCCTTGAACCAGGCTTCAATGACGACGAGTCCGGCGCGCATATTGTCTTCGGCATTGCAAGGCAGGTTCCTCCTCCGAATAATTCATAGAAGATTGTGAACGCCAGGATAGTGTCCGGCTCTGTAAAATAAATTCCACATACCACCGTAGAGAGAATAATATTTACACAACTTCAATCTGCTGGCGTATTTTGTGGCGTGACGTCACACCACTACAAAGCCTTTACTTGAATCGTTTTTATTATACCACCTCAGCGCGTTTAGCGAAGCGGTTTCCTTGGCACGTCTTATCGAAGCAGAGATCGTGTTCCCCTTATTCCGGGATTCCCATCAATACGGACGTGGGTAACCCAACCGCGCCCGTTGCCACGCCCCCTCCATCGAGGGCGAGTTCCAAACGGTCACGGGGACGGCTCTTGGTATTCTCCCTCTTTATAATGAGACCAAGGCTCGTTTATTTTCTTCAATCCTCAATCGAATCTACCCCTCGCCCCAAGTTCCAGCACTCAGGGCTCCAAATTCGAGCGCTTCGGACCATCGACAATGTCCGGCTCCGACCTACAGGGCCGGTGGATGCCCTCCTCCGTCACGGAAGAGGACGTGCTAAAGCTGAGAGAAGCCAGGTACTTAACCTACGAGATTTCGCATAGGTTGACTGCCCAAGGGCAAGTCATTCCTACTCCCGAGCCAGGCGAGAGCGTCGTGTTCATGTCTCACCTCCGTCGGGGTTTAGGCTTCCCGATGGATTCTTTTGTGAGAGGGCTCATGTTTTACTATGGGCTGGAATTCCATGACTTGGCTCCGGAGTCCATCCTCCATATCTCATCATTTATTGTCGTCTGCGAAGCCTTCCTCCGCACCACCCCTCACTTCGGTTTGTGGCTCAAAACCTTCAACGTGGAGCCGAAGATGATTGAGGGGCGTCGGGCAGAGTGCGGCGGGGCGATTATAAGTAAGAGGGCCGATGCTCCATGGCCCGAGGGCTCTTTTCAGGAGGAGCTCGGTTTGTGGCAACGGGAGTGGTTCTATATTACCGCTCCCAGGGGCAGCAGGCAGAGGCCGCCGCCTGTCTTTCGCTCTGGCCCTCCACAACGGCTGACGTCATGGGTCAACAAAGGGCTTGACCGGGGGCCGTCCAAGGACGTACCCCTATTGCAGGGCCGGATTCGAGACCTCCAAGAGAGGGAGATCAATCTGGTCGTAGTGATGCAGGCTATGCTGATTCGGCGTCTTCTGCCCTGCAAACGTCGCCCCCTCCGCCTGTGGGAATTCAATCCGGAGGGACCACGAGCTCTCCAACACTTCATGGGTACGACACCCGTGGATATGTACAAATTGTTCTTCGGATCACAAGAGGTGTGTCCGGAATTGACCGAGGACGCTGGCCTAAGCTGCAATCGCCCGGATACTCAAGTAAGTAGCCATGTGTCCGGACATACCGTTTGTTTGCATATCTTGGATTTGCCTTTTAACCAATCGTCCTTTGAACAGGAGTGGATAGCGCAAGCAAAACTGATGCGGTGTCCGGCCCCCCTCCTGGAGACCGCGCCGGATGCCGTGTTGGTCAAGATGCTGGAGGTTGCACCTTTAGAGGAGGGCGAAGGGGAAAACAGAGAAACTACCGCCTCTACCAAGGAGGCTTTCGAGAAAGGAGGGATCGAGAATCCCTCCTTCCAGGGGGAGAAGAGGACCGCTTCCGAAGATCCGGAGGCCAAGGCCTCAAAGCGGGTTAAGAAATCTTCACCAGAGGGTCCTGCGCCAGGGGAAGCCCCGGCCGCACTATCTCCCCTAAGGAATCAGCCCTCCAGCGAGCCGTAAGTAGAAAAAGGGGAGTTTTGTAATAAGGGACATCCCTATTTTTGCTTCTAAGGATAACTGACGTTTTTACCTTGTAGTTCGGATCTCCGTCCTTCTCAGCTGAGCTCGTCTTCGGGGGACCTTCGTCCGAAGATGATGAAGAGCGAGATGCCTCCATCTGCCGCACCGTTAGGCGGGGCGGATGACCCTAAGGTGTCGTCGCGGAGGGTATCCCCGAGTCCGGCAGAGCCGGAGAGTTTGGCACCAACTGGTGTTCGGCCGGGGGAGCTAAAGGATCTGCTCGAGAGGGCGTCTATCTCAGAAGATCACCGTACATTAATGAGTACGGTGATTGAAAGAATTTCATCCGCTGAGAGCGGGTTGCATGATGCCGTCAGAAGTTTACTGGCGGGGTTTGAGGTACGCAAAAATGACATACCTTTTGACAGTTTTGCACATAGAGTGCGCCCTGTATAGATAGTAGCCCCTGAGACTCGGTATGCTGTCGAAAGCGACAGCGTGCCGAGGATCATAATCTTAGTTATTAACTCTCGCCTTCCCTATGCAGGTGGCGGTTCGTCCGGTGGCCAGCCGGACTGATAGAGTTGCCGAGCTAAAAAGGCAACTCGACATTGCGGATGCGGACATCGCGCTGGTCAATAAACGAGTTGACGAGTCGCAAGGTAGGTTGTTTCTCCGTGGTCACCTAGTAAGGGAGTTGATGCCCACTCCTTAAAACATGTATGCTTAATGCAAATGGTGCCGCTGCTGTGGAGGACCTTCGGGCGGAGCTTGCTCGAGCCAAGGAGTAGGCCAGAAGGAGTGATGCGGTTGCCTCGATGGCAGCCGAAGAGCTAAAAGCCGAAAAGGTTGCTCACTGCCGAAGCAGGGAGGAGATGGCCGGAATGGCCGTGAAGCTGAAGGACGTTACCGACCGCTATGAGGTTCTTGAAAAAGAACACCGAGCGGAGCAAGAAGACCTGAAGAAGGCCACCGCCGAAGCCAAGGATGCTCGTTCTGCAATGAGGGCTATAAAGGAGGAGCTGCGTCAAGCCGGAGACATTGCGGCTGGAAAGCCCTTTCTGCTGCACAGGAAGTTCACAGATCAGAAGTATACTCAGCTTGGCCAGCTATGGGGTGCGGAGGATCCTTATCTGGATTTGGCGGCGAGTGCGGCGGATGCGGTTGTGCACTTCCGAAGCCAAAAGGATCACGAGATGGAAGAGCTTTTTTGGTCTCAATTCCACAGTCCGGTGCGTTCACTTCCGTTGACCGATCGGTTGGCTGAGTGGGCTGAGCTGAATAGATTGTCCGGATTTGCCATGACGGATGTAGTGGCTCATCTGTGGCCGGATAGGCCCAAGCCGAAGAGTTATTTTGGCTTATTACAGCAATTCCTTGGGGCAGTGCCGCATATCAAGGCAATGAAGCCGTCGGCATGCATAGAGGGTGCACGGATGGCTCTCGCCCGTGTTAAGACATACTGGGCGGAGATGGATGCCACCGATGTTGCATCCCGGGGTTCGGACGAGAGCCGGTTACCCACCGAGCACTATTTTGGGGAAGTCCTGTAGGGCGCTCGTTTAATAGAGTCGCAGTGTTCAAAAAATGTTATGTTCAAATGACATGTATGATTTGTAAAACGATATTCATAATATAAGTGCGTTTTACACTTGTGCGTTCAAGTATTGAAATATCTCCTGTGCGGCCGTTAATGTATACATGTATATAACCTGAAAGATGGCAGACTTTGGCTTCAGCCCCCACGCACATGGTGCGGGGGTGTTTGCAAAATAGCGTATTTTCACACTTAATCCAACGTCTTGGTACTGTGAAGGAGGTGGTAGCGTAGCAAACTAGGCAACCGGACTATAATGCTTTATCACTTTCACTTAGCCATAGGAGTTCGAAGGTGGGGCTACGATATAGCCCCTAGGGGCACCACGTTCTCGAATTGAAGCGCGTATGTGCTGACCGAAACGGTCCTTCGTCAAAGCGGGGAATTCTAGACATTCGGTAGTCGATCGAGTGGTTGACCGGTCTCTCGCTATATCGTGATGATCGGTTTTGGCTTTCTCTGAGAGGTGCTCGCCCGCCGAACCGGGCACAATCGCAGATAGTTCTCCGGTGCCGCGTTAGCCGATAATACTGAACGTAAGGCAGCAAAACATAGGAGCCGGGCAAACCCAACATTTGACCAAAGACATGATTCGAAGCTGATGCATATAAGGCCTAACTCGAGACGCCGAACACTCCCTAAGGTATTCGGTCTTTATGATAACGGGCAGAACAATGCCCTAAGCCCCTAGTGTCCAGGTACGGGCGAAAATTTCTGACGCGGCCGATGCCAAAACGCCAGCCTCCCCATCGGTTTCGGTAGGAAACCGGGGGATGTGTATCAACAAGAGACAGTAAGAAAGGTTTACGCAGGGTCTTAGTCAGAAAAGAATCCTTGCAATGGGTCCCTGCTGCACGTTTGCGCCTGTGTCTCCGTTGTGCTGTATCCTGGATGGGTGTAGCACGCTGTTCATCTGTAAAAGAGAAGAACTTAGTTTGGAAAGATATCGTGCAAAAAATGTATTTAAAACAGAGTATGATTTAAAAATGAATAAAGTTGAGCTTTATTGGCTCTCACTGTTTATGCACGCAGCCTCTTGTAAAGGGGTGTGCATCTAGGAAGCCCCTAGTTTATTTATGCCGGACTCGCCTAGCCGTGTCCGGTGTCTTGAACGATCTTTTAATGAGATGATGTCGCATGGACCGGGCATTTTAAGTGTAAGAGACGCGTAGTGCGGTATTGCGTTAAAGCGGGCGAAAGCTTCGCGTCCCAATAGCGCTTGGTGGCTACTTTTAAATGGGGCGACATGGAAGATTAGCTTTTCGCGACGGAAGTTGTCAGATGAACCGAACACAACTTCTAGTAGTAAGAAGCCCGTGCACTTGGCGTAAGGGCCTGGCGTCACTCCTTTGAAGGAAGTGCTGCTATGGCGAATTTTGGTAGGGTCTATCCCCAACTTGCGGATTGTGTCCAGATATAGCAGGTTTAAATCGCTGTCGCCATCCATTAGGACTTGTGTAAATTGTAGTCCGTCGATTATATGATCCAATATCAAAGTAGTCCATCCAGCGTTTTGAATACTTCTGGAGTAATCCAGGTGGTCGAAAGTAATTGGTTTTGACATCCAATCTCGGGATTCCGCTGGGGTGGACCGTGTGACGCGTACTTTAGCAGGTGCCGCACTATTGTTCTGTATTATCACATGAAGTGAGTTTACTATTTTGACTTCTTGTGGGAAAGTATTTTGTTTTCCGGTGCTCTGCTTGTGGGGTTCGTCATCGTCCTCGCTTGGCGTGTCGAGCCCCTTGTGTTCGGCGTTGAGTCGGCCGGACTGCTTGAAGATCCAACAATCTCGGTGGGTGTGGTTTGCAGGCTTCCCGGGGGTACTGTGGATTTGACATATCCTATCCAAAATTTTGTTTAGGTTGGATAGCTCGTCACTGTTGTCCTTAAGAGGCAGTGTTTTGTTGTTCAGCCAAGAGCTTTTGAATCCGGCGTTGACCGCCGTGTTCTTTGGGCCATTTTCTTTATTCTGGCGCAGATCTTTTCTGTGTCGTGATTTCCCATTTCCATCTCTGACCTCGGATGTACTTGGGTCGCTGGTGCTGTGTCTTGCCAGTCAACTATCTTCTCCCGCGCAAAAGCAGGTCATGAGGCTTGTTAGCATGGCCATTGTTCTTGGTTTTTCCTGGCCGAGGTGTCTGGCGAGCCATTCGTCTCGGACGTTATGTTTAAAAGTTGCTAAGGCTTCGGTGTCCGGACAGTCGACTATTTGGTTCTTTTTGGTGAGGAACCTGTTCCAGAATTTGCATGCTGACTCTCCGGGCTGTTGAGTTATGTGACTTAAATCGTCTGCATCCGGAGGGCGGACATAAGTCCCCTGAAAATTTGCTCTAAACGCATCCTCGAGCTCTTCCCAACTTCCAATGGTATTTTCTGGGGGGCTTTTGAGCCAATGCCGAGCTGGCCCTTTGAGCTTGAGGGGTAGATATTTTATGGCATGGAGATCGTCTCCTCTAGCCATATGTATGTGTAGGATGTAATCCTCAATCCAGACTCCGGTGTCTGTTGTTCCGTCGTATGCCTCTATGTTTACGGGCTTAAAACCTGCTGGAAATTCATGATCCAGTACCTCATCGGTGAAACATAGTGGGTGTGCGGCGCCCAGATTTAGGTGTGCCGTTATCTTCGAACACTCGGCGTGTTGTGTTGCTTCCTGGAGCCCTCTTTTTGGCCCATAAATGGACCTGACCGGGCCATCCTTTTTGCGAGGATCTTTATGTGTATCATGTGTCGGCTTGTGTGCGGCGCTGCTTGCCGCTCTTAGCCTGTCATCTGGTCGTCTATCCGGCCAGGCGGCCTCTTTGCTTTTTGATTGTGGTGGCTCTTTGCTTGGTGACTATTGCCGTATTTGTCTGCGGTCTTGAGTACTTTGCTACATCTCATTCTGAGTACGTCTTCCGCTGTTTTGAGCTTCCGTTTCTGCTTCTTCAAACTTCTTGCAGTGGCGACGAGCCTTTTGTGAAGGTTCTTATGCTCCGGTGATGTGTCCGGCGTGAAATCGTCTGGACTGTTGTTTTTGCTGGGGATGGATTGCTTGTCCAATTCATCCTGTTCGAATGGTTGCTTGGTTGAATGTTCGTCGTCCACTGGATCGCCCTGCTCTACGGCTGGGTCATTATGGGTGCTGTTGTTATCGAGGTGGGACTTTGGGCAGCGCTTGCGTCGCCGTTTTGGTTGTTTTTGGGGGAATTATCCTTCGCCGCGTCCCATTGTTCCTCGTTATCGCTTCCTTTTGGTGTATCCACCATGTATATGTCATGAGTTGAGGTGGCTTTCCAGTGCCCAGTATGTGCTGGTTCTTGGTCGTCTCCGGCATCGTCGTCCATACCGTTAATGTCTTCGGAGTCGAAGTCTAGCATGTCGGTTAAATCGTCGACAGTGGCTATAAAGTGGGTGGTGGGCGGGTTTTGAATTTCTTTGTCGTCCGCATCCCAACTGTCCTGACCGCAGTTCGGCCAGGGCTCTCGCGATAACGAGAGATACTTTAGCGAATTCACGACGTCACCAAAAGGTGAGTGTTGAAAGATGTCCGCGGCGGTGAACTCCATGATCGGTGCCTGTTCGGATTTGTTTGGAGGGGGCGCGGGAGGTTCGGAGTCCGGCGAGGAGTCCGGCACCTCGGAGTCACGAGCTTCACAAGGGACAAGGTCAGTATTCGGCTCCATCGCCGTGGAGGCAGCAGTCCCCGAGGAGGTGTCTAGCCACCCATCCTCGATCTGTGCAATCGGCTCCAAATTAGGGGGTCGGAGCGGACTCATGTGCGGCCTCCAGGGCACTGTCCGGCAGCAGAGCTAAATCATGCCCATCGAGACAGTGCGGCGCGCTCGGCTGTGGCTCAAATCCATCGAAGATCAAGTCTCCGCGGATGTCAGCCGTGAAGTTTAGACTTCCACATCTGACCTGATGGCCAGGCGAATTGGCCCCCAGTGCAAAGCCGCCGAATACGAAGATCTGTTCGGGGACAAAAGTCTCACCCTAGACTGCGTCGTTGTTGATGATTGAAGGAGCCATCAAGCCTATCGGTGACGACACAGAGGAACTCTCAATGAAAGCACCAATGTCGGTGTCAAAACCGGCGGATCTCAGGTAGGGGTCCCGAACTGTGCGTCTAGGCGGATGGTAACAGGAGACAAGGGACACGATGTTTTTACCCAGGTTCGGGCCCTCTCGATGGAGGTAAAACCCTACTCCTGCTTGATTGATATTGATGATATGGATAGTACAAGAGTGGATCTACCACGAGATCAAGGAGGCGAAACCCTAGAAGCTAGCCTATGGTATGATTGTTGTTGTGATTGTTGTCCTACGGAATAAAACCCTCCGGTTTATATAGACACCGGAGAGGGCTAGGGTTACACAGAGTCGGTTACAATGGTAGGAGATCTACATATCCGTATTGCCAAGCTTGCCTTCCACGTCAAGGAAAGTCCCATCCGGACACGGGACGAAGTCTTCAATCTTGTATCTTCATAGTCTTGGAGTCCTGCCGATGATGATAGTCCGGCTATCCGGACACCCCCTAGTCCAGGACTCCCTCATCCACTATTGAGTTGATTGAAAATTTGGATAAAAAGATCCATAATCACATTACCCAATATGGATCTAGGGTTGGAGTTACTTTGAAAAATCTTAAAGAGAAAGAACCTATAGTTAATGAAAAAATAGATCTAGATTCTGAAAGAATCGGTAAACTTGAGGATATCATTACCAACTTAGGTTCCGCATTTTCTTCCATGAAAAACACTCCAAAAGCCCCTACCAAAACTGCCAAGTTTATCTATGCGTAGCTAGGGGCGTTAAACGATAGCGCTAGTTGGGAGGCAACCCAATTTTCTTTGTGTTTTTTGTTTTTGTTCTTGTTTAGCATTAAAATTTTGCATCTACCTTATTTTTAGATGTGTTTTTATGTTTTAATTAGTGTTTGTGCCAAGTAGAACCTATAGGATAACCTATGATGATAGTTGATTTGATTCTGCTGAAAAACAGAAACTTTGCGCACGAATTTAGTTTTGTTAAATCACAGAAATGTGATTTTGTGTTGATGCTTTTTTATTATGATAAATAGACAAATTGTCCAGGGCTTCCTATTTTTGTATGATTTTTAAAGTTCCAGAAGTTTGCGTTAGTTACAGATTACTACAGACTATTCTGTTTTTGACAGATTCTGTTTTTCGTGTGTTGTTTGCTTATTTTGATGCATCTATGGCTAGTAAAATAGTTTATAAACCATAGAGAAGTTGGAATACAGTAGGTTTAACACAAAAATAAATAAAGAATGAGTTCATTACAGTACCTTATGTGGTGGTTTTGTTTTCTTTCACTAACGGAGCTTATAAGATTTCTTGTTGAGTTTTGTGTTGTGAAGTTTTCAAGTTTTGGGTAAAGCTTTGATGGACTATGGAATAAGGAGTGGCAAGAGCCTAAGCTTGGGGATGCCCATGGCACCCCAAGATATTCAAGGATAGCCAAAATCCTAAGCTTGGGGATGCCCCGGGAAGGCATCCCCTCTTTCGTCTTCGTTCATTGGTAACTTTACTTGGAGCTATATTTTTATTCGCCGCATGATATGTGTTTTGCTTGGAGCGTCGTGTATTATATTAGTCTTTGCTTTTTAGTTTAACACAATCATCCTTGCTGTACACACCTTTTGGGAGAAGCCTACTTGATTAGAATTTTCTAGAATACTCTATGTGCTTCACTTATATCTTTTGAGATTGATAGTTTTTGCTCTAGTGCTTCACTTATATCTTTTAGGGCACGGCGGTGGATTAATTTTGAAGAAATTGCTAGTCTCTCATGCTTCACTTATATTATTTTGAGAGTATTTTAGAACAGCATGGTATTTGCTATGGTTACAAATTTGGTCCTAGAATGATGAGCATCAGAGTTGGGTATAATAAAAACTATCATAGAAAGTGAATTGGATGCTATGATCAATTTGATGCTTGATAATTGTTTTGAGATATGGAGGTAGTGATATTAAAGTCATGCTAGTTGAGGTGATTACGAAAAATGCTTGTGTTGAGGTTTGTGATTCCCGTAGCATGCACGTATGGTGAACCGCTTTGTGATGAAGTTGGAGCACAATTTTATTTATTGATTGTCTTCCTTATGAGTGGCGGTCGGGGACGAGCGATGGTCTTTTCCTACCAATCTATCCCCCTAGGAGCATGCGCGTAATACTTTGTTTTTGATGACTTGTAGATTTTTGCAATAAGTATATGAGTCCTTTTGACTAATGTTGAGTCCATGGATTATACACACTTTCACCCTTCCATCATTGCTAGCCTCTCTTGTGACGCGCAACTTTTGCCGGTACCATACACCCACCATATACCTTCCTCAAAACAGCCACCATACCTACCTATTATGGCATTTCCATAGCCATTCCGAGATATATTTCCATGCAACTTTCCACCGTTCCGTTCATATGACACGCATTACTTTTGTCATATTGCTTTTTGCATGATCATGTAGTTGACATTGTATTTGTGGCAAGGCCACCTTCATAATTTTCATACATGTCGCTCTTGATTCATTGCATATCCCGCTACACCGCCGGAGGCCTTCATATAGAGTCATATCTTGTTCTAGCTTTGAGTTGTAATTCTTGAGTTGTAAATCCATAAAAGTGTGATGATCTTCATTAATTAAAGCATTGTATTAGTGAGGAAAGGATGATGAAGACTATGATTCCCCCACAAGTCGGGATGAGACTTCGGACTTTACAAAAGAAAAAAAAGGCCAAAAAGAAAAAAAAGAAAGGCCAAAGAAAAAAAAAGAAAAAGAAAAAGAAAAAATAAAATGAGAGAAAAAGAGAGAAGGGACAATGCTACTATCTCTTTTTCCACACTTGTGCTTCAAAGTAGCACCATGATCTTCATGATGGAGAGTCTCCTATGTTCTCACTTTCATATACTAGTGGGAATTTTTTATTATAGAACTCGGCTTGTATATACCAATGATGGGCTTCCTCAAGATGCCCTAGGTCTTCGTGAGCAAGCAAGTTGGATGCACACCCACTTAATTTCTTTTGTTGAGCTTTCATATATTTATAGCTCTAGTGCATCCGTTGCATGGCAATCCCTACTCACTCACATTGATATCTATTAATGGGCATCTTCATTGCCCGTTGATACGCCTAGTTGATGTGAGATTATCTTCTCCTTTTTGTCTTCTCCGCAACCACCATTCTATTCCACATATAGTGCTATGTCCATGGCTCACGCTCATGTATTGCGTGAAAGTTGAAAAGGTTTGAGATTCTTAAAGTATGAAACAATTGCTTGGCTTGTCATCGGGGTTGTGCATGATTAAATAATTTTTTTGATGAAGATAGAGCAACAGCCAGACTATATGATTTTTTAGGGATAACTTTCTTTGGCCATGTTATTTTGAGAAGACATGATTACTTTGATTCTTGAAGTATCACTATTTCTTATGTCAATATGAACTTTTATTTTGAATCATTTGGATCTGAACATTCATGCCCCAATAAATAAAATTACATTGAGAATTATGCTAGGTAGCATTCCAACGTATCTATAAATAAAATTCTGTTTTTATCATTTACGTACTCGAGGACGAGCAGGAATTAAGCTTGGGGATGCTTGATACGTCTCCAACGTATCTATAATTTTTGATTGTTCCATGCTATTATATTACCCCTTTTGGATGTTTATGGGCTTTATTTTACACATTTATATCATTTTTGGGACTTACCTACTAACCGGAGGCCCAGCCCGTATTGCTGTTTTTTTGGACTATTTCAGTATTTCGAAGAAAAGGAATATCAAACGGAGTCCAAACGGAATGAAACCTTCGGGAGCGTGATTTTTGGAACGAACGTGATCCAGTGGACTTGGAGTGCAAGTCAAGAAGCCGCCGAGGCGGCCACGAGAGGGTAGGGCGCGCCCAACCCTACAGGGCAGCCCCCCTGTCTCGTGGGCCCCTCGGGCGGCCTACGTACCCCAAAAACATCCAGAGAGCCAACGAAACACAATTTCCACCACTGTAACCTTCTGTATTCGCGAGATCCCATCTTGGAGCCTTCGTCGGCGCTCTGCTGGAGGGGGAATCGTCCATGGAGGGCTTCTACATCAACACCATAGCCCTTCCGATGAGTTGTGAGTAGTTTACCACAGACCTTCGGGTCCATAGTTATTAGCCAGATGGCTTCTTCTCTCTTTTTGGATCTCAATACAATGTTCTCCCTGTCTCTTGTGGAGATCTATTCGATGTAAACTCTTTTTGCGTGTGTTTGTCGAGATCCGATGAATTGTGGGTTTATGATCAAGTTTAACTATGAGAAATATTTGAATTTCCTCTGAATTCTTTTATGTATGATTGAGTTATCTTTGCAAGTCTCTTCAAATTATCAGTTTGGTTTGGCCTATTAGATTGATCTTTCTTGCCATGGGAGAAATGCTTAGCTTTGGGTTCAATCTTACGGTGTCCTTTCCCAGTGACAGAAAGTGTTGCAAGGCACGTATTGTATTGTTGCCATCGAGGATAAAAAGATGGGGTTTATATCATATTGCATGAGTTTATCCCTCTACATCATGTCATCTTGCTTAATGCGTTACTCCGGTGTTTATGAACTTAATACTCTAGATGTAGGCAGGAGTCGGTCGATGTGTGGAGTAATAGTAGTAGATGGAGGCAGGAGTCGGTCTACTTGTTGCGGACGTGATGCCTATATACATGATCATGCCTAGATAATCTCATAACTATTCGCTTTTCTATCAATTGCTCGACAGAAATTTGTTCACCCACTGTAATACTTATGCTATCTTGAGAGAAGCCTCTAGTGAAACCTATGGCCCCCGGGTCTATCTTTTATCATATTTGCTTTCAATCTACTTTTATTTGCATCTTTACTTTTTGCATCTATGTTATAAAATACCAAAAATATATTTATCTTATCATACTATCTCTTTTAGATCTCACTTTCGCAAGTGGACGTGAATGGATTGACAACCCCTTTATTGCGTTGGTTGCGAGTTCTTTGTTTGTTTGTGTAGGTGCGTGGGACTTTTGAGGAGCCTCCTACTGGATTGATACCTTGGTTCTCAAAAACTGAGGGAAATACTTACGCTACTATTGCTGCATCACCCTTTCCTCTTCAAGGAAAACCAACGCAAGCTTAAGACGTAGCAGGGTGTGCACCCCCAAGTCACCTTCCCATGATCCTAGAGGAGGTGGGGTATTCCCCTAGGTCTGCCGCACCCTTTGCCTTGGGGGCCAAGGCTCCTACGGGGGAGACACCCAAAATTCATCTAGGGTTGCCCCCTATGGCCAGCAACCACCCCCCTAGGGAAACCCTAGGGCACTTGTCGGTGTCAAAACCGGCGGATCTTGGGTAGGGGGTCCCGAACTGTGTGTCTAGGCGGATGGTAACAGGAGACAAGGGACACGATGTTTTACCCAGGTTCGGGCCCTCTTGATGGAGGTAAAACCCTACGTCCTGCTTGATTGATATTGATGATGTGTATTACAAGAGTAGATCTACCACGAGATCAAGGAGGCTAAACCCTAGAAGCTAGCCTATGGTATGATTGTTGTAATGGAGGTTATGTCCTACGGACTACAGCCCTCCGGTTTAAATAGACACCGGAGAGGGCTAGGGTTACACAGAGTCAGTTACAATGGTAGGAAATCTACATATCCGTATCGCCAAGCTTGCCTTCCACGCCAAGGAAAGTCCCATCCGGACACGGGACGGAGTCTTCAATCTTGTATCTTTGTAGTATTGGAGTCCGGCGGATGATGATAGTCCGGCTGTCCGGACACCCCATAGTCCTGGACTCCCTCAGTAGCCCCCGAACCAGGCTTCAATGACGATAAGTCCGGCGCGTATGTATTCTTCGGCGTTGCAAGGCGGGTTCTCCTTCAAGTTCCATGTACCTGTCGAACAGTGTCCGGCTTCCTCATTAATGTTGCGCTTCTTGGCTTCTACGCCCAATAATTACCTTCTTCCACGCGTCGCACGAATGCGAAAAGCCAGGGTATATTTTTTGTTTTACCCCTCAGCTATGCAAACAATCTGCCTATAAGAGAGGCGAGAATCCAGATCCAAATCACACCCTCTTCCTTTCGCGAGTCCTCATCGAAGCGCCTCTGACCAAAGTTCCACTCTATCATGGACCATCGATGCGGCTCCTCTTCTCGCGCTTTCAGCCCTCTGCCAGCAGATTGGAGGAGATGTTCCGTCCCGCACAACGAGCTGGTGGCGCTTCAAGCAAAGGGATATCTCCCTCCGGCCTTCATGGTCCTGGTTCGAGCCGGGTTGGCCACCTACCAACGTGGGAAACAAGCGGAGGCTACCCCAAGTCCCAACAAAGGGGAGCGGGTATGCTTCGTCCCCTATCTAATAAGGGGACTCCGATTTCCTATACATCTGTTCCTCCGCGGGCTCCTGGAGTTCTACGGACTCCAGCTCCATCACCTTACGCCCGCCTCTATCCTGCATATTGCGGGTTACGTAGCTCTTTGTGAGCTATTTTTGGGCATCGAGCCCCATTTTGCACTGTGGAAGAGGCTATTCTGCCTCGTACCCCGTTCTCACGAGGGGTCCATATACCAAGTGGGCAGCGCCAAAGTATGGCGCATCGCCGGGACCGGAATTCTATCCAGAACCCCCAAGAAGGCGTCCGAAGACTGGCCTTCGGAATGGTTTTACATAGAAGACGCTCCGCTGCCGGACCCTGTTCGGATCGGCCTCCCGGAGTTCAGTTCTGTACCTTTGAAGAAACGCCTTAGTTGGCGCCCGCGGAGCCCCCAACTGGAGGAAGACAAGAGCGTCCATTATCTGATGGGCCGGATAAGGTTATTGGCCCACTCCGGATTGACCATGATTGGAGTCATGGCAACATGCATTACGCGGGGGGTGCAGCCACTGCAATACAGGGGCCACCCCATGTGGGATTTCAACGGGGAGGACGACGCCACCCGCCATGGTCGCAAAGGACCAGATTCGGCCGAGGATCTGGTGACGATCCTGTCCGGCCTATACAAGGGGGAGAAGGAGGACTTTCTCCAGACGAACCCTATGAATGGGTTCTCCATGAATAACCCCCGGCACTGGGTAAGCGAACACTTTAAGGGTCTGACTCGTGCTTTTGAAGTTTAAGCTTCTCATATTGTGTCTTCGGCGCAGGAACTGCGCCGGACTATGGAGGACATGATAAGTCCAGCCCCGCAACCCGAGGATCCGGAGAGATCCCGGGATCCGGCCTCCGAAGAGGATCCGGACATAAAGGTGGAGCTAATCGACGGGGTGTTCCACCAGCTCATCATGGACAATGCTTTAGTCGCCATTACGGCTGACTACCCCGGATTACGTCCGGCTCCCCAGGTGACTGTGACCGAAGTCCTGACACCATTGTTTCTTCCTTGCTCATCTCTGGCCTTCGCATACGATGGTGTTTTGCAGGAAGTGCCTTCAAGGCGGGAAGCCAAGCCCGCGGCGGCTGACCAACAAAGTCCAGTCCGGACTAGTAGGCGGAAGAGGAGCGCGGCCCGGACTGAAGCGTCGCCGTAGAGGTATAGCTCGCATTTAATTATTTGGAGCAACGTTCCTAGGAAGCGTTTAAGTGCTCATGATCTTTGCAGGAGAAAAAGTGCCCGCCGGACTGCGGGCGTGGAGGTTGCCAATCCAGCCTCTACCAGCCAGGCTCCAGCGCCCGGTCTGGAGGGGGAGGCGAGCGCAAGGCGTGGGCCGGATACTCCTCCAACGGAGGATGCCGACAGACTGTCCGCCACCAAGTCTGAGGTGGAGAGCGCCATGAACCACAAAGCGCCACGGACGGTGTTTCGTGGCGCATGCTTCTCCCCGAGGCGTTGAATGCCTTTAGCAGGGGACGCGCGCCTTCGTGCTGCTCAAGATGGTTTTACGAGCCACGAGCAATATGTAAGAGACATCTGGTAAGAGAATTCAATAGTTATATATGCGGTGAGCCCGAGACTTAAAGTAGTTATGTTAACTGATTTAAGGATCATTTGAAACGCAGGTCTTACCGAGAAGAATACCCAATTGTCTCGGAGCTGCAAGAATGCAAGACCCAACTTGAGGCCGCACTTGCCGCCGCAGAGGAAACACTGAGACCCCTCCCGGTAACACATTTTTATTCATAAATATAAGCGCTGCGGCATGCACGCAAGTCTAATAATGACATTGCAGTGCCGCGGACAAGATCCGGACAGCAAGATTATCTGCGCCACCAAGGCGGCGAGAGGGTGCTGAATAGGGTGCAGCAAGAGAGGAACAAGCTCCAGGATGCCCACGCCAAGCTCGGGGAAGAGCTGAAAGGTGTTCGGGCCGAGCTGTCTGGCTCCGTTAAGGAGAATCAGCGGCTTCGTCGCGGCATCTATAGTAAGTGCTTAAGCGAACTCCTTTGAAAAGAAGAGTTCGGCGAGGAAGTCAATTGATAAAATGTGTCTGTAGGTATTCTCACAGGTCGCCCTGCAGAGGAGATGCCCGTATCGACGGGCGATCAACTTCCCGAGCTGTTGCAGCTGCTCGAACGAGTTCGGCAGGCTATGAGTGGCGCCGTTCAGGCTTTATGGCCGGCCCTTTCCCTGCCCGAAGGCCTTGGGGAGCTTACGGAGAAGCTTCAGGGAATGCGGCAGCGCTTCCGTTTGTGGAAGATTTCGGCCTGCCGCCAAGGTGCCAGGGAGGCTTGGGCCATGGTGAAGACGTGGTACAAGAAGGCGAATCCCAACCATATGGCCGAGGTCGGACCTGTGGGGCCCGATGGGAAGGAGATCCCTGTGAGTTTAGTATACGGCCAAGTAGAGTTGGCCGCTAAAATTTCCCAACGGGACTATAAATTAGACAGCCTGTTAGACGGGATTGAGGAGGAATACAGTCATTAGATTTGACAATGTATTTTCTTTTAAAATGACATGTGAAATGCCTTCTAGCCGGATTGTAGATCGTTTGTCTTTGCCGACCTTTTCGCTTCAACCTCGGGACCCTAGAGTCCGGAGTGTGTCCGAATACCTTCTTGGTTAAGAAACAACCGTGGTATGCATGGAGACCAGGCGTAGGGGTCATTAGTGCTTTATCAGACAAGTGCCCAACTAGTTATGTTATATTACATGGTTAGTAAGAAACATCTTCCAGGGAGAATAGTTCCGTTAAGGGTTCCTTTCCCTGGGAGGCATGCCCTAAGGTGCATGTCCGGACTGCGAAAAAAGCAGAAAAACATCTAGGGGCAGATAAATAGATAGGAAAAAATCATCTTTCACGTCACCGACCGAATATTCCCTTAAGAACGCTAGCTTTCGGCTTCACCCAGTCTGAGGTACACATCCGGCTGACCCGGCAGTAACAATCGCAGAGGTGCTCCCTTTACCTCCTAGACGAACAATCGGGAACGTAGGGGTAAGCACAGGAGCCAGGCAACCCAGCTTGGCCAAAACTTAAGTCATATCGATGCATATAATGGTGAGTAAAAGGTACATGTGGAAGCTTGACACATGTGTTGGGCATGAATCCCTTATAATTGAGCTTCTGGAAAAGAAGCCCCCAGGTATAATGAGTGCGGATGGCACATCAAGTGTATGTGAACAATGCACAAATAGGCCCTTACGGGCTTTGTGGTAAAAGGGTTAAGAGAAGAAAGAGAAACAAAAGACAGCCGAAGTGTAAAAAATTTGAACGAGGGAAGGGGACGAACTCTTTGTCCGGCGCTAGGCATAGAATCTTAGGAGGCAGGCTGCGTTCCATGGGTTCGGCTTGAGTCGGTTGTCCGACGCATTTCGTAGACGGTACGCTCCGCCGGTCAGGACTTGATCGATAATGAAAGGGCCCTCCCATTTGGGCTTGAGCTTGTCCTTCTTCTTGTCCGGCAAGCGTAGAACTAGTTCGCCAACGTTGTAAGTCTTGGCCCGTACTTCTCTGCTTTGATATCTTCGAGCCTGCTGCTGATAGAATGCGGAACGAGCCTTGGCGACGTCGCGTTCTTCCTCCAATGCGTCCAAGCTGTCCTGCCGATCCAGCTCGGCCTATCTTTCTTCGTACATGCGCACGCGAGGTGAGTCATGAATAATGTCGCAGGGCAGAACTGCCTCTGCGCCGTATACCATAAAAAATGGTGTGAATCCGGTAGTGCGGTTGGGCGTTGTCCGCAGCCCCCAGAGCACGGAGTCGAGCTCCTCTACCCACTGCGTGTCAGATTTAGTAAGTGACCGCACTAGTCTGGGTTTAATGCTGCTCATTATTAGACCATTTGCTCGTTCCACTTGACCGTTGGTTTGAGGATGATAGACTGAAGCGTAGTCGAGCTTAATGCCCATGTTTTTGCACCATGATTTAACCTCGTCGGCCGTAAAATTCGTGCCGTTATCGGTGATGATGCTGTGGGGGACACCAAAACGGTGTACCACCCCGAAGATAAAGTCTATCACTGGTCCGGACTCTACCGTTTTGACTGGTTTGGCCTCTATTCATTTGGTGAATTTGTCCACCATGACCAATAGGTACCTTTGCTTGTGGGTTCCCCCTTTGAGGGGTCCAACAATGTCAAGCCCCCAGACCACGAACGGCCAGGTAATGGGTATAGTTTTGAGGGCGGTGGGTGGCATATGGCTCTGATTAGCAAAGAGCTGACAACCAACGCATCTTTGGACTAAGTCCTGAGCATCTGCCCGGGCCGTCGGCCAATAAAACCCTGTACGGAATGCCTTTCCTACAAGAGCCCGAGCTGTTGCGTGGTGTCTGCCTAGTCCGGCATGAATTTCAGCCAGGAGGTTTTGCCCTTCTTCTTCGGAGATACACCTTTGAAGGACTCCGGTTGTGCTTTTCTTATAAAGTTCACCCTCATGGACCTTGTAGGCTTTAGATCGCCGGACTATGCAGCGGGCCTCGTTTTGGTCTTCGGGAAGTTCCTGCCTAAGCAAGTAGGCTAGGAATGGTTCTGTCCATGGGGCGATTACTGCCATTATGTCGTGGGCTGAAGGTGTTATGTCATCGGCTGAATCGCCGGTTGGCGCGGTTTTTTCCGGTTTGTCATTTCCGGACTCCTCTTCCCATAGTACGGATGGCTTGAAGAGCCGCTCCAGGAAGATATTTGGAGCGACAGCGTCACGTTTCGCACCGATGCGTGCCAGTACGTCGGCCGCTTGGTTATTATCTCGGGCTACGTGATGGAATTCAAGTCCTTCAAACCGAGCTGACATTTTTAGGACAGCGTTGCGATATGCTGCCATTTTCGGATCCTTGGCGTCAAAGTCTCCATTTATTTGGGATATTGCAAGGTTTGAATCCCCGCGCACCTCTAGGCGTTGAATGCCCATGGAGACTGCCATCCGGAGACCATGTAACAGGGCCGCGTATTCGGCTGCGTTATTGGAGTCCGTGTACATTATTTGAAGTACATACTGGACTGTGTCCCCGGTCGGGACGTCAATACAACGCCAGCCCCCAATCCGGCGAACATTTTAGAGCCGTCGAAGTGCATAATCCAATTGGAGTATGCGTCGTACTCTTTAGGGAGTTCAGCTTCGGTCCATTTAGCGACAAAGTCAGCCAAAACTTGTGACTTTATAGCTCGCCTAGGTTTGTAAGTTATATCGAATGGTAAGAGCTCAATGGCCCATTTTGCAATCCCGCCGTTCGTCGTCATGTTATTTATAAAGTCATTGAGTGGTACTTCGGAGGCCACTGTTATCGAACACTCTTGAAAGTAGTGTCGAAGCTTCCGGGATGCCATGAACACCGCTACTCTATCTTCTGATAGTGCGGGTAACGGGACTTGCACGGAGTTAACACAGTGGATACGCGATACACTGGTTTTTGAAGAGGGAATTTATGCCCTTCTGTCTCTTGTTCGACGACGAGTACCGCGCTTACAACTTGATGTGTTGCTGCGATGTATAACAACATTGGTTCGCCCAGGTTGGGCGCTGCCAGGACCGGATTTGTTGCCAATATGGCTTTTATTTCTTCGAGTCCGGCGGTGGCAGCATCCGTCCACTCGAAGTGTTCGGTGCGCCTAAGGAGGCGATAGAGGGGCAATGCCTTTTCTCCTAGACGGGAGATAAAGCGGCTTAGAGCCGCCACGCATTCAGTCAATTTTTGTATTTGCTTGAGGTCTTTTGGGATATCTAGCTGTGACAGAGCTCGGATTTTGGCTGGGTTTGCTTCAATTCCTCGACCGGATACAATAAAGCCCAGTAGCTTTCCGGCTGGTACGCCGAAAACGCATTTTTCCGGATCCAGCTTGATGTCATATGCTCTGAGGTTGTCAAATGTGAGCCTCAAGTCGTCTACTAGAGTTTCGACGTGTTTGGTTTTGACGACTCGTCGCTCTCGTATGCCTCTACTGTTTTGCCGATCCGGGTGGCGGACATGTTTGAATCATGCGCCGATATGTTGCGCGGCGTTTTGAAGTCCGAAGGGCATCGTATTGAAGCGAATGGTCCATATGGAGTGATGAATGCCGTTGCGGCTTGGTTCCGCTTCCGCCATCTTAATTTGATGGTATCCGGAGTATGCATCAAGGAAACACAATGAGTCGTGTCTGCGCAGAGCATCGATTATCCGGTCGATGCGGGGGGGAAGGATCCTTTGGGCAAGCCTTGTTGAGGTCTTTAAAATCGACGATAGGCGCCAGGATTTATCCTTCTTTGGTACCATTACCAGGTTTGCTAGCCAGTCCGGATGTTTGATATCTCTGATGAATCCGGCCTCCAATAGTTTGGCTAGCTCTTCTCCCATTGCCTGTCTTTTGGGTTCGGAAAATCGTCGAAGAGTCTGTTTGACTGGCTTGAATCCTTTTAGGATGTTTAGGCTGTGTTCTGCTAATCTGCGTGGGATTCCGGGCATGTCCGATGGGTGCCAGGCGAAAATGCCCAATTTTCCCGAAGGAATTCTCGCAGTGCGGCGTCTACATCAGGGTTCAATTGTGCCCCGATGGAGGCCGTCTTTGTTGGGTACATTGGATGGACCTGGAATTTTACTATTTCGTCTGCTGGTTTAAAGGAGGTCGACTTGGATCTCTTATCGAGTATCACATCGTCCCTATTCACCGTAGAGCGCAGCGTGGTGAGTTCTTCTGCCGCTAGGGCTTCGGATAGCGCCTCCAGGGCTAATGCGGCTGTCTTGTTCTCGGCGCGTAATGCTATGTCTGGATCACTAACGAGAGTGATTATTCCACCGGGCCCAGGCATTTTGAGCTTCATGTACCCGTAATGGGGTACGGCTTGAAAAATTGTGAATGCCTCCCGTCCTAGTATAGCGTGATATCCACTGTTGAACAGGGCCACTTGGAACGTGACTTCTTCGGATCTGTAATTGTCCGGCGAGCCGAACACCACATCGAGTGTGATTTTTCCGGTGCAGCGTGATTCTCGGCTGGGTAGTATTCCTCTGAAGGTTGTGCTGCTTCACTCAATACGGCTCCAGTCTATTTCCATTTTTTTGAGAGTTTCCTCGTAGATGAGGTTTAATCCGCTGCCGCCATCCATGAGGACCTTTGTAAGTCGAAAGCCGTCCACTATAGGACTAAGCACCAAAGGCGGCTGGTGCTCGGGTTGTTCGAATTTAGGTTCGTCATGGCGTTGAAGGTGATGGCTGTGTCGCCCATGGATTTGTTGTTGCTACTTGGTGTAGACTTGGCGAGGCCATGATTGTTAATTTCCGCATATTATTTGATGCGAAGGTCTCAAGATCGCTGATACCGTGCATCGTATTGTTGGAGTGGTTTTCCGGGCTAGAAGCTCCTCGCCACTTTTGGCCACCGCCGTAATATCCAACATGCTCGGAGGCTATGTGTTGGGACGGCGCCCTCAGATTGTGAAGTTTACAGGTCCGCCGAGCCATCCCTCGAAAGACGGTTCCGTGCCCTCTATGGGGTTTTTACTTTTTGGTTTTTGTATCTGGTGCCTGAGTATAATGCACCTTTTTGTTGCGGACTAGGGTTGGAGCCGGATTGTCCCAAAAATTATTTTCGGTTTTCCGGAAACTCTCCATCGCACAGTAGTTTCGTACTATGGACGCCAGGTCGGCGAAGCGTGTAATTTTACGATGGCTGGCGGCGTTCAAGATTCCCTTATCCATGCAATTATTGCAAAAAATTGAGATTGCGTTATCTTCTCGGCAGTCCTTTATCCTGTCCATGACCAGGAGGAATCTGGCCCAATAGTGATGTACTGTTTTAGCGGGCTCTTGCCGGATTAGAGATAGATCGCATATGATGCGGAGCATCCCACGTTCATCCCCATGTACACTCCGACTACTCTCCAAGCCCCAAGGATACATAAGATGAAACCTCGACTATGCGCCATTGGACACAAGGTGAATTCACTCCTCTTCGAACCGTCACTTTCCGCATATGAGACACGGCTACTACCTCATGCATGGACCTTGCATACACTCAGGTACAACCAATATGACCATGGAGAATCCAAGGACCAAGGCCAAGCACGGAAGAGGAGAAGGAAGAAGAAGAATGGAGCAAGACTGGACTTGCCCGGATCATCCGGACACCCAGCCGGACGATCCGGACCAAGCCCGGATGATCCGGACGACCACCCGGACGATCCAGCTAACGTGCCGAAAGACAACGAAGCTGCTCGACGGCCGGATCATCCGGACGGTCGCCGGATCATCCGGACCCGACACCGGATCATCCGCCACCATCCGGATCATCCGGACCCGCTGCGTCGTGATTTGGGCGAAGCCCGTGTACCCTTCGCCCTCACTTACCCCTTCGTGGCTTAGCACTATAAATAGACCTCCCCTCCCACTTTGAGGGTTAGCATTGGATTAGCTCATATTTGTGTGAGAGCCTTTGCTCATCCACTTGGTTACTTCTCCACGGAGATCAGGACCTCTTCGGAGAAGATCCCCCAGCGGATTCAAGACCCCTCTTTAGGGAAGAACATCAAGGCCTCCTCTTGGAGATGAACGGTTCCTTTGTATCCTTACCTTAGTTGACTTTGTATCTTGTGGATCTCTTATGTGTGTGGTGATCTAGCACTTGTGTGATCGATTCCTTGTTGGTTGAGTGATTCTCTCTCATTTTCTCCGTGTTTCCCCTTGTGATTCCGCGTGTTCTTCGTGTTTCCTCCGTAGGATCCCCTCCAAACGTGAAAGATCGACGCTATAGGGTTCCACCCTACATCATATGGTATCATGAGCCACGTTGATCACGTTTTTGGAGCCCCTACCCCTCTTTTTCTAGCTTGATTTTGTTGATTTCGTCCTAAATCCGAAAATCCCCACCAAAAATAGCCCCCAATTTTTTTTGTGATTTGTTGGTTTGATGATGTTTTGTTGATTTTGATCCGTGGATTTGCTTGGTTTCAAGTGGATCTAGCATATCCCCAAGTTTCCCCACCTTTCATCCACGAAATCTCGCCAATTTTGACCCCAAAATCCCCAAATTTCGCCCAAAAATTCATCTCCACGAGCAAAACCCGAGCAGCTTGACCTGCCCGGATCATCCGGAAGAGCTCCCGGATCATCCGGATCCACCCGGATCAGCTGGACCATCTCCTGGATGTCCGGACGCCCCACACGACAGAAATCCGGTTGACGAACCCGGATCATTCGGACCTACTCCCGGATGTCCGGGTAACCCTGACACTGACTCGGCTGAATTCTTGTTTCGGCCATAACTAATTCATCCGGAGTTCGATTTTGACGTTCTTTAGCTCGTTTTGAAGCTCTTGACATCCCCCATCCCATAAAAATACCACCAACATCATTTGACTCCATCATATTTTCTGAAATTTGGCAAGTTTGCCTAGGCCCTCCACCATATCATCCGCATTACCACCACCGACTTCCGCAACCTAACCCATTTTGTTCCCCATTGCATATGTGGTTGCTTGAGTAGTGATTTGAGTCTCCTAAGGTGTTTCGGCTACTTAGGGACAATTGCTTCTTCATCAACCACCACCACCACTTCCGCATAACCTTGCCCACCATACACTTCCGCCACCACCAAACTTAACCCAATTTTGTTTGAGCTTGTTTGAGTTGTAGCTTGTGTCTCCTAAGGTGTTTCGGCTAATTAGGGACGGCAACTTCAACTCCGACACGTGTATATCCATCATTCCACTTCCGCATTTGCCTAGTGCAAAACCACCACCGCTTTTCGCTACCACCATTTGACATTTGTCACTTCAGATTTTGAGTTCGCGGTTTTTCCGTTTCCTAAGGTGTTTCGGCTACTTAAGGACGAGTCTCCATCATCTTGGTATCTACACCAAGAACACCGCCACTCATCATCGCAAAGGACGGTAACCTCGACGACACCTTTGTATATTCCCTTGCAATTGCATTGTTAACCCCTAGCCCATTTTGCGTTACTTGCCTATCGAGCCTAGCCATTTGAGTATTGCCGGCAACGTGACTTGTGCACATTAGTGGTCTACACCATCCATTGCATACATACCATATCATCTTGGTATCATATCATCCATTGTGCCTCAAGTTTGTTCCCGCATATACACAATTGCTATCTTGGTTTGTGCATTGTGCAAAAGTGGCAAAAAAAAGAGAATAAAGCTTTTAAGCAAAAAGAGAGCAAAGAGCTCGTGAGCAAGTGCCATAGCATCATACCCCCATTGAACGTAAGAGCCATACCAAAATCTACATCATATGATATCATGCTTGAGAGAAACACCGGGAACCATACATACATAGCATACTTGGGATAGAAGAATATCCATTTTGCATATTATAGGTTGTGCACAAGTGTCGTATCCGCCTATTGAGCAATCGTGCTAGCGTCTCTCTTGAGTTGTGCAACACGAGCGTTTCCCGTGGATTCCACATTTTGTGCTCATTCCTTGGTTGCACGACCCCATTTATCTATCCGTGTGTGTGTTTCCGTGTGCCATTCTTTGCTATTGGTCCATTTGTTTCACTTGCGAATTTGTGAATCTTTTTCAACATTATTGACTCTTGCTAACATTTTGCATTAAATTTTTGTGCCACTATCCTCACCGAGCTCCACCATAAGCTTTACGTGTGTAGGTGTGAGAATCGACAAGGATTGGTACCAATAGTGCTATTTCATTGTTCACATTTGAGTGAACTTGATTCATTGTCAACATCGGTCAAGGTACATTGGTATAAGTTCTTCTCTTTCTCCCACTCATATTTGCTCGAGTCTTGTGATGGATAGGCAAGGCATTTCCTCTCCGGTCTACGACAACAACGACGGCGTGAACAACTACATCTCCAAAGCGTCTATCTTTGATCTACAACGACAAATGAAATGGGCACAATCAAGATTGCAAGAGCGCATCGAGAACATGTCCATCGACATTTTCCACTCCGAAGTAAGGAAAAGGGACTACATCGACAACAAGCTTGCCGCACAAAAGGAGGAGCAAGATGCGAGGATGGAAGAGATTCGGGCCTTGATCAAGTCTTCTTCCACTTCATCATCCTCAAGACGACGACGGTCAAGCCACAAGTCTCCGGAGCGCGAAAAAGATGCAAGTGCAAATCGTCCTCGTCCACATCTACATGGCGACCACCATCACGCTCGTGATCAACATCGTCATGAAGGGCAAGTCACCTCCAAGCATCATGTGCACAACGACGATGAATGACATCTTCTACGAACTCAAGCACGACACCGACATCATCATCATGAAGATGCTCCACAAGCACAAATGCACAAGTCCCAACACGCCAAGTCCAAGCTTCAAGAGCACAAAAGAAGACCGTGAGATGACCACCACCAAGACGGCGCTACGGCTACAACAACCACTTTGGCATCTTCGCCAAGTGCTATCAAGGCATCTTCGCCTTTGGACGTACGGCATCTTCGCCTACTTCCCACGAGTACGCCTACATCGACTTCATCAAGTCCAAGGCGACCACCTACGAGCGAGGGCGACACTTCCATCTTCGGAAGCCCCTCAAGGAAGATGGCCGAGCATGGGAAACTCCCTTCGGTCATGGAGACGAGCTACGAGGTGCCACATCATATGGACCTCCAACACCAAGACGGCGACAAGAAGGTCGAGCAAGGGCCATCCCCTTCGACCACAGCGATAGGAGTTGAGCATGGAGACATTTGCACCTACATCTCTCCGACACCCACATATGTCGAGATGCCCCATTTGTCATGTGAGGAGAGCCACCACCACATGAGTGACATGAGTGACTCCACCATATGTGACATTGAGCGCATTTCCTATGAGAGGATGAGTGTGACCACCACTAGCCCCACACATGTGAGCATGCCACACATCCTATGTGAGGTTGAGCGCCATTTGAGTGACTCCACCAGCCATATGAGTGAGAGCATCTTTGAGGGAGTGAGTGAGCCACAACACTTAGTGAGTGAGGTAGTTGACATGGCACGTGAGGCCACCATGATCTCTAACGACTTAACCTCTACTCCTAGTGTGTTTTCTTCTTTGGTGCTAGGTCTCCTACATGACTACACGCCTACCATTGATGAGTCCATACCTCCTATGGAGACGACGATGGCCATGATGGACGATGATGCACCCCCCACATGGTTCCATCAAGATGAAGATGACAACGAGACGATCTTCAACACCTCACCTACAACACATGAGCGACGCTCCAAAGGTAACATAGGTGAGGATGTTTCTCTTGTCCCACTAGTGGACTCTATTGACATTGATTGCTCCCATGATGTTGACCCACCTATTACCATGCTTCATGCTAGTGAAACTCCTTCATGCCTTGACTTACCTATTTATGATGAATATGATGATGAGCATGTTGAGTTGCCTAGTTGTGATGCTATGCTCCATAGGATATCATGTGAAAATTCTTTTGGTCACATCATGTTTGACAATCCATTGAACTTGTCATATGCTATGAAAGAGATCTCCCATATTGCATCATTTCAATCTCAACATAGTAACTACGCATGCCCCATTAAAATAAATCCTATTTGCACTTATGGCATAGATGACGAGATGATGGTCATTGGCTTTTGTTTTTCATGTGATGATATTGCCATGCTTCCTTTACATGATTTGCGCAATTCATCCAATATGTCATGCCATGATCACATTGTTCCAAATATGCATTGTTTTGGATGTTGTCAATATTCTCCACATGTTGTTACTACTCTTGCTCATGAGGAGACCCCCATAGTTTCCTCATACATATTAGGAGATATTTATGCATTCCATACTTTGCATGATTCCCATGACTGCGTGCACCATATGCATTCCATGAATAACAATGCTCTAGATATTGCTAGTGATGCATTACATCCTTTGAGTCTCCATTATGACATACATAATAACAAACCTCTCATGATGGATGACATGTTTCTATATCACGCATCTCATTAATTTGAGCACTGGTTATTTTGTTCTAACCGACACATGCACGTGCGCATCATGATGGATGACGTGTACATATACCACACACACACAATTTTTCCTTTGTCTTTGTTTTGTGTAGGTACTCATGTATACTCGTCAACCTCTCAATCCCAAGAGTTGACGAAACGAGCTCTTGAGAGCAACGATGCTTTGGGATCCCGTGGACTATGCTTACCACCGCTCTCTTCGCGCATCGACTACGCGCATCTCTTTTACTTGGCTCTCATACGGCTGTGGGCTATTTACCACTTGTCACCTTATGCCCATACTATTGTGTTCACTTTGCATGTTATCCTTGCTTCTATGCATTTGCCATGCAATTGTGACCCTTGCTTGCATCTACCCATGATTCCTTCTAGTATGTTGCATCTTTGCACTACTAGCTTGCTTAACTTGATTGCTATGATTGCTTGCTATGTTGCATCACCCATGGTCCACTATTACTTGCTTTCTTGGGTTGATGACATAGATGTTGATGCCTCTCACTTGATTTGTCATGATCATTGCCTCTTGTCTCCATTAGTTGCATCTCTCATATTACCTTGTATTGAGTGCAACCATAATATGCTTATAGATCTTGGAGACTTTGACACCTTACTTGTGATGCATGCTTGTTTGATTGAGCCTATTGCACTTGGTTGTTCTTGCATCATATGCCTCCATACTATGACACGCTCCCTTGTACTTTCTTATGATGAGCATGATGCATACACTTGTTGGGTATCTTACCACTCGAATGATAGGTTTTGCATTTCCGCTATCCTCATTTGTTTTTCCGAGTGTTTGCCATGTTCTTTCATTTTGGAGGTTTCACAAGGCGATGCCGTTATGCGACAACTTGGTCATGCGAAGGCATACACGATGTGCAACACCAACATTTGCGAGAATCTACTAAAGGTGAACTCCTTCCCTTTGAGCCATCCTCAAGTTTGCATATTGGATGCGTCACTCTTTCATTGTTGTTTCCTTCTTGTTGTCTACATGATACATCTCGCGACCGGAGGAGCGACATTGGAGATTGACTACATGGACCTTCACATTGAGGAGCGCTCGCACTTATGGGATGCACCTTCGGAATTTCACTCATGCCACGACATCGAGCATTGGTACATCAACACTCCTTTGACACATTGCACTCACACATCCATATTTGTTGATTGTGCTCATACATGTCATGCTCGATGGACATCTCATACTCACCGCAAGTTTGCACCCTATGCATGGATTGACTCACATTATGATTGCCTTGTTGCATCTTGTATTACCATGTCATCCATGATATATGAGCTTGTTCACTTCCTTAGCAAATTTGTTGTGATCCTCCTTGATGGCATATTCATACATCATGATCATATTGCCCACCATCAATTGCATGATAACATATACATATTGAGCATCCATTGCCATGTTCATGCTTTTGATGCACCATCCCATTATGACATCATTTTGCACAATGGTAGAATTTATTGCTTTGTGCACCATGCTAATTATCCCATGAATTCTTTGCATATCATCCTATATCATCTTGATAAGCTTCATGCGCTTTGTCACGCACTATCCCTAAGCACGGACTCACGCTTAATTGATGGACACTTTGCGTGCGCTAACCATTGTATTTCCAAGTGTACTTTGTGTTTGCTCATTTTGCATGTACCATATACCGGAGACACCTTGGAGTACTTGGATTGCGCAAGGCCTTCACCTACGTCCCACTACAAGTCCGTCCACGACAACCGTTTCCATGGTGATGAGGATCACGATCCGAGGTCGGATCTTTCCCAAGGAGGGGATATGATGCGGAGCATCCCACGTTCATCCCCATGTACACTCCGACTACTCTCCAAGCCCCAAGGATACATAAGATGAGACCTCGACTATGCGCCATTGGACACAAGGTGAATTCACTCCTCTTCGAACCGTCACTTTCCGCATATGAGACACGGCTACTACCTCATGCATGGACCTTGCATACACTCAGGTACAACCAAGATGACTATGGAGAATACAGGGACCAAGGCCAAGCATGGAAGAGGAGAAGGAAGAAGAAGAATGGAGCAAGACTGGACTTGCCCGGATCATCCGGACACCCAGCCGGACGATCCGGACCGAGCCCGGATGATCCGGACGACCACCCGGACGATCCGGCTAACGTGCCCGAAGAGAACTGAAGCTGCTCGACGAAGCCGGATCATCCAGACGGTCGCCCGGATCATCCGGACCCCCGACACCCGGATCATCCAAGCCACCATCCGGATCATCCGGATCCCGCCTGCGTGCGTGATTTGGGCCGAAGCCCGTGTACCCCTTCGCCCCTCACTTACCCCTTCGTGGCTTAGCATTATAAATAGACCTCCTCCTCCCCACTTTGAGGGTTAGCATTGGATTAGCTCATATTTGTGTGAGAGCCTTTGCTCATCCACTTGGTTACTTATCGATGGAGATCAGGACTTCTTCGGAGAAGATCCCCCAACGGATTCAAGACCCCTCTTTAGGGAAGAACATCAAGGCCTCCTCTTGGAGATGAACGGTTCCTTTGTATCCTTACCTTAGTTGACTTTGTATCTTGTGGATCTCTTATGTGTGTGGTGATCTAGCACTTGTGTGATCGATTCCTTGTTGGTTGAGTGATTCTCTCTCGTTTTCCCCGTGTTTCCCCTTGTGCTTCCGCGTGTTCTTCGTGTTTCCTCCGTAGGATCCCCTCCAAACGTGAAAGATCGACGCTATAGGGTTCCACCCTACATCAACATATGTCTGGGCGGGTGGGTGGAATTAAGTCCGGAACCCTACCCGTCTCAAGGCTTAAATGCCGGGAAGTTTCCGAATTCGGAAGCTTGGATTGCTGGACGTGATCCAGCAAGTCCGGAACGATGCATGATTTTAAGTTCAATGCTCGATCGAAGTCCGTCCCTCCGCGGAAATCCGGCATGGAGGGTTCGGGAATCCGGACGTGACTAGTTTTCAATATAGGAGAAGAGTCGCCGCATTGTTCCTCTACCACTGCGACGTGGTGGGTGACCTGGGGAGAGTTAATCTCTCTCAGATCGGTTTTAAGCCCAATCTGATTGTAGTCTGTAGCGACTCCCAGGGCGGCGATGCGATCCAAGAGCTCGTTGACAGACGAGAGCTCTATTGGATCCAGCTGCTCGGCGGATTCCGAGCTGACGCGAAGATTGCTTTTGACGACTTGAGAAGTCATTGTCGAAGCAGTGGCCGGGCAGGCGGTCATAAGAAAACCACCTAGCCGGACAGTTTGGCCGGAGGCCAAGGCCCCTTTGGCGAAAATACCGTTCTTGAAGACGGGCGGAGGCATCCTTCCTATCGGCGACGACACAGAGGAACTCTCAATGAAAGCACCAATGTCGGTGTCAAAACCGGCGGATCTCGGGTAGGGGGTCCCGAACTGTGTGTCTAGGCGGATGGTAACAGGAGACAAGGGACACGATGTTTTACCCAGGTTCAAGCCCTCTTGATGGAGGTAAAACCCTACGTCCTGCTTGATTGATATTGATGATGTGTATTACAAGAGTAGATCTACCACGAGATCAAGGAGGCTAAACCCTAGAAGCTAGCCTATGGTATGATTGTTGTAATGGAGGTTATGTCCTACGGACTAAAGCCCTCCGGTTTATATAGACACCGGAGAGGGCTAGGGTTACACAGAGTCGGTTACAATGGTAGGAAATCTACATATCCGTATCGCCAAGCTTGCCTTCCACGCCAAGGAAAGTCCCATCCGGACACGGGACGGAGTCTTCAATCTTGTATCTTCGTAGTCTTGGAGTCCGGCGGATGATGATAGTCCGGCTGTCCGGACACCCCCTAGTCCAGGACTCCCTCAGCACCCCCTCCTCTCCCATTCCCACTATATATAGAGGGTTAGAGGGAGGGCAGCCGCACCCATCTCTTCCACGGCCATGTCCTCCCTCTCCCTCGTAGCCCTCTTCATCTCCTTAGTGCTTAGCGAAGCTCTGCTAAGATTCCACCACCGCCACCGCCACCACGCCACCGTGCCACCATAGGACTCGAGCTACTACTTCACCATCGCTCGCTGGATCAATGAGGTGAAGGCGTTATCAAGCTGTGCGTGTGTTGAACACGGAGGTGTCGTCTGTTCGGCACTTGGATCTAGAGTTCGCGGGACGGATCGTGATTGGATCGCGAGGACATTCGACTACATCAACCGCGTTTCTTAACTCTTCCGCTTAGCAATCTACAAGGGTATGTAGATGCAATCTCTCCTCTCGTAGATGTTCATCTCCTAGATTGATCTTGGTGAGCATAGGAAATTTTTTGTTCCTCATGCAACGTTCCCCAACAGTGGTATCAGAGTTAGGTCTTTGCGTAGATGACATCACGAGTAGAAAAAAGGAGTTTGTGGGCGTTGATATTCAGATTGCTTCCTTCCTTGGTCTTTTCTTGATTCAGCGGTATTGTGGGATGAAGCGGCCCGGACCAACTTTACATGTCCACGTACATGAGACCGGTTCCATCGATTGACATGTGACTTTGTTGCACAAGATGGCTAGCGGGCTTCTGTCACTCCCACCTTAGTTGATTCGGATTCGACAAAGGCGGTCCTTGTAGAAGGTTAAAGAACAACTTGCATATCACCATTGTGGTTTTGTGTAGGTAAGAATCGTTCTTGCAAGATACCTATAGCAGCCACGTAAAACATGCAACAACAAATTAGAGGACATCTAACTTTTTTTCCAGGGTATGTTGTGATATGATATGGCCAAAGACATGGTGAAATATATTTGATGTATGAGATGATCATGTTTGTAATAGTTTATATCGACTTGCATGTCAATGCATACGGCAACCGGCAGGAGCCATAGGGTTGTCTTTAATTATTGTATGACCTGCGTGTCAATCATTAAGCGCTATGTAATGCTTTACTTCATCGTTAAACAGTATCAATAGTAGTAGCAGCATGGTTGGCGTGACAACCCCGATGGCTACACGATGCTGGATATCATGGTGTCATGCCGGTGACGATGGAGATCATGTCGGTGCTTTGGAGATGGAGATCAAAAGCATAAGATGATGGCCATATCATGTCACTTATGATTTGCATGTGATGTTAATCCTTTTATGCATCTTATTTTGCTTAGGATGACAGTAGCATTATAAGGTGATCCCTCACAAAAAAATTCAAGATAAAATTGTGTTCTCCCTAAGTGTGCACCGTTGTGAAAGTTCGTCGTCTGGAAGCACCACGTGATGATCAGGTGTGATAGACTCTATTTTCGCATACAATGGGTGCAAGCCTGTTTTGCACGTGCAGAACACTTGGGTTAAACTTGACGAGCCTAGCATGTGCATACATGGCCTCATAACACAAGAGACCGAAAGGTTGAACACGAGTCATATAGTAGATATGATCAACATGGTTCACCATTGAAACCACCTCATCTCACATGATGATCAGACGTGGGTAGGTAAATTTGGATCGTGTTACACTTGGACAACCAGAGGGATGTTGATTTGAGTGGGAGTTCTTAGGTAATATGATTAATTGAACTCATTTATCATGAAAAGTAGTATAAACTATCTTTGCAAATTATGTTATAGATCAATGGCTCGCGCAGTAGCTCCCCTGAATTTCAATGCATTCCTAGAGAAAGTTAAGTTGAAAGATGATGGAAGCAACTTTGTAGACTGGGCCCGTAATCTGATGATTATCCTCACGGCTGCCTAAAAGTCTTATGTCCTTGATGCACCGCTTGGTGCGCCACCCCCTCCAGCGACTGTGGACATTGTGAACGCCTATCACTCGCGTGTTGATTACTACTCAATAGTTCAATGTGCCATGTTGTATGGCTTAGAGCCGAGACTTCAAAGGCGTTTTGAACGCCATGGAGCATATGAGATGTTCCAGGAGTTGAAGTTTATATTTGAGAAGAATGCCTAAATCGAGAGGTATGAGACATCTGATAAGTTCTATGCCTGCAAGATGGAGGAGAACGGGTCTGTCAGTGAGCACATACTCAAAATATCTGGGTACTACAATCGTCTAGTTGAGTTGGGAGTTGAGCTCGCACCAAAGGATGTCACTGACAGAGTTCTTCAATTGCTAGCACCTAGCTACAAGAGCTTTGTGTTGAACTATAACATGCAAGGGATGAACAAGTCAGTCTCTGAGCTGTTCGAGATGCTGAAAGTCATCGAGTCAGACATACAGGAGGAGCATCAAGTGTTGATGGTGAATAAAACCACTAGTTACAAGAAAGGCAAGGGAAAGAAGGTAAACTTCAAGAAAGGTGGCAAAGAAGTTGCTCCTCCCATGAATAAACCCAAGGCTAGACCCAAGTATGAGACTTAATGCTTCTATTGCAAGGGAACTGGCCACTAGAAGCGGAACTGCCCCAAGTATCAGGCCAACAAGAAGGGGGCCAACGTCAACAAAGGTATATATGATATACATGTTATTGATGTGTACCTTACCAACTCTCATTGTAGTGCCTAGGTATTTGATACCGGTTCGGTTGCTCACATTTGCAACTTAAAGCAGGAACTATGGAACAGATGGAGGCTAGCGAAGGATGAAGTGATGATGCGCGTGAGAAATGGTTCCAAGGTTGTGATCACCGTCGGCATGCTCGCTCTTCAATTACCATCGGGATTAGTGATGAACCTGAATAATTGTTATTTAGTGCCTGAATTGAGCATGAACATTATATTTGGATCTTGTTTAATGCGAGATGGTTACTCATTTCAATCATAGAATAATGGTTGTTCTATTTATATGGGTAATATCTTTTATGGTCATGCTAAAGGAAATATGCCCTAGAGGCAATAATAAAGTTGTTATTTATATTTCCTTATATCATGATAAATGTTTATTATTCATGCCAGAATTGTATTAACCAGAAACTTAGTACATGTGTGAATACATAGACAAAACAAAGTGTCCCTAGTATGCCTCTACTTGACTAGCTCGTTTATCAAAGATGGTTATGTTTCCTGACCATAGACATGTGTTGTCTTGATGTACAAGACCCATCCGTTAGCCTAGCATAATGATCGTTAAGTTTTATTGATATTGCTTTCTTCATGACTTATACATCTTCCTCTGACTATGAGATTATGCAACTCCCGAATACCGGAGGAACACCTTGTGTGCTATCAAATGTCACAACATAACTGGGTGATTATAAAGATGCTCTATAGGTGTCTCTGAAGGTGTTTGTTGGGTTGGCATAGATCGAGATTAGGATTTGTCACTCCGTGTATCGGAGAGGTATCTCTGGGCCCTCTAGGTAATGCTCATCACTATAAGCCTTGCATGCAATGTGACTAATGAGTTAGTTGCGGGATGAAGCATTATAGAACGAGTAAAGAGACTTGTCGATAACGAGATTGAACTAGGTATGATGATACCAATGATCGAATCTCGGGCAAGTAACATACCGATGACAACGGGAACAAAGTATGTTGTTGTGCGATTTGACAGATAAAGATCTTCGTAGAATATGTAGGAGCCAATATGAGCATCCAGGTTCCGCTATTAGTTATCGATCAGAGATGTGTCTTGATCATGTCTACATAGTTCTCGAACCCGTAGGGTCCGCACGCTTAACATTCGATGACGATTTGTATTATGAGTTATGTGTTTTTTATGACCGAAGTTTGTTCAGAGTCCCAGATGAGATACAGACATGACGAGGAGTCTCTAAATGGTCGAGAAGTAAAGATTGATATATTGGAAGGTTATGTTCAGACACCGGAATGGTTCAGAAAGGTTCGGACATTTTTCGGAGTACCGGGAGGTTACCAGAACCCCCCGGGGGGTAATGGGCCTACATGGGCCTTAGTAGAGAAGAGGAGGCAGCGGCCAGGAGGTGGCGCACCCCCCCCCAAGACCAGTCCGAATTGGACAAGGGGTGGGGGCACGGCCCCCCTCTTTCCTTCTCCCTCTCCACCTTTCCCCTTGTCCCCTCTCCGGAAAAGGAAGGGGAATCCTACTAGGACTAGGGAGTCCTAGTAGGACTCCCCACACTTGGCGTGCCCCTAGGCCGGCCGCCTCCTCCCCTCCTCCTTTATATACAGGGGCGGGGGCACCCCAAAGGCACATTAGTTGTTCTCTTTGCCATGTGCGGTGCCCCCCTCCATAGTTTACTCCTTCGGTCATAGCGTCGTAGTGCTTAGGAACAGCCCTGCGTGGATCACATCATCAACACAATCACCACGCCATCGTGCTGACGGAACTCTCCCTCGACCCTCTATTGGATCAAGAGTTTGAGGGACATCATCGAGCTGAACGTGTGCTGAACACGGAGGTGCCGTACGTTCTGTACTTGGATCGGTTGGATCGTGAAAACCTTCTACTACATCAACCGTGTTAACTAAACGCTTCCGCTTTCGGTCTACGAGGGTACGTGGACACACTCTCCCCCTCTCGTTGCTATGCATCTCCTAGATAGATCTTGCGTGATCGTAGGAATTTTTTTAAATTGCATGCTGCGTTCCCCAACACATGCACCCATTATGAGGGGTTTATTCTTATTGAATCTTGATAGTGATGATAGACATGTTCATAACATTGATGCCAAAAGATGTAGAGTTGATAATGATGGTACCACTTTCTTATGGCACTGCCGCTTAGGTCATATTGGTGTAAAGCGGATGAAGAAACTCCATGCTGATGGAATTTTGGAGTTGCTTGATTTTCAATCACTTGACACATGCAAACATGACTCATGGGCAAGATGACCAAAACCCCATTTTCCGGAACAATGGAACGGGCAAGTGACTTGTTGGAAATCATACATACTGATGTGTGCGGTCCGATGAGTGTTGACGCGCATGGTGTATATCATTAGTTTCTCACCTTCAGCGATGACTTGAGTAGATATGGGTATATTTACTTAATGAAGCATAAGTCTAAAACATTTGAAAAGTTCAAGCAATTTCAGAGTGAAATTGAGAATCATCGTAACAAGAAGACCAAATTCCTACGACCCGAACGAGGGGGAGAATATTTGAGTTATGAGTTCGGCAATCACTTAAGACAATGTGGAATTGTTTCATAGTTGACGCCACCTGGAACACCCCAGCATAATGGTGTGTCCGAACGTCGTAATCATACCTTATTTGATATGGTGTGTTCTATGATGTCCCTTTCTGATCTGCCACTCTCATTTTGGGGTTCTGCATTAGAGACAGTTGCATTCAGTTTAAATGTGGCACCATCTAAGTCCATAGAGATGATACCATATGAACTGTGATTTGGCAAGAAACCTAAGTTGTCATTCCTTAAGGTTTGGGGCTATGATGCTTATGTCAAAAGGCTTCGGCTGGAAAAAGCTCGAACCCAAAGCGGACAAATGCGTCTTCATAGGATACCCAAAAGAGACGGTTGGGTATACCTTCTATCTTAGATCCGAAGGCAAAGTGTTTGTCGCTAAGAACGGGTCCTTTCTCGAGAAAGAGTTTCTCTTGAAAGAATTGGGTGGGAGGAAGATAGAACTTGATGAGGTTGTTGAACCTTTACTTCAACCAGAGAGTAGTGCAGCACAAAAAGATGTTTATGTGGCACCTATGTCAGTTGAAGAGGAAGCTATGATGATAATCATGAAGCTTTGGATCTAGTTACTATCGAACCTCCTAGGTCGACAAGGGTACGTACAACTCTTGAGTGGTAAGGTAACCATATCTTAGAGGTCATGTTGCTGGATAACGGTGAACTTACGAGCTATGGAGAAGCGATCGTGGGCCTGGATTGGACAAATGATTAGAGGCCATGAAATTCAAGATGGGATCCATGTATGAAAACAAAGTATGGACTTTGGAAGTATTACCTGAAGGGGAAAGGCCATTCAGATAAATGGATCTTCAAGAAGAAGACGGACGCGGACGGTAATGCCGCCGTCTATAAAGATTGACTTGTGGCAAAGGGGTTTTCACAAGTTCAAGGAGGAGTTGACTACGAAGAGACTTTCTCACCCGTAGTGATGCTTAAGTCCGTCAGAATAGTGTTGGCAATAGCTGCATTTTTTATTATGAAATCTGGTAGATGGATGTCAAAACAGCGTTCCTTAATGCTTTCCATAAGGAAGAGTTGTATATGATGCAACTAGAAGGTTTTGTTGATCCAGGAAATGCTCACAAAGTGTGCAAACTCCAGTGATCCATTTATGGACTGGTGCAAGCATCTCGGAGTTGGAATCTTTGCTTTGATGAGGTGATCAAAGCATTTGGGTTTATACAAGTTTTCGGAGAGTCTTGTATTTACAAGAAAGTGAGTGGGAGATCTATAGCATTTCTAATATTATATATGGATGACTGATATGTCCATTTTGCATCATGCTTTTATATCAATATTTATTGCATTATGGGCTGTTATTACACATTATATCTCAATACTTATGGTTATTCTCTCTTATTTTACAAGGTTTACCATGAAGACGGGGAATGCTGGCAGCTGGAATTCTGGCTAGAAAAGGAGCAAACATTGGAAACCTATTCTGCACAGCTCCAAAAATCATGAAACTCCACAAAACTTATTTTTGGAATTAATAAGAATTATTGAGCGGAAGAAACACCTCAGGGGGCCCACACCGTGGCCAGGAGGGGGGCGCCCACCCCTACTGGGCGCGCCCCCTATCTCCTGGGCCCCCTGGTGGCCCTCTGGTGTCCATCTTCTGCTATATGAGGGCTTTTACCCTGGAAAAAATCGTGGGCAAGCTTACTGGACGAAACTCCACCGCCACGAGGCGGAACCTTGGCGGAACCAATCTAGGGCTCCGGCGGAGCTGTTCTGCCGGGGAAACTTCCCTCCGGAAGGGGGAAATCATCACCATCGTCATCACCAATGATCATCTCAACGGGAGGGGGTCAATCTCCATCAACATCTTCACCAGCACCATCTTCTCTCAAAACCCTAGTTCATCTCTTGTATCCAATCTTGTATCCAAACCACAAATTGGTACCTGTGGGTTGCTAGTAGTGTTGATTACTCCTTGTAGTTGATGCTAATTGGTTTACTTGTTGGAAGATCATATGTTCAGATCCTTAATGCATATTATTATTCCTCGGATTATGAACATGAATATGCTTTGTGAGTAGTTACATTTGTTCCTGGGGACACGGGTGAAGTCTTGCTATTAGTAGTCATGTGAATTTGGTATTGGTTCGATATTTTGATGAGATGTATGTTGTCTTTTCCTCTAGTGGTGTTATGTGAACGTCGACTACATGACACTTCACCATTATTTGGGCCTAGAGGAAGGCATTGGGAAGTAATAAGTAGATGATGGGTTGCTAGAGTGACAGAAGCTTGAACCCTCGTTTATGCGTTGCTTCGTAAGGGGCTGATTTGGATCCATATGTTTAATGTTGTGGTTAGGTTTACCTTAATACTTCTTTTGTAGTTGGGGATGCTTGCAATAGAGGTTAATCATAAGTGGGATGCTTGTCCAAGAAGGGCAGTACCCAAGCACCGGTCCACCCACATATCAAATTATCAAAGTACCGAACGCGAATCATATGAGCGTGATGAAAACTAGCTTGACGATAATTTCCATGTGTCCTCGGGAGCTCTTTTCTCAGTATAAGAAATTGTCCAAGCTTATCCTTTGCTACAAAAAGGATTCGGCCATCTTGCTGCACTTTATTTACTTTCATTGCTTGTTACTCATTACAATTTATCTTATCACAAAACTATCTGTTACCTACAATTTCAGTGCTTGCAGAAAAAACCTTACTGAAAACCTCTTATCATTTCCTTCTGCTCCTCGTTGGGTTCTACACTCTTACTTATCGAAAGGACTACGATAGATCCCCTACACTTGTGGGTCATCAATGACATATTGTTGATTGGATACAATATAGAACTTTTGGAAAACGTGAAGAAATATTTGAACAAGAGTTTTTCAATGAAGGACCTAGGAGAAGCTGCTTTCATATTGGGCATTAAGATCTATAGAGATAGATCGAGACGCTTAATAGGACTTTCACAAAGCACGTACCTTGATAAGATTTTGAAGAAGTTCAAAATGGATCAGTCCAAGAAGGAGTTCTTGCCTGTTTTGCAAGGTGTGAAATTGAGTCAGACTCAATGCCCAGCGACTACAGAGGATAGAGAAAAGATGAGTGTCATCCCCTATGCTTTTGCCATAGGCTCTATCATGTGTGCGATGCTGTGCACAAGACCAGATGTCAGCCTTGCCATAAGTATGGACGAAAGGTTTCAAAGTAATTCAGGAATGGATCAGTGGACAGTGGTGAAGAATATCCTTAAGTACGTGAAAAGGACTAAGGAAATGTTTCTCGTTTATGGAGGTGATCAAGAGCTCGTCGTAAAGGGTTACATCGATGCAAGCTTTGACACTGATCCGGATGACTCTAAGTCTCAAACCGGATACGTATATATTCTAAATGGGGAGTGGTAAGCTGATGCAGTTCCAAGCAAAGTGTGGTAGCTGATTCTACATGTGAAGCGGATTACATAGCTGCCTCGGAGGCAGCGAAGGAAGGTGTCTGGATGAAGTAGTTCATGACAGATCTTGGAGTTGTGCCTAGTGTACTAAACCCAATGACTCTGTCTGTGACAACACTGGTGACATTGCTATAGCCAAGGAACCAAGGTTTCACAAGAGGACCAGACACATAAAGCGACGCTTCAACTCCATCCGTGATGCAGTCAAGGAGGAGGACATAAACATCTGCAAAGTACATACAGACCTGAATGTTGTAGATCCGTTGACTAAACCTCTTCCACGGGCAAAACATGATCAACACTAGAACTCTATGGGTGTTAGATTCATTACCATGTAATGCTAGATTATTGACTCTAGTGCAAGTGGGAGACTATTGGAAATATGCCCTAGAGGCAATAATAAAGTGGTTATTATTATATTTCCTTATTCATGATAATCGTTTATTTTCCATGCTATAACTGTATTGACCAAAAACTCAAATGCATGTGTGGATACATAGAAAATGACATGTTCCTAATGAGCCTCTACCGGACTAGCTCGTTGGTCAAAGATGGTTGTGGTTTCCTAGCCATAGACATGAGTTTTCATTTGATAACGGGATCACATCATTAGGAGAATGGTGTGATGGACAAGACCCAAACTATAAACGTAGCATATGATCGTATCAAGTTTGTTGCTACTGTTTTTTACATGTCCAGAATATGTTCCTATGACCATGCGATCATGCAGATCACTGACACCGGAGGAGTACCTTGTGTGTACAAAACATCGCAATGTAACTAGGTGACTATAAAGGTGCTCTACAGGTATCTCCGAGGGTGTCTGTTGAGTTGGCATGGATCAAGACTGGGATTTGTCACTCCGTATGATTGAGAGGTATCTCAGGGCCCACTTGTCGGTGTACTAAGGTAGGGGTACCTCAGTACCCCAACTTGTGCACGGGCGGTTGCAGCTTCCCGCGGCAGGGTTTACCACATGCTCGCCGGAGACCTTCCTACTCCATGTCAAACCATTTAAAGACAAAGCATACAAGACAGAAGATTGAGACCCGGCAAGCGGAGCTTGCCGGAAGGCCGCCTGTGCTCAAGGTTACATCACTCACGCAAGCTCCTGGCAAGAGGAGCTCGCCAGAGAACTAGAAGATTACATCATAGAAGACACGCCGGCGCTATATGCGTCGGCGAGGGCCCGGGAGCGACAAGTTACAGAGCCCGCAAGCTCCGGGCCGGCAAAATCAAGACCCGGCAAGGTGCTTGCCGAGAGTTCTGTTGTGTGCCGCGCTCCAGCTCATCAGCCCACGCGTGCATACTGGGCCTTTCCAGGACGCGTGGCGGATGGTCAGTGCAGCCTGGGGACACGGTGGCACTTCACGGTAGTGGATCCATCGCCGTGGCGACGGAGACGCAAGGGCGGAGCTTTTGGGGTCGACGGCGACGGGCATTAAATGCCCTTGTCCCCATCACAAAGTAGGTAGCGACCATCGCTCACGACCGTAGCTTCACTGCTCCCGCACTGCTCCAACTACCACCTCTTTTACATTTTTACCCTTTCTCCTCGCTGACACTGTCGGTGACCCTTGCACTATAAAAGGAGGCCCATGCGAATAGAAACACAAAGCAGCGGTGGAGTTTTATCTCTCCGAGAGCTCCGCCGGGTAAAATCTGCCTGCAGCGTGCTCGCCTCGATCTGCTCTCAGGCTCCCTCCGCCTCATACCGCATGCATAAGGGGCCCGGTCCCATAGGTGTTCGTGGCGGGCGCTTCGACATCTTTGGCGCGCCAGTAGGGGCGCCGAGGTTGTGCGGACCTGATCCGGCGTTCGCGCGGGCGTGTTCTTCATCAACCTCTCCAGTTTCATCAGCAACTTCATCGACAATTGCGCCATGGCCCCAAAGAAGAAGGCTTCGGGGGTTGCGGGCCCGTCTGCGTCTCATCCGCCGCCACCAGAGCCAACGGTGGGCGGAGGAGACGCCGTCGGAGGGGTGGTCGCTGGCGAGGACACTCGCGGCACCGCCAGATCCAAGGACAAGACGGATGATCGCGCCTCGGTCTCCGTGGACATACCGCGTCCATCTCAGCACACGACAACCCAGCAGCGCCATACCACGGGAGGTGGTATCCGCATGCTGGGGCAAGGACACACCGGAGGCTCGCGGGACGTTCCGACCACCATCCGGACACAAGCAAAGCGAAGGCGCCGGGCAGACTCGCTCCTCCTAACACCGCAGGAGTCCGAGCATACCCCGCTCCTTGCACCGCTCGCCCCCGCTCCCCTCCACTCCGGCAACCGCACCTCTTCGGAGTGCTGCGCTGCCGTCGAGAGGCGAGAAGACGAAGACCAAGTCCGGCAAGTGCTCTGGGGCCCACTCCGGCAACCGCACCTCTTCGAGAGTGCTGCGCTGCCGTCGAGGACGTCCCGTCGAGCTCCACCGGCAAGTGACCAAGCCCGGCAAGAACAGCTCTGGTGCCAACTCCGGCAAGTGCACCTCTCCGGAGTGCTGCGCCGCCGTCGAGGACGTGCCATCGAGCTCCATCGGCCAGTAGGGCAAAGAAAGCAGCCAGTTTCAAACTTTTGAGTTATATTCCCTGAAAATCCGTACCTTGTATGGAGAACACAGCGCACAGGGTCGAATCGTGGCTAAGTTGCGCCCCTGGTCTGTTTCGAGTCCGCTCAACGATGAAGGCGCGCTGCAACTAGCCCGACAAGATCTTACTGCCGGAGGCAACACCGCCAGCGGGCTGCTGATGTTCCGCACTCAGCAAGTGTGTTTGCGCCGGCAGGTTCCCTGGAAGCGTGAGGGTGAAAACATACAAGGGAGGAAACCAAGGGAGAAATGCGGCCTTGCCGGATCGCAGAAGACGGAAAAGCTAAGTTGTCCGAGCTTTTGTGCAGAGCACTCCTTAGTTCCATGCTTTTTTTATGTTATGTTCCTCGTGCGTTCATCCTTTGTGCGCAATACCGTCTTGCAGAGGAACCTACCCGTGGATAGCCGCACTTTATCTTGTTTTCGAGCACGCCAACGATTTAAGTGAGCTGCGACAAGTGTCGCGCCTTGTTTCGCTTTTCGAGCACGCCAACGATTTAAGTGAGCTGCGACTAGTGTCGCACCCTTGTTTCGTTTCCGAGTCCGCTCAGCAAGCTAAGTGCGTTGCGACTAGTCATGCAAGGTTGCTTGCCGGTAAGACCTTGGCCAGCAGGCTGCTTCGAAGTTCAGCACTCAGCGCTCGCGGCAAGGGCCCCTTGCCGGCAAGTTCCCTAGAAGCATAGGGTAAAAGCGCACAAAGGGTGTAAAGTAGAGGAAGTAACATAGCAAGCCTTGCCATGAGACGTCCTTCATATAAGAAACTTGTGCGCAGAGGAGCTGACTCGCGGCCAAGTTGCACCCTTGATTTGTTTCCGAGTCCGCTCAACAATGAAAGCGCGCTGCAACTAGCCCGACGAGGTTTCTTGCCGGAGGCAACACCGCCAGCGGGCTGCTGATGTTCCGCACTCAGCAAGCGTGTATGCACCGGCAAGTTCCCTAAAAAGCGTAGAGTATAAATATACGAAGGGCGAAGCATGGCATTGCGTTGCCCAACCTAAAGTTACGCCACGAAAGAGTAACTTATTGCAGCGCTGTCTAAGTTATTTTCGTGACTAAAATAACAGCGACAAGGAAAGGGCAGAGGTCACGCAAGCACTGGGCCCCGGCAAACCGGCTTTGCTGGGGGCTGCGAGTACCGAAATTCCTCCGCGGCAAGCCAGGATCCCCGGGGACCACGACGCCAGCGGCAAAGGCAAAGAAAGGCACACCGGCACCTGGGTCTCGGCGAAGCCAGAGTTGCCGGGGGCTGCAAATACCAAGATTCATCCCCGGCGAGCCAGAGTCGCCGGGGGCTGCGGAATCAGATAAGTTTTTCATCCCTCGTCATGCATCCTCTCATGGACCGGGGAAAGCGGGGCTGCGTCCTTGAACGAGCGTGTCTTGTAAAACCCATGCGCGGAGGAGCCAGGTCGTGGCCCAGTTGCACCCTTGGTTTGTTTTCGAGCACGCTCAACGATCTAAGTGAGCTGCGATAAGTGTCGCGCCCTTGGTTTGTTTTCGAGCACGCTCAACGATTTAAGTGAGCTGCGACGAGTGTCGCGCCTTTGTTTCGCTTCCGAGTCCGCCAACAAACACAAGTGCGCCAGAATCGCCCGCAAGGTTGCTTGCCGGAGGCGACACCGCCAGCGGCTGCTGATGTCCCGCACTCAGAAGCGTGTTCAAGCCGCAAGCTCCCGAGAGCGTAGGATGGGAACACACAAGGCACGAAGTCAAGTAAAAGACTCGGTCCGACAAGCTTTCCCCTCTTTTCATTAAAAACATCCTAGTTTAGTACAAATCCATGGAGGATGAAAAACATGATAGAGAGGATTACAGATTTTAAATGCAGCTAAGGCCCAAGGCTTACAAATTAAAAGATAAGATGCCAGAATCCCCCTCCTGCTTCTCTGCTCAGAGGTAGGTCAGGAGGCCCCGCAAGAGAAGCTTGCCGGGAGGGCGAAGGGACGCCTAGGAGAGCTACGGGCGCGAAGACACCAAGAGAACTTCCCGGGCCGCCAGAGCTTGGCGGAGATGGAGGCGCCGGAGGCAGAGCTTGAAGACGGGTGGTGGGGCGTCGGCCTGACGCTGCCGAGGGCTCTCGCCCTCAGACTCGATTTGACGGCCTTGCCGCCACCCTCTTCCTCTTCAAAGAGCCTCCCACGCCACCGCCCAAGGAGACGGCCCCGGAGTTCAAGGCCGGCGACCGGATGATGGGGTCGCCGGTGGCGCTGGGCAGCATCCGACGCCTAGTCGGACCCGCCATCCCGTCGCCGCCGCTGCCGCCCCTCCTCGCCACTCTCGCCGAGGAGGGACCTTCGCTATCGGAGGAGCTGTCCACACAGATCTCGCCCGGATCCCGAATCCCAAGACCTTGACGGCGAGAAGGTCGCCCTCCATTAACTTGAAATGGAGGGTAAACCCCGCCGTCAAGCTGTGGATGCGGCGAACGCCTTCCACCCTCGGTCGGCACATCACGCCGGGGCTGGGGACACGACACTCACTCGAGTGCCGCTGATCCCACAGCCCCTCATGCGCAACTCCATCACCTCGGGCGGATCCGGTTCCATCGCACTTTCATGAACGGGCCGCAGCCAAGGCGGCGACGAGGCGCCGGGCGCAGCTTGATGAAGAACTCCCAGGATCGTCTCGGTATGGACCGCCGAGGACAGGAGCCACCGGAGGGGACGGGAGGCACATCGCCACGACCGCCTCTCCCGACCGCCTCGACCACGCCCTCGGCCTCGTCCGGCCTCGCCCCTCCCTCTCCCCTCGTGGCGGCTCCGCCGCCACGGGTGCGAGATAGGAGAAGTGCGCTGCTCGAGGCGACCCTCGCTGCCACCGCTGAGGAACTAGGATTTCCTCCTTCCATGGCGTAAAGAAGAACGGAAGTCAAGACGAAGGGAGAAGAGGAAGTGTGAGACCATTGTGCTCCCCTTCCGCCTTTTTAAAGGGCGAGGTGGGGCTCAACCGCCTGCCCGCCAATCGGGAAGCAGGGAGGGCAGAGGAGCGGGCCGACTCGCCATCTCCGCCCGGACGGCTCGGTCTCCCACTTTCGCCGCCCGACCCCCATGCATGGGGGCAGCGTGTGGCGCGGGCCGAGCGACGGGTGAATCGACCTCGCCCGCACCACGATCACGGGGTGGATGCCTTAAAGGCGCGACGCGCGCCCACGCCTCTCCCACGACGCCGCAATCGACGCGTGCCATTACGGGGGATGCGGCGGATGCGGAAGTGGATTCGCGCGCCAGGGCGCGTGTGCCCATGCACTGCTTTTGGGCCCGCCCAACAGCGCTTCGGCACTGTATGGCCCAGCCCGGGGCTCTGTCGGTGTACTAAGGTAGGGGTACCTCAGTACCCCAACTTGTGCACGGGCGGTTGCAGCTTCCCGCGGCAGGGTTTACCACATGCTCGCCGGAGACCTTCCTACTCCATGTCAAACCATTTAAAGACAAAGCATACAAGACAGAAGATCGAGACCCCGGCAAGCGGAGCTTGCCGGGAAGGCCGTTCCAGGATCAAGGTTACATCACTCACGCAAGCTCCTGGCAAGAGGAGCTCGCCAGGAGAACTAGAAGATTACATCATAGAAGACACGCCTCGGCGCTATATGCGTCCCGGCGAGGGCCCGGGGAGCGACAAGTTACAGAGCCCGGCAAGCTCCCAGGCCCGGCAAAGTCAAGACCCCGGCAAGGTGCTTGCCGGGAGAGTTCTGTTGTGTGCTCGCGCTCTAGCTCATCAGCCCACGCGTGCGCCTGGGCCTTTCCAGGACGCGCGGCGGATGGTCAGTGCAGCTGGGGACACGGTGGCACTTCACGGTGGTGGATCCATCGCCGTGGCGACGGAGACGCAAGGGCGGAGCTTTGGGGTCGACGGCGACGGGCATTAAATGCCCTTGTCCCCATCACAAAGTAGGTAGCGACCATCGCTCACGATCGTAGCTTCACTGTTCCCGCACTGTTCCAACTACCACCTCTTTTACATTTTTACCCCTTTCTCCTACGTTGACACCTGTCGGTGACCCCTTGCACTATAAAAGGAGGCCCATGCACAACGTGGAAGGGGTTCGGTCGGTTCGACTCATTCGACACTACAACTCACCCACGCTTTTGAGCAAGAACAGAATAGAAACACAAAGCAGCAGTAGGAGTTTTATCTCTCCGGAGAGCTCCGAAGCTGGGTAAAATCTGCCCGCGTGCTCGCCTCGATCTGCTCTCTGTGCTCCCTCCGCCCTCGTACCGCACAGACAAGGGGCTCCGGTCCCATAGGTGTTCGTGGCGGGCAGTTTCCCCCGACACCACTCGGTAATACAACATCACAATGAGCTTGCAAGCAATGTGACTAATGGGTTAGCCACAGGATCTTGTACTACGGATCGAGTAAAGAGACTTGCCGATAACGAGATTGAACTAGGTATGGTGATGTGACGATCGAATCTCGGGCAAGTAACATACCGATAGACAAAGGGAACTACATACGGGATTATCTGAATCCTTGACATTGAGGTTCGACCGATAAAGATCTTCGTAGAATATGTAGGAACCAATATGGACATCCAGGTCCTGCTATTGGTTATTGACCATAGAGGTGTCTCGGTCATGTCTACATAGTTCTTGAACCCGCAGGGTCTACACATTTAACGTTTGGTGATGATATAAGTATAGTTGAGTTGTTATGGTGGTAACCAAAGGTTGTTCGGAGTCCCGGATGAGATCCCGAACATGACGAGGAACTCCGGAATGGTCCAGAGGTGAAGATCGATATATACAATGAAGGGTATCGGAGCCCAAAATTGTTCTGGGGGTACCGAGTAATGGCTAGGAGAACCGAAGGGGTTCCGGGGCCCCCGGAAAGTGTTGGGGGCCTCATGGGCCAAGAGAGGGAGCACACCAGCCCACTAAGGGGCTGGGCACCCCCAAGACCCCTTCCCATGCTCCCAGAGGAGGTGGTGTGTTCCCCTAGGGCTGTCATCACCTTTGCCTTGGGGGCCAAGGCTCCTAGGGGGAGGCGTCCAAAACCCATCTAGGGTTGCCCCTTGTGGCCGCCTCCCCCATAGGGAAATTCTAGGGCGCCCCCTCCTCTCCCGTTCCCCCCTATATATAGAAGGGTAGAGGGAGGGTAGCCACACCCATCTATGCCATGGCACTGCCATCCCTCTCCCTCATAGCCCTCTTCCTCTCTGTAGTGCTTAGTGAAGCTCTCCTGAGATTCCACCACCACCGCCGCCACCATGTCGTCGTGCTGCCAAAGGAGTCGAGCTAATATTTCACCATCGCTTGCTGGATCGAGGAGGTGAAGGCGTCATCAAGCCGTGCATGTGTTGAACATGGAGGTCTCGTCCGTTCGGCACTTGGATCGGGAGTTCGTGGGACGGAACGTGATTGGATCATGAAGACGTTCGACAACATCAACCGCATTTCTTAACGCTTCCGCTTAGCGATATACAAGGGTATGTAGATGCAATCTCTCCTCTCGTAGATGTTCATCTCCTAGATTGATCTTGGTGAGCGTAGGAATTTTTTGTTTCCCATGGAACGTTCCCCAACAATCATATACTTTTCAATGCCTCCTTAGCAACATATCTTTTGTATTTAGCCTATCTATTACCAGCATCCATTCAAAGACCTGGATTTTCATAGTGTAAGATGAAGCCCAGATCTATTTGAGTAATGGATTTGATATAATATCCCTATGGACATATGTATAATAACTGTTCGCATCATACTATATACCATTCTGCTTTAAAACCCAACTGTCAGTCTCATTTATCTTGAACTGCAATAAATCTACAGTGTGTTCAGTATTATCATCTCCTGGTGAGCCTGCTGGAATAGAGGCAAGTGGAATAATGATTCCCACTCATGGCAGTGAGGAAAATCTTTAACAGAGGCCATCTTATCAATGGCTATGATGTTTGTTATCCTCATGTGTGAGTAGATCCCTAGTTGTCGGGGATATGGATGAACCTTGGTATGTGTAGGATATGAAACATTATTGTGGATATGAGATCCCCTATTGAATGATTAGTTTAATAACTTCGTGAATGTTGTGAAGGGGCTCCACTCAGCATTTGAGCCTTATGGCCACGACATATATCACTGTCATTGTAAAGGTTTAGGACGCGGAGGTAATTCAAGGTGACAGTAAAGCCTACTGCTCCTAGCCTTTGCAATTTAGAGGGGAATTACATAGAACCCTTAGAGAGGTTGCGTCCACAGTGAAACCCTTAATTATCATGAGTTGTAACCCTCTGGGGGAGACTATGATAATGGCGTGTGTGGCATGAAGTCTACTATGAGTAGAACGTGTACTGCACCCAGCTCCGCACATCATAATCGCCAACAATGTGTAACACCCCGGATGTAACTTTCCATATTTGTAACTTCAACTCTTGCCATTTTCGGATATGTGCTATGATTTTCCCTCCGTGGTTGGGTTTTGTTTTCGTTTGCATTTTGTCCATGTCATGCATCTCATATCATGTCATCATGTGCATCTCATTTGCATACGTGTTCGTCTCATGATTCCGAGCATTTTCCCCGTTGTCCGTTTTGCAATCCGGCACTCCTATGTTCCCCGGCGTCCCCTCTTGTCCTTTTTCCGTGTGCGGGTGTTGAACATTCTCGGAATGGACCGAGCCTTGCCAAGTGGCCTGGTATAGCACCGTAGACCACTGTCAAGTTTCGGGTCATTTGGAGTTTGTTTGATACTCCAACGGTTAACCGCACTCTCAAAAAGGCCTCTTTTGAGTTGCAGCCCAACAACCCTCCAAAACAGCCCAATAACCCATCTAACTCCCCTCCATGCCCTCGGTCGTTCGATCACGATTGTGTGGGCGAAAACTACACCTCTTTTGGACTCTCCTAGCTCCCCCTATGCCTATATATACCCTCCTCAACCGGGCAAACCCTAGCGATTTCCCTCCACACGCGGACGAATCAAGGAGCGACACGTGGCGCCCGCCCACAGCACCACAAGCCCGCCAGGCCCGCCCGCCCGCCCCGCTCCCGCCCTCACACCCGCCCATGAGCACCGCCGCCGCCAGCCCGCCTCCGGTCGCGCCGCTGCCGTCCTCGCACCGGACATCACACGCCGCCGCTCTCCAGCGCCTCCGCCGCACACTGCTTGCACACCACACACACCGCCCACACCGCACACGCTCACACCGCCGCCCACACGCCCCTCACCGCCGCCGCCACACACACACACACACACACCACACATACCAGCGCCACGGCCATTGCGCCAAATCGTCCACCGCGCACAAGGCTATCGCGGATCCGCCACCCGACCCGCGGCGTCCCCTCCGCTCCCACTCCGGCGAACCTCGAACGGCGCGCCCGATCCAGATCGGATCCGAACCCACGGTTGACTTTCTCCCCCAAAAAAATCTCACTAAGTCATTATTCTGCAGTAATTTTTGTGCATTTTCATAGCATCACATCTCCGCAACCGTGGCTCCGTTTTGGGTGTATAATATGTCAAATTGTTCGTCTCGAAGAGTACATCATTTCATTCAATTGCATCATTTGCATTTGAGCTCATCTTGATGCCTGAAATGCTGTTGGAAGAGGGCTTCAGATCGTTAGTTCCAGAATCTTATCAGTTCGAGCTCTTTTGTCATTCTTGTTTTGCTTGTCATTTGCAAACCGTGCATCCGATTCCGGTGATCTTTATATCGATTTCAACCGAAATCATCTCATCTTTCCAGCGCATACTTGGTTTGCCAAGTTGATGCCCGTTCATCATTTTCCTTCCGAGCACACATATGCATTGCATATCACATCTCGCATCGCATATCATGTTTTGCATCATATTGCTTGTGCATATGTTCCTTGTTTGATTGTGGTTCCGTTGCTTGTGTTCTTGCTTTGGGTAGAGCCGGAGACGAGTACGTGAACGAGGAACCTGTTGAGAACGCCTCGAGGATCAAGCCTTCGACAACTCGAGAACCTTACGAGCAAGATGACCATACCTTCAAATCACTTCTATCTTTGCTTGCTAGATGCTCGCTTTTTTGCTATGCCTATGCTGCGATACCTACCACTTGCTATATCATGCCACCCATATTGCCATGTCAACCTCTAACCATCCATGTCCTAGCAAACCGTTGATTGGCTATGTTACCGCTTTGCTCAGCCCTCTTATAGCGCTGCTAGTTGCAGTGAAGATGAAGTTTGTTCCTTGTTGGAACACGGATATTTTGGGATATCACAATATCTATTGTTTTAATTAATGCATCTATATACTTGGTAAAGGGTGGAAGGCTCGGCCTTATGCCCGGTGATTTGTTCCACTCTTGCCACCCTAGTTTCCGCCATACCGTGTTATGTTCCTTGATTTTATGCTCCTTACGCGGTCGGGTGATTTATGGGACCCCTTGACAGTTCGCTTTGAATAAAACTCCTCCAAAGAAGGCCCAACCATGGTTTTACTATTTGCCACCTATACCCCTTTTCCTTTGGGTTTCGCGAGCCCGAGGGTCATCTTTATTTTAGCCCCCGCCGGTGCTCCTTCGAGTGTTGGTCCAACTCGAGCGATGTCCGGCGCCCCTGGCAACCAGGGTCTATGCCAACCCGTCGCCTTGCTCATCCGGTGTGCCCTGAGAACGAGATATGTGCAGCTCCTATCGGGATTTGTCGGCACATTCGGGCGGCTTTGCTGGTTTAGTTTTACCATTGTCGAAATGTCTTGATGTACCGGATACCGAGTCTGATCGGAGTGTCTTGGGTGAAGGTTTATTCCTTCGTTGATCGCGAGAGCTTGTTATGGGCTGTTGGGACACCCTGCAGGTATTATCTTTCAAAGCCGTGCCAGCGTTATGAGGCGATGGGAATTTGTTAATGTCCGTTGTAGAAAACCCGGTTGACCTTAATTAAAATACATCAACCGTGTATGTAACCGTGATGGTCTCTTCTCGGCGGAGTCCGGGAAGTGAACACGGTGTTGGAGTTATGCTTGACGCAGGTTGTTTAGGATCACTTCTTGATCGCTACTAGCTTCATGACCGTGCTTTGCTTCTCTTCTCGCTCTCTTTTGCGATGTAGCCACCATATATGTTAGTCGCTTGCTGCAGCCCCTCCTTTTTACACCAGCCTTCCCTTGCTTAAATAGTCTTGATCTCGGGGTGTGAGATTGCTGAGTCCCTCCGCTCATGATTCTACCAAAATGATGCAGTATACCGGTGATGCCAAATGATGATGGCGAAATCGAGCTGAAGTGGGAATATGATGAGGCCCTTGGTCGATACTATGTTTCATTTCCAGACGATTAGTAGTGGAGCCTAGTTGGGGCGATCGGGGATCTGCGTTCATGTGGGGTATTCTTCTTTTATTTTGGTTCCGTAGTCGGACCTTGAGTGTAATCTGAATGATGGATGTTCATTTATGAATTGTGTGAAGTGGCGACTGTAAGCCAACTATGTATCTCTTTCCCTTATGTATTACATGGATTGTGCGAAGATTACCTCACTTGCGACATTGCTTTCAATGCGGTTATGCCTCTAAGTCGTGCTTCGACACGTGGGAGATATAGCCGCATCGAGGGCGTTACAAGTTGGTAATCAGAGCTATCCCCGACCTTAGGAGCCCCACTGCTTGATCGTTTTTAGTGGCCGAGTTGTGTCTAGAAAAATGTTTTGAGTCATTTAGGATTATATATATCGGAGAGTTAGAATTTTTTTACTCCCGCCGCTTCGACCTTCGGTGAGGTATCCCGACGAGAGTTTTGACTCTTCTCTTCTCAAATTTCACTAAAAAAATTTTAGGATCACGGGTATCTTAGAATCGTTCGATGGTTTTATGATGACAACATTGTCTTGGTTGCCTCGACATTTAGGGGTTGTGGCGGTGTCCCGGGAGTTGAGCTCCGAGGTGTTGTCGCCATAATTTTATCGTTGCAGTTCGAATACCTAAGTTTAGTACGACATCGAAAATCTCTTTTATGCGATCGGTTGGTGAGATAACCCCGCTAACCCGAAGATCGAGGTGAGTACGGAGTATTGCCATGACTCGCATAACGGATGCTTTTCAAGGTTGAGGTACACGATTTCGAAGGTTTCTTGGTTATGTGTTGAAGGATGGATACAATGGATGTAGGGATTGTTAGTTTGGGTGAGATATATTGCTCCTGATCCCCAACACCTGATTGCATAACCGGAAAGTTTCGGGAGTTTATAGGTGGGATTCAAGTAGCTCTAGCATTTCTTCCGCAGATATTTGGTTTGTGATTGGGTAATCCTTACCACATATTTGTTCCATTCATACCTTGTTTTTATTTTCGTTCATCAATATCTCTTATCAAGTGGCTTCTCACCTTAATGGACGGATGTTTACTTTGGAATTCATTCGCTCATCCTGTTCAATGTTTATTGTGAAGACTATATGTTGCAATTTCTATCCGCTGATTCAACTTGTCTATCTGTCTATCAAGATGCTAACGGATGTCACCCTCTTGAGATGGCTCCGCCAACGCCGTAATCCGAACGCAGTGATGGGAGTCGCGAACCCTCCACCTCCACCTCCGCCTCCGGAGGCATGGCAAACTTTGATGGCAACCACTAACGCCAACGCTCAGTTGTTGATCCAGCTGATGCAAGAGCGTAACCAAGGCCAAGGCAACCAAGGAAATCAAGGTCAAGGGCAGTTCTTCCATCAGCCACAGTTTCCTACCCTCAACCAGTTCCTCGCAAATCAGCCAAAGTCTTTCAGCTACTGTGCCGAGGCCACAGACGCCGACGATTGGCTCGTGGATATCAACAAGCATTTTGAGTGCAGCAATGTCGGACACGAGGACTACGTCAAGTTCGCGTCTTTTCAGCTCAAGGATCGTGCAGCTGATTGGTTCCAAAGAATACAAGGATTCCAGAGGTGGTCGAATGATTACTTGGACTGATTTACATCGGGACTTTAAAGCTCACCACATTCCTACCAAAGGTTGTTGAGAGCAAGCGTGAGGAGTTCCGCAATCTCAAGCAAGGAAACATGTCGAGTGTCTGAATACAACATACAGTTTGAAAACTTGCTCGATTCGCTAAACAAGACGCTCTGATGAGAAAAGTATGATCTATCGCCTCAGAGGTGGCCTTAGAGAGGATCTGCAGCTATCTCTTGTTCTTTTGAGCCTACTCAGTTTGATCAATTCTATAATATGGCACTCAAGCTAGAAGGTGCTCAGCTCAAGTGTGAGGCTTCAAAGAAGAGAAACAGGATGCAGCTCAGTCTTCTTCTTCCTCTCAAGTGGCAGCTAAGCAGCAAAAGTTCTACCTTCCTCCTCCTCCGTTCCGTCGGCCTTATCGCCAGAAGAACTCGGTGGTCGTGGATCTTCCCACCCACCCAACCCAAGCTACTGTAACAAGTCTCACCTCAAGCTCCAAGGTCAAATGCTCCTTATCACCGTCCGCCTCAGAGGTGACTTGCAACAAGTGCCGCAGAAGGGTCACTATGCAAACAAATGCCATAACCAAAGGCGCCTTCCTCCTCCTCCTCCGTGAGGTCTTCAAGCAATGCAGTGGTCAAGCATAATCCCAAGTATGCAAAGGTGAATATGATGAATGCAGCTCAAGCAGAGGATTCTTCAGATGTGATCATGGGTAATCTTCATGTTAATGATATTCCTGCAAAAGTCTTATTTGATACTGGTGCATCGCTTTCTTTCATTTCAAGACCTTTTGTTGCAAAGCATGAGTTTGTGACGGAAAAGATTCCTGTCCCGTTGAAGATTGTGTCCCCGGGTAAGCAAATGACATCTAATAATTGTGTCCCGGATGTTTCTATCAAGATGGGCGACTATAGATTTCTGGCTAAACCAATTGTCCTTGGTGACTCTGATATTGATCTAATTCTCGGGATGGATCGCTTTCTCAAAGACAAGGCTCAAAGTTGATTGTGCTGCCGACAAATTCAATTGACACACCCTTCCGAGGATGTTATCATCTATGCCGCTCGTGATGAAACCATTCGGTTGTTTTCTCTCAATGAGAAGGGCGAGTTGGATGCCATCTCTCGATTCCAAATGCTTGTGAGTACCAAGATGTCTTTCCGAAGAGCTTCCGGTATGCCTCCTCATCGGCACCGAATTCGTTATCGATCTTGAGCCCGCATCGAACCCGCTTGCAAGCGCCCCACAAGCTTGGACCCAAGGAGCTGAAAGAATTGAAGAAGCAGCTCGATGAACAAGAGCGTCTGGGTTTGATCGGACGAGTTCATCTCCATGGGGATGTGGAGTTCTTTTGTCCGTAAGAAGGATGGCACGGACCGACTTTGTGTTGATTACCGTCCATTGAATAAGAAGACAATCAAGAACAAGTATCCACTTCCCAACATCAATGAGCTTTTCGAGCAACTCAAAGGTGCTAAAGTATTCTCCAAGCTTGACCTTCAGTATGGGTTATCATCGATTCGATTCGTGAACAAGATATTCCCAAGACAAAGATTCGTAACAAGCTATGGTTCTTATGAATATACCGTCATGTCTTTCGCCTTGTCAATGCTCCTCCAACTTTCTCTCGCATGATGAACTTTATCTTCAACCCCTACACCAATGATTTCGCCTTGGTGTATCTCGATGATATTTTGGTCTTCTCCAAGAACAAGCGGGATCATGCCAAACATTTGCGATTGGTGCTCGACAAGCTCGAGAGAGCATCAATTCTATGCTGAAGTTTTCCAAATGTGAGTTCGCTTGATGAAGTTCTTTATCTTGGTCATATCATCTCAGCCAAGGGCATCGCTATTAATCCCGAGAATGTGTCTTCGCTCTGAATTGGGAACCTCCTCGAATGTCAAGCAGCTCCATGATTTTCTCGGTCTTGCAAGCTATTGTCAAGATTCGTTGAGAATTTCTCTAAGATTGCAAAGCCTCTTTCCAACCTCCTCCGAAGCATGTCAAGTATGTTTGGGCGCTTTGAGTGTGATGTCGCTTTCAATACCCTCAAAGAGAAGCTAGTCACAGCTCTGCCTTGACTCCTCCCGATGAATCCAAGCCATTCAAGTTTTCGTGATGCTTCCTTGCAAGGTCTCGGTGCTGTGTTAATGCAAGAGAAGAAAGTTGTGGCCTATACCTCTCGCCACTGAAGCCCAACGAAAAGAACTACCCCACTCATGATCTCGAGTTGGCGGCGTTGTCCATGCATTGATAACATGGAGACATCTCTTGTTGGGAAGGAAAGTGGACATTTTCACCGATCACAAGAGTCTCAAGTATATCTTCACTCAACCAAACCTCAACCTCGTGCAAACTCGATGGGTCGAAATGATTCAAGAGTACAATCCAAGTATTGAATATACTCTGGCAAGGCGAATGTGATTGCAGATGCTCTGGCGAAAGGCTTATTGCAACACCTAATTCTCAAGCCCTTCCAACCGGATCTTTGTGAAGCTTTTACATAAGCTGAATCTTCAAGTTGTTCCTCAAGGATTTCTTGCCAACCTCATAGTCTCTCCTACTTTGGAAGATCAAATTCGTGAGGCACAACTCCTGGATGCCATGGTGAAGAAGGTGAAACGTGGTATTGACAAGGGCATTTCCAAATACAAGTGCTATCGCTTGGATGACAAAGATACTCTTTTCTTCGAGGATCGTATTGTGGTTCCCAAAGGCGATCTGAGAAAAGTCATCATGAATGAGGCACACAATTCTCTTCTATCCATTCATCCCGAAGTACGAAGATGTACCATGACCTCAAGCAACATATTGGTGGACTCGAATGAAGCGAGAAATTGCTCAATTCGTGAATGAATGTGATGTCTGCGAGAAGGGTGAAAGGTAACACCAAAGACCAACTGGTCTCCTCCAACCTCTTGCTATTCCGAATGGAAGTTTGATCATATCGAGATGGACTTCGTGACTGGTTTTCCTAAGTCCAAGCGTGGAAATGATGCTATCTTCGTTGTCATTGACAAGCTTACTAAAGTGGCTCATTTTCTTCCTGTCAAAGAATCTATCACAGCAGCTCACCGGCGAGCTATACACCTCCGAATTGTCTCCTTGCACGGTATTCCACAATTGATCTCTTCATACCGTGGAAGCATCTTCACTTCTAAGTTCGGGACTCCTTTCGAAGGCCATGGGCACCAACATTCGTTTCAAAGACAGCTTTCCATCCTCAAACTAGTGGCCAAGTCGAGCGAGTCAATCAAATCCTTGAAGATATGCTCAGGGCTTGTGTCATTTCCTTTGGCATGAAATGGGAAGAGTGTCTTCCATATGCCGAGTTCTCCTACAACAACAGCTTCCAAGCGAGTTCGCAAGGCCCCATTCAAAATTCTCTATGGCGTAAAGTGCCGACTCCTCTCAATTGGTCCGAGACAGTGAACGCCAACTTCTTGGCAACGACTTGATCACGTGGTCAAGAAATGTGCAAAGTCATTCGTGAGAATCTTAAAGCCGCGCAATCGCGCCAGAAGGGCTATTATGATGACAAGCACCGTGATGTGGCTTTTGAAATCGGAGACCATGTCTACCTCCGCGTCTCTCCAATGAAAGGTACTCGCCGCCCGGTATCAAAGGAAGCTTGCCCCTAGATACGTGGGTCCTTTCAAGATCATTGGCAAAAGAGGCGATCTCGCCTATCAACTTGAGCTTCCATCCAACTTTGCAAATGTGCACGATGTGCTTCACGTGTCACAGCTCCGCAAGTGCTTCAAGATTCCTGAGCGCACTATCAACTTTGAAGAAATTGACCTCCAAGAAGATCTTTCTTATCATGAGCACCCCGTTGCTATTCTTGAAGAAACCGAGCGCAAGACTCGCAACAAGTCAATCAAATTCCTGAAAGTAAAGTGGTCACATCATTCCGACCGAGAAGCCACCTGGGAGCGTGAGGATCACCTCTGTTCCGAATATCCGGAGTTCTTTCAGTCCTAGATCTCGGGACGAGATCCTCTTGTAGTGGTGGAGTGTTGTAACACCCCGGATGTAACTTTTCATATTTGTAACTTCAACTCTTGCCATTTTCGGATATGTGCTCTGATTTTCCCTCCGTGGTTGGGTTTTGTTTTCGTTTGCATTTTGTCCATGTCATGCATCTCATATCATGTCATCATGTGCATCTCATTTGCATACGTGTTCGTCTCATGATTCCGAGCATTTTCCCGTTGTCTGCTTTTGCAATCCGCACTCCTATGTTCCCCGGCGTCCCCTCTTGTTCTTTTTCCGTGTGCGGGTGTTGAACATTCTCGAAATGGACCGAGCCTTGCCAAGTGGCCCTGGTATAGCACCGGTAGACCACCTGTCAAGTTTCGGGTCATTTGGAGTTTGTTTGATACTCCAACGGTTAACCGCACCCTCGCAAAGGCCTCTTTTGAGTTGCAGCCCAACAACCCTCCAAAACAGCCCAATAACCCATCTAACTCTCCTCCATGCCCTCGGTCGTTCGATCACGATCGTGTGGGCGAAAACTACACCTCTTTTGGACTCTCCTAGCTCCCCCTATGCCTATATATACACCCTCTCAAATCCGCAAACCCTAGCGATTTCCTCCGCCACGGACACGTCCGGATCGGACCGACGCTGTCTGGCCAAGCGCTTCGGACGAACCATAGGGCGACACGTGGCGCCGCATACCACACCAGCAGCCCGCCAGCCGCGCCGGCCGGCCATGGCCCTGGCTCCGCGCTCATACAAGGCCATGGCCATGCCGTTGCCGTCACCGCTGGCCATGCATCGCGGATCCGCCACCCGACCTCGCGGCGGCCCCTCCGCTCCCGCCCGGCGAACCTCGAACGGCGCGCCGATCCAGATCGGATCCGAACCCACGGTTGACTTTCTCCCCCAAAATCTCACTAAGTCATTATTCTGCAGTAATTTTCGTGCATTTTCATAGCATCACATCTCCGCAACCGTGGCTCCGTTTTGGGCGTATAATATGTCAAATTGTTCGTCTCGAAGAGTACATCATTCCATTCCATTGCATCATTTGCATTTGTGCTCATCTTGATGCCCTAAATGCTGTTGGAAGAGGGCTTCAGATCGTTAGTTCCAGAATCTTATCAGTTCGAGCTCTTTTGTCATTTTTGCCATGATTTATGTGTGCACCCTATGAACTTGAGTCCTACATGTGAGTGGAACTATGCCATGCCATCTTTCCAGGGGTGTATGCCATGTATTTTTGTGATCTATGTGTTGACTACAACAAGCATGCGAAGTAAGGATTATGATGTTGCTGATTTCAGGAACTTAGTGTTTTCACTAAGTCTTGTCCTGCTGTTAATTTTATGCCATATGTTCATGTTGTTACAGAGATATCCATGCCCTTTTTGAGCATGATCAGTAAGGGTGTTTTGAACATATGGATGTGCTCTATCCATCCATGCCTTTGTTGGTATTTATGGAGTAGTCTAGCATGTCATTTTCGTGCTCTACTTTTGCTTGAAAATGTTTCCTGACAGATTGTTTGCATGAGATTCAATTTTCACGAGGTCGTTGTAGATGATCCGTGTATGCTATGATGTTGTTCTTGCCATGTATAGATCCTATGCCATGTCTTCTTGATGGGTGTATGCTTAGTTTATCATGAGATGCTCTGTAGTGAGTGCATCGAGCTCACGAACATGCCTACGCGTTATCTGTTTTTGCCATGTCCTGATATTTCACTAAGTCTGAAATCTGTAATAAAACTTGCAATGTTTACATGGGTGCCATCATTTCTTAAGGTCCTTTTTGGCTTATGGTCAGTAAGGGACTATTGATATATGTTTTGAGTAGAATCATGTCATGCCTTGTTTTGCTATTATAAGTTCCTGTAGCATGTTGTTTGCTTGCTCTAAACATGCCTTCCTGATGTTAATTCTCGCATGTTAGTATTTTCACTAAGTCTGTGAACCTGATATTTTTAGCACTTTCTCCATGCTTGTTTGAACATGTTATGATGTGATTGAGCCGTAGCTCAGTGTTCCTATTTTGTTAAGCATCTCCTGTAGATCGCTGCCATATGCTTTGTTTTTATGTTGGGGTGTCTGTAGCATAGTTTCGTGTTGCGTGCTAAGTAGCATCGGTCATTAAACGCAGATTTGCGCTATTCTTGTTTTGCTTGTCATTTGCAAACCGTGCATCCGATTCCGGTGATCTTTATATCGATTTCAACCGAAATCATCTCATCTTTCCAGCGGCATACTTGGTTTGCCAAGTTTATGCCCGGTTCATCATTTTCCTTCCGGAGCACACATATGCATTGCATATCACATCTCGCATCGCATGTCATGTTTTGCATCATATTGCTTGTGCATATGTTCCTTGTTTGATTGTGGTTCCGTTGCTTGTGTTCTTGCTTTGGGTAGAGCCGGGAGACGAGTACGTGAACGAGGAACCTGTTGAGAACGCCTACGAGGATCAAGCCTTCGACAACTCTGAGAACCTTACAGGCAAGATGACCATACCTTCGAAATCACTTCTATCTTTGCTTGCTAGATGCTCGCTCTTTTGCTATGCCTATGCTGCGATACCTACCACTTGCTATATCATGCCACCCATATTGCCATGTCAACCTCTAACCATCCATGTCCTAGCAAACCGTTGATTGGCTATGTTACCGCTTTGCTCAAATTTCTCTTATAGCGCTGCTAGTTGCGGTGAAGATGAAGTTTGTTCCTTGTTGGAACACGGATATTTTGGGATATCACAATATCTATTGTTTTAATTAATGCATCTATATACTTGGTAAAGGGTGGAAGGCTCGGCCTTATGCCCGGTGATTTGTTCCACTCTTGCCACCCTAGTTTCCGCCATACCGTGTTATGTTCCTTGATTTTATGCTCCTTACGCTGTCGGGTGATTTATGGGACCCCTTGACAGTTCGCTTTGAATAAAACTCCTCCAAAGAAGGCCCAACCTTGGTTTTACTATTTGCCACCTATACCCCTTTTTCCCTTGGGTTTTCGCGAGCCCGAGGGTCATCTTTATTTTAGCCCCCGCCGTGCTCCTTCGAGTGTTGGTCCAACTCGAAGCGATGTCCGGCGCCCGGCAACCAGGTCTATGCCAACCCGTCGCCTTGCTCATCCGTTGTGCCGAGAACGAGATATGTGCAGCTCCTATCGGGATTTGTCGGCACATTCGGGCGGCTTTGCTGGTTTAGTTTTACCATTGTCGAAATGTCTTGATGTACCGGGATACCGAGTCCGATCGGAGTGTCTTGGGTGAAGGTTTATTCTTCGCTGATCGCGAGAGCTTGTTATGGGCTGTTGGGACACCCTGCAGGTATTATCTTTCAAAGCCGTGCCGCGGTTATGAGGCAGATGGGAATTTGTTAATGTCCGTTGTAGAAAACCCGAAGTTGACCTTAATTAAAATACATCAACCGTGTATGTAACCGTGATGGTCTCTTCTCGGCGGAGTCCGGAAGTGAACACGGTGTTGGAGTTATGCTTGACGCAGTTGTTTAGGATCACTTCTTGATCGCTACTAGCTTCACGACCGTGCTTTGCTTCTCTTCTCGCTCTCTTTTGCGATGTAGCCACCATATATGCTAGTCGCTGTCGCAGCCCCTCCTTTTTACACCAGCCTTCCCTTGCTTAAATAGTCTTGATCTCGCGGTGTGAGATTGTCGAGTCCCTGTGGCTCACAGATTCTACCAAAACAGATGCAGTACGGTGATGCCAACATGATGGCGAAAGCCGAGCTGAAGTGGGAATATGATGAGGCCCTTGGTCGATACTATGTTTCATTTCAGACGATTAGTAGTGGAGCCTAGTTAGGCGATCGGGATCTGCGTTGCATGTGGGGTATTCTTCTTTTATTTTGGTTCCGTAGTCGGACCTTGAGTGTAATCTGAATGATGGATGTTCATTTATGTATTGTGTGAAGTGGCGACTGTAAGCCAACTATGTATCTCTTTCCCTTATGTATTACATGGATTGTGCGAAGATTACCTCACTTGCGACATTGCTTTCAATGCGGTTATGCCTCTAAGTCGTGCTTCGACACGTGGGAGATATAGCCGCATCGAGGGCGTTACACAATGTCTCAAGTCTATACTATGCTTATGCATATGTGTGCTAGAAACATACCAATGGGGATTCTGGACTCCCTGAGAGCGCCTTTTGTTTCTATTGTTTCACTCGTCATTACAATCCATGCACTTCATTTACTTTTATGTTATTTAGTTACAAGTCACAACACTTCTCAACAAACATTTATATCCGCCCTCACTCTGCTTTAAGTCTACAATTATCTGCAGAAATGAAATTACATAATTCTATACTAGAGGGAAAAGTCTGATTCGTGTGCTCCCTATGGGATCGATACTCTTACTTCTAAAAGGGTACAACTAAACCCTGCGCACTTGCAGGCTATCAAGCTTTTTCTGGCGCCGTTGCGAAGGAGCTGAGCACTTTTGGGCCTTGCTAAGTTTTGAATAATTTTGTGTCCTAACAATTTTTATAGATAAAAAGCAACCATCGCAAATTTGTTAGGTAGGAGTGGAATTGGTTGCATGACCATCTCGAGGAGAGAAATGTTATGTTAGTTGGTCATGACCTACCTGGCAAAACATATAAGATAAACCCTCAGTTGATTGCTATGGTGAAAGAAATATGTTCAGAGGTTATGCAACTGGTGCTCGTATATGCATATTACTAAATTTGACCGTGCGTGTGTAAATTTTTAGTTGCAGGACTTGACTAGTGAACAAATAAAGGAAAAATTTGTTCCTTATTCATTAGATGGAGGAGCCGCTGAATGGTTGAAATGCCAGCCCATGAACGTCTTGCGGAACTGGTCAGAATTGTTGAACGCATTCTTTACTTACTATTATCCTCAAGGAAAATTATGTACAATAAGAAGGAAAATAAGCAGCTTTGGGCAACAATAAGGTGAGAAATTGGTAGATGCATATATAATGTATTGTGAAATACTCTTTTCATGTCCGGAACACCATTATCTTGATTACTTATTCCATAGTCCATCAAATCCTTACCCAAAACTTGAAAACTTCACAACACAAAACTCAACAGAAAATCTTATGAGATCCGTTAGTATAAGAATATAAATCACCACTTTTGGTACTGTTGTGAACTCATTCTTTATTTATATTGGTGTAATATCTACTGTATTCCAATTTTTCCATGGTTCATACCCCCCCGATACTACCCATAGATCCATCAAAATAAGCAAACAACACATACAAAACAGAATCTGTTTAAAACAGAACAGTCTGTAGCAATCAGGAAACTTCATATACTTATGTAACTCCAAAAAATCTGAAAAATTAGGACAACCTGTGCCATTTGTGTGCCAATATTGTGCAAAAAGAATCTGATCAAAATCAGTCTTAGTAAAAAACCGAAAATTATTTTCCTAGGCGCACAAGTTTTTGTTTTTCAGCAAGATCAAAACAACTATCACCGTAAGCCATCCCAAAGATCTTACTTGGCATAAACACTAACTAAACACAAAAACACATCTAACCAGAGGCTAGATGAATTATTTATTGAAAAACAGGAATAGAAAATATTGGATTGTCTCCCAACAAGCGCTTTTCTTTAAAGCCTTTTAGCTAGGCATTGATAATTTCAATGATGCTCACATGAAAGACAAGAATTGAAGCGCAAAGAGAGCATCATAAAACACGTGACAAACACATCTAAGTCTAAGATAATTCCTATGCATAGGAATTTTATAAGCAAACAAATTATCAAGGCAAGCAAAAACTAGCATATGCAAGGAACAAGAAAGAGACGATAGCAACCTCAACATGAAAAGAGGTAATTTAGTAACATGAAAAATTTCTACAACCATATTTTCCTCTCTCATAATAATTACATGTAGGATATAAGCAAATTCAACAATATAGCTATCACATAACATATTCTCAACATGATCCACATGCATGCGAAGTTGACACTCTTCTAAAATAGTGGGATTAACATTAACTGAAGTCATGACCTCTCCAAACCCACTTTTATCAAAAAAATCATAAGATTGAACGTTCTCCATATATGTGGGATCTAAAGTTGACACTCTTCCAAATCCACTTTCAATATTATTGCAAACATTATTATCAATCTCATATTCATCATGGGACTTAAATAAATTTTCAAGATCATAAGAAAGAATCACCCCAATCATGATCATTGCAACAAGTAATGGACATAGCAAAACTAGCATCCCCAAGCTTAGGGTTTTGCATATCATTAACACAATTGACATTAATAGAATTTATAATAACATCATTGCAATCATGCTTTTCATTCAAGCATCTGTTGTGAATCACTTCATAAAGCACTTCATCACAATTTTCATATTCGAATTTCAAGCAAAACCTCATAAAGATAATCTAGTGCACTCAACTCAGTAGCAATTGGTTCATCATAGTTGGATCTTTTAAAAAGATTATCAAGTGGATGAGGATCCATAAACTCTTTGCTTCTGATTTTCAATAAACACACAATTATACCAAGCAAACGAGCAAACAAACCAAGTAAGACATAAGGGCAAATGAAAAGACGAACGAAAGAAGGGCGAATAAAAAAGACAAATCTTTTAGAAATTCATTTTAGAAGTGGGGGAGAGGAAAACGAGAGGCAAATGGCGAATAATCTAATGCAAGAGATGAGAGTTTTATGATGGGTACTTGGTATGTCTTGACTTGGCGTAGATCTCCCAGGCAACGGCGCCAGAAATTCTTTCTACTACTTCTTGAGCTTGCGTTGGTTTTTCCCTTGAAGAGGAAAGGGTGTTACAACAAAGTAGAGATAAGTATTTCCCTCAGTTAGAGAACCAAGTGATCAATCTAGTAGGAGACAACGCACAAGCCACCAATACCTGCACAAACAATCAAACAACTTGCACCCAACGCGATAACGGGGTTGTCAATCCCTTCACGGTTACTTGCAAAAGTGATATCTGATAGAGATAGATAAACAAAAGTTAAATATTTTTGGGTTTTTTTGTTTATATATCTGAAAGTAAAATATTGCAAAATAGTAGATCGGAAACTAATATGATGGAAAATTGACCCGGGAGCCATAGGTTTCACTAGAGGCTTCTCTCAAGATGGCAAATAATACGGTGGGTGAACAAATTACTGTCGAGCAATTGATAGAAAAGCACAAAGTTATGACGATATCCAAGGCAATGATTATGAAATATATGCATCACGTCCGTGTCAAGTAGACCGACTCCTGCCTACATCTACTACTATTACTCCACACATCGACCGACTACTGCCTGCATCTAGAGTATTAAGTTCATGAAGAACAGAGTAACACATTAAGTAATAAGACATGATGTAGAGGAATAAACTCAAGCAATATGATGTAAACCCCATCTTTTTATCCTTGATGGCAACAATACAATACTTGCCTTGATGCCCCTACTGTCACTGGGAAAGGACACCGCAAGATTGAACCCAAAGCTAAGCACTTCTCCCATTGCAAGAAAAACCAATCTAGTTGGCGAAACTAAACCGATAGTTCCAAGAGAAATACAAATATATCAAATCATGCATATAAGAATTCAGAGAAGATTCAAATAATATTCATATATAATCTGATCGTAAATCCACAATTCATCTCGACAAACACACCGCAAAAGAAGATTACATCGGATAGATATCCAAGAACATCGAGGAGAACATGGTATTGCAAATCAAAGAGAGAGAAGAAGTCATCTAGCTACTAGCTATGGACCCGTAGGTCTGTGGTAAACTGCTCATGCTTCATCGGAAGGGCAATAGAGTTGATGTAGAAGCCATCCGTGATCGAATCCCCCTCCGGCAGGATGCCGAAAAAGGCCCCTAGATGAGATCTCACGGGAACAAAAGGTTGCGGTGGTGGAAAAGTGTTTTCGTGGATGCCTCTGGTGGTTTGGGAATATATGTGAATATATAGGAGGAAGATCTAGGTCAGGGGGTCATCGAGGGGCCCACAAGGTAGGGGCGCGCCCTCCCCGCTTGTCGCTGCCTCGTGGCTCTTCTGACTTGGTCTCCAAGTCTCCTGGGTGTCTTCTGGTCCAAGAAAAATCATCGCGAAGGTTTTATTCCATTTGGACTCCGTTTGGTATTCCTTTTCTGCGATGCTCAAAAACAAGGAAAAAACAGAAATTGTCACTCGGCTCTAGGTTAATAGGTTAGTCCCAAAAATAATATAAAATAGCAAATTAATGCATATAAACCATCCAAAACAGATAATATAATATCATGGAACAATCAAAAATTATAGATACGTTGGAGACGTATCATAGCGCTCCGTGGACTCGCGCCACCGTTAAGCTTCATGGGTTGAAGTCGCCATCAACGTGGATGTACGATAGCACCACCTATCGGTACCACGCAAAAATCTCCATGCCTACATTGCGTTTGCCTTCTCCAAACCCTTCCCTTTACCTTCATGTGGAATGTTTTACATTCCGCTGCTATACTCTTAGAATTGCATGTTTAGGTTGATTGCTTGACTTGTACTAGTTGCTAAAATCTGCCACCACTTAAAATTGGGAAAAGGCTAGATTTTTATTTGGTCAAGTTGTCTAATCACCCCCCCTCTAGATATACTTTCGATCCTACAGGATGCCAGTGTGGCCAAGCGGGGCAGGGTGTAATGCGGGCGCGGAGTTGGATTCTCGATCGGCGTGCCTGTTGAATGACGGTAGCCAGACAGACAAGTAGCCCATTTGAATGCGGTAGATATATGCCCCGTCTTGTCTAGTAACGTCTCTCTGACAATGAATAGACACGGACACGAGGGATGCGGTGTGGGAGGTTCTCTCGTACGGCTAGCTAGTTCAATGTAGGCACTAGTGAGAGGTTACATTCGATCTGGACCGGCATCAATGCAGACCTGAGGCTCTAGAGCATACTGAATGCGGGGAAACTGCTTCGGGCAGGAAACAACGAGGGAGGGAGGGAGTTTTAGCTAGGACCAGATTGTCGGACGCGTGTGTGACAACACAACACAATGTCGGATGGCAGAATGGTTGCAGACATCTCGGGTCGAACAGATGCGGACGGTTTGAGGGTCAACATGGGAGATGCCATTAGGCCAACTCCAACGCACGACCCCAAATCATCTCTGAACGTCCGTTTGAGTGCAAACGGACACATGCAACAACCCAGCGCGGGAGCATACCCATTTTTTGTCCGGTCCGTGTCTGTTCTGCTCCATTTATAGACCAAATTTGATCAGGATTTGTGTCCAAAGCGGACACAACCGGACGCTTTCTGGGCACTCCTTGTCCTTCTCTATCCACTGCTCGTTCAGCCTGGCCCACCTGGCGTACACTCACCACCTCCCACATTTCTCTCTCCCCCACCCACCCACCCTAGCTCCACTCGCCAGCACAAGATGCAGCCGCATGCCGACCATGGATGCCCCGCCACTGCCCACCAGCCACACGGTCGTCCCTCGTCGTCGTGCTTACATGCAACAGCAACAGCATGTCACGCTGGAGGCCACGCTGGAGCTTGTAGCAACAGCAACAGAGGAAGGGCAGGGCGCCAGCGCCAGTGAGGTGGCGAGGGCGCGGGATGGCAGGGCGGCGTCTCGCTCTACATCGCCTACCTCGTCCTCGTCTGGACCTCAGAGTGTTGCGCCGAGCCGGGCAAGCCGCCGCACCTCGACCTCGCCGCGCCGCTCTTCCTCGACGACGAATATTTTTTTTTGAAACGGAGGAAAAAGTATTGACTCATCCATTAATTAAGAAGAAGAGAGCTGCCCAGTTAATTTACGGAAAACTGGGCAAAAACCGTTACAACTTGCTCAAGACAATTGAACAAGCACACACATACAATCATGCCAACTACTCCCGAATCATGGAGACACACGACCACATAGGCACGCCGACAAACACACCCAACACAATTTTAATGTCACTTCCCAACACATGGGTCTCAACATCACAAAGAAAACCCCATTGAGTCGTTGCAACTTGAAAGAAACACATCGATAAAGTCAACGTACACCACCAAGCCCTCGCTTGCAGACCAGAAATCTAATTCATCATGGAACAACTTGTGAATTCCCTTTTGCACCATCCTTCTTACTTTTGGTCCTGCTAGATTTCTCCTTGAGGATGCCAGGTCGAGGATTAATACCACCTTTCTTGCATTTGTCCCTCAATGCCTTCTCCTTCAAGAGACAACCAATCGTCTTTCCAGATTTATCAGCATACAATTCTGCGAGAAAATAAGCTTGGCGGCAAAGAGGGCCCCAGGATTAGGTACCACCACACCGGCCACAATAATATCCTCACCCACAGGAATTGTCGGGGATATGCCCCGCGGTGTAAACCGTCCGGAAGGATAAACCGGCCGGACTTGGCGATTCACCGGTGACCTGCATGCACTGCACGATTCTGATTCATTGGTAATCCGACAGGGGCCGGAGGAGCAACAAGACCAGTGGCTTGTCTGGCGGTTCATGAAGGCCGTTCAACCATTGTGGGCCAGTTTAAGAGGAAAGGAATATTTGCCTTACAAGGAGTTAAGACTAGGACTTGTATCCGGTTTGTATTAGAGATAGACTAGTCATAATCCTAATAGGACTCCACATGTAAACCGCCCCTTCAACATATATAAGGAGGGGCAGGGCTCCCCAAAGAGGGACAAGTTAGAAGTTACAAGCTACAAGCAATAATCTTTAGGGTTAGACACAAAGAGGAAAGCCGGTTTACGGCGACTCCCTCGTGAGGATAATGAGATCTAGCCTCAAACAGCATGTAGGGTTTTTGCCGGATGATGTTTCCCGGGGCCCGAAGCTGTCTAAATCCCTGTCTTGTGTTGCGTCTCTCGATTCCGCTCAACCCCTCTCAAGCTACCACATAGATGCGTTGGCCTCGCGACTAAGTCCTAACACTATGGACATCTGCCGTGACAAATCCACGACAGTTGGCGCCCACCGTGGGGCCTGCGGACGGTGGTGTTGAGTTCTTGGAGGGATTTCTCTTAAGGATTGAGAAGCTCGCAAATTCGTCGGATGAAGAAAAGTTCAAGAAATTAGGGTTGCGTCACGCGCTGCCAAAAAGTTGTCAGGGTTAACAAAACCGACGGGTGATCCAATTCGAAGTCAGATCAAGTTTTATTTTCAAGCTCTCGCACGTTGGCAAGGCCGATTTAGGTTCTCTGCCCAATGACGACTGTGCTACAAGGTCACTTCAAAATCCCAACGCAGAAGCATTACCTCGTGTTTCGTCAAAGATCCAGATTGTTGGATTATTGCTAAAAGGTTACTACGACCATGACTCGGAGAAACAAGCATGGAATTGCCAGAACGGCCACGACCCGGACTCCTCGGCCACTACGGGTCGCGCCTTGCCTCTTGTCTGAGTCACCGTCACGCTATCACGCTATGTTACACGTCCACCTCCACGCCGGGTCTCCAAACCGAAGCTGCCGCATTGGGCCGCCACGCGCCGTGAACCGCCAGGTATCGCGCCTGGCCCACCATCGGAGCTGCCGCCATCTCCGGTTACAAACCGGTCCACCTCATCATATTCTGCTGCCGCTACATGGTCACACTATGCTCAGGGAAAAGTAGAAGAGTTGCCCGGAGGATGCGCATCGATCATCTGTACCCGGCTGCCTATGGATGTGATCTACTCTACGTCAACATGCCGAAGTTATGCGTGCGTCGAGCTGCGCGTCAGACATAGATAACACGCATTCGATTCAGCCTCGGCTACCGCCAGCCAGACCACCTTAAAAAAAAGGGGGAGTTGCCGTGCTAGCCTTTGATGGATCGCGCTGAGGATAATGCTGTATCTATGCGATCAACAGACAAAAAAGACCAGGTGTTATTTTTTTCTATGTATTTTTACGCACATATTAGTTTTTGAGAACAGTTGTTTTGTCGCGTAATATTTTTACGCAGGATAGTCATTCAGGACAAAGGTGTTACACAGCGGATATGGAGCACGCACCAGCATAACTCTGCATTGACGTCCGTCCGTGTCATGTTGCTCACGGATCCGCGTGCAAGTCATCGCCCCTGTTACATCAACACGACGAGGCTGACCCATCCGTCCGCGCGGTTTACCGCGCCTGCGATTGACTCGCCCGTCCGCTCTCGCGGACGGTTCACGCGACCGCGCCGGTTTACAATGCCACGGACGACTCGCCCGTCCGCCCTCATAGCCGCTTCACCACGGCTGGCTTCAACAACAACTTCGACATCCACTGTTGACAAATTTCGGAGTCCATCACACCCGGCTTCACCAACATCGTGATCTTCTTCGACTCGAGCTAAGAAGGCTCGGATCATGCCACCTCCGGTTCAGCAATCTCGCGCTGCGAAGTCTTCAAAGTTCCGGCTCTCGCCGCTGTCTCGAGCCGTCAACAAAGTTACTGCCATTAACTCTCACTGGACCATCTCCGACTTCGCCGGCTTATGCCACATCATAAAAACAAGCTAAGTTACTTTTATATTTAAATTTCATTTTTTCCAGTCAATTAAATATATCCGGCGCCTTTGAGTTAACCTTGGGGGCTATCATTTCTTCTCATAAAGTTGAGTTGTAAGGTTACCAAAGAGGACTATTTGCCACAATGCACAGTTCAAACATGGGTGCCCTACATATCAGCAAAATAATTTTATGTTTGTTTCTTTACTAAGTCAGATGCAACTCGTAACCGACCAAGTAGTGGGTATGTATTGTCAATCGACTCTGATGCCTATCATGGACTTTGTCGACCCTGAACATATCATATTCCATGAAAAAAGTCCACACGTGAGCCTACTTAGTCGAGTCAAACGATTAACAACTTGAACACAAGTTGACAAAGTCATCGAAATTATTATTTAATTTTGTTGTATATATCACGAATGGTGTAATGCATTCATGTGTTTTATTTCAGGAACAAAGAGCTTGAAGACGACTCCTCGAGTCGCCTCAAGCCTTGGGGGCTATCAAGCCAGAATATGTGAAAAAATGGACTTTGTTCGTTACCAAAACACAAGTTCACATACTCTCCCGTCCGCGCCGGTTTACAGTACCGCGGCCGGTTCATCTGTTTGAACCACCTGTGATGTCGAGGTCATTTTTTTCGTCCGCCTCTCGTGGCCTGGTCTACATCAACACACCGGGCCGCACCTGTCTGCATGAGCTGTTTATTGGGCGCACAAGTCGCCGTCACTATAGTTTGGTGAATTTCAATAGCCAGTTGAAAGGAACCATTGGCCGAGTTGCTGACACGGCTCATACGGGATCATTTATAACCCGCCGCAGTCACCTCAACCTTCTGTGGATTCACATCATGCTATCAACACCAATGATATACAAGTTATGCCGGTTTATATGACGGTCAATTATGGAGAATCTCAAGCCAACTCTTCGAGTCACCTTGAGACTCGGGGCCTACGATGATATGACGCAACAAGTCTTGCCAGTTTCAGAAAATTTAAAAACACCAGGACAATGGAGGGAAAGATAACCCGTCCCGGAGGCTATCATTATTTGAAGGCCGTCGAAAAATTTCCGGCTTAGAAAGTATATGACAATTACAAAATCCTGCTCAATGAAGAAGTTCCTGGTCATCGTAAAAGATTCCGTTTAAAATCCGCCTCAAGGAAGCCAGCCTCATCAAGCTCTCAAATCCGGTTTAAGAATTTCCGGTTCAAAAAGGAATTAACTTCTTGCAAGTTCGAAGGCCGTCAGAAAATTTCCGGCTGAAAATGAAGATTCCGGTTTAAAATCCGGTTCAAGGGAAAGATGTCTCCCACACAGCTTTGAAGCTCTCAATATCCGGTTCAAGATCCCGGTTCAAGAAGAATTTATCTCTTGCAAAAAGTTAAAAATTGCCGAAGAGGACCTGCTGCCATGATGTGCGGTTCAAACATGGGTATCCTACCTTTATTGGCCTAACATATTGATCACATGGGGGCTTCTGCTTCATAAAGCGGGGTCTCTGTTCTTTTTTACATCATGCGTGGTTACACGGAGGTTCTGTCTTAAAGCGGCCTCCGGTTTACCCCTTGACATTTGCTTTTTATATCACTTGGGGGCTTTTTGGTCGTGTCCGAACCATAGCAACACCTTTTGGTAGGCGAAGAGCCACGGCATCACTTGGGGACTTGTGGTCACGTCTGAACCATAGTCACGCCTCTTGATCGGCCTAAGGACACAGAGTCACTTGGGGGATTGGTCGAACCCGAACCATTGCCACGCCACTTGACCGGCGTATATGCCACGAATCATTTGGGGACCTGGCTGACTTGAACCATAGCTACACCTATTGGGGGCTTGGTCCTGTCCGACCATGGTAATACCATCTGATCAGCTCAGTATAGCATATTTTTGCAAACGGTTTTATCATTGCCTTTGCTTCCATATCTTTTTCATAACTGTTATTCGATTTTTGTTGCGTTTTTAAACCGACAACGTTTTAATCCGGTTTGACTGTCAATTGACGGAACACGGTCAATTCTTAATACGGAGACTATCTGCCCGGTTTGATTTTCTGTTACCATCCTATTATGGAGTAGACCGGTGTTTATCAACCCGGCTTGGCTTTCAACTACAAGTTGTCAGTACACGATCAAGTTATAATCCGGAGACTGTCAGCCCGGTCTGGTTTGACTACGAGTCGCCAGTATTATATATGGTTAAACTGGTGTTTATCACAACCCGGTACGGTTTATCATAAACCGGCACAGTATTAAAGGAGTTATCATTACTCAAGATTGGGGTTATCATCCTTACCACAAAAAAATTGGTAAACCAATGATGTGATTCAATGTCACAGGTATGATATATTTCATATTTGATTATTCTTAAGTGCAGCCTTGGTTATAAACCTAGGTTATATGTTGGGCATTATGACCCGTCCGGCGGTAAACCGCCAGGACACTTTAAACTTGTTGTATGCAGGAACAGATTGAATAAAGCATGATGATAAATGAACCATTGTTGGCAACAATCATGAACCGGCGTCATCAATAATCATGAACCGTTGTTGGCAACAATCATGAACCGGTGTTGGCAACAATCATGACCCGGAATTATCAGTTTCTATAACCCGACAATGGTGGTAATCATAAACCGGCAAGTTCTACATCTTCAAACCGGCTGAATATCAGATGAATATTTCAAGACCAATATTTCTTAAACCGGCGCTTTGGAAGCCGACTCAAGTGGATTATCCTTCACAATATTGTTCTGTGAGAAACCAATGTCAGAAAATTGAGTATGACGCTGGCTTATTGACCTGGATTTTCTAGAAGGAGGAAATGACAAGGACTTAAGGATGATCAAAGCGCCATAAGAATTCTTAACCCGAGCACAACCTATCAAGTTTGTTCTTGTGTTTATTTTACAAGATCAGTTTAACATGGATAAATCCAAATTAAACGGGGCTAATGTCGGGATATGCCTCATGGTGTAAACCGTCCGGAAGGATAAACCGCCGGACTTGGCGATTCACCGTGACCGCATGCACTGCACGATTTACGCTCATTGGTAATCCGGCGAGCGGGCGGAGGAGCAACAAGACCCGTGGCCTGTCTGGCGGTTCATGAAGGCGGTTCAACCATTGTGGGCCGGTTTAAGAGGAAAGGAATATTTGCCTTACAAGGAGTTAAGACTAGGACTTGTATCCGGTTTGTATTAGAGATAGACTAGTCATAATCCTAATAGGACTCCACATGTAAACCGCCCCTTCAACATATATAAGGAGGGGCAGGGCTCCCCAAAGAGGGACAAGTTAGAAGTTACAAGCTACAAGCAATAATCTTTAGGGTTAGACACAAAGAGGAGAGCCAGTTTATGGCGACTCCCTCGTGAGGATAATGAGATCTAGCCTCAAACAGCATGTAGGGTTTTTACCGGATGATGTTTCCCGGGGCCCAAAGCTGTCTAAATCCCTGTCTTGTGTTGCGTCTCTCGATTCCGCTCAACCCCTCTCAAGCTACCACATAGATGCGTTGGCCTCGCGACTAAGTCCTAACACTATGGACATCTTCCGTGACAAATCCACGACAGGAACCATGTGTCCGATGGGCTTCGGCGAGTGTATGACACCAGAATCACGACAACTCTTTTCTTCATATAAAGATGCTTGGCTAGGATCCGGAGTGGTTGGAGCGGGAGCCAAAGCCACAACCGAGGGCACGAGCGAACCACCTTGAAGATGCTCCCCTAGTAGCGGCGAAACAGGTTCCTCACACATTTGTTGAAGCTCGGGCATAATCTGCATCACCGGATCCATTACCACGGTTGTGGCGTCACCCATGGAGGTAGCAGGCGCCGAGGGCTGGGCAGGCAACGGCGGTGAACTGGCCATAGCATTAGGGGAGAAGCAACCGTAGAGCTCCGCAACCCTCTCGTCAGCAAAGTCAAAGTCAGTATCCGTCATAGCAGGTTTTTTTCCTTCACATCCAAAGCAACATAGATCTTATCCAGAGCAATCTCTGCACGCTCCAGAAAGCTCTCAAACCGAATCAGACAACCATCCATATGTTCAGCGACATCATGCAGAGGCTGGACCGCCTCCTTCAGTTGAAATGAAGCCAAATCTTGTAGTTCAGAGCGCATAAACTTGACTTGTGCAGCAAGACCATACTGCATGGCCAAATTACTTGGGGTTGGTGAGCCTGTGGGAGCAGCAACAACAGATGCCCAAGAATCACAGCGAATCGCCTCGGAATGAGCCCGGCGTGGAGCTGAAGCTTGATGATGCTTATTGATGTGGACAGGCAACAACGACGAATATGAGGACATCGTCTGTCCGCTGCCGTCCTCCTCCTCCAAGACCGTGCTAAGCTCCACAATAGAACTCTGCTTGCATTACCTTGTGTGCGCCTTCCGCATGTCGATGTACCTCCCGTGGCGCCTGACCATCCCAGACATCGCCGCGCACCGCTGGTCACGGCCCTGCGCGGCGGCGTCCGTCGCGCTGGCGCCCGTGCTCCTCGCCATGACATGGACCTCGCACATCCCGACGACAACCTCCTCGCGCCACCACAATAGGGACGGCCACGCGATCCTCCTCGCTAACACCGTCCTCAGCCTTCCCCTATCTGTGCTAGCCGCGGCCACAGCGTAAGCCGCCTTGCTCCCGCGCGGGCACCGGCGCCACGTGTCGTGGCTGGCGGCGGGGTTCCTGATGAGCGTGTTGTTGGCATACACCCCGGCGCGTGAGCTGGTGGCCATCGGGTACATGGTATGCGTGAAGGCGAGCGTGCTGGGCGTGACAGTGCTGGATTGGGGCAGGCACGCAGTACCCGATGCCGTTCACGCTCCTGGCTAATGCGGCGGAGTGCAAGAGGAGCCGCGGGCAGGGCGTCCACGCCTGCTAGGTTTTCGAGAAAATGACGGGGCCGACAACTCATCAAATGAGGTACCCCCGTTGGATATAGAAAGATAGTGTCCGCCTGTTCGTCCGCGTCTACCGTCTGTTTTTTTTTTTTCTAAACGGACAAATCCGGACAAACTAACGTCCGTTTGGAATAGACGGACGGAGTTGGCCTTACAACTCATATGCTTGGACCGCGGGAGCACTTTTCTTGCAGCACAAACATGGTGGAACCGGGTCATCTGCTTTGACCGATCGGGCGTGGCCGCGTGAGTATGTAGAGCATGCTAGTACTGTCGTCTGCCGCACGCACGGGCAAGTGGGTCAAAGTAGAAGATTATATGCAGGGCCGGAAGACTTGGACTTTGACTTGTGCGCCAAGGCCAAGGCTGTGATGTTTTTCTTTTCATTTTTGAACAAAACTGTGATGATTGATGGACCGCTTCGTGCTAGCTCGCTCGGTCCGTCGTCTCTTTTGTCAGCTTGTTCTCCATACTGCAGTCCCACAGTTCATTCATTTCCTCCTGTTCAGCCTGTCATACACAGGCACGTAAACGGTATGGACAAGAAGTTTAATTCATTAAACAGTATACAGTATGCATAGCTGAATCCCTTTTCCAAAACAAATGTAAAAATAGCCTTTCATTTTGAGATAATTAACCGCTCATACCGAATGGTAAGTAAACTGTTGGAAATATTAGCACTTTTCCGATTAATCTAATCCATGAGTAAATGATAAACATGGCAAATACGATATGCATCTCATACCGATACCTAAGCATGTGAGCATGTACAGTACATAGAAACGAAACATCTATGAACAACATATATACGGCCAGCACATGAACGAGCATATAGGGGATGAACGAGTCATACCCTCTGGTTAGCCAGGCCAACGCGACGCCGGCAGCAGTAGCATCGGCATCAGCCAAGGCCTTCTTCTTGGTGACTTCCTCGTCAGCCATGGAATCGATGCAGAGGAAGTAGTGGAAGCAGAGGCGGACGAAGACGAGGACGGATCGGGAGTAGTCGCGTCGAGATGCTTCCCAAAAACCTTATTGCCGTTCTCCCGAGCAGGATCTCGAATGACAGGGTTCCAGAGGCACCTACTCTCCCGGCCAACCGTGCACGCGGTCGTCAGGATGGGATCGTCGGAAGCAGTACAGAGAGACAAACAGTAGATGACGGCTAGGTTTGTACGAGAGTGAACTGAGTTAGGATTCACTCCACTGGCCAGCGCCTTCTTATATAGGCCGTCAGGTAGATGGGCCGGGCCAGGCCCACGACCGAGTCCGCGAACAGTCCATGGTCCAACGTCTTGGACAGTGGCGCTTCCATAAGTGACTCATTAATTAATTATAAATTAATTAACCATTCCTGAGAGGCAAACATAAGCTTCAGCTTGGCTCATTCCCGCAACCCGCGGCGCGCGCGTCATGACGAGGCAAGGCGTGGCAAGGCGAAGCGGGCGGCGGAGGAGGAGGAGCGCGCGTGTACAACTCCTGTTCCCAAGCTCCCAATAGCAAGTGGTAGAGTAGCCCTTATAAAGAGGTCTCACTCTTCTTATTGTAGCATTATGGAACTAATCTTCCCACCACTTGCCATACACATGCATGGGCCTTAGAGATAAACCAGGGATTATTGTCCTATATGGGCCTAAGCCCATCCATAATCCATCAATTCCCCACCAGATCTCGAGACACATAAGTTTGTCAATTGTTCCAAACAATGTTTGATATACCAAAATTTTCAGTGGAGACTGTTAAGTTGAACTTCCACCTAAAGCAATAGGATTAGACTTCTTCACAACTGAACAATGGACTATGCATTGAATTGTCAGTTTGGTGTGCAGAAGTTTCACCTATTGTAAGCTGATACGTGGCTGCTGAAGGCTAAACCCCACGGGTGGAGCTTATTAGTCATACTCCGTACCTTCTCATGAGCTTCCTAGAGATCACCCAATCTCATAGACTGTGACCAGCAGTCAGGCTCACATAGGTGTGTTCCTCCAAAGAATGCTCTGTAGGTTAGCATCTTGCTTACATAAGCTTTGGAACACATTAAGACAAAAGTGAGCATGCCTTACAGAATTGAGAGTATTATTGCATCTCCAACGGAGTAGGTTAATTAAGGATACTCTCCTCACTTGACTGTTGGATTGTTTTCACAGGTCCTAATTCACGGGATCTCCGATCACATAGGTTGGGTTACCCCCATGGCAACTTACGTGGGTCTCATACCCATCTCCCTCGATGCATTTTCTATCACAATCCGTGATAGCCCTTTCATAAAAGGGTCTACCAGATTTTTAGCAGTCTGGATATAATCCAATGTTATCACTCCAGAATTTTTCTTAATTTTCTGACAGATTTCAATCTTCTTTTGTGCTTTGTGGATTTCATATTGTCCTTTGAACTCTTAGCCTCGACAATCATAGTTTGATTGTCACAGTTCATAAGGACAGTCGGGACTAGTTTATCAACCACTGGCAAATCCATCAAAAGCTCTCGAAGCCATTCTGCTTCAACGCATGATGTGTCTAATGATGTGAGTTCTGCTTCCATAGTCGATCTGGTTAAGATCGTCTTCTTGCACGACTTTCAGAAAACAGCACCACCACCAAGTGTGAAGGCATATCCACTTGTGGCTTTCATCTCATAAGCATCAGATATCCAATTCGAATCACTACGCCGCTCAAGTACCATTGGGTACCCAGAATAGTGAATTCCATAGTTCACAATGCCTTGCAAATAGCGCATCACTCGCTCAACAACATGCCAATGCACATCTCCCGATCAGAAACAAACCGGCTTAGTTTGCACACAGCAAATGAGATGTCAGGACGAATAGCACAAGCTAGGTACATGAGTGAATCAACCACTTGAGAATATCTCAATTGATCTACAGCCGTGCATTTGAACTTTCGGATCCACACACTAGGATCATATGGTGTTGTAGAAGATTTGTAGTCTGAATATCCAAAACAGCTCAGAATCTTCTCAACATAGTGGGATTGCAAAAGTGTAATTCCACCCTTAGTATCTCGTAGTAGCTTTATGTTCAAGATAACATCAGCCACGCCTAGGTCTTTCATCTCAAAGTTATGAGATAGAAAAGCCTTGACCTCCTCAATGACTTTGAGGTGGGTCCCAAATATCAGTATGTCATCGACATACAGACATAGTATTACTCCTTCGCCCCCACCATAGTGATAATATACACATTTGTCAACTTCATTAACAACAAAGCCAATAGATGTCAAAGTTGTATTAAACTTCTCATGCCATTGCTTAGGCGCTTGTTTCATGCCATACAAAGATTTCACTAGCTTGCAGACCTTTCTTTCCTGAACATTTACTACAAAGCCATCTGGCGGTTGCATGTAAATTTCCTCGTCTAGATCTCCGTTAAGGAAAGTCGTCTTAACGTCCATCTAATGAACGAGAAGACCATGCGAGGTAGCCAAAGCGAGTAACACTCGAACGGTTGTCAGTCTAGCCACAAGTGAGTAAGTATCAAAGAAATCCTCTTCTTCTTTCTGGGTATAATCCTTGGCCACAAGCCTAGCCTTGTACTTCTCAATAGTACCATCGGGCCTAAGCTTCCCTTTAAACACCCACTGACATCACAATGGTTGGCAACCATAAGGACGATCAGTGATCTCCCATGTCCCGTTAGCCATGATGGAATCCATCTCTCTATGGACCGCATCCTTCCAGTAGTCAGCATCAGGAGATGCATAAGCTTCTGAAATGGAAGTGGGAGTGTTGTCATCCACGAGGCACACGAGGAAATCATCACCAAAAGACTTTGTAGTCCTCTGCTCTTGCTCCTAATAGGAGCTTCCTCGTCATCCTCTGATGAACTTTCATCACTTTTGTGTTCATAATATTCCATCAGAATGGCAGGTTCAGGAGTCTCATCAGATTCCAGTCTAGAAATGCTTTGCATATCTCCCATTGGGAAAATATCCTCAAAGAATGTAGCATCCTTAGACTCTATAATTGTATCGACCTTCTGGTCAGGTACCTCAAATTTCACTACTAGAAATCTATAGCCAACGCTATTCTTAGCGTAGCCCAAATTAACGCAGTCCGCGGTCTTTGGACCAAGCTTACGCTTTTTTGGGGATCGGCCCATTGACTTTCGCCAACCAGCCCCAAGTGCGCAAGTAAGAGAGTGTAGTTCTTTTCTTTTCCCATTGCTCATAGGGAGTAGTCTCATTATCCTTTGCAGGAACTTTATTCAGGACATGACATGATGTCAATACAGCCTCCCTCCACCATGCCTTGGATAAACTCGATGTATCTAACATGGCATTAACCAAATCTGTTAGAGTACGGTTTTTTCGTTCGGCAACCTCGTTTGACCGGGGTGAATAGGGAGGCGTCCTCTCGTCAATAATACCATGTTCCACACATAATAAGTCAAACTCATTAGAAAAGTACTCTCCACCATGATCAGACCAGACTCGTTTTATTTTCTTCTCAAGTTGGTTCTCAACTTTGGCCTTATAGATTTTAAAGTAGTGTAGAGTCTCATCCTTTGTATTTAACAGATACACATAACAAAATCTAGTGGAATCATTAATTAAAGTCATGAAGTATTCTTTCCACCTTTAGTCAACACACCATTCATCTCACACAGATCTGAATGTATGAGCTCTAATGGTGCCAGGTGTCTCTCCTTCGCAGGCTTGTGAGGCTTACGAGGTTGCTTAGCTTGCACACACGCATGGCACTTAGAGCCTTTGGCTAAAGTGAAACTCAGAATTAAATCCATCTTAGCTAGCCGCGTCCTACAACCTAAATTTATGTGACAAAGACGTGAATGCCAAATCTCATATTTGTTCACATTAGAATGAATTTGGTTCACGACTTTATTACAGAAATCCTTCAGGGAAAGGAGAAACAAACCACCACAATCATATCCTTTTCCAACAAATAGTCCATACCAAGATACAACTACTTTGTTAGACTCAAATACTAACTTAAACCCTTCTTTACATAAAAGGGAGCCACTAACGAGATTCTTCTTGATGGCGGGGACATGTTGCACGTTCTTCAGTTGCACGATCTTTCCCGAAGTGAACTTCAGATCTATCATGCCAACACCATGAACAGAAGCATGCGAGCCGTTCCCCATCAGGACGGAACAATCTCGTGCGACCTGGTAAGAAAACAAAGACACATCAGCACACACATGAATATTGGCCCCAGTGTCAACCCACCAATTGGTGGACTGAGAAACTGAAAGTACGGTAAGCAGATTACCATGCCGAGATGCCCCATCATTGTTGCTTAGAGTGACGTTGACAGACTTGGCGTCCTGTCCTGGCTTCTTGTACTTGTTTGGGCACTTGTTTTCCCAATGTTCCTCTGAACCACAAGTAAAGCAGCCATCTCTTTTTTGTCTTTCTCCTTACCCTTCTTCTTGAAGGTAGTATTCTGCTGGACAGAGTTCTTTCCCTTGAACTTGTGGGAATTCTTCTGCACCACATTGGCACTAGAAGAACCCTCTGCCCGTTTCACGTGTGAGTCCTTTGCTCTCTAGTTCTGCTCAACACTTAGATGACCGATGGCATCCTCAATAGAGAATTCACGTCTCAAGTGCTTGAAAGAAGTAACAAAATTCCTCCATCCCAGAGGGAGTTTTTCAATAATGCAACCCGCGACAAACTTGTCCGGTAACTCACACTTCAGGAGCTCCATCTCCTTAGCGATGCATTGTATCTCATGGGCCTAGTGCAATACAGAATGGTTATCAACCATTTGTAACCATGGAACTGCTCCATAGCATACAAATCGCTTCCAGCATCAGTTGCGCCGAACTTAGCTTCGACCGCATCCCACAAATTCTTGGCAACACACATATGGAGATAGGCGTCAACTAGCTTGTCTCCGATCACAGTAAGAACGGGTCCCACAAAGATGGTGGTTGCCTCCCGAAATGCATTCTCCTGTTCAGGAGCAATCGTTGCCGTGGGAGACACACCACCAATCAAGAACACGTTCATAGCTGTGAGCCACAAGGTAGTCCTCGTCTGCCTTAAAATGCGTTCCAGTAAACTTTTCCGGCTTCAGAGTAGCGGCGAAGCCATGAGTCGAGAAGTGCCTAAAATAAGGTTTTTGGATTGTTGGAAATATTAGCACGTTTCCGACTAATCTAATCCACGAGTAAATTGTAAGCATGGCAAATATGGTATTCATCTCATACCGATACCTAAGCATGTGAGCACGTACCGTACATAGAAACGAAACATCTATGAACAGCATATATACGACCAACACATGAACGAGCATATAGGGGATGAACGAGTCATACCCTCCGGTTGGCCAGGCCAACGCGGCGCCGGCAGTAGCAGCCTCGGCATCAGCCAAGGCCTTGTTCTTGGAAACTTCATCGTCAGCCATGGAGTCGATGTAGAGGAAGTAGTGGAAGTAGAGGCGGACGAAGATGGGGACGGATTGGGAGAAGTCGCGTTGAGACGCTCCCCGAAAAACTTATCGTCGTTCTCCCGGGAAGGATCTCGAACGACAGGGTTCCGGAGGCACCTGCTCTCCTGAGCAATCGTGCACGCGGTCGTCAGGATGGGATCGCCGGAAGCAGCATAGAGAGAGGAACAGTAGATGATAGCTAGGGTTGTACGAGAGGGAGTGAGTGAACTGAGTTAGCGTTCACTCCACTAGTCAGCGCCTTCTTATATAGGACCGTCTTGGACAGTGGCGCTTCTATAAGCGACTCGTTAATTAATTAACAATTAATTAACCATTCCTGACCAGCAAAAATAAGCTTCGGCTCGGCTCATTCCCGCAACCCGCGGCGCGCGCGTCGTGGCGAGGCGTGGCGAGGCGAGGCGGGCGGCGGCGGAGGAGCGCACGTGTACAACTCCTGTTCCCAAGCTCCCAATAGCAAGTGGTAGAGCAATCCTTATAAAGAGGTCTCACTCTTCTTACTGTAGCAGTATGGGACTAAACTTCCCACCATACTTCTCACCACTTGCCGTACATATGCATGGGCCTTAGAGATTAACCAGGGATTATTATCTTATATGGGCCTAAGCCCGTCCATAACCCATCAATCCTCCACCAGATCTCGAGGCACATAAGTTTATCCACTGTTCTAAACAATGTTTGATATACCAGAATTTTCAATGGAGATTCTTAAGTTGAACTTCCACCTAGAGCAATAGGATTAGACTTCTTCGCAACTGAACAATGGACTATGCCTTGAATTGTCAGTTTCTATAAGAGTAGGAAAAACCCCCCAAAAATTTGTTGTCTCAACGATTCGAACTTGGGCCGTTGATTTTGTGCGCGTTCGGCTAACCACTAGAGCTACCTGGTACTAGAGGCTAATAGTAGAGCGAAATATTTAAGAACAAATGTAGTTGCGCTGTAACAAAATATGGAAGTTCACAAATTTCAAAAAGAGGCTCACCAACATCAAAAAAAAGTTCATGAATTTGTCTAAAGAAGAAATAAGCCACATACTCAAAACAGTCCACGGAAATTTAAAAAAACCACTGATCTAAGAGAAAAGTTCATAAATTTGAAAGTTCACGGACTTGAAAAGATCATAGATTTTGAAAAAGTTTATGAAGTTGCAAAAGTTCATGAATTTGAAAAGGATCACAACTTAAAAAATGTTCATGGATTTGAAAAAGTACATGAATTTGGAAAAGTTCATCGGTTTTGAAAATAAACTCATCGATGTGAAAACATTTCATTGATTTTGAAGAAAAACTTCACAATTTTTTGAAAACAATCATCGATTTTGAAAAAAAGAGTTTATTTACTTGAAAAAGTAAAAATATTTGACAAAAAAGTTCATCAATTTTTAAAAAGAAGTTCATTGGTTTTGAGAAAATTCACAAATTTAAAAAAATTTCATTGATCTTGAAAAAAGGTTCACAAATATGGAAAAAATCGTCAATTTCGAGAAAGGTAGATCAAATTTGAAAAAGGTTCACGAATTTTTCAAGGAAATTTTGCAAATTTCGAAAAGTTCACAAATGTGAAGAAAAGTTTCAAACTTGCAAAAACTTCACACTTTTAAAAAAACTAAAAAAACAGAAAAAACTACAAGAAAAAAGAAAAAAAGAATACGAACCGGGAACAATAGAAAGATGAAAAACAAAAAAGGAGAATAGAAATAAATGCGCACTCCCATTGATGTGTCCTAGTGGTTACAGCAATTCGAACTGAACTAGAGGTCTCGAGTTCAAATCATAGCGCCCTCGTCATTTAAAGTTAAACAAATATAACAAAAGAGAAAAAAAAAGGGGATGGGAGTTTAATGGGTCGGTCCAACGCGGAAGGTGTGTGCGTCGGTTGGCAAATCAGCTTGTAACCGGCGCTAAGAGCGCCGAACTAGAAATGTTGTGGATGAGTGGCAACCATGAGCAAAGGTGATGGTATGTGGGGTGCCCCTATAAGCCCACTTGGCCACATAAATCAGATGGGCCGACACGGTGTGATGCGGGCAAACCTTATATGACGCCCACATGCTACAAATACTGGTTGGTTCGCTGAAAGCAAACCACCAAAGGGTTCCAGTTGGGTCGGCTCATGTTTTGCCTTTGCGAGGCGATCCTGGTTTTCAGAACCTTGTGGAACATTTCTAACACCGGGAACCTTCTAAATTATTTCTCTATTATTTTATTTATCGGACTATTTTGGTTTCTTATTTTTCTTCTTTTTCAAAAAAAAATGACATGAATTTTAAAACTAATCAAGTGCAAAAATTTGTTCACATATTGGAAAAGTGTTCGCATTTTAAAAAAGTTGAGATTTTAGAAGTCCAGTATGTATGAAAAAAGTTCACCGTGTATTTAGAAAAGGTTTGGTGTGTATTAAAAAATGTCCATCGTATAACTACAGAAGTCCATCATATTTTAAAGAATGTTCAATGCATATAATAATAATGTTAATCAAATATTAAGAGTGCACCGTATACTAAAAAAGTTGAGTTTTTTTTCAGAGTTAAAAAAACCCATAGCTTCAAAATTTGTTCTTGTATTTCAATTGTTCCAAAATTTCAAAAAATATTTGTGTTTTCACAATTTTATTACGAATTTTTAAAAAATGCCCTTTTTTTTACAAAATTCTTGGCATTTTCAAAATGGGTTCGCAATTTCTAAAAGTTGATGTCATAGTAACGACGATACACTGAACCGGAATGGAACACTACACTAGAGTGATGAACCGAGACCAGATGGTACCGTAAACCTCTACAATACATGTGTTGCGGCACTAACCGACCGGCGGCCCAGCGGGGGTGGCCCATGCACGCCATGTGCAACGCGTCCTCTGTTTGATGCACGCGGGCATTGTCCAGCAGCTCTTCATGATGCGGGCATCCCACAAAACGTCTCACTTCAGCATGACTTCAAAAATAAGATACTCAACTTCTCATAGTCTCCAATCTCAACACAAAATGAAGGTACTCCACAGGTGTACGAATAAATGCATATAACTATGGCACCATACCATGCTACATTGGGCCACATGCGCACCCTAATTGAATATTGGTTCATGATGCTATGAGCCCACAGAAGGGCACTCTCTATCCGCAAAGCCTATATCTCACTTATAGTAGTTTTCCTTTGGTCTCGCTGTAGCCTCTACAACTGCAGGCCGACCCATTTCGCGCTAAAACAAATACCGAGAAAAAGGGTCGCACACGGGAATCAATCCCTCGATCTCCTAGCTGCAGCGTTGCACTTCTAGCCACTCAGCCACCATTTAGATTGTGTTTAATTAGTAGGTCATGACCTTGTTCAAGAAATAGAGCCAGGTTTCCACTGGATTTCTGGCACTTTTTTGTTTTTGTTTGTTATTGTTTTTTCACCGTTTCTTATCTCTTTCTTTTCTCTGTTTCTACTCGGTTTTTTTTTATTTCCTATATTTTTCTTAGTTTCTTTTTATTTTTTCACTATTTTTTCTTTTCTTTCCTTTTTCTTCATTTTTCTTTGTTTTCTTCATTTTATTGGCTATCTTTTCTATTCTCTCAAGTTTTCATTGCTTTTCTACATACATTTTTGTAATACATTTATCTATATACTTATAATATTTCTCAAATACAAGATTAATATTTATTGAAAATAAGGTCAACACTTTTCATTATATATTTAACATTTTTCAAATGATTTATTAACATTTTCAAATCCTTGATTCAGTATTTTGAAATACCAGATTAATAAAAATTTTAATACATGGTCAACATTTTTGTATGCATATTATACATTTTTCAAATGGTTGATTAACATTTTTTAACTACCTCTACATTTTTTAAATACATGGCCAACTTTTTTCTATACATATTTAACATTTTGCAAATGCTTGAGTAACATTTTTAAAACACCAAATCTACATTTTTTGACTATATGGTCAACATTAAATTTATGCACATTTAATATGTTTTCATATGTTTGAATAATATTTTACAAATACCAGATCTACAACTTTTAATAGGTGGTCAACATTTTTCTATATACATTTAATGTTTTTTCAAATGCTTGATTAACATTTTTCAAATACAAGTTAACATTTTTATAATACATACTCAATATATTTTTGTACAAATTTAGCATTCTTCAAATGTTTGTTAATTTTTTTTCAAATGCTTGTTAAACATTTTTTTTCAAATGCTTGGATTCCAATTTTTTTTAACTACAAGATCAATCTTTTCATACGATTTGTACAATTTTTGTATACATTTTTCCTATATATGAGAAACATTTTCTCTATACTCATTTAAAACTTTTAAAATATTGGGTTAACATTTTGTAAAATGTTTTATGTAGGGTGTTTTTTGCAATTTATTTATTTAGAATATTTGAAAGTATAAACGAAAAGAAAAAAAACATGAAAAGGAACGAGGATGTGGCGGCCCGAGCCTGGGCCGGAGCATCTGGCGCCTCACTTCAGGCGAGTCTTCCTTCGGACTCGCTAGAAGCGAGGTATAGACGTACCCCTCTCTCTCACTTATGGCATTTCCTATATGGTGCTTAAGGCGCCCGTTATAGTATACTTTGCAAATGGGTGCACAGCCGCTTCTGCTGGGCCAATAAACAAGCGCGAGTGTTACTCAACTCGAACACGAGACCTCGTGTAAGTAATAGCTATGGTAGCCACCAGGCTACGCAACCGAATGTGTTTATTTACTTCATTCTTTCTTTAACTTTCCTTTCCTTTTTCTTTTTTCTTGTCTTTTTCCTTTTATTTTGCAGTTTTCTCTTTTATTTTTGGAAGATGCATGAATTTTTTTCTTATCAGAATCAACGAAATATTTTTAAAATTTGATGAGTTTTTACCAAATCTGTGAATTAATTTTTAAAAATCCTGATTTTTAAAATTTGACAATTTTTGATTGAAAGTCGATTAACTTCTTTTCAAAATCGATGATTTTAAAAAAAATCTGATGAACTTTTGTCCAAATTTCATGATTTTTTTTAAATTCGATCAACTTTTTTTTCAAATTGATGAACTTCTTTTCAAAATTTATGAACTTTTTTCAAATCCATGATATATTTTTTTCAAAATTGATGAATCTAAAAAAATCAATGAACTTTTTTCAAAGTTGTAATTTTTAAAAAACATTATGCTTTTTACAAAGTTTTTAGATTCATGTTTTTTACAGTGGTAAAACAGTCAATGATTGAGCTAACCTACTAATATTGCATCCCGACTGATTTTTTGGGGTAAACAAGTTCTTATTCATCAAAACCAGAGTCTGTGGGATACAGTTCAGGTCATGAGCTTGCCCAAGCCTAACATGACGCCCCTAATCGAGAGATAAAGAGAGAGGGGGGGGAGAGGGAGAGAGGGAGAGAGGACTTGGCTAAACTATGTGCATCCGAATTGGAAGCACGATCTGAGAAAATAAAAATTACATTGAAATAAAACTGCTTGAAGTATAATCTCACTTATGATAGCTCCATAGTTGCCTCGGTTGCCCTTGTAGATATCTTCAATCACTTTCTTTGTGTCTAATGCGATGACAAAATGTTGTACGTGTAGATCTTCTGCTAGTGCAATTGCCTCCCGGCACGCAATCACCTATAGTGTTGGTGGATCATCAACTCCCGCTATTACGAGTACAAAACTGCCCAAGTATGCGCCGGTACTATCCCTGCAAACTGCTGCTGCTGCTCCTCCCCTTCCCCTTCGGACGCCGGCGTCCACGTGTATTTTTGCAAAACCCGATGGTGGGGCCTTTGGACACATGTGATGGGTCATGGCCATTGACCCATGCCTTTCATTTTGATGGTTTTCATTGATCGCATTTAGCTCCTCAATGAATCTGTCTATCAAGGAATGTATTGTTTGCGGGCTTTGAAATATACCTTCATTGAGAGTCTTGCATCTCACCCTCAAATCGCCCATAGAGTGACCGAAAGCTTCACAAACATATCACGTGATAGTAACTCCATTAGTGTAAAAAACCAATGCTTGGCAATTGGCTCAGTTGTGGCAATAAGAGTTTGGGACTGTTCATTGTCAACGAGTGCCCAGGTGCACCTTGACCTAGTGCACTCCAGTAACGAATGCCTCCAAGAGTCTGGAGACCCGCACATTGCGCAGGAACTTGAGTCTAGCATGTGCCTTTGGGCCCTTACATCGTTTGTAGGGATTAAGTGTTTTGATAAATGCCACAAGAACATACGGACCTTTCCCGAAACTTGAGTTTTCCACAAGTTTTTCCATGCACTCTCATCAGCAACCGAGCTAGAGGGGCCATCCATGTTGTCCAACCACGACTCCCTCCGCTGTCTTGTTGACACCAACATCCTGTAAGCCAATTTTACCAAAAAAAATCCATTATTTTCATAGCTCCAGCTCCAAAAATCAAAGATATTCCTTATACACAAGGGTATCCCAGGTATGACAGGGACATCCATTTGCATGAACACTTCTTCCACCCTATGTTTGTTCCATGATGTTGAAGTAGCGCCAATTAGTTCCGAGACTAAAACAGGGGGGCCTTGGGTGATACACCCGTAGGGTCTCATCATCTCTACCCTAGGTAACCAGTTCTCATCTCATATTCGTATGGTTGCACCATTACAAATGCGCTTAATCAGGCCCAATCTCAGAGTATCACGACCCTCTATCAATGCCCACCACATCTGACTTAGGTGACTGCCAAGAGTTTCAAAATAGTATTGTTTGAATAATATATGCTTTTCAGAAGTTGAGCACAAAGTGACTCCGGTGATTGTAACAAGCGTCAAGCCTGTCTGGCCAACATAGTCGTATTGAATAGCTCAAAATACTTGAAACCAAGTCCGTCCATGCCTTTCGGTTGCGTCATTGTTTTCCATGAAACCTAGTATGGTTTGTGCTGGCCTTCTTTACTTTCCCACCAGAATTTTCTGATCAGCATGTTCAAATAAGCCTCATGGTAGTTTAAAACAGGAAATAGAATAAATAGGCACTGCATGTGCAACTGCTTTCACTAGGACTTCCTTCCCTATTGTGGACATGATGTTCGCTATCCATCCCTGTATCTTACTCTATAGGCGATCTTTAAGATATTTGAATTCTCCATTCTTAGAGCTTCTAGTATCGGATGGCATCCGCAAATATTTTTTGTTAAACGTCTCATTTGGCACTTGCAGTATGGTCTTGATCTCATTGCGGGTATTCTCCGGGACCCCTTTGTTGAAGAAGATTGATGATTCATTATAATTTATATGTTGTCATGTTGCCTGACAATATATATCCAGAACATGTTCACCTCATTAGCACCCACACTAGTTGCTTTGAAAAACAACAAGTTGTCATCAACGAATAAAAGATGATTTACTAGCGGCACTGATGGTGCCACTTGCAAACCACTAAAACTGGATGAATCACCTTGATTTTAGGAGGCACGATAGGCCCTCTGCCGCTAACAAAAACAAGTATAGGGATATTGGGTCCCCTTGTCTGATTTCTCATGCGGTTTAAACTCCTCAAGCTTCTTGCTATTAAACTGGAATTTTTTTTACAGTAGTCACCAAACTCATGACAATGCTTATCCATCTCTCTCGGAATCCCATCTTGAGCATAATTGCCTGTAGGTATGCCCATTAGGATCCTGAGTGAATAGCACCCCGAGCGACCACCTTTGTGTGAGCGCCACAGAGGAGATCTGGCGCTAAAGGCGCCACGTAGGACCACCTCGCGCTTATAGCGAGATGCCGTATCCCCTCATCCTAATGGGTCAGCCCATAATCACATATGCACACATAAGCATGAACATTAGTTTGTTAAATATATTATAAAAATATTCTAATTACATATACTTTGAAAGTTAATTTATTTGAATTTTTAAAATGTACAACGTGCATTATAAAATACTTAACACAGTGTACAACATTTGTTTGTACTTTAAAAAATATTTGTATCATTCATAAATTTGTTCCTCACAATTAGAAATCATTCACATGTTTAAAAAAACGATCATGGTATTATACAAAAAAATTAAACAATGTACCACCCACGCTCCCTTAGTTAAAAAAAATATTTCATACCATCCAAAAAATTGTGACATTTTTTAAAATGTTCACAATTTAAAAAATGATCATGATATTTTAGAAAAATGTTTATAGAATGCAAAAAAAATTTACTAGAAAATAGTTTTTACCATCCATAAAACTGTCATGAAATTTTTTCTAAATGTTCATGGTATTTGAAAACAAGTTTATACAATGTAACCATTGTTTGCATAAGTTTATAAAAAGGTTTGCTACCATTCAAAAACATGTACATGACATTTTAAAAAGGTTTCACAGGTTGCAAAAAATATGTTCATAATTTTTTTAAATGCCAATATAATGTGAACAAATGTGGTTGGTATCGAAACGCGTGCCCCGGGCGCGTGCAAGTGTGGTTGGTCTTGAAATGGTCCGTGCAAGGCAACAGGGAGAACCTGCAACTACGAACGGATGCAACTTTTGAAAAAAGACGGGAACGAAGTTCCATTGCAATGCAGATGATGCGATGATGAATGCAACAAACAAATAATTAATGCGGCTATCACGGAAACATGAAAGGCAATTGGAGCGTCGGTCTCATGTTGTTACATCTATGTCTTTATGGACCACCTTTGTACCTTTATTGAGGCAGATACGAGTCAGCATAAGGGCATCGATGATCCGTTATTAATGCAACTGTGAGAATGAGAGACCAACTGGTCATTGTGCAGATGAATTACTCTACTCTAGTCTACCCGTGGCATGACTCAGGTGCCCTGCGAGTCAATGATGCACATATGATAAGAAAATCAAGCAGATGTCCGAGTCTTTCTAGGGTTTGAGGCTTCTTTGGATTCATCGTGAAGCAAACTGGTCGGTGCATCGTTGCCCTAATGAAGCTCTTAGCATTTCTTCTTTTACATGCTTTGATGTAATTCCTAAAATTCTGACTTGAACCGTTCAACCAGATTGTAATGTCTTGTCAGTTTAGTAAAGACAACCTTAAATCAAAACTGCCACACTTATTAAGAAAAGTAAAACTATACCTAATCCCTCCCCTCTCACGAATTGAACGTTCCTGACCATTTGATTTAGTCTCCTGGACAATCCTGATCGTTTGATCATCTCTTGATGTTGTGTTAACCTCGAAATGGCTACAATCCGTAAGGGCAGCTACTCTCGTGGCTTTTTTGGAACCCTGTGGTTGATCGAGCCTCCATGCTCAGTCCAAAATAGCGAATGACCCTCTAAGACACACACAGAGGCGGCCTGCGGTGGGATCCAACCGAGGCACGAGTGGATCCAGCCCCGCGCGAGGGAATCCGAACAGGTCATTCCAGCCGTCGGGAGATCCGCCGGCGAGGTAGAAAATGGGTAATGGCGCCTCATCTTTTGGAAAATGCTCCGTTTAGGCTTCAAGCACACAATTACACTTCAGTTTCAAATCATGCATAGATAGAGATTGATGTGGATGTAGTGCACGAGAAGCTGTTTCTACAGAACATTAATGCATTAATGAAGTGGGGGTGCGCCTCAAGACGGATGGTGGAGGTCAGTTACCTACATACGCTCTATCTGGTCACCCAGGTTCTTCTCCCTTTTCCTAACCCAATTCAATCCCTTGGCAGTCTTGGCACTCAATATATGTACTCTAATCAAGCTCCTGCGGGCCCCTACCGCGCGCCCCTCGAGTGGGCGACACGGGCGGTGCCGCCACCTCCTGCCGATAGCCCTCCCCCGCCTCCCCTTCCCTCATGCCGGCCGAGCCGCTGGGCAAAGCCTCGCGGTGGCTGGGGGACTTCTCCTCCTCGTGTCCGTGGCTGCGGGCGGCCAGGCGGCGGAGGCACCCGCTGTGGATCTGGCGCGCGCGGCGACGATCTTGACGGCGGCGGGCCCGATGGCACGGCTGCAGATGGGTTAACGTCTAACTGTGTGGCGGCTACGTGCGAGTCTCCGCGTGGCGGCGGCCTTCACCGGCGGCGGGGCGGCACGTCTGCGGCATCCGGCGAGGGGTGGGGCCGCGGCCGCGGTGGCTTCCCGTGCGACACGGATCTCATCTGGTACGCGGTGAAGAGGTTGCGGCGTGTGCCCTCGGGGAGGATGGATATCCTTGCCCAGATCCGTCGGCGGCATGGTGGCGGAGGTCGCAGTGGCCGGCGGCTCGGCCGGTCAGCGGCGGCAGAACAAGGCCGGTGGAGCGGCGATGTTCTGTCTGGATCCCGGGGCGGCGGCCCTATATGGTAGCGGCGGGTGAAGCTCGGGCTTCCCGCAGCGGTATGGCGTGGTGCAATCCCTGTCGAAGGCGGATCTGTGACGGCGATTCGATTGCGGATTGTTTCAGATCAGAGACGGTGACGAGTGTGCGGGATCCATCTCGGCGGCTCTCGCGGTTTGGCGAGGTGGGGGTGGGAGTCCTCCTCCCAAGCTCAAGTGGTGGCACACTTTGGCAGTGGCTGGTGCGCCAGGGCTCCTATGGTGGCACTGCTGTTGCGGTTGGTCGCCGGATCTAGGTGGCTAGATCTGGGGATTTGAATGCGATCGAGACAGTGCACAGGTTGTCAGGTGGATTCCTTGTGACGGATCCGTGTGAAAACTTGGTATTCGGTCGTTGGCAGGAGCCGGTGATGATGATACCCTTATCATCATTTCCTTCATGAAGACATCGTTGAGGTGAAACTCCCAACCCCACCCACCTCCGGGGGAAACCCTAGATCAGTTGATCGGATGACGGCATCATTCATGTGTCGTTACCCCCTTGGGGGCAGAATTCTTGGAGATGCACTCGGGCTCGAGGGACCAGCGATTGGCTTCTTCGGTAGAGCGATGTTTCTTTCTACATATTCATGGCGGAGGTTCTTGGCGGCATGGAGCAGCAAAGGCTTGGCGTCAGATGTATGGCAATGGACACGCGCAGGAGGTCGACATTGTCTGTCGTCATGGTGGCATCGGCAGCTGTCGGTGTCAAAACCGGCGGATCTCGGGTAGGGGGTCCCGAACTGTGCGTCTAGGCGGAAGGTAACAAGAGACAAGGGACACGATGTTTTTACCCAGGTTCGGGCCCTCTCGATGGAGGTAAAACCCTACTCCTGCTTGATTGATATTGATGATATGGGTAGTACAAGAGTGGATCTACCATGAGATCAAGGAGCTAAACCCTAGAAGCTAGCCTATGGTATGATTGTTGTAATGGTTGTCCGTCCTACGGACTAAACCATCCGATTTATATAGACACCGGAGAGGGCTAGGGTTACCCAGAGTCGGTTACAATGGTAGGAGATCTACATATCCGTATTGCCAAGCTTACCTTCCACGCCATGGAAAGTCCCATCCGGACACGGGACGAAGTCTTCAATCTTGTATCTTCATAGTCTTGGAGTCCAGCCGATGATGATAGTCCGGCTATCCGGACACCCCCTAGTCCAGGACTCCCTCAGTAGCCCCTGAACTAGGCTTCAATGACGATGAGTTCGGCGCGCATATTGTTCGGCATTGCAAGGCGGGTTCCTTCTCCGAATAATCATAGAAGATTGTGAACACCAGGGTAGTGTCCAGCTCTGCAAAATAAATTCCACATACCATCGTAGAGAGAATAATATGTACACAAGTTCAATCTGCTGACGTATTTTGTTGCGTGACGCCACACCACTACCAAGCCTTTACTTGAATCGTTTTTATTATACCACCTTAGTGCGTTTAGCGAAGCGGTTTCCTTGGCACGTCTTGTCAAAGCAGAGATCGTGTTCCCCTTATTCCGGGATTCCCATCAATACGGACGTGGGTAACCCAACCGCGCCATTGATTGTGGCGCTTGGGAGATAGGCGAGTTTTACCAGGCCAGTGGGGACGCATAGTCTTCGTCCGCCCATATATAAGGGGATAATGATCCACCTTTTTTACCTACGCCTTCTTTCTCCTTTGCCTATCCATCTCACAAGACTCGAGCTCCAAATACCAAGTCCGCACATCTCGCCTCAACCTTCTCAGCCATGTCCGGAGCGGAGGCAGGATGGCCTCCTCCGCTACGGAGGGCACATCAAAAACTGCACGACACCGGATACTTGTCCAGCGACATCACAAGCACCGGCCGCCCGACGAGGGGCAGCTCATCCCCACCCCAGTGCCCCATGTGAGGGTCGATTTTTCCCCACTTCCTCCACGGACTGGGCTTCCCACTTCATCCCTTCGTCCGGGGCTCATGTACTACTACGGCCTGGACTTCCATGATCTGGCGTCAAACTTCATCCTCAACATCTCAGCGTTTATCGTCGTGTGCGAGGCCTTCCTCTGCATCCAGCACCACTTCGGTTTGTGGCTAAAAACCTTCAATGTCAAGCCGAAGGTGGTGAAGGGCGTCCAAGCGGAGTGCGGAGGCGCCATGGTGGGCAAAATGCCCAACGTCATCTGGCTCGAGGGTGCCTTCGTGGAGTCCTTCAAAGGGTGGCAATCGGGGTGGTTCTACATCACCGAGCCGCGTGACCCTAAATGGGTGGCGGCCCCCGAGTTCAGATCTGGTTCCCCCATGCAACTCACCTCCTGGAAAGAGAAGGGCTTGCTATGGGGCACCGGAGGAGCCGACCGACTCGATCCTGCTCTGCACTCGTGAACAAGAATCTTAAGCTTGTCAACGTGATCCGTGTCATGCTCGTCCGCCAATTCTCCCCGCCAACAACGGGCCTTCAATCTGTGGGAGTTTGATCCGCACAAGACCGACCCTTAGCGGGCTCTTCGACACAACGTCTGAAGCGGCCCGGAGGTGCTGTTCAAGGGGAGAAGCCCCGCATCCGCAATCAAGATCACGGATTCAAAGCACGCAGCCTTGCCCGCCGGTGTGGTAAGATATGTTATCCTTTATGGGACATTCATTTCTTTCATAGTTTGACTCTATGTGGGATCTAAAACTCCCAATGCCTTTCACAGATCGGCGAAAGACGTCCCGACAGGTTGACCGTCTGCTCCCTTCTCAAGACCAGCAGACACCCGTTTGACGGGGCTGCTGGTTCCGGCCCTTTACGTGGTGCCGGAGAAGAAGGCCACGGGAACCCGAAGGAGTTCCTGGCGCCAGGTGGTATCGGACTCATCGTCCGATGGCTACGAGTCGGACTCCTCCCCCGAAGATGAGGAGGAGAACGAGGACTCTCCCCAAGAGGGGGGAGAGAGGAAGAGGAAGGCTTCCCCAACGAGGGAGGCCGAAGGGTCCAAGAAGGGAAGGACCCTTCCTCCGGACTGCTCCGCCAACGCCGATGACGGCGACGAGGGGTGGCCCTCAAGGGCCAAGCCCCCGGCGAGATCGTAAGTATTCGGATTCCTGAATGATTTATAATTTCTCTTTTTTGCCACATGGTGTCCTTCTAATGCCGCATACAACCTGTAGTCCGGCCGAGGACGATCTTCCCGCTTCCTCGAGCGGGTCCTTGGCTCCGTCGGATGTGGATTCCATTCCGACCGCCTCCACCCCTCGTGACGCTGAGGACGCCGAGGTGGGATCCCAGGAGGGGAAGGCTCCGGAGGTGCCACAAGGCAATCTCCCGGACTTCGCACCGGACTCCGCACCGGAACCTGCGGTGGTTCCGGAGTCCGGCAGGCGGCCCCTTCGTAAGAAGGGCAAGACCGTGACACTGGCAGCCTCCGTCCAACCGAAGGCGCCGGACAACTTGTTGGAGGCGCTCAACGGCGCTTCCATCGAGGAAGAACACCGCACTATCATGAGTGCGGTGATTCAGAAGGTTCAGCTCGCCAAGAGCGGGCTGACCAAAACCTATAACAGCCTTCTAACAGGCTTTGAGGTAAGAAGTTTTAAAATATGTGATGTAATACCGCATAGACAGTAGCCCCTGATGCTCGGTTCGGTGTTCGGAAAGAAAAGCCAGACTGAGGATCTAAGAAGATATACGCAGGAGTTCTAAGAATTATGTCAATATGGGATTGCAGGCTGCGCTGCTGACCTCTGCCGCACTGACTGTGGAGGTCGATGCTTTGAAGCAGAACCTCGAGCGGTCCGAGAACCAGCTCGTCCTTGCCAAGAAGCAGCTCGAGGACAAAAAAGGTGAGTAACACCGTATTAAATTTGTACCTTATAGAAAAGGATTTTGGTTGCAATAAAAATAACGAGGATAACGTGGGCACTGCAGGGGCCACGAACGAGGTGGCGACCCTGAAGGAGGCCGTGTCCGCGGCCGAGCGTAATGCGGCCGCGGAACGAGCGGAGCGAGAGAAGCAGGAGGCGCGGTGGCGGAGGTGCAGCAAGAGCTCCGGCTCGTGGAAAAGCATGAGAGTTTAGAGCGCGACTCGAAGACTCGAGAGTCCGAGCTTGCCTCGGCTCTTGAGAGTGCCAAAGCCGCGAAGGCCGAAGCCCATAAGGCCCTCTAGGAGATTGAGGCGGTGAAGAAAATAGCGGCGGGTAAGGCATTTTTCATGCAAATCAAGCATGTGAATGTGAATTACCTGTTACTTACCCGAATTCGAGCTCTCGAGGCGTTTGCAGATCTGCCTCATAGCGGTCCGATGCAGCCGCATTCTACCGGGCCGAGGAGGGAGCTCAACGGAGAAGGTCTTCGTCTCAAGATGTTGAGGCGGACATCCGTGCCCTTTAGCGACCAAATGAAGCAGCTGGTCGAGCTCCACAAGGTAGCCGACCAGGCCATGAAGGGCCTCATATTTCGGCCAGGCCGAAGAGGCCATGCCCGGAGCTACTTGTCCAGTGCGGCGGCCGGTGGATGCGTGTCCCTGGTTGAAGTCATCAAGCGCCCCGCCTGCATTGAAGGTGCCTGCGGGCCTTGCCCGCAAAAGTGCACTTTGGGCAGGCTGGATGCCGAGAAGCTTCGACGGACGCGCCACCGGGCGGCAAGGAGTATCGCACGATCGAAATGTATTATAAGAGTGTCTCAAGGGTGCCCGCAAGATTGCGGATGAGTGCCCCAAAGATGTAATATTTGAGTAGACTCGCAATGTGTTATCCTGTGCGCTGAAAACTTTGTTCATATGCGCTAAGCAACACTTATTAATTTAAAATATTACCTTCTGTGCGGCCGTTTATCAAATCTGAGAGATGGCAAGTCGTCGGCTTCAGCCCCCATGCCACGAGTCTTTGGGGTGTTCGGGATAAACTTGAGCGCTCTTGTTCCCATTTTGGGTCCATCTAGGGAGGCGCTCAACACGGCAAACAAGGCAACCGGACTTATAATGCTTGAACACTCTCACTTAGCCATAGAATTCTATAATTTTAAATTTCGGCGAAGCCCCTAGTGTTCGGAAGACCGAGTTCGGGCGCTATCCATGCTGGGCGGACAAAGTCGGTTCCTCGCCTAAGCGGCATAAGTCTTTAGGGACTCGAAAAGACCTCTCGAACAGCGACCAGCTCTCGCCTTATCATGACGGTCAGTTTTAGCTTTCTCCATCGACGCTCGCCCAGCTCAACCGGGCGCAATCGCGATGGTTCTCCCAGTGCTACCTTAGCCGATAGAACGGAACGTAAGGTACCAAAACATGGGGCCGCAAACCCAACTATTGACCCAAGACATGATTCGAGCCGATGCATATAGTGCTATAAGTTCGGGGTGCCGCACTTGTGAAAGTGTTCGGACTTATCACACCATAATGCGGGGAACATAAACCCCTGGTGTATTTGGCCGTACCAAAGTGTACGATGCAAAATGTCATAAATGAACATATATGTAAGAAAGGAATGCGTTTATAAGCGAAAAGTGATGCATTGTTTATTCAAGGAATTCTGCCATGAGTGCAGAACGATACAAATAGTGCGGTAAGCAAGGGATTGGACTATTAGACATGTCCCCCTCCAGGGGTAGGCTGCGGAATGGTGTATTAAACAGATTTAATGCTCATAATGGAGACCACCTGAGTGTTCGTCGTAGCCATTGTCCTTCCCTGGATGTTGCATCGTGAGTTCGGCAGGTCCGCTGCCGGACAGGGCCTCTAGTGAACGGAGTCCTGTGGAAGAAGAAAAAGAAAAACAAAAAGAGCGACACACTTGGGAGCCCCCGGTGTGGTTAAGCCGCACTCGGGGCCTGTCGTGGTCGTGCCCCTCCCCCTATGCCCATGGTATCTCCAGAGCGTAATGATGTACGCGAAGGGCTAGTCTTGCAATCATGCAGGGCCTGGGGTTGGGGCCGCATTGCTACGTGTGCTCGGAACGTGCCAGGTGGTCTTGATGTATGTTACTCCGGGCGCGTTTGGTCATGTTCGGTCGTTTAACGGCCGGACTCGAAAATTGCCTTAAGAGGCTGCTCAGACTTCCGCCGCGAGAGCATTGTGTGTTCCTCCGTTCGGAGGAGCGTTGATGTTTCCGCTGACCGTGATGACTCCTCGAGGGCCTCGCATCTTGAGCTTGAGGTATGCATAATGCGGCACCGCTGAACTTTAAACGCAGTCCGTCCGAAAGCGAGCATGATAGCCATCGCGAACGGGACTATATCGAAGATTAACTCTCGCCGGAAGTTATCCGGGATCCAAGACCACTTCTAGTGTAACCGAGCCTGCATAATTGGCCTCTACACTGGTATGACGCCTTTGAAGGTCGTCTTTGTAGGTTTAATCCTTGAGGGTCTATGCCCATCTTGGCGACCGTGTCCTAATAAAGCAGGTTCAGTTATCGCCGCCGTCCATCGACTTTGGTGAGGTGAAATCCATCGACGATTGGGTCTAAAACCAATGCGCGAATCCGCCATGGCGGATATTGGTGGTGGACCTTCGATCAAAAGTGATCGGGCAAGAGGACCATGGATTGAACTTGGGCGATCGCTCCATCGCATATACATCCCTAAGTGCATGCTTCCGCTCCCTCTTGGGTATGTGGGTTGCGTATATCATGTTTACCGTCCGCACTTGTGGGGGGAAACCCTTCTGTCCTCTACTGTTCGGCGGCCGGGTTTCTTCCTCGTCATCGCTATGCAGCCCCTTGTCGTTGTTTTCGGCAATTAACTTTCCTGCCTGCTTGAATACCCAACAATCCATGTTGGTGTGATTAGCTGGCTTTTTGGGGGTGCCATGTATCTGGCAAGAGCGGTCGAGTATTCAGTCCAAATTGGACGGACCCTGGGTGGTTCTTTTGAATGGCTTCTTCCACTAACCGGGTTTAGAGCCCCTGAATCCAGCGTTGACTACCGTATCTGCAGTGTTATCGCCATTAACACGGCGTTTGTTTTTCTTTCGAGGCGACCTGCCATTGCGGTCCTTGGTATCCGGACTGCCAGCATTTTTGTTGAGGTTGTTACTGCGGGCTAGCCAACTGTCCTCCCCCGCACAGAAGCGGGTCATTAGTGATGTGAGGGCTGCCATGGATTTCGGCTTTTCCTGTCCTAGGTGCCGGGCCAGCCACTCATCGCGGATGTTGTGTTTGAAGGCTGCGAGTGCCTCTGCATCCGGACAGTCGACAATTTGATTTTTCTTTGTTAGGAACAGTGTCCAGAATTGTCTGGCCGATTTGTCTGGCTGCTGGATTATGTGGCTTAGGTCATCAGCGTCTGGTGGCCGCACATATGTGCCCTGGAAGTTGCCAAGGAATGCGGCTTCCAGGTCCTCCCAACACCCAATTGACTCTGCTGGCAAGCTATTAAGCCAATGACGAGCTGGTCCTTTAAGCTTGAGTGGGAGATATTTGATGGCGTGGAGATCATCACCGTGGGCCATATGGATATGAAGGAGATAGTCTTCGATCCAAACCGCGGGGTCTGTTCTGCCATCGTAGGATTCAATGTTCACGGGTTTAAACCCTTCGTGATTTGATGATCCATTACTTCATCCGTGAAGCATAGTGGGTGTCGGCGCCTCTATATCGGGCAATATCGCGACGTAGCTCAAGAGAGCTTTGTTCATCGTGTTCGCCCGACCGAGTTGTTTGATCCGCGCGACGGTAGTCGTCGCGATCATGGGCGCCAGCGTGATCCGTAGATCGATCTTGATTGTCTTGCCTTGTCCTCCAATATGTCTCGCAAGTCCGGCGATTCCCAGGGCTTCGCACTTTTCGAGCGTGTCGGGTACGGTTTTGGTGGAGGGCCTAGATGCTCTCTATCGCGCCACGAGGTGGTCGGTCCTGCCAGACAGCGTTGGTGATGAAGGTTTATACGCCTCCTCTAATCGGGAGCAACTTGCGTTTTGGGTAGCTTTTGGAGGGGCGTTCAAGTTCATGCTCTTCGGCCGCGAGGACTTCGGTCCATCTGTCGGCCAGCAGGTCTTGATCAGCTCGAAGCTGTTGCTGCTTTTTCTTTTGGCTGTTCGCCGTGGCCATTAGCCTGCGTTTAAAAAGCTCTTGTTCGACGGGATCTCGGGCACGATTTAATTGGCTGTCGTTGAGGCTTGCCTCGTCTCCGGAGGAGGCATGTAATTGTCATCCTCTATCTCCTCGCCCGCTCTCTCTTGAGGGCTGACTTCTTCGCCCTCCCGTCTTTGAATCTTGCTAGAGGGGTTGTTTTCGCACTCTCGGGTGTTATTGTCTCCGTGCCGGAATCTCCATTCTTGCCGTGGCGGATTTAGAGCGGCGCCACGACGCCGGCGCTTGGGCTGTTTCTTAGAGGAATCTGCCTCCACTACTTTCTTCGCCGCTCCCATCCTTTGGGATGTCCACCATGTATATGTCGTATGACGAGGTGGTCTTCCAGGCCCCATAGGCGCTGGTTCTGGTCGCCTCCGGCATCGCCGCCCATATCGCCGATGTCTTCGAGTTGTAGTCTAGCATGTCGGTTAGATCGTCGACAGTGGCTACAAAGTGGGTGGTGGGTGGGCTTTGAATTTCTTCGTCGTCCGCATCCCAACCATCCTGACCGCAGTCCGGCTAGGGTCTCCTGATAACGAGAGATACTTTAGCGAATTCAGGATGTCGCCAAAGGGTGAGTGCTGAAAGATGTCCGCGGCGGTGAACTCCATGATCGGCACCCAATCGGATTCAATTGGCAGGGGCGCAGGAGGTTCGGAGTCCGGTGAGGAGTCCGGCACCTCGGCGTCACGAGCTTTGCAAAGGACAAGGTCAATATTCGGCTCCATCGCCATAGAAGTTGCAGCCCCCGAGGTGGTGTCCAGCCACCTGTCCTCGATCTGCGCGGTCGGCTCCGAACTACGGGTCAGAGCGGACTCATGTGCGGACCTCGTGGTACCGCCCATGGCGAGCTAAATCGTGCCCATCGTGATAAAGGCGGCGCTTCGGTCAGGGCTCGAATCCGTCAAGATCAAGTCTCCGCGGATGTCGGCCGTGAAGTTTAGACTTCCAAATCGACTTGATGGCCAGGGCGAAGCTTCGATCTGCTCCAGATGGCTGCTTAATTGGCCGCAGCAGCAAAGCCGCCGAACACGAAGATCTATCCGGGGAGAAAAGTCTCACCCTGGACTGCTTGTTGTTTGAAGAAGCCATCAAACCTATCGGTGACGACACAGAGGAACTCTCAATGAAAGCACCAATGTCGGTGTCAAAACCAGCGGATCTCGGGTAGGGGGTCCCGAACTGTGCGTCTAGGCGGATGGTAACAGGAGACAAGGGACACGATATTTTTACCCAAGTTCGGGCCCTCTCGATGGAGGTAAAACCCTACTCCTGCTTGATTGATATTGATGATATGGGTAGTACAAGAGTGGATCTACCACGAGATCAAGGAGGCTAAACCCTAGAAGCTAGCCTATGGTATGATTGTTGTAATGGTTGTTCGTCCTACGGACTAAACCCTCCGGTTTGTATAGACACCGGAGAGGGCTAGGGTTACACAGAGTCGGTTACAATGGTAGGAGATCTACATATCCGTATTGTCAAGCTTGCCTTCCACGCCATGGAAAGTCCCATCCGGACATGGGACGAAGTCTTCAATCTTGTATCTTCATAGTCTTGGAGATCGGCCGATGATGATAGTCCGGCTATCCGGACACCCCCTAGTCCAGGACTCCCTCAGCAGCAGTTAGACCGGACAAGGTAGATGCAGCAGTATAGCTCTGAAGATGGATTGGTGGCAGGTGGCTGTGGCGGCCTCATACCCGACAGGCGTCCTGGTTGAGGACCACGCTGAACTGGTGGGTGCCCATACCCGGCAAACGTACTGGTTGGGACCTCAGGTCTTAGATGTTTAGGTTTGGCTGCGAGGTCTGTTTGGTATTAGGCCCAGACTATCAGCATCCCTTCATCAATTGGATAGGAGTAGCGACAGTTTTGTTTCCTAGACGGTAGTTTCAGTCTTACTGTTGTATGACTTTGTAAGGTCTTGTGTGAATAATTAATAAAATGGTTGCATGCATCATCCAGATGTAGAGGCCTGGGGTCCTCTTCCATTTCTAAAAATAAGCTCCTAATGATGTTGATTTCCACTTTTAATTTGTTGCAGTTATTGTCGCTGATGTGTGTGGGATTGCTTCTGGCTTATTGGTTCAACAAATTTCTGTAGGGTGTTTCTGCGGTTATTCTTGTTCCTGAATTCTAAAATTGAGGATCCCAATGTCTGTTTAAAGGTTAGTTTAGTCGAATATCATATTTTATTCCAGAATCAGTGTGTTCATATGATTGCTCACTTTCCATTTTTATCTGTTTGTAAATATTCATGACATACTACTGTCCACTATTATTTTTCCTATATATATGCATCAGGTTGTTTAGGACGGTAGATCCTTATATGTAAGCATAATATTGTTGTACACACTTTTGTTCGTATCTGATAAAAATGACATACCTAATGTATGTCCAGCTCTTGCAAAGAAGAAAGGATTGTTGAATGTTTGGTGTTTCCAGTGTGTGTCTGATTGTGCAGGTATGTTACAATCTCACTGGATAAGACATGGAGATGGGGGATGTGGCTTCGCCTACTGTCTCTCGACCTCAACTCAGCTTTAGGCGCTAGCAGGCCGAGCGCCATGAAAACGACCGTTCACCACCATTGGAGGCAGCTAGAGACAGAGTCTACATTGTGGATGTCCTTTTACTTTTCTCCCGTCAAGGTATGACGCCATCGTAAATCTTAAGTATGTGGATCAGTTATTGAGGATTTCGTAACTCCATTCCTCCTGTGGAGATGTCTCAGTCCGTATCGCTAAATCAGCTGCTTCTGACCATAAGTCCGTGCCTAGATCCATTGATGACTTTTTGTTTTGTTTTGTTTTGTTTCGTTAGTTGTTTAGATATAAGATTTCGCCCAAATTGGTTGAAGAGGTTTCGGCTCCTATTACTAAATCAAACATGATTTAGGGAGAAACCTTAATCGAGGTAGCGCTCGATTCTTGTGGAAAATAATAACCTTATAACATATTTCACCTGTTGCTCGTAAAGATTACTAATACTGGCACCTGCATGGTTGGTGCTTTTCTGCTTGCACACCACTGCTTCGGAATCTAAGTGGAAGTGCCATGCGTCTAAAGTGTGAACCAACTATGATTATGAATGATCCACCTTAAAGCTCTAGCTAGATGCTTATTACACAAATGAGATTGTTTTTGTTGGCGGGAAATCTATCAAAAAATCATATACAATTAATGCTTTCCCAAATTCATCTCGTTCTTTCTTTGTGCTTTTCTGTAGATCCAACCATCCAGTGACCTGCTTTGTAGAGGGAGAGAATTTTTTATCATCTTTCATCCATGAAGAATTGAGATGTTTTTTATTATCTTCGTTTACAGAGAACCACTTCAGTTCCCAAGAGGTCTTTCTGAAGGAAATATGCCATAGTGGCAATAATAAAGTTATTATTATTTCCTTATTTCATGATAAATGTTTATTATTCATGCTAGAATTGTATTAACCAGAAACTTAGTACATGTGTGAATACATAGACAAAACAAAGTGTCCCTAGTATGCCTCTACTTGACTAGCTCGTTAATCAAAGATGGTTATGTTTCCTAACCATAGACATGTGTTGTCATTTGATGAGCGGGGTCACATCATTAGGAGAATGATGTGATGGACAAGACCCATCCATTAGTCAAAAAAAGACCCATCCGTTAGCTTAGCATTATGATTGTTACAGTTTCATTGCTACTGCTTTCTTCATGACTTATACATGTTCCTCAGACTATGAGATTATGCAACTCCCGAATACCGGAGGAACACCTTGTGTGATATCAAACGTCACAACATAAATGGGTGATTATAAATATGCTCTACAGGTGTCTCCGAACGTGTTTGTTGGGTTGGCATAGATCGAGATTAGGATTTGTCACTCCGTGTTTCAGAGAGGTATCTCTGGGCCCTCTCGGTCATGCTCATCAATATAAGCCCTGCAAGCAATGTGACTAATGAGTTAGTTGTGGGATGAAGCATTACGGAATGAGTAAAGGGACTTGCCGGTAAAGAGATTGAACTAGGTATTATGATACCGACAATCGAATCTCGGACAAGTAACATACCGATGACAAAGGGAAGAACGTATGTGGTTATGCGGTTTGACCGATAAAGATCTTCATAGAATATGTAGGAGCCAATATGAGCATCCATGTTCCACTATTGGTTATTGGTCAGAGATGTCTACATAGTTCTCGAACACATAGGGTCCGCATGGTTAACATTCGATGATGATATGTATTATGAGTTATGTGTTTTTGATGACCGAAGTTTGTTTGGAGTCCCGGATGAGATCACGGACGTGATGAGGAGTCTCAAAATGGTCAAGACATAGATATTGATATATCGGACCATGTTATTCGGACACCGGAAGTGTTCCGGGAAGTTTTGGGTAAAACTAGAGTGCCGAAGGGGTTACCGGAACCCCCCGGGGGAACTAATGGGCCACCATGGGCTTTAATAGAGATAGAGGAGGGCATCCAGGGCAGGCTGCGCCTCCTGGGAGTCCGAATAGGACAAGGGAAGGGGGGCGGTGCCCCCCTTTCCTACTCTCTCTCCCTCTCCTTCCTCCCCCCTCTCTTCCTTGTGATGGAATCCTACTAGGGATAGTAGTCCTAGTAGGACTCCCTCTCCTTGGGCGCCCTTCTAGGGGCCGGCCGGCCTCCCCCTTGCTCCTTTATATACGGGGGAAGGGGGCACCCTAGAACACACAAGTTTCTCTTAACTGTGTGCGGTGCCCCCTCCACAGTTACACACCTCGATCATACCATCGTAGTGCTTAGGCGAAGCCCTACGCCGGTAGTATCATCATCACCGTCGCCACGTCGTCATGCTGACAGAACTCACCCACGTCCTCAACTAGATCAAGAGCACGAGGGACGTCATTGAGCTGAACGTGTGCTGAACGCGGAGGTGCCATACGTTCGGTACTTGGATCGGTTGGATCGTAAATAAGTTCGACTAAATCAACCGCGTTATTGAAACGCTTCCGCTTTTGGTCTACAAGGGTACATGGACACACTCTCCCCTCTCGTTGCTATGTGATACGTCTCCGTCGTATCTACAATTTTTTATTGTTCCATGCCAATATTATTCAACTTTTATATACTTTTGGCAACTTTTTATACTATTTTTTGGGACTAACATATTGATCCAAAGGCTCAAAGCCGCCTCGTCATTGCATGTTTTTGTTTTGCAGAAACCCAATATCAAACGGAGTCCAAACGGGATAAAAATGGACGGAGATTTTTTTTGGAATATTTATGATTTTTGGGAAGTAAAATCAACGCGAAACGGTGTTCGGGGTGGCCACGAGACAGGGGGGAGCGCCCTCCCCCTGGGCGCGCGCTGGACTCTCGTGAGCCACCCGTAAGGCGGTTGACACTCTTCTTTTGGCGCAAGAAATCTAATTTTATGAGAAAGATCTGGGCGAAAGATTCACCCCAATCGGAGTTAAGAATCTCCGGATATTTGAGAAACGGTGAAGGGGTAGAATCTGAGAACGCAGAAACAGAGAGATAGATCCAATCTCGGAGGGGCTCTCGCCCCTCCCACGCCATGGGAGCCAAGGACCAGAGGGTAAACCCTTCTCCCATCTAGGGAGAAGGTCAAGCAAGAAGAAGAAGAAGGGGGGCTCTCTCCCCCTTGCTTCCGGTGGCGCCGGAACACCACCGGGGGCCATCATCATCACCGCGATCTTCACCAACACGTCCATCATCTTCACCAATATCTCCATCACCTTCCCCCATCTATATCCAGCGGTCCACTCCCCTGCAACCCGCTGTACCCTCTACTTGAACATGGTGCTTTATGCTTCATATTATTTGCCATCCTATGATGTCTGAGTAGATTTTCGTTATCCTATCGGTGATTGATGAATTGCTATGATTGGGTTGAGTTGTATGTTTTATTATTGGTGCTGTCCTATTGCGCCCTCCGTGTCGCGCAAGCGTGAGGGATTCCCGTTGTAGGGTGTTGCAATGCGTTCATGATTCGCTTATAGTGGGTTGCGTGAGTGACTGAAACACAAACCCGAGTAAGGGGATTGTTGCGTATGGGATAAAGGGGACTTGATACTTTAATGCTATGGTTGGGTTTTACCTTAATGAATCTTTAGTATTTGCAGATGCTTGCTAGAGTTCCAATCATAAGTGCATAAGATCCAATAAGAGAAAGTATGTTAGCTTATGCCTCTCCCTCAAATAGAATTGCAATAGTGATTACCGGTCTAGTAACATAGTCAATTGCTTAGGGACAATTTCACAGCTCCTACCACCACTTTTCCACACTCGCTATATTTACTTTATTGCATCTTTATCTAAACAGCCCCTAGTTTTTATTTACGTGTTCTTTATTATCTTGCAAACCTATCCTATCACACCTACAAAGTACTTCTAGTTTCATACTTGTTCTAGGTAAAGCGAACGTCAAGCGTGCGTAGAGTCGTATCAGTGGCCGATAGGACTTGAGAGAGTATTTGTTCTACCTTTAGCTCCTCTTTGGGTTCGACACTCTTACTTATTGAAAGAGGCTACAACTATCCCGTATACTTGCGGGTTATCAAGACCTTTTTCTGGTGCCGTTGCCGGGGAGTCATAGCGTGGGGTGAATATTCTCATGTGTGCTTGTTTGCTTTATCACTAAGTAATTTTTATTTGCTGTTCTAAGTTGTTCTCTATCTTTAGTTATGGATATGGAATGCAAAATACCAAAAAAATTAGGTGTACTTGCTACTCATGGAGATGGGGTAACTGCTAAAACCCTCGATTCTCATTATGCGAAAGATATTATGTACTACTTTGATAATCCTGAGAAAACCCCATTCAACTTTATAATGGGAGACACGTTGTATCAATGTGAATACTTTAGGGATTATCGCTCGACACAGAAAGGGAAACTATTATGGGATCAATTTATTATGTTGCGTTGGTATGCCTGGAATCTATGCTTGAGATATGATATTACTTGTTGCTCTAGGATGAAGGCTCCACACCTTCCCTTTTCATGCAAATTTAATGATAATGAAACCTTAGCTTCTTGTGCTAATGGTATATATGATTACTATGATGTGGAACAAATAGAAGAATTTGTTGCTTTTAAGGCTGCTTATGAAATTGAATCTTTGCTTGAAAAGTATGAAGCTTTAGATGATGATGCTTATAGGCCTGAAAATCTTGCTATACTTAGATATTGCTATGAAAATTATGAATACAATTACTATTTAATGCATTTATTGAGAAAGTCTCCGCTGTCCAAGAAGAGACTAATATTTTGCAGGAAGCTATGGAAGAAGAAATTGATGAAATTGTGAGCTCATTGGATGAAAACGATGATGAGGAGAGCGAAGAACAAAAGGAGGAAGAGCGGATTAGCTACCCATGCCCACCTTCTAACGAGAGTAACCCTCCAACTCATACATTATTTAATTCCCCTTCGTGCTTACCAAAGGATGATTGCTATGATGATTGCTATGATCCCTTGAATTTGTTTGAAATATCCCTTTTTGATGATGCTTGCTATGCTTGTGGCAGAGATGCCAATATGAATTATGCTTATGGAGATGAACTTGGTATAGTTCCTTATGTTAAACATGATATTATTGCTATTGCACCCACGTATGATAGTCCTATTATCTTTTTGAATTCTCCCTACCACACTTTATCGGAGAAGTTTGTGCTTATTAAGGATTATATTGATGGGTTGCCTTTTACCATTGCATATGATGATTTTGTTGAATTTAATATGTATGTGCTTGCTGCTCCTACTCGCAATTATTATGAGAGAGGAACTATGTCTCCACCTCTCCATGTTTCCAACATGATAGAATTGCAAGAAACTGCTTATACTATGCATTGGCCTTTACTATGTGTGCATGAATTGTTCTTTTATGACATGCCGATGCATAGGAAGAGAGTTAGACTTCGTTGTTGCATGATTTATATTACTTTGTGCTCACTACTAAATTACAAATCTTTGTTAATTGAAATTGGCTTTGATATACCTTGGGATCCGGGTGGATCCATCACTTGAGCACTATATGCCTTGCCTAGCTTAATGGCTTTAAAGAAAGCGCTGCCAGGGAGACAACCCGGAAGTTTTAGAGAGTCATTTATTTCTGTTGAGTGCTTTTATATAGTTAAAAAAACACAAAAATAAAGAGGGGAACCTAAAACTTTTCAAAAAGGAAAGTGAAAGTGAGAAAGACAAGCATTGTTGAAGTGGGAGCTAGCCTTGAACTTTGTTCATGCTCACGGAAACTTTGTGAATCTTGATTACAGAAACTTTTCAACAAAAATAATTATCCCCTTGTATAATTCCATTGTATTATAAAAAAATAATGTGCCAAGGTTTGCCTTTAGGATGTTTACAATGCTTGTTGGTTTGTACGGTGCAGGACAGAAATTTTTGGCTGTAGTGCGCGATTTTAAATTTTTAACTGGAACATCAAATTGTTCTGATTCCTTTTGAACTGTCTTGATATACAATTTTTTTATTTTTCCTAATTTTGGTAGAATTTTTGGGATACCATAAGTATTGTGATTGTTCAGATTGCTACAGACTGTTCTGTTTTTGACAGATTCTGTTTTTGATGCATAGTTTGCTTGTTTTGATGAAGCTATCAATTTATATCAGTGGATTAAGCCATGGAAAAGCTATATTACAGTAGAAACAATGCAAAAACAAAATATTAATTGGTTTGATACAGTACTTAGAGTGGTGATTTGCTTTATTATACTAACAGATCTTACCGAGTTTTCTGTTGAAGTTTTGTGTGGGTGTAGTGTCTAATCGAGGATGTCTCGATATGAGGAAAAGGAAGAGAGGCAAGAGCTCAAGCTTGGGGATGCCCGAGGAAACCCAAGTAAATATTCAAGGAGACTCAAGCGTCTAAGCTTGGGGATGCCCCGGAGGGCATCCCCTCTTTCTTCAACAAGTATCGGTATGTTTTAGAATTCGTTTCGTTCATGCATTATGTGCAAGTCTTGGAGCGTCTTTTGCATTTAGTTTTCACCTTTTCTTTTATGCACCATGCTGGTATGAGATAGTCCTTGGTTGATTTGTACAATGCTCATTGCACTTCACTTAAATCTTTTTGAGTATGGCTTTATAGAATGCTTCATGTGCTTCACTTATATCATTTGAAGTCTGGATTGCCTGTTTCTCTTCACATAGAAAACCGCCATTTGTAGAATGCTCTTTTGCTTCACTTATAATTGTTAGAGCATGGGCATATATTTTGTATAAAGAATTAAACTCTCTTGCTTCACTTATATCTATTTAGAGAGATGACAGGAATTGGTCATTCACATGGTTAGTCATAAAATCCTACATAAACTTGTAGATCGCTGAATATGATATGTTTGATTCCTTGCAATAGTTTTGTGATATAAAGATGGTGATATTAGAGTCATGCTAGTGGGTGGTTGTGGATTAGTAGAAATACTTGTGTTGAGGTTTGTGATTCCCGTAGCATGCACGTATGGTGAACCGCTTTGTGATGAAGTTGGAGCACAATTTTATTTATTGATTGTCTTCCTTATGAGTGGCGGTCGGGGACGAGCGATGGTCTTTTCCTACCAATCTATCCCCCTAGGAGCATGCGCGTAGTACCTTGTTTTCAATGGCTTGTAGATTTTTGCAATAAGTATATGAGTTCTTTATGACTAATGTTGAGTCCATGGATTATATGCACTCTCACCCTTCCATCATTGCTAGCCTCTTCGGTACCGTGCATTGCCCTTTATCACCTCGAGAGTTGATGCAAACTTCACCGGTGCATCCAAACCCCCTGATACGATACGCTCTATCACACATAAACCTCCTTATATCTTCCTCAAAACAGCCACCATACCTACCTATCATGGCATTTCCACAGCCATTCCGAGATATATTGCCATGCAACTTCCATCATCATCATATACATGACCTGAGCATTCATTGTCATATTGCTTTGCATGATCGTAAGATAGCTAGCATGATGTTTTCATGGCTTGTCCGTTTTTTGATGTCATTGCTATGCTAGATCATTGCACATCCTGGTACACCGCCGGAAGCATTCATATAGAGTCATATTCTTTGTTCTAGATATTGAGTTGTAAGTAAATAAAAGTGTGATGATCATCATTATTAGAGCATTGCCCCAGTGAGGAAGGATGATGGAGACTATGATTCCCCCACAAGTCGGGATGAGACTCCTGACTTTATGAAAAATAAAAGAGGCCAAAGAAGCCCAAATAAAAAAAGAGAGGCCAAAGAAGCCCACCAAAAAGAAAAAAATAATAAAAAAAGAAGAAGAAAAAAAGAGAAAATAAAAAATGAGAGAAAAAGAGAGAAGGGGCAATGTTAATATCCTTTTACCACACTTATGCTTCAGAGTAGCACCATGTTCTTCATAGAGAGAGTCTCCTATTCTTTCACTTTCATATACTACTGGGAATTTTCATTATAGAACTTGGCTTGTATATTCCGATGATGGGCTTCCTCAAATGCCCGAGGTCTTCATGAGTAAGCAAGTTGGATGCACACCCACTTAGTTTCCGTTTGAGCTTTCATACACTTATAGCTCTAGTGCATCCGTTGCATGGCAATCCCTACTCACTCACATTGATATCTATTGATGGGCATCTCCATAGCCCGTTGATATGCCTAGTTGATGTGAGACTTTCTCCCTTTTTGTCTTCTCCACATAACCTCCACCATCATATTTTATTCCACCTATAGTGCTATATCCATGGCTCATGCTCATGTATTGTGTGAAAGTTGAAAAAGTTTGAGATTATTAAAGTATGAAACAATTGCTTGGCTTGTCATCGGGGTTGTGCATGATTAAATACTTTGTGTGATGAAGATAGAGCAACAGCCAGACTATATGATTTTGTAGGGATAACTTTCTTTGGCCATGTTGTTTTGAAAAGACATGATTTCTTTATTGGTACGCTCGAAGTATTATTGTTTTTATGTCAAATGATAGACTATTGCTTTGAATCACTCGTGTATTAATATTCATGCCTTGATTAGACATATGATCAAGATTATGCTAGGTAGCATTCCACATCAAAATTATCTTTTTATCATTTACCTACTCGAGGACGAGCAGGAATTAAGCTTAGATGCTGATACGTCTCCGTCAGATCTATAATTTTGATTGTTCGATGCCAATATTATTCAACTTTTATATACTTTTGGCAACTTTTTATACTATTTTTGGGACTAACATATTGATCCAAAGGCTCAAAGCGCCTCCTCGTCATTGCATGTTTTTGTTTTGCGAAACCCAATATCAAACGGAGTCCAAACGGAATAAAAATGGACGGAGATTTTTTTTGGAATATTTATGATTTTTGGGAAGTAAAATCAACGCGAAACGGTGTCCGGGGTGGCCACGAGACAGGGGGGAGCGCCCTCCCCCCTGGGCGCGCACTGGACTCTCGTGAGCCACCCATAAGGCGGTTGACGCTCTTCTTTTGGTGCAAGAAAGCTAATTTTATGAGAAATATCTGGGCCAAAGATTCACCCCAATCGGAGTTACGGATCTCCGGATATTTAAGAAATGGTGAAGGGGTAGAATCTGAGAACGCAGAAATAGAGAGATAGATCCAATCTCGGAGGGGCTCTCGCCCCTCCCACGCCATGGGAGCCAAGGACCAGAGGGGAAACCCTTCTCCCATCTAGGGAGAAGGTCAAGCAAGAGAATAAGAAGGGGGTTCTCTCCCCCTTGCTTCCGGTGGCGCCGGAACACCGCCGGGGGCCATCATCATTACCGCGATCTTCACCAACACCTCCATCATCTTCACCGACATCTCCATCACCTTCCCCCATCTATATCCAGCGGTCCACTCTCCCGCAACCCGCTATACCCTCTACTTGAACATGGTGCTTTATGCTTCATATTATTTTCCAATGATGTGTTGCCATCCTATGATGTCTAAGTAGATTTTCGTTGTCCTATCGGTGATTGATGAATTGCTATGATTGGTTTGAGTTGCATGTTTTATTATTGGTGCTGTCCTATTGTGCCCTCCGTGTCGCGCAAGCATGAGGGATTCCCACTGTAGGGTGTTGCAATGCGTTCATGATTCGCTTATAGTGGGTTGCGTGAGTGACTGAAACACAAACCCGAGTAAGGGGATTGTTGCGTATGGGATAAAGGGACCTTATACTTTAATGCTATGGTTGTGTTTTACCTTAATGAATCTTTAGTATTTGCGGATGCTTCCTAGAGTTCCAATCATAAGTGCATATGATCCAAGAAGAGAAACTATGTTAGCTTATGCCTCTCCCTCAAATAGAATTGTAATGGTGATTACCGGTCTAGTAACATAATCAATTGCTTAGGGACAATTTCACAACTCCTACCACCACTTTTCCACACTCGCTATATTTACTTTATTGCATCTTTATCTAAACATCCCCTAGTTTTTATTTACGTCTTTATTATCTTGCAACCTATCCTATCACACCTACAAAGTACTTCTAGTTTCATACTTGTTCTAGGTAAAGCGAACGTCAAGCGTGCGTAGAGTCGTATCAGTGGCCGATAGGACTTGAGAGAGTATTTGTTCTACCTTTAGCTCCTCGTTGGGTTCGACACTCTTACTTATCGAAAGAGGCTACAACTATCTCGTATACTTGCGGGTTATCACTATGCATCACCTAGATAGATCTTGCATGATCGTAGGAATTTTTTTGAAATTACCGCGTTCCCCAACAGTGGCATCAGAGCCAGGTCTATGCGTAGATGTTTTATGCACGAGTAGAACACAAGGAGTTGTGGGTGATAATAGTCATACTGCTTACCACCAACGTCTTACTTTGATTCGGCGGTATTGTTGGATGAAGTGGCCCGAGCCGACATTACATGACCGCGTTCATGAGACTGGTTCTACCGACGTGCTTTTGCACATAGGTGGCTGGCAGGTGTCAGTTTCTCCAACTTTAGTTGAATCGAGTTTGAGTACGGCCGGTCCTTGTTGAAGGTTAAAATATTACACTTGGCGAAAAATTGTTGTGGTTTTGATGCGTAGGTAAGAACGGTTCTTGCTAGAAGCCCATAGCAGCCACGTAAAACTTGCAACAACAAAGTAGAGGACATCTAACTTGTTTTTGTAGGGCTTGCTATGATGTGATAAGGTTAAGACATGATGTGATATAAATTGTTGTATGAGATGATCATGTTTTGTAACAGAGTTAGCGGCAACTGGCAGGAGCCATATGGTTGTCGCTTTATTGTATGTAATGCAATCGCCATGTAATTGCTTTACTTTATCACTAAGTGGTAGCCATAGTCGTAGAAGCAATAGTTGGTGAGACAACAACAATGCTATGATGGAGATCAAAGGTGTCACGCCGCTGACGATGGAGATCATGACAATGCTTCGGTGATGGAGATCATGAGCGCAAGATAATGATGGCCATATCATGTCACATATTTTGGTTGCATGTGATGCTTATCTCTTATGCATCTTATTTTTCTTAGTACGGCGGTAGCATTATAAGATGATCCCTTACTAAATTTCAAGGTATAAGTGTTCTTGTTGAGTATGCACCGTTGCTATAGTTCGTCGTGCCGAGACACCATGTGATGATCGGGTGTGATAAGCTCTACGTTCACATACAACAGGTGCAAGCCAGTTTTGCACACGCAGAATACTCGGGTTAAACTTGACGAGCCTAGCATATGCAGATATGGCCTCGGAACACTAAGACCGAAAGGTCAAACGTGAATCATATGGTAGATATGATCAACATAGTGATGTTCACCATTGAAAGATACTCCATCTCACGTGATGATCGGACATGGTTTAGTTGATTTGGATCACATGATCATTTAGATAACTAGAGAGATGTCTATCTAAGTGGGAGTTCTTAAGTAATATGATTAATTGAACTTTAATTTATCATGAACTTAGTCGTGATAGTATTTTGCAAATTATGTTGTAGATCAATAGCTTGCATTTTAGCTTCCCTTTATTTTTGATATGTTCCTAGAGTAAAATAAGTTGAAAGATGATAGTAGCAATGATGCAGACTGGGTCCGTGATCTGAGGTTTATCCTCATTGTTGCACAGAAGAATTATGTCCTTGATGCACCGCTAGGTGACAGACCTATTGCAGGAGCAGATGCAGACGTTATGAATGTTTGGCTAGCTCAATATGATGACTACTTGATAGTTTAGTGCACCATGCTTTATGGCTTAGAACCGGGACTTCAAAAAGGTTTTGAACGCCACAGAGCATATGAGATGTTCCAAGAGATGAAATTGTTATTTCAGACTCATGCCCATGTCGAGAGGTATGAGACTTCCGACAAGTACTTCACCTAAAAGATGGAGGAGAATTGCTCAGCTAGTGAGCATGTACTCAGAATGTCTAGGTACTATAATCGCTTCAATCAAGTGGGAGTTAATCTTACAGATAAGATAGTGATTGACAGAATTTTCTAGTCACCATCACCAAGTTACTGGAACTTCGTGATGAACTATATTATGCAAGGGATGACGAAAATGATTTCCGAGCTCTTCGTGATGCTGAAATCGACGAAGGTAGAAATAAAGAAAAAGCATCAAGTGTTGATGATTGACAAGACCACTAGTTTCAAGAAAAGGGCAAAGGGAAAGAAAGGTAACTTCAAATAGAAAGGCAAGCAAGTTGTCACTCCCGTGAATAAGCCCAAAGCTAGACCTAAGCCTGAAACTGAGTGCTTCTACTACAAAGAAAAGGGTCACTGGAAGCGGATATACCCCAAGTATTTGGTGGATAAGAAGGATGGCAAAGTGAAAGGTATATTTGATATACATGTTATTGCTGTGTACCTTGGTAGTGTTCATAGTAGCGCTTGGGTATTCGATACTTGTTCGGTTACTAAGATTAGTAACTCAAAACAGGAGTTACAGAATAAATAGAGACTAGTTAAGGATGAAGTGACGATGTATGTTGGAAGTGGTTCCAACATTGATATGATCATCATCGCACACTCCCTATACTTTCGGGATTAGTGTTGAACCTAAATAAATATTATTTGGTGTTTGCGTTGAGAAAGAATATAATTAGATCATTTTTATTGCAATACGGTTATTCATTTAAGACAGAGAATAATTATTATTCTGTTTACATGAATAAAACCTTCTATGGTCATACACCCAATGTTGATGGTTTATTGAATCTCGATTGTGGTAATACACATATTCATAATATGCCAAAAGATGCAAAGTTGATAATGATAGTGCAACTTATTTGTGGCACTGTCGTTTGGGTCATATCGGTGTAAAGCGCATGAAGAAACTCCATAAAGATGGACTTTTGGAATCACTTGATTATGAATCATTTGATACTTGTGAACCATGCCTTATGGGCAAGATGACTAAAATGCCGTTCTCCGGAACAATGGAACGAGATAGTGACTTGTTGGAAATAATACATACTGATGTATGCAGTCCAATGAGTGTTGATGCTCGTGGAAGGTATCGTCATTTTCTGACCTTCATATATGATTTAAGTAGATATGGATATATCTACTTAATGAAACACAAGTCTGAAACATTTGAAAAGTTAATTTTAGAGTGAAGTGGAGAATCATCGTAACAAGAAAATAAAAGTTTCTACGATCTGATCATGGAGGAGAATATTTGAGTTACGAGTTTGGCCTTCATTTAAAACAATGTGGAATAGTTTCACAGCTCACGCCACCTAAAACACCACAGCGTAATGGTGTGTCTGAACGTCGTAATCGCACTTTATTGGATATGGTGCGATCTATGATGTCACTTACTGATTTACCACTATCATTTTGGGGTTATGCATTAGAGACAACTGTATTCACTTTAAACAGGGCACTATCAAAATCCGTTGAGACGATGCCTTACGAATTGTGGTTTGGCAAGAAACCAAAGTTGTCGTTTCTTAAAGTTTGGGTCTGCGATGCTTATGTGAAAAAACTTCAACCTGATAAGCTCGAACCCAAATCGGAGAAGTGCGTCTTCATAGGATACCCAAAGGAAACTGTTCGGTACACCTTCTATGAGAGATCCGAAGGCAAGATATTCGTTGCTAAAAATGGATCCTTTCTAGAGAAGGAGTTTTCTCTCGAAAGAAGTGAGTGGGAGGAAAGTAGAGCTTAATGAGGTACATGTACCTTCTCCCGAATTGGAAAGTAGTTCATCACAGAAATCAATTCCGGTGATTCCTACACCAATTAGTGAGGAAGCTAATGATGATGATCATGAAACTTCAGATCAAGTTACTACAAAACCTCGTAGGTCTTCCAGAGTACGGTCCGCACCAGAGTGGTACGGTAATTCTATTATGGAAGTCATGTTACTAGACCATGATGAACCTACGAACTATGAGGAAGCGATGATGAGCCCAGATTCCGCGAAATGGCTTGAGGCCATGAAATATGAGATGGGATCCATGTATGAGAACAAAGTGTGGACTTTGGTGGAATTGCCCGATGATCGGCAAGCCATAGAAAATAAATGGATCTTCAAGAGGAAGACGGACGCTGATAGTAGTGTTACTATCTACAAAGCTTGACTTGTCGCAAAAGGTTTTCGACAAGTTCAAGGAGTTGACTATGATGAGACTTTCTCACCCGTAGCGATGCTTAAGTCTGTACGAATCATGTTAGCAATTGCTGCATTTTATGATTATGAAATTTGGAAGATGAATGTCAAAACTGCATTCCTGAATGGATTTCTGGAAGAAGAGTTGTATATGATACAAGCGGAAAGTTTTTTCGATCCAAAGGGTACTAACAAAGTGTGCAAGCTCCAGTGATCCATTTATGGACTGGTGCAAGCCTCTCGGAGTTGGAATAAACGTTTTGATAGGGTGATCAAAGCATATGGTTTTATACAGACTTTTTGAGAAGCATGTATTTACAAGAAAGTGAGTGGGAGCTCTGTAGCATTTCTAATATTATATGTGGATGACATATTGTTGATTGGAAATAATATAGAATTTCTGGATAGCATAAAGGGATACTTGAATAAGAGTTTTTCAATGAAAGACCTCAGTGAAGCTGCTTACATATTGGGCATTAAGATCTATAGAGATAGATCAAGACGCTCGATAAGATGAGTATATACCTTGACAAGTTTTTGAAAGAGTTCAAAATGGATCAGTCAAAGAAGGAGTTCTTTTCTGTATTACAAGGTGTAAAGTTGAGTAAGACTCAAAGCCCGACCACGGCAGAAGATAGAAAGAATGAAGGTCATTCCCTATGCCTCAGTCATAGGTTCTATAAAGTATGCTATGCTGTGTACCAGACCTATTGTGTACCTTGCCATGAGTTTGGCAAGGGGGTACAATAGTGAATTAGTGATCTAGGAGTAGATCACTGGACAACGGTCAAAATTATCCTTAGTGAAGACTAAGGAAATGTTTCTCAGTTATGGGGTGATAAAGAGTTCGTCGTAAAGAGTTACATCAATGCAAGCTTTTACACCGATCTAGATGACTCTAAGTCTCAATCTGGATACATATTGAAAGTGAGAGCTATTAGCTAGAGTAGCTCCATGCAGAGCATTGTAGACATAGAATATTTGCAAAATACATACGGCTCTGAATGTGACAGACCCGTTGACTAAACTTCTCTCACGAGCAAAACATGATCACACCTTAGTAATCTTTGGGTGTTAATCTCATAGCGACGGGAACTAGATTATTGACTCTAGTAAACCCTTTGGGCGTTGGTCACATGACGATGTGAACTATGGGTGTTAATCACATACAGATGTGAACTATTGGTGTTAAATCACATGGAGATGTGAACTAGATTATTGACTCTAGTGCAAGTGGGAGACTGAAGGAAATATGCCCTAGAGGCAATAATAAAGTTATTATTTATTTCTTTATTTCATGATAAGTCTTTATTATTCATGTTAGAATTGTATTAACCGGAAACTTAGTACATTTGTGAATACATAGATAAAACAAAGTGTCCCTAGTATGCCTCTACTTGACTAGCTCGTTGATCAAAGATGGTTATGTTTCCTAACCATAGACATGTGTTGTAATTTGATGAACGGGATCACATCATTAGGAGAATGATGTGATGTACAAGACCCATCCGTTAGCTTAGCATTATGATCGTTACAGTTTCATTGCTCATGCTTTCTTCATGACTTATACATGTTCCTCAGACTATGAGATTATGCAACTCCCGAATACCGGAGGAACACCTTGTGTGCTATCAAACATCACAACGTAAATGGGTGATTATAAAGATGCTCTGTAGGTGTCTCCGAAGGTGTTTGTTGGGTTGGCATAGATCGAGATTAGGATTTGTCACTCCGTGTTTCGGAGAGGTATCTCTGGGCCCTCTCAGTAATGCTCATCACTATAAGCCTTGCAAGAAATGTGACTAATGAGTTAGTTGCGGGATGAAGCATTACGGAACGAGTAAATAGACTTGCCGGTAATGAGATTGAACTAGGCATGATGATACCGACGATCGAATCTCGGGCAAGTAACATACCGGTGACAAAGGGAACAACATATGTGGTTATGCGGTTTGGCCTATAAAGATCTTCGTAGAATATGTAGGAGCCAATATGAGCATCCAAGTTCCGCTATTGGTTATTGATCAGAGATGTGTCTCGATCATGTCTACATAGTTCTCAAACCCGTAGGGTCCGCACGATTAACATTCGATGACAATATGTATTATGGGTTATGTGTTTTTGATGACCGAATTTTGTTTGGAGTCCTGGATGAGATCACGGACATGACGAGGAGTCTCTAAATGGTCGAGACATAAAGATTGATATATTGGACCATGTTATTCGAATACCGGAAGTGTTACGGGAAGTTTCGGATAAAACTGGAGTGTCGGAGGGGTTACCGGAACCCCCTAGGGGAACTAATGGGCCACCATGGGCCTTAGTGGAGAGACAGGAGGGCAGCCAGGGCAGGCCGCGCCCCTTGGAGTCCGAATAGGACAAGGGAAGGGGGGCGGCACCCCCCCCCCTTTCCTACTCCCTCTCCCTCCGGCCCCTTCCTTCCCCCTCTCTTCCTTGTGATGGTATCCTACTAGTCCTAGTAGTCCTAGTAGGACTCCCTCTCCTTGGGCGTGCCTCTAGGGGTCGGTCGGCCTCCCCCTTGCTCCTTTATATACGGGGCCATGGGGCACCCTAGAACACACAAGTTTCTCTGAATCGTGTGCGGTGCCCCCTCCATAGTTACACACCTCGATCATACCATCGTAGTGCTTAGGCGAAGCCCTGCGCCGGTAGCATTATCATCACCGTCGCCACGCCGTCGTGCTGACGGAACTCACCCTCGTCCTCAACTGGATCAAGAGCATGAGGGACGTCATCGAGTTGAACGTGTGCCGAACGCGGACGTGCCATACGTTCGGTACTTGGATCGGTTGGATCACGAAGAAGTTCGACTACATCAACCGCGTTATTGAAACGCTTCTGCTTTCAGTCTACGAGGGTACGTGGACACACTCTCCCCTCTCATTGCTATGCATCACCTAGATAGATCTTGCGTGATCGTAGGAAATATTTTGAAATTACCGCGTTCCCCAACACTTTCTTCACAACATCGATCGGGAAAAGAGTCTGCAGTTTAGTCTTTTTTGGTTACATTCAGAATGTAGCGTAATTAATCGGCTTCTTGCATTCCAGTTAAGTAAGGTTGCACTCTATCTGCAACTTTATCCTTCGAGGGTATTGGAATTATTTTCAGTATGATTGAATTGCTTGTTAAGTGTACAATGTATGTTGGCGATAGGTTTATAGCTGATTCTTTATTTTTATAAATTTGAGCAGAAAGAACACGAGCAACTTTTTGTTTCCAAAGCTTGCCCAGCCTGACAACTTTTGAATGATCTGACCATGAAACAAGATTTGTACATAAATTGCTATGACGGGCCAACTAAAGATCCAACTCAAGTGCCCTTCTTCCCTGGTTAAGGAGAGAACTGGCTTGATGAACCCTTTTGTTCACCACACAACGGCCCCATTCACTCTTTTTTGCTGGACCAAACCACTGCAGAACACCATGTAAGAGGAATCAAAGAAATGTGAGTATAAGACATGATGTTAACACCATTTGTATGAATTTTATTTCTTGTACTATTGTACCTAAACATTTCTCCCTTAATAATTCCAAAAAACCTCAAATTTAAATATGATAACACCAGCACTATGTCTTACTTTTGTTTATAACCTGTGTAAGTTACTTTATATGTCAGTATCTTTTTGCAGAAAGAACTGCATATATTGGACACTTGAGACGTGGTTTTAACAACCTATATTGTCCTAACTGACCGTGAGTGAGATTACACTAATCAAGCAGTACATAATGTTTTTTCCTGTTTTTCAGTCTGCATACTTTGTGAGTTTGCACTGTTCCTAGATGTAAATATATGTATGTAGAATATTTTATATTGCTCTCATGGCTGCTTTACCTGCAACCTATTTATCATGATGTATCATCACTCTCAAACTTTGTATTGCAAATTTCTGCGACATTTTGCTACAGAGTTATTTTGGGAGCCAAACAGTAGACGATCAATCACAAAACATGTTTCCATCAGCCATCCTAATTTAAATCCCATACACTTGATACCACGACTCAAACCAACACGTCTGCATGTGCTCTCAGATGAATAGTAAATTTAAAATAAATAGTAAATAAAACTGAAAAATCATGTCTTCTTGTGTACATGTTCTTGTTGGTGTAACAAGCGTGCTTGACAATTTTCATGCGAAACGGGATAGCAGTACTTCGTTGGTGAAAAACAAAATTAAGTGTAACATTTGGTAGTCAACTTGTTTTTTTTTTTGCATAGATCAAAATGCTTAAGCTTCCCCCCTAAAAATTTGTTGGTACCATTTGAGTGTGACAATGAACCTATCTTTTTTTTTACGTTTGCCGAAAACAATTGGTGTGCAGGAGCATATGCTCCCAAGAGTCAAATTAGATTTCCTGGAACACACTACTTTCTTGCAAATCAACTGGATTCCTCTCTATAATTACATAGTAGTATTATTGTAGATCGAGCGACTCCTCTTCCCGATTACATTTTCTTTTGCGAGTCATGATTACATATCATTGTGTTGAAAAATCAAGTGAATTTTTCTTTTTTGGATCTATGATCTTGTGCAACCCCGCACTCGGAAGTTGAGGTTGGTCAGTACGGCCATGGAAGACGGGTCTTGGGCGATGGACATTAGCCCAAACTTTGGACCTGAGACCTTGCATGAGTTTCTAGCACTATGGCAGCTGGTCAATGGGTGGGACCTCTCTCACGAAGAGCCGGATGAGATAACATGGTCATGGGAGAACAATGGGAAGTTCTCTGTGAAGTCGGTGTATGCGGCTGAGTTTTGGGGCCGGGAGGGAATCCCAACGACGGACCTGACATGGAAATCACGTGCTCCTATGCAATGCAGGTGTTTCACATGGCTGGCCATGAAAGACAGATGCTGGACCTTGGACCGCCTTGCGCCAGGGGCGGGCCCAGGATTTTAGGAGTGTGTATTCAAAATTCAAAGGCTTACATTTTTTTACAACCTCTTGTTTATTGGCATGTATAATTGATTATAGCTGTATTTTATATATGAGTTGTATACTATATAAAAGATTAAAAAATAGGGGAAGAGTACCACAGATTCTGATCATAACTTGACTTTTTAATCTAAGCTCATAACTTGAAACTGTTCAAGACATGAAAGTATTGATTATTCAACATATCAAAGTGGCAACATCTGGTAGAAATGGAGGATACAATTATTAATACTAATTCCAATACATCCAAAATAAATTCACAATTCACACAATACTTACTACTAATGCTAATGTGTCCAAAACAAAAGAAGATTTGACCAACAAACAACTCTGAATCTAAAGCACCTCCATAAAGATGAATCATAGATCTGCAAAAAAATGAATCCTAGACAACCATCTACTCCCTCCGTTCCTAAATATAAGTCTTTGTAGAGATTCCGCCATAAACCACATACTGGTGTATATAGATGCGTTTTAGAGTGTAGATTCACTCACTTTGCCCTGTATGTAGTTCATAGTGGAATCTCTATAAAGACTTATATTTAGGAACGGAGGGAGTAATAATTAACTGAAAAGGCCAGAAGGAAAGCACATCCCGTGGAGAAAAATTAGAAAACCTATCTGAAAAGATCAATCTGTTCACCCGCAAACGAGCTCGGCGACTCAACTCTCCACCATGGATGCATGTGCGGCACCGTCGCATGCCGGCATGGCACCTCAACCGATGCCCCTGCCATCGTGCGGCGGCGCACCGTGCTTCCTAGCGGTGAGATCTGGGAGGAGGCGCCGGTTTGTGTGATCTGATAGATCGATCAGCGCTGCATGCGATTACCCCACGTCCACTACAAGAATTTCGAATTGGGCTGGGACAGGCCGGATACGTGAAGTAGAATCGGGCCATTGTGGAGCGGGAAGGGTGAGAAACAGGAGCAGGTGGGCTGGCTAATCCATGCGGTAAGAGCATATACAGCCTGTAAATCTCTTCTTTTTCATACAGTGCACAACACAAACTCTATATATGCATAACATTTTACAAAAAAATAATGGGTATTCAAATGAATACCCATGAATTGACCTGGGCCCGCCCCTGCCTTGCGCGCAGAGGCCTACCTCACCAGGATGCATGTCCTTTTTGTGATCAAGAGGAGGAAACGATCAACCATCTACTACTCACGTGTATTTTTGCTCGGACAGTTTGGGCAGCGATCTGTGTTGCGTTGGGGACACCGAGTTGGATCCCTACTGCCCAGGACTCGCTAGTGGAGTGGGCCGTCGACAAGCGTGGATCGAACAATGTCATCACGAAGGATCCTCGCACCATCTTCGCGCTGACTTGGTGGGAGCTGTGGAAGCATAGAAATGCCATTGTCTTTGAGGGCGCTCAGCCTTCGGTCGAGCAGTTCCTGAGAAAGTTATGTTATGAAGGTTCCACTTGGTCCTCCGCGGGGTTATTGAAAGGGAATGTAATGCCCTTCTTTGCTAGGGTAGAGAGGTGGGTGAGTGATGAGGATTAGCATGTAAAACAACTCTGTAAACTATGGTGGAGGCACTCTTTTTCTTCTTTAAACGTATATGATATGCACACTCGTGCATATTCGAGAAAAAAAAATCAAATGGAGACAAGAACAACTTACAAGGAAGCCCAATACATCAAATCATTGAAACAAGTATATAAATTATTTCGGGTCCTGAAAAACTAAAATTAAGAATGGACGGCCGTAGCAACGCCGTTAACGATCTAGTTTTAGTAAGAGGGAGTAGCTACCAGCCCAGAACATAGTACTCCAACTGCCGCCACACCCAAACCGCAAGTCCGCAACACCATTCAGCCCACCGAACCTTCCCAGCGCCAGAAAAGAGCTGTTCAATTTTCTCTCTCATTGTTCAGTCTAGCGTCGCCGTCGGTTAGCCATAGCCAACCCACGGCGGCCGGCCGGCCAAGCCCACGACTGCGACCATGATGGATGGACAGGTGACACCGGGAATATTTAACGAACAAACCTCTAGCTTAATCAATCGGAATGATCCTTCCGCCGCGGCATAATCCGGCTCCTTGATCCCCCCGCCAGCTCCACCCTCCTCGGCCAGGTCGCGCCGGCGCCTCCCGATTCCCTTCACCTGCTTCCTCCCATCACCTCACGCCAATGCACCCACATCGCCGCGTCCCCGTCTGTCCCCGTCAGAACTACAATGGCGATCGACACCCCGCCACCCGTATCCCCGACCGCCTGGCCCGCTTCCCCAACTGGCCGCACCCTCTCCGCGGCCTTCGCCGACGACCGCCGCCGCGAGGCCAGGCGCCGCGCCGTACACCTCCTCCCAGGCTGCGGCAGGCCGCCGCAGCCGCGCTCCAAGCTCATCAACCGCGTGCTCCACCGCTTCGGCGCCGCCTGCGTCCCTAAGAGCACCGCCGCCACCCCCACCCCCACCCGGACGCCCCCGCTGCCTCGGCGGTCGTCAGTGTCGACGCCCCCGCGGCCTCGGCCGTCGGCGGCGTCCACGCCGCCCACGTCAACCCAGGTACCGGCACGCCTAGACCAGGCAGACGCGGAGAGAGTCGCCGCCAGGAGGCCTTTGAGGGAGAGAGAGGACGCCGCCGCCGTCGGCCGAGAGCCGACGCCGCCGGTGTCCCAAGCCAGTGCCGTGGCGGCTACTGAAGTGGTTGCCAGCCTTGCGAGCAACTGGAGAAGCGATACCGCCACCACCGTCGGGAGAGGAGCAAACATCTGGGTGAGGGTTTCGCGCAAGCCGAAGTCGCCGCAGGTGGACTCTCCGCAGCTGTCAGTGGAATCGACGGCGGCGGCGGACGACCAGTACGTGTGGGCGGACAGGTATCGGCCCAGTGTACTCGGGGAATTCATCTGCAACAAGGCCGTCGCCGATGAGCTCCACCGGATGGTTGCCACCACACACCCTCCCACTTTAATCTTACACGAAATTACCATTGCTTTGCATTCCTTCGTCACTGTAAAACTGTAGCCAAGCACTAGAGTCGGGTGATGAACTGATGATAGGCACACTGTGATGATAGATTGGTATTTGAGACTGAATTTTGTAATATAACTGCTGCATCCAGGTGACCGAACGCCAATGCAACCATTTCATATTTGAAGGGGCGCAGGCCGTCGGGAAGAGAAGCATGGTGCTGGCCCTTCTAAGAGATGCTTTTGGTCCTGATGATCTCAAGGTCACTGTAGCCAGCCTGTGAACAAATTACTACTTACTCCCTCCGATCCAAAAAAAGTTCGTGGCGTTCAAATTTGAACTAAAGCCACGACACCTTTTTTTGGATCGGAGGGAGTACTACTACTTTTTATCCTGAGTTAAACCTCGGTGCTCGGAAACTCATGATATCTTATCTGTATTGCCATTTCACAGATAGAGGAAATCACAAAGAGAATCGAGCTGAAGGTATGAGTTGCAACTTGTAATGGCGCATTTTCTGTTTCACCAGTAACCTTATTACCGTGAAGAGGGTAATATTCTTAAGTAAATTATGAAATGTACTCCCTCCGTCCCAAAATTCTTGTCTTAGATTTTTCTAGATACAGATGTATCTAACACAAAAAGATGTCTAGAAACATCCGTATTTAGACAAACCTAGGACAAGAATTTTGGGACGGAGGGAGTAATTTATTCTGTACCTTATTTCTGGTGAACTGTTTGATGTAGGGAGAAATCGCCAAACACATTGATGTTAAAGTGAAGATTTCAGATCATCACGTGGAGGTAAACTTGGCTGATTTACATGGCTATGAGAAGTATGTCATAACTACTTTGTTGAATGAGTCAATCCCACCACCGGACTTGATTTGCGATCATGCTAACTGCAAAGGTACATTCGAACACATCTCTGCCTGTCCTTTTGGCGGTACTGTTGTTAATCAACACAGGATTTTGAACAGCTGCCTACTCTTCGTTCATGTGAAATGACATATTAAAGCGTCAGTGGTTCATATATGCAGTGATTGTGGTCCATGATGCTGATAGGCTTTCGTCTGATCTTCAGCATTATATTGGTTGGTTTTTGGGGAGGTATGCAGGTTGCAACAAAATTATTTTCAGCTGCTCCAGTTCTTCAAACCTTGATGCCGTTGAACATCTATGCAAGGTTGTCCGACTTAAACCACCTTCATTTGATGAGGTACATACTAGGTCTGTATGAATGATTTATCTTCTCTCCAGTGCTGGACAGTTTGATGAATACAGAATTTCTCTTAGATAATCAAGGTTCTAGAGTTCATTGCTACACAAGAAGGCATAGATTTGCCTCGTGGACTTGCCAGTAGAATTGCAGCTAGCGCGAGTAATAATCTCCGACAGGCAATACGCTCTTTTGAAGCTACATGGAAAGCAAAGTAAGCACATGGAATGATTTCCTCATTCATTTCATATTCAGATTGTAGAAATGCCATAATAGCAGTCCATTTTGAAACTGCAATGTGCCAGTGGTACAATATTCATTTTGAGTAGAAGTCGACTGATCCATCAAGGTGTGTTGTTTCTGTTGTAGCCGTCATGCCACAAAAGTTTCATCCTCATCAGCATGCTTGCTTATAACTGTCTGTTTGCATTGTTATAATTACCACCATGGGTACTTAATCATATGGCTTGCCATATTCATAACGAACTCTCTTAACCAACACAGCTATCCATTCACGAAAGACCAGCCCATTTTGACTGGATGGGAGGAGGAAATTTATGATGTTGCCAAAAAAATCATGGAGGAGCCAAGTCCAAAGCAGTAAGCTATCCCTTTCACTATGATGGTTTGCAATTCAGTACAACGCGAGTTTTTTTTTTTTTTTTTTTTTGCTTCAGAATGAAAACATAAATTTTGCTGAATGACCTTTACGCAGGCTGTATCTCATTCGGAGGAAGATCAGAAAAATGATTGAACATAATGTGTCACCTTATTTCATTTTCTGTGTAAGCTCTTCGCTGCGTTATGTTTATGTGTTATTTGTGATTCCAAGAGTCCGTCCGAGGTTGATTTTTGTCAGAGCTCATTACTGTTTGCGATTTTCCCTTTTGCTTTGAAATGCAGCACTTGGTTAATGAACTGAAAAGGGACAGGGATGAAGATTTTCAGAATAGCATCGATGAACTGGCACTGGAGTTGAACCAAGTGAGCCTGACTGCAAGCATTTCTTTGTATTAAGCTGGACTGCCCGCATATTAACTGATAACTGATTTTCCATTTGTGAACTAATCTACTGTGTAGTGCGTGCTAATATATATTGCTTGCTTGCTTGTTTCAGAACCAGCAGTGCAAAGAATACAAATCTCAAGACACAATTTCTGACAAAAGAGCTATCAATATAGAAGGTTTCGCTGTTGAAGGCCCTGACCAAGGGGAGGCCATCCAATGCTTCATAAAGATTGAAGGTACAAGAAAAAGAAAACTGGTTCATTCAATCAATCATGAACTGTGGTGTAAACTGACTATACTTTGCAATTGCAGAATTTACTGTGAGGTTCATGAGCTTCTACAGATCTTTAATAACGAAGAACTCAAGCAGAGGCGGTGTTCCTTCATGAAGGGGGTTGAATCACTCTCTCGATCAACAAATCCTCTGGCGCGAGCGAGTATTGTAGTAGTGTTGATAAATAAGTCTGAATCAAAGCACCTCGGCGTTGCTTTGCATGTTAAAAAGGAAAACATACCGTTTTTATCCGCCCCGTTTGCGTGTATACGTGTGAATTGTGATTCTGTATACGTGTGAATTGTGATATTCCGGTTTGCTCAAAAATCAACTTCATATATAATAATTTGTGTGATCTGGGAATAATATCGTATGACTGTATATTAACAATGTTTTCCCCTTTCTCGAAAGGTATTCCTTGCCTGGTACCGTTGTAATGCATTGATACTAGACTTAGATGTGCAATACTTAGGGCGCATCTAGATGCGCTTTAGCAAAACCGTTGATAATATCAGGAACTCAAGTTTTTCCGTGTGCAAAAGTGCCATATTACTTGTGCTGTTATGCATAATGCAGCAGGAATCTCACTAGCATCTTTGATAGTGTAAGATTACACATGTCCTAGGTTTTGAACAGACTTGCATAGTGTTTACCCAGGTCTACCAGCCGTTCAGTGCCCTGTCCATCTTCTAAATAGTCGCAATGAACAATGTAATCACAGTGGTAAGTGAAAAATGTCCACGCTTACATTTATTTGAAAATATTTCGGTATATACACACGTCCCATGCATGAACGAACCTAAGCTACCAATTCCTACCAACTACTCTAAAAAGGATTCAACAAAATTTGGAGAACGCGACACACCGGATCGCCACTCAGTGTTGCGTGACCGGCGACTGGAGGTTACCGGTGGTCACTTGCCGGAGGTGACGACGTTGTCCGGTGTCCAGTAGCCTCGTGGACCGCCGCTGCAGCCCGGCCACGGTCTCCGCGTTCTTCCGCGACGGCGATCTCCTCGTTGGGCGGCGGGTCCAGGTCGGTGCGGCAGACCGGGCACGTGGTGTGCGCGCCGAGCCACGAGTCGATGCACGCGGCGTGGAAGGCGTGGCGGCAGACGGTGAGCGGCCGGACGGCGTCGCCGGGCGCGAACTCGGACAGGCAGACCGCGCACTCCGCCGGCGCCGCGGAGCCGGCGGCGTCGGCCTCGAACCGCACCGTGGGGAACGAGGCGATGACGGCGGGGTCCAGGCCCGCCGGCTTGCGCGGCGCGGGCGTGGGCTCGCCTTCTTCGCCCGCGGCGTCCGCGTCGCTGGACTGGCGGCGGCGGCGGCGGCGGCGGAGCCAGAGCGAGAAGAAGCGGAGGAGGTCGCGGAGGAGGAAGATGGAGAGGAAGCAGAGCAGGAGGACGAAGAGGAGGAAGACCGGGAGCAGCATGGGGAAGGACGTCCCCTGCTGGGCCGGTGAAGGCGGCAGCGGAGGAGGCCTCGGCGAGTGAGAGGCGCGGACGTCGAGGGCGCTGAGGAGGCGGCGCACGGCCATGGCCAGCGTATGCATCCGCCGCGGCGACCATGGGGTGGATGGGGTCGATGGGCTTTTAGGTGTGGCTCACGCGCGCGCGCATGGGTACGGGCACGGGGCGGAGTGGGGCGAGGCGAGGCGGAGGGTGGTGGGTCGTCGGCGTCGGGCGTCGGTGTCGCTGTTGGTAGGGACGGAGCCGTGAGCTTTACGGCGAGGCGAATGCGACGCCGGGACGGAACGACATGGACGCTCATCATGCATGAACATTGGCCAACCGACCTGACGCCCAATCCCATGGCGCTGCGCGCGCGCGTGCTGGTCTTGGCGGGTCATACACTCATGGATTTTTATTTTTTTATTAAGTTTTCTTTAGGGATTTTTTTTAAGTTGTAACCTCATGGAATTTAAGGCTATTAATCGTTGGGTCCCTGCCACGTGCCCTGGGTGCTCAGTCTAGGGAGATGTTTTTTTTTTACTAACAACTAGTAGCTAAATAGTGATAGCGCAGGCAATAAAAAACTAGCTAAATACTCCATCAGCCCCGAATTACTTGTTGCAGAAATTGATGTACGGCAAGTAAATCATAACTTGTTGCACAAATGAATCTAAACATTGATTTTCGCGACAAGTAATTCGAAACGGCAGAAGTAGGATCTACTCCCTCCGTTCCTAAATATTTGTCTTTCTAAAGATTTCAACAAATGACTATATACGGAGAAAAATGAGTGGATCTATACTCTAAAATATGTCTACATACATCCGTATGTGGTAGTCCATTTGAAATGTCTAGAAAGACAAATATTTAGGAACGAAGGAAGTAGATCTTAATTTATCAGTGACAGAAGATGTCACATTTTATTGGCGCAGACTTTAATATGAAAAATAGTGCCACATCTTATAAAATTGGAAAAAGTCTAAAATAAACCATGAATTTATAGACGAAAGCTAAATCAAATTTTGAACTTACAATCTCTGAAATCAGTACACCAAACTTTTTAATCCCGGCCTATTTTAAACCTTGGGAGTTTTTAGATGATATTCGCTGATGTGGCAAGTCAAACAGGCCGGCCCATTAGCGCAATGGCTCGCGCTCGCTCCACTCTGCCTTTTCTTTGTTTTTTTCATTGGTTTTGTTTCGCTTCTATTTTCTTTGTAATAGATTTTTTTCATTCTTTCTTTTATTTTCCTTCTCTTTTTGTTTCTATGCCGGTATACGGGTTCTGCTCTGGCCAGAAAATCGGGCCGAGCCCATATACTTGTCGGAATTTTGCGGGTTCACGACTTTTACGGGTTCTGCTCTGGCCAGAAAATCGGGCCGAGCCCATATACTTGTCGGAATTTTGCGGGTTCACGACTTTTACGGGTTCTGCTAGAGTTGCTCTGACGGAGGAACGCTAGAGGCGTGTTTGGTTGCAGTCTTGAACAGTACCCGCGTTGCATACACATCTCAACCCAGCCTGGCTCTGAAAAACAGCCTCATATGCGACATATGCGAGTTGTTTGGTTGCCTGCATATGGACTTCCTGCATTAGGGGATCAACTTTGGCATGTTGTTTGGTTACCTGCATTGTCTCGGTGCATGCAACTACACGATGTTTGGTTGCCCGCATGAGGTATGATTAAGAGCTAGCACTTGCACTTAGCACACAGGGTTAAGAGCTAGCAGAGGAAGGGGGAGAAGAAATGCAGTGTGCGTTGGACCATGGCAACTGCAGTGGATAATGGTCGTGGCGCCGTGTCCGACATGACGAGCATGGAGTCGTGAACGAGCGACCCCGTCGGCGGCACCGCAAGCGACACCGTCGGTGAACTAGTTGCGGTGCTTGCGCAAAGACAATGGATAGAGGAGGAGAATGCAGTGCTCACTCCATGGTATCGTCAGTGCAGTGGACGAGAGAGGAAGCCGAGATGATCGACGCCGGGAACAACTCCAGTGTAGTAGGGCGAGAGAGAGGAGGCCAAGATGACCGACCCCGTCGGCGGCGCGGCGAACTGCAGTGTGCACGAAGGGAGAGGACACAAGAAAGCAGTGTGTGCGCCATTGCGGCGTCAGTGCAGTAGGAGGACGACAGAGAGTAGGCCGAGATGAGCGACGCCGGAAACGACTCTAGTGTAGTAGGACGTGGGCAAGGAGATCAAGGGGAAGAGCTTCGGCGTCGAGAGGAACAAATAGGAGAGCTCTGAGTAGAGGACAGAGGAGCTCGACATGGTAGCGTCAGTGTAGTAGACTGCTGTTCATAGAGAGATGAAGCTATGATCGTCGAATCCAAAAACTTACAACACGAATGTTGCGAGGGACTGCACGATTAGGCTGCTGCTCAAAAGAAATTTCAAATGATCGATCGTGCGTGACGAATCTGACAAAATTCGTCTAGAATAGCTCCAATCAGGAACACGAGATTAAGAACTTGCGGCCAATGAAACTACGAACCGATCGCCCGAACGGAACCGTAGCATCGAGGTGCATCTTTTTCATGTAGAGCTTACCTCGAATCGAAGCACCGTTGTGTAGATCAGAAAGGGCTAGGAAGAACAACAGCGTTAGAGAGAAGGTTAATGGAGGTAGGAGAAGATAAGCACGCCGCACAGGCTGCATACCAGCTCGTATTCCTTCCATCTTCCCTCGTGCAAGTGGCCCACCATGTGCGCTCGCCTCAGCCAGGCTCGCTACAAATTGCCAATCTAAGGCCTCCTTTGGTTCAAAGGATGGGAATTTTATATGAATAGGAAAAGTATAGGAAATAAGGTGTATGCATTTCCAATCCTATGGCAGATCATAGGAATAGGAAATTAAATGCCCTTTGGTTCACAGGATAGGAACACACATAGGAAATATAAAGAAATAATATTTTAGTTTAAAGCAACTAGCCGTTAGTTGCTCTCAAGCAACTAGCCGTTACTGAAGGAAATATGCCCTAGAGGCAATAATAAAGTTATTATTTATTTCCTTATTTCATGATAAATGTTTATTATTCATGCTAGAATTGTATTAACCGGAAACATAATACATGTGTGAATACATAGACAAACATAGTGTCACTAGTATGCCTCTACTTGACTAGCTCGTTTATCAGAGATGGTTATGTTTCCTAGCCATGGACAAAAGAGTTGTCATTTGATTAACGGGATCACATCATTAGGGGAATGATGTGATTGACTTGACCCATTCCGTTAGCTTATCACTTGATCGTTTAGTATGTTGCTATTGCTTTCTTCATGACTTATACATGTTCCTCGTAACTATGAGATTATGCAACTCCCATTTACCGAGGAACACTTTGGGTACTACCAAACGTCACAACGAATCGGGTGATTATAAAGGAGTACTACGGTGTCTCCGAAGGTACATGTTGAGTTGGCGTATTCGAGATTAGGTTTTGTCACTCCGATTGTCGGAGAGGTATCTCTGGGCCCTCTCGGTAATGCACATCATTATAAGCCTTGCAAGCAATGTGACCAATGAGTTGGTTACGGGATGATGCATTACAGAACGAGTAAAGAGACTTGCCGGTGACGAGATTGAACTAGGTATTGGATACCGATGATCGAATCTCGGGCAAATAACATACCGATGACAAAGGGAACAACGTATGTTGTTATGCGATTTGACCGATAAAGATCTTCGTAGAATATGTAGGAGCCAATATGGGCATCCAGGTCCTGCTATTGGTTATTGACCGAGAATAGTTCTAGGTCATGTCTACATAGTTCTCGAACCCGTAGGGTCCGCACGCTTAAGGTTTCGATGACAGTTTTATTATGAGTTTATGAGTTTTGATGTACCGAAGGAGTTCGGAGTCCCAGATGAGATCGGGGACATGATGAGGAGTCTCGAAATGGTCGAGATGTAAAGATCGATATATTGGACAACTATATTCGAGTTCGGAAAGGTTCCGAGTGATTGGGTATTTTTCGAGTCTCTAGGAGAGTTACGGAATTCGCCGGGGAGAAGTATTGGGCCTTATTGGGCCTGGGAAGAGAGAGGGCTGCCTAGGGCGGGCGCGCTTCCATGGCCTAGTCCGAATTGGACTAGGGGAGGCCGCACCCTCCTTCCTTCCCTTCTCTCTTCCCTTCCTAGTCTCCTACTCCTACTACATGGAAGGACTCCTAGTTGGACTAGGAAGGGAATCCTACTCCCGATGGGAGTAGGACTCCCCATGGCGCGCCTCCTAGGGCCGGCCTCCTCCTTCCTCCCTCCTTTATATCACGAGGCGGGGGCACCCCATAGACACACAAGTTGATCTACGATCGTTCCTTAGCCATGTGCGGTGCCCCCTCCACCATATTCCACCTCGGTCATATCGTCAGAGAGTTTAGGCGAAGCCTCGCTACCGGTAGAACATCATCATCGTCCACCACGCCGTCGTCTTGTGGAACTCATCTCCGGAGCTCGGCTGGATCGGAGACCGGAGATCGTCATCGAGCTGAACGTGTGCGGAACTCGGAGGTGCCGTACGTTCGGTACTTGGATCGGTCGGATCGTGAATACGTACGACTACATCAACCGCGTTGTCATAACGCTTCGCCACGGTCTCACGAGGGCGTGGGCGACTACTCTCCCCTCTCGTTGCTATGCCATCACCATGATCTTGCGTGTGCGTAGGAAATTTTTGAAATTACTCGTTCCCCAACAAAGGCATCCGAGCCTAGGTTTTATGCGTTGATGTTATATGCACGAGTAGAACACAAGTGAGTTGTGGACGATATAAGTCATACTGCCTACCAGCATGTCATACTTTAGTTCGACGGTATAGTTGGATGAAGCGGCCCGGACCGACATTACGCGTACGCTTACGCGAGACTGGTTCTACCGACGTGCTTTGCACATAGGTGGCTGGCGGGTGTCAGTTTCTCCAACTTTAGTTGAACCGAGTGTGGCTACGCCCGGTCCTTGCGAAGGTTAAAACGGAGTCTATTTGACAAACTATCGTTGTGGTTTTGATGCGTAGGTGAGACCGGTTCTTGCTCAGCCCGTAGCAGCTGTCGTGGTTCTAAGTCTGACAGTAGAGTGGGGGGTAGGTAAGGAGAGGCAAGGTCCTAGCTATGGAGAGGTTGTGAACACAAGCGATGTACGAGTTCAGCCCTTCTCGGAAGAAGTAAAGCCCTCGCCTCGGAGCCCCGAGGCGGTCGAGTGGATTATGAATGTAGGTATTACAAGAGTGCGAACCCCTCTATCCGTGGAGGGGGTGGCTTATATAAGTCTTGCCAGACCCCAGCCAGCCCACATAATGGAGAGGTTAAAGTACATTAAGCACAGGCGTTCATCGTAATGCCCTCATAAAGTGCCTTAACTATCATTAAGTCTATTTAATTACAAGCCGTTGCGTTGCGAGTGTCTTGACCTTCCGGTGGTCGAGTGTATCTTCATGGTCGAGTGAGTCTTCCATGGTCGAGTCCTTCCAATCGGTCAGTGGGTTCTTCTTTGGTCGATCGAAGATGATCTCTTCTAAGAGTACCCCGGTAGGACGCTTAGGTCAGGCCTATGACCCTACCCTAGGTACATGAATCCATCATTAGCCCCGAATGGATTGAGGCTTGAGTGAGGACGGAGTTGACGCTGCTTCCGATTGTCTTTTGCATACTTGGCTATGAGTTGTTACGGATCGGGATCTTCTTTGTTGATAACAAGCAACTTTTCTTCATCGACTCGATCCATTCTTGTTCTCTAGTCGAGTGATCTTTTATACTTCGCTGTTCCCGAACGACGGATCGTAAGAAATCTCGCACTTGACAGACCGATCTGTCTCTCACGGATCTCGCGGGATACGGAATTTGGGGAAGCGCACGAAGCGGAACAGACCGTGGTGCTCGGATGGGACATTACATGGACGCCTTGATCTCCGCGCCGCTTTTTCCGCCACGTATCGTGCAGTGCAACTGTTTCGGGATATGATTGGATTGCTCGGGTCCACCTGTCATCCACTCGGAAGGGATGTTATAAATGCGACTCGTGAGGGTTTCTGCACAGTACCCCGTTCTTCCTCCTCTGCTCTCTTCGTCTCCGCCCACCGCAACTGCTGCCGCTCCTACTACTTCTCTCGCGCCTCCGCGGCGCCATGGGCAAAGAGAAGACGGCGGTCTTTGAGCCTTGAAGAAGGCGTCGGCGGCGAGAAGGCATCGGCGGCGAGAAGGCGAAGGGAGATCCACCACCGCAGCGTTCTTCATCGAGATCCCGCTTGCCGAAGTGCTTTGGGTCCAGGGAGATTGGATCTAGTCGACCATCAGGGAGAAGGATTTCCTCGATATGGCCAACGACGGGCTGATCCCCCACGGTGCCGCGAGGCTTCCTGGCAAAGAGTGGCAGCCTCAGCCGGAGGAGGGTGAGTGTGTGCTCCTGGCCACCCATGTTGATCGAGGATTTTCGCTGCCGCCGAGTGTTTTCTTTCGTGGTTTTCTGAATTTCTTTGGAGCCCAGCTCCACCATTTTACTCCAAACTCCATCGCGTATCTTGCTGCATTTGTGTCTATGTGCGAAAACTTCCTGGGCTGCCGACCGCACTGGGGTTTGTTCAAGCATATCTTCACATGTCGCTCTCAGACTGTGAAGAAAGCAAGTCCCGGGGATGAGAAGACCCAAGTAGTTCAGATGTGCGGGGGCCTAGGAGTCCAAGTGAGGAACAAGAGCACCTTCCCAGCTATGTCTTTCCCGAAGTCGATCGGGGCTGGCAATCGACCTGGTTTCTTGCTGAAATGAGTCGACGCCAAGCGATCGGTGATCTTCCTCCATTCACCATGAGTCGAGTGAACAAACCCTCCTCCTCAAGGTGATTCCAGAGGAGAGAGCTGATGTGAAGATGTTGATGGATCGCGTAGTACAGCTGGTTCAGGACGGTGTGGCTGGCATGGATCTCTTGGAGGTTTTTCTTGGAGGCGAATCCAGCCTCTTGATTCGAGCCACCGCATGTGGCTGTATCATGAACCGAAGACGAGACTCGTGTCCACCCGGAGGCAGTCGACGACGCCGTAGTGGAAAGATGGATGGTCGCGATCACTGCGAACAAGGACAACCCTCGCGGATCCCGGAGGATTTCTCCACTTGACCATAATAGCGTTCCAGACAAGGTACATTTGCTCTGCTTGCCATTGTATGTCCGCGAATGTGTTTACGTAATTTGGTCGATTGAGCTCGCCTTGATGTTTCGAGTGCCCTTACCGAGCTGTATTCCATGCCCAATGGAGCTCAGTTCACCGAGGAGGAGAAGCGGCGGAGGCGAGAGCCAGATGAGTGGGACTCGGGCGTTCTCAAGATGATGACGACGATGACGACGATGATGATGATGACGAAGCAGAAGAGGAGGAGCAAGAGGAGGTTGCTCCACCGCGCTCGGAAAGGCGGTCGAAACTCGTTCATGACCCTGCGACTGAACGTGGAAAGGGGGTTGCGACTGCCTCGCAGTCGACCAAACGCCCTCGGACCGCTTCTCCGGTGCCGACTGAGAAGGCGCCGAAGCAATCGAAGGTAGCTCCGTCGAAGCCAACCAAGCCTCTGCCAAAAATGAAGGTGTTCATCCCCACCATCTCAGGGTAAACATATCACTTAAGTCTTCCTGTTCTATACAAGTTTTGTCTCTAGTTGATACTTGAATCGGTCGACTGATTCTTTGGAACTTCAGTGTTGCGATTTCCGAAACTTCAGGCAAGGCCGACGACCATGAGATGGAGGATGCGGCGACCTCAAATCCTGCATCAGATCCTTAACTCGATCTTAGTCGATCGTCTCATAGTTTCTAACTTTGACTCTTTTACAAGCTCCAACCAATGACATTATCACCCTTCCCGATGACGATGATGAGGATGAGGAACCATTGAGGCACGGGAGGAGCGGGAAGGTGTCTCATCGGCAAAAGCAACCCAAGATGTGATGGCGCCGAGACTATTGCGACGGGAGGGAGGCCAAGACTTTCGACATCTTGGTCCTTCGCGGTGCCGTTGGCGAGTGCTCGACCCACTTCGTCGAGTCTTGGGAAGCCTTCGCTCTTCGCCACGCACCACGTCCGGAGGACCAAGCTAGTCTTGCTAAGGAGGCGTCACGCCAAGCGAGATCATGATGGAGCGGTGAAGATCGTCGGGATGCGAGCCAGCGACTTCTGACGCCACTCGCCCTTCAAAGCAACGTTGGTCGATCGACTACCGCTGCTCATTAGGATATGCTATCAAAACTTTTCTTTCTGGAATCCATAGCAGTCACCCACTAGGTGTGTTGATAAAAACTCCGTGTTAGCGGGGGCACGCTGAGTGCACCCGCTGGGTGTAGTCCCCAAGGCTAAGGTCGACTGCTGGCAGTCGGTCTTAGGCTTTATAAGTAAATATTGATCATCACTCGATTGAAATGAATGGGTTTCTGAAACCAGTGGGGGCACGCTGAGTGCACCCACTGGGTGTAGTCCCCGAGACTGTGATTTACTGCTGGTAGTTGATTACAGTCTGAAGAAACTTGAGTCGACTGGTCGACTTTTTTTTTGGTCGACTGGTCGACTCTGTCTTGAATAAGACTAGTGGGGGCACGCTGAGTGCACCCACTGGGTGTAGTCCCTGAGACTACGGTGGAATGCTTGCATTCGACTGTAGTCTTAGAAACGTATCATTTTCTCTATTCACTCGGAAGTGAATCATCTTTGACATTTTGTCGATTGATTCTTCGTAGAAATCTTGCGATCTTGCGGCGCGCTATACTGAACTAGAGCAGAAGCATATTCAACTCGAGTTGGACTTGAAGCTAGTGCAGGAGAATCTGACGAAGGCAAAGGAGGAGACCAAAGGTATGTTTGGTGAGACTTCGACGTCTCTTTTCTCCCCTCATTTGCTTCAAACCTGACTTTGCTATAACTTACAGGCAAGGTGAAGGAGGCCCAGAGGAAGAAGGAGCTTGAGCTGTCTGAGAAGATCAAGCTTGCCGACGAAAAGCTAGCCTCAGTCACCAAGCTCGAACAGACAACACCAATCAAGGCTGCTCGGCCATTGCCACCAAGGATGTTGACCGACTAAAAGTCGACAAGACCACTCGACCGAGAAGATCAACCAGTTGACCGGAAGAAGAATGACACGAAGGCTTCTGGGTGGTCTTGCTAAAAATTGTTCCTTATGCTCGAAGGTATCCTTTTCACTCGACCAATTCTTCCAACTGTTATGTTCCCATTCGACTATTTTCTTGATTCGGGTTTTGTCTTTGCGAGTTACGCCGCAACTTTGAAGAAGAAACCAGCCGCTTGAGACAAACCTTGACCTGTCAATTCTCCAGATGAATGATGAAGTTGCCATGAACGTCTTCCGACCGGAGTCCGTGTTGCGGCTGTCGTGGATTACCTCGCAATGTGAAGGTTGCTACGTCCGCATCGACTCGACGCTCTGGCCGGGCGACACTCCAAAATGACCTCGAGTCGTTGATGGCTCGATGAACGCCGCCCCGACCGAGTGCGAGGAGTGGAAGAAGTCTTCGCTCGGTGTGGCGCAGATGTCGCCTACGTAATGCAGCGCGAGTCCATTGCAAGGATGCACGAGAAGATAAGTGGCGGCTCTCCGAGTGGCCAACACCAAGAAACACGACTTCAGGTCCTTCATGGAGACTTTCATCGCTGCTGCTACACGGATCGCAGATGGGATTGATCTCGACGAGTTCGTTGCTCCTTCCAGCCCTCCACAGGAGGGGTAAAAAACTTTCCTTGAGTCTTACACTTTAAATTTGCCTCGGTATGCCGAGTGGAATTGTAACCGATAAAACCTTAATAGGCTTAGTGCCTGAGCACTCTCGGTTCCTTTAGGTATCGACCTAAATTTGGATTGGATATTTGGATATGATTGCTTTTGGCTCGAACTGCCTTTTGCAGGTCCACAGCAAGGTGCCTACCGCAGTCGACTTATTCCTTAGGCGAGCACTGGGCTGCAGCTAAGCCCCCGAGTGAGAGGTTTGCTCTTCACTCGGTAGGATTTCTTATATCTTAGGCGAGCACTGGCTGCAGCTAAGCCCCCGAGTGAGAGGTCTGCTCTTCACTCGGTAGGATTTCTTATATCTTAGGCGAGCACTTGGGCTGCAGCTAAGCCCCGAGTGAGAGGTTTGCTCTTCACTCGGTGGGATTTCTTATACCTTAGGCGAGCATCGGACTGCAGCTAAGCCCCCAAGTGAGAGGTTTGCTCTTCACTCGGTAGGATTTCTTATACCTTAGGCGAGCACTGGGCTGCAGCTAAGCCCCCGAGTGAGAGGTCTGCTCTTCACTCGGTAGGATTTCTTATACCTTAGGCGAGCACCGGGCTGCAGCTAAGCCCCCGAGTGAGAGGTTTGCTCTTCACTTGGTAGGATTTCTGTTGTATTTGTGACGAAGCTCGGAGGAGAGGGTCGCAGTCGACCTGCACCTCGCCTTCCTTGCAAGCGCACATCATACTTATGGTGTAGCTCGGAGGAGAGGGTCGCAGTCGACCTGCACCTCGTCCTCCTTGCGAGCGTACATTGTACTTATGGTGTAGCTCGGAGGAGAGGGTCGCAGTCGACCTGCGCCTCGCCCTCCTTGCGAGCGTACATTGTACTTAGGCGAGTACTTGGACTGCAGCTAAGCCTCCGAGTGGAAGTCTGGCTTACCACTCGGTAGGATTTTTACAACTTAGGCGAGCACTGGGCTGCAGCTAAGCCTCCGAGTGGAAGTCTGGCTTACCACTCGGTAGGATTTTTATAACTTAGGCGAGCACTGGGCTGCAGCTAAGCCTCCGAGTGGAAGTCTGGCTTACCACTCGGTAGGATTTTTAATAACTTAGGCGAGCACTGAGCTGCAGCTAAGCCTCCGAGTGGAAGTCTGGTTTACCACTCGGTAGGATTTTTTGGTTACTTAGGCGAAACGGATTCGTGGCTAAACCTCCGAGTGGAAGCCTGGCTTACCACTCGGTAGGATTTGTACAAACTTAGGCGAAACGGATTCGCGACTAAGCCACCCACTGGGGGAAAATTTTACTGGACAAAAATAAAAAGTGACAAAAACTATGAAGGAATTATGACACTATTATTTCGAAGCCCATGAACTACAGAAGTATTTTATTACAACTCATCCGAGTGAAAAACTTTAAGTGTAAAACGGGCGGAGCAGATCCGCATTCCAAGCTCGGGGCTCTTCGATATTGTGTTCGACGTTGTAGAGACGATATGCCCGTTGTGAAGAACCTTTGTGACGATGAAGGGCCCTTCCGGAGGGAGCGAGCTTATGTTGTTTCGCTGATCCACTCGGAGGACCAGATCCCTTCTGGAAGGCTCGACCTCTCACATTTACGGCGTAAAAGCGACGCAAGTCTTGGCGATAGATGGTCGAGCGGATCGAGCCATCTCCCTTTCCTCTTCTAGGAGGTCGATTGCATCTTGGCGCTTGCTCAGCTTCGCTTCATTGTAAAGTTCAATTCGGGAGCATTGTGAAGAAGATCACTTTCGGTAGGACTGCTTCAGCTCCATAGACCAAGAAGAATGGAGTTCTTCGATCGACCGATTAGGCGTCCGCAAACCCCAAAGCATCAAGGGAGTTCATCGACCCAAGCTCCACCGCATGCTTAAGATCTCGCATCGATCGGGGCTTGCACCCTTGAGGATTAAGCCATTAGCTCGTTACTCGCTGTCCATTCGATTGCGGATGGGCGATCAAGCGTAGTCGACTCGTGTGCCTTGAGCGTTGCGAAATCCTTGAATTCTTCCGAGTCAAAATTCACCCATTATCCGTGATAATGCTTTGCAAGGGACCCCATATCTGTCGTCGGCTCTACGATGAAGGAAACAGCGATGCGGCGTCAAGACTCTTGATTGGTTTAGCTTCAATCCACTTGGTGAACTTGTCGACTGCTACCAGTACATGCGTGAAACCGCTCCGACCTGTTCGTAGGGGTCCGACCATGTCCAACCCCCATACTGCGAACGGCCAGAGGAGCGGAATGGTCTTTAGAGCTGACGCAGGCTTGTGTGACATATTGGAATAGAATTGACATCCTTCGCACTTGTCCACTATTTCTTTCGCCATGTCATTCGCCCTCGGCCAGTAAAATCCAGCTCGGTATGCTTTGGCTACAATGGTCCGAGAGGACGCATGGTGACCACAGTCCCAGTGGATATCGTGGAGAATGACTCGACCTTCTTCTAGGCGTTATGCATTTTTGACCAACTCCAGTCGGACTTTCTCTATACAGCTGCCCTTTGATAATGGTAAAGGCTTTGGATCGACGGACGATCTGTCGAGCCTCTTCCTCATCTTCTGAATGTATGCGATGTATGGAATTGTCCCGTCTGGAGTGATCACTAAAACTTCCATGACCAAGTCGACCACTGCTGGGACCTCAACCTCAGTCGGGTCAGTGGCACTCTTGGGCTGTGGAGTTTCCTCTGTGAAGGGATCTTCTTTAACTGACGGAGTGTGTATATGCTCCAAAAATACACCACTCGGAATGGCTTCTCTTTTGGAACCTATCTTTGCGGATCATCTGCTGCTTGATTTTTCGATCGGGGATGTGATGGAGCTCCAACCCTCGAACTTCTTTTCCAACTTCCTCACCGCATTGCAAGATCCGATCATAGCGGGCTTCTTCGTCCCACTCCTTCATCACCGGTTGACCACTAAATCTGAGTCGCCATAGACCATCGAGCGACGGACGCCGAGTGAGATGGCCATGCGCAATCCATATAAGAGGGCCTCGTACTCTGCCTCATTGTTGGAGGAATCAAAGTGAATCTGGAGCACATACCTAAGCTTATCTCCTCCGGGGAAACCAGAACAACCCAAAGACCGAACCATTCAACATTTTAGAGCCGTCAAAGAACATGGTCCAATGCTCAAGTGAACTTCATCGGCTGTTGTTGCTCAATCCACTCGGCGAGAAATCCGCTATAGCTCGGACTTAATGGCTTTCTTTGCCTCAAATTTGATATCAAGGGAAGAAGTTCAATCGCCCATTTCGCCACTCGACCGGTTGCGTCTACATTGTGCGTAATCTCGATAAAGGAGCGTTCTTGACGATCGTGATAGAATGATCGAGAAATAGTGAGCAACCTTCTTCGCGGTCATGTATATGCCATACACAAGCTTCTGATAATGCGGGTATTGCTGCTTGGATGGAGTCAAAACTTCAGACAAATAATACACCGGGCGTTGAAATTTGAAGGCTTTTCCTTCCTCTTCCCGCTCGACCATAAGCACTGTACTGACGACTTGTCCTGTGGCTGCGATATAGAGCAACAGAGGCTCTTTGCTGATTGGAGCAGCAAGCACCGGCTGGGTGGAGAGCAGAGCTTTTAGCTCGGCAAACGCTGCATCAGCTTCTGGAGTCCACTCGAACTTGTCGGCCTTCTTCATCAGTCGGTAAAGAGGCAATGCCTTTTCACCGAGCCGGGAGATGAATCGACTTAATGCGGCCAAGCATCTAGTAAGCTTCGGGCGTCGTGCACTCGCGCAGGCGTTTCATTCGGAGAATAGTGCCGATCTTCTCGGATTAGCGTCGATTCCTCGTTCGAAGCGAAACGAAAACCGAGTAACTTGCCACCAGAACTCCGAATGTGCACTTTGACGGATTGAGCTTGATATCGCACCTTCCGAGGTTGGCAAATGTTTCGGCGAGGTCGCAAGCAGGTCGGAACCTTTTCGCGACTTAACGATGATATCATCCATATCGCTTCCACATTCCGACCGATTTGGTGAGAAGACACTTCAATCATTCGCATAAATGTGGCTCCGGCATTCTTGAGGCGAATGGCATGGTGATATAGCGAAGCACCGAATGGAGTGATGAAAGCTGTTTTATTTCATCGGGTCCATACTGACGGATCGATGATACCCGAATATGCATCTAGAAAAGACAATCTCTCACATCCTGCGGTCGAGTCAACAATTTGATCTATGCGGGGGAGAGGAAAATGATCCTTCGGGCAGGCCCGATTGATGTGCTTAAAGTCAATGCACATGCGGAGTGAGTTATCCTTCTTGGGAACCATGACGACATTAGCGAGCCACTCGGGTGGTATATCTCTCGGATAAATCCCGCCGCCAACGGTGAGCCACTTCTTCACCAATAGCTTTTCTCTTACGGGCGGTGGACCGCCAAGATGTTCTTTAACGGTTTCACGACTTGTCGACTCGGGGCGATGCTCACCAGATCCCCAGGAACACTTGGCATGTCACCGGCTTCCATGCGAAATGTCCCGTTCTCACGTCGGGCCGGATAAGCGCTTCTTCCTATTTCGGTCGAGTGTCGTGGAGATGTGGGTCGGGCTGCATTGGGGTCGATCGGGTGAATATGAACGGCCGTCTCACCACACGATCGAAATGCGACTCTGTGGCTGGCTTCTTGGATCGTAACAAATCACTCGGATCTGCGTTTTGCTTGTATCCGTCGAATTCGACCGCTGTCACTTGGGAGTCGGCAATCTTCGAGCCCTTTTGAAAGCACTCTTACGCCTTCTTCCGATCGCGGTGATGTGATCACTCCCTTGGGGCTGGCATTTTCAGTTTGAGGTACACGTAACATGGTCGAGCCATGAATCGTGCGTGGTAGCCTCCCCAAAATGTCATGGTATGCACTCTGAAAATCCACAACCTCAAAGGTCAACTTTTCCTTGCGAAAGTGCTTGGAATCACCAAAACCACGCCCGAGCTATTTGGCCGAGTGAGTTGGCCTTCTTCCCCGGTATGACTCGTGGAAACTCATGTTCTTTGGTGCTCAATCGGGACATCGAATGCCCATTCCTTTCAATGTATCGCATATAACAAGTTCAGCCCACTACCACCATCCATCAAGACTTTCGTCGACGAGTGCCTTCGACAATCGGATCGACCACCAACGCTTGCCGCCTGGGGTGGCTACGTGAGTCGGATGATCGATTGGTCGAATGTGATGGGTGTTTGGGACCACTTCACATAACTTGTCTTTCTTGGGGCAACCATGTTTACCTCATGGTTAATGACTTTCATCGACTTTTGCTTTCCACATCCGCTGAAGATCATCGAGTGGAGTTGACATGCGGATATTCTTCCTCCTTTGTCCTCTTTGTCTCCGCCTTATCTCGCTCCTTCTCCTTGTCCTTAGACTGTTTCCCTGGCTACCGCCGGATCAGAGTCGACATCGGCAGTGGTGTGCTTTGGGTAAATGATGTTGCCCTCTTCATCTTTCTTTGTGTGAATATGGCATGGCATATCCATCACGCCATTTCCTTCTTTATCCTTTACTTTCTTAGGATTCTAGGATCCTTTTGGCTTCCCTTGAACTTCCCCGAGTCACGGCGGGGCCTCTCCAGAGCTGCCGGCTCGGCTTTCGCTTCGCTTCGATTGAATTTCCTTCTCCGATGACTTGGCTTGTATTTGCCGCTTCGGAGTCGGTCCTCTTCCTCGCCATTGGCGTACTTGGTAGCAATCTCCATCATTCGACTCAAGGTCATGTCGCCGGTTCGACCAAACTTCAGACTCAGTTCTCTGTTCTTGACGCCATCTTTGAAGGCGCAAACTGCCTGATGATCCGACACATTTTCCACAGTATGGTGCAGAGTGATCCACCTCTGAATGTACTCTCGGAGAGTCTCATTGGTCTTCTGCACACAAAGTTGCAGCTCTGTCAAACCAGCCGGTCGCTTGCAAGTCCCTTCAAAAGTCTGACGAACACTGGGACAAATCTTCCCAAGTATATATCTTGCTAGGAGGTAATCGATTCAGCCATGCTCTGCGAACCTTCCAACATGAGGGGCAAGTGTTTCATGGCCACCTCATCATTCCCACCACCAATCTGAACAGCCACTCGGTAATCCTCAAGCCAAGTTTGGGCTTGGATTCCCCGATGAACTTGTCTGACTCTGTTGCCAATCTGAAATTAGGGGATTATGCGGCTCGATAGCCCTGCTAAAACACTCCGGACCAGAGACATGCACTCGACCGCTGGTGGGTGCATCTCTCTCGGGTCCGCCTCGGTGGGCTCTGTTCCGGTCGACCAAGCCTTGCACGATAATGGATCGTGCGTTGAAGCTCGTTCCACAGGGTCGATGGAACTCTCCGCCTATCTTGAATCGACGTCGTCATCTTGCCGCCGAGGAGCGCATTTACCCTTCCTCGGAGGAAAGGGCACTCGACGCTGTCATCCCGGTCGAATCGGTCTCCGTCTTCGCTCGCCGGTTGTCGTGCCCTTCTCGCCGCGGAGGCGATCTGGGATCAGGAGCTAACCGGGCGATTCGCAGCGACGGATCGACCGTGAATTACATTGCGTGGCGCGACACGGCTGAGTTTCGTCTCTGCTGCTCGAGTAAATCTCGATCTGCATGAAGCCTCTCCCGCTTCCGACCGGGGCGATTGGATGGACTCCGCTATACGGGTTGCGGCTGCTAAATTCTGAATCGGCGTCGGTATACGACTTCGGTGGGAAGAGTCGGCGTCGGCCGGCTTCGGGACTCGTTGCAGCTGCTTCGTCGAGTGCTCGCCAAGATTCTCAAGCGGCGCGTTCACCACATTGGCCAAATGTGCCTCCTCCAAGGCGCGAGCCTCGGGGGTTTCTCCGGCGATGGGAGTATGCAGGGCATCCATGTTCCTGCGGCGAAGCTCTTCTCTCTGCAGAGAGTCGAGTGTCTCGGGCTGGTACTCCTCGTGCTCTTGTATAGGGTCACCTCCTCCAGCTGCTCCACCGCCATGGGCGAAGCCAGGAGGACTGCGGGGGCCGTTGACCATGAGGATTTCCGCCGCTGGATCACTGCTATCACACTCGGATGCAGTCTCTATGGAGCCAGTCGACGATCGAGCAGTAGTAGAGGGACTCGTCGGGCTCAATGGCCGTGACCTGGGCGATGGCTGTCTGGCGAGCCACCGCGTGCTTCACCCACCGCTGGAGTCTCGACCGACCAGAGCGCTTGCGCTGGTGGGAGACTGGGTAGGTGACCGACAGAGGAGGCGACCGACACGGGTCGGCGGTTGCCGCAGCAAAACGCCGCGAACACATGCTGCGAAGTCGTCGCCCAGCGGACGGGAGCGCCTCGATGTCAAGTGGAGCCTCCTGGAGCCATCTTGGTCGTCGGCGACAAAGGTGAGAGCACCGAGGCGGATCTCGCGCCCTCAACCAAAACTCCAGCAGTCATCATGATGAAGGTACTGGAAGTCTGCAACTCCTCCACAAATCGCTAAAACACCGCCCCACGGTGGGCGCCAACCGTCGTGGTTCTAAGTCCGACAAGAGAGTGGGGGTAGGTAAGGAGAGGCAAGGTCCTAGCTATGGAGAGGTTGTGAACACAAGCGATGTCGAGTTCAGCCCTTCTCGGAAGAAGTAAAAGCCCTCGTCTCGGAGCCCCGAGGCGGTCGAGTGGATTATGAATGTAGGTATTACAAGAGTGCAAACCCCTCTATACGTGGAGGGGTGGCTTATATAGAGTCGCCAGACCCCAGCCAGCCCACATAATGGAGAGGTTAAAGTACATTAAGCCTGGGGCGTTACTGGTAACGCCCCTCATAAAGTGCCTTAACTATCATTAAGTCTATTCAATTACAAGCCATTGCGTTGCAGAGTGTCTTCTGACCTTCTGGTGGTCGAGTGTATCTTCATGGTCGAGTGAGTCTTCCATGGTCGAGTCCTTCCAGTCAGTCGAGTGGGTTCTTCTTTGGTCGACTGGAAGATGATCTCTTCTAAGAGTACCCCTGGGTAGGACGTTTAGGTCAGGCCTATGACCCTACCCTAGGTACATGAATCCATTAGCAGCCACGTAAAATTTGCAATAACAATGTAGAGGACGTCTAACTTGTTTTTGCAGGGCATGTTGTGATGTGATATGGTCAAGACGTGATGAGATATAAGTTGTTGTATGAGATGATCATGTTTTGTTCAAGTTATCGGCGACTGGAAGAAGCTCTATGGTTGTCTCTTTGTTGCATAAGATGCAAGTGCCAAATAATTGCTTTACTTTATCGCTATGCGATAGCAATAGTTGCAAGAGCAATAGTGGTGAGACGACCATGTGATGACACATTGATATAGATCAAGATGATGAAGATCATGGTGTCGTGCCGGTGACGATAGAGATCATGACAGTACTTTGGAGATGGAGATCAAAGGCGCAAGATGATCATGGCCATATCATGTCACATATTTTGATTGCATATGATGTTTATCTGTTATACATCTTATTATGTTTTGATTGACGGTAGCATTTTAAGATGATCTCTCACTAATTATCAAGAAGTGTTCTCCCGAGTATGCACCGTTGCGAAAGTTCTTCGTCTTTGAGACACCACGTGATGATCGGGTGTGATAGGCTCTACGTTCAAATACAACAGGTGCAAAACAGTTGCACACGCGAATACTTAGGTTATACTTGACGAGCCTAGCATATCTGAGATATGGCCTCGGAACACGGAGACCGAAAGGTCGGCGTGAATCATATAGTAGATATGATCAACATAGTGATGTTCACCATTGAAACTACTCCATCTCACGTGATGATCGGACATGGTTTAGTTGATTTGTATCACGTGATCACTTAGAAGATTAGAGGATGTCTATCTAAGTGGGAGTTCTTAAGTAATATGATTAATTGAACTTTAATTTCTCATGAACTTAGTCCTGGTAGTATTTTGCAAATTATGTTGTAGATCAATAGCTCGCGTTGTTGCTTTCATATGTTTATTTTGATATGTTCCTAGAGAAAATTTTGTTGAAAAATGTTAGTAGCAATGATGCGGATTGGATCCGTGATCTAAGGTTTATCCTCATTGCTACACAGAAGAATTATGTCATTGATGCACCGCTAAGTGACAAACCTATTGCGAGGAGCGGATCTGAGGCGTTATGAGCGTTTGGCTAGCTCAATATGATGACTACTTGATAGTTTTGTGCTCCATGCTTTATGGCTTAGAATCGGGACTTCAAAGATGTTTTGAACATCATGGACCATATGAGATGTTCGAGAATTGAAGTTAATATTTCAAGCAAATACCGAGTTGAGAGATATGAAGTCTCCAACAAGTTCTATAGCTAAAAGATGGAGGAGAATCGCTCAACTAGTGAGCAAGTGCTCAGATTATGCAGGTACTACAATCGCTTGAATCAAGTGGGAGTTAATCTTCGAGATAAGATAGTGATTGTCAGAGTTCTCTAGTCACCATCACCAAGTTACTGAAACTTCGTGATGAACTATAATGCAAGGGATGACGAAAACGATTCCCGAGCTCTTCGTGATGCTGAAATCGACGAAGGTAGAAATCAAGAAAGAGCATCAAGTGTTGATGATTGACAATATCACTAGTTTCAAGAAAAGGGAAAGAAAGGGAACTTCAACTAGAATGACAAGCAAGTTGTCACTCCCACGAAGAAGCCCAAAGCTGAACCAAAGCACAAACGAGTGCTTACTCGCAAGGAAATGGTCCTTTGAAGCGGAACTGCCCTAAATATTTGGTGGATAAGAAGGATGGCAAAGTGAAAAAGGGTATATTTGATATCTGGTGTTTGGTGTGTGCTTTACTAGTGTTTATAGCAACCCCTCGGTATTTGGTACTGGTTCAATTGCTAAGAGTAGTAACTCGAAACGGGAGTTGCAGAATAAACAGAAACTAGTTAAGGGTGAAGTGACGATGTGTGTTGGAAGTAGTTCCAAGATTGATATGATCATCATCGCACACTCCCTATACTTTCGGGATTAGTGTTAAACCTAAATAAATGTTATTTGGCGTTTGCGTTGAGCATGAATATGATTTGATCATGTTTATTGCGATCTGGTTATTCATTGAAGTTAAAGAATAATTGTTATTCATTTTACATGAATAAGACCTTCGATGGTTATACACCCAATGAAAATAGTTTGTTGGATCTCGATCTTAGTGATACACATAATCATAATATTGATGCCAAAAGATGCAAAGTTAATAATGATAGTGCAACTTATTTGTGGCACTTGCCGTTTGGGTCATATCGATTGTAAAGCGCATGAAGAAACTCCATAAAGATGGATTTTGGAATCACTTGGTTATGAATCATTTGATGCTTGCGAACCATGCCTTTTGGGCAAGATGACTAAAACTCCGTTCTCCGGAACAATGAAACAAGCTCTTGACTTATTGGAAATAATACATACCGATGTATGCGATCCAATGAGTGTTGAGGCTCATGGCAAGTATCGTTATTTTCGACCTTCACAAGATGATTTGAGCAGATATGGGTATATCTACTTGATGAAACATAAGTCCTAAATAGTTGAAAGGTTCAAAGAATTTCAGAGTGAAGTGGAAAATCATCGTAACAAGAAAATAAAGTTTCGCGATCGATCGCGAGACGAATATTTGAGCTACGAGTTTGGTCTTCAATTAAAACAATGTGGCACAGTTTCACAGTTCACGCCACCTGGAACACCACAACATTATGGTGTGTCCGAACGTCGTAACCATACTTTATTTGATATGGTGCGATCTATGATGTCTCTTACCGATTTACCACTATCATTTTGGGGTTATGCATTAGAGACAGCTGCATTCACTTTAAATAGGGCACCATCGAAATCCGTTGAGACGACGCCTTATGAACTGTGGTTTGGCGAGAAACCAAAAGTTGTCGTTTCTTAAAGTTAGGGGCTGCGATGCTTATGTGAAAAAGTTTCAACCTGATAAGCTCGAACCCAAACCAGAGAAGTGCGTCTTCATAGAATACCCAAAGGTAACTATAGGGTACACCTTCTATCACAGATCCGAAGGCAAGTTATTCGTTCCTAAAATGGATCCTTTCTAGAGAAGGAGTTTCTCTCGAAAGAAGTGAGTGGGAGGAAAGTAGAACTTGATGAGGTAATCTATACTGTTCCCTTATTGGAAAGTAGTTCATCACGTAAATCAGTTCTGTGACAAATACACCAATTAGTGAGGAAGCTAATGATATTGATCATGAAACTTGGATCAAGTTACTCTGAGAACCTCGTAGGTCTTCGAGTAAGATCCGCACTAGAGTGGTGTAGTAATCATGTTCGGAAGTCATGTTACTAGACCATGATGAACCTACGAACTATGAGGAAGCGATGATGAGCCCAGATTCCGCGAAATAGCTCGAGGCCATAAAATCTGATATATGATCCATGTATGAGAACAAAGTATGGACTTTGATTGACTTGCTCGATGATCGCAAGCCATGTTAAATGAATGGATCTTCAAGAGGAAGGCGGACACCGATAGTAGTATTACTATCTACCAAGCTCGACTTGTTGCGAAAGGTTTTCAACAAGTTCAAGGTGTTGAATACGATGAGATTTTCTCACTCGTATCGATGCTTAAGTCTGTCTGAATCATGTTAGCAATTGCCACATTTTATGAAATCTGGCAAATGGATGTCAAAACTGCATTCCTTAATGGATTTATTAAAGAAGAGTTGTATATGATGCAACTAGAAGGTTTTGTCAATCCTAAAGGTGCTAATAAAATGTGAAAGCTCCAGCAATCCATCTATGGACTGGTGCAAGCATCTCGAAGTTGGAATATACGCTTTGATAAGTTGATCAAAGCATATAGTTTTATATGGACTTACGATGAAGCCTGTATTTACAATAAAGTGAGTGGGAGCACTACTGACCTTTCCGATTAGTATATGTGAGTGACATATTGTTGATAAGAAATGATGTAGAATTTTTACTAAAAGCATAAAGGAGTGTTTTAAAGGAGTTCTTTAAAAGAAAAGACCTCGATAAAAGCTACTTACATATTGAGCATCAAGATCTATTGAGATAGATCAAGGCGCTTGATAAGATTTTCAATGAGTACATACCTTGGCAAAATTTTGAAATAGTTCAAAATGGAGCGATCAAAGAAAGAGTACTTGCTGTGTTGCAAAGGTATGAAATTGAGTAAGACTCAAATCCCGACCACAACAGAAAATAGAAAAAGAATGAAAAGTCATTCCCTATGCCTCGGTCATAGGTTCTATAAAGTATGCTATGCTATGTACTGGACCTATTGTATACCTTGCTCTGAATTTGGCAAGGAGTACAATAGTGATCTAGGAGTAGATCCTTTGGACATTGGTCAAGAATATCCTTAGTAAGGACTAAGGAGATGTTTCTCGATTATGGAGGTGATAAAAGAGTTTGTTGTAAAAGTTACATCAGTGCAAACTTTTATGTTGATCCAAGATAACTCTAAGTCTCAACTTGGATACATATTGAAAGTGGGAGCAATTAGCTAGAGTAGCTCCGTGCAGAGCATTGTGGACATAAAATATTTGCAAAATACATACAGCTCTGAATGTGACAGACCCGTTGACTAAGCTTCTCTCACGAGCAAAACATGATCACCCCTTAGTACTCTTTGGGTGTTAATCACATAGCGATGTGAACTAGATTATTGACTGTAGTAAACCCTTTGGATGTTGGTCACATGATGATGTGAGCTATGAGTGTTAATCATATACAGATATGAATATTGGTGTTAAATCACATGGCGATGTGAACTAGATTATTGACTCTAGTGCAAGTGGGAGACTGGAGGAAATATGCCCTAGAGGCAATAATAAAGTTATTATTTATTTCCTTATTTCATGATAAATGTTTATTATTCATGCTAGAATTGTATTAACTGGAAACATAATACATGTGTGAATACATAGACAAACATAGTGTCACTAGTATGCCTCTACTTGACTAGCTTGTTTATCAGAGATGGTTATGTTTCCTAGCCATGGACAAAAGAGTTGTCATTTGATTAACGGGATCACATCATTAGGGGAATGATGTGATTGACTTGACCCATTCCGTTAGCTTAGCACTTGATCGTTTAGTATGTTGCTATTGCTTTCTTCATGACTTATACATGTTCCTGTAACTATGAGATTATGCAACTCCCATTTACGGAGGAACACTTTGGGTACTACCAAGCGTCACAACGTAATCGGGTGATTATAAAGGAGTACTACGGTGTCTCGAAGGTACATGTTGAGTTGGCGTATTTGAGATTAGGTTTTGTCACTCCGATTGTCGGAGAGGTATCTCTGGCCCTCTCGGTAATGCACATCATTATAAGCCTTGCAAGCAATGTGACCAATGAGTTGGTTACGGGATGACGCATTCTGAGCGAGTAAAGAGACTTGCGGTGGCGAGATTGAACTAGGTATTGGATACCGACGATCGAATCTCGGGCAAGTAACATACCGATGACAAAGGAACAACATATGTTGTTATGCGGTTTGACCGATAAAGATCTTCGTAGAATATGTAGGAGCCAATATGGGCATCCAGGTCCGCTATTGGTTATTGACCGAGAATAGTTCTAGGTCATGTCTACATAGTTCTCGAACCCGTAGGGTCCGCACGCAAGGTTTCGATGGCGGCTATATTATGAGTTTATGAGTTTTGATGTACCGAAGGAGTTGAGTCCCAGATGAGATCGGGGACATGACGAGGAGTCTCGAAATGGTCGAGGCGTAAAGATCGATATATTGGACGACTATATTCGGAGTTCGGAAAGGTTCCGAGTGATTCGGTATTTTTCGGATTACGGAGAGTTACGGAATTCGCCGGGAGAAGTATTGGGCCTTATTGGGCCTGCGGGAAAGAGAGAGGGCTGCCTAGGGCAGGCAGCGCGCCCATGGCCTAGTCCGGGTGGACTAGGGAGGGCCGCACCCCTCCTTCCTTCCCTTCTCTCTTCCCTTCGTAGTCTCCTACTCCTACTACATGGAAGGACTCCTAGTTGGACTAGGAAGGGGGAATCCTACTCGGTGGGAGGTGGACTCCCATGGCGCGCCCTCCTAGGGCTGGCCTCCTCCTCCCTCCTCCTTTATATCTGGGCGGGGGCACCCCATAGACACACAAGTTGATCTACGGATCGTTCCTTAGCCGTGTCGCGTGCCCCCTCCACCATATTCCACCTCGGTCATATCGTCGCAGAGTTTAGGAGAAGCTCTGCGCCGGTAGAACATCATCATCGTCACCACGCCGTCGTGCTGACGGAACTCATCTCCGGAGCTTGGCTGGATCGAAGACCGGAGATCGTCATCGAGCTGAACGTGTGCAGAACTCGGAGGTGCCGTGACGTTCGGTACTTGGATCGGTCGGATCGTGAAGGCGTCGACTACATCAACAGCGTTGTCATAACGCTTCGCTTACGGTCTCACGAGTGCGTGGACGACACTCTCCCCTCTCGTTGCTATGCCATCACCATGATCTTGCGTGTGCGTAGGAATTATTTTGAAATTACTACGTTCCCCAACAGTTACATGGTTGTACTAGCCTTCTCTCCCTATATATCATCTTGTTGTGGAGATCAAAACACACACATCTCATCTTCAGAATACACACAAATCTCATCTTCAGTTTATGGTTAGCTAACCAAAGAAGGAACCCCTCCAGCAGCTTCTAGCATGGTCGTCAACAACAAACAGGATAACATAAACAACAGGTAGTACATATGCATTGACAATATGATTTAGCTCCATATTTTCTTTGCTGATCCACATCTCACTGATAGAACATACAAATATTTTCAGCATTTCTTGCTGATTTACACACATTTCAATGGATCCAAGCTATCACAGGAGGTCACAGATGGAGGATGAATTCATGTTATTTGTCTTCCCTACCATGGAAGAAGGAAGGGAGAAAAAAAACAATGCATACATCTAATCTTACAGGAGCTGCTTATGTCCAGAAAATCTTAAATGGGCATGAAAGTTTATGCAAAAGGCATTTCAGAATGGAGGCTTACATCTTTCATGCTCTAGTTGAGAAGCTGCGTGAGAATGAAATACTTGAAGATTCAACAATAGTCTCCTTGGAAGAAAAGGTTGCGATATTTTTATATGCAGTTGCAAAAAATGCTAGTAATGAAACTGAAGGAAATATGCCCTAGAGGCAATAATAAAGTTATTATTTATTTCCTTATATCATGATAAATGTTTATTATTCATGCTAGAATTGTATTAACCGGAAACATAATACATGTGTGAATATATAGACAAACAGAGTGTCACTAGTATGCCTCTACTTGACTAGCTTGTTAATCAAAGATGGTTATGTTTCCTAACCATGGACAAAGAGTTGTTATTTGATTAATGGGATCACATCATTGGTTGAATGATCTGATTGACATGACCCATTCCGTTAGCTTAGCACCCGATCGTTTAGTATGTTGCTATTGCTTTCTTCATGACTTATACATGTTCCTATGACTATGAGATTATGCAACTCCGTTTATCGGAGGAACACTTTGTGTGCTACCAAGCGTCTAACGTAATCGGGTGATTATAAAGGTGCTCTCTGGGTGTCTCCAAAGGTACTTGTTGGGTTGGCGTATTTCGAGATCAGGATTTGTCACTCCGAATGTCGGAGAGGTATCTCTGGGCCCTCTCGGTAATGCACATCACTTAAGCCTTGCAAGCAATGGGACTAATGAGCTAGTTGCGGGATGATGCATTATGTAACGAGTAAAGAGACTTGCCGGTAATGAGATTGAACTAGGTATTGGATACCGACAATCGAATCTCAGGCAAGTAACATACCGATGACAAAGGGAACAACGTATGTTGTTATGCAGTTTGACCGATAAAGATCTTCGTAGAATATGTAGGAACCAATATGGGCATCCAGGTCCCGCTATTGGTTATTGACCGGGGCGTGTCTCGGTCATGTCTACATGTTCTCGAACCGTAGGGTCCGCACGCAAGGTTTCGATGGCGCTTATATTATGAGTCTATGTATTTTGATGTCTTGAAGGTTGTTGAGTCCGGATGTGATCACGGACATGACGAGGAGTCTCGAAATGGTCGAGACATAAAGATTGATATATTGGACAGATATATTTGGATCCGGAAAGGTTTGGGTGAGATTGAAATATCTGGAGTTAGGGAGGTTATCGGAACCCCGGTAAGTATATGGGCCTTATTGGGCCTTAGTGGAAGGAGGGAGAAGGAGCAAGTGAGGCGCCCCCAAGCCCAATCCGACTGGGAGGGGCCCGCCCCCTTTCCTCTCTCCTCCCCTTCCTTCCTTCTCCTACTCCGAATAGGAAGGGGGGCAAACCTACTTGGAGTAGGTTTGCCCCCTAAGCGCGCCTCCCCTTGGGCGGCCTCCTCCTCCTCCCTCCTTTATATCACGGGGTGGGGGCACCCTAGACACAAGTTGATCATTGAGATCGTTCCTTAGCCGTGTGCGGTGCCCCCTCCACGATATTACACCTCGGTCATATTGTGGCGGTGCTTAGGCGAAGCCTGCGACAGAGAACATCAAGATCGTCACCACCCCGTCGTCTTGACGGAACTCCTCCCAGCGCCTCTGCTGGATCGGAGATCGGGGTGAGTCATCGAGCTATCTGCGTGTCAAGAACTCGGAGGTGCGAATGCGGTGCTTGGATCGGTTGGACCGGGAGGACGTCGACTACTTCCTCTATGTTGCGTCAACGCTTCGCCCGGTCTCACGAGTGCGTGAGACAACACTCTCCCTCTCGTTGCTATGCATCACCATGATCTTGCGTGTGCGTAGGAAATTTTTGAAATTACTCGTTCCCCAATAGTGGCATCCGAGCCTAGGTTTTATGCGTTGATGTTATATGCACGAGTAGAACACAAGTGAGTTGTGGGCGATACAAGTCATACTGCTTACCAGCATGTCATACTTTGGTTCGGCGGTATTGTTGGATGAAGCGGCTCGGACCGACATTACGCGTACGCTTACGCGAGACTCGTTCTACCGACGTGCTTTGCACACAGGTGGCTGGCGGGTGTCAGTTTCTCCAACTTTAGTTGAACCGAGTGTGGCTACGCCCGGTCCTTGCGAAGGTTAAAACGGCATCAATTTTACAAACTATTGTTGTGGTTTTGATGCGTAGGTGAGATTGGTTCTTGCTTAAGCCCGTAGCAGCCACCTAAAACTTGCAACAACAAAGTAGAGGACGTCTAACTTGTTTTTGCAGGGCATGTTGTGATGTGATATGGCCAAGACGTGATATTTTATTGTATGAGATGATCATGTTTTGTAACCGGTTATCGGCAATGGCGAGAGCCATATGGTTGTAGCTTTATTGTATGAAATGCAAGCATACATAATTGCTTTACTTTATCACTAAGCGGTAGCGATAGTCGTAGAAGCAATAGATGGCGTAACGACAACGATGCTACGATGGAGATCAAGGTGTCGCGCCGGTGGCGATGGTGATCATGATGGTGCTTGAGATGGAGATCACAAGCACAAGATGATGATGGCCATATCATATCACTTATATTGATTGCATGTGATGTTTATCCTTTATGCATCTTATCTTGCTTTGATTGACGGTAGCATTTTAAGATGATCTCTCACTAAAATTATCAAGAAGTGTTCTCCACGAGTATGCACCGTTGCCAAAGTTCGTCGTGCCCGGACACCACGTGATGATCGGGTGTGATAAGCTCTCGTCCATCTACAACGGGTGCAAGCCAGTTTTGCACACGCGAATACTCGAGTTAAACTTGACGAGCCTAGCATATGCGAGATATGGCCTCGAACACGGAGACCGAAAGGTCGGCGTGAATCATATAGTAGATATGATCAACATAGTGATGTTCACCATTGAAAACTACTCCATCTCACGTGATGATCGGTTATGGTTTAGTTGATTTGGATCACGTGATCACTTAGATGACTAGAGATGTCTGTCTAAGTGGGAGTTCTTAAGTAATATGATTAATTGAACTTAAATTTATCATGAACTTAGTCTGGTAATATTTTGCAAATTATGTTGTAGATCAATAGCTCGCGTTGTTGCTTTCATATGTTTATTTTGATATGTTCCTAGAAAATTGTGTTGAAAAATGTTAGTAGCAATGATGCGGATTGGATCCGTGATCCGAGGTTTATCCTCATTGCTGCCTGAAAGAATTATGTCCTTAATGCACGCTAGGTAGCGGACCTATTGCGGGAGCGGATCTGGGGCGTTATGAGCGTTTGGCTAGCTCAATATGATGACTACTTGATAGTTTAGTGCACCATGCTTAACAGCTTAGAATCGGGACTTCAAAGACGTTTTGAACGTCATGGACCATATGAGATGTTCCAGGAGTTGAAGTTAATATTTTAAGAAAATACCCGAGTTGAGAGATATGAAGTCTCTAACAAGTTCTATGGCTAAAAGATGGAGGAGAATCACTCAACTAGTGAGCATGTGCTCAGATTGTCTGGGTACTACAATCGCTTGAATCAAGTGGGAGTTAATCTTCCAGATAAGATAGTGATTGACAGAGTTCTCTAGTCACCATCACTAAGTTAGTAGAACTTTGTGATGAACTATAGTATGCAAGGGATGACGAAAACGATTCCCGAGTTTTTCATGATGATGAAATCGATGAAGGTAGAAATCAAGAAAGAACATCAAGTGTTGATGGTTAACAAGACCACTAGTTTCAAGAAAATGGCAAAGGGATAGAAGGGAACTTCAAGAAGAACGGCAAGTAAGTTGCTACTCAAATGAAGAAGCCCAAATCTGGACCTAAGCCTGAGACTAAATGCTTCTACTGCAAAGGGAATGGTCACTGGAAGCGGAAATGCCCTAAATATTTGGTGGATAAGAAGGATGGCAAAGTGAACAAGGGTATATTTGATATAAAAATTATTGATGTGTGCCTTACTAGTGTTTATAGTAGCCCCTAAGTATTTGATACTTGTTCGGTTGCTAAGATTAGTAACTCGAAACAGGAGTTACATAATAAACAAAGACTAGTTGAAGGGAAAAGTGACGATGAGTGTTGGAAGTAGTTCCAAGATTGATATGGTCATCATCGCACACTCCTTATACTTTCGGGATTAGTGTTAAACCTAAATAAATGTTATTTGGCGTTTGCGTTGAGCATGAATATGATTTGATCATGTTTATTGCAATCTGATTATTCATTTAAAATCGAGAGAATAATTGTTGTTCATTTACATGAATAAAACCTTCAATGGTCATACACCCAATGAAAATAGTTTGTTGGATCTCGATCGTAGTGATACACATATTCATAATATTGAGGCCAAAAGATGCAAAGTTAATAATGATAGTGCAACTTATTTGTGGCCTTCGCCGTTTGGGTCATATCGGTGTAAAGCGCATGAAGAAACTACATAAAGATGGATTTTGGAATCACTTGGTTATGAATCATTTGATGCTTGCAAACCGTGCCTTTTGGGCAAGATGACTAAAACTCCGTTCTCGGAACAATGGAACAAGCTACTAACTTATTGGAAATAATACATACCGATGTATGCGATCCAATGAGTGTTGATGCTCGTGGCAAGTATCATTATTTTCTGACCTTCACAAGATGTTTTGAGCAGATATGGGTATATCTACTTGATGAAACATAAGTCTGAAATAGTTGAAAGTTTCAAAGAATTTCAGAGTAAAGTGGAAAAATCATCGTAACAAGAAAATAAAGTTTCTGCGATCTGATTGCGGAGATGAATATTTGAGTTACGCGTTTGGTCTTCAATTAAAATAATGTGGAATAGTTTCACAGCTCACGCCACCTGGAACACCACAATGTTATGGTGTGTCCGAACGTCGTAACCGCACTTTATTGGATATAGTGCAATCTATGATGTTTCTTACCGATTTACCAATATCGTTTTGGGATCATGCATTAGAGACAGCTGCATTCACGTTAAAAGGGCACCATCTAAATCCATTGAGACAACACCATATGAACTGTGGTTTAGCAAGAAACCCAAGTTGTCGTTTCTTAAAGTTTGGGGCTGCAATGCTTATGTGAAAAAGTTTCATCCTGACAAGCTCGAACCCAAATCGGAGAAGTGCGTCTTCATAGAATACCCAAAGGAAATTGTTGGGTACACCTTCTATCACAGATCCGAAGGCAAGATATTCGTTGCTAAGAATGGATCCTTTCTAGAGAAGGAGTTTCTCTTGAAAGAAGTGAGTGGGAGGAAAGTAGAACTTGATAAGGTAATTGTACCTTCTCCCTTATTGGAAAGTAGTTCATCACAGAAATCTGTTCCTGTGACTACTACACCAATTAGTGAGGAAGCTAATGATGATGATCATGAAACTTGAGATCAAGTTACTACGAGAACCTCGTGGGTCTTCCAGAGTATGGTCCGCACTGAGTGGTGCGGTAATCCTGCTCGGAAGTCATGTTACTAGACCATGATGAACCTACGAACTATGAGGAAGCGATGATGAGCCCAGATTCATGAAATGGCTTGAGGCCATAAAATCGAGATATGATCCATGTATGAGAACAAATTATGGACTTTGATTGACTTGCTCGATGATCGACAAGCCATGTTAATTAAATGGATTTTTAAGAGGAAGGCGGACGACGATAGTATTGTTACTATCTACAAAGCTAGAATTGTCGCAAAAGTTTTTCGACAAGTTCAAAGTGTTGACTACGATGAGAGTTTCTCACTCGTATCTATGCTTAAGTCTGTCTGAATCATGTTAGCAATTGCCGCATTTTATGAAATCTGGCAAATGGATAGACAAAACTGCATTCCTTAATGGATTTATTTAAGAAGAGTTGTATATGATGCAACCAGAAGGTTTTGTCAATCCTAAAGGTGCTGACAAAATACGCAAGCTCCAGCGATCCATCTATGGACTGGTGCAAGCTTCTCAGTGTTGGAATGTACGCTTTGATAAGATTGATCAAAGCATATGGTTTTATACGGACTTTTGGAAAGGCCTGTATTTACAAGAAAGTGAGTGGGAGCACTACAACATTTCTGATAAGTATATGTGAATGACATATTGTTGATCAGAAATAATGTAGAATTATTCTGCAAAGCATAAAGAAGTGTTTTAAAGGAGTTCTTTAAAAGAAAGACCTCAGTAAAAGCTACTTACATATTGAGCATCAAGATCTATTGAGATAGATCAAGACGCTTGATAAGATTTTCAATGAGTACATACCTTGGCAAGATTTTGAAATAGTTCAAGATGAAACAGTCAAAGAAAGAGTTCTTGCCTGTGTTGCAAAGGTGTGAAGTTGAGTAAGACTCAAGACCCAAACATGGCAAAAAATAGAAAGAGAATGAAAAGTCATTCCCTATGCCTCAGTCATAGGTTCTATAAAGTATGCTATGACCTATTGTATACCTTGCTCTGAGTTTGACAAAGGAATACAATTTTGATCTAAGAGTAGATCACTGGACAACGGTCAAGAATATCCTTAGGACTAAGGACATGTTTCTCGATTATGGAGGTGATAAAAGAGCCCGTCGTAAAAAGTTACAACGATGCAAGCTTTTACACCAATCCAGATGACTCTAAGTCTCAATCTGGATATATATTCAAAGTGGGAGCAATTAGCTAGAGTAGCTCCGTGCAGAGCATTGTAGACATAGAATATTTGCAAACTACATACGGCTCTGAATATGACAGACCCGTTAACTAAGTTTCTCTCACGAGCAAAACATGATCACACCTTAGTACTCTTTGGGTGTTAATCACATAGCGATGTGAACTAGATTATTGACTCTACTAAACCCTTTGGGTGTTGGTCACATGACGATGTGAACTATGGGTGTTAATCATATCTGAGATATGAATATTGGTGTTAAATCACATGGCGATGTGAACTAGATTATTGACTCTAGTGCAAGTGGGAGATGAAGGAAATATGCCTAGAGGCAATAATAAAGTTATTATTTATTTCCTTATATCATGATAAATGTTTATTATTCATGCTAAAATTGTATTAACCGAAACATAATACATGTGTGAATATATAGACAAACAGTGTCACTAGTATGCCTCTACTTGACTAGCTTGTTAATCAAAGATGGTTATGTTTCTAACCATGGACAAAGAGTTGTTATTTGATTAACGGGATCACATCATTGGTTGAATGATCGATTGACATGACCCATTCCGTTAGCTTAGCACCCGATCGTTTAGTATGTTGCTATTGCTTTCTTCATGACTTATACATGTTCCTATGACTATGAGATTATGCAACTCCGTTTACGGAGGAACACTTTGTGTGCTACCAAGCGTCACAACATAAGCTGGGTGATTATAAAGGTGCTCTACAGGTGTCTCCAAAGGTACTTGTTGGGTTGGCGTATTTCAAGATTAGGATTTGTCACTCCGAATGTCGGAGAGGTATCTCTGGGCCCTCTCGGTAATGCACATCACTTAAGCCTTGCAAGCAATGTGACTAATGAGCTAGTTGTGGGATGATGCATTACGTAACGAGTAAAGAGACTTGCCGGTAACGAGATTGAACTAGGTATTGGATACCGACGATCGAATCTCAGGCAAGTAACATACCGATGACAAAGGGAACAACATATGTTGTTATGCGGTTTGACCGATAAAGATCTTCGTAGAATATGTAGGAACCAATATGGGCATCGGGTCCCGCTATTGGTTATTGACCGGGGCGTGTCTCGGTCATGTCTACATTGTTCTCGAACCGTAGGGTCCGCACGCTTAAGGTTTCGATGGCGGTTATATTATGAGTTTATGTATTTTGATGTACGAAGGTTGTTGAGTCCGGATGTGATCACGGACATGACGAGGAGTCTCGAAATGGTCGAGACATAAAGATTGATATATTGGACGGATATATTTGGACACCGAAAGGTTCGGGTGAGATTGAAATATCTGGGAGTTAGGAGGTTACCGAACCCCGGTAAAATATATGGGCCTTATTGGGCCTTAGTGGAAGGGAGGAGAAGGAGCAAGTGAGGCGCCCCAAGCCCAATCCGAATTGGGAGGGGCGCCCCTTCCTCTCTCTCCCCTTCCTTCCTTCTCCTACTCCGAATAGGAAAGGGGGGCGAACCTACTTGGAGTAGGTTTTCCCCCTAGGCGCGCCTCCCCTTGGGCGGCCTCCTCCTCCCTCCTCCTTTATATACGGGGTGGGGGCACCCTAGACACAAGTTGATCATTGAGATCGTTCCTTAGCGCGTCAGTGCCCCCTCCACGATATTACACCTCAATCATATTGTAGCGGTGCTTAGGCGAAGCCTGCGCGACGAAGAACATCAAGATCGTCACCACGCCGTCGTCTTGTGGAACTCCTCCAGCGCCTCTGCTGGATCGGAGATCGGGGTGAGTCATCGAGCTGTCTGGCGTGTCAAGAACTTCGGAGGTGCCGATAACGGTGCTTGGATCGGTTGGACCGGGAGGACGTCGACTACTTCCTCTACATTGCGTCAATGCTTCGCTTGGTCTCGAGGGTGCGTAGACAACACTCTCCCCTCTCGTTGCTATGCATCACCATGATCTTGCATGTGCGTAGGAAATTTTTGAAATTACTCGTTCCCCAATGTAAACCTTGCGGGATAGGTTCCAAAGACGATGGGCAAACCATCGATCGACACTTTGGAGATGTCTTTGGAGGCAATTACAAAGCTTGCAAGCATCTATATCGCCCACCTTCTCTTGACCACATCCAGGTCTTGAGGAGATCACATTTCCATCCCTACTTCAATGTAAGCATACATTTTCATATATTTACGACTTTGTATTGGTAAATGTAATATGGTTGTTTGAAGTTTTATTCAAAATAATATCTCATGATATAATATGAATACTGAGGATTGCATTGGTGCTATTGATGGTACACATATTCCAATGACTATCTCACCACATGAACAAGAGCCATATCGAAGCAGAAAGCAAACAATCACACAAAATGTTATGGTTGCATGTGACTTTGATTTGAGGTTTGTGCATGTGCATCCTGGCTGCGAAGGATCAGCCTCGGATGCAAGGGTTCTCCAAGATGCACTTAACCATGGATTTTAGGTACCTCATGGTAAATATTATCTTGTAGATGCGGGCTATGCAAACACACCACAGTTTCTTGCCCCATACCGTGGAACTAGATACCATTTGCAAGAACAAGCACAAGTACATCAAAGGCCGCGGAATCGTAGAGAACTATTCAACCTTCGCCATGCACAATTACGGAATCATATAGAGAGAATTATTGGCATAGCAAATAAATCATCATAATATGGAAAGTGTTTGTCTCTCCATATGAGTGCATCCGTGTTACGACGCTCCGCAAATGATTCCCAAACGGCATTTGGGGCAACAACTTTCATTCCGATGCGGTCCCAACCAAAGCCACTCTCAGCTGCCAACTCTTTCACGGTGCGGAAGTCTTTCTTCATATCCTGTTCCTTTTGTTTCTAGGGGCATCTCACACCGGCAAGATGGACAGGGCTATTTCTCCATTAATTAGCACCAGATCTGAAAATCAGTAGAGAAGGAAAGATAGAATCGTACTGAAGAGACTTGCGGCGGATGGATGCTCTGGAGCTTGGTGGCTAGCCGGTCGATGGTAGATGCTCCACTTGCCGATGGTTCTGCCGCCGCTGGATGTGGTCGCGTCGCCTTGACCGTCTGCCGCCCCCTCCCCTGCGGTCGGTCTTCAAGGTGGGAGCTACGCCGCTCTGTCGAGGAGAGGAGGGCGGCCGGACATGTCGATTTTGCTTCTTTTCCCTCCCTTTCTCTATTTGTGCTTGGTGAGGAAGCGACCGAGCGAAAAAAAGGAGGAGCGATTCTGCCCAGCAGCTGCGTCGTTCAGCGCCGGAAGTTTTCCATTAGGTTGGACCTCTTTTTCCTGTTCTGCGAAGCGTGAAGAAAAGGAAGAAATCTTGTCTGAGAATAGGATGGCATTCCTGTGAACCAAAGGCCTCCAAAGGATTATTTCCTACAAATATCCTATCCTACAAAATTCCTATAAAAATCCTGTAAACCAAAGGAGGCCTAAGCGTTTTCAGCGAGCTAGACCCAGATGTGTTTTAAGTTTCGTACTGTGCAGGCCCAATAGTAAATACAACCAACCAAACGGGCTTAATCTTTCCCGCACTGGGCAGGCTGGGCCTAATGCTGGCGACCAAGCACGCCCCGGACGATCTCGTTCCGAGAGGCGCCGCCCTTTCCCGTCCCTCCCCGCGACGTGCCGCGCCACCCCTCACCGGGCCCTCCAATCGCCGCCGCGTCTCCCCTCACCCCGCCCTCCAGCTCGCCGCGCCGCCTTGCTCCGCGGCCTCCTCCCGTTCCACCTCCTTCCCCGAGCCTCCTCTGTCAATCCCGCCCCTCCTCTGTCTCGGCCGCCGCTGCATCTGCAAGCAGCAACACATTGCGCAGTGTTGACTGCCGTGAGGAATCGTCTACGTTTAAATAAAAGTGCGTCGCCGGCGGCGGCCAGCGACCGCGCACGCCGGAGGCAGCTGGAAGGAGGAAAGGGACTCCGGAGAGGAGATGTTCACGAACGCGCAGCGCCAGGTCGAGCGCACTGGCCGCGGCGGCACCCCGAGAGACCAGTACCTTCAGGTTCGCCTCCTTCCCGTCTTCTCGGTCGGGGGGATTGCCCGGGGTCTCCCAATTCCTCCCGCGATTGTTATAACTGGCTAACGTACTCGTAATTTCGAATTTCCTCAGGATCTTGTGACCCAGTTCCAGGACTCCACGGATGAAGGTAAAAATATGTTGCTACTTCGTTCTTCTTTCTTAGGCTTGCACCAGGGTCAAATTTCTGCGTTTTTCTACTAGAATTCATGTATTGGTTTTGGTGGAGCTGAAAACAGAAGCTGAGTTCGTTGGAATTATCGTAGAAATCATTGTCAGCAGATTGTGCTGCGAAACTGAATTTCGTCGCCACTCAGTAAAGACCACTGTATTGGGGCCAAAACAAACAACTTAATGAAGTAGTGAAGTTCCAAACGACACATTCTAAGCAAAACAAAAGGGGTTGTAAGTTTGATGCATAGGCTCTAGTGACGCTGTCAGACTAGACAGCACAGCAAAGGTTTGGGAATTATCGTATGGTATGAAGATAGCTCCACTTTGTCGGTGAAACGCCACAGCTTAGTGTTATTTACTGTATCATATTATGTGCTCACCAAATTCATCAATTTATTTATTTTTGTTTCAGGGTACAAGGAGAGAATTGTTGCAAACCTGTCAAATTTTGCGTATGACCCTTATAACTACGCCTTTATGCGCCAGGTTGATGATTCCACATGCCTTTTGTTTCGGTCAATTGCTGCATTTTTGTTGTCAGCACTGTTCTGGTACTTTCCTATTCAATGAGACGGTCTATATGTTCTGTTCTCTCAGCTGAATATTCTTGAGTTGTTCTTGGACTGCATTACGGAACCAAATGAAAGGCTTGTTGAGTTCGGCGTTGGTGGAATATGCAATTCATGTGTTGGTGAGCAATCTAATGCCTTGAATTCTACGGAATTTTTGGTTATTGTGAAGCATGCAAGGCACTTATTCAATGTGTCTATCAAACATATTTTTTTTACGCGGTCATCTTATTTTGTATTTATCGTGCAGATCCAGCAAATGCTTCTGTTATTACTCAATGTGGTGGAATCCCATTGGTTGTACAATGCTTATCTAGCCCAGTTAAGAATACAGTGAGTGTCTCTGAACCTATGAACTGCAATCATAACAGTATAGGTCTTCTTTGTTTTGAAGAATATTTTTTTTCTGATTGTTTCCTTCCTATGCATGTAAATTTCCTCTTCATCGATTAGGCTACTTTGGGTGATGTCTAAAATAAAGGTTACTTCGGGAAGTAGGGCTAAAGGAGAGGAGACATGTGAATTGTGGATATTTAGCCAGGGCACCCTCAGTCGCTTGTCTCTCTATTTCATTCATTATCTTCTTTGCAAACATATCAGTCTTTATGTCACTATATATGTTCTCACTTCAACATATACCAACATTTCCATTTGATTGATTGCGTGCAGGTGAATTACGCACTTGGAGCCTTGTACTACTTATGCAACCCCTCGACAAAGAAAGACATATTGAAACCGGATGTACTTAGGATCATAAGAGACTATTCTGCAGCTGGAGCCGTCAACAGCAGCTTCAGCAATCTTGCAAATGCATTTCTGGACAAGCACGTCAACTCGTGACGTCAGTTCAGGACTGCAGATGGTAAGGCATGTAGCATTTCATCTGATAAGGACAGAGAGGAGAGGCTATGCAGGAGTTACAATTCTCTGTCCATTTATCCAAGCACAATAATTAGTAGTGACATAAATCTGGAATTTTTACGACCTCTGTGAGAAATCAGTAAGTTCATCAGCGTTGAGGTCTTGGTATTTATTCCAGACAACTGTAATTGGTTAGGAGTTGGCAGTAAAAGGAAGGAGGATAAAGTGCTCCTTTGTTAATTCCATGTTCTTGAATACAATATCTCTGCTTCAAGTAGATATCCACATGAACGTTAACAATAGTTGAAATGCTAAATGAGGATTTGATTCATAACCCATCTCTGTCATAATTTTGTTAATTTTCACATCCTCCTAATTTTGCCAAACTGCTGGTTAAACATGTAATCAGTCGCTCCATGTACACAACAATTAGATCACGGGAGAGGAAATAAGCTGTGTGCAAACGATGGGTTAAGGAATATAAGTATTAAACCACAAGAACTCAAGTGCTTTGATAAATCGACCAGCACAAATGATTATTATTTTTTCGATAAAAAGGTGCCCCACTTTATATATTACAAACAGAAAATGAGCATTTTAAGCATGCGTCTCTACATTTCAAGAAGCTGATGTCAAGGTCGCGCCTTGTCCTTGAATTTGTTGGATTCAGAAGAGGGCGAAGCAATTTTTTGTTTAAATAATGAAAGTTGACACTTGAATCTAGGACCCATTGGCTTACATTTTATGCACTAACTACTGGAACCAAAAACCCAGAACATCAAAAAGATTGGACAATCCATGTATACTTCAACAGACATATCGCAAATGTCCTGCAAGAGGTTCATGATGGCGGATTCATTTCCCAAATGCCGCTCATCCCCAAGGTATGGGTACACTCCTGCATAGAATCCTAGTACGCTCTTTGCCGCTTTCTCCAAATATATGAAACTTGGGTGAAAAGAGATTAAAAAAAAAGACCACCAAAAGACTACAAAACTATCTGCTGCTTTACTTGCTTCACTACATGAGCTGTGTTACTCACTCACTGCTGGATCAGTCTGATATATGGAGATGGAAAGGCAGGGGTGGTAATAATTGACGCGTTAAACAAGTAGGTGAGCTTTATTTATTGTATCAAAATTTATCTAGGGTAGAAAGCTAGGTAGCTATTTTCATTATCCAAGTACAAACTTGGTAAAGATATTTAGTTTTTTTTTTTAAAAAAAAAATCAGAGACACAAGCTTTGGCCCATCCATTAATTAAGGGAGAAATAGAGAGTTGAGGTTACAATACGACGCTTACAAAAAAGGCCACAACTCTCCCGGCATGAGTTGACCCAAATGCTTTGCACCCGCGATGACCTAAAGTTTTGCCTCGTTTCTATCCCTTCCATGAGAATTGTTAGAGGGGTGGATTTGTAGCGGAAGATCCTCACATTCCTTTCAGATCCAACTCATGAACATGGTCATGGATGCCACTGCACTCCTGTTCGGAACGTTGCTTCGACATACCGATCCACCAATCTTTTGTGGACCTCTCCCATGCCCAAGAGGCGGTGTCGATGTGTACAAGTTGGAGCCAATCCCTAACCAAACCCCAAGCCTCAAAGTGTATCAACATTTGTAAAGATATTTAGCTTCTTGCATAGGTATACTACCAAATGCTACAAACCGAAATCTTACAATCTCATAACAATTTAGTCCATGATCTGCGCAGGCTCATGGCCAACACTCATTTGCGGAGCCCGCATCCGTTATGCAACTACATAAGGAAGTAATCCAAGGTACAATTCCTCCACCAGCAGATAGCTTCCCACATCGCTCAAAGCACGGTGACAGAGAAGGTTTGGTCCCTCGGCGCTAGGAACCTAGCTAACAAAGTGTTCACCTACCGAAGCACCTTAACCCCTCCATATGACTTGTTCCCCGACAATTGGGCATACGAGCCATCCAAGGTCAAGGAGTTGGTGAGGCGAGCCCAGAGTTCCGGAAGCAGCACTCGCGCAAAGAGCACCGGTTCCACCAGGCCCTACAGTCTTCATCAACATCGTCGATACTCTACGGGGTGCATGGGTGCCATGTCTCCACAACTCGGTGGTTGATGGGCGATCACTCCCCAATGATAACATGATGTCCTTCGCAGTGAGGCACCTGCACCACATTACGAGGATTTAAGGCAATAATTTTTGACAACTCTAGGAACAGATGAACCATATACAGAGGCAGCTCCATGATGAAGGAGCGCCTTATAGTTTAGCAATGCAAACTATGGGTAGGATGAGGTGCCAAGCCCTAAGCCATCGTCCTCAACATGAGCGGCAGACTTTGGCGCCTCGACAACAATCTTCACCAAATCGTCCCTTCCAGCAGGGGCATCCTAACATGCCCCCACGCTGGAATCGATGCACATCTCATGGTTCCTCTAAAAGTGTTAACAATCTTACCAGTTTAAGTGTCTCTCACTCGGTGCCTAGTTGCTTCTGGTGTGCAGGAGTATCGAGTGCTGAAAGAGACCTCTGTTAATTTCCCTTTTGATAGCCTTCTCGGGTGATCAAGTGAATCATCGTGGTCCCACTAGTCTCTATTTATGTGAACAAAGAGTTTCATACGGCTAAAATATATATACCATGTACGCAAGATAGATTATTATGGAAGACCTTCGAAAGCTTAAGAAGGAAGAAAAAGGCCCCAAGTTTAAATTTAGAATATGTTGATGACAAAGGTGATAACTTCTCAAAATTGTCGCAGATCCGCAACTGCACTTCATAAGGTTCATCAGTTATTGTTTGCATTGCACTACACTGTGAAGTTGTGTAGCCGGAGACATCCTTATATTGCCAGTCAATGAAATTGCATTTTCTCTGAATTTTACACCCTAAATATGTAAACTCTGTGAATGACAACATGTTAATGCTGAGTATTTTTTGTAACAAGTTTTTTTATTTCTCAGTGTGAAGCTTGTGCGAATAGATCAATACGATGATGTGTAAGACAAGTACGTATGATGGCACTCAAAACCATTGCATCAAAAATCAAGGCTGCAAAGCTGGAGGATAGCAGAGGGTGATGCTGCACACATCAACGGCTATAACAGAACCGGCAATTGTCTGCACTTGGGTGCCATTTATACTACGGATGCGCCAAGGCTAAGAAATCCTATCCCCTACAGGTATGTAGAAGTGCAAACTCTAGCCAATGCAACCTACATCAACCCCCCTTTCACTTCACTAAAAAAAATACACTTTTGTGATGATACGTGTTTGTCACAATAGGTTGCGTTTTTTGTCATGCATGTACATCCATGACGATTTTATGACAGAATCAAGATAGTCATACCTGTGCTATCGTAGAAGTGTTCCATGACATTACCAAAATTATCATCACGGAAGTGTCCACTTCCATGATGATAAATCACGCGTCACAGAAGTGCTTTCGTCAAGGGTGACCGACACGTGGCATCCACCGTAACCGAACGCTGTCAGGCTATCGGGTCCGATTTTGGATCCGATAACCCATCAATAGCCCAGACCAATGGGGATTTTCCACGTGTGAAATCATCATTGGCTGGAGGAAACACGTGTTGCCTCACCGTTGGGACAGATGTCATCCACTCATTGGACAGGAGGCGCCTATGATAGGTCGACATGTGGCACGGCCCAACAGTGGCGCATTCCGGTGAAAAAGGTCGGCCCAGTAAAAATTAGCAGGCCGGCCCATATAAGGCCTACTTGTGTCAGGTCCATTTAAGCCCACGACCCATACGAGATGTGCCAATTCGGCCCGTCAACGGCCCATTAAAAATTTAACACCATTGCAGCCCATCATCAGTTCGAGTCTGTTAACAGCCCGCTCTATATTTGGGCTCAATATCAGCCCGACGAGATTTCGACCTGTTAACGACTCATTCAATGGGTGGGCCAAATTTCAGGATGTACGTCTTTCGGCCTTTTAGCGACCCATTTAAATGTTGGGCTAATTTCCGACCCGGTGTGTTTTTCAGCCTGTTGACGGCCCATAAATCAGTTGGGCCATTTGTAGTCGGACCTGAGTTTCGGCCTTTTAGCGACCCATTGAAGTGTTGGGCCAATTTCCGGCCCGATATGTCTTTCAGCCTGTTGACGGCCCATAAATTAGTTGGGCCATTTGTAGTCGGACTTGAGTTTTGGCCTTTTAGCGACCCATTTAAGTGTTGGGTCAATTCCCGGCCCTGTGTTCCTTTCAGTCTGTTAACGGACCATAAATGAGTTGGGCCATTTGTAGTCGGACCTGAGTTTTGGCCTTTTAACGGCCCATGCCCTTCATGGTCCAATACCAGCCTGGTTTCTCTTTCGGCCTGCTAAAGGCCCACAACACAGTGGGCCCATTTACAATACGATCTGACTTTCGGCCTCTTAGCGACCCATGCTCTTCATGGTCCAGTACAAGCCCGCTATCTCTTTCGGCCTGCTAAAGGCCCACAGTATAGTTGGGCCATATGTAGCCCGAACTTAGTAACAGCCTATTAACGACCCGTGAAATCAATTGGGTCCACCTGTTGCCCGCTTTGATGTCGGCCTGTTAACGACCCGGGAGGTAAGAGGGCCGACCATTAACTTTTGGCCTGGTAACAGCCCATTAACTTAATGGGCCCACTAAAGTTCGTACACGTCTTTAGACCAAATTAGATAATTTGAGCCCATTACGACGAGCAATTATGCACAGGACCAAAACCGATCAAAGGTACGACATATAGGGAAAAATGTGCACATCCAGCATATATTACAGAAAATTACATCCACCGGGCAATCAAAGATTGATGCCAGTGCAAATAAATGAACAGAACCTAACGATCTACAACGTCACAATCTGCAACCTCAGCACGGATGACGCCCATAAGCATGTGGGCAAGTTCTTGCTGCTTTGCTACACTGTCTCTGAGAACATTGATCAGTTGTTGTGTCGCACGACTCTGCACCTCTAATTCCTCCACCATTTTCATCATTGCTTCAGCGATTAATTGGTTCACAAACATACATTTTTTCCGTTGCATTCGAGACAGAGGATACTGAACAGATTCAGATGGCGATTTTGGCAGGCTTGTATTATTGATAGTGGAGAGTGTCTCGACAACTACATCATAACATAAATTAGAAGGGGAACCAAACAGATTAATCATGAGTTATTGCCATATTACCTGGCCTAGATTTATTTGAAAGAAACAATGGGGTTGCCTTGCTGTTTTCAGAGTTTGTCTGCTTATCTTCAACAGCCTGCACAAAATTAACACACTAGCATTGCTATCATTGGCCAAGTCAGATAATAGAAAAGCAGTATTGACACAACGAACGTTTGGGCAATTAGCCTACACCAAGTTAACACAATATGGCACAGCTATCTCCAGCTAGGTAAGGTAATACGAAAATAACATTGACACAATGAATGAGTGGGCAACCAGAGCAGCACTAGAATTCAGTAATGTGCATGATATGAGATAGTACACTCATACAGCTCAGTAGGCAAAACTACCAGGCAGTTTTCTTTACAAAAATCAACATTGGTGCCTTTAACATTTTGATACAACTAATTTTAGATCAGATAAAGGTTGGATTCACGCCAATTAACAAAATACATGCTGATGTAAAATATAGTGATATACAACAGGTACTTACATCAGCTTGGAGCATAGAGAATTCCCGCAAGATATTTTTCACGAATACGATCCCAATGAAGGAAGTCTTCTATCATTTAACCTTATTTTATAAAAGAGAGATGGGTAAGAAACATATAGAAAATATGATCAGAATGCTATAAAATTTCATGATGCGAGGATGCTTTGCGCTTCTTAGAATGGATTTGACATTATTTTGCCGGATCGGGCGGACTAGTTCTTTGGCCACTTGGAATCGCTTATTATCGATTGGGAGTTGGGTTTCTCTGTCTTTGGAGCAAGATCTATGAAAAATGGAGTTGGTTTATTATCTACGGCGTTTGGATCTTTTGCAAAGACCTGGTTTGTAACCCTTCAGATTCCAACATAGCCGTCTTCCCCTTGCATGCCTTATATAGAAGAATGGTGCTTCAACTATAAAACATGCTACAACAGAGATGGAATAGGTACTGAAGAATAGAAAGGCATGACATATTGATATGTATTCTCTCCATCCGGAAATAAATGGATGGGTCTAGGCGTATTTCAGTTCTAGATACATCCAGTTTTATCCATTTCTGCGACAAGTAATCCGGACGGAGGGCGTATGATGTAAGAGCTAGGGATACGACATGACAACACAGTAAAAAACACTAAAAACCCACTGCAGAACCAAAGTATTCAAACCCACTGATATGAGATAGTACACTCATGCAGCTGAGGATGCAAAACTACCAGACAGTTTTCCTTACAAAAATCAACATTGTGTCCTTTAATCATACATTTTGCTACAACTAAATTTAGATCAGATAAATATTGGATTCACGCCGATTAACAAAATACATTCTTATGTAAAAATATAGTGATATACAATAGGTACTTACAGTGGCGGAGCTAGCTTTTCACATCAGGGAGCCCCCCCCCCAAATTTTTTTGACAAAATATACGACATGTGAACGTTCTAACTAGTTCACAGTATCACATAGAAATAGATCAATATGGTCTTACAAACAAACTAGTATTCTCAATTAAGACTAAGTTTTGCATAAAGAAACCTACATAGTACATACTACATGGATCGTAGACATACCTTGAGAAGTTCAAAAAGACTATGTTTTCGGCTTACGCTTTTGCATTGGCATGAAGGTATCAATTATATCATGTTCATTCACCTTGGAGAAAGGATTTCTCTCAACGTATGTGACTATACAATCATCCAAAAGACTATCGCCCATCTTATTTCTCAACTTGCTCTTGACTATGCTCATGGCAAAAAATGCGCTCACAACATTTGTTGTTGCCACCGGTAGAATAAATACCAATTTTAGAAGCAAGTACACCAAATGAAGAACTATATGTCTCCCTATTTGACCAAGCTTAACCGAGAGATCAACAAGATTTTCAAGGCCTCGAAAGTTGTCATCTTTTTTCATGTCATCTATATAGTTATGAACTTGTAGTTTAAGGTGTATCAAGTCAGCACTTGAAAAATCTTTGGGATAAAACTCAACAAGTCTTTGTACCTTGCATACCATTTGTGCATCAGAAGCAGCAAATGAGTTGGCAGGATTCAAAGCAGACATACAAGATGACAACTCCATGTTGATCTCATCAAACCGATTTTCAAGTTCTTGACTAATTTGATCAATGACTCCAAAAAAACTTCTCTTCTAAAGTGATCTCCGTCCCTCTTCATTTTACAACAAATCTGCAAGAAAACGACTTTCCATCAATAAAGCTAATTGAGGCCTAAATGATTTGTAGAATTATGTATATGTTATTCATGTAGTGGATAGCATAGTTCAAAAAAGCAAACCCTAAATCAGAAATTTGTGTATTTGGGTACCTTAAATCAGGCAGGGTATTCTGGTTTTGGCCAGATTTGTAGTAGGGGCGAGGCCATGAGGGCGGGGCCCAGCAGTCCCAAAGAACCGCCGCGGCGAGGGCGCCGCTTCATTGGAGCAGGGCCGTGCACAAGGAGGCGCTAGCTGGACCCGAGGGCCGGATGGGCAGGCGAGATGAGAGGCGGGATCTTCCTTTACGGCGGAGGGGGCGCGACCGGCGGCGAGGAATGGGGAGGCGGCTGCCGGCTTGGCGTGCCGGGGTCGGGGTCGGGCGGCAGTGCGAGACTGCGAGGGCATCGGGACAAGGACGACTAGGTCTGAGCGGATGGCTGCGTTCGTCCTGGACTCCTGGGTGTGTTTACTGGGCTGGGTTTTTTCAGGCCCAATTAAAATGTATAAGTATATAGTAGGCTGTCTCAAAATCCCAGGGTGGACCGCGGCCCACCCTGTACATCCGCCACTGGGTACTTACATCTGCATTGGAGCACAGAGAATTCCTGCAAGAATCTTTCCTCACAGACGATACCAGTGCAGAAATTCTTTTATCTGTTAAGCTTATTTTTCTAAAAGAGAGATGGGTAAGAAACATGTAGAAAATATGACCAGCATGCTATAAAATTTCATGTTGCAAGGATACACACACGCTTCTTAGAATGGAGTTGACATATTTTTGCTGGACTGGAGCGGACTAGTTCTTTGGCCAATGAAATCTGCTTATTATCAGTAGGAGTTGGGTTTCTCTGTGCTGGAGCAGTATCTATAAAAACTAGAGTTGGTTTATTATCTCCTGGGGTTTGGATCTTTTGCAAAGACCTTGTTTGTAACCCTTCAGATTCTAACATAGTCGTCTTCCCCTTGCATGCCTTATATAGAAGAATGGTGCTTCAATTATAAAACATGCTACAACAGAGAGATGGAATAGGTACTGAAGAATAGAAAGACATGACATATTGACATGTATTCCCTCCATACGGAAAAAATGGATGGGTCTAGGCGTATTTCAGTTCTAGATACATCCTTTTATCCATTTCGGCAACATGTAATCCGGACGGAGGGAGTATGGTGTAAGAGCTAGGGATACGACAGGACAACACAGTAAAAAAACACTAGTTGAATGTAAAACTATGCTAGCGGAATACGTACAGTAAAAACTAAGGCAACATACACGTGTATGATTGGGAAACTAAGATGGCATTGCAACAAAGCACTAGAACAACACTTCAATGTAAAAAAACATGGTATGGTAGACAGATGAAATACATACCGATGAATAACAATGCATAAGATATTCAGAAGCATGATGTCCAAATTAAGCAGATGGCATTGCGATAGAGTAGAATGACAGTACTTGAATTTGAAAACATGTTATCATGAACGGAATAGGTACTGAAAAATAGGAAGACATGACATATTTACATGCATGATCAGCATGCTAAGCACATGGCATTGCAACAGAGTAGATACACTCCAGGACATTATATGCATGCTGTACCCATATCACGGGCCAAGTTAGAGCAAGGACCTTGTGGGGTGAAGAGGATTCATCATCTTTTTGCAAGTCTTCTGAAGAACTGCCTTTACATGTTCCATCATATTGGGTATCATTGACATCAAGTTTATTGGCCTTTACATTGCTCTGTGAGGTTCTTGTGGATATAGCAGTGTGTGCAATTATATCGACATGCATGGAAGACAACTAGTAGTTAGATTTATGTAATGAATGCCTGTGAGAGCGACATAAATAGTAGGACTGGGGTTAACTAGCAACAACAGGTCTCAAAACTAAAGGGAGTACAGAGATGAAAGCTACAGAATATGTATCGTTTGTACTCGAGATTAATTAGATGGCACACAAAAGTATTAAAGAACAACATAGGTAATACTAGAAGTGGTATAATACTATAATCACCAGCACTGTGGGATAGCATTGGCGATGGATGATAACTATGCAACATCGTTACCTAAAGAACAAGTATCTTAGCGAACTATGGAACAACGTTAACTCTGAACAAGACCCGTAAGAGATCAGCATGAATATACAAAGAAATGTGATAATCTATTTTCCATGCTTAGATGAATAACAAAGCCATAAATGTTGCACACAAGTAAGATGAGGGTACAACCTATCTGGCCGCCATCCATAGGAGTGAGCATCATGTGCTGACTTGTCGATGGCCCTGCAGTTGTTGTGGATGTCCATGTCGGGCACACGCATTTGATGCAGGGAACTGTTGAGTGGGGACTATAGCTCCCTTCTGGTGTATGCTTCCCTTGTTGGAGCAGCTGCGGTGAGTCGAAAGACGGTGTGGCTGGAGATGCAGATAACGCATAATGTTAAGAACGACACATCTCTTTGATCTGAAGAAATACACTAAGAGATCAACAGCAAGGTACGAGAGTGGTCACACGTCTGTTGACTGAATACTAAATTGGGGTCACACGATTTTATTTTATTTGGGTACTGTCCGATCTACGCCGGATGGCTTGATGGCCGTCTTGTGCCTCCCGGCTGACACTGTATGGAATCTTCCCCGAAGAGCCAGCGACCAATGACAGAGCAGCCTGCCTCTGCCGTCCGTGGCCCCAGCGAAAACCCCGCTCCCCGCCCCACCGCACTGCCGTGGTTGCGCCGCCCCGGGCCAATCCACAAAGACTCCCCGTCATCCAGATCGGGCGGCGACAGTACCTTAAACCCACGCAACTCTAAGATAGCCATCTAGGCGCTGCTTCCGCGGCGAACTTGCGGCCCCGCACCCTTGAAGGAAATATGCCCTAGAGGCAATAATAAAGTTATTATTTATTTCCTTATTACATGATAAATGTTTATTATTCATGCTAGAATTGTATTAACCGGAAACATAATACATGTGTGAATATATAGACAAACAGAGTGTCACTAGTATGCCTCTACTTGACTAGCTTGTTAATCAAAGATGGTTAAGTTTCCTAACCATAGACAAAGGAGTTGTCATTTGATTAACAAGGTCACATCATTAGTTGAATGATCTGATTGACATGACTCATTCCATTAGCTTAGCACCCGATAGTTTAGAATGTTGCTACTGCTTTTATCCATGACTTATACATGTTCCTATAACTATGAGATTATGCAACTCCCGTTTACCGGAGGAACACTTTGGGTACTACCAAACGCGTCAACGTAATCGGGTGATTATAAAGGAGTACTACAGGTGTCTCCAAAGGCGGATGTTGGGTTGGCGTATTTGAGATTAGGATTTGTCACTCCAATTGTCGGAGAGGTATCTCTGGGCCCTCTCGGTAATGCACATCACTTAAGCCTTGCAAGCATTACAACTAATGAGTTAGTTGCGAGATGATGTATTACGGAACGAGTAAAGAGACTTGCGATAACGAGATTGAACTAGGTATTGGATACCGACGATCGAATCTCGGGCAAGTAACATACCGATGACAAAGGAACAAGCGTATGTTGTTATGCGGTCGACCGATAAAGATGTTAAGTAGAATATGTAGGAGCCAATATGGGCATCCGGTCCCGCTATTGGTTATTGATCGGAGACGTGTCTCGGTCATGTCTACATTGTTCTCGAATCGTAGGGTCCGCACACTTAAGGTTTCGATGGCGGTTATATTATGAGTTTGTGTATTTTGATGTACCGAAGGAGTTCGAGTCCGGATGTGATCACGGACATGACGAGGAGTCTCGGAATGGTCGAGACGTAAAGATTGATATATTGGACAGCTATGTTCGACATCGGAATGGTTACGAGTGGTTTCGGATAATACGAGTGCTTGGGAGGGGTTCCGGAACCCCGGGAAGTAATGGGCCTTAATGGGCCATGAGGGAGAGAGAGGGCTGGCCAGAGGTGGCGCCCCCATGAGGAGTCCGACTGGACAGGAGGAGGGCGCGCCCCTCCTCTCCTCTCCTCTCCTTCCTTCCCCTCCCCTCCTAGTTGGACTAGGAAAGGGTAGTCCTACTCCCACTAGGAGGAGGACTCCCCCTCCTTGGCGCCCCTCTAGGGCCGGCCGGCCCTCCCCTTGCTCCTTTATATACACGAGGCGGGGGCACCCTAAGACACACAAGTTGATCCTTGAGATCGTTCCTTAGCCGTGTGGTGCCCCTCCACCATATTCCACCTCGGTCATATCGTGGCGGTGCTTAGGCGAAGCCTGCGTCGATAGAACATCAAGATCGTCACCACGCCGTCGTCTTGTGGAACTCTCTCCCGAGCTTTGCTGGATCGGAGCCCGAGGAGCGTCACCGAGCTGTGCGTGTGTCAAGAACTTCGGCGCGCGCCGCTAACGGCGCTGGGATCGGTTGGATCGCGAGGAGAACGTCGACTACTTCCTCTACGTTGTGATCGCTTCGCTTGGTCTACAAGGGTATGTAGACAACACTCTCCCTCTCGTTGCTATGCATCACCATGATCTTGCGTGTGCGTAGGAATTTTTTGAAATTACTCGTTCCCCAAAAGTGGCATCCGAGCCTAGGTTTTATGCGTTGATGTTATATGCACGAGTAGAACACAAGTGAGTTGTGGACAATATAAGTCATACCGCCTACCAAATGTCATACTTTGGTTCAGCGGTATTGTGAGATGAAGCGGCCTGACCGACATTACGCGTGCGCTTCGCGAGACTGGTTTCACCGTTCGAGCACTCGTGCTTAAAGGTGATTGGCGGGTGTCTGCTCTCTCACTTTAGTTGAACTGAGTGTGGCTACGCCCGGTCCTTGTGAAGGTTAAAATGGAGTCTATTTGACAAACTATCGTTGTGGTTTTGATGCGTGAGGTAAGAACGGTTCTTGCTAAGCCCGTAGCAGCCACGTAAAATTTGCAACAACAAAGTAGAGGACGTCTAACTTGTTTTTGCAGGGCATGTTGTGATGTGATATGGTCAAGGCGTGATGCTATATTTTATTGTATGAGATGATCATGTTTTGTAACGAAGTTATCGGCAATGGCGGGAGCCATATGGTTGTCGCTTTATTGTATGAAATGCAACGCATACATAATTGCTTTACTTTATCACTAAGCGGTAGCGATAGTCGTAGAAGCAATAGATGGCGTAAACAACAATGATGCTACGATGGAGATCAAGGTGTCGCGCCGGTGACGATGGTGATCACGATGGTGCTTCGAAGATGGAGATCACAAGCACAAGATGATGATGGCCATATTATATCACTTATATTGATTGTATGTGATGTTTATCCTTTATGCATCTTATCTTGCTTTGATTGGCGGTAGCATTTTAAGATGATCTCTCACTAAAATTATCAAGAAGTGTTCTCCACGAGTATGCACCGTTGCCAAAGTTAAATCGTGCCGAGACACCACGTGATGATCGGGTGTGATAAGCTCTCGTCCACCTACAACGGGTGCAAGCCAGTTTTGCACACGCAGAATACTCGAGTTATACTTGGCGAGCCTAGCATATGCAAATATGGCCTCGGAACACGGAGACCGAAAGGTCGGCGTGAATCATATAGTAGATATGATCAACATAGTGATGTTCACCATTGAAAACTACTCCATCTCACGTGATGATCGGTTATGGTTTAGTTGATTTGGATCACGTGATCACTTAGATGACTAGAGATGTCTTTCTAAGTGGGAGTTCTTAAGTAATATGATTAATTGAACTTAAATTTATCATGAACTTAGTACTGATAGTATCTTGCTTATCTATGTTTGTTTGTAGATAGATGGCTCGTCTTTGTTGTTCCGTTGAATTTTAATGCGTTCCTTGAGAAAGCAAAGTTGAAAGATGATGGTAGCAATTACACGGATCGGGTCCGTAACTCGAGGATTATCCTCATTGCTTTGCCTGTAAGAGTTACGTCCCGGAAGCACCGCTGGGTGTCGAACTGCTTCTGATGCAACCGACGGCGTTAAGAACGTCTGGCGAGGCAAAGCGATGACTACTCTATAGTTCGATGTGCCATGCTTTACGGCTTAGAACCGGGTCTTCAACGACGTTTTGAGCGTCATGGAGCATATGAGATGTTCGAGTTGAAGTTAATATTCCAACAGAATGCCCGAATTGAGAGATATGAAGTCTCCAATAAGTTCTATAGCTGCAAGATGGAAGAGAATGGGTCTGCTCGGTGAGCACATACTCGTAATGTCCGGGTATTACAATCACTTGAGTCAACTGGGAGTTAATCTTCCGGATGATTGTGTCATTGATGAAATTCTTCAATCATCGCCACCAAGCTACGAAGGCTTCGTGATGAACTATAATATGCAAGGGTTAGTAAAGACTATGCCCGAGCTCTTACATAATGCTAAAGGCTGCGGAGGTAGAAATCAAGAAGGAGCATCAAGTGTTGATGGTCAATAAGACCACTAGTTTCAAGAAGAAAGGCAAAGGGAAGAAGAAGGAACTTCAAGAAGAACAGCAAGCAAGTTGTTTGCTCAGAGAAGAAACCCAAGTCTGGACCTAAACCTGAAATCGAGTGCTTCTCTTAAGCAAGCGATAGTCCTTTGAAGCGGAACTGCCCCAAGTATTTGGCGGATAAGAAGGATGGCAAGGTGAACAAAGGTACATGTGATATACATGTTATTGATGTGTACCTTACTAGAGCTCGCAGATAGCACTGGTATTTGATCTTGGTTACATTGCTAATATTTGCAACTCGAAGCAGGGGACTACGGATTGCGAACAACGGCAAAGGGCGAGGTGACGATCTTGGCGTGGGAAATGGTTCCAAAGTCGATGTGATCGCGGCCGACACGCTACCTCTACATCTACCTTCGGGATTAGTTTTAGACCTAAATAATTGTTATTTGGTGCCGTTGAGCATGAACATTATATCTGGATCTTGTTTGATGCGAGACGGTTATTCATTTAAATCGAGAGAATAATGGTTGTTCTATTTATATGAGTAATATCTTTTATGGTCATGCACCCTTGAAGAGTGGTCTATTTTAATGAATCTCGATAGTAGTGATACACATATTCATAATGTTGAAGCCAAAAGATGCAGAGTTGATAATGATAGTGCAACTTATTTGTGGCACTTGCCGTTTAGGTCATATCGGTATAAAGCGCATGAAGAAACTCCATCTTGATGGACTTTTGGAGTCACTTGATTATGAATCACTTGGCACTTATGAACCGTGCCTCATGGGCAAGATGACTAAAACCCGTTCTCGGTACTATGGAGAGAGCAACAGATTTGTTGGAAATCATACATACTGAGATGTATGTGGTCCGATGAATGTTGAGGCTCGTGGCGGATATCGTTATTTTCTCACCTTCACAGATGATTTAAGCGGATATGGGTATATCTACTTAATGAAACACAAGTCTGAAACATTTGAAAAGTTCAAAGAATTTCAGAGTGAAGTTGAAAATCATCGTAATAAGAAAATAAAGTTTCTACGATCCGATCATGGAGGAGAATATTTGAGTTATGAGTTTGGTCTACATTTGAAACAATGCGGAATAGTTTAGCAACTCACGCCACCGGAACACCACAGCGTAATGGTGTGTCGAGCGTCATGTCGCACTTTACTTGACATGGTGCGATCTATGATGTCTCTTCAGATTTACCGCTATCGTTTTGGGGTTATGCTCTTGAGGCGGCTGCATTCACGCTGAATAGAACACCGTCAAAATCCGTTGAGACGACACCTTATGAACTATGGTTTAGCAAGAAACCAAAGTTGTCGTTTCTTAAAGTTTGGGGATGCGATGCTTATGTGAAAAAGCTTCAACCTGATAAGCTCGAACCCAAATCGGAGAAATGTGTCTTCATAGGATACCCAATGGAGACAGTTGGGTACACCTTCTATCACATATCCGAAGGCAAGACATTTGTTGCTAAAAATGGATCCTTTCTAGAGAAGGAGTTTCTCTCGAAATAAGTGAGTGGGAGGAAAGTAGAACTTGATGAGGTAACTGTACCTTCTCCCTTATTGGAAAGTAGTTTATCGCAGAAACCGGTTTCTGCGACATCTACACCAAATAGTGAGGAAGTTGATGATATTGATCATGAAACTTTAGATCAAGTTACTCTGAACCTCGTAGATCAACGAGTAAGATCCGCACTGAGTGGTGCGGTAATCCTGTTCGGAAGTCATGCTACTAGATCATGATGAACCTACGAACTATGAAGAAGCGATGGTGAGCCCAGATTCCACAAAATGGCTTGAGGCCATGAAATCGAGATGGGATCCATGTATGAAAACAAAGTGTGGACTTTGGTTGACTTGCCCGAGGGTCGGCAAGCAATAGAAAACAAGTGGATCTTCAAGAAGAAGACCGACGGTAGCGGTAATGTTATCTGTCTACAAAGCTCGACTTATCATAAAGGGTTTCGACAAGTTCAAGGGATTGACTACGATGAGACCTTCTCACCCGTGGCGATGCTTAAGTCTGTCCAAATCATGTTAGCAATTGCAGCATTTTATGATTATGAAATTTGGCAAATGGATGTAAAACGCATTCTGAATGGATTTACGGAAGAAGAGTTGTATATGATGCAACCGAAGGTTTTATCGATCCAAAGGGAGCTAACAAAGTGTGCAAGCTCCAAATGATCCATTTATGGACTGGTGCAAGCATCTCGGAGTTGGAATAAGCGCTTTGATAGTGTGATCAAAGCATTTGGGTTTATCTGAGACTTTTGGAGAAGCTGTATTTACAAGAAAGTGAGTGGGAGCTCAGTAGCATTTACGATATTATATGTAGATGACATATTACTAATCGGAAATGATATAGAATTCTGGATAGCATAAAGGGGTACTTGAATAAGAGTTTTTCAATGAAGGACCTCGGTGAAGCTGCTTACATATTGGGCATCAAAATCTATAGAGATAGATCAAGGCGCTTAATTGGACTTTCACAAAGCACATACCTTGACAAAATTTTGAAGAAGTTCAAAATGGATCAAGCAAAGAAAGGGTTCTTGCACTGTGTTACAAGGTGTGAAGTTGAGTAAGACTCAATGCTCGACCACCGCAGAAGATAGAGAGAAAATGAAAGATGTTCCCTATGCTTGACCATAGGTTCTATCATGTATGCAATGCTTGTGTACCAGACTGATGTGTGCCTTGCTATTAGCTTAGCAGGAGGTACCAAAGTAATCCAGAGTGGATCATCGGACAGCGGTCAAGAACATCTGAAGTACACGAAAAGGACTAAGGATATGTTTCTCGTATATGGAGGTGACAAAGAGCTCATCGTAAATGGTTACGTTGATGCAAGCTTTGACACCGATCCGGACGATTCTAAATCGCAAACCGGATCGTGTTTACATTAAGCGGTGGAGCTGTCGGTTGGTGCAGTTCAAAACAAAGCGTCGTGGCGGGATCTACATGTGAAGCGGAATACATAGTTGCTTCGGAAGCATCCAATGAAGGAGTGCGGATGAAGGAGTTCATATCAATCTAGGTGTCATACCTAGTGCATCGGGTCCAATGAAAATCTTACGTGACAATCTTTGGGCGATTGCCTTAGCGAAGGAATCCAGATTTCACAAGAGGACCAAGCACATCAAGAGGCGCTTCAATTCCATCCGGGATCTAGTCGGTGGGAGACATAGAGATTTGCAAGATACATACGGATCTGAATGTTGCGCACCCGTTGACTAAGCCTCTTCCACGAGCAAAACATGATCAACACCAAGACTCCATGGGTGTTAGAATCATTACTATGTAATCTAGATTATTGACTCTAGTGCAAGTGGGAGATGAAGGAAATATGCCCTAGAGGCAATAATAAAGTTATTATTTATTTCCTTATTACATGATAAATGTTTATTATTCATGCTAGAATTGTATTAACCGAAACATAATACATGTGTGAATATATAGACAAGCAGTGTCACTAGTATGCCTCTACTTGACTAGCTTGTTAATCAAAGATGGTTAAGTTTCTAACCATAGACAAAGGAGTTGTCATTTGATTAACAAGGTCACATCATTAGTTGAATGATCGATTGACATGACCCATTCCATTAGCTTAGCACCCGATCGTTTAGAATGTTGCTCTGCTTTTATCCATGACTTATACATGTTCCTATAACTATGAGATTATGCAACTCCGTTTACGGAGGAACACTTTGGGTACTACCAAACGTCACAACATAACGGGTGATTATAAAGGAGTACTACAGTGTCTCCAAAGGCGTATGTTGGGTTGGCGTATTTCGAGATTAGGATTTGTCACTCCAATTCTCGGAGAGGTATCTCTGGGCCCTCTCGGTAATGCACATCACTTAAGCCTTGCAAGCATTACAACTAATGAGTTAGTTGCGAGATGATGTATTACGGAACGAGTAAAGAGACTTGCAGGTAACGAGATTGAACTAGGTATTGGATACCGACGATCGAATCTCGGGCAAGTAACATACCGATGACAAAGGGAACAAACGTATGTTGTTATGCGGTCTGACCGATAAAGATCTTTGTAGAATATGTAGGAGCCAATATGGGCATCTAGGTCCCTCTATTGGTTATTGATCGAAGACGTGTCTCGGTCATGTCTACATTGTTCTCGAACCATAGGGTCCGCACACTTAAGGTTTCGATGACGGTTATATTATGAGTTTGTGAATTTTGATGTACCGAAGGAGTTCGGAGTCCCGGATGTGATCACGGACATGACGAGGAGTCTCGGAATGGTCGAGACGTAAAGATTGATATATTGGACAGCTATGTTCAGACATCGGAATGGTTCCGAGTGGTTTGGATAATACAGTGCGGAGGGGTTACCGAACCCCCGGGAAGTAATGGGCCTTAATGGGCCATGAGGGGAGAGAGAGGGCTGGCCAGGAGGTGGCACGCTCCCCCCCATGAGGAGTCCGACTGGACAAGGAGGGGGGGCGCCCCCTTTCCCTCTCCTCTCCTCTCCTTCCTTCCCCTTCCCTCCTAGTTGGACTAGGAAAGGGAGTCCTACTCCCACTAGGAGGAGGACTCCCCTCCTTGGCGCGCCCTCTAGGGCCGGCCGGCCCTCCCCTTGCTCCTTTGTATACGGGGCAGGGGGCACCCTAAGACACACAAGTTGATCCTTGAGATCGTTCCTTAGCCGTGTGCGGTGCCCCCTCCACCATATTCCACCTCGGTCATATCAGTGGCGGTGCTTAGGCGAAGCCTGCGTCGATAGAACATCAAGATTGTCACCACGCCGTCGTCTTGTGAACTCTCTCCCGAGCTTTGCTGGATCGGAGCCCGAGGAGCGTCACCGAGCTGTCGTGTGTCAAGAACTTCGGGGCGCCGGAGTAACGGCGCTGGGATCGGTTGGATCGCGAGGAGAACGTCGACTACTTCCTCTACGTTGTGATCGCTTCCGCTTCGGTCTACAAGGGTATGTAGACAACACTCTCCCCTCTCGTTGCTATGCATCACCATGATCTTGCGTGTGCGTAGGAAATTTTTTGAAATTACTACGTTCCCCAAAAACCCTTACGTTAGACACCAGCCAACCGACAGCCTAGGAGCTCCGCTGCCTCGAGGGGTGCTGCTTCCCGTCGGGAATCGATTGGCCTAGAATAAAAATTCAGACAACTGACGCCTAAATAAAGTGATTTGAGATGAGGGTAGGACCTATCTGGCGGCATGGTGAAGTAGGCAGGTCCAGCTGACGAGTTGGTGAGGCCAACGCGGTTGCGGTGGTGACCAGCGGCAGGGAAACAGCAATGTCGCGATGGTCGACGGCTACGGGGAAGCAACGCCGGGACTCTGGACGGATCCGAAGTTGGAGCCGCTCCGGCGCCGTGAACAATGGCAGGGGTGAATCGGCTCCGGTACGGTTCACGCGGCCGTCGTCGAGGCAGCTCCAGCAACACGGAGTAAGAGGCACAGGGCCCAGTGCACGACGGCAAATGGACAACGTCTCCGGCATTAGGGAGGAGGGCGGCTGTGAAATTGGTGCGGTGGGGGCGCCATGGAGGAGGGGCTGAGGTTTCACGGCTCGGGAGAAGGGAGCTTCCGGGGAGAAGGTGATTTGGCGCCCACGAGGTATGAATGGGGGGGATTGGGAGGGGAGTGGAACCATGTCTTACGAACTCATTTGTCTGAAATGTGAGGGGGAGTTACAGTTCAACCCCTGCCTTTAGGCTTCTTGGCTTGGGTATGTGTATTGAGGGTCGGGGATAGTAGAGTAACTTTGCTTCTCCCCATATAGTGGGCGGGAGCGATTTCAGGCGAGGAGGGCATGTTTTGAAATATAGTGGGCGCGAGCAATTTCGGGCGAGGAGAGCGTGTTTTGAAATAGTGGGCACGAGCTATTTTGGGCGAGGAGAGCGTGTTTTGCCGACCATGGTTTATGTATTGGGATAATTAATCAGGGATAATTAATTTGGTGCCCTTAGTTGTGTCCCCCTCGGCAGGTTTGCCCCTAGTTTCCAAAAACCCTCGTTCTTGCCCAACTCACTTTGGTTTCTTTGTGCTTTTGCCCTGTCGTCACGGTTCCGTCCAGCCAGCACCGTTTGACCGCTACCGACGCTAGATTTAGGACACGGCTTGCCCCCTGTGCTCACTCGCTTGTCCCCCCCTCACTCTTTCGTTCCCCATTCCTCCCGTCACTCTCTCTCCCTGTCCAAACCCTAGTTCATCGGCGCCACCACCAGATCCAGAAACCCTAAGGGCACCACCACCAGAACGTCGTCTGGAGCACCAACACATCCATTTCCATGCGATGGGGAGAATGGAGAAACCCTAGGCGGCGGCCGCCGCCACAAGAAGGGAATCGCATCGGCACGGGAGGGCGATGGCTGTGCGCACGGCCACGGCGGCGGTGGCCTCGTCGATGGCAACAAAAGCTTGCCATCGGTTACAGGGAAGGCGGCTGTGGTAGCAGTCAGGGCGACAAGGGCAAGGGCACCGCATCTGCACGGGAGATCCCGACGGGGTAAGTCTCAGATCTGCTTTTCCATAGTATCGTAGGCTTGATTCAGAGAAGATTTAGTCATGGTAGATTTTGTGTTCATTATTGTAGGATGGATCTAGCTGTTGCATTCTTTCTGTCTGTTAGAATGGAGACCACAGTCATAGTTTCTGCTGGTACCAGAGGAAAAGAAAGCAGCTTCACATTTCCATTAGTTGTGGATAGCAGTAGTAGTTCATTTAATGATTTTATGGCTAGTATTTGTGCAAAGTATCCATGGGGATTGTTTGATGCTGTTGAAATAAGATATTGGGACAGTTCACAGGAGAGTTGGAACCCTCTACAGTGTGATGATGAGTTAGGTTTGATGTTTGCAAGAAATGCAGAGACAAGGTCATGCAATTTGGAAATTACAGTAATTTAGAGAAAGAGAGGAGAAAGGTGTGAGAAAACACCTGCATCTAGGATAACTGCTGGAGGGACCAGAGGTAGAAGAAGGGGTAGACCATGTGCATCTAGGACAGGAGCTAGCAGTTGTTGGGATCTATGGTAGGGTGCGTCGACTGCAAATTAAAATTTTCCTATGTGCAGAACAACCAAGAACATGCTACGGGAGATGGATCACAGTTCGTTACCACTAGACGCGCAGTGCCGTGCAGCGGAAGAAGAGTTGGGGCAGCGCGTCTGTGTGGATCGTCTCCTCCTCGTCCGATCTCCCTTGAATAGCCGATCGTCCGATCCCACGTACAAGTTCGCCGGAGCGGCGCAAGTGCACCGCCTCTAACGGTATCCGCGCGTGCAGGAGGAACACCGTGCGGCGGACTGCTAGGTCCGATCACACAGTCGGCGGCGAGTGGAGGTGGCTATTCGCAACACATGAAAACCCTAGTCGCAGCGCTGAAGCGATCAACCACATGAGTGTGCCGCACCTCCACTTTATATAGGCGTCCGTCGCGGGCTCAACACTTGGGCCTCGCACGGACCCTAAAGCCCACAAGTCTACTCGGCCACAATCCGAATACAGATCGGATCACATCCGACCAGTGTCCTCGTATCCGACCTTGTAGGTTCCTTCCCTTATTAAGCGCGCGACCCCTTAGGTTTAAGTCGGCTTGGACGCAGTTCGGATCACCTCCGACCTGCACGGTTGGTAGCGGCCTCTAGCAAGGCGTGCTGACCACCAAGCAGACCATGAAGCTGGTTAGGCGAACCTGTACAACGTGTCACACTTCTATTCCCTTTGCCTCACGATATATGTTGTCGGGCTCAAGACGAGAGTGCCATCCTTGTGCTAGCCGGACCTCTTTCTCGTTCCAGTGATACCGACCACAAACCGGATTATCTCATAATCCCTGTCGCATGGCCATGCTTATCCTAGTCGGATCACACGAGAGGCCCAGAGTATATCTTTGCTGATCGGAGGGGCAAATCCCATCTTGCTCGACCATGTCTTGCAGCATGGGACTGGACAAATCCGAAACCTACCTTTGTAACTACCCAGTCATGGAGTAGCGTTTGGTCGGCCCAAAGCAAGTCTGTCACCATCCCGAGTACATGCGTCAGCTCAAGTCTTAGGACATAGAACGTATGTTGTACTAGAGACTCACAGATGACATATCGCTGCATCTCATAGTTGGGTCTGTCCGACTCGGACCTTATCTCGACTCGGATCCGGCTACGTCTAATCCGACCAGACCTTTCCAAGTCCATATTATTCGGTTAGCATCCAATGCTCCATGGCTAGTGAGACCAAGCCATCGACCGTGTCATATGCTAGTCTAGTCGGCTGCGCGTCCACATAGCCCTTTCGACTAGGGACCTTTTAGGACAGTCACCATACAATGCATAGTCCCACAAACAAGTCACGTACTTGCCGATACACATCATTGATAATGTCCAAGGACTATCTTTATTCATAAACACATCGGAAATATCATCATACATGATTGCCTCTAGGGCATATCTCCAACAGTCTCCCACTTGCACTAGAGTAAATCAAATAGACATCAAATGCCCATAGCTCTAACGTGCCCCTCATGCTTGGGTTGTGGAAGCGACTTAGTCAACGTATCTGCAACATTTGCATCCGTGTGAATCTTGCATAACTCTACATCACCATTCTTTACGATCTTTCATATCAGGTGATATTTCCGGTCTATGTGTGTGACCTTGTGGTGATTCCTCGGCTCCTTGGCTTGTGCGATGGCACCAGAATTATCACAATAAAGGTCCAACGGTTTCACCGAGACTGGGAAAATACCAAGATCATCTAGAAAATGCTGGATCCAAACACCTTCCTTTGCAACTTCGCAAGCCGCAATGTATTCGGCTTTTGTGGTAGAATCGGCCACCGTATCCTGCTTGGAACTCATCCGATTACTTGCTCCCCGTTCGGGCGTACGAATCGGTGTGATCGACAATCATCTCTGCGGTTTGGAAACTAGCATCGATGTAACCCCCTACGACGAGCTCTTCCTCACCTCCATAAACTAGGAACATCTCTTTAGTCCTTTTCAGGTACTTCAAAATAGTCTTTACCGCTGCCCAGTGACTCTCACCTGGGTTGGCCTGGTATCTACTTGTTAGGCTTATTGCAAAAGCAACATCAGGCCTTGTACATATCATGGCATACATGATGGATCCGATTGCCGAGGCATACGGAATCCTACTCATCTTGCTTCGCTCATCAGATGTCGAAGGACTCTGAGTCTCGCTTAGCCTTATACCATGTGAGAGAGGCAAGAACCCTTTCTTCGGCTCACTCATGTTGAACCGCTTCAACACTTTATCTATGTACGTGCTCTGGCTTAAGCCGAGCAGCCTCCTCGATCTATTTCTATAGATCTTAATGCCTAAAATATAGACTGCCTCACCAAGGTCCTTCATCGAAAACTTGCCATTCAATGACTCCTTGACCAAGTTTAGCATCAAAACATTGTTCCCGATCAACAATATGTCATCCACATACAAGATCAAAAACACTATCGAGCTCCCTTAACTTCTTGTATAAACAAGAGTCTTCTTCTCTTTTGATGAAACCGAGAGTTGTGACGACCTCATCAAAACGAATGTTCCAACTCCGAGATGCTTGCTTCAACCCATAAATGGATCTCTTGAGCTTGCATACCTTACTAGTGCTAGTCGGATCGACAAAACCCTCGGGCTGTATCATATACACGTCATCGGTTAAATTTCCATGTAGGAAAGCCGTTTTGACATCCATCTGCCATATCTCGTAATCGAAATATGCAACTATAGCTAGTATGATCCTCACCGATTTTAGCATCGCTACCGGCGAGTAAGTCTCATCGTAGTCAATTCCTTGAACTTGTCCATAACCCTTAGCGACAAGCCGAGCTTTGTGGATCTAAACATTTCCATCCACATCGGTTTTCTTCTTAAAGACCCATTTGCAACCAATGGCCGTTACGCCAGGCGGCAGATCAACCAAGTCCCAGACTTGATTCTCATCCATGGACTTTAACTCGGATCTCATGGCCTCCAACCATGCCTCGGAATCTGGGCTCACCATCGCTTCCGCATACGTGGTCGGCTCGTCGCTTTCTAGCAACAATACATCACGCACTCTGCGCAATCTTTCCGACCTCCGTGGTTCCGGTGCCGCTTCCACTACATGTTCCTTGACTGACTCCGGTATGATCTCATCACAAGACGAGCCATCCCCGAGTGGTCCTCGAATTTCTTCGAGTCGAACTGTCCTCCCACTGGCCTCCCGACTGAGAAACTCTTTCTCAAGGAAAACCCCGTTCCGAGCAACAAGCACTTTGTTCTCTTCCCGGTTGTAGAAGCTATATCCCAAGGTTTCCCTCGGATATCCCATGAATATGCATTTATCCGATTTAGGTGTAAGCTTGTCTGACATAAGTCGCTTGACAAATGCTTCACAACCCCGAATCTTTAGAAAAGACAAACTGGGACTCTTCTCGGTCCACATATCATGTGGTGTCTTGTCTACGGATTTTCATGGTACCCTATTAAGTGTGAAAGCTGCAGTTTCTAGAGAATATCCCCAGAATGACAAGGGTAAATCCGATTTGCTCATCATAGACCGGACCATGTCCAACAAGGTCCTATTCCTCTGTTCTGACATGCTGTTTCTCTGTGGCGTACCCCGAGGTGTGAGCTGAGGTACTATACCTCGACTTTTCAGATGATCATCAAACTCCTGGCTCATGTACTCACCTCCACGATCAGATCGCAGAAGCTTTATAGTCTTGCCGAGCTGATTCTCAACCTCATTCTGAAACTCTATGAACTTTTCAAAAGTCTCCGACTTGTGCCTCATTAAATAGATATATCCATATCTACTCAAGTCGTCGGTAAAAGTCATGAAGTACTGATAGCCACCTCTGGCAGTTGTGCTCATTGGACCACACACATCACTATGTATAAGTTCCAACAGCTCGGACGCCCTCTCGCAATTCTTTTCGAAAGGAGACTTAGTCATCTTGCCGAGCAAGCATGATTCACATGTCTCGAATGACCCGAAGTCGGACGAAGTTAGGAGCCCATCATCATGGAGTTTTTTCATGCGTTTCAGACTAATGTGTCCAAGCCGGCAATGCCAGAAGTATTTCGGATTTTTCTCATTAGGCTTTATGCCTCTTGACATTCACGTTATAGACCGGTTCCTGTTCTAGATTCAATATAAATAGCCCATCAACAATGGGTGCATAGCCATGGAACATACCATTCAAAAATATCGAACAACCATTGTCCTTTAAATTGAATTCATAACCTTGACTCATCAAAAATGAGGCAGAAATAATGTTCCGACTAAGTGCAGGAATGTAACAATTATTCAATTCCATTATGAATCCAGAAGGAAGCTGGAGCTGCATCGTGCTGACCTCCAATGCAGCAACTCTTGCTTTGTTGCCGACCCTGATGTCAATCTCCCCTTGTGCCACACGCCTAGTTCTTACCAACCCCTGCATCGAGTTGCAAATATGAACAACCGATCCAGTATCAAATACCCAAGAGTTACTAGGTATGTCAGCAAGGTAAATGTCTATAACATATGCAACAAGTGTACCTTTGCCTGAAGAAGCATTTCCGGCCTTCTTGCCATGCTCTGCAAGCCACTTGCTATAGTTCCTCTTCTAGTGACCGGTCTCCTTGCAGTGAAAGCAAACGGTCTTCGAGTCCGGTCCAGACTTCGGCACAGCGGCAGAGGTTACCGTCTCCGTGCCCTTTGCCTTAGCCTTTTTCTTGGACCAACTCTTCTTGAACTTAGCCGATATCTGCACCATCAACACTTGATGCGTGCCCTTCTTAATATCCTGCTCTGCCACTTTGAGCATCCCATGCAATTCAGTGAGCTTCTTATCCATGCCATGCATATGATAGTTCGAGATGAACGTCCCATAGCTGGGCGGAAGAGAACCCGCGACATCGATGTCAGCTCATCCAAGAGCGGGAAGCCCAAGCGATCCAAAGCTTGCACATATCCGATCATCTTGATCACATGTGGGCTTAGTGGATCACCTTCCTTCAGCTTGCAATCCATCCAGGATCGCCAGACGTTGAACCTTTCGGTCCTAGCCTGTGGCTGAAACATGCTCTTGAGACTCTCGATCATATCGTAAGCCTCAACATTTTCGAAATGCTGTTGCAAATCGGGCTCCATACAAGCCAACATCAGACAACTGATCTCCATTGATTCATCACCGAGTTTCTGGTAGGCATTCTTAGTTGTGGCATTAGCATTATCGGCAGGTTCCTCTGGAAGTGGATCCTCTAGAACATGTTCCTTTTTATCATGCTTGAGAACAATTCTCAGATTTCTATACCAGGTGGTAAAGTTTGTTCCATTCAGTTTATCCTTTTCCAGAATTGATTTCAATGCAAAGTTGGGTTGAGCAGGTGGTGCCATTGATCTACAATAGAAAATATGCAATCACTAAGCAATGTGTTTATGTAGAGTAGTTCTAGCCTAAACAGAAATACTCCCACTAAAGTCAGCATCCCTCCGCAAACTCTCAGTGATTCAGGATCCGACTAGCGCATGCGACTAGTGAGCTTTAGCATCACTGCTAGCCAACATACCTATCCGATAAGCAACTCCTTGCTAATCGTATCTCTATACGACTCCTGTCGGTCGGGAAGGTATCTTATACCCCGGCTCCCAACCTTCTTTGCCACAAGGCCCAAAACCGTTTTGATAGCCTTGTCAAGTTAACCTGATGCAGTGCATGTCCGTGTCCGACACGAACCCTTCAGTTCAAGGACACCCAGCAGCACCCCAATTTTATGAGCCCACTACTAGACATACTTGACGTGCGAAGGTGCAACATCGGGGATGTCAATTTGCTTGATATTCCTGAGGGATCTTTCTACCATTCTAACATGCATAGAAACAAAGAAGCATAACAATCACAAATATAACACATATTGTGAAATAGTATGGCTCCTTCATGGACGTTCTTCCAGGTCGGCTCCGACTCCGATGACCATCTACGAACTCCATCTTGTTTGTCAAGCCGGGACGCCAAGCCACCAACCTGATCTCTATTATCCAACTACTACAACTAGTAATGAATTTTACATAGAGAATCACAAGTCGACACGCAGGTCGTTATACAATATAATGACAGCACTTTGGCTCCTGCCGGCTGACAAACATGACACGCAGGCCATGTATAAATTACACACATGCATCACATACACATGAGCCATACGATTCACATCAAACCTGCAAAACAAAGTTATGCATAGAATCGCATTCTACCGGTTTGTGTGTTGAAAGTGCAACTAATCCCCGGGTGGTTTTGGTAATTAATAACAACATATATATCATTGAACTAATTGTTTCTTGAGAATATTTCAGAAAGTTCAGTGATATGGGTATGGCAATGACTGATGATGTGGACCCCTCAAAATGCTAAGGAAAGCATTGGCAAAAGCTCAAGACTCCATTTTTGGTTTAGTGATCCATGATCACATTGAGTCCATAGGAAAGCCAATACTATTAAAAGGGGATGAGGTTATGATGATGATCTGGTTGCTCAAAGTGCTTAGTGATTTATCTCTCAAACTATCAGCAATCTTTCATTCCAACATATGCTCATAAGTAATCTCGGTCCCACCGATTCCATAAACTCAGTCACACCGAGATGAACCACCTCAGCCATATAGCCAAACCCTAGTAATTTCGGATTTTCCGATTCCAAACTCGGTCTTACCGAAATTGGTGTTGCCAACCTTCTGTAACCTTCTGTACTCAAATCGGTGTCACCAAGATGAGAAAGTCGGTCCCACCGAGATTGGCAAACCCTAGACTTTGGAAGAATCGGACTAACCGAGATTGTATTTTCGGTCCCACCGAAAATCCCAACGTTCACAAGATTTGAACTTTCGGTCTCACCGAGTTGTCAACTTCGGTCTGACCGAGATTGGTCAAATGTGTGTAACAGTTGGATTTTGTGTGGAGGCTATAAATACCCTCCACCTCCTCTTCATTAGTGGAGAGAGCCATCGAAAGAACTACCACTCCTACCTTACATTTCGAGAAGAAAACTACCTACCCTTGTGTTGAGATCAAGTTGCTCCACTCCCACCATATGAAACTTGATTTCTAGTCTTCCCAAGTTGCTTTCCACTCAATCCTTCTTCCACCATAGCCAAATCAGTGAGGAGAGTTGAGTGTTGGGGAGATTATCATTTGAAGCACAAGAGCAAGGAGTTCATCATCACCAACACCATCTATTACCTTTTGGAGGTGGTGCCTCCTAGATTGGTTAGGTGTCGCTTGGGAGCCTCCGTCAAGATGTGGAGTTGAACCAAGAAGTTTGTAAGGGCAAGGAGATCGCCTACTTCGTGAAGATCTACCCGAGTAAGGCTAGTCCTCCGTGGGCGTAAGCCATGATGGCATAGACAAGGTTGCTTCTTCGTGGACCCTTCGTGGGTGGAGCCCTCCGTGGACTCTCGCAGCCGTTACCCTCCGTGGGTTGAAGTCTCCATCAACGTGGATTGACGATAGCACCACCTATCGGAACCACGAGAAAAATCTCCGTGTCTCCAAACTGCGTTTGCTCTTCTCCACCTCTATTTACTACATGTGCAATTTACTTTCCGCTGCCATAACTCTAGAATTGCATGTGTAGGGTGATACTTCACTTGGTCATCATTGTGAACTTGCTAAAAACTTGTCTTAATCAAAAGGCTAAACTTTTAAATTGTCAAGTAGTCTAATCACCCCCCCTCTAGACATACTTCCGATCCTACAAGTGGTATCAGAGCTTTGGTCTCCATTGGATTGGTTTTCATTGCATTGGACTCCATAAGCTTGGTTTCACAACCTAGGAGAGTATGGCGTCTAGTGAGGGTAATTTTCGTAGAGGTCCTTACTTTGATGGTTCAAATTTTGCTAGTTGGAAGCACAAAATGAAAATGCATATTCTTGGACATAACCACGCATGGGGCATTATTTGTGTTGGCTTGCAAGGTGAGTTCTTGAGGAAGGAAAAGTTCGGATCGCGGCTACTGCGGATGAGTTGCGGATGTTCTGAACAATGCTCAAGCTTGTGACATTCTCTTCAATGCTTTGTGTCCCGAGGAGTTCAACAAGATTAGCCGTCTTGAGAATGCAAAAGAGATTTGGGATACTTTGGTCGAAATGCACGAAGGTACCGAGTCCGTGAAGGAATCAAAGCTAGATGTTCTTCAAGGTCGACTTGACAAGTTCAAGATGAAGGAAGGTGAAGGAGTCGCTGAAATGTACTCTAGGCTTGCTCTCATCACAAATGAGATTGCCGGCTTAGGAAGCGAAGAAATGACCGACCGATTCATCATCAAGAAGATTCTCAGAGCTTTGGATGGAAAGTATGACACCGTGTGCACTTTGATCCAAATGATGCCAAACTACAAGGATCTCAAGCCTACCGAAGTCATTGGAAGGATTGTTGCTCATGAGATGACACTTAAAGACAAGGAAGAGCTTCACAACAAGTCAAGTGGTGCTTACAAAGCTGCAGTTGAAGCTCCCACAACCTCAAGTGACAAGCTAGTTTCCAATGAAGAGATAAGCCTAATGGTGAAGAACTTCAACAAATTCTACAAGAGTAGAAGCAAGGAAAGAAGCTCAAAGTCTAGATCATATGATGAAAAGAGATCTTCTAGTCTTGATCGAAACTGCTACAATTGTGGAAGACCCGGACATTACTCAAATGAGTGTTCGACTCCCCACAAGAGAAGAGAAGAATCTCCAAGAAGAAGAAGCTCAAGAGAAGAGTCGCCTCGAAAAGAGAGAAGGAGTAGAGATGATCGTTATGAACGAAGATCCTCTCGGAGAAGCAAGGATTCGGAAAGGAAAGACAAGTCATCAAGGAGCTACACAAGAAGAAAACATCAAGCTCATGTTGGTGAATGGGTCTCCGGCTCCGACTCAGACAATCACTCGAAAGAAGCTATCACTCCAACTCGAATACATTCAAGATGAAGGTGTTGCGGTCTTGCTCTCGTATCCTCCAACTTCAACTCCTATGACATATTTGATTCACCAAATGAGGGAATTGGAAGATGCTTCATGGCAAAAGGCCCCAAGGTATCACACCCTGAATTCATTGACTTTGATAGTGATGAGGATGACTTGCTTGGTGAAGATGAGCTTTTACATGATAAATCTAGTGAGCCTAGTAATGATGAACATGCTAGTAGTCTTTATAGTCGAGAAGAGTCGAATGACAATGCTATGAAGGAGATTGAGCGTCTAACTAAAGAACTAAACACTCTTAAGTTAGCTCATGAAACAACTCAAGAAGATCATAGAGAGCTCCTAAGATCTCATGAGAAGCTACGCTTCGAGAAGCTCAATCTAGAGCAAGAACATGAGTTCCTAAAAGCTATCAATGACGATCTTCGAAAGAAGAGTTCTTCATATCTTGCCAAACGACTTCTCTTGTCTAATTTCTTGCCACCTATTAAAACTAAGCATGACAAGCATAAGAAAAATTCTTCATCTAGTAGTAACAATAATCATGCTAAATCAAATGTTGTTACTTCTAGTAATTCTCTTGATTCCACTAACAATGTTTCAAGCCAAGTTACACTTGAGCAAGAAAATAGTTTATTGAAAGGGATTATAGAAAAGGTGTCTACAAGAGCCTTGCGGAAGCAAGAACTTTGAGAAATTGTTACTTAAGCAAGGAAGGCACCGGAAGAATCAAGGAATTGGTTTTGAGCGAAAGTTCAACGCCGAGGGTGTTGAATGGGAAGAAGGTCAATATCCCACTCCAAAGTTTGTTTCTCAAAAGGAGAAGTATGATCCTACTTCTTCCAATGTGGAACAAGCTCAAGATGACCTTCCACCACAAGACCACAAGCTAAAAGGCAAGGACAAGCTTCAAGAGGAGATTGATGCATTCATTGAAGCACCCAAGGCCATGGTCAAGTGGGTTCCCAAGGAAACTTCAAGTTCTACTTGACAAGCTCAACTACTACCCCAAGGATTCCCATCAAGATGATGTGGATCCCAAGAAGAAGAACTAGAGAGTTCTTGAGGGTGACTCCGCCAACATACTTCACTCACATTCATTTTGGCAAAGAACCATGCAATCAACTTCCACATCTTGCACTAGTTCATGGAGTCACAAACCCTCTTGTTGGTAAGTCAAGGGACAAGGTAATCATTGCTTTCATGGACATCATCTATTGTGTACTTCAATCTATGTCCATGGATATCCTTGTTTGTTCCTTGTGGGACTAACCCATGTAGGTATTGAAAGTGCCGAATCCAAAGGATTGCTCCCAACTCTTGATGATCTTCATCAACATTGAGCATCCACATCTTCAACATCTACATGAAGTCTTCAACGACAACCCAAGGTTAGTTTGACCCTTTAAAAGGGGTTCTCACATCAAGGGGGAGCTTTGCTCTAAAGAATTGAGCTAAAGCATCTTCAAATGATGTGAAAACATTAATGCTTTATGTAAAAGTGGTAACCCCACTTGTGCTTAAGCGATGAGTATGACCTATGATCAAATGTTCTCATTTGACTCCTAAGTCAATATACTCATATATAGATGACCTAGTCATCGCCAAATTGTGTGCTAGTTGCTAGAGTTTTGTTTGTGCATGTTTGACACATATTTCATTTGATATCTTATTGTGTGAGCATGTTGGATGCATAATTTTATCCATTCGAGGACATCCATTTGTTGCTTTGGTCTTTTGGATTTTATCTCTTTTGACCAAATGGATGGACAAGAATGCCTAAGTTCCTCCCCTAGCTATCTATGCTTTCTTGTCTCAAACTCTATTCATGCTTATATCACAAACTTTGATCAAGTCTTTTTGGACGGATCGAGTGAGGAGCACTTTCGAGCCACCGATCCGTCAAAAGCTTAACTTCCAAAACCTTCTAAGTACTTTCGGTCAAACCAATATACTCAAATCGGACGGACCGAAATCACTTGGATTGATCTAGGTTTTCACCTCGGTGAAACCGAGTTACAAATTCGGCGTGACCGATGTGAGTAATCGCTTGCGATTAACCATCTCGGTGCCACCGAAGTTTTCAACTCGGTCCCACCGACAAATGAAGGGTATATATACCGAGGGCAGCGCGCGTTGATTATTCCTTCAAAACATCTCGCCCCAAACCCTTATTTGCCGTCGCCGTGGTCTTGGATCGTCTCCGCCGTCGCTTTGTCGCGCTTGCCGGGTCTCCATCGCCGTCAACAGTCAATCTCATCGCGCCGTTGCCGCCGTAGTGAAACTCCACCAAGTTGGGTGAGTTTCATCCCTCTCGTGCTTCAACCTCTGATTCAATGCACGATAGGTTTTGCCTAGCTTCTTGCCACGTTTGAAAACTTCCTATCCAGCAGATTAGTTCTTAGAACGAAATTCGAGTGAAAATTTTAGGGTTAGGTTTCCGCCGAACACATCTCGGTGTGACCGATTCTACATTCTCGGACTGACCGATTTGGCCTCTGGCCATTGCACTGCACTTTTCGGTCCAACCGAGTTGTGCAAATCGGTAAGACCGAAATGAGGACTTAGTGAAATCCTAGTGCTCTCGGCTAGACCGAAACCCATTTCGGTCCAACCGAAAGTGGTGTGAATGGTACTGTTTAGGCACTTCGGATTCACCGAATTTTTAGACTCGGTCAGACCGAAATGCATTCTGTGAAAACTTAAAACTGAAATTTGAACTCATTCATTTTGCAAAATCTTCTGCAGTTTGTGATAACTCTTCTATTCTCGCCTATACCTATTCTATTCACGGGTTGTCGGTCATATACGATGCAAGTGACAGCGAACAGTCTGAATCACCGGTTGAGATTCGAGGCGGTCACTAGTCCCAAGCCAGCAGTTTTTCGATGATGGTGAGAGAAGCACCCCAAGTGGTTTGCTGCTGCTGCTGCCACGGGGCGGTGAAGAAGAGAAATTCGATGAAGAGGATTACGACTTTGTTCTTGAGGAGGAGATCACTTCCAAACCTAAGAGGAAAGTGGTTGCCAAAGACTACCAAGGGCAACACACCAAGAAAGGCACCACAAAGTGAAGAAGTCCACGATTGCCAAGAAGTTGAGCATGGAAGAAGAAACCTCCAAAGAAGGTAAAGAAAACTTCCAAGAGGAAGAGGATAGTACATGATGAAGCGATGATGATTACGATGAGGAAGCACCCCAGCCTCCTCAGAAGCCTAAGTTGATGGGAGATGCCATCAGGGCAGGAGCACCTACCAATTTAAGCCATCAGCTCCAGCAAAAGGCAGCTCAAGCCAAACCTGCTGCCAAGCCAAAGAAAACAGTGAGAAATATTCCTGCCTCAGAGAAGAAGGACAATGTGCCACCAGCTGAGTGAGATGAAGAGGCACATGTATTGTCAAGCTCGCATGAAACTGCCAGTTCATAATGATGCTCATCCTCGAGCTGAAAATATGAAGGAAAGGAAGGACAAAGGTCTCAGGCTATGGAGGCAAGTTGATCCATATGCCACCAGGAGAAGGACAGCTGTTGACTCAAGATTCCACACCCGAGAGCAACAAGATTTCTATGAGACAGTGCTCATGGACAAGAAGCCAATTGTTGCTGACACTAGGTATGTTATTTGGAAATACATCGACGATAAAAGCACAGAGACTACTTCCCACATGTGCATGAGAGCTTCACTTGCATGTGGTGTTGCGAGTTTGTTGGTCGGCCGACAAATGGAATGATGAGATGATCATGCGGTTCTATGCCACACATTTCTATCCAGATGGCGAATTGTATGGATGATGAAGGCGAGAGATTCTCTTCAACAGTTGAAGAATGGAAACCTTCGCTGAATGCTCGATATCAAGAGATGATGATGTAGATGTCTATGGCATTCCAAAGAAAAATCACGAGTCTATGAAGAACATGTACAATGAGGTACCGCACAAGGATGTTGAGATATGGAAGCTTGGATCAGTTTATCATCTTGAGCAGGTCTCCCAACCACTAACACCATTACGAGGCATACTTTGATGCCCAAGTCGAGACCATCGCATGATAAGAGGCTATTCTATCAACATGCTGCATATTCTAGATCGAAGGCACCTTTCAGGGTGATGGACACGATAGTTGAGACTATCAAGAGGACAAAGACGAGACGAGAAGAGGTCATGTGGGTTTGCTCCGCACATTCAGATGCTCATCAATGCCAAGTTTGGCACGGACACCTACCGTTGGATAGACCCCACTTGCCATTGCAACTTTGAACATGAAGATAATGAAGTTGTGATGGTGAGGATGCTCCCACATCTGTTGAAGGACATGCTAAGTCTGAAGCGCCAAACAAGCTAAAGCTGAGAAGGAAGCAGCGGCAGCAAGCAAAACCCAAGAGCGTTGGAGAACAACTTCTTGAAGCTACCGGAGGATTGAACTACGCTTTGGCCAAGCATAGTGCAGTCTCGGGAGAGTCTTGAGAGGATAGTTGAAGACAAGTTCCATGCTCTGGATGTCAAGTGGATCAAGTGCAGTCACCGTCAACAAGCTTGAGGCGGACATTGAGGAAGCCAAGAGGAGAAGGCGAGCTCATGAAGGAGATGGAAGGTGATTTGGTCCAGATGATTATGAGCAGCCTGCTCGAGTTCCCACAAAGCCCAGATCAGCTGCCATTCCAAAGGAGATCCTGTGGCTACTGACATCAAGCCTCCCACAGCTCCATCTGCTCCAGCTCCAGCTCCAAAGATCCACTCCTCCAGCTCCACAGACTTCAGCGAAGCCTTTGCGAGATGCAGCTATCTCCACTCCATCGACCCGAGCAGGAGCCGCCAAGAGTCCCTAGTGACGCTTAGCTCTATACTTTTTGAACTTTTTGGTAACTTGTTGCCAAAGGGGGAGAAATTGTATAGATCATAGGACTTCGAGAGAGAGAGAGTGCTCGCTTTTGCTCTTTCGTTTGCGGTTTTCCTTGAGATACTTTTGAGTTCTTCGAGACATTCCGTGTGTTTGATACAACGTTTGCTCTATCTTTGATGAGTGCTTGATCATACTATGCCTTAATGTGTGCTTAATGCTTATCATATTCTATTCATATCTTGTATGATCATTTACTCATGTCTTGGTGATTGGGTGCATGCTATTCATTCTTATCATTTTGTGCGCTCCACCAAGATGTATGTGACATGGAAGAGTGACCCATGATCCTAATCGATTGTGCATTTGCATTCAAACGCAAATCTTAAATAATGCACAAATTTAGGGGGAGCTCTTGCTTATCACATACTTCTCAAAGCGACGATATTATTCATTGATTATATCTCTTGTCGAAGCTTTGATCTATATGTTGTCATCAATTACCAAAAAGGGGGAGATTGAAAGTGCAACTAATCCCCGGGTGGTTTTGGTAATTAATAACAACATATATATCATTGAACTAATTGTTTCTTGAGAATATTTGAAAAGTTCATTGATATGGGTATGGCAATGACCGATGATGTGGACCCTCAAAATGCTAAGGAAAGCATTGGCAAAAGCTCAAGACTCCATTTTTGGTTTAGTGATCCATGATCACATTGAGTCCATAGGAAAGCCAATACTATTAAAGGGATGAGGTTATGATGATGATCTGGTTGCTCAAAGTGCTTAGTGATTTATCTCTCAAACTATCGGCAATCTTTCATTCCAACATATGCTCATAAGTAATCTCGGTCCCACCGATTCCATAAACTCAGTCACACCGAGATGAACCACCTCACCATATAGCCAAACCCTAGTAATTTGGATTTTCCGATTCCAAACTCGGTCTTACGAAATTGGTGTTGCCAACCTTCAGAACATACGTACTCAAATCGGTGTCACCGAGATGAGAAAGTCGGTCCCACCGAGATTGGCAAACCCTAGACTTTGGAAGAATCGGACTAACCGAGATTGTATTTTCGGTCCCACTGAAAATCCCAACGTTCACAAGATTTGAACTTTCGGTCTCACCGAGTTGTCAACTTCGGTCCGACCGAGATTGGTCAAATGTGTGTAGCAGTTGGATTTTGTGTGGAGGCTATAAATACCCTCCACCTCCTCTTCATTCGTGGAGAGAGCCATCGAAAGAACTACCACTCCTACCTTACATTTCGAGAAGAAAACTACCTACCCTTGTGTTGAGATCAAGTTGCTCCACTCCCACCATATGAAACTTGATTTCTAGTCTTCCCAAGTTGCTTTCCACTCAATCCCTTCTTCCACCACAGCCAAATCAGTGAGGAGAGTTGAGTGTTGGGGAGATTATCATTTGAAGTACAAGAGCAAGGAGTTCATCATCACCAACACCATCTATTACCTTTTGGAGGGTGGTGCCTCCTAGATTGGTTAGGTGTCGCTTGGGAGCCTCCCTCAAGATGTGGAGTTGAACCAAGAAGTTTGTAAGGGCAAGGAGATCGCCTACTTCGTGAAGATCTACCCCGAGTAAGGCTAGTCCTCCGTGGGCGTAAGCCATGATGGCATAGACAAGGTTGCTTCTTCGTGGACCCTTCGTGGGTGGAGCCCTCCGTGGACTCTCGCAGCCGTTACCCTCCGTGGGTTGAAGTCTCCATCAACGTGGATTGACGATAGCACCACCTATCGGAACCACGAGAAAAATCTCCGTGTCTCCAAACTGCGTTTGCTCTTCTCCACCTCTATTTACTACATGTGCAATTTACTTTCCGTTGCCATAACTCTAGAATTGCATGTGTAGGGTGATACTTGACTTGGTCATCATTGTGAACTTGCTAAAAACTTGTCTTAATCAAAAGGCTAAACTTTTAAATTGTCAAGTAGTCTAATCACCCCCCTCTAGACATACTTCCGATCCTACATGTGTCGGGTACGAAATACATGGCGCTACGCACACGGCGCTACCTTTTCGGAAATCACAGATCACATCTGAACTCCGATCACGCCGAATTTTCTGATCTGGCCGATCTTATTGATCATCGTGAATCCGATTTGGATTTACGTTTCACTATTAACCCCGATGGCGGATGACCGATCGGTAGGGGTAGATCGTGTCACGACCTCATCGACTCCGATCATCAGAAAATGTAGCCTCTTCAATCCCCATGTGCAATTGATCTCATCAACCATGCACATAGCCGATCTCATCAAGGACAACAGATCTCATCTGCTGCCTCCACATATCTAATATGCATACGATCTGAATCTAAATCCTATAGCAGAGGCTCTGATACCACTGTTGGGATCTATGGTAGGGTGCGTGGACTGCAAATTAAAATTTTCCTACGCGCAGAACAACCAAGAACATGCTACGGGAGATGGGTCACAGTTCGTTACCACTATACGCGCAGTGCCGTGCAGCGGAAGAAGAGTTGGGGCAGTGCGTCTGCGTGGATCGTCTCCTCCTCGTCCGATCTCCCTCAAACAGCCGATCGTCCGATCCCACGTACAAGTTCGCCGGAGCGACGCAAGTGCACCGCCTCTAACGGTATCCGCGCGTGCAGGAGGAACACCGTGCGGCGGACTGCTAGGTCCGATCACACAGTCGGCGGCGAGTGGAGGTGGCTATTCGCATCACATGCAAACCCTAGTCGCAGCGCCGAAGCGATCAACCACATGAGTGTGCCGCACCTCCACTTTATATAGGCGTCCGTCGAGGGCTCAACACTTGGGCCTCACACGAACCCTAAAGCCCACAAGTCTACTCGGCCACAATCCGAATACAGATCGGATCACATCCGACCAGTGTCCTCATATCCGACCTCGTAGGTTCCTTCCCTTATTAAGCGCGCGACCCCTTAGGTTCAAGTCGGCTTGGATGTAGTTCGGATCACCTCCGACCTGCATAGTTGGTAGCGGCCTCTAGCAAGGCGTGCCGACCACCAAGCAGACCGTGAAGCTGGTTAGGCGAACCTGTACAACATGTCACACTTCTATTCCCTTTGCCTCACGATATATGTTGTCGGGCTCAAGGCGAGACTGTCCTCCTTGTGCTAGCCCGACCTCTTTCTCGTTCCAGTGATACCGACCACAAACCGGATTATCTCATAATCCCTGTCGCATGGCCATGCCTAGTCGGATCACACGAGGGGCCCAGAGTATATCTCTCCTGATCGGAGGGGCAAATCCCATCTTGCTCGACCATGTCTCGCAGCATGGGACTGGACAAACCCGAAACCTACCTTTGTAACTACCCAGTCACGGAGTAGCATTTGGCCGGCCCAAAGCAAGTCTGTCACCACCCCAAGTACATGGGTCAGCTCAGGTCTTAGGACATAGAACGTATGTTGTACTAGAGACTCACAGATGACATATTGTTGCATCTCATAGTTGGGTCTGTCCGACTCGGACCTTATCTCGAATCAGATCCGACTATGTCGAATCCGACCAGACCTTTCCAAGTCCATATTATCCGGTTAGCATCCAATGCTCTGTGGCTAGTGAGACCAAGCCATCGACCATGTCATATGCTAGTCTAGTCGGCTGCGCGTCCACACAGTCCTTTCGACTAGGGACCTTTTAGGACAGTCACCATACAATGCATAGTCCCACAAACAAGTCACGTACTTGCCGATACACATCATTGATAATGTCCAAGGACTATCTTTATTCATGAACACACAGGAAATATCATCATACATGATTGCCTCTAGGGCATATCTCCAACAGCAGTACTCCTAGTGCTCCTAGCACTAGTGCAGCAAGTGCTAGTACCACCCCAACTGCTCCAAGTGGCACTGAGAAAGAAGATGATCAACCTGATCCAGTTGTGGAGGAAGCACTGCCTGATGCACCTATTTTTTCTGATGAGGAGGATGAGAAGCTTTATCCAGGTTATGTACAACAAAATAATCAGGAACATGCAGCAAATGAAGACTACATACCTGCCGAATTTTCAGATACTGATGAAAATGAAAGGCAAGAGGATCATGACATGGGAGCTTTTGAGGATGCAGATGAGGACAGACCTGTCATGATGTATGATAGAGATAACCCAAGCATTGAGGAAGGTGTGGTCTTTCCTGGGGCAGTTGATTGCAGAAATGCAGTTGGAACATTCTCAATCAAGTCTGAAACTGAGTACATCACACTGAAGAGTGACCAGAGTAGGTTCACTGTTAAATGTGCCTATGACAGGTGTAAGTGGAGGCTACATGCATCTTTGATGAGGAGGAGCACTTTGTTTTAGGTACTAGCTATTTAGTTTACTACTATTTCTTTTAAAATTGTGACCTTTTGTTTTACTAATGTTGTACTGACAGACCATTTGTTTCCTTGTTTTATTTTCAGATCAAAGTGAACCCCCACCCTCACACATTTCCTATTGTGAACAGATCTCAGAGATTGAGAGGTGCAAAAAGAAGGTGGATTGCAGATGCTTCTATGGCTTGGATCGAAAAAAATCCAGGGATTGGCACAAAGGGAATCCAGGGTAGGTTGTTAGAGAAGTATGGTCTTGAGGTGCCTTACAACAGATGCTACTATGGTAAGGAAATGGCACTTGACAAGTTATATGGTAAGTACAATGACAATTTTCAGTTACTTTTTGCTTTCAAAGCAGAAGTAGAGAGGGCATCACCAGGCAGTGTTGTTGACATTGACCATCACACAGTGGAGTACAAGTTAGAAGGAAAGAAATTCTACAAAGAGTGTTTTAGAAGGGTTTTTGTCTGTTTCAAAGCTTGTCAGAAGGGGTTTCTAGAGGGGTATAGGCCATACTTGGCTGTAGATGCAACTGCATTGCATGGTAGGTTTAGGGGCCAACTTGTAGCAGCATGTGCCCTAGATGCACACAATTGGTTATTTCCTGTTGCATATGGTGTTCTTGAAGTGGAGTCCACTAAGAGTTGGACATGGTTTTTCAATAATTTGAAGAAAGTTATAGGACATCCTGAAGGATTAGTTATCCATACTGATGCTTGCAAAGGACTGGAGAGTGCTGTTGATTATGTTTATCCTGGAGTTGAGCATAGAGAGTGCATGAGACATTTGTCTCAAAATTTTGGCAAGAAATTCAAAGGGAAATTTTATGATGACAATCTGTGGCCTTGCTCTCTTACTTACAGCACCAAAAAGCACAATTATCATCTGAACCAGTTGAAAAGCAAGCTCAAAGTGAAGGACTATCTTGAGGAGCACCACACCAAAATCTGGGGTAGAGCTGATTCCACTGAGTTGAGCAAGGTTGACTATGTAAATAACAATCTAGCTGAATCATTCAACTCTAGAATCAAGAAATACAAGGGCCTACACCTAGTTGACACCTTGAAAAGATCGAGCGATATTATGGAGAAGTTTGACCTAAGAAAAAGAATTTGCATTGACCATTTCATTGGGCACAACATCATACCAGCAGTAATGAAGGCATTAATGGAGAAAACTAAAGGTTTGGAGATGAGCATTGTGAGGAAAAGCCCAACAGAGGCTGAGGTAACTGCAACTGACAGAGAGAAGAGAGAATGGAGGTATCCTCTGGACCTGGAGAAATGGACTTGCAGTTGCAGGCAATGGCAGGTCACTGGTAAGCCATGCATCCATGCACTTTTCTTCATCACTTCTCTAAGGGGTGATGCTAATGCAATTGATAAGTATGTCCATAATTACTACTCTGTTGAGATGTTCAGAGCCACTTATGCTGAAAACCTATCAGCTTTGGAAGGCAAGCAACAGTGGGACATTGTAGATCCTGGATTCAAGTTATGTGCTCCTGTTTAGAAGCAAGCACCAGGCAGGCCAAGAAAACAGAGGATTAGAGAAAGCAGTGAAGGAAAGGGCCTTGGGACAAGGAAGAAGAAGTGCAAAAGTGTGGTAGATGTGGACACCAAGCCAAGGGATGCACACGATCTGTTGATCCAGCTTTTGGAGAAGAAGAGCATTGGGGTGCACAAAATGCAGATGATCATCCAACAGTAGATGAGTCAGCAATAGCAGAAGTGCAGGATGAGGATGAGGATCAGTCAATACCTGATGTAGTCCAGCATGAAATGAGACCACCAAGGGAACCATCTCATGAAGCATCTACACAAGCAAGTGTAGTAAGGTATGTGCAATTCTCACATCCATTTCGGTTCATGCATACATTACAATTTGTGACATATTTGCAATTTTAGCCCTAGGAAAAACAATAAAAAAGCAGCAGAGAGAGGAGGTTCTCCAAGGTTTGTGAAAGAGAAGAGAGGTGGAGATGTACAACTAGTAACTAACATTGTCAGCTACTGGAAGCAGTGTTGACAGCAAGCTTGTTCCTCCTGCATCAAAAGAACCAGCACAAAACCAAGCTCCACCAACTGGCCCCAACCCAGCCAGAAACACTAGAAGCAAGGAAAGGGAAGCTCCAAACCCAGCCAGAAACACCAGGAGCAAAAAACTGAAGTTCTAGATGCTGTTATCAACTAGATGGTGTTTTTTACACCTTTTATTTACTGTTATGTGTACTGTGTGATGTTGCTAAACTTCTGAGATGCACCTGTTATGTCTACTGTCTGCTATGGTGTTGTTATGTACTTGGTGTTTTTATGCACAATGTGTTCTAATCTTAAGGTTGTCGAACTTGTGTCATTCATATGCGATGCACAATGTTGTGTCATTCTAGTTGTTGTTGAACTTGTGTCATTCATCTGTCATTTCACAAGTTTACGATCAAATTGAGCTGGCAAGATCAAATTCAGCAGTACAAGATCAAATTCATTCACCAAACCACATTTTACAACAACATCTTGGAATACCAAACTACTATAGCTGACATCGAACAACTGCATAATTTCTTCGACAACTACCATAGTAGTGCAACCATCGTACTAATTCCCACAAGCAACAGTACCCACAACAGCAGCATCTCATCTCTCTCTCTAAGCTTCTTCTTCAAAGCCTTGTTCTTCCTTGCCAGCTCAATGTTTTCCTTCTTCAAATGGTGGCACTTGATCCAACTCACTTCAACCTCAGCGTGCAAGTCTTCGAAAGCTAGTCCAACACACAATGGAGGAGCTGGGTCAACCCAAACCACCCAGTCACACTCATCTGGTAACTAATTGTAAATCAAGAGTCATAATTAGAAAAGTAAAAACTAGAGAGTAAAAATCAAGAGTCATAATTTGACATGAACTTACATCCAATGGGCAACCTAAAAAATGGCGGCCATTGCTTGCACCACCCCATGATACATGGCAGGCAGGAACAAGGCCATGACCGGGGCATCGATGCTTCAACAGAAACTCCAAGCTGGAATAAGACTTGTCGGGAAGATAAAACTCTGATGAATGCTGCACAATCCCGACCCCGTCGACCTAAAAAAAGTCAAATTTCCCCCAAAATGTCACAAACCCTAGCTTTGAACCCCAAAATGTAGGGTAGGGTGGAGAAGCACGACCCCACCATATTGCTTACCTCTCTGGTCGTCGGTGAGAAGCTGGATGAGCCTGAGCTCACCATGCGCACCGGCTCTTTCTTCTCCCGCATCCCGCTCCCCCCTCCAATCTGGCCGCGCCTTCCTTTCCTCTGTTTTTCGTGAGAGCTGGATGAGGACAAAGGGGTACTGAAGTTAGCAGCCACAGGGGCAAAAATGTCCAAAATCTAAGCGCCGTGGCGGTCAAGCAGTCTTGTTGGGCGGAAACTGCGCTTAAGGGCAAAAGCATAAGAAAACCAAAGTGAGTTGGGCAAGAACGAGGGTTTTCGGAAACTAGGGGCAAACCTGCCGAGGGTGACACAACTAGGGGCAAACCTGCCCCATTGTCGATAACACCCTTGTTAATATTCGTGTTCTTACTAGCGTTGGAATGGTGATAATTCGTAATGGCCATCATTGCATTAGAATTCCTGGAGTGGCACACTTGTTGTCCACTCCTATGCCTAACCGTTTCTCCATCGAGCATGGACAATTGCATTATGTTGCACAGGAAGGAGATGCAGCTTTGGACCAAGAAGGCCCAGAACAAGAACAAGTAGATGAAGCAGAACTCGTCACCGACGAAGAAGAGGAGCATCCCCAAGAGCAACCCCAACTACACCACCTATGCATGCCTCGGCAGCCTCAAGGGCTGCATTGATGATATGAGCAATCTCGCCGCATCCCTTCAAGGCACGCCCGCCTACATGAATATGAAATTCACGAACTGGAGCCAGGAGTGGGCTCCTGACCAACCGCCACAATGATCTCGCCGGTTTGGGCTTACAAACGTCTAAGCTTGGGGGAGGTTATCACCACTTCTACATCAAGACATGGCGGTATTTGAATAAACTGTAATGAGGTTGTACTTAAGCTCGAGGAGCCTCAAAACACTCGTGTTGGTTTGTTCCAACACTTTGCTTTTTATTGTTCCTTTGCAATTTTTCGTTTGCAAGGTAGTTTTCAAAACCCCCAAAAAATAAGCTTCACTTTGCTCTCACTTTATCTTGCCCTTTGGAGTTTGTTTGCATTTTGTATTTAGAGGAGTTGATTGACACGTCTCCAACATATCTATAATTTATGAAGTATTCATGCCATTTTTACAATAATTTTATATGGTTGTGGTATGATTTGATTAGAACTAACCCGGACTAACGTTGTTTTTAGCAGAACAACTATGGTGTCATTTTTTGTCCAGAAATAAAAGTTCTCGGAATGGGATAGAAATTAACGGTGATTTTTATGGACCAAAAGAGACCCCCGAAGCACTGGAGCTGGGCTAGGAAGTGGACGACGGAGCCACAAGCCTGGGGGTGTGCCTACCGAGCTTGTGGGCCCCTCGGGCACCCCCTTGACGTGAGACGACCGCCAAGAATTCATATAAATACCATACCAAAAACCCAGAAAAGAACCCTAGATGAGAAGTTCCGCCATCGCAAGCCTCTATAGCCACAAAAAACCAATCGAGACCCCATTCCAGCACCCTGCCGGATGGGGAAATCATCACCGGAGGCCATCTTCATCATCCTGACAGCCACCATGACGAGGAGGGAGTAGTTCACCCTTGGGTCTGAGGGTATGTACTAGTAGCTATGTGTTTGATCTCCCTCTGTCGTGTTCTTGATTTGGCATAATCTTGATGTATTGCGAGCTTTGTTAATATATTTGGATCTTATGGTGTTCTTCCCTCTCTACCTTCTTGTGATGAATTGAGTCTTGCTCTTTGAGGTTTCGTTATGTTGGACTGAATATTGGATTTAAGAACACTTGATGTATGTCTTGCATATGGATACCCATGGTGAAAATGGGGTATTATATTGATTCACTTTATGTATGTTTTGGCACTCAACTCGCGGATTCCCGAGGTGACATTGGGGTAATCTATGCATAGGGGTTGATGCATGTTTTCGTCCTACGTTCTCTGATAGAAACTTTGGAGTCATTCTTTGTTGCATGTTGAGGGATTATTATATGATCCAATTATGGTTATGATTGTTTAGAGATTTTAAACTAGTGAAAGTATGAACCCTAGGCCTTGTTTTCAAGCATTGCAATACCATTTTTGCTCACTTTTACTACTTGCTACCTTGCTGTTTTTATATTTTCAGCTTACAAAAACCTATATCTACTATCCATATTACACTTGTATCACCATCTCTTCGCCAAACTAGTGCACCTATACAATTTACCATTTGAAAGTTTAATCTTGCTCTTAAAAAGTATTTTTGATATTGATGACAAACTTACATATAGGGGACTAACCTTGTTTGCTAAGTATATACACAAGCCGTCTGTCCACTGTTTTTTTTAGTGAGCATCATGATCACATCATATGAGATTTTACTCAATCTAATTATCAATGAGGAAAGGAGCAAACCAAGATGAAGTATTGTGCTCTTTTTGTATTTCTTGAGTAATAGGAACCCCGCACTATTAAGAGGGGATCCGAAGTGTAGGGTCAAGACTTGCTCACATTTTTGTCTCTTAAACAACTCTACCACAATAGACTAAAACCCCTTGCAATATCACTTAGCCAAAACATACCACCTCTCCTAGCCGGATCATCCGGATGGATACCCAGATCATCCGGGCTTCACCCGGATCAGCCGGACCCTGCACCGGATCGTCCGGATAATTGATGCTCTCCATCACAGAACGGTATGGCTGAAGCCGGATCATCCGGACGTTCCTCCGGATCATCCGGGCTGTTCCCCGGATCGTCCGGATCCTCCTCCGGATCGTCTGGATAACCGTGCCCGTTTTTCACAGAAGCTATATGTTGTAGCTGGATCGTCCGGCCAGCCATCCGGATCATCCGGGCTTGCCTCCGGACTGTCCGGGGCTGCTCGCAGCTAGGCTGAAACCACCTGCATCCGGGCCTTCTGCCAGATCATCCGGACAAAGGTCCGGATCATCCGGATGGTGTCCCAGATCATCCGGGGTGGTCAACTTATGTCCAAACGGCTCTATTCTGGACACTGGTATAAATAGCACCTTACCCCTTCGGGATAAGGTTGAACACTCCACACAAACACGCCTCAAGAACACCAGTGCTTTCCCTCTCTTGCTCACACACTAAATCCCAGATCTCGGCTTGATTCTTGAGAGTTTCGAAGAGTTGTTCCAATCAAAAGAAAGTTCTTCTTCCTCCCCTTCTTGTGACCAAAGCAAATCGAAGTTTGAGCAAGTCTTGAGTCTTTCCCCTCGGATCTTGTTACTCTTGGAGGTTGGAGACTCCTAGGCGGTAGGAGTCATTCGGTGAGGAATCAACGATTGTGATTACCCCCGGAAAGTTTGTGAGGGTTTGGAGACCACCCAAGGTCTACCACTAGTGGTTGAGAAACGCCTTCGTGGTGTTGTCTCAAAGGGAGAATAGGGTGAGCCTCTGTGGCGTAGGTGTGCCTTCGTGGTAACATCCGCCCCTCTAACGGTGACTAGCTTCCCTCCAAGGAAGTGAACATCGGCATACATCCTCGTCTCCCGGAGTTGCGGTCATTCCTAACCCTAACTCCATACTTGTGGTTACTTGTTGTGATTGCTCTTACTTACATCTTATTGTGCTTGCTCTCTTATATGCTTGTGTCAACTGCCTAGTACTTTGTACTTACTAGCAATTGTTAGGCTCACTTTCATATTCCGCTCTATTGCCTAAAATTGCTTAGTAATAATTAAAATTTGTAATTGTACCTATTCACCCCCCCTCTAGGTCCATCTCGATCCTTTCAATTGGTATCAGAGCCTCATGCTCTATTCTTGTGGCTTAACCGCCTAGGCGAGATGAACTGGATGGGACTCCCTAGTTGTAGATCCTAAGGATAAAGGTGTGGCTTCCTCAAGTCAAGACCTTTACGTCGGAGGATCTAGAGCGGCCCTTGCTAAACAAAAGAGGAGCATGATGCTTCTCTTGAGGCCTTGGTCCAAATGAGATTAGCCACGTTGTCCATAGTGGTTGCACCACTCTCGGGTGGTGTTGCTTTGAGGCCAACTGTGCCTACTCCATCACTTGGTCAACAACCTCCTAGCAATGAACACGCCAGTGTTCCTTGGCTTTATGCAAGACCTCAAGTTGAGAAACCAAGATATAACCCTCAAGGCAAACCTCCTTTACTAAGTGCCACTTCCGATTTTGCCTTGTGGAGAGTTGCTATCTGAGGATCATCTTCGACATGGAAATGACGAGATCTTTGGAAATCTTAGAGTATGGCTATCATGTGGTTGATCCAAAGAACCCCACACCAAGAGAAATATATGACAAGAACCTCAATGACACTGCTATCATGTGCATAAGGAGAGGCATGGATGAAAAGCAAAGGAGACCATTCATACACATCACAAGTGCCAAGGAATTATGGGAAAGTATCATACGATCCAAGACTGCACCTCTACCCTCCGAAGTGCTCAATATGAAATTGCCAAGGGCAATTGCAAAACTTTGTATGGAGAAAGGTGAAACCCCAATCAACTCCATGAGCGCCTCATGACTCTCACTTTGCCGATATTGAGTCATGTGAGTGTGACAAGACACAAGATGGATTCAACATGACTAAGAGATTCCTTGTGGATAAATTGCTTCATGCTCTTGCTCCATATCACCATCAAATGGTGTGGGACATAAGACAACACCATACTTTCAAGGAAATGACTACAGATGACATCATATCCACCTTTCAACTATTTGAAGAGTCAAAGGCTAATGCCACAAAACATCTTGCCATGCATGGTTCCCCATCATCAAAGGTCAATCTTGCATTGAAGGCCAAGCATGTATGTGAAGATGAGCAAAGTGAAGAAGAAGAAGAAGATGATGATGATGATGAAGATGGTAATGAGATTGAATCTGACAAGGGCCCGTCATATGAAGACATGGCTCTCTTTGTCAAGAAGTTTACCGCGGGAAAATTCAAGGGAAGATTCCAAAAGAAGAAAGTAAGAAAATGCTACAACTGTGAGGAAACCAACCACTTCTCAAATGAGTGCCCTTATGAGAAGAGAGAAGATAGACCAAGGTTTCCCAAGACCTTTCCTAAGAAGAAGTTGCCAAATCCTTTGAACTCCAAGCTCAAGAAGAGAGATGGGAAAGCAATGGTTGCTCAAGAAGAATCCGATCCGGATGATGTTAGTGGTGTTGCGGAGTTGCTCAAGATTCAAAAATACATTGAGGCTAGTCAAAAGAGTGGTGAAGTTGTCACCTACAACTACATGAAGGATTACAAGGCAACGCCCACAAGTGCCTCATGGCGAAGGCCGTGGTAGAAGATGGAGAGGATCAAAACTCTCGACAAGGTCAAGGTAACCCCACGATCAAACCCTCCTCTTCCCTCCTCCTATTTCTAGTGATGAGTATCTTGATGCGGAGGATAGTTATGAGGATGATGATCTAAATGATCCTATGCTTGCTAAACTTAATAAATTCATGTGCTCCCTCAAAGGAAAGAAGCTCACTATGTTTAGCATGCTTATGGAGATGGTGAGTAAGCACACCATCACCATTAAGGAACTTCGAAACCCTCGTCACCGAGGAAAAGGAAAATGTGAAATCCTTGGCGGAAAGTCCAATATGAGGAAACACGAAATGATGAACTATGCTTAAAATTGGCACAAATATTGATGTTCATACTAAAGATCTTGCCTCCTTGAAAAAGGCTATTGGTTCTTGTGAAGAGTTGATGAATGATAAAAGTAAGCTTGTGAAGTCTCATGCTTCTCTCTTTAAGGATTGTGAGCTTCTATCCATGTCCCTCAAGACTAAGGAAGAAGAGCTCACCCTTCTTACAAAGAGTTTTGAGACGCTCAAACTTACTTATCTTGAAACTCTAGCTAAGGCCTATTCATCTCCCATTATAAATGTTGATGCTTGTTCTACTAACTCTAGTAGTGATCTAGCATCTATTCTTGAGGAAAATCGTTTTCTCAAGGCTCAAATTGAGAAGGGGCTCATCACATGTGCTCAAGGGCAAAAGAACCTTAATGAGGTGTTGAGCCAACACAATGAAGTGTTCGCCAAAGAGGGACTCGGGTTTGACCCAAGCACAAGCAAGAAGAAGACATTCTCTCAAAAGTGCACCACTCCTTTGAAAGAAACTTTTGTACAAGAAGGACACAAGGAGAGAGGTAAGGTTGCTTGTGGGAAGGCCACAAGGGGCATGCCCACTCCCAACAAGCCAAAAGAGTTCATGCCTCCATCCTATGTACTTCGTAAGACTAAGGATGGAGAAGTTTATGCAAAGTTTGTTGGTCCTCGAAATGCATTTCGGTTTTATGCTATTTGGGTCCCTAAGACCCTTGTGACTAACTTGAGAGGTCCCATTGCAAGATGGGTGCCTCTAACCAAGTAATAATTGTGTGTAGGTTGCCTTCTCGGTGGAGTAAAATGGGTGATTGATAGTGGATGTACCAATCATATGATGGAGATAGCAAATTGCTCTCGATTTCATGGAAGCTACTCAACCATTTATGAGCATTATGTTTGGTGGAGGATCAAAGGACAGGTACTTGGGTTGGGGAAGGTGGCTATCATAAATGACATGTCTCTTGCAAATGTCATGCTTGTCCAATCCTTAAATATCATTTACTTTACGTTAGTCAATTGGCATCTGTTGTCTATGATACACTATTTGGACTAACGGATGTGAAAGTCTTTAAGAGATATACTCTCGAAGTGGCCTTTGTTGGAGAGTTGGATGGCAACCTTTACGGTTGATTTCTCGAAGAGAGCACATTCCATGCAACTTGTCTAATGGCCAAGGCCGACAAGGGGTGGCTATGGCATCGCCGGCTAGCCCATGTCTGCATGAGAAATCTTCAAGATCTCTTAAAGGAAATCACATCCTTGGACTAACAAATGTCTCTTTTGAGAAAGATCGTGTGTGTAGTGCTTGTATAGCAGGAAGCAACATCAATCAAAGCACCCACCCAAGAATATTGTGTCTACTTCAAGGCCTTTGGAGCTCCTTCATGTGGATCTTTTGGGCCTCCTTCATGGGATAGTCTTGGTGGGAAAAAGTATGGACTTGTCATTGTTGATGATTACTCAAGATATGCATGGGTGTTTTCCTCAAGTCCAAGGGCGAGACAAAGATCACTTTCATAGACTTTGCCAAGCAAGCACAACATAAGTTTGACAAAGAAATCTTGGCAATAAGAAGTGACAATGGATCTGAGTTCAAAACTACACCTTGGAAGAATTCCTTAGTGATGAAGGATTGAGCATCAATATTCAGCTCCATACACTCCTCGTGAGAATGGTGTAGCGAAAGGAAGAACCGCACACTTGTGGAGATGGCAAGGTCAATGTTGGATGAATACAAGTCACCACATAGTTTTTGGGCGAAGCATCAACACCGCATGCCATGCATCAAATCGGCTCTTCCTCCGCACTATATTGGAAAAGACTCCATATGAGCTTCTAACTGAAACAAGCCAAATGTCAAGTACTTTCGTGTATTTGGGTGCAAATGTTTCATCCTCAACAAAAGAGAACGGTTAGGAAAATTTCAATCCAAAACGATTGAGGGTATATTTGTTGGCTATGGATCAAACTCTCATGCCTATAGAGTCTACAACAAATCCAATGGATGTGTTGTAGAAACTTGTGACGTGGTGTTTGATGAATTTAATTGCTCCCATGGGGAGCAAGTTGATCTAAGTGATGTAGGTGAAGAAGATTCTTCTCAGGACATTTTGACCATGGGTGTTGGTGCACTTCTTCCTATGGAACAAGAACCTCATGATGATGAAGAAGAAGATGGAAGTCTCACACATCATCAAACTAATTCAACATCCATACCTCCACAAGCTCCTATTGTTCAACCGATACCCTTAGCCCAAGTTGAAGAAGATGATCAAGTTCCTCCTCATGACAATCTTCAAGAGCAAGAACAAGAAAATCCAATCATTGATGATGAACCTCAACAAATGCAATATGAACAAGAAGATCTTCCTCCACACATTAATGATCCATATGTTGAGGATGTGGATGATGGACATGAAGTTGAACCTCGTGAAACCCTTACCTCTATCATGCCACGAGTGGCCGGTCGTGTTGATGTTGACAAAATACTCACCGGCATATCGGAAGGTAGGGTCACTCGTAAACATTTGACCAACTTTTGTGCTCACTTTTCTTTTGTGTCTAGTTTTGAGCCCATCAAGGTACAAGATGCATTGATGGAAAACGATTGGCTAGTTGCTATGCAAGAAGAGTTGAACAGCTTTGAACGCAACCAAGTGTGGTCACTAGTCAAGAGGCCACCTACCAAGCACAATGTCATTGGAACAAAATGGATTTTCAAGAACAAACAAGATGAGAATGGTGTGATCATCCGAAACAAGGCAAGGTTAGTGGCACAAGGGTTCTCACAAGTTGAAGGTTTGGACTTTGGTGAGACCTTTGCCCCCGTTGCCCGTCTTGAATCCATTCGCATCTTACTTGCTTATGCTGCTTTCAATGGTTTTACATTACATCAAATGGATGTGAAGAGTGCTTTCCTTAACGGTCCTCTACAAGAAGAAGTATATGTATCACAACCACCTGGGTTCGTTGATCCCGATCACAAAGACTATGTGTATAAACTTCATAAGGCTTTGTATGGCCTCAAACAAGCACCTCGTGCTTGGTATGATCATCTTAAGAAGTTTTTACTCGATGATGGTTTTGTGAGAGGGGTGATCGATCCCACTCTTTTTACTAAGAGGATAAGGGTGATTTGATCTTATGCCAAATCTATGTAGATGATATCATTTTTGGTTCTCCTAACATTCATTTGTGCAAGAATTTTGCGGACTCAATGACCAAGAATTTTGAAATGTCACTCAATGCGGATTTGAAGTTCTTCCTCGGATTTCAAATTCAACAATTTCAAGAAGGAATTTTCTTGTCTCAAGAAAAATACCTCAAGGATATCTTAGAGAAGTTTGGTTGTCTGATGCTAGTCCATGTAAGACACCAATGCCAACCAAAATAACTCTCACTGAAGACACAAACAGTATCCCTTTCGACCCATCTAAATACCGCTCTATGATTGGTTCATTGCTTTATCTTTGTGCATCTAGACCAGACATCATGTTTAGTGTATGCATGTGTGCTAGATTTCAAGCTTCCCCTAGGGAAAGTCATCATAAGGCGGGTAAGCATATTCTTAGATACCTTGTTCACACCCCAAAGTTGGGTCTATGGTATCCCAAGGATGCTAAGTTTGATCTCATTGGGTACACGGATGCGGATTGGGCCGGAGACAAAGTGGATCCTAAGTCCACTTCCGGTGCATGTCAGTTTCTTGGACGCTCCTTGGTAAGTTGGTCATCGAAGAAACAAAACTGTATTGCCCTCTCTACCGCAAAAGCTGAATACATTGCTGCCGCAAGTTATGCAACTCAGTTATTATGGATGAGGCAAATTTTGAAGGATTACGGTATCACCTATAGAAATGTGCCTCTTCTATGCGATAATGAAAGTGCCATCAACATTGCTGAAAACCCCAAGGATCATCTCCGCACCAAGCACATTGATATTAGGTATCACTTCTTGAGAGATCATGTTGAGAAGGGTGATATTCACATTGATCACATTGGTACAGATTTGCAACTGGCAGATATTTTCACCAAACCATTGGATGAAGCAAGGTTTTGTCAACTTAGGCGTGAACTTGGTATCTTGGAGCTTGACAACATTATGTGAAATCTCGTACTCATGCATGCATCTTCATAATGTCTTGTCTTGATGTAGGCATATACTTAGGGGGAGACATTCAATTTATGAGTACTCTCTCCCTTACATAATGCATAAATAGAACCAACACTCTCAAAGTCACTATGGCACTTACTTTGTGTCCATAGTACTTTAAAATGATGGAGTAATAACCATGGGCCCAAAAGTTCAGACTTTTGGTCTCCAAAGTTATATATACTCATACATGGTGACTTAGCCTAATTATTCTTTTGGGTGTTTATATGAGGTTGAGATATTGCTGTGACTAAGGCTACTTATATATATATATATATCTATAACAAACACACACACAATATATATATATATATATATATATATATATATATATATATCGTCATGACCCCATCACATCAGAATCATATCTCAGAAATCTGGCCAGCCGGATCATCCGGACTTACATCCGGACGTCCGGGCTGTGTCTGCCCGGATATCCGGGTTCACTTCCGGACATCTGCCCTTGCCCGGATCATCCGGGGCGCCTTCCGGACGTCCGGGTGGGTCTTTGACTTATCCAGTAGCATATCGGGCCGAGGGGGAGGGGGGCACAGGGAGTTATCCTGTTTCCGTTTCCCCTCGACCTCACCCTCTCACCCCGCCGCCGGCGACTACTCTGCTTCGCCCTTGATCCGGCCAAGCCAACTTGGCGGATCTTGGGAACACGGGCCGCCGCCACCTCGATCTACTCCCTCCTCCCGCCGTTTTCCCCAGGGGCCGACTGGAGTCTCTCAAATCTCAGCCTCCGTCCCCAACTCTGCCATGGTGGCCGGACGTGGTGGCACTGGCCGGAGCTTCAAGTTGACCACCTCGGGCCCCTCTCGTGGTATCTCGTCTGCGCCCTTTCCTCGTTTTTCCCCTTGTACTCATCTAGGGTCAGTTACTCATCGAGCTCGCGATTTTTTGTTGTTGTTGTTCTTTTCGCTCCAATGCGTATGCCTAGAACCACGACGCCAAGCATCAACGGACTCCGAGGAAGCTGCTCGTCCACTCAAAAAAGCACCAGGTCATGCTCGTCCGTCCTATGCCGGCGGGGCGATCCTGATTATGAGGGCGATCTCCGGGAGGGCGAGCTCGTGCGGTTCGCTCAAACACCAAGGCCAAGAAGAAGAAAGCGGCTTCTACCTCAAGCTCGCAGCCTGCCGCACCTACGGTCTCATTTTGTCCATGGCCAACCCCACCAACCGGGCCGTCGTGCGATCAGCTATCACCCATGGATCCCTCGAGTATGCAACTTTAAGGAGTGAAGTCAACCAATTTGCTGCCCCGGCCAATGCAACCGATCCTCGGTTTCGCACTTTGTTTCAACAGGACATCTATCAATCGGTCATTGCTCATCTAGGGTTCTCTCCTCAGCATTATGTGAACTTGGATTACATTGCTAACAATCCAACCAAGTTCGATGGTGTGTTAGAGAAGATTGATGGCATGGGGCTGCGTCGTGCTATGACTCTCCACTGTGATTGGAATGAGGCTGCCATTCGGCAATTCTATGCCACGTGTTTCTTCCATCCGGATCGTTCGATCACTTGGATGACTCATCATTCTCAGTTCACTTGTCTCTTTTGAGGAGTTTGTTTGCTGCCTTGGGCATGCACGGATCTGAGGCGTCTCTTTTTCAATCCATGCAGTGAATCCCAAGTTTGAGGCTATGCCTATCAGTGCTTGCAGTTGTCTCACCATACCTCCTACTCAGCTATCCACAGTGCAGCAAAGCAAGGAGCTTAATGACATCAGTATCTTCCGTCTCAAATACCGGTGGCTTTTTCAGTGCATCCTCAACTCCATTGCTCCCAAGAAAGGGGATCGTGGGATGGTACGAGCTTATAGCATTGACTTGATGTACTATTCACGGAAGAATCCCACTCGTCCCATTGACATGGCAGATTTTCTTTGGCATGAGATTCGCATGGCTAGTTGTCTGAAGGTTCATACTCTTCCACATGCTCCTTTCATTTAGACCGTCATTGATTCTGTCTTCACTTGCCCCATCAACAAGAACAACATTCACTCCATGTGGACTCCATGTGATGACACTTCTAGGGGCAAGGCTCCTGCTCTGTCGTGTGGTCAGAGCTCTTCTCGCCACACCAAACCGTTCGTCAAGCCGTTTGACCGCCTTGCTCGCTTTATTGGGAAGTCTCATAAAGCCATCTTTGACACCTGCCGCTACACTGCTACTCACGTTGCTACCGAGGAGGTTCGCCGCATCTCTGAGGCAAATGCCCTTAGGGCTCGTCTTCGTCTTGGCGTCTGGCAGTCTGTTGAGCTGATGAGCCTATTCTGCTCGACTTCCTCTTAGGAGGTCGATTTTCCTTCGCCACCGAGTTCCCGAGTTCTTCCTTGTACCGCTGATCGAGTGATGGTGATGATGATGATGATCTTGAGGATGAGGATGATGTGTGATTCTCCTACTTTCTCGGCCGTCTTTCCCTTTTTCGGTACTTCTTTGTCAAGGGAGATGTAATTCTTAGGAGTTTCAGCGTGTATGCGTATGCTTATGCTTAGAGCTTTAGTGGACTCATTATTATTATTGTAATGGTACTATGGTACTTTGGTCATGAGTTATGGGTCTATGTCACTATGCAAGTGCTTATTGTAATGGTACTATGGTACTTTGGTCATGAGTTATGAGTCTATGTCAAGTGCTTAATTATCTGTCTTTATTCATTGCTCATGATGATTTTAATGATGTATGCATACTATACTCCGAATGTGGGCATCCACTTCATATGTGCATGACTTTGTATGTGTATCACTTTATTCCATGCATACATTAAGGGAGAGCTTCTCTTAAAACACATTCATATGCATAAATTAATGGGGAGCTCTTCCTAAAACACGTACCGAAACACATACCAGTCTACTCTCCTAGAATTATTCGTATCACATTTCACTATAAAATGCTATATGTAGTTTGTCATCAACTACCAAACAAGGGGGAGATTGAAAGTGCAATCTTGCTCTTAAAAAGTATTTTTGATATTGATGACAAACTTACATATAGGGGACTAACCTTGTTTGCTAAGTATATACACAGGCAGTCTGTCCTCTGGTTTTTTTAGTGAGCATCATGATCACATCATATGAGATTTTACTCAATCTAATTATCAATGAGGAAAGGAGCAAACCAAGATGATGTATTGTGCTCTTTTTGTATTCCTTGAGTAATAGGAACCCCGCACTATTAAGAGGGGATCCGAAGTGTAGGGTCAAGACTTGCTCACATTTTTGTCTCTTAAACAACTCTACCACAATAGACTAAAACCCCTTGCAATATCACTTAGCCAAAACATACCACCTCTCCTAGCCGGATCATCCGGATGGATACCCAGATCATCCGGGCTTCACCCGGATCAGCCAGACCCTGCACCGGATCATCCGGATAATTGATGCTCTCCATCACAGAACGGTATGGCTGAAGCCGGATCATCCGGACGTTCCTCCGGATCATCCGGGCTGTTCCCCGGATCGTCCGGATCCTCCTCCGGATCGTCCGGATAACCGTGCCCGTTTTTCACAGAAGCTATATGTTGTAGCCGGATCGTCCGGCCAGCCATCTGGATCATCCTGGGCTTGTCCGGATCATCCGGGCTTGCCTCCGGACTGTCCGGGCTGCTCGCAGCTAGGCTGAAACCACCAGATCCGGACCTTCGCGGATCATCCGGACAAAGGTCCGGATCATCCGGATGGTGTCCCAGATCATCCGGGGTGGTCAACTTATGTCCAAACGGCTCTATTCTGGACACTGGTATAAAGAGCACCTTACCCCTTCGGGATAAGGTTGAACACTCCACACAAACACGCCTCAAGAACACCAGTGCTTTCCCTCTCTTGCTCACACACTAAATCCCAGATCCCGGCTTGATTCTTGAGAGTTTTGAAGAGTTGTTCCAATCAAAAGAAAGATCTTCTTCCTCCCCTTCTTGTGACCAAAGCAAATCGAAGTTTGAGCAAGTCTTGAGTCTTTCCCCTCGGATCTTGTTACTCTTGGAGGTTGGAGACTCCTAGGCGGTAGGAGTCATTCGGTGAGAATCAACGATTGTGATTACCCCGGAAAGTTTGTGAGGTTTGGAGACCACCCCAAGGTCTACCACTCGTGGTTGAAAGCACGCCTGTGGTGTTGTCTCAAAGGGAGAATAGGGTGAGCCTTCGTGGCGTAGGTGTGCCTTCGTGGTAACATCCGCCCCTCTAACGGTGACTAGCTTCCCTCCAAGGAAGTGAACATCGGCATACATCCTCGTCTCCCGGAGTTGCGGTTATTCCTAACCCTAACTCCATACTTGTGGTTACTTGTTGTGATTGCGCTTACTTACATCTTATTGTGCTTGCTCTCTTATATGCTTGTGTCATCTGCCTAGTACTTTGTACTTACTAGCAATTGTTAGGCTCACTTTCATATTCCGCTCTATTGCCTAAAATTGCTTAGTAATAATTAAAATTTGTAATTGTACCTATTCACCCCCTCCTCTAGGTCCTGGACTAGGGGGTGTCCGGACAGCCGGACTATCATCGTCCGCCGGACTCCAAGACTACGAAGATACAAGATTGAAGACTCCGTCCCGTGTCCGGATGGGACTTTCCTTGGCGTGGAAGGCAAGCTTGGTGATGCAGATATGTAGATCTCCTACCATTGTAACCGACTCTGTGTAACCCTAGCCCTCTCCGGTGTCTATATAAACCGGAGGGCTTTAGTCCGTAGGACATAACCTCCATTACAACAATCATACCATAGGCTAGCTTCTAGGGTTTAGCCTCCTTGATCTCGTGGTAGATCCACTCTTATAATACACATCATCAATATTAATCAAGCAGGACGTAGGGTTTTACCTCCATCAAGAGGGCCCGAACCTAGGTAAAACATCGTGTCCCTTGTCTCCTGTTACCATCCGCCTAGACGCACAGTTCGGCACCCCCTACCCGAGATCCGCCGGTTTTGACACCGACACTACCTGTTAGACATTTTTGGGCATATTGTTTCTTAATAAAACAGTGCATAAACCATCACCAGAAAACTTGAAACAACCATTTTTTTAGTCGACTTGAAACACATCAAATGCACTGAAAATAAACAAAAATGACTCGATACTTACTTTCGGCCTAAAATCAACGGCAACCCATAAAAGGAACGATCCAGTAGCTAAATTCGTTAACATAAGAAAACTTTATACTGGGCCAACACAACCTGGGTCGTAGCCTATGGCCAGATTTGGCTCGCGAAGCCACCCGCAGCCCGACAGCAGCGGAGCATCAACGTCAGTCGTCGATCCCATCTAATGGCTGTAAGTTGCTCCCTTCGGAACAAAACTGACTCGCACTGGCAAACCCTAGCGCATTCTTCTCTCCTCCCCCGCTTTCTCCGCTCGCGACCGATCAGAAATGCCACTGGCGGCGGCACAAAGCAAGGCGCGAGATCCCGGTGTCCATGCCGCTCCGGCAGCTCCGTTCGCCGGAGCAGCGTGCAACGGAGGGATCCCGCGCGCTGCTCCGTCGAGCGTGGCCACCCGTGCAGCTACACGACATTTATTGCGGGATGCCGGAGGAGAGAGCAGTGGTGCCAGGTCGGCCATTAGTACCCACCGGCAACGATGCGAGGCACTCGGCGTCATCCATTAGGCGCCATAAACCTGCGGCTCGTCTGCTACTGCGAATGGCGATGGCACGCCTTCAACGATGTTGCTGCAGCATGAGGTACTGATGTTGACGCGCATGGCGTGGTGGCCATGCTCATAGGCGTCCATGATGTGTGTGCAGCACGGCAACGTCTCCAATCTGGAGCGGGTCTCGGGATCTTCTAGTGCTCGGCATTTGGGGAAAAAACTGCCTTTTTTCTCGGGATCTTTTCTTAAAAAAAATTTGAATCCTTTTCTGAACCGAGGCCAAAATCAGTGCTAATATATTAGGCGAAAATATAATTTCGGCTATTTCATAATTAGCAAACGTTAGTCAGGGCAATTAGCACTTAACCCAGATGTCATCATCATTATTCTGTAAGCGGAAGCGATTTATGCATGAACATTACTCAAATCCGTAAGGAATTAGACCATGATTAGTAAATAACATAAACCGAGTCTAATTGGAGTTCTTAAACAGAGATCAAACTGGCTCAAGATACCAATGTTAACAATGATACTTTAGAGTTAAGATAACTAGGATCTGGATCTCTTGATTAGAACATCCCTCAAGCAGAATAGTGGTTACTAACCGTGATTGTCTTGATCCATTAACAGGATAGCCCCTGGCTCCACCGTAGCATCTCCGGCAGTGAGGAGATCGTCGGGAGGAAGGGCAAGCGGCGAGCGATGTAGCAGACACGAAGGACGCCACCGGCGTGGACCTGGAGGTGGCCGGCGGCGGTGGTGGTCTTCTGATCCCCTTAAGCACCTTTTCAGGATCGGCTGTTAGGAGTAACCGGGTGCTAACCCGTACGTGTGTCACACCCCAAGGGGTACGACCTCCTCATTTTGTAAGTGGTGCGAAGGGGACAGGGACCAAAACCAAAAGTTGGGCCAATGCCCCCGATCAGGGCATGTACTAGGGATGCAAATCCTCCCCTTCTTTCTCTCAGTTTGTTGTAATCGTTGATCAATTCCAACATTCTCCCCCTTGATCGTATGGTTAATAAACATCATAAGCCCACACTCGACAGAAATAACACACCAAAATAAAGTGTTGCAATGACCAATGAGATGCCACTGAACCTCTTTACCTGTAGTACATCACTCTATCTCGAAATGGAAAACATAATACCTTTTGGGAGTTGGTTTATAAGATGGTCCTAATCTCCAGGATCAAAAAGCTTTCCTAACCCATGTCGGCAACATAATCATAAGTATGGGTGGTGAGCCTCTTTGGTAAACAGATCTGTAATACAAAAAAAAAATCATTTTTATATGCTTAACATCATTAGCTTGATCCTGGATTCTATCTTTCACAACATGATACATATTGTCAATGGCTTTGGCAACACCATTTGACTTGTTGTTACTCGCATAGAAAAGTGCGTGTTCATAATGCAGTAGGTGGTTTTTATAAATGTTGTCTACCACCTTAATTTCGGGAATAGAACTTGTTTGACATACAACCCACCCAATTGCCTCTTAACGTGCCACATCTTAAATTGCATTATTTCTAATGCAATCAATGTCATTATGGAGCTTTTCCACGATATAGCTCCATATGCGAGAGTGAGGATGTAACATAACGTGGAAACTTTAATATCCACACACCTCGGAACAATGTCCGAATAACCAGGATATTGAGGTTATCAGACTTGTTAGTAGTGAGCATGTAAACTTTTATTGCCTTGCATATCTACAAGACTTTTCATGGCTTCTCCAGTTGTCCATTTCTGGACTTTGCCAATTATCCCGGTCATAAATAGGGCAAGTTGATATTTGAATACTTGCATTGCTTCTGACAGCTGAAGCATAAGGAACTAACATTACCTGATCAGTTCATAATGGTTCCTTGGACACTAAACTGTCCACCTTTATTGCCCTTGAATTTAGTAGCAGGTGCGATAGAGTACTACCATGTAATATTTTCTTCCGTACTCTATCAATGATGTCATCATAATAAAACTTATACTCCTTTTGAACCTATATCTTGGCGAAACTCAATAGAAGCAAAGTATGAGGCATCACCAAGATCCTTCATGTTACAAATAGAAGATAGAAATTACTTGTCTCGCCAAAATATTCTATCTCCACAAGGTAGTGATCTTACTCCCCCTCGTCTTATGGTATGAGTGTCCCAACACTTGTATTATCTCATAATTGTATTTCTTTAGATAACATGCCTTATGTCAACTTCACCCATGACAAAACCGTACAGTTGAGTCATACATACATTATCAACTAAGTCAACACAAGAGTATGTCATAGTAATAACACAAACGTCACAACAACTCACTGAGGAATTCTATGGAGTTTCATACATCATTAGGGCTCATAATCTTCATCCTATATGGCAACAAGCCACTAAGATGATCATTCACACACATTATCGATAATAGGGAAATTGTTGAGTCTCAACAATAAGTATTGCATTAGATAAAAATAAATTCCCCTCAATTTACCTAATGCATATGAACAAAGATCTAATGAAGTTATCTTTAAGATTAATGTTCATACGCTCCAAGTTCCCTGATGATCACTTTATTTAGAAGATGGAAAATATATCCAAAATATTGATAACAATCATCTCAGCTCTAAACCACAACACCATTGGGCTGAAGATGGAAAAGAACTTAATGAACTGTGACAAATGATTATAAACAACGTTAGTCAGAAATATAACTACAAGCCACATAATACTGACAAACTTGCCACTTGAGTGAAGTGTCCCATATGATTATAAATGACGTTGGTCAGATATATAATCAACATGTTACATCATGATGGTCATTAGACTAGCAAGCTTGCCACTTTAGCATTCATGTGTGCTTTGTAATGCTCATAAGGGACTAAGTACACATTAACATGATAAAGGAGTTATTTTTCATTCATTCTTCTAAATAAGACTTGTTGCATCTTAATTAGACAACCAACATTATAATGTGCTTTTCATACATTCTCCAACCAAGACTTCTCATTGGTTCCATCTTAATTAGAGAATTGACATACATATTTTGCTTAGTTGTAGATGATATGATCTAAGTAGGAGAAGTGAACGTCACATCTCATATTAAATGGGACTTCCATTCTCCCCCTCAAAATGTGGTCTAAAACCACAATTTTGATGAGGTCTCATTAGTTACACTTCTTTTACATCTTCAATTGTAACATAGCATATAATCTTTACAAAAGATTTATTTAGTGAAAACATAACCCATCTCACCAAGGTGGGACTAACATTACATAATTGGAGTTGACTTAATAACATACAAAATCACCTCATCTGTTTGAGAGTTAAGGTTCTCCAATAACTAGGAGCATGAACAAAATATCGTCAATAAGATGGAAAAATTAAGTCATCTCCAAAAGCTAGTGGAATAAATCCAATAGTTTTGACTTTAGTCTCCTTTGCATTAGTAATGTGCATGATGGCACATGCGTCTTGAGATCTCTCCCAATGTCTGCCTTATCATCATGATTAACATCCTTCAACCTTAGTGGCAGAAAAACATTGGGAGATTCCTTACATGAGACAATGATCTCCACACTCCATGTGGGAAAGTTCTTTGCATAAGGTTCGTCCATGTCAAACATTTGTTTGACATCATTATTATTGTTGGAAAACAGAGGAGACAACTGTATGATCATCATAACAGAGAATCAAGCATAAACTAACCACGCAATAAGATGAATAAAGAACATGCTTAATTTTTATTCCAATCTGTATCACCGTTGGGTAGATAACGAGAAAGAACCTTACTTACTTGTAAATGACACATGAGAAACACAATCAATGTTGGCCAGAATATCATCATATGCTATTAGAACATTTGCTCATTAAATCTCTAATCGAAACTTCTCGTTGGTTCCATTTTGACCAGAGAGATATACAATCTTGTAATGACCGGCAAGAACTACAACTAAATTAATTGCTATCATTAACATAAAGCAACATCATAATATAATCATGTGTGCCATGAGGCACACTGATGCCTTTTGACACTAAATCTCACAATGATAATATGAATATTGAACATAAGTGTCAAAAATATCATTAGAATTCTCAATGACATACAATGAAAATGACATTGGAATTAACATATAAACATAAATGTCACCCTCACCGAGTAAACATTAAAGAGGACATTCAGAGTGAAAATGCCATTAATATTATCGCCAGGATATCATAACATTTTCCCCCAAAAAAACTGGACATAATTTTTTTTGCAAGGATTCACAAAATAACAACAATTGGCAAATAAGAGTTGTAAACATATGACAACATGTACTTTCAAAAACAAATTTTTGTTTAGGGGATTGATCATAACCCAATAAACATTATTTGAGTCTTTATGCATATTTCAATGGTGTATATCATAATAAAATGACATGAAATGCACCAAGCAAAAAACTTTATTTTGCCCAATAGACATAATGCCCCAACATTATTATGACACATAGTGCGGTGCGGAAAACCGAACCACGCATCCATCATCATTTTCCTTGAGGTGGCCCGAGCCCATTAGAAATTACCACATCTTTAAGAAAAGTCATAAGTATGGCATCAAAATTAAATTCACACTCAAATAAGTTTGCATTTAAATATTTGAAACATTAGGGAATGAAACATTAAGATTGTGATGAAGATAAATGTCATTTCACAACATTAATATTTAAACTTTAAAATGACAAAAATAAAATACCACCACAAAAATGCCATAAATGGCATTGACATTATATCACATTAATATTTTCCAAATAAAATTTCTCATCGGTCCATTTTATTCAAAAAATTCAAACATTATCTTTAGCATAATTTAGGCAATCACGACATATTAACAGTGCATAAAAATTATTACTAATATTAACAACATGATTCAAAAGCACCAAAAATACCAATTGCCTAAAAGACATAATTTGGCTGATAGGAACCCACGGCATCCCTTTAAAGAAAAAACAATATCATTATTAATACTACCTGAGGGAGTCCTGGACTAGGGGGTGTCCGGACAGCCGGACTATCATCGTCCGCCGGACTCCAAGACTACAAAGATACAAGATTGAAGACTCCATCCCGTGTCCGGATGGGACTTTCCTTGGCGTGGAAGGCAAGCTTGGTGATGCGGATATGTAGATCTCCTACCATTGTAACCGACTCTGTGTAACCCTAGCCCTCTCCGGTGTCTATATAAACCGGAGGGCTTTAGTCTGTAGGACATAACCTCCATTACAACAATCATACCATAGGCTAGCTTCTAGGGTTTAGCCTCCTTGATCTCGTGGTAGATCCACTCTTGTAATACACATCATCAATATTAATCAAGCGGGGCGTGGGTTTTACCTCCATCAAGAGGGCCCAAACACAGGCAAAACATCGTGTCCCTTGTCTCCTGTTACCATCCGCCTAGGCGCACAGTTCGGGACCCCCTACCGAGATCTGCGGTTTGACACCGACATTGGTGCTTTCATTGAGAGTTCCTCTATGTAAATCACCGATAGGCTCGAGGCTTCTTCAATCAACAACAACGCCGTCCGGGTGAGACTTTTCTCCCGGACGGATCTTCGTATTCGGCGGCCGCCTCAAGGGCAATTCACTTGGCCATCTGAGCAGATCGAAAGCTCGCCCTGGCCGTCGAGTCGAGGTTGGAAGCCTAAACTTCACGGCCGACATCCGCGGGGACTCGATCTCCGATGGACTTGAGCCAGAGCCGAGCGTGCCGCACTGTCACGATGGGCATGATTTAGCTCTGCCGCCGGACGGTGCCTTGGTGGCCGCACATGAATCCGCTCCGGCCCTCAGTCCGGAGCCGATCGCCCAGATCGAGGATCGGTGGCTGGACACCGCCTCAGGGGCCGCGACTTCCGCGGCGATGGAGCCGAGCACTGACCTTGTCCCCTATAAAGCTCGTAACTCCAAGGTGCCGGACTCCCTTCCGGACTCCAAACCTCCTGCGCCCCTGCCAATCGAATCCGATTGGGCGCCGATCATAGAGTTCACCACTACGAACATCTTTCAGCACTCGCCCTTTAGCGACATTCTAAATTCACTAAAGCATCTCTCGCTATCCGGAGAGCCCTGACCGGATTACGGCCAGGATGGTTGGGATGCGGACGACGAAGAAATTCAAAGCCCACCCACCACCCACTTTGTAGCCATTGTCGACGATCTAACAGACATGCTAGACTATGACTCCGAAGACATTGACGGCATGGACGACGATGCCGGAGACGATCAAGAACCAGCGCCTACAGGACACTGGAAGACCACCCCAACACATGATGTATATATGGTGGATACCCCAAAAGGAAGCGATAACGAGGACCAACGGGGCGCGGCAAAAGATAATCCCGCCGAAAAACAACCAAAACGGCGACGCAGATGCCGCCCTAAGTCCCGCCTCGACAACAACAGTGCTCCTAATGACCCAGCAATAGAGCAGGGCAAACCAGTGGACGATGAACATGCAGCCAAGCAACCGTCCGAACAGGACGAGTCGGATAATCAATCCATGCCCGACGAAACCAACAGTCCAGACGACCTCACGCCAGACACACCACCGGAGAATAAGATCCTTCGGAAAAGACTCGTCGCCACTGCAAGAAGTTTGAAGAAGGAAAAATGGAAGCTCAAAACAGCGGAAGACATACTCATAATGAGGTGGAGCAAAGTGCTCAAAACCGCAGACAAATACGGCAATGGCCATCAATCAAAGAGCTACCCGGCGCAAGCTGCTGCGAGAATTTGACGAGGAAGCCATAGAGCCCCCACAACAAAAACAAAGAGGCCTCTGGCGGATAGACGCCGAGATGATAGGCCAAAATCTACAAGCGGCGCCGCACACAAGCCGACTCATGACCCTAGGAAAACAGATGGCCCAGCCAGGTCCATTTACGGGCTAAAAAAGAGGGCCCCAGGAAGCAACAAAACATGTCAAGTGTTGAAGACAGCGGTACACCCAAATCTGGTATTTGCACACCCACTATGTTTCACCAACGAGTCTTTGGACCATGAATTCCCAGCAGGTTTAAACCCATAAACATAGAGGCTTCTGACGGAACAACAGACCACAGAGTCTTGATAGAGGATTATATACTACACATACACATGGCTAGAGGAGATGATCTCACGCCATAAAATATTACCCCTCAAGCTCAAAGGGCCAGCCCGTCATTGGCTCAAAAGCCTCCCGAAAACTCTTGTTGGAAGTTGGGAAGAGCTTGAGGGCGCGTTTAGAGCAAATTTTCAAGGGACTTATGTCCGCCCTCCGGATCTGAGCGATCTAAGTCATTTAACTCAACAGCCCGAGAGTCGTAGCATAAATTCAGAACAGGTTCTTTACTAAAAAGAACCAAATAGTCGATTGTCCGGATCTGAAGCCTTAGCAGCTTTTAAACACAACGTCCGAGGCGAAATGGCTGCTGACACCTCGGCCAAGAGAAGCCGAGGAAAATGTCGCGCTAACAAGCCTCATGACCCGCTTTTATGCGGGGAAGATAGCTGGCTAGCAAGATGCAGCACCAATGACCCAAGTACATCCGAGATCGAGATGGAAATGGAAAATCACGGCGCAGAAAAGATCAGCGCCGGAATAAAGAGAAAAGCCCAAAGAACAAGGCGGTCAACGCCGGATTCAAAAGCTCGCGGCCAAACAATAAAACACTACCTCTTAAGGATAATAGTGATGAGCTATCCAACTTAAACAAAATCCACAATACCCCCGGAAGGCCTGCAAACCACACTCACCGAGATTGTTGGGTTTTCAAACAGTCCGGCCGACTCAACGCCGAACACAAGGGGCTCGACGCATCAAGCGAGGACGATGATAAACCCCACCAGCAGAGCACCAAAAAACAAAAGACTTTCCCACAAGAAGTCAAAGCAGTAAACTCACTTCATGTGATAATACGGAAAAACAATGCGGCACCCGCTAAAATGGGTCCTCGCACGGTCCAACCCAGCGGAACATCGAGATTGGATATCAAAACCAATCACTTTCGACCACCTGGATTATTCCAGAAGCATTCGAAATGCAGGATGGACTGCCCTGATATTGGATCCTATAATCGACGGACTACAATTTACACAAGTCCTGATGGACGGAGGCAGCGATTTAAACCTGCTATATCCAAACACAATCCGCAAGTTGGGGATAGACCTTACTAAAATTCGACATAGCTGCACTTCCTTTAAAGGAGTGACGCCAGGCCCTTATGCCAAGTGCACAGGCTCCTTATTACTAGAAGTAGTGTTCGGGTCACTGAACAACTTCCGACGCGAAAAACTAATCTTTCATGTCGCCCCATTCAAAAGTAGCTATCAAGCACTATTGGGACGTGAAGCTTTTGTCCGCTTCAACGCCATACCACATTACACGTATCTTACACTTAAAATGCCCGGTCCACGTGGCATCATTTCATTATGAGGGTCATTTAAAGACCCCGGACACGGCTAGACGAGTCCGGCATAAATAAGCTAGGGGCTCCCTAGCCTCACACCCCTTCACAAGGGGCTGTGCGTACAAGCAACAATGAGCTAATATAGACTCCGCTTTACTTATTTATTAATATTTTTCATATACTTTTTTTCGCACGATTTCCTTTCAAACTAAGTTCCTCTCTTTTTATAGATGAACAACATGCACACCCGTCCAGGATAACGGCACAACGGAGACACAGGCGCAGACGTGCGAGGGACCGTCACAAGGATTCTTTTGATTAAGACCTGCGTAAACCTTTTTCTGTCTCTTGTTGCTATAATCCCTGGTTTCTCATTATAACCAGAGTGGAGCCTGACGTTTTGGCATCGGCCGCGTTAGAGGACCCTGCCCATACCTGGACACTAGGGGCTTAGGGCATTGTTCTTCCCATTATTATAAAGACCGAACACCTTAGGGAGTGTTCGGCGTCTCAAGATTAGGCCTTATATGCATCAGCTCGAATCATGTCTTTGGTCAAATGTTGGGTTTGCGGCTCTGTGTTTTGCTGCCTTACGTTCCGTATCATCGGCTAACGCGACACCGGAGAACTCTGGGATTGTGCCCCGATTAATTTGGTAAGCACCTCGATGAAAAAGCCGAAACCAGATGTCATGATACATCGAGAGACTGGTCAACCACTCGATCGACCACCGGAATGTTTAGAATTCCCCCGCTTTGACGAAGGACCGTTTCCCGGTCAGGCACACAGGCACCCCGAATTCGGAGAGCGCGGTGCCCCCAGGGGCTATATTGTAGCCCCACCCTCGAACTCCAATGGCTAAGTGAAAGTGATAAAGCATCATAGTCCGGTTGCCTCGTTTGCTACGCTACCACCTCCTCAACAGGACCGAGACATCGGATTAAGTGTGACAATGCACTATTTTCGCGAACACCGTTGCACCTTGTGCGTGGGGGCTGAAGCCAAAGACTGCCATCTTTCAGGTTATACACATGTATACATAAACGTCTGCATAGGAGATATTTCAATACTTGGAACGCACAAGTATAAAAAGCGATTACATCATAACCATTGTTTTACAAAATACAACGTTCATTTGAACGTGACATATTTCGAGCACTGCGACTCTATTACATGAGCACCAAGCATTACTTCCCCAAAATAGTGCTCGGCGGGTAACCGGCTTCCGTCCGAACCCTGGGTTGCAACAGCGGTGGCATCCATCTCTGTCCAATGTGTCTTCACACGGGCAAGGGCCATCGGCGCACCTTCTATGCAGGCCGACCGCTTCATCTCCTTGATATGCGGCACCGCCCCAAGAAATTGCTGCAATAAGCCAAAATAGCTCGTCGCCTTGGGCCTCTCTGGCCAGACATGAGTCACGATATCCGTCATGGCAAGTCCGGACAACCTGTTCAGCTCAGACCATTCGGCCAACCGATCGGTCAGCGGAAGTGAACGATCCGGACTATGGAATTGAGACCAAAACAACTCTTCCGTCTTGTGATCCTTCTGACTCCGGAAGTGCACAACGGCATCCGCCGCACTTGCCGCTAAGTCCATCTATGGATCCTCCGGACCCCACAGCTGGCAAAGCTGGGCATAATTTGGATCCGTAAACCGGCGACGCAGCAGAAAAGGCTTGCCAGCCACAATGTCTCCGGCTTGACGCAGCTCCTTCTTCATAGCCCGCATTGCAGAACGAGCATCCTTGGCCTCGGCGGTGGCCTTCCCAAGGTCTTCTCGCTCCGATAGGCGCTCCTTTTCAAGAGCCTCATTGCAGTCGGTAGCATCCTTCAATTTAACGGCCAATTCGGTCATCTCTTCCCTGCTTCGGCAGTGTGCAGCCCTTTCGGCTTCTAACTCTTCGGCCGCCCTCGAGGCAGCCGCATCACTCCTTCTGGCTTGCTCCTTGGCTTGAGCAAGTTCGTCCCGAAGGCTCTCCACAGCAGCAGCACCATCTGCGTCAAGCATAAATATTGTAAGAGGTGGGCTTTGACTCACTTAAATAGGTGACTGCGGAGAGACAACTTACCTTGCGACTCGTCAAGTCGCTTGTTGACTAGCGCGATATCGCATCCCGACATCGAGTTGCGCATTAATTCAGCAACTCCATCAGTCCGGCTAGCCCCCGGACTATCCACCACCTGCATAGGAAAGGCGACACTCAATACCTGTGATTTTGATCCTCGGCACGCTGTCGCTTTCGACAACCTACCGAGTCTCAGGGGCTACCATCTATACAGGGCGCACTTTCAAGTGCAAAACTGTCAAAAAGGTGGGTCGTTTTTACATACCTCAAACCCCACCAGCAAACTCCTGACGGCATTATGCAATCCGCTTTAGGCGGATGAAATCCTTCCAATCACCATGCTCATCAATGCACGGTGATCTTCTGAGATGGACGCCCTCTCAGCGGATCCTTGGCTCCCGGCGAACACTAGTCGGCGCTGAACTCTTTGGCTCTGCCGGGCTCGGGGACACCCTCCGTGACGACACTTCAGGCTCGTCCGCCCTATCCGGCGGCGCAGCAGATGGAGGCGTCTCGCTGTCCATCATCTCCGGACGAAGATCCCCCGAAGACGAGCTCATCTGAGAAGGTCGCAGATCCGAACTACAAGGTAAACATTTCGGTTATCCTCAGAAGCACAAATAGGGATGTCTCTTATTAATGAGCTCCCCTTTTTCTACTCACGGCTCGCTGGAGGGCAGATTCTTTAGAAAACATTGTGCGGCCGGGACCTCCCCGGACGCAGGACCCTCCGGTGAAGATTTCTTCCCCCGCTTAGGGGCTTTGGCCTCTGGGTCTTCGAAGGCGGTCCTCTTCTCCCCCACGGAGGAGGGATTCTCGATCCCCTTCTTCAAGCACCCCTTAGGCGGTGATAGCTCCTCTATTTTCCCCTTCGCCTTCTTCTGAAGGCGCGACCTCCAACATTCTGACCAGCACGGGCTCCGGCGCGGTCTCTGGGAGGGGGGCCGGACACCGGATCAGCTTTGCTTGCGCTATCCACTCCTGTTGAAGGATAATGGGTTAAAAGGCGAATTGTTGAAAGGCAAACAAATGGTGCGTCCGAACACTGAGCTACTTACTTGAGTATCCGGGTGATTGCAGCTTAGGCCGGCATCCTCGGTCAATTCTGGACACGCCGCCTGCGGTCCGAAGAATAACTTGTACATCTCCACGGGTGTCATACCCATGAAGTGTTGGAGAATCCGTAGTCCCTCCGGATTGAACTCCCATAGCCGGAGAGGATGGCGTTTGCAGGGCAGGAGACGCCTAATCAGCATAACCTGCATCACCACGACCAGATCGACCTCCCTCGCCTGGAGGTCTCGAATCCGGCCCTGCAATAGGGGCACGTCTTTTGACGGCCCCCAATTGAGCCCTTGGTTGACCCACGACATCAACCGTCGTGGAGTTCCCGAGAGGAATGGAGGCGGCAGCTTCTGCCTGCTGCCCTTTGGAGCGGTGATATAGAACCACTCCTGCTGCCACAAGCCGAACTCCTCTTGGAAGGAGCCCTCAGGCCACGGGGCATCGGCCCTCCTGCTTATGGCCGCAACGCCGCACTCTGCTTGACGCCCCCCGGTCATATTCGGCTCCATATTGAAGGTCTTCAGCCACAAGCCAAAGTGGGGGGTGACGCGGAGGAAGGCTTCGCAGACGACGATGAATGCGGAGATTTGGAGGATGGACTCCGGAGCCAAGTCGTGGAATTCCAACCCATAGTAAAACATGAGCCCTCTCACAAAAGGATCCGTCGGAAGCCTAAACCCGGCGGAGTGGGATCTAAAGGCGACATACTCGCCGGGCTCGGGGTGGGGATGGCCTGCCCTTGGCGGGCAACCTGTCTGAAATCTCGTGGGGCAGTGCTTGGCCTCTCGCAGCTTTAGCGTCCTCCTCCGTAACGGAGGAGGGCATCCACCGACCCTGAAGGTCGGGCGGACATTGTTGAAGGTCGGCGCTCGAATCTGGGGCTCTGGGTGTTGGAACTTGGAGCGAGGAGAGGATTCGGTGGAAGATTGACGAAAAGAAACGAGCCTTGGTCCTATTATAAAGAGGGAGAATACCAAGAGCCGTCTCCGTGACCGTTCGGGACTCGCCTTCGATAGAGGAGGCATGGCGACGGGCGCGGTTGGGTTACCCACGTCCGTATTAATGGGAATCTCAGAATAAGGGGAACACGATCTCTGCTTCGACAAGACGTGCCAAGGAAACCGCTTCGCTAAACGTGCTGAGACGATATAATAAAAAAAACAATTCAAGTAAAGGCTTGGTAGTGGTGTGACGTCATGCCGCAAAATACGTCAGCAGATTGAACTTGTGTACATTTTATTCTCTCTACGGTGGAATGTCGAATTTATTTTGCAGAGCCGGACACTATCCTGGTGTTCATGATCTTCTCTGGATTATTTAAGGGAGGAACCCGCCTTGCAATGCCGAACATTATGCGTCTTTGGACTCATCGTCATTGAAGCGGAGTTCGGGGAGCTCTTGAGGAGTCTGGACTAGGGGTGTCCGGACAGCGGACTATCATCGTCCGCGGACTCCAAGACTACGAAGATACAAGATTGAAGACTCCGTCCCGTGTCCGGATGGGACTTTCCTTGGCGTGGAAGGCAAGCTTGGTGATGCGGATATGTAGATCTCCTACCATTGTAACCGACTCTGTGTAACCCTAGCCCTCTGCGGTGTCTATATAAACCGGAGGGCTTTAGTCCGTAGGACATAACCTCCATTACAACAATCATACCATAGGCTAGCTTCTAGGGTTTAGCCTCCTTGATCTCGTGGTAGATCCACTCTTGTAATACACATCATCAATATTAATCAAGCAGGACGTAGGGTTTTACCTCCATCAAGAGGGCCCGAACCTGGGTAAAACATCGTGTCCCTTGTCTCCTGTTACCATCCGCCTAGACGCACAGTTCGGGACCCCCTACTCAAGATCCGCCGGTTTTGACACCCACACTACCTGTTAGACATTTTTGGGCATATTGTTTCTTAATAAAACAGTGCATAAACCATCACCAGAAAACTTGAAACAACCATTTTTTTAGTCTACTTGAAACACATCAAATGCACTGAAAATAAACAAAAATGACTCGATACTTATTTTTGGCCTAAAATCAACGGCAACCCATAAAAGGAACGATCCAGCAGCTAAATTCGTTAACATAAGAAAACTTTATCTTTGGGCCAACACAACTTTGGTCGTAGCCTATGGCGATTTGGCCCGATAAGCCACCCGCAGCCGACAAAGAGCGGAGCATCAACGTCGGTCGTCGGTCCCATCTAACGGCTGTAAGTTGCTCCTTCGAACAAAACTGACTTCGACCGGCAAACCCTAAGCGCATTCTTCTCTCCTCCCCACTTTCTCCGCTCGCGACCGACCGAAGCGCCATCGGGCGGCGGCAAAGCAAGGCGCGAGATCCGGTGTCCATGGCGCTCGGCGCTCCGCTCGCCGGAGCAGCGTCTAACGGAGGATCCCGCTGCTGCTCGGCGGCGTGGCCACCGATGCAGCTACTACGACATTTATTGCGGGATGCGGAGGAGAGAGCGATGGTGCCAGTCGGCCATAAGTGCCCACCGCAACGCGATCGAGGCACTCGGCGTCATCCATTAGGCACCGTAAACTGCGGCTCGTCGCCCGCTGCGAATGGCGATGGCACGCCTTCAACGATGTTCTTTGCAGCATGAGGTGCGATGTTGACGCGCATGGCGTGGTGGCCATGCTCATAGGCGTCCATGATGGGTGTGCAGCACGGCAACGTCTCCAATCTGGAGCGGGTCTCGGGATCTTCTAGTGCTCGGGATTTGGGGAAAAAACTGCCTTTTTTTCTCGGGATCTTTTCTTAAAAAAAAATTGAATCCTTTTCTGAACCGAGGCCACACAGTGCTAATATATTAGGCGAAAATATAATTTCGGCTATTTCAGAATTAGCAAACATTAGTCAGGGCAATTAGCACTTAACCCAGATGTCATCATCATTATTCGTAGCGTAGCGATTTATACATGAACATTACTCAAATCCGTAAAATTAGACCATGATTAGTAAATAACATAAACCGAGTCTAATTGGAGTTCTTAAGCAGAGATCAAACGGCTCAAGATACCAATGTTAACAATGATACTTTAGAGTTAAGATAACTAGGATCTGGATCTCTTGATTAGAACACCCCTCAAGCGAATAGTGGTTACTAACCGTGATTGTCTTGATCCATTAACAGGATAGCCTGGCTCCACCTAGCATCTCCAGGCGGTGAGGAGATCGTCGGGAGGAAGGGCAGCAAAGCGATGTAGTAGACACGAAGGGCGCCGCCGGCATGGACTGGAGGTGGCGGCGGTGGTGGTGGTCTTCGATCCCTTAAGCACCCGTTCAGGATCGGCTGTTAGGAGTAACGGGTGCTAACTCGTATGTGTCACACCCCAAGGTCGACCTTCTCATTTTGTAAGTGGTGCGAAGGGGACAGGGACCAAAACCAAAAGTTGGGTCAATGCCCCCGATCAGGGCATGTACTGGGGATGCAAATCCTCCCCTTCTTTCTCTCAGTTTGTTGTAACCGTAGATCAATTCCAACACTCGCCACTCTGGTCTGCTCCACGTATCAACACGTCCCAGCTGCCGCCTGTCGGGTGGCCTCGCCCTGCATCTGGCCTCCTCCTGCACCGCTCCGCTGGCCTTCCAGGCTGGCTGCCGGGTGGCCTCCACGGCCGCGTGCCGGCCTCGTCACCGCGTCGTTCCGCTCGCAGCCTGCGTGCACGCAGCGGCGCCCTAACCCCACCGGCGGCCTCCAGCTGGCCACTGGCTCGTGCCCCGCTCTTCCCCTTCGCTGCCGACCGAGGGACCCTTCCCGCGCTGCTCGGACCTCCCACGCGCTCGAGCACCCGCTGCCGCACCGCTGCGACTCACTCCGGCCTGCCGCCTCGCCTATCCGCCCGCCCGCGGCGCCGTGGTCACCAGCGTCCCTCGCCCGCGCCCGCTGCGGCCCCATCCGGCCTCACCGCTGTTGGCTCCGGCTGCGTCCACCGGCCTCGTGTGCCCCGGCTCTCCGCCCTAGCACCCTTGCAGGGCCAGCTTCCGCCCTGGCAGCGTCGCCCGACTTCGCCGCCCCGTCCTTTGCTGCATGCATGCGGCCTCGCCCTCCCTCGCCGCCTCGTTTGCCGCCACCGCCCGCCCTCGCCGGTCCTGCCCGGCGGTATGCGCTCTGCCTGCCTAGCCGCCCCCAGCAGGCCGAGTTGCACCAGCCGGTCGCCCCGCCCGCCGTCTTGGCAGCTGCGCCTCCCGCTCCGCGGCTGCGGCGGCTCTCGCGCCTCGTCGCCCTGCCGGCTCCTCCCTCTGCGAGTTGCGGCAGCTCCACCTGCCCGCGCTGGCCTAGTCCAGCTCCCTCCTCGCGGGCGTCTCCTCCGTGGACGGCTCCACCAGCAAGCCGGCCCCGAGCCCGGCCTCCTCTCGCCGCCCCGCTGGCCTCCAGAGCACTTGCGGGTCGTGGTTTCTTTGGCAGCCTCCCGTCGCGCCCGCGACCTGCCGCCGCCTCCGTCGCGCCCACGCGACCAGCCGCCGCCTCACGTGACCCGGCGGCGGCTCTCGCGCTTCGCCGGTTTTCCGCAACCCGGCCTCTGCGCTAGCCAGCTCCGCCCGGTGGCCCGGCCTACCAGCTCCCCCGCAACCCGGACGCCAGCCTCTGGCGCGACCCGGCCATTGGCTTCCGCAGCATCCCGCTCCTACCGGCTCGTCAGGCAGATAATAAAAAGAATAGAGAGAAGAAAAGTCAAGCCAGTGGCTGAAAAAAAAAAGATGCATCCGGCTGCTCGAGCCGCGACCTACCCGCGTCACCGTCTGGCCGCCCAGTCCACCTGCCGGCTTCGACGCCTGGCCGGCTGGGGGCCCGACCCGTTCGCTCGTCTGCCTCGACGCGGGCTGTGCCAAGCCGACCTAGCCGTCAGTCCGTCTCGACGCCCGTTCGGTCGAACCCGACCGGCTGGGAACCCCCTTCGAGCACCCAGAGGCTCAAAGGGTACCCCTAGTGGGTGTGTTGGCGCGCTAGCGCCAAGCCGCGCCGGCTATCATCGACAACCTCCACCTCGTCTGCGTCAAATCAATGTGAGCTCCTCACCCACATACTTTCGTGCCACGCGCAGACAAGGATAACCCCGAGCAGCCCTCGGGGACCACCCCCGCCTTTATTACAGTTGCATCATTGTTTGCCCCGGCAGCGGCTAGTCTCGGCCCGGAGGCTGGCCGCTCGGCCCGATACGTTCGTTCCCGCAGACGGCTTAGTAGCGCATACGGTACCGAAGGCCCACTCTCAGCCACAGACCGCAACGCGGCTGTCCGGCTAAGCTAGAGCAAAAGCTTGAGGTCACCCCACGTGAAAAACGTCCGGGAGAAGATGTCTTGGGAACCCGGTCGTTTCCTTTATGAGTATCTACTCGGTCGAATCTGCTCCTGTAGTTCGAGTACTGTACGCTCCACTCCGCGGCCACTCTTCGTAACAGCTACAGACCGGCTCCGGACTGTCTAGCTAACAAGAGGCAAAGCTAAGGAGCGGAGGGGACATGAAAAAGACTAAAGGGGCTCGGACGAAACCGAGTCGGCACCGTCCGCATAAAACTTACAATGCTGAAATCAAACATTTGATATATCTGTGCGGACTAACTTTGTCTTGTGCACGATCATCACTGTGGGGAACCCCCTCCTCGCCCGAAGACTCGGAGGCTACACGCGGGTTGCGGGCCCGACGCCGGCCGCAACCAGCGTTTCCATCGCCGTTGTCCACACCATCAATAGCAAGACCCTCCGGCCAACTCTTCGAGTCGCCCGGAGGCTCGGAGGCTACACCCAATGGGTGCGCTCGCGCGCCCCCACTCAGCCGGCAGCCTCTAGCCGGCGGACTCCGCGTCCGCACCCGGCACCCTCGACGTCACCGTCGGCTTCATCAACAGCAAGACTCCCCGGCCGACTCTTCGAGTCGCCTGGAGGCTTGGAGGCTACATCCAGTGGGTGCGCTCGCGCGCCGCTACTCAACCAGCGGACTCCGCGTCTGCGTCCGGTAGGGCCCCGCGCCCTCCCGCCGGCGGACTCCGCGTCCGCGCCCGGCATCCTCGACGTCACCGTCGGCTTCATCAACAACAGCGAAGACCCTCCGCCCAACTTTTCCAAGTTGCTCGGAGGGTCGGAGGCTACACCCAGTGGGTGCGCTCGCGCGCCCCCACTCAATCGACAGACTCTGTGTCCCCGTCTGGCAAGGCCCCGCGCCCTCCAGCCGGCGGACTCCGTGTCCGCCCCCGGCACCCTCGACGTCACCGTTGGCTTCTTCAACAATAGTAAAGACCCTCCGCTCAACTTTTCCAAGTTGCACGGAGACTACACACAGTGGGTGCGCTCGCGTGCCCCCACTCAGCCGGCGGACTCCGCGTCCGCGTTTGACAGGGCTCTGCACCCTCCAGCCGGTGGGCTACATGTCCGCGCCCGGCACCCTCGACGTCACCATCAGCTTCTACATCGACACCCGCTAAAACCCTCCGTGCAGCTTTTCCAAGTTGCCCGGAGGCTCAGAGGCTATTGTCGGGGGGGGGGTGACCCCCGGGTATGCCCAAGACGGCGAAACAACGCTTCAAAATCATCGGGCGACCAGCGCCCCGACCCGTCTACCCAGCCACCTCGGCCGGGTCGCCATCCCGGTTGCCCAGCCGGGTCGCCATCCCGGCTGCCCGGCCAGCTCCCTGTCCGGCTTCTCCAGCCGGCCTACGACGCGAAGTCAACTACGACGTCCCATCTGACGCGACACCGACAAGACGGACATACCGCGACCACTGTTACTGATAAAACATACACTATTCACTCGTCATGCGTGACATCATGTACAGTGCTACTTGTCCCTGGGCACTAGTGTATAAAGTGACCCAGGGGAGGCATTTACTTGGCAGAGAGGTCACTCCCTTGGCCAAGAAGGCATTGCCTTGGCCAAGGGAACACGCACCCACGCACACATAAAGCCAGCAAGCTAGCTAGCCGGCCACCCATCCATCCATTCCCACGGCCACAATGGCTCCATGGACTCACACACTCCCACAGCCACAAGGCCACTCATGCATACTGAAGGAAATATGCCCTAGAGGCAATAATAAAGTTATTATTTATTTACTCATATCATGATAAATATTTATTATTCATGCTAGAATTGTATTACCCGAAAACATGATACATGTGTGAATACATAGACAAACATAATGTCACTAGTGTGCCTCTACTTGACTAGCTCATTAATCAAAGATGGTTATGTTTCCTAACCATAGACATGTGTTGTCATTTGATTAACGGGATCACATCATTAGGAGAATGATGTGATTGACTTGACCCATTCCGTTAGCCTAGCACTTGATCGTTTAGTACGTTGCTATTGCTTTCTTCATGATTCATACAAAGTTCCTACAACTATGAGATTATGCAACTCCCGTTTACCGGAGGAACACTTTGTGTGCTACCAAACGTCACAACGTAACTGGGTGATCATAAAGGAGCTCTACAGGTGTCTCCGAAGGTACATGTTGAGTTGGCGTATTTCGAGATTAGGTTTTGTCACTCCGATTGTCGGAGAGGTATATCTGGGCCCTCTCGGTAATGCACATCACTATAAGCCTTGCAAGCAATGTAGCTAATGAGTTAGTTACGGGATGATGCATTACGTAACGAGTAAAGAGACTTGCTGGTAACGAGATTGAACTAGGTATTGGATACCGACGATCGAATCTCGGGCAAGTAACATACCGACGACAAAGGGAACAACGTATGTTGTCATGCGGTTTGACCGATAAAGATCTTCGTAGAATATGTAGGAGCCAATATGAGCATCCAGGTTCCGCTATTGGTTATTGACCGGAAACAGTTCTAGGTCATGTCTACATAGTTCTCGAACCCGTAGGGTCCACATGCTTAACGTTACGATGACAGTTTTATTATGAGTTTATAAGTTTTGATGTAGCAAAGGTTGTTCGGAGTCCCGGATGTGATCACGGTCATGACGAGGAGTCTCGAAATGGTCGAGACATAAAGATTGATATATTGGACAACTATATTCGGACCCCGGAAGTGTTCCGGGTTATTTCGGAGAAAACCAAGTCTTTGGAGGGTTACGGACCCCCAGGGAACTAATGGGCCTTGTTGGGCCCTAGTGGAGAGAGAGAGGGTCGGCCAGGCAAGAGGCGCCCCTCCCTTGACTCGAATAGGACAAGGAAGGGGCGGCGCCCCTGCCTTTCCCTCTCCCACTCCTTCCTACCCCTCCTTCTTGGACTAGGAAAGGAGGGGCAAGCGTGCTGGAGTAGGTTTCCCCCTCCTAGGGCGTGCCAACCTCTTGGCGGCCCTCCTCCTCCCCTTTATATCTCGGGAGGAGGGGCACCTCTAGACACACAAGTTGATTTTCGTGATCATTCCTTAGCCGTGTGTGGTGCCCCCCTCCACCATATTCCACCTCGGTCATATCGTTGCGGTGCTTAGGCGAAGCCCTGCATCGGTAGAACATCATCATCGTCCTGCCACGTCGTCTTGTGGAACTCATCCCGACACCTGCTGGATCGGTCAGGGATCGTCATCGAGCTGAGCGTGTGCTGAACTCGGAGGTGCCGTGCGTTCGATACTCAGATCGGTCGGATCGTGAAGGCGTCGACTACATCAACAGCGTTGTCATAACGCTTCGCTTCTGGTCTCACGAGTGCGTGGACAACACTCTCCCCTCTCGTCGTATGTGCGTAGGATTTTTTTTTGAAATTACTACGTTCCCCAACAGTGGCATCCGAGCCTGGTTTTATGCATAGATGTCATATGCACGAGTAGAACACAAGTGAGTTGTGGGCGATACAAGTCATACTGCTTACCAACATGTCATACTTTGGTTCAGTGGTATTCTGAGATGAAGCGGCCCGGACCGACATTACGTGTACGCTTATGCGAGACTGGTTTCACCATTATGAGCACTCGTGCTTAAAGGTGACTGGCGGGTGTCTGTCTCTCTCACTTTAGTTGAACCGAGTGTGGCTACGCCCGGTTCTTGCGAAGGTTAAAACAGCACTAACTTGATGAACTATCGTTGTGGTTTTGATGTGTAGGTCAGAACGGTTCTTGCTCAGCCCGTAGCAGCCACGTAAAATTTGCAACAACAAAGTAGAGAACGTCTAACTTGTTTTTGCAGGGCATGTTGTGATGTGATATGGTCAAGACGTGATGCTATATTTTATTGTATGAGATGATCATGTTTCGTAACCAAAGTTATCGGCAACTAGCAGGAGCCATATAGTTGTCACTTTATTGTATGAAATGCAAACACCCTGTAATTGCTTTACTTTATCACTAAGCGGTAGCGATAGTCGTAGAAGTAATAGATGGTGTAACGACAACGATGCTACGATGGAGATCAAGGTGTCGCGCCGGTGACGATGGTGATCACGACGGTGCTTCGGAGATGGAGATCACAAGCACAAGATGATGATGGCCATATCATATCACTTATATTGATTGCATGTGATGTTTATCCTTTATGCATCTTGTCTTGCTTTTATTGACGATAGCATTTTAAGATGATCTCTCACTAAATTATCAAGAAGTGTTCTCCCTAAGTATGCACCATTGCGAAAGTTCTTCGTGCTGAGACACCACGTGATGATCGGGTGTGATAGGCTCTACGTTCAAATACAACGGGTGCAAAACAGTTGCACAGGCGGAATACTCAGGTTAAACTTGACGAGCCTAGCATATACATATATGGCCTCAGAACACGGAGACCGAAAGGTTGAACGTGAATCATATAGTAGATATGATCAACATAGAGATGTTCTGTCAGGACCCCGACTCAATGCCACATCGATCTAGCATGTAACACCTCATATCACTTTGCGGCCTCACGCACGGTATTCCCATGGGTGTCGCCTTACCTTTGCCCGGGACCATTTAGCCTTTTGGCTGCGTATATGATAGTGTCGCTAGCATCCATATGATAAGGATCCCGGCTGACATGGCTAGTCGTAAACTCAAAGTGGCACAAACTTACGAGGACAGCATCCATGACCCAACATCGACGTGTCGGTCATCACGTGAGTGAATCGAGCTATAGCACTGGCTAGCAGACTCGGTGAACCGGGCTGTAGCGGGCTAACAGGACTCTGGTATTCATCGCGTGACATTTCCCATAAGGGACAGACATAGGAACGAATAAGGACACATGCCGGCTAGCCTAAGTGTTTCGGAGCAGTAGCAAGCTACCATGGATCAGTGGAAGCACTAGGAGACATTTCCCGGTAAGAGAGGCTACTAAGGATAAACAACTAGATAGTCAGATCCCACACATACAAAGCATTTCAATAACATACACACAATATGCTCAATATGTGCAAATACAACATGGCATCACAACATGACTCTACAACTCAAGCATTTTATTCAATAGGCTCCAAGGAGCGAGATATTACAAACATAGGTCTTGTGACCCAACATTCAGAGCATACAAGTCAAAGCACATGCGGAAGCTTAACATGTCTGAGTACAGACATCTACAAATGAAAAAGGCTGAGAAGCCTGACTATCTACCAGATCCTACCGAGGGCACAAGATCGTAGCTGAGGTAACAATCTAAACGTCGAAGTCCACGCGGAACTACTAGTGAGACCAAGTCTCTCTGAAAACATAAAATAGGCAAACGTGAGTACAAGTGTACCCAGAAGACTTACATCGAACTAACTACATATGCATCATTATCAACAAAGGGATGGTGGGGTTTAAGCTGCAGCAAGCCAGCTTTGACTCGGTGGCTATCCCGATCTCGATCGCAAGTAACTCTTTTGAGGTGGCGCTCACGAGTCCACATATTCACCATATCAATACACCACTATGGATCCGCTCCCGTCTCCCTACGAGAACGCCATCCATAGCACTCACGCTTATCTTGCGCATTTTAGAGTATCCACTTTCACTTGTCTATGAACTGTTATAGGCAACCCAGAAGTCCTTTACCACGGACACGGCTATTCAAATAGATGATGTTAACCCTGTAGGGGTGTACTTCTTCATACATGTTTCGACCACTTAGCGTCGGCACACGACATGTGCTCGGCAGACTTCAAGCGAAAGCCGACATGCGTGTAGACCACGACCTACCTAAACACTCAAGTCACTAGTCCAGGTTTATCGCCTATTCAGGTTCCATCCACAGGGAGTCCGGCCGAGGTTTCCACATACGACCCCGAACGATGTGTACAGGGTTCTCGAGACACCAAACGGGCGCTCGGTACACCATGCCACGTGCCTACCGCATCACAGCCCACCCCTCCGGTCAGCGCTGTGCACGGCCTCCAGCATACTACAAAAACTAGAAACTACTTGCAACTCCTGGACATAGGACAAGGGTGATTAAGAAGTCGAGCGGGGTCATATTTCAGGGCCCAATGCATGGTAGTAGTTGTTTCATGGATCACAAACACAGAACTCAGTTCCTGAGGACGGCTTCAATGAGACAACCCACCATGTACTCCTACATGGCCTCTCAGCGCTACCTTTACCAAATCGTGTTCACACACTTAGCTCACACATAGTAGGACATGTTCACACACCTCTGATTCATCCCCGATGAATCAGACCTGACTCAACTCTAAGCAGTAGCAGGCATGACAAACAAGCATGAATGAGTAGGCACAACAGGGCTCAAACAACTCCTACTCATGCTAGTGGGTTTCATCTATTTACTGTGGCAATGACAGGTCATGCAGAGGATAAAGGGGTTCAACTACCGCAGCAAGTAACAGATGAGTCGTTGTTGTCCTAATGCAGTAAAAGAGAGCAGGAGCAAGAGAGTGGGATTGTATCGGAATGAACAAGGGGGTTTTGTTTGCCTGATGGAGTGGTAGTAGGATACTGCCCTTTAGTCGGATAATCGTGGGTATCCTCGGAGGCAGAACCTACCGCGAAAGATACATCGAACACAATCAACACATGACGATATGCAAAAATATGATGCATTCTATGACATGGCAATATGAATGTGTTTTGTGCTAATGCAAGCTAGAACAGATTGAAATGAGTCCATTTGAACCAAAGATTCAAATGCAAACCCATTATATGAAGTCATAACGGTGCATTAACTTGTTTCATGTAAACAGTAGGATTAAGTTGCTCTAACATGCATGAAACTAGTGCAGATGGATAGATTGGATTTTTCTGATCATTTTTCATATATAATTTATCTCATTTGGAGTTACGGTTGAATTTATATGAATTTTAGAAGTTTTGGGCATTTTCTCGAATTTCCTGTAAAAGAATAATTCCAGTAATTGAATTAATGCGTCAGCTTTGCGTCAGGGTGACGTCAGTGGTCAAAGGAGCGGTCCAGGTCAACCTGACCAGTGGGTCCCGCGTGTTAGGGTAATTAGCTTAGCTAATTTTTAGTTAGCACTAAAACTAATTTAGTTAGCAGACAGGCCCCACCTGTCATGGACTCAGGGGGAAGTCAACCTGGGCCCACACGGAGTCAACCAGGGTCAAGCACGGTCAAACTCGCCGGTGTTTAGCCGCCGCGAGCCGACGCGGTGGGGATCAGTTTGAACTCCGGCGACCAAAACGACGGCGGAGCACGTCTACGTGATGCGGGGAGCGAGCCGCATCGTTTGGTGGCAGTGGTGGAGCTCGGGGTGGCCGGAACATCACCGGCAACGACCTTGGCGGTCGCCGGAGTTCGGCCGAGGTTGAACGCGGTGCTAGGGGGCACAGCGAGGCGCGTGGGGTGGTGTTTTGGGCTCCTGCGAGTGCGGTGAGGGCGGTGGTGTGCTCGGAATCGAGCCAACGTGGCTGTGGCCACGACGGCGACGTGCGGTGGTGGCGGCGAGTGCGGCCGAGCTCGGTGAGGTCGATGGAGGGCTCGAGAGTGAGAACGAGAGGGATGGAGAGGTGTAGCAGCTCACGGCGGTCACGTAGGAGCAAACGGCGCGGTCGGGGACGAGCTGATGCGGCGGCGACGACGAAGGGGATCTGCGGCGGTGCTCGGTGAAGTCGAGCTCGAAGAGGATGAAGCAGGGCGCGCGAGCGCTCGGGCTGCTCGACGGAGACGACGATAGCGAAGCTGTTGGACTTGGTGGCGCGGCGCAGGGACGACGGAGGACGCGAGAACTACGGTGGCGCGGCGCAGCAGCGTCGGCCATGGTGCGGGAGAGCAAGGGAGAGAGGCAGGGGGCGAGTGAGGTGTCCACGGGGTCGAGGCGGCGACGTGGAGCTCACCCAGGTGTCCAGGGGTGTGGGCGGCAAGCAGGTGGCGTCGTGGCGAGCTCGTGCTCGCCTGCGTCACCTCTGTGCCTGCCTGGCAACGAAGCAGCTGGCTGACATGGGCCAGCACAGTGCTGGGCCTGCCAGGTGGGCTGCGGCCAGGTAAGTGGCCCAGGTAAAAAATCTCTCTCTCTCTCTTTTACTTATTGTTTCAGTTTTTCTATTATTCTGTAGTCTTTAGGGCTTTATTTAAAATACTTAAACAGATCCAAAAATCATGAAACTAATCGTGGCTACTGTTTAGAATATATCCAACAGTAAACATTTTAGTTTATGATTATTAGAGCATTTAAAACATTTTATAGTATTTAAATGCCCAAATGAAAATACCATATGATTTAATTCAGAGCCCAGATATGTCATGGAAAAATGTGCAACACCTCACAGTTCTTGCTTCAAAGATTTTCCGAAATGATGAACATTTTTGAAAGCCATTTGGAATCACTGAAATTATTTTAGTTGAACCTAGTGAATTCCTTTGATGCTAGGGTTTAGGCAATCCCTATTTCAGGTTTAACTAAAATTTAAACATGATGCAACACCAGATGCTAGCACTAGGCATTAATAGAACTAGGGATGTGACATGTTCACCATTGAAACTACTCCATCTCACGTGATGATCGGACATGGTTTAGTTGATTTGGATCACGTGATCACTTAGATGACTAGCGAGATGTCTGTCTAAGTGGGAGTTCTTAAGTGATATGATTAATTGAACTTAAATTTATCATGAACTTAGTACCTGATAGTATTTTGCTTGTCTATGTTTGTTATAGATAGATGGATCGTGCTGTTGTTCCGTTGAATTTTAATGCGTTCCTTGAGAAAGCTAAGTTGATAGATGATGGTAGCAATTACACGGATCGGGTCCGTAACTTTGAGGATTATCCTCATTGTCGCACGAAGAATTACGTCCTAGAAGCACCGCTGGGTGCGAACTGCTGCGATGCAACCGACAATGTTAAGAATGTCCGCAGCGAGCAAAGTGATGACTACTCGATAGTTCGATGTGCCATGCTTTACGGCTTGGAACCGGGTCTTCAACGATGTTTTGAACGTCATGGAGCATATGAGATGTTCCATGAGTTGAAGTTAATATTTCAAGCAAATGCCCGGATTAAGAGATATGAAGTCTCCAATAAGTTCTATAGCTGTAAGATGGAGGAGAATAGTTACGTCGGTGAACACATACTCAAAATGTCCGGGTATAATAATCACTTGATTCAACCGGGAGTTAATCTTCACGATGATAGTGTCATTGATGTAATTCTTCAATCACGCCACCAAGCTACAAGAGCTTCGTGATGAACTATAATATGCAAGGGATGGACAAGACTATTCCTAGCTCTTCACAATGCTAAAAGCCATGGAGGTAGAAATCAAGAAGGAGCATCAAGTGTTGATGGTCAACAAGACCACCAGTTTCAAGAAAAGGGCAAAGGGAAGAAGAAGGGAACTTCAAGAAGAACAGCAAACAAGTTGCTGCTCAAGAGAAGAAACCCAAGTCTGGACCTAAGCCTAAGATCGAGTGCTTCTACCGCAAGCGCACTAGACATTTGAAGCGGAACTGCCCCAAGTATTTGGCGGATAAGAAGGATGGCAAAGTGAACAAAGGTATATGTGATATACATGTTATTGATGTGTACCTTACTAATGCTCGCAGAGTACACAGGTATTTGATATTGGTTCATTGCTAATATTTGCAACTCGAAATAGGGACTACGGATTAAGCGAAGATTGGCTAAGGACAAGGTGACGATGCGCGTGGGAAATGGTTCCAAAGTCGATGTGATCGCGGTCGGCACGCTACCTCTATATCTACCATCGAGATTAGTTTTAGACCTAAATAATTGTTATTTGGTGCCAGCATTGAGCATGAACATTATATTTGGATCTTGTTTGATGTGAGACGGTTATTCATTTAAATCAGAGAATAATGGTTGTTCTATTTATATGAGTAATATATTTTATGGTCATGCACCCTTGAAGAGTTGTCTATTTTTATTGAATCTCGATAGTAGTGATACACATATTCATAATATTAAAGCCAAAAGATGCAGAGTTGATAGTGCAACTTATTTGTGGCACTGCCCTTTAGGTCATATCGGTGTAAAGCGCATGAAGAAACTCCATACTGATGGACTTTTGGAATCACTTGATTATGAATCACTTGGTACTTGCGAACCGTGCCTCATGGGCAAGATGACTAAAACGCCGTTCTCCAGAACTATGGAGCGAGCAACTGATTTATTGGAAATCATACATACTGATGTATGTGGTCGAATGAATATTGAGCCTCGCGGCGGGTATCGTTATTTTCTCACCTTCACAGATGATTTGAGCAGATATGGGTATATCTACTTGATGAAACACAAGTCTGAAACATTTGAAAAGTTCAAAGAATTTCAGAGTGAAGTGGAAAATCATCGTAAAAAGAAAATAAAATTTCTATGATCTGATCGTGGAGGAGAATATTTGAGTTACGAGTTTGGTTTACATTTGAAACAATGCGGAATAGTTTCACAACTCACGCCACCCGGAACACCACAACGAAATGGTGTGTCCGAACGTCATAATCGTACTTTACTAGATATGGTGCGATCTATGATGTCTCTTACTGATTTACCGCTATCGTTTCGGGGTTATGCTTTAGAGACGCCTGCATTCACGTTAAATAGGGCACCATCAAAATCCGTTGAGACGACGCCTTATGAACTGTGGTTTGGCAAGAAACTGAAGTTGTCATTTCTTAAAGTTTGGGCCTGCGATGCTTATGTGAAGAAACTTCAACCAGATAAGCTCGAACCCAAATCGGAGAAATGTGTCTTCATAGGATACCCAAAAGAGACTATTGGGTACACCTTATATCACAGATCTGAGGGCAAGATTTTCGTTGCTAAATTCGGATCCTTTCTAGAGGAGTTTCTCTCGAAAGAAGTGAGTGGGAGGAAAGTAGAACTTGACGAGGTAACTGTACCTGCTCCCTTATTGGAAAGTAGTTCATCACAAGAACCGCTTCCTGTGACAATTACACCAATTAGTGAGGAAGCTAATGATATTGATCATGAAACTTCAGATCAAGTTTCTACTGAACCTCGTAGGTCTACCAGAGTAAGATCCGCACTAGAGTGGTACGGTAATCCTATTCTGGAAGTCATGTTACTTGACCATGACGAACCTACGAACTATGAGGAAGCGATGATGAGCCTAGATTCCACAAAATAGCTTGAAGCCATGAAAACGGAGATGGGATCCATGTATGAGAACAAAGTATGGACTTTGGTTGACTTGCCCGATGATCGGCAAGCCATTGAGAATAAATGGATCTTCAAGAAGAAGACTGACGCTGATGGTAATGTAACTGTCTACAAAGCTTGACTTGTGGTGAAAGGTTTTCGACAAGTTCAAGGGGTTGACTACGATGAGACTTTCTCACCCGTAGCGATGCTTAAGTCTGTCCGAATCATGTTAGCAATTGCCGCATTTTATGATTATGAAATTTGGCAAATGGATGTCAAAACTGCATTCCTGAATGGATTTCTGGAAGAAGAGTTGTATATGATGCAACCAGAAGGTTTTGTCCATCCAAAAGGTGCTAACAAAGTGTGCAAGCTCCAGCGATCCATTTATGGACTGGTGCAAGCATCTCGGAGTTGGAATAAACGCTTTGATAGTGTGATCAAAGCATATGGTTTTATATAGACTTTTGGAGAAGCTCAGATTTACAAGAAGTGAGTGGGAGCTCAGTAGCATTTCGATATTATATGTAGATGACATATTGTTAATTGGAAATGATATAGAATTTCTGGATAGCATAAAGGGATACTTGAATAAAAGTTTTTCAATGAAAGACCTCGGTGAAGCTGCTTACATATTGGGCATCAAGATCTATAGAGATAGATCAAGACGCTTAATTGGACTGTCACAAAGCACATACCTTGATAAAGTTTTGAAAAAGTTCAAAATGGATCGAGCAAAGAAAGGGTTCTTGCTCAGACATTACAAGGTGTGAAGTTGAGTCGACTCAATGCCCGACCACAGCAGAAGATAGAGAGAAAATGAAAGATGTTCCCTATGCTTCATCCATAGGCTCTATCATGTATGTAATGTTGTGTACCAGACCTGACGTATGCTTAGCAATAAGCTTGGCAGGTAGGTACCAAAGTAATCCAGGAGTGGATCACTGGACAACGGTCAAGAACATCCTGAAATACCTAAAAAGGACTAAGGATATGTTTCTCGTTTATTGAGGTGACAAAGAGCTAGTCGTAAATGGTTACGTCAATGCAAGCTTTGACACTGATCCGGACGATTCTAAATCGCAAACCGGATACGTGTTTTATTAAACGGTGGAGCTGTAAGTTGGTGCAGTTCTAAACAAAGCGTCGTGGCGGGATCTACATGCGAAGCGGAGTACATAGCTGCTTCGGAAGCAGCAAATGAAAGAGTCTGGATGAAGGAGTTCATTTCCGATCTAGGTGTCATACCTAGTGCATCGGGACCAATGAAGATCTTCTGTGACAATACTGGTGCAATTGCCTTGGCAAAGGAATCCACATTTCACAAGAGGACCAAGCACATCAAGAGACGCTTCAATTCCATCCGGGACCAAGTCCAGGTGGGAGACATAGAAATTTGCAAGATACATACGGATCTGGATGTTGCAGACCCGTTGACTAAGACTCTTCCACGAGCAAAACATGATCAGCACCAAGACTCCATGGGTGTTAGAATCATTACTGTGTAATCTAGATTATTGACTCTAGTGCAAGTGGGAGACTGAAGGAAATATGCCCTAGAGGCAATAATAAAGTTATTATTTATTTCCTCATATTATGTTAAATGTTTATTATTCATGCTAGAATTGTTTTACCCGGAAACATGATACATGTGTGAATACATAGACAAACATAATGTCACTAGTGTGCCTCTACTTGACTAGCTCATTAATCAAAGATGGTTATGTTGCCTAACCATAGACATGTGTTTTCATTTGATTAACGGGATCACATCATTAGGAGAATGATGTGATTGACTTGACCCATTCCGTTAGCCTAGCACTTGATCGTTTAGTATGTTGCTATTGCTTTCTTCATGACTTATACAAAGTTCCTACAACTATGAGATTATGCAACTCCCGTTTACTAGAGGAACACTTTGTGTGCTACCAAACGTCACAACGTCACTGGGTGATTATAAAGGAGCTCTACAGGTGTTTCCGAAGTTACATGTTGAGTTGGCGTATTTCGAGATTAGGTTTTGTCACTCCGATTGTCGGAGAGGTATCTCTGGGCCCTCTCGGTAATGCACATCACTATAAGCCTTGCAAGCAATGTAGCTAATGAGTTAGTTATGGAATGATGCATTACGTAACGAGTAAAGAGACTTGCCGGTAACGAGATTGAACTAGGCATTGGATACCGACGATCGAATCTCGGGCAAGTAACACACCGATGACAAAGGGAACAACGTATGTTGTTATGCTGTTTGACCAATAAAGATCTTCGTAGAATATGTAGGAGCCAATATGAGCATCCAGGTTCCGCTATTGGTTATTGACCGGAAACAGTTTTAGGTCATGTCTACATAGTTCTCGAACCCGTAGGGTCCGCACGCTTAACGTTATGATGACAGTTTTATTATGAGTTTATAAGTTTTGATGTACCGAAGGTTGTTCAGAGTCCCGGATGTGATCACGGACATGACAAAGAGTCTCGAAATGGTCGAGACATAAAGATTGATATATTGGATGACTATATTCGGACACCGGAAGTGTTCCGGGTGATTTCGGAGAAAACCGGAGTGCCGGAGGGTTACCGGAACCCCCCGGGAACTAATGGGCCTTGTTGGGCCCTAGTGGAGAGAGAGAGAGAGGGGCCGCCCAGGGCAAGAGGCGCCCCCTCCCCTTGAGTCTGTATAGGACAAGGAAGGGGGGGCGGCGCCCCCCTTGCCTTTCCCTTCTCCCACTCCTTCCTTCCCCCTCCTTCTTGGACTAGGAAACGGAGGGGCAAACCTACTAGGAGTAGGTTTCCCCCTCCTAGGGCGCGCCAACCCCTTGGTCGGCCCCCTCCTCCTCCCTCCTTTTATATACAGAGGAGGGGGGCACCTCTAGACACACAAGTTGATCTTCGTGATCGTTCCTTAGCCGTGTGCGGTGCCCCCCTCCACCATATTCCACCTCGGTCATATCATTGTGGTGCTTAGGCGAAGCCCTGCGTCGGTAGAACATCATCATCGTCACCACGCCGTCGTGCTGACGGAACTCATCCCTGACACCTTGCTGGATCAGAGTCCGGGGATCGTCATTGAGCTGAACGTGTGCTGAACTCGGAGGTGCCGTACGTTCGGTACTCGGATCGGTCGGATCGTGAAGACGTACGACTACATCAACCGCGTTGTCATAACACTTCCACTTACGGTCTACGAGGGTACGTGGACAACACTCTCCCCTCTTGTTGCTATGCATCACCATGATCTTGCGTGTGCGTAGGATTTTTTTTTAATTACTGTGTTCCCCAACACATACATGCTCAGGCACATGCAGCCACTGTCTCATACACATATATATGAAGTCAGATGCCTATGGCACTGCTCTCAGATACAGCTCGAGGAGCAACTCTATACTGCCAGACATATACACTGCATATATATCCAGACATACAGCAGTAGGGGTATTATCTCTCCGGAGAGCCTCGAACCTGGAAAATCACCGCGTGCTGTTTGCCCAATCCCGTTACTTGACCTCAAAAGCAGTCTTGCCCTCACCACAAGCCACCTCGTGGCATCTGTCGTCTCGCGAGCCCGCCCGCGAGATAACCCCGACAATACTGTTGTGAACTCATTCTTTATTTATATTGGTGTAATATCTACTGTATTCCAACTTCTCCATGATTCATACCCCCCGATACTACTCATAGATTCAACAAAATAAGCAAACAACACGCGAAAAACAGAATCTGTCAAAAACAGAAAAGTCTGTAGTAATATGCAACTCTCGAATACTTCTGTTACTCCAAAAATTCTGAAATAAATTTGTGGACGTGAGGAATTTATCTATTAATCTTCTTCAAAAGAATCAACTTAAAAGCATTCTTCTGTAAAAAATGACAGCTATTCTCGTGAGCGCAAAAGTTTCTGTTTTTTACAGCAAAATTGCATTAACTTTCACCCAAGTCTTCCCAAAGGTTCTACTTGGCACAAACACTAATAAAAACTTAAAACCACATCTAACCAGAGGCTAGATATATTATTTGTTACTAAGCAGGAGCAACAAGTAAAGAACAAAAATAAAATTGGGTTGCCTCCCAACAAGCGCTATCGTTTAACGCCCCTAGCTGGGCATAAAAACACAAATAGATCTAGGTATTGTCATCTTTGATATGCAATTCTTCAATTGAACATGTATAATCTTTAGGAGATTCTTTGGTTTTATCAGTGATAATACTCCTTGGCAAGAAATCGAGAAATTCATTTGTGGCAAAAGGTTCCTTAATAATATCGAAAAGATTGGGGTGAACACTTATTGATTTGAGATCTTCATTTTCCTTACTAGAAGATTCACCCTTATTCTTAGGAACGTAAATAAAGTTGGCAACTTTGGTAGGAGGAGGATTCGAGGTATTTTTAACAGCAGATAAAGCGGAACCCAAGTTGGTAATAATATATTCGAGTTTATCAATCCTAGTAGAATCTTGATCTATCTTTTCATTAACTATGGGTTACTTTTCTCTAAGATTATTTAGAGTAACTCCCACCTTAGATCCATAATGGGTAATTTTATTATGAATCTTTTTATCCAAATTTTTTATTAACTCTATAGTAGCAATTTTGTTCTCAATAATATCAAGTCTTTGCATCACATGTTCCAATGTTAAAATAGTTCCATTGACCAAAAGAGGTGGTGGGCCTAATAAATCTATCATGGCATTGTAAGACTCAAAAGTATGGTTTCCCAAGAAATTCCCTCCAGTAATGGTGTCAAAAACATATATATTCCAAGGAGTAATGCCTACATAAAAATTGCAAAGAAGAACGGAGCTAGATTGCTTTCTAGTATATCTATTTTGAGCATTGAAAATTCTATACCAAGCATATTTTAGATTTTCTCCCTCCCTTTGTTTAAAATTGAGAACTTCATTATCAGGAGTACTGACAACAATAGGAGGACTAGCCATGAAGGCGAATCAAGCAATCTAACACACGAACACACAAGAAGCAAGCAAAAAGAGAAGAAGAGAAGAGGGGCGAAGAAAAGGCAAAGGTTTTCGAAAATCGTTTTAGAAGTGGGGGAGAGGAAAATGAGAGGCGAATGGCGAATAATGTAATGCAAGGTAGAAGAGTTTACGATGGGTACTTGGTATGACTTGACTTGGCATAGATCTCCCGACAACAAATTTGTAAATCCTTCTTGCTACCTCTTGAGCTTGTGTTGGTTTTCCTTGAAGAGGAAAGGGTGATGTAGCAAAGTAGCGTAAGTATTTCCCTCGGTTTGAGAACCAAGGTATCAATCCGAAGAGGAGGCGCGCACAAGTCACGAATACCGCACAAACAATCAACAACTTGCAACCAATGGGATAAAGGGGTTGTCAATCCCTTCACAGTCACTCACAAAAGTGAGATCTGATAGAGATAGATAAACGGTAAAGTAAATATTTTTGGTATTTTTGGTTTATAGATTGGAAAGTAAAGATTTCAAAATAGTAGATCAGAAACTATCAAGATGTAAACGAGATTCAATATAATGGAAAAGAGACCCAGGGGCCATAGGTTTCATTAGTGGCTTCTCTCAAGATAGCATATATTACGGTGGGTGAATAAATTACTTCTGAGCAATTGATAGAAGAGCGCATAATTATGATGACATATAAGGCAATGATCAAGAACATAGGCATCACGTCCGTGTCAAGTAGACCGACTCCTACCTGCATCTACTACTATTACTCCACACATCGCCTGCTATCCAGCATGCATCTAGAGTATTAAGTTCATAAAGAACGGAGTAAGGCATTAAGCAAGATGACATGTTGTAGAGGAATTATCTCAAGCAATATGATGAAAACCCCATCTTGTTATCCTCGATGGCAACAATACAATACGTGCCTTGCTGCCCCTACTGTCACTGGGAAAGGACACCGCAAGATTGAACCCAAAGCTAAGCACTTCTCCCATTGCAAGAAAGATCAATCTAGTAGGCTAAACTAAACTGATAATTCAAAGAGACTTGCAAAGATATCAAATCATGCATATAAGAATTCAGAGAAGAACCAAATAATATTCATAGATAATCTTGATCATAAATCCACAATTCATCAGTTCTCGGCAAGCACACCGCAAAAGAGTATTACATCGTATAGATCTCCAAGAACATTGAGGAGAACATGGTATTGAGAATCAAAGAGAGAGAAGAAACCATCTAGCTAATAACTATGGACCTGAAGGTCTGTGGTAAACTACTCACGCTTCATCGGAGAGGTAATGGTGTTGATGTAGAAGCCCTCCATGATCAAATCCCCCTCTGGTAGGACGCCAGAAAAGGCCCCAAGATGGGATCTCACGGGTACAGAAGGTTGTGGCGGTGGAAATGTGGTTTCGTGGCTCCCCCTGATGTTTTTACGGTAGAAGAGTATATATAGGCGAAGGAACTAGGTCAGGGGAGCTACGAGGGTCCCACGAGGGTGGGGGGGGCGCCCTCATGCCTCGTGGCTTCCTCGTTGCATCTCCAAGTCTTTTGGTTTGCTTTCGGTCCAAGAAAGATGATCACGAAGGTTTCATTCCGTTTGGACTCCGTTTGGTATTCCTTTCTGCAAAACTCTAAAATAGGTAAATAAAATAGAAACTGGCACTGGGCCCTCAGTTAATAGGTTAGTCCCAAAATAATGTAAAATACCATATAAATGCCTATTAAACATCCAAAATAGATAATAGAATAGCATGGAACAATCAAAAATTATAGATACGTTGGAGACGTATCAGAGGTCCATAGTTCCTAAACATTTAGCCACAACGAACACCTATGGATGATCACTTAGTTGGCATAATCCCTTCACGGGACAATCAAAGTTCAGCACACAATGATTGTAATAAAGTGCTTAAGATCCTTGAGGCGGAAATGATTGTGGGTGTGCTTAAGAGCATTAGAGCATCATATTTTACTACATGCTTTCACTCCCTAACCTATGTTTTATTGGCTCTATCTAAGAAAAAAATCTTCTGTGCATTCCCGACAAGCAAGTGTTGTCTAGAATAAATAGAATAGAGTGTTGCAAAGTTATTTTATCTAGTAGATCAAGGACTTTGTGTTGATTATCTTTGCTTAACTAACACTTGCACTATAACCATGCCATCTCGACAACTATTCCAAGTTTTCAGGTCAAGAAGCGAAGTGCTATCTATGAGTATTGAAAGGGATCGAGAAGAGGTGTCTAGAGGGGGGTGATTAGACCCTCAACAAGCAAAAGTAGCCATTTTAAGTTCTTTAAGTTGAGTTGGAGTTTTAGCACAAGTTTAAGCATTGACAATACATTTCAAGCAAGCATGACAAGAGTACGAGCAACGGAAAGAGTAAAGCATGCAATTTTGCAAGGAAGTAAAGGGATCGGATTGAGTGTGCAAACGCAATGAAGACACTGAGATTTTTTGGCGTGGTTCCGATAGGTGGTGCTATCATACATCCATGTTAGTGGAGACCTAACCCACGAAGGGTAACAGTTGCGCGAGTCCACGGAGGGCTCCACCCATGAAGGTCCACGAAGAAGCAACCTTGTCTATCCCACCATGGCCATTGCCCATGAAGGACTTGCCTCACTTGGGTAGATCTTCACGAAGTAGGCGATCTCCTTGCCCTTAAAAACTCCTTGGTTCAACTCCACAATCTTGTCGGAGCTCCCAAGTGACATCTAACCAATCTAGGAGACACCACTCTCCAAAAGGTAATAATTGGTGTGATGATGATGAACTCCTTGCTCTTGTGCTTCAAATGATTGTCTCCCCAACACTCAACTCTCTCTCACACAGATTTGGCTATGGTGGAAAGTTGATTTGAGTGGAAAGCAACTTGGGGAAGGTTAGAGATCAAGATTCTTGTGGTTGGATTGGAATGTCTTGGTCTCAACACATGAGTAGGTGGTTCTCTCTCAGAAAATGAGTAGTGGAAGTGTAGGCACGTTCTGATGGCTCTCTCTTGAATAGGGAAGGGGTGGAGGGGTATATATAGCCTCCACACAAAATCCAACCGTTACACACATTTGACCCAACTCGGTCAGACCGAATACGAGAACTCGGCGAGACCGATTTAGTTCAAAATGTGAACGTTAGGATTCTTGGTGGGACCGACATAATCAACTTGGTGGGACCGATGTGCTACGTGTCGGATTTAGGGATCCGACAACCCATGAGAGGTTCGAACTCTAGGGTGCGTGCGGAGATGTCAACCTGCCCAGCTTGCCTACTTGCGATCCTCCCTAGCCTATCACGTCGAGCTCAAAGAGACACAGAAACATAGAGATTTATACTGGTTTGGGCCACCGTTGTAGTGTAATACCCTGATCCAGTGTGGTGTGATGGATTGCCTCGAGGGGCTATGTATGAACTAGTACAAAGGATGAAGAAGCCTCAGGAGGTGAGGTGTTCTTGAACTTGTGTATTGCTCTACTTGTTCTCATTTCAGTCCCTTTCTATGGTGACGGCTAGGACCTATATATAGTGGCCTTGGTCCTCTTCCCAAATATGACCGGGAAGGGATTCCACAACGGCGGGATTTGAAAGGGGACAACTAGTACAGTCTACCCTGACAAAAGTAGTCTTCGCCTACGAAAAGCCTATGGCCGTGACGCTGCGGTGGGCTCGGTGATGACCTCCGTCCTGCCATCCTGGCGGTCTTGGTCTTGTTGCACCAGAATGGAAACCTTTGGCTGATTCCTCGAGACTCCGCGCATGTGGCTTGCCTCCCTTGCACCGAAGAGGAAACCTGCGCTCTACGCCCGCCTGGTGCCCGCCTGGCCTTGGTCGTCATGGCTCATGTCAGATCGAGCCTCATGAGGTATCTTGCATAGAACTCTCCGCCCCTCAGGAGCCCTCCTAAGGAGGCCACTTCCTTCGGGGGTCTTCGCGTCGTTCACCTCGCGTGGTTCTAGTGGTGTTGGTGTTGAAGCTGGGTCGTACCAGGCCGTCGATGAAGCCACGTGGTGGGCCGCAAGTAGGCAGGGCTGGATACCCTCGAATCTGGGACGCGGACAATAGCCCCCGGGCCCAAGGCGCGCTCGGACTTGGCTTCCAGGTGAAGCCATAGGGCAAGGGCGAAGCACCGCGGGCCCTAACCACCTGCGATGATGCGTGGCGATTGATTGGCGTGGGCGACTCTATTTCCCCACGCTGCCTCGGCAACTGCTTGACTTGACAACTGCATGCTACATGCAGAGAGGATCATCATTTCTAGAAATCGTGGGAGGCCGACAATTTACCTTCTCCCGGCTATAAGTGTGCGAGCGGGTGGAGCCCCTGCCCATCTCTCGTTTGTATTGCTCCAGCCTGCTTCTTCTCCTCTCCATCCCGCTCTCATGGAACCGATTAGGAGGTTCTCTGCGGCAGAGAAGGGGAAGGCTCCTAGGGAGGGGCCTGACCCTCTCCCATTGAAGAAACGGCTCCGCCTTCCTGACGACGCCGGCGCGGGGCGAGAGGTGGCCAGCCTTGGCAATTGAGGCCTCTGCCTGGCTTCCCCTCCCCCTATATGCCCGCACTCAGGGTGAAGGAGTGTGCCATCGAGTGGCGCCTCATGAAGATGGCAGGGCCGCCATTGCCCTGCCGACCGCACCACGGACCCATGCCGAGGGTAGTTGCATGAGTTTGTGGTGTGGGCGGCAATGCCCCCCGACACCTGGATCCGACTCCCGCGGTTCTTCGCCAGCGAGCTGCCTCCGTGGGGACCAGTGGAGTTGTGGCAGCAGCACGTCGGGTGCAGCAGTTTCGCCACCGGAGCTGAGGTCGAGGTGGTGCCGCCTGGAGACGTCTTTATGACGCGAGGATGGGGCGAGATCGCCCGGGCTTGCCGTGCTGAATGGGCCCTGGCGATCCACTTCAAGTATGATGGTGCGGCCACCCTGTTCTTCAAGGTCTTCAACGAGGAGGGCGAGCGGCTGGATTGCTGCCCCAGAAGGGACTACTCGAGGGACGTCATAGTGGGTGCTGGATATGCTGCTGCCCCCTTTAGCGCTTCGTCCAGCAGCAGTGGCGACTACTGGGAATCCAGCGACTCTCCTGAGCCCAGTGATTCTTTGGAGTAGAGCGACGACAGCTACGTGCCGCCAAGCTCCCGCCGAGGCTGCAGCGCAGCTGCGGCTGCCGCCCGGCGTCGTCAGCGATGCCATAGGGCCCTGTAGTTGTTTGTCCCGCGCAAGATGAAGATCAGTCCCCGTGGGGTTTGTAAGGATCGGGATGCAGTTAATAGTATCGCTGTTTCTTTTGATTTCATAATGGATGCGCGTATTCCAGTTCAGCTGAGTCCCTCCCTTTTCTCTTCCCTAGACAGCATGGCGCTCTACGCCGACAAGACCTAGTCCCTAGGCAGGCTTCAACCATCGCTAGTATGCTAGGTCGCGATGCTGTGGTCAAGGCTAGGAGGTGAGTGGCCCAAGGTTTGGTAAGAGCTCATGAGACGCGATGCTCATGAGGTCCCCTTTGGCGTGCAAGCAGCCGCATAGAAAATCGAAAAGGGGAGATGAATCGCCCAAGTGGAACCGCGAGGCGGGGCGTGTGGGGAGCGAAACTGGTGCTGTAGCGAGCCGAGACTTATCTTTTGCCGTCTGTGTCCATAGAGGACGTGATGTTTGCTGTCGCGCCTATGGTACCCTCATGTGCGGCCTGTGTTGGCCACCCTCCCGCCTCGCTCGCCAAAATGCTCTACGTCCTTGGGTCTCGGCCCTCGAGCGAGCTCAGCCGCCGCTGGTATGCCAGGCCGTGGTGCTATGGTCAAGGCCAGGAGGTGAGGGCTGGAGAGCCAGTAGGAGCTCCCGAGACGCATTGCTCGGGAGCCCCCCCTTTAACGTGAAAGCGACTTGCGAGGCCAGACGGTGGTTGTCCGGGCCGACCTTTGGCCTATTGTTGGGTGAACCTGCAGGTTGGATAACAAAGGAGGCCAGGAGCCCCGGGGCATGATATGGAGGCACCGAGGACCCTACGAGGTGGTGCACGCAAGGCATGCCACGAACCAGAGCTCGATCCCCGGGTTGTCAGCGTTGCAGGGACGGACCCGAGCACAAGCGCCGTGCCGATGTGAGTATCATGCAGTGATGCGGGAATGGCGTTAGTCGGAACGCATGAGGGTCGTGAGGTGGTGGTCACGAGGTGACAGTCATAGACAAATTCACATAAACGATTAGATAGCCCTAGTGAATGCAAAATGATACACGCCGTAGGGACGGACCCACACGGCCTGGGAATAGTGCAGCCCGAGGGGCGCCCCCAAACTGAATGAACTAGTGAGATGTCACCTGGTATTGTTGTTGAAGAGTTGTTGAAGTAGCCAAAAAACGCGCGCCGCAAACCATTCCTCATGAGCCGCTCCGGTGCCGAGCCTTGGGAGTCTCGGAGGGACCGGAAGGCTCCTGACTCCATCTCTGCCAGGAGCGCCTGGTGCCTGGCTTTGCAGGCCATCTGAGCATCCCTCATGCAGCGCTGGAACGCCTCAGCCGCACCCGCCAGGCCGAAAGGCATGCGGACGTAGTTGTGAGGCGGACCCTCGCATCGGCCGACACGAGACGGCCACATGAGCTGCCGAGACGCGGCCCTGCTGAGCCCGAGGATGTCGATGCAGACGCGGAACTCCTTACCCTCGCCAGGGCAGTGAGCTGCGCCATGCGGCAGGCGATGATCGCCTTGCAGAACCCTTCCTTCCTGAATCTCCTCGATTGCCTCGCCGATGAACTCCTGAATGCCTGATGCCTCATGCATGATGCCTTCTCCTGGGAAGCATGCTCTAAAGAGCGCCTCCACATGGTGCCCGAGTGCCACTCTCGCGACACTGGCTAGATCTGAGGCCCTCCAAAGGAGAGCCCCCGAGCCCAACCTGAGAGGGGTGCCGGGCGCGCCTTCCTATGTGATGGGTGAAGGTGCCGCGTCCGGAGACGCGAGACTCAGCTCTGCGTCCTCGAGTGACGCTCCCTCACGAGACCCCTGGCCCACCTACAGCTTTTTCGTCTTGGGGGCGACCTCAGGAGGGAGGGCGCCGTCTGCATCTTATGGGTTCTCAACTATTGCATCATGGAAGCCGCGCTCGAGGGAGCACACCGCATCCTTCTCTTGGCAGGCGACCCGTGATGATGCCGTCGCTTCCTGGCATCTTGAGGATGTTGTAGCCGTGATGCATGGCCGCCATGAACTTGGCCAGTGCTGGGTACCCTAGGATGGCATTGTAGGGAAGACGAATGTCGGAAACGTCAAAATCGATGAGCTCGGTGCGGTAGTTGTTGCGCTCGCCGAAGATGACATCGATGAGCTCGGTGCGGTAGTTGAAGGGGAAAGGGTGATTGTCGGTGTCAAAACCGGCGGATCTCGGGTAGGGGGTCCCGAACTGTGCGTCTAGGCGGATGGTAACAGGAGACAAGGGACACGATGTTTTTACCCAGGTTCGGGCCCTCTCGATGGAGGTAAAACCCTACTCCTGGTTGATTGATATTGATGATATGGGTAGTACAAGAGTGGATCTACCACGAGATCAAGGAGGCTAAACCCTAGAAGCTAGCCTATGGTATGATTGTTGTAATGGTTGTGTTGTCCTATGGACTAAAACCCTCCGGTTTATATAGGCACCGGAGAGGGCTAGGGTTACACAGAGTCGGTTACAATGGTAGGAGATCTACATATCCGTATCGCCAAGCTTGCCTTCCACGCCAAGGAAAGTCCCATCCGGACACGGGACGAAGTCTTCAATCTTGTATCTTCATAGTCTTGGAGTCCGGCTGACGATGATAGTCCGGCTGTCCGGACACCCCCTAGTCCAGGACTCCCTCAGTAGCCCTTGAACCAGGCTTCAATGACGATGAGTCCGGCGCGCATATTGTTCGGCATTGCAAGGCGGGTTCCTCCTCCGAATAATTCATAGAAGATTGTGAACACCAGGATAGTGTCCGGCTCTGCAAAGTAATTTCCACATTCCACCGTAGAGAGAATAATATGTACACAAGTTCAATCTGCTGACGTATTTTGTGGCATGACGTCATACCACCACCAAGCCTTTACTTGAATCGTTTTCTATTATACCACATCAGCGCGTTTAGCAAAGCGGTTTCCTTGGCACGTCTTGTCGAAGCAGAGATCGTGTTCCCCTTATTCCGGGATTCCCATCAATACCGACGTGGGTAACCCAACCATGCCCGTTGCCACGCCCGCTCTATCGGAGGCGAGTCCCGAACGGTCACGGGGACGGCTCTTGGTATTCTCCCTCTTTATAGCGAGACCAAGGCTTGTTTCTTTTCTTCAATCCTCCATCGAATCTTCTCCTTGCCCCAAGTTCGAACACCCAGAGCCCCAGATTCGAGCGCTTCGGACCTCCAACAATGTCCGGCTCCGACCTACAGGGCTAGTGGATGCCCTCCTCCGTCATGGAGGAGGACGTGCTAAAGCTGCGAGAGGCCAAGTACCTGGCTTACGAAATTTCGCACAGGTTGCCCGCCGAAGGGCATGTCATCCCTACCCCCGAGCCCGACGAGTATGTCGTTTTCGTATCCCACCTCCGTCGGGGTTTAGGCTTCCCGATGGATCCTTTTATGAGAGGGCTCATGTTTTACTATGGGTTGGAATTCCATGACTTGGCTCCGGAGTCCATCCTCCATATTTCTGCATTTATTGTCGTCTGCGAAGCCTTCCTCCGCGTTACCCCTCACTTTGGCTTGTGGCTTAAGACCTTCGACGTGAAGCCGAAGATGACCGAGGGGCGTCAAGCAGAGTGCGGCGGGGCGGTTGTGAGCATAAGGGCCAACACTCCATGGCCCGAGGGCTCTTTCCAGGAGGAGCTCGGCTTGTGGCAGCAGGAGTGGTTTTATATTACCGCTCCCAGGGGCAGCAGGCAGAAGCCGCCGCCCATATTCCGCTCGGGACCCCCACAACGATTGATTTCATGGGTCAACCAAGGGCTCAACTGGGGGCCGTCAAAGGACGTGCCCCTATTGCAGGGCCGGATTCGAGACCTCCAAGCGAGGGAGATCGATCTGGTCGTGGTGATGCAGGTTATGCTGATTAGGCGTCTCCTGCCCTGCAAACGCCGTCCTCTCTGGCTGTGGGAATTCAATCCGGAGGGACTACGGATTCTCCAACGCTTCATGGGCACGACGCCCGTGGAGATGTACAAATTGTTCTTCGGATCACAAGAGGTGTGTCCGGAATTGACCGAGGACGCCGGCCTAAGCTGCAATCGTCCGGATACCCAAGTAAGTAGCTCCGTGTCCGGACATACCGTTTGTTTGCCTTTGGATGATTCGACTTTTGACCAACTGCCCTTTAAACAGGAGTGGATAGCGCAAGCAAAACTGATACGGTGTCCGGCCCCCCTCCCAGAGACCGCGCCGGATCCCGTGCTGGGTCGAGATGTTGAGGTTGCGCCTTGAAGAAGGCTAAGGGAGAACAGAAGAACTACCGCCTCAACCAAGGAGGCTTTTAAGGAAGGGGGGATCGAGAATCCCTCCTTCCAGGGGGATAAGAGGACCGCCTCCGAAAACCCGGAGGCCAAAGCCCCGAAGCGGGGGAAGAGATCTTCACCAGAGGATCCTGCGTCCGGAGAGGCTCCGGCCGCACATTCTCCCCTAAAGAATCAGCCCTCCAGCGAGCCGTAAGTAGAAAAAAGGGAGTTTTGTAATAAGGGACATCCCTATTTGTGCTTCTGAGGATAACTTAAGTTTTTACCTTGTAGTTCGGATCTCCGTCCTTCTCGAGATGAGCTCGTCTTGAGGAACTTCATCCGAGATGATGGAGAGCGGATGCCTCCATCCGCCGCACCATCGGATAGGGCGGACGATCCCGAGGTGTCATCACGGAGGTATCCCGAGTCCGCAGGGCGAATAGTTCGCACCAACCGGGCGTCGGCCGGGGACTGAAGGATCTGTTTGAGAGGGCGCCCATCTCGTAAGGTCACAAGACACTCGATGAGTACGGTGATTGAAAGAATTTCATCTGCCGAAGGCGGATTGCGTGATGCCGTCAGGAGTTTGCTGGCGGGGTTTGAGGTACGTAAAAATGACATACCCTTTGACAGTTTTGCACATAAAGTGCGCCGTGTATAGATAGTAGCCCCTGAGACTCGGTAGGGTGTCGAGAACGACAGCGTGCCGAGGATCAAAATCCCAGGTATTGATTTTCGCCTTCCCTAAGTAGGTGGCGGATAGTTCGGTGGCTAGCCGGACTGATGGAGTTGCCGAACTAAAGCGGCAACTCGATGTTGCGGATGCGGACATCGCGCTAGTCAACAGGCGACTTGACGAGTCGCAAGGTAGGTTTCTTCTCCGTGGTCACCTAGTAAGAGAGCCAAAGCCCACCCCTTACAATATGTGTGCTTGATGCAGATGGTGCCGCTGCTGTGGAGGGCCTTCAGGCAAAACTTGCTCAAGCCAAGGAGCAAGCCAGAAGGAGTGATGCGGCTGCCTCAAGGGCGGCCGAAGAGCTAGAAGCCAAAAGGGCTGCACACTGCCGAAGCAGGGAGGGGATGGCCGAAATGGCCGTGAAGTTAAAAGATGCTACCGACCGCAATGAGGTTCTTGAAAAGGAGCGCCTAGCGGAGCGAGAAGACCTGGGGAAGGCCACCGCCGAAGCCAAGGATGCCCGTTCTGCAATGCGGGCTATAAAGGAGGAGCTGCGCCAGGCCGGAGACATTGTGGCTGGCAAGCCTTTTCTGCTGCGCCGACGGTTCACGGATCCAAAGTATGCTCAGCTTGGCCAGCTGTGGGGTCCGGAGGATCCTTATATGGACTTAGCGGCGAGTGCGGCAGATGCCGTTGTGCACTTCTGAAGTCAGAAGGATCACAAGACAGAAGAGCTGTTTTGGTCTCAATTCCATAGTCCGGAGCGTTCACTTCCGCTGACCGATCGGTTGGCCGAGTGGGCTGAGCTTAATAGATTGTCCGGACTTGCCATGACGGATATCGTGACTCATGTCTGGCCGGATAGGCCCAAGCCGAAGAGTTATTTTGGCTTATTGCAGCAATTTCTTGGGGCGGTGCCGCATATCAAGGCGATGAAGCGGTCGGCCTGCATAGAGGGTGCACGGATGGCCCTCGCCCATGTGAAGACACATTGGGCGAGATGGATGCCACGCTGTTGCGACCTGTGGATCGGACGAGCGCGTTACCCGCCGAGCACTATTTTGGGGAAGTTCTCGTGGTGCTCGTGTAATAGAGTCGCAGTGCTCGAAAAATGTCACCTTCAAATGAACGTTTTGGTTTGTAAAACGATGTTTATGATGTAAGCGCTTTTTGGTACTTGTGCGTTCAAGTATTAAAATATCTCTGTCGCGGCCGCTTATGTATCGTGTGTATAACCTGAAAGATGGCAGTCGTCGGCTTCAGCCCCCACGCACAAGGTGCGGGGGTGTTCGCAAAAATAGCGCATTTTCACACTTAATCCGACGTCTCGGTCCTGTGAAGGAGGTGGTAGCGTAGCAAACGAGGCAACCGGACTATAATGCTTTATCACTTTCACTAAGCCATAGGAGTTCGAGGGTGGGGCTACGATATAGCCCCTAGGGGCACCGCGCACTCCGAATTTGGGGCACGTATGTGCCTGACCGAGAAACGGTCCTTCGTCAAAGTGGAGGAATTCTAAACATTCCGGTAGTCGATCAAGTGGTTGACCAGTCTCTCGTTGTATCATGACAGCCAGTTTTCGGCTTTCTCTACTGAGGTGCTCGCCCGGCCGAACCGGGGCACAATCGCAGTAGGTCTCCTGGTGCCGCATTAGCAGATGATACGGAACGTAAGGCAGCAAAACACAAGAGCCGGGCAAACCCAACATTTGACAAAAGACATTATTCGGAGCTGATGCATATAAGGCCTAACTCGAGACGCCGAACACTCCCTAAGGTATTCGGTCTTTATGATAGCGGGCAGAACAATGCCCTAAGCCCCTAGTGTCCGTGTACACGCAAGGTCCTCTGACGCGCCGATGCCAAAACGTCGATCTCCTCTCTGGTTATAATGAGAAACCAGGGGATATATAGCAACAAGAGACAGTAAAAAAGGTTTACGCAGGGTCTTAATCTGAAAAGAATCCTTGCCACGGGTCCCTGCTGCACGTCTGCGCCTGTGTCTCCGTTGTGCTGTATCCTAGACGGGTGTAACATGATGTTCATCTATAAAAGAGAGGAACTTAGTTTGAAAAGTAATCGTGCAAAAAATGAATTAAAAATCAAAATATAAATATATGAATAAAGCTGAGCCTATATTAGCTCATATGCACAGCCCCTTGTAAAGTGGTGTGCGGTTAGGGAGCCCCTGGCTTATTTATGTCGGACTCATCTAGCCGTGTCCGGGGTCTTAAACGGCCTTTTAATGAGATGATGCCGCGTGGACCGGGCATTTTAAGTGTAAGAGACGCGTAGTGTGGTACTGCGTTAAAGCGGACAAAAGCTTCACGTCCCAATAGAGCTTGATGGCTACTTTTGAATGGGGCGATATGAAAGATTAGCTTTTCGCGTCGGAAGTTGTCGGGTGACCCGAACACAACTTCTAGTAGTAAGGAGCCCGTGCACTTGGCGTAAGGGCCTGGCGTCACTCCTTTGAAGGTAGTGCGGGTATGTTGAATTTTAGTAAGGTCTATCCCCAACGTGCGGATTGTGTCCGGGTATAGCAGGTTTAAATTGCTGCCGCCGTCCATCAGGAATTATGTAAATTGTAGTCCGTCGATTATAGGATCCAATATCAGAGCAGTCCATCCTGCGTTCCGAATACTTCTGGAATAATCCAGGTGGTCGAAAGTGATTGGTTTCGACGTCCAATCTCGAGGTTCCGCTGGGGTGGACCGTGCGACACCTACTTTGGCGGGTGCCGCATTGTTTTTCCGTATTATCACATGAAGTGAGTTTACTGTTTTGACTTCTTGTGGGAAAGTCTTTTTTTTTGGTGCTCTGCTGGTTGGATTCGCCGTCGTCCTTGCTTGGTGCGTCGAGCCCTTTGTGTTCGGCGTTGAGTCGGCCGGACTGTTTGAAAACCCAACAATCTCGGTGGGTGTGGTTTGTAGGCCTTCCGGAGGTACTGTGGATTTGACATATCCGATCCAAAATTTTGTTTAAGTTGGATAGCTCGTCACTGTTATCCTTAAGAGGCAATGATTTGTTGTTCGGCCGCGAGCTTTTGAATCCGGCGTTGACCGCCGTGTTCTTTGGGCTTTTTTTCTTTATTTCGGCGCTGATCCTTTCTGCGTCGTGATTTTTCGTTTCCATCTCTGATCTCGGATGTACTCGGGTCGCTGGTGCTGCATCTTGCCAGCCAGTTGTCTTCCCCCGCGCAAAAGCGGGTCATGAGGCTTGTTAGCGTGGCCATTGTTCTCGGCTTCTCTTGGCCGAGGTGTCTGGTGAGCCATTCGTCTCGGACGTTATGTTTGAAAGCTGCTAAGGCTTCGGCGTCCGGGCAGTCGACTATTTGGTTCTTTTCGGTAAGGAACCTATTCCAGAATTTGTGCGCTGACTCTCCGGGCTGTTGAGTTATGTGGCTTAAATCGTCTGCATCCGGAGGGTGGACATAAGTCCCTTGGAAATTTGCTCTGAACGCGTCCTCGGGCTCTTCCCAACTTCCAATAGTATTTTCTGGGAGGCTTTTGAGCCAATGCCGAGCTGGCCCTTTGAGCATGAGGGGTAGATATTTTATGGCGTGGAGATCATCTCCTCTAGCCATATGTATGTGTAGTATGTAATCCTCAATCCAGACTCCGGGATCTGTTGTTCCGTCGTATGCCTCTATGTTTACGGGTTTGAATCCCGCCGGAAATTCATGATCCAGCACCTCATCGGTGAAACATAGTGGGTGTGCAGCACCCCTGTATTTAGGCGTGTCGTTATCTGCGAACATGCGGCGTGTTGTGTTGCTTCCTGGGGCCCTCTTTTTTGGCCCATAAATGGACCTGACCGGGCCATCCGTTTTACGAGGGTCGTGTGTCGTCTTGTGTGCGGCGGCGCTTGTCGCTTTTGGCCTGTCATCTGGTCATCTATCTGGCCAGGTGGCCTCTTCGCTTTTCGATTGTGGGGGCTCTATGGCCTCCTCGTTGAATTCTGGCAGCAGCTTGCGCTTTGGGTAGCTCTTTGTTTGGTGGCTATTGCCGTATTTGTCCGCGGTCTTGAGTACTTTGCTCCACCTCATTCTGAGTATGTCTTCCGCTGTTTTGAGCCTCCGTTTTTCTTTTTTCAGACTTCTTGCAGTGGCGACAAGTCTTTTGTAAAGGTTCTTATGCTCCAATGGTGTGTCCGGCGTGAGATCATCTGGACTGTTGTTTTCGCCGGGCATGGATTGATTATCCAATTCGTCGTGTTCGGACGTTTGCTTGGTTGCATGTTCATCGTCCACTGGTTTGCCCTGCTCTATCGCTGGGTCATTAGGAGTGATGTCTTTGTCGAGGCGGGGCTTAGGGCGGCGTCTGCGTCGCCGTTTTGGTTGTTTGTCGGCAGAATTATCCTTTGCCGCGTCCCGTTGTTCCTCGTTATCGCTTCCTTTTGGGGTATCCACCATGTATACATCATGGGTTGGAGTGGCCTTCCAGTGCTCGGTAGGCGCTGGTTCTTTGTAGTCTCCGGCATCGTCGTCCATACCGTCGATGTCTTCGGAGCTGTAGTCTGGTATGTCGGTTAGATCGTCGACAGTGGCTACAAAGTGGGTGGTGGGTGGGCTTTGAATTTCTTCGACGTCCGCACCCCAACCCTCCTGACCGCAGTCCAGCCAGGGTTCTCCTGATAATGAGAGATGCTTTAGCGAATTTAGGATGTCGCCAAAGGGTGAGTGCTGAAAGATGTCCGCGGCGGTGAACTCCATGATCGGCGCCCAATCGGATTCGATTGGCAGGGGCGCAGGAGGTTCGGAGTCCGGAAAGGAGTCCGGCGCCTCGGAGGCACGTGCTTTATAAGGGACAAGGTCAGTATTCAGCTCCATCGCCGTAGAAGTTGTGGCTACCGAGGCGGTGTCCAGCCACCTGTCCTCGATCTGCGCAGTCTGCTCCGAACTATGGGTCAGAGCGGACTCGTGTGCGGCCTCCAGGGCACTATCCGGCGGCAGAGCTAAATCATGCCCATCGCGACAGCGCGGCACGCTCGGCTGTGGCTCGAATCCATTGAAGATCAAGTCTCCGCGGATGTCGGCCGTGAAGTTTAGGCTTCCAAACCTGATCTGATGACCAGGGGCGTAGCTTTCGATCTGCTCCAGATGGCCAAGCGAATTGGCCCGCAGTGCAAAGCCGCCGAACATGAAGATCTGTCCGGGGAGGGAAGTCTCACCCTGGACGGTGTCGTTATTGATTGAAGAAGCCATCAGGCCTATCGGTGACGACACAGAGGAACTCTCAATGAAAGCACCAATGTCGGTGTCAAAACCGGCGGATGTCGGGTAGGGGGTCCCGAACTGTGCGTCTAGGCGGATGGTAACAGGAGACAAGGGACACGATGTTTTTACCCAGGTTCGGGTCCTCTCGATGGAGGTAAAACCCTACTCCTGCTTGATTGATATTGATGAAATGGGTAGTACAAGAGTGGATCTACCACGAGATCAAGGAGGCTAAACCCTCGAAGCTAGCCTATGGTATGATTGTTGTAATGGTTGTGTTGTCCTACGGACTAAAACCCTCCGGTTTATATAGGCATCGAAGATGGCTAGGGTCACACAGAGTCGGTTACAATGGTAGGAGATCTACATATCCGTATCGCCAAGCTTGCCTTCCATGCCAAGGAAAGTCCCATTCGGACACGGGACGAAGTCTTCAATTTTGTATCTTCATAGTCTTGGAGTCCGGCTGACGATGATAGTCCGGCTGTCCGGACACCCCCTAGTCGAGGACTCCCTCAGTGATGCAACAATGTAGCATAAGTATTTCCCTTAGTTTTTGATAACCAAGGTGTCAATCCAGTAGGAGGCTCCACAGAAGTCCCTCGTACATACACAAACAAACAAGAACCTCGCAACCAACGCGATAAAGGGGTTGTCAATCCCTTCACGGTAACTTGCAAAAGTGAGATCTGATAGAGATAATAAGATAAGATAAATACTTTTGGTATTTTTAAGATATAGATTGGAAAGTCAAAGATGCAAATAAAAGTAGATGGGAAACTTATATGATAAAAGATAGACCCGGGGGCCATAGGTTTCACTAGTGGCTTCTCTCAAGATAGCATAAGTATTACGGTGGGTGAACAAATTACTGTCGAGCTATTAATAGAAAAGTGCATAGTTATGAGAATATCTAGGCATGATCATGTATATAGGCATCACGTCCGTGACAAGTAGATCGAAACGATTTTGCTTCTACTACTATTACTCCACACATCGACCGACTCCTACCAGCATCTAGAATATTAAGTTCATGAAGAACAGAGTAACGCATTAAGAAAGATGACATGATGTAGAGGGATAAACTCAAGCAATATGATATAAACCCCATATTTTTATCCTCGATGGCAACAATACAATCGTGCCTTGTTGCCCTGTTGTCCTTTGAGGAAAGGACACATAAGATTGAACCCAAAGCTAAGCACTTCTCCCATTGCAAGAAAGATCAATCTAGTAGGCCAAACCAAATTGATAATTCAAAGAGACTTGCAAAGATAACCAATCATACATAAAAGAAATTAGAGGAGATTCAAATATTTCTCATAAATAAACTTGATAATAAACCCACAATTCATCGGATCTCGACAAACACACTTCAAAAAGAGTTACATCGAATAGATCTCCAAGAAGATCGAGGAGAACTTTGTATTGAGATTCAAAGAGAGAGAAGAAGCCATCTAGCTAATAACAATGGACCCAAAGGTCTGTGGTAAACTACTCACAACTCATCAGAGAGGCCTTGGAGATGATGTAGAGGCCCTCAGTGGTCGATTCCCCCTCCGACGGAGGCGCCAGACGAAAGGCTCCAAGATGGGATCTCGCGGATCTGAAGGTTCTAAGGCGGTGGAAATTGTTTTTTATGGTGCTCCTGGATGTTTTCAGGGTACGTGGATATATATAGGCGAAGGAGGTAGGTCAGGGGAGCCATGAGGGGACCACGAGGGTGGGGGTGTGCCCTCCTGCCTCGTTGATACGTCTCCAACGTATCTATAATTTTTTATTGTTCCATGCTATTATATTACCCGTTTTGGATGTTTATGGGCTTTACTTTACACTTTTATATCATTTTTGGGACTAACCTACTAACCGGAGGCCCAGCCCGAATTGCTATTTTTTGCCTATTTCAGTGTTTCGAAGAAAAGGAATATCAAACGGAGTCCAAACGGAATGAAACCTTTGGGAGCGATCTTTTTGGAACAAACGCAATCCAGGAGACTTGAAGTGGACGTCAAGCAGCGAACGAGGCGACCACGAGGGTGCCCGGCGCGCCCTAAGGGGCTGGGCACGCCCCCCCACCCTTGTGGGCCCCTCGCGCGCCAACCGACATACTTCTTCCTCCTATATATATCCACGTACCCCGAAAACATCCACGAGCACCACGAAAAACTATTTCCACCGCCGCAAACTTCTGTATCCGTGAGATCCCATCTTGGAGCCTTCGACGGTGCTCCGCTGGAGGGGGAATCGACCATGGAGAGCCTCTACATCATCTCCAAGGCCTCTCCGATGAGTTGTGAGTAGTTTACCACAGATCTTCGGGTCCATAGTTATTAGCTAGATGGCTTCTTCTCTCTCTTTGGGTCTCAATACAAAGTTCTCCTCGATCTTCTTGGAGATCTATTCGATGTAACTCTTTTTGCGGTGTGTTTGTAGAGATCCGATGAATTATGGGTTTATGATCAAGTTTATCTATGAGAAATAATTGAATCTTCTCTGAATTCTTTTATGTATGATTGGTTATCTTTGCAAGTCTCTTCGAATTATCAGTTTGGTTTGGCCTACTAGATTGATCTTTCTTGCAATAGGAGAAGTGCTTAGATTTGGGTTCAATCTTGTGGTGTCCTTTCCTAGTGACAACAGGGATAGCAAGGCATGTATTGTATTGTTGCCATCGAGGATAAAAAGATGGGGTTTATAACATATTGCTTGAGTTTATCCCTCTACATCATGTCATCTTTCTTAATGCGTTACTCTGTTCTTATGAACATAATACTCTAGATGCAGGCAGGAGTCGGTCGATGTGCGGAGTAATAGTAGTAGATGCAGGCAGGAGTCGGTTTACTTGTCACGGACGTGATGCCTATATACATTATCATGCCTAGATAATCTCATAACTATGCACTTTTCTATCAATTGCTCGACAGTAATTTGTTCACCCACCGTAATACTTATGCTATCTTGAGAGAAGCCACTAGTGAAACCTATGGACCCCGGGTCTATCTTTTATCATATAAGTTTCCCATCTACTTTTATTTGCATCTTTTATTTTTCCAATCTATATCATAAAAATACCAAAAATATTTATCTTATCTTATTATCTCTATCAGATTTCACTTTCGCAAGTTACCGTGAAGGGATTGACAACCCCTTTATAGCGTTGGTTGCGAGGTTCTTGTTTGTATGTGTAAGTGCATGGGACTTTTGAGGAGCCTCCTACTAGATTGATACCTTGGTTCTCAAAAACTGAGGTAAATACTTACGCTACTTTGCTGCATCACCCTTTCCTCTTCAAGGGAAAACCAACGCAGTGCTCAAGAGGTAGCAAGAAGGATTTCTGGCGCCATTGCCGGGGAGGTCTTCGCTCAAGTCAAGACATACCAAGTATCCATCACAAACTCATCTCCCTCGCATTACATTATTTGCCATTTGCCTCTCGTTTTCCTCTCCCCCACTTCACCCTTGCCGTTTTATTCGCCCTCTCTTTTCCATTCGCCTCCCTCTTTCTCTTTCTCCTCGCATTTTCTGCCGTTATGTCTGAAATTGGGGAAATTATCATCGATATGGACAATAATGATAACATGGAAAATGATGCTCCTGCTGAAGAACCCCCTATCTTACATACTAAAAATTTTCGAATCGGTAGTGGTAATATTATTGGAAAAGGGGTTATTCAAGATTTCTTTACTTGTGCCTGTGCTTTACCCTCTATGGGTAGTTCTATTCTTCATAGAACTAGATGTCTTGCGGATGCTATTGCCAAGCTTATAGTTGAACTTGAAAGACAATTTATGCACATGCATCCTTGCATACAAAGGATTTTCCTAGAATTTTCTAATATTGAGCATTCTTCTGTTAAGCGCGCAGCTACTATCTTTTTGGCACATGAGTTAAGATTTATAATAAAAGAAGCTAAAGAAATTTTTGCGCATATAGGGTGGACGCCGGCCGTCCTCCCATAGAGGCGATCCTCTTCGATCAAGAGGAAATAATGTGTTTCCAATCTGACTATGTTGCGTTTAATGAAAACCTTAGAAAAAAGGTTCCTACCACTGTTCTAGATAGAATTTCTGAACTTAATAATGATTTTGCTATTCAAAATAATGAGCTAGGATATTTTCTTGAGTATAGACTCAAGAGGTTCTCTCAAAAGAATGCTTATAATGATGAATTGGTTGTGCAATATGAAGGGCCAAAGGAGGAACCCATACCTCCTGAGATTGATCTTGGGGACTTTTGTATTGAGACATACCTCCTAAGTTATTTTGCGTTGATTCTTTTTGCTGTAGATCAATAGACAAGTTACCCAGGACTTCCTATTTTGTTAGGAGTTTTAGAGTTCCATAAATATTCGAAAGTTACAGATTGCTACAGACTGTTCTGTTTTTGACAGATTTTGTTTTTCGTGTGTTGTTTGCTTATTTTGATGCATCTATGGCTAGTACCGGGGGGTATGAACCATAGAGAAGTTGGAATACAGTAGGTTTAGCACCAATATAAATAAATAATGATTTCATTACAGTACCTTATGTGGTGGTTTTTCTTTCTTGCACTAACGGAGCTTATCAGATTTCCTATTGAGTTTTGTGTTGTGAAGTTTTCAAGTTTTGGGTAAAGATTTGATAGACTATGGAATAAGGAGTGGCAAGAGCCTAAGCTTGGGGATGCCCATGGCACCCCAAGATATCCATGTACAACCAAAATCCTAAGCTTGGGGATGCCCCGGAAGGCATCCCCTCTTTCGTCTTCGTCTATCGGTAACTTTACTTGGAGTTATATTTTTATTCGCCACATGATATGTGTTTTGCTTGGAGCGTCTTGTATGATATTAATCTTTGATATTTAGTTTACCACAATCATCCTTGATGTACACACCTTTTGGGAGAGACCCACATGATTTGGAATTTATTAGAATACTCTATGTGCTTCACTTATATTTTTTGGGCTAGATAGTTTTTGCTCTAGTACTTCACTTATACTTTTTAGAGCACGGCGGTGGCTTGATTTTGTAGAAATTGTTGATCTCTCATGCTTCACTTATATTATATTTAGAGTCTTTTAGAATATCATGCTATTTGCTATGGTTATAAAATTGGTCCTAGAATGATGGGCATCCAAGTTGGGTATAATAAAAACTATCACAGGAAGTGAATTGGATGCTATGATCAATTTGATGCTTGATAATTGTTTTGTGATATAGAGGTGGTGATATTAGAGTCATGCTAGTTGGGTAATTGTGAATTTAAAGAATACTTTTCTTGAAGTTGGCAAGTCCCGTAGCATGCACGTATGGTAAAAGTTGTGTAACAAATTTATTGCATGGAGTGCTCTTTTGATTGCCTTCCCTTGTGTGGAGGTCGGGGGCGCCCGATGGTTAACTCCTACCAACCTCCCCCCTAGGAGCATGCTTAGTAGTACTTTGCTTCGAGGGCTAATAAAACTTCTGCAATAAGTATATGAGTTCTTTATGACTAATGTGAGTCCATGGATTATACACACTTTTACCTTTCCATCATTGCTAGCCTCTTCGATACCGTGCATTGCCCTTTCTCACCTTGAGAGTTGGTGCAAACTTCGCCGGTGCATCCAAACCCCGTGATACGATATGCACTATCACACATAAACATCCTTATATCTTCCTCAAAACAGTCACCATACCTACCTGTTATGGCATTTCCATAGCCATTCCGAGATATATTGCCATGCAACTTTCCACCGTTCCGTTTATCATGACACGCATCATCATTCTCATATTGCCTTGCATGATCATGTAGTTGACATCGTATTTGTGCCAAAGCCACCATGCCTAATTTTTCATACATGTCGCTCTTGATTCATTGCCCATCCCGGTACACCGCCGGAGGCATTCATATAGAGTCATATCTTGTTTTAGTTTTGAGTTGTATTTCATGAGTTGTAAATAAATAGAAGTGTGATGATCATCATTATTAGATCATTGCCCCTTATAAAAACAGAAAGGCCGAAAAAAAGGCCAAAGAAAAAAAGGCCAAATAAATAAAAGAAAGGCCCAAAAAAAGAAAAAGAAAATAAAAAAGGGGACAATGTTACTATCCTTTTCCACACTTGTGCTTCAAAGTAGCACCATGTTTTTCATATAGAGAGTCTCTTATGTTGTCACTTTCATATACTAGTGGGAATTTTTCATTACAGAACTTGGCTTGTATATTCCTACGATGGGCTTCCTCAAAATGCCCTAGGTCTTCATGAGCAAGCACGTTGGATGCATACCCACTTAGTTTCTTTTGTTGAGCTTTCATACATTTATAGCTCTAGTGCATCCTTTGCATGGCAATCCCTACTCCTCATGTTGACATCAATTGATGGGCATCTCCATAGCCCGTTGATTAGCCTCGTCAATGTGAGACTTTCTCTTTTTTTGTCTTCTCCACACAACCTCCATCAACATATTCTATTCCACCCATAGTGCTATATCCATGGCTCACGCTCATGTATTGTGTGAGAGTTGAAAAGACTGAAGCGCGTTAAAAAGTATGAACCAATTTCTTGGCTGAAACCGGGGTTGTTCTCGATGGGAGTATTTTGTGTGATGAAAGTGAACTGTATGATTTTGTAGGGACGAACCTTCTAATGCCATGTTATTTTGAGAAGACATGATTGCTTAGTTAGTATGTTGAAGTATTACTATTTTTTATGTCAATATGAACTTTTGTTTTGAATCATTTGGATCTGAACATTCATGTCACAATAAAGAAAATTACATTGAGAAATATGCTAGGTAGCATTCCACATCAAAAATTATGTTTTTATCATTTACCTACTCGAGGGCGAGAAGGAATTAAGCTTGGGAATGCTTGATACGTCTCCAACGTATCTATAATTTTTGATAGTTCCATGCTATTATATTACCTGTTTTGGATGTTTATGGGCTTTACTTTACACTTTTATATCATTTTTGGGACTAACCTACTAACCGGAGGCCAGCCCGAATTGCTTTTTTTTGCCTATTTTAGTGTTTCGAAGAAAAGGAATATCAAACGGAGTCTAAACGGAATGAAACCTTCGGGGGCGATCTTTTTGGAACAAACGCAATCCAGGAGACTTGGAGTGGACGTCAAGCAGCAAACGAGGCGGCCACGAGGGTGCCCGGTGCGCCCTAAGGGGGTGGGCGCGCCCCCCACCCTCGTGGGCCTCTCGTGTGTCGACCGACATACTTCTTCCTCCTATATATATCCACGTACCCCGAAAACATCCAGGAGCACCATGAAAAACTATTTCCACCACCGCAACCTTCTGTATCCGCGAGATCCCATCTTGGAGCCTTCGCCGACGCTCCGCCGGAGGGGGAATCAACCATGGAGGGCCTCTACATCATCTCCAAGGCCTCTCCGATGAGTTGTGAGTAGTTTAGCACAGACCTTCGGGTCCATAGTTATTAGCTAGATGGCTTCTTCTCTCTCTTTGAATCTCAATACAAAGTTCTCCTCAATCTTCTTGGAGATCTATTCGATGTAACTCTTTTTGTGGTGTGTTTGTCGAGATTCGATGAATTGTGGGTTTATGATCAAGTTTATCTATGAGAAATAATTGAATCTTCTCTGAATACTTTTATGTATGATTGGTTATCTTTGCAAGTCTCTTCGAATTATCAGTTTGGTTTGGCCTACTAGATTGATCTTTCTTGCAATAGGAGAAGTGCTTAGCTTTGGGTTCAATCTTGCGGTGTCCTTTCCTAGTGACAGCAGGGGCAGCAAGGCACGTATTGTATTGTTGCCATTGTAACGCCCTCGATGCGGCTATATCTCCCACGTGTCGAAGCACGACTTAGAGGCATAACCGCATTGAAAGAAATGTCGCAAGTGAGGTAATCTTCACACAACCCATGTAATACATAAGGGAAAGAGATACATAGTTGGCTTACAATCGCCACTTCACACAATTACATGAATAAAGCATTACATCATCCAGATACAATCAAGGTCCGACTACGGAACCAAAATAAAAGAAGAACCCCAAATGAGACAAAGGTCCCCGATCGACCCCAACTGGGCTCCACTACTGATCAACTAGAACGGAACAACACAAAGGGCAAGATCTTCATCGAGCTCCTCCTTGAGCTTGGTTGCGTCACCTTCTCGGTAACATAGGCACCTGCAAACTGGTTTTGGAAGTATCTGGTGAGCCACGAGGACTCAGCAATCCCATTACCATGGGTATCAAGACTAGCAAAGCTTAATGGGAAAGGAAGGGGCAAAGTGGTGAGGTTGCAGCAGCGACTAAGCAAGTATGGTGGCTAACATACGCAAAGAAGAGCGAGAAGAGAACAAGCGGAACGGTCGTGAAGCTAGCAATGATCAAGAGGTGATCCTGAACACCTACTTACGTCAAACATAACCCAGAAACCGTGTTCACTTCCCGGACTCCACCGAGAAGAGACCATCACGGCTACACACTCGGTTGATGCATTTTAATTCGGATCAAGTGTCAAGTTATCTACAACCGGACATTAACAAATTCCCATCTGCCACATAACCGCGGGCACGGCTCTCGAAAGTTTATACCCTGCAGGGGTGTCCCAACTTAGCCCATGACAAGCTCTCGCGATCAACGAAGGAATAGACCTTCTCCCAAGAAGACCCGATCAGTCTCGGAATCCCGGTACATCAAGACATTTCGACAATGGTAAAACAAGACCAGCAAGACCTCCCGGCGTGCCGACATCCTGATAGTAGCCGCGCGTATCTTGTCTCAGGCCACGACCGGATGAACACTACGTACGGCAACCGACGATACCCCAAGTTGCCTAGGGGCGGCACCGCAAGTGGCTCTGGTTTGGACCAACACTTAGACAAGCATTGGCCCGGGGGGGCTATAATAAAGATGACCCTTGGGTTAATTACTCCCAAGGGAAATATAGGTGGTGGTGAGGCAAATGGTAAAACCAATGTTGGGCCTTGCTGGACAAGTTTTATTCAAAGCGAACTGTCAGGGGGGTCCCATAAATCACCCGACCGCGTTAGGAACGCAAAATCTGGGAACATAACACCGGTATGACGGAAACTAGGGCGGCAAGAGTGGAACAAAACACCAGGCATAAGGCCGAGCCTTCCACCCTTTACCAAGTATATAGATGCATTAATAATATAAGAGATATTGTGATATCCCAACATAACCCTGTCCACCATGGAGAAATCTTCAACTTCACCTGCAGCTAGCAACGCTATAAGAGGGGCTGAGCAAAGCGGTAACATAGCCAATCAATGGTTTGCTAGGATGGTGTCAAGGTTAGAGGTTCATGGCAATTTAGGAGGCTTGAATAAACAGGTGATAGGTAGCGCAGCATAGCGAAAGATCGAAGCAACTAGCATAGCAATGATAGTAGTGAGATCCAGGGTAGCGGTCATCTTGCCTGAAATCCCGCAAGGAAGAAGAACGAGTCCATGAAGAAGATGAACGGATGAAGCCGAACCAACCGAAGACGAACGAATCCTCACGATCGCAACGAAATAGGAACTAACAAGATGAAGCACACAACATAGGTGAACACACCACACATAACAAGACATGATGCGCAATAAGCATGATGCATGACCAAGCTACATGAAGCTACTCATGGCAAGAGATGATGCAAACAAGAACAACACATCAAGGCAAGTTTAAATGAGGCCGGGAACAACATATAACAATTCCGGTAAGTCCTCATATGCAAATTTCGAAATTGGTCCAGAACTGAATAAACCTTATGTTCAAGTTGTTAAATAGCAAGTTAAGATGCACCAAGATGATCTACACGAAATTCTAGTCAAGTTACATATAAAGTTCATTAGATTTGGAGCTACGGCCTAGAAGATATGAGCAAAACAAGTTAAGCATGGCATTGATGCAAAATGCACCCAAACATCAAGCAAACACCTCAAAACAAGGATGCAACATGATAATATGAAGCTACATGCAAAATCACGCAAGTTTCATATAGAGCACACTCAAAACGGAGCAACGGTGCAACACACACACACTATACAAGTCATAGCAATAATCATCCATAACAGCAACTAGGCATATTACAAGCATCAAAACAACATGCTACAGCACCCCAACATAAGAACAAAAGGCATGGTCATGAAGTACACGTAAAGCATAACAAAACATGAACACTGAGCTATCTCCAGAAACAACTAGAACATGCTCAAAAACACACGGAGATATTGCAAATAATAACAGTTTCAGGCTTTAGCGGGAATAACACCAGGTTGCAATGTTTAGAGCTATCAAACAACATGTTACAGAAACTTATCATGGCAAACAAAGGCATGACATGAATCTACTATTTGCATAGATCAAAAGACCCTTACTGACCATGAGCCAAAAAGGCACAGAACATATGATGGCACCCATGTAAACATGACAAGTTATATAACAGATTCATACATGGCAGGAACAACAATAAGTAGGCATGTTCGTGAGCTTGAATCACTCACCACAGAGCAATACATGGTATGGCAAGGCAACTAACAGTAAGAAGGCATGTTTATGAAGCTAAGAATGGCAAGAACAAGTTCATAGGGTGCATGGATCACTAGGAAAACACATGGGAACAAGTGAACTTAATGTTAATAGGCTGACAGCAACATTTTCAAGCAACTTTGGAGCAAGATATGAACATGTTCCAGCAGGCTATAATTGCAACCAAGGGCATGAATGGATAAAGCATGACACGTAGATCAAAACATGTTTATAGAGCATCTCCAGATTATGCATGAAATGATTAGTAGAAGCATGTTAACATAGCAACAAAATATATCAGAATCTGTCAGGAAAACAGCAACAGCAACTACCCTACTTAGCAAGCTTGATACACTCAGCACACAACTCACAAAAATACATGGTTGACACCCCTGGAAAGATGGCATGGCATAGATCAACATTCATGTAGAGCTCAACCTCATAGGATGCACACATCAATCATGGCAAAAATGATAAATGAGCAAGTTATAACAGTTTCAGCAGATTAACATCAACATGCACTCTTCCAACAGCATTTCGGGCATCAAGATGAGCTCAAATGGAAATGATGCAATGGAATGAAATGATCTACTCGTCGAGTCGAACAATTTGACATATTACACGCACGAAACGGAGCTATGGATGCAGAGATGCGATGGCATGAACATGGCATGAAAATTACAGAAATCTGGGGACTTGGTGGTTTTTCACCTCGCGAAAAAAACTCCCAGGTCGGGGTTGGCTGCTACCCTCGTACAGAACTACTTCGGCGGAAGTCAACGGCGGCGGGGAGGGGGCGTGGGACTCCGGCGAGCGCCGGGAAGGCCCTGAATGGGTAGATCGGGCTCGGGGCAATCCATTCCCGGCGATGGGGCGGCTTAGGCGGCGAAGGCCAGAGATCGAGGCGGCCATCCATGGCGGCCTCAAAGCTCGGGACAGAGAGAGAGATCGTGAGGGAGAGGGAGAAACACGGATGGAAGGAGGGAGGAGAGGCGGGGCGGCACGACCGGACGGAGGTGCTGCGGCCGGCTCTCGTGGCTGGCCGGCGTGGGCTTGCGGAGCTGGGGGAGGCGGCGAAGCTCCCCTCCCCGATTGATCGAAGGGGAGGACTCGGGAGCAGCCAGGCGGCTCGGGCGCCTACGGCGCGGTCGGGGCCAGTTCGCCCGGGCGGGCCAGAACTGGGCCTCGGCGGCGGGCGGCGGCGCGGGCCACGTGGCGACGGAGGAAGGAGAGAGAGGGCCGCCAGGGGCGACGTGGCGAGGCCGGATTGGTCGGGGGCGATGGGCGGACATGTCCGGCAGTGGCGCGGACGTGTCCGGCGGCGCGGGGATGAAGAAGACTAGGGTTTCGTCCGCGAATTTCGGAGGGGAAGGCATATTTATAGGTAGAGGGAGCTAGGAGAGTCCAAATGAGGTGCGGTTTTCGCCCACACGATCGTGATCGAACGACCGAGAGAATGGAGGAGAGTTTGCTGGGGTTTGGGCCACTTTGGAAGGGGTGTTGGGCTGCAACTCAAGGAGGGCTTTACGGTTACCCGGTTAACCGTTGGAGTATCAAACGACCTCTAAATGGCACGAAACTTGACAGGCGGTCTACCGGTGCTATACCAAGGCCGCTTGGCAAACCTCGGGTCATTCCGAGAAAGTTTAATACCCACACACGAAAAGAGTCAAGAAGGGGACGCCGGAGGGCATAGGAGTGCCGGATTGCAAAACGGACAACGGGGAAAATGCTCGGATGCAAGAGACGAAGACGTATGCGAATGCAATGCACATGATGACATGATATGAAATGCATATGATGACATGGCAAATGCAACACGCAAGCAAATGACATGGCAATGAAGGCGAATAATGGCGGACACCTGGCGCATTGGATCCGGGGCGTTACAACACTCCACCACTACGAGAGGATCTCGTCTCGAGATCTAGGATGGCACCGGAGGGAAAAGGAAGAGGAAGATAAGAGGTAAACTAAGTTGCTTCTTCGACAAACAAGTGAAAACCATGAACCTTGAGAGGTTGAGCAAAAATGAAAGGAAGAAAATAACGAAGATGAGCAAAGTTGAAAACACTCCGTTAGAAAAGAGGAACAAGGGATACAACGAGAACCAAGAGGTTTAGTGATAAGATAGATATTTAAACCACTCCAGTTAAAACTAGATAGAGAAGGGATAAGATTGGTATAATTTGGGCAACACTCTGACTATAAATGGAAGGAGTTGAACATGAACTTGACAAATGAGAGGATACTTGATGAAATCAACAACACACTGCCTCCGGAATTGAAAGAATGGCACAAGGGGTAAGAAACATTTCAGACCGCACTCCGGTTGAGAAGGGAGGCAAAACTTGATAAGATGAGAGAACTCGAATGAAAACACGACACTCCGGCTAAACGGATAAGCAAGGAAAATAACATGATCTTGAAGAAACAAGATAATTGGTAGAAGAGAGCAACATCACAATGCCTCCGGAAGAAAGAATAGAAGATAGATCATTGGAATAACAGAATGGAGAAGAAAATGACATCTTCTGCCACAATTGAATTTGGAAAGCATCCTTGCAAAGAAGAATCGAACGGAGTTGTTGGAAAATCAACAACTAGAAGCACAAGCTTGTTGTGGGCTTATGGCAAACATCTCAAAATGATGAGGTGACAACCGGCCACTAATGGAAATCATTGATTGATTGAGATCAATGAAGATAAGAGAAACTTCTTCCACCAAGTGAATAGAGAGCAAGCTTGGGTCATGCATAATCACCACAAATAGCAACAACCCTTAAGGAAAGGCTTTAGGTGAAATATGACACGAGATAACTCCAACGAAGAAGTTGATTGGTCGAAAAGATCTCTTGAACGAAGAGAAAAAGATGGATTTAGAATACCTCATTCTTGACAACATATGAATCATGAAACATGAATGGAAATTGTCAAGAGTGACATAACACCATCTCAAAAGATAAGGTAGAAAGAATTGCACTTCGAAATGCAAGAAGAAGAATACTTGAACGCCTCAAAACAAAACATGTGTTGAGCACCATGTTTATTTTTGAGTATAGCTTGGCGGGTCATAACTTCGAGAGAAAACTTGAAGAACAATTGAAGAATGAAAGGAATCCTTGACGAACCACCATGTAGAGCCTCCATGAAGAACTCCGGTAATAAAAGGATGATACAAAGAAAGAGAAGTTGGAAACACAAGGTGAATCCTTGCAATGATTTAGATGGAGCTTCGCGACGAGATAATTGAGAGAGCTTGGAACTCCGAAAAGAAAGATGAAGCCTCTCGAACCGAGAATGTGATATGATGACCAACTCCGGAAATAAAGATGAATCACTTGTAATCAAGAATTTATTCATCATGAATAATCTCCGTAAAAAGAATTGAGTCACCTCAAGGAAATAAGAATAAGATTTATTGTATGCTTATCCTTCATCAAATTTAATTGATGACAAGCAACGGATTTGGCATACTACTTATTCCCGTAGAAAGGATTAAGAGGGATATATGGTAAAACTTGAGGAAGTCTTCATGAACCACCGGTAGGATAGGAAAGAACGAATGAATTGATATGATAACGAAGGAAGTGAAATCTTGCACGAACCACCGTAAGAATTGAAAAATAGAGTAGCACGGGCACAATTCACCGGAAAGAATTGGAAAACGAATGAACATACTTGAGGGAATTTAGATACATGAGAACGGAGAGATCATGAACTGATTAGAGGGTATTTGAACGAATCACCGGTAAGATTTGGAGAATGATAGCTACACGCTGAGAATGAAGAATTATGACATGATGGCCTTCGGAGGAAAGAAATGGAAACAACTCAAGAAACACTCCGGATGGTAAGAAAAGAATTCCCACAATCGAAAACAATTATGAGAGGATGGCATCAAGCTAGAACCATGAATCTTCAAGAGAACGGACAAGATTTAAGAGAAATCCTTCTTCGGTCTTCAAATGATGAGAATGACAACGAGAAACACCACCAAGAATTATTGAGGCACACCGGAAGAATCAAAAGCGAAGAGGTTGAGCCAACTATGAAAAATAATTTGAAAGATCTTGGAGAAGGCATGTGACTGATGAAAATTCATTCTTACATCAAACTTGGAAAAGAATTTGGGATAGCTCCGGAATAATTAGAAGAGTCAGGTAAGATCCTGGGAAAAGACCTTTGGGTTAGGGCCCACTCAAAAGAAAACACCGTTGGAAATGATTTTAAAGAAAAATTGCACCGGTTGAATTAAATGGCTTGAATGAGATAACAACCTCGAAATATCTTGAAGGGATTGAGAATGGAAACGCAAGTCTTGTGAGATATCTTCAGCACTCCAGAACAAATGAATAGGAAGAAGTGAATGATTAAGAGGTGCATCGGTATGAGAAAGCATTAGAAACGAGGAAAGGAATATGATGAATATCGAAAGCTTGAATAGGATCCACCGGAGAAGAAACAACAATGAAGGATGATGAACTTGAAGCTGTTGATCATCTTCATGGGAAATCACCGGATAAGAACATTGATTGAAAAGAATGAAGAGACTTCACATGAATAAATGGATACTTGATTAAGAAATCTGTGTCCTTGAAGAAAAAGGGTGGGAGGGCGGGAGAACAAAGGCAACTTGGGACGGATGAAACAAACACCATTGAGAAAACTTAGATTTGATCTTGCGGATGGGAAAAATGATGGGATCCACTTGAAGAGAAGCACACCGGTTGGAAAGGAGTTGACATGACAAAATCAATGATCAAAAGGATTAGTATTCACATAGCAATATGAGAACACCGTTTAGGAAAGGTATGGATTCAACATTTGACATCGAAGCAACTCGAATACCACAAATAACGCCAAACAAAGGATTTGGCTTGCAGAATAAGCCAGAACAAATACATATGATAGAGATTTACCCAATCCCATATCATGCATCTGTCGAAAAGATATTCTAGGAGCTACTTGAATTCCCACCTATAAACTCCCGAAACTTTCTGGTTATGCAATCTGGTGTTGGGGATATAGGGGAAGCAATATATCTCACCCAAACTAACAATCCCTACATCCAGCTGTATCCATCCGTCAACACGTAACCAAGAAACCTTCGGAAATCGTGTACCTCAACCTTCAAAAGCATCCGTTATACAAGTCATGGCAATACTCCCGCACTCACCTCAAGATCTTTGGGTTATCGGGTTATCTCACCAACAACTGCATAAAAGAGATTTTCGATGTCGGCGTACTAAACTCGGTATTCCGAACTGCAACGATAAAATTATGACGACAACACCTCAGAGCTCAACTCCCCGGGACACTTCCACTAAACCCCTGACAGGAGGCACCAAGACAATGTTCTCATCATAAAACCATCGGAACGATTCCAAGATACCCGCGTGATCCTAAAAAAATTTAGTGAAATTTGAGAAGAGGAAAGTCAAAACTTCTACGTCAGGAGACCTCACCAGAGCGACGAAGGGACTGAGGAGTAAAAAGAATTCCTAACTCTCCGATATATAATCCTAAATGACTCAAAACATTTTTCTAGACACAACTCGGCCGCTAAAAACGATCAAGCAGTGGGGCTCCTAAGGTCGGGGAAGGCTCTGATTACCAACTTGTAACGCCCTCGATGCGGCTATATCTCCCACGTGTCGAAGCACGACTTAGAGGCATAACTGCATTGAAAGCAATGTTGCAAGTGAGGTAATCTTCACACAACCCATGTAATACATATGGGAAAGAGATACATAGTTGGCTTACAATCCCCACTTCACACAATTACATGAATAAAGCATTACATCATCCAGATACAATCAAGGTCCGACTACGGAACCAAAATAAAAGAAGAACCCCAAATGCATAAAGGTCCCCGATCGACCCCAACCGGGCTCCACTATCGATCAACTAGAACGGAACAACACAAAGGGCAAGATCTTCATCGAGCTCCTCCTTGAGCTTGGTTGCGCACACCGCCGGTAACATAGGCACCGCAAACTGGTTTTGAAGTATCCGTGAGCCACAAGGACTCAAAGAATCCCATTACCATGGGTATCAAGACTAGCAAAGCTTAATGGGAAAGGAAGGGGCAAAGTGGTGAGGTTGCAGCAGCGACTAAGCAAGTATGGTGGCTAACATACGCAAAGAAGAGCGAGAAGAGAACAAGCGGAGCGGTCGTGAAGCTAGCAATGATCAAGAGGTGATCCCGAACACCTACTTACGCCAAACATAACCCGAAACCGTGTTCACTTCCGGACTCCGAGAAGAGACCATCACGGCTACACACTCGGTTGATGCATTTTAATTCGGATCAAGTGTCAAGTTATCTACAACCGACATTAACAAATTCCCATCTGCCACATAACCGCGGGCACGACTCTCGAAAGTTTATACCTGCAGGGTGTCCCAACTTAGCCCATGACAAGCTCTCGCGATCAACGAAGGAATAGACCTTCTCCCAAGAAGACCCGATCAGCCTCGAATCCCGTACATCAAGACATTTTGACAATGGTAAAACAAGACCAGCAAGACCTCCCGGCGTGCCGACATCCCGATAGTAGCCACAGATCTCGCCTCGAGCCACGACCGGATGAACACTACGTCGGACAACCGACGATACCCCAAGTTGCCTAGGGGCGGCACCGCAAGTGGTCTCGGTTTGGACCAACACTTAGACAAGCATTGGCCCGGGGCTATAATAAAGATGACCCTTGGGTTAATTACTCCCAAGGAAATATAGGTGGTGGTGAGGCAAATGGTAAAACCAATGTTGGGCCTTCTTTGGACAAGTTTTATTCAAAGCGAACCGTCGGGGGTCCCATAAATCACCCGACCGCGTTAGGAACGCAAAATCCGGGAACATAACACCGGTATGACGGAAACTAGGGCGGCAAGAGTGGAACAAGACACCAGGCATAAGGCCGAGCCTTCCACCCTTTACCAAGTATATAGATGCATTAATAATATAAGAAATATTGTGATATCCCAACATAACCCTGTCCACCATGGAGAAATCTTCAACTTCACCTGCAGCTAGCAACGCTATAAGAGGGGCTGAGCAAAGCGGTAACATAGCCAATCAATGGTTTGCTAGGAATGGTGTCAAGGTTAGAGGTTCATGGCAATTTAGGAGGCTTGAATAAACAGGTGATAGGTAGCGCAGCATAGCGAAAGATCGAAGCAACTAGCATAGCAATGATAGTAGTGAGATCCAGGGTAGCGGTCATCTTGCCTGAAATCCCGCAAGGAAGAAGAACGAGTCCATGAAGAAGATGAACGGATGAAGCCGAACCAACCAAGACGAACGAATCCTCACGATCGCAACGAAATAGGAACTAACAAGATGAAGCACACAACATAGGTGAACACACCACACATAACAAGACATGATGCAAATAAGCATGATGCATGACCAAGCTACATGAAGCTACTCATGGCAAGAGATGATGCAAACAAGAACAACACATCAAGGCAAGTTTAAATGAGGCCGGGAACAACATATAACAATTCCGGTAAGTCCTCATATGCAAATTTCGAAATTGGTCCAGAACTGAATAAACCTTATGTTCAAGTTGTTAAATAGCAAGTTAAGATGCACCAAGATGATCTACACGAAATTCTAGTCAAGTTACATATAAAGTTCATTAGATTTGGAGCTACGGCCTAGAAGATATGAGCAAAACAAGTTAAGCATGGCATTGATGCAAAATGCACCCAAACATCAAGCAAACTCCTCAAAACAAGGATGCAACATGATAATATGAAGCTACATGCAAAATCACGCAAGTTTCATATAGAGCACACTCAAAACGGAGCAACGGTGCAACACACACACACTATACAAGTCATAGCAATAATCTGTCCATAACAGCAACTAGGCATATTACAAGCATCAAAACAACATGCTACAGCACCCCAACATAAGAACAAAAGGCATGGTCATGAAGTACACGTAAAGCATAACAAAACATGAACACTGAGCTATCTCCAGAAACAACTAGAACATGCTCAAAAACACACGGAGATATTGCAAATAATAACAGTTTCAGGCTTTAGCAGGAATAACACCAGGTTGCAATGTTTAGAGCTATCAAACAACATGTTACAGAAACTTATCATGGCAAACAAAGGCATGACATGAATCTACTATTTGCATAGATCAAAAGACCCTTACTGACCATGAGCCAAAAAGGCACAGAACATATGATGGCACCCATGTAAACATGACAAGTTATATAACAGATTCATACATGGCAGGAACAACAATAAGTAGGCATGTTCGTGAGCTTGAATCACTCACCACAGAGCAATACATGGTATGGCAAGGCAACTAACAGTAAGAAGGCATGTTTATGATGCTAAGAATGGCAAGAACAAGTTCATAGGGTGCATGGATCACTAGGAAAACACATGGGAACAAGTGAACTTAATGTTAATAGGCTGACAGCAACATTTTCAAGCAACTTTGGAGCAAGATATGAACATGTTCCAGCAGGCTATAATTGCAACCAAGGGCATGAATGGATAAAGCATGACACGTAGATCAAAACATGTTTATAGAGCATCTCCAGATTATGCATGAAATGATTAGTAGAAGCATGTTAACATAGCAACAAAATATATCGTAATCTGTCAGAAAACAAAGAACAAAGAACTACCCTACTTAGCAAGCTTGATACACTCAACACACAACTCACAAAAATACATGGTTGACACCCCTGGAAAGATGGCATGGCATAGATCAACATTCATGTAGAGCTCAACCTCATAGGATGCACACATCAATCATGACAAAAATGATAAATGAGCAAGTTATAACAGTTTCAGCAGATTAACATCAACATGCACTCTTCCAACAGCATTTTGGGCATCAAGATGAGCTCAAATGAAAATGATACTATAGAATGAAATGATCTACTCGTCGAGACGAACAATTTGACATATTATACGCACGAAACAGAGCTACGGATGCAGAGATGCGATGGCATGAAAATTACAGAAATCTGGGGACTTGGTGGTTTTTCACCTCGCGAAAAAAAACTCCCAGGTCGGGGTTGGCTGCTACCCTCGTACAGAACTACTCCGGCGGAAGTCAACGGCAGCGGGGAGGGGGCGTGGAACTCCGACGAGCGCCGGGAAGGCCCTGAATGGGTAGATCGGGCTCGGGGCAATCCATTCCCGGCGATGGGGCGGCTTGGGGCGGCGCGAGCGCGTAGATCGAGGCGGCCATCCATGGCGGCCTACAAAGCTCGGGATAGAGAGAGAGAGATCGTGAGGGAGAGGGAGAAACACGGGATGGAAGGAGGGAGGAGAGGCAGGGGCGCACGACCTGGACGGAGGTGCTCGCCGGCGGCGGGCTCCGGTGGCCGGCCGGCGTGGGCTTGCGGAGCCAGGGAGGCGGCGAGCGCCCCGCCCCAATTGGATCGAGCAGAGGGCTCGGGAGCAGCGGGCGGCTCGGGCACCTCTGGGCGCGGTCGGGTTCGGTTCGGCCGGGCGGGCTCGGCATGGGCCTCGGCGGCGCGGGGCGGCGCGGCCACGTGGCGACGGAGGAAGGAGAGAGAGGGCGCCAGGCGACGTGGCGAGGCCGGATTGGTCGAGGCGATGGGCGGACATGTCCGTGGTGGCGCGGACGTGTCCGTGGCGCGGGATGAAGAAGACTAGGGTTTCGGCCCGAATTTGGAGGGAAGGCATATTTATAGGTAGAGGGAGCTAGGAGAGTCCAAATGAGGTGCGGTTTTCGCCCACACGATCGTGATCGAACGACTGAGAGAATGGAGGAGAGTTTGCTGGGTTTTGGGCCACTTTGGAAGGGGTGTTGGGCTGCAACTCAAGGAGGGCTTTACGGTTACCCGGTTAACCGTTGGAGTATCAAACGACCTCTAAATGGCACGAAACTTGACAGGCGGTCTACCGGTGCTATACCAAGGCTGCTTGGCAAACCTCGGGTCATTCCGAGAAAGTTTAATACCCACACACGAAAAGAGTCAAGAAGGGGACGCCGGAGGGCATAGGAGTGCCGGATTGCAAAACGGACAACGGGGAAAATGCTCGGATGCAAGAGACGAACACGTATGTGAATGCAATGCATATGATGACATGGCAAATGCAACACGCAAGCAAATGACATGGCAACGAAGGCGAATAACTGGCGGACACCTGGCGCATCGGATCCGGGGCGTTACAGCCATCGAGGATAAAAAGATGGGGTTTATATCATATTGCTTGAGTTTATCCCTCTACATCATGTCATCTTTCTTAATGCGTTACTTTGTTCTTCATGAACTTAATACTCTAGATGCAGGCAGGAGTCGGTCAATATGTGGAGTAATAGTAGTAGATGCAGGCAGGAGTCGTTCTACTTGTCACGGACATGATGCCTATATACATTATCATGCCTAGATAATCTCATAACTATGCACTTTTCTATCAATTGCTCGACAGTAATTTGTTCACCTACTGTAATACTTATGCTATCTTGAGAGAAGCCACTAGTGAAACCTATGGACCCCGGGTCTATCTTTTATCATATAAGTTTCCCATCTACTTTTATTTGCATCTTTTATTTTCCAATCTATATCATAAAAATACCAAAAATATTTATCTTATCTTATTATCTCTATCAGATTTCACTTTCGCAAGTTACCGTGAAGGGATTGACAACCCCTTTATCGCGTTGGTTGCGAGGTTCTTGTTTGTTTGTGTAGGTGCGTGGGACTTTTGAGGAGCCTCCTACTGGATTGATACCTTGGTTCTCAAAAACTGAGGGAATACTTACGCTACTTTGATGCATCACCCTTTCCTCTTCAAGGGAAAACCAACGCAGTGCTCAAGAGGTAGCACTCGTGGCCGCCTTGGCTGCTTCTTGATTGCGTTTGTTCCAAAAAGATCGCCCCCGAAGGTTTCATTCCGTTTGGACTTCGTTTGATATTCCTTTTCTTCGAAAAACTGAAATAGGCAAAAAAAACAGCAATTCGGGTTGGGCCTCCGGTTAGTAGGTTAGTCCCAAAAATGATATAAAAGTGTAGAGTAAAGCCCATAAACATCCAAAACGGGTAATATAATAGCATGGAACAATCAAAAATTATAGATACGTTGGAGACGTATCAAGCACCCCCAAGCTTAATTCCTGCTCGTCCTCGAGTAGCTAAATGATAAAAACAGAATTTTTGATGTGGAATGCTACCTAGCGTATTTCTCAATGTAATCTTCTTTATTGTGGCATGAATGTTCAGATCCAAATGATTCAAAATAAAGGTTCATATTGACATAAGAAATAGTAATACTTCAAGCATACTAACTAAGCAATCATGTCTTCTCAAAATAACATGGCTAAAGAAAGTTCATCCCTACAAAATCATATAGTTAGGCTATGTTTCATTTTCATCACACAAAATACTCCCTGTCGTGGATTTGTCACGTCAGATGTCCTTAGTGTCAGGACTTAGTCGCGAGGCCAACGCATCTATGTGGTAGCTTGAGAGGGGTTGAGCGGAATCGAGAGACGCAACACAAGACAAGGGTTTAGACAGCTTCGGGCCCCGGGAAACATCATCCGGTAAAACCCTACATGCTGTTTGAGGCTAGATCTCATTATCATCACGAGGGAGTCACCGTAAACCGGCTCTCCACTAATTGTGTCTAGCCCTAGGGATTGTTTCTTCTTGCTTGTAACTTCTAACTTGTCCCTCTTTGGGGAGCCCTACCCCTCCTTATATATGTTGAAGGGGCGGTTTACATGACTAGTCCTAGTTGGATTAGGATTACTCTATTACAAGTGGAGTCCTAGTCTTGCTTCCTTTGTAGGAGAATAGTCCTTATGTTTTCCTCATAAACCGGCCCACCATTAAACGTGAACCGGCCTTCTAGGCCATGGGCCTCGTCATCCATCTGACCTGCCCGCGGGGTTACGAATGAACCGCCAAGACCGGGCGGGTATCCCGTGAACTGCCAAGCTCCGGGCGGGTTACCAATGAGTCGTCCAGTCCGGCCGGGTTAAACTTCCGGCCGGTTTACACCGCAGGGTATATCCCCGACATTAGCCCCCAGTTTAATTTGGATTTATCCATGTTAAACTGATCCTGTAAAATAAACACAAGAACAAACTTGATAGGTTGTGCTCCTGGTTAAGAATTCTTGTAAACCGGCATCTGATCATCCTTAAGTCCTTGTCATTTCCTCCTAGAAAATCCAGGTCAATAAGCCAGCGTCGTACTCAATTTCTGACATTGGTTTCTCAACGAACAATATTGTGAAGAATAATCCACTTGAGTCGGCTTCCAAGGCGCCGGTTTAAGAAATATTGGTCTTGAAATATTCATCTGATATTCAGCCGGTTTGAAGATGTAAAAAACTTGCCGGTTTATGATTACCACCTTTGTCGCGTTATAAAAACTGATACTTCTGAGTCATGATTGTTGCAGACACCGGTTCATGATTGTTGCCAACGCCGGTTCACGATTATTAATGACGCCGAGTTGCAGCCACAGGGTCATAATGATTGGTGACGCCGGGTCAACCTAGTTTGCTCGATCAGAGAATTTGAAAATATTTTTTCGATAATAATATAATACACGTAGCCCCCAAGTCTTGAGCAGAACAAAGTGATGGCTTAAGACTTGCTTCAATATAAATACTGCCACTTAAGAAGAAATCCATGTTGTTCATCACAGTCACTTAGTAAAACTGAATACTCCATATTATGTAGCCCCCAAGTGCCGGGTTGTTATGCTTTCAGCAACCTGGGACTTGTAATTTCCTGATGCTCATAAAAACTTCAACCAGTGTAGCCCCCAAGGGCCGGGTCATTATGCAATAATGAGCAGGGACTTTGATATATAATTCAATGAAAATAACATCATATAATGTAACCCCATCATGGGGCTTGAATTCACGCCCACAAGGTTAAGAGCCTTGTGCTTTACCAACCGAAAGCAAAGGACCCTTCAATATAATGAATAAAAAGCTTTGTACCTTGAATTGTTTAACAGAGCAATTGGTAGCCCCAAGGGCCGCTCATTATAATGTGATGAGTCGGGTCTTCAATAAGATGAACAAAGAATGACTTTGCATTAGCCCCTAAGTGTCATGGTGCATGCTTGCAGCGACATGAGACTTGCATATTTGATGTAATCTCAACTTTAATAATGTAGCCCCCAAGTGCCGGGTTGTAAGCCTGCAGCAACTCGGGACTATTCCTTCAATTGTAGAATAAAAGCCATATCCATTGATAACATAATATCCATTGCGCTAAAGCGACTTTGAAAAACCTCAATCATAATATTAATAACCATAAAAATCCAGCCATGTTGGCTATTCAAGATAATATAATCCGGTATCAAACCTTATTCATCCAATATCATAATGAAAATTCAGCCAAGTTTGGCTATTTGAATAATATAACCCAATCATTTATAAGCGCATGATTCCAATGGCGCAATCCAAATATATACTGGCGACGTATAGTCCAAAGCCAGGCCGGTTTAATAAACACCGGATAATTTCCCATCATATACTGGCGACTTATCGTCTTAAAGCCAGGCCGGTTTAATAAACACTGGATAATTTATAATCATGCTTTATTCAACCTGTTTCTGCATACAACAAGTTTAAAGTGTCCTGGCGGTTTGCCGCCGGACGGGTCATAATGCCCAACATATAACCTGGGGGTATAACCAAGGCTGCACATAAGAATAATCAAATATGAAATATATCATACCTGTGACATTGAATAACATCATTGGTTTACCAACTTTTTGTAGTAAGGGTGATAACCCCAATCATGAGTAATGATAACTCCTTTCATACTGTGACAGTTTATGATAAAACCGTACCGGGTTGTGATAAACACCGGTTTAACCATATATAATACTAGCGACTCGTAGTCAAACCAGACCGGGCTGATAGTCTCCGGATTATGATTTGATCATGTACTGACAACTTGTAATTGAAAGCCAAGCCGGGTTGATAAACACCGGTTTACTCCATAATAGGATGGTAACCGAAAATCAAACCGGGCAGATAGTCTCCGGATTAAAGGGGAATCAAATCCATCGGCTGAACCGGAAAAAAGGTGTTTGTTGACATAAAAGAAATCCAACAAAAACAAAGAATAAACAAGCCATGAAAATAACATGGAAGCAAAGGCAATGATAAAAAATTGTTTGCAAATATGCTATACTGAGCTGATCAGATGGTGTTACCATGGTCGAACAGGATCAAGCCCCCAATAGGTGTGACAATTATTCAAGTCAGCCAGGTCCCCAAATGATTCGTGGCATATATGCCAGATCAAGAGGCGTGGCAATGGTTCGGGTTCGACCATGCCCCCAAGTGATTTTGTGGCCTTAGGCCGACCAAGAGGCGGATCGGTTCAGACTTGACCATGTCCCTGTGTGATCCGGTGGTCGTCGCCTATCAAAAGGTGTCGCGTTGGTTCGGACACAACCAAGGCCCCTAGTGATATATAAAAAGCAATGTCAAGGGTAAACCGAGGCCGCTTTTAAAAATAGAGCTACTCCATGTAACCACGCATGATAAGAAAGGACAAAGACCCCGCTTTATGAAGCGAAGCCCCATGTGATCAATAATATGTCGTGCCAATAAGGCAGATACCCATATTTGAACCGCGATCATGGCAAGCAGTCCTCTTCGCAATTTTAACTTTTGCAAGAGATAAATTCTTCTTGAACCGGGATCTTGAACCGGATATTGAGAGCTTCAAAGCTTTGTGGGAGACATCTTTCCCTTGAACCGAATTTTAAACCGGAATCTTCATTTTCAGCCGGAAATTTTCTAACGGCCTTTAAACTCGAACTTGCGAGAAGTTAATTCCTTTTTGAACCGGAAATTCTTAAACCGGATTTGAGAGCTTTAGTGAGACTGGCTTCCTTGAGCCGGATTTTAAACCGGAATCTTTTTTGATGACCCGGAACTTCTTCATTGAGCCGGGATTTTGTAATTGTCATATACTTTCTAAGCCGGAAATTTTCTGACGGCCTTCAAATAACAAATAGCCTCCGGACCGGTTATCTTTCCTCCATTGTTCTAGGGTTTTTAAATTTGCTGAAATCGCGCATTTGTTAAGGCCATATCATCGTAGCCCCGAGTCTCAAGGTGACTCAAGAGTTGGCTTGAGATTCTCCATATGTGACCGTGATGTAAACCGCATAAGTTGTATATCATCGGTGTTGATAGCCCGATGTGAATCCACAGAAGATTGAGGTGACTGCGGCGGGTTATAAATGATCCCGTATGAGCCGTGTCAAGAACTCGCCAATGGTTCCTTCCAACTGGTGATTTGAAGTTAACCAAACTGTAGTGGCGGCAACTTCAGCGCCGCCCATTGAACCACCCAAAGGTCGCATAGCGGTTGATAGTATATGATAATTTGCCTCCATTTTGCTTGAAAGAAAACCGGCTTCCCAAATAGTGACTTGCTCATACTCAAGAAACAGCTCATGCAAACAAAAAGTGCGGCCGGTGTGTTGGTGTAGACCAGGCCGCGAGAGGCGGATTAAAAGGACGACTCAAAGATCGAGAGGCCGCCAGATAGATGAACCGCCGTGGTGTTATAAACCGCGCAGCGAGTCAACCACGCTGCTTTGATGTAGTGAACAATTGTCCCGCATCAACAATATTGCGCACCAAGGCAAAGATAAACCGCTTTGACAAAAATAATATGTGCCCATGAAATATATTTAAAATAGATATCACGTGATGTGTCGTGCCGAAATAATCCGCCATGAAGTTGATGATCACTAGGTTGTTGAAATCACTCACGGCGAACCGCCGTGGCGTGCTAAACCGGTGCGGACGGGTGAGTCGGCCGTGAAGTTTAGAAGTCGGCGCGACATGCGAAGTTGTCCGTGGCGCTGTAAGGTGTGGACGGGTGAGTCGGCCGACGATTGATGTAAACCGACCGCGATACGTGTGTCCGTGAAGCTGCGCGCACAGCCGAACGCGCCTCCGCGATGTAATATCGCCTTTTTTAATAGCTGTCCCGCATAAAAATATTACAGGCCAAAGCAATTGTTGTCGATGAATTAAATTGTACCGATAAAATACATAGGAAAAATAACACCGGTATTTTTGCCGGATGAACACGGACGTTGGGCGCTGGATAATGCATAGCGCTGCTTTCGTTTTTGATGTAAGAATTGATTGGTTCCTTTGTCTTCGTGTGTTTGAGGTCTTTATGAATTTTCCAAGGTAAAACCGATCCGTCCCCTCTTCATGTAATAGTTTTGGTTGTTGGCTCATAGGAGCAGAGGCGCCTTCCTATTGTTTTGTAGGCTTCACGTGAGAACATGGCATCCCTGCATGTGCGTGAGCCTAGTTTGGTTGATCGAGGAAAACGAGATCCGCTTGATTGTCTTTGTTTTTCCTTGGAGTAATCATTACACCGACATACGTGCCACACTTTAAAATCCCCGAGCATAGACAAATTGCATGTATTGAAAACCTCGTGGAAGCTCATTGATACACCTTGTCTTCAAATTTTCTAGCTTTGAATCGCAAGACCATCGAATGTATTTGGAAAGACATCAAGAAAATGACTTGAATTGCCTCCCGTGGCGAGAGCTTCACCCTTTGTGCATTAATCGGTGTCTTCATTGTAAAGAAAGTTAACTCACGACCCAACCTTTTCCGCTTCCATAGTGTTGGCAATATTGTATCAACAGCTCCAATCGCCCAAACTGCAAATACCAAAGGGCTGAAGCAAAACGGCGGTTTAGAGACAAGCAGAGGCGAGTTGAGGCCACGTAAACATAGCAACTTGAAGCGTAACAGCTGCGGCAGAGCGAGGCGCCGGGCGGTGCGAGACGCAGAAGTAAACGCGCAGTGCCGGGTTGAAACCGAAGCGGCGTGATGCGGCGACAATTTGGCCTGGCCGCAACAAAGTTGGTCTGCAGCAAGGCGGCTCGGTAGCGGAGGTCACGGTTTGGACATCGCAGATGTCGAGTGCAGCCAGGCGGCTCGGCGGCAACTTGAGCAGGCCACGGCGACTCGTCAGCGTGACAGCCAAGGGGTCGGCTCATCGGCACCGGACGAGCGAGCTAAACAGGCGGTGAATGGCGGAGGCACCGGTCATGGCAGAGGCGGCGGTGACCGGTTGTTTCAACGTAGCAAAAAAAAGATCTGCAGGCTTGCTTTGGAGCCGTGAGCCACAACAGCGTGGGTGGGAGCACAAAGCGCAGCCGGCAGCCCGTCGGGCGGCGGCTCGGCGATTTAACACGGAAAAGGCTCAGAGGCAAGAGCTTGACCCGTGGCGGCTCAACGGGGGAGGCCAAGGTGGCGCTGCAGAAGAAGCATCCGACCACGGTCGCTTAGAGGCGTGAGCCGGCGCTGGCGCACGAGCGGAGCTGCGGCTGTAGAGGTAGCAACAACTTGAGTTCTGCTTGGGGCGATTCGAGTGTGGGGCGGCGCGATTTGAAGACGGAGCCCAGCGACCTAGCGTGAAGCGGTTCAGCGCGAGACGGGCCACTTAAGCTCGGGCGGAGGCGACTCAACGCAGAGGAGGGCAGCTCGATGGCGAGGTTGAAGCCGAGCCCAGCCAGGGGAATCTCGACCGGGCGGGCGGGCCGTGGTCAAAGACCGAATCTGTGGCGCTGCTCGCTTCCGGTCGCGGCTGGCTATCCATGTCCGAGTCCATCTTCGATCGTGGAGCGGTTGTCTTGTTTAATCGAACTTTCCTTCTCAACCAACAACAAGTCTCTTGAACTTTCCCTTGTCGTGGAGCACTAGTTGAATCCGGGTTGAAACTTTTTACTCTTCCCTTTCTTTTTTTTCTTTGTCAATCCAATCCTCAATACTCACGGATAACCAACTTGGATTCGACGGATCATCTGGTCGTAGCGGCGCGCACCACGCAACCCTAATCTTTGAACTCAAACCTTCACCTGTCTAATCGCGAGCTCTTCGATCCCTGAAGAGATCCTTCCAAGAACTCAACACCACCGTGCGCAGGCCCCACGGTGGGCGCCAACTGTCGTGGATTTGTCACGTCAGATGTCCTTAGTGTCAGGACTTAGTCGCGAGGCCAACGCATCTATGTGGTAGCTTGAGAGGGGTTGAGCGGAACCGAGAGACGCAACACAAGACAAGGGTTTAGACAGCTTCGGGCCCCGGGAAACATCATCCGGTAAAACCCTACATGCTGTTTGAGGCTAGATCTCATTATCATCACGAGGGAGTCGTCGTAAACCGGCTCTCCTCTAATTGTGTCTAGCCCTAGGGATTGTTTCTTCTTGCTTGTAACTTCTAACTTGTCCCTCTTTGGGGAGCCCTGCCCCTCCTTATATATGTTGAAGGGGCGGTTTACATGACTAGTCCTAGTTGGATTAGGATTACTCTATTACAAGTGGAGTCCTAGTCTTGCTTCCTTTGTAGGAGAATAGTCCTTATGTTTTCCTCATAAACCGGCCCACCATTAAACGTGAACCGGCCTTCTGGGCCATGGGCCTCTTCATCCATCTGACCCGTCCGCCGGGTTACGAATGAACCGCCAAGACCGAGCAGGTATCCCGTGAACCGCCAAGCTCCGGGCGGGTTACCAATGAGTCATCCAGTCCGGCCGGGTTAAACTTCCGGCCGGTTTACACCGCGGGGTATATCCCCGACACTCCCATCATGCACAACCCTGGTTTCAGCCAAGCAATTGGTTCATACTTTTTAATGCGCTTCAGCTTTTTTTCAACTCTCACGCAATACATGAGCGTGAGCCATGGATATAGCACTATGGGTGGAATATAATATGCTGATGGAGGGTGAGGGAGTCCTGGACTAGGGGGTGTCCGGACAGCCGGACTATCATCGTCAACCGGACTCCAAGACTACGAAGATACAAGATTGAAGACTTCGTCCCGTGTCCGGATGGGACTTTCCTTGGCGTGGAAGGCAAGCTTGGCGATTGGGATATGTAGATCTCCTACCATTATAACCGACTGTAACCCTAACCCTCTCCGGTGTCTATATAAACCGGAGGGTTTTAGTCCGTAGGACAACACAACCATTACAACAATCATACCATAGGCTAGCTTCTAGGGTTTAGCCTCCTTGACCTCGTGATAGATCCACTCTTGTACTACCCATACCGTCAATATCAATCAAGCAGGAGTAGGGTTTTACCTCCATCGAGAGGGCCCGAACCTGGGTAAAAACATTGTGTCCCTTGTCTCCTATTACCATCCGCCTAGACGCACAGTTCGGGACCCCCTACCCGAGATCCGCCGGTTTTGACACCGACATTGGTGCTTTCATTGAGAGTTCCTCTGTGTCGTCATCGATAGGCTTGATGGCTTCTTCAATCAACAACAACGCCGTCCAGGGTGAGACTTTTCTCCCGGACAGATCTTCATATTCGGCGGTTTCCGCATGCGGGCAATTAAGCAGCCATCCGGAGCAGATCGAAGCTACGCCCCTGGCCGTTAGGTCAGGTTTGGAAGCCTAAACTTCACGGCCGACATCTGCAGAGACTTGATCTTCAATGGATTCGAGCCACAGCCGAAGCGCTTCTGACTTTGCCACAATGGGCATGATTTAGCTCTGCCACGGACAAGGCCCTAGAGGTCGCCACGAGTCCGCCTCAACCACGCCGGAGCAGCATCACAGCAGACGAGGGCAGGTGGCGGACACCGCCGAGCTGCAACCTATACAAATGATGGAGCGAATACGGACCTTGTCCCTTATAAAGCTCGTGACTCGAGGCGCCGGACTCCTTACCGGACTCAACCTCTCATACCGCCAATCGAATCCGATTACGCCATCATGGAGTTCACCGCCGCGGACATCTTTCAAAGACTCACCCTTTGGCGATATACTAAATTCGCTAAAGCATCTCTCGTTATCGAGAACCTGGCCGACTGCGGTCGAGGGTTGGGATGCGGATGACGAAGAAATTCAAAGCCCACCCACCACCCACTTTATAGCCATCGCCGATTTATCTAACCGACATACTAGACTACAGTTCAAGACATCGACGGTATGGACGACGATGCCGAGACTACTAAGAACCAGCGCCTACCGAAAGCACCGGAAGGCCACCCCAACCCATGATGTATATATGGTGGACACCCCAAAAGGAAGCGATAACAAGGAACAACGGACGCTGCAAAAGGATAATTCCGCGACAAACAACCAAAACGGCGACGCAGACGCCGCCCTAAGTCCCGCCTCGACAAAAATAGCACTCCTAATGACCCAGCGATAGAGCAGGCAAACCAATGGACAAACATGCAACCAAACAACCGTCCGAACAGACGAATCGATAATCAATCCATGCCCGCGAAAACAATACCAGATGACCTCACGCGGACACACCACCGAGCATAAGAACCTTCACAAAAGACTTGTCGCCACCGCAAGAAGTCTCAAAAAGGAAAAGCGGAAGCTCAAAACAGCGGAAGACATACTCGTAATGAGGTGGAGCAAAGTACTCAAGATCATGGACAAATATGGCAATAGCCATCAAACAAAGAGCTACCCGCGCAAAGCTGCTGCGAGACCGAGGAGGCCATAGAGCCCCCACAACAAAAAGCAAAGAGGCCGCCGGCCGGATAGACAACCAGATGATGTGCCAAAGCGACAAACGGCGCCGCACACAAGACGACACATGATCCTCAGAAACAGACGGCCCGTTAGGTCCATTTACGGGCCAAAAAGGGCCCTGTGAAGCAACACAACACGCCGAGTATTCAAAGACAACGCACACCCAAATATGGGCGCCAAGACACCCACTATGTTTCACCGATGAGGTGCTGGATCATGAATTTCCAGTGGGGTTCAAACCCGTAAACATAGAGGCATACGACGGAACAACAGACCCTGGAGTCTGGATTGAGGATTACATCCTCCACATACACATGGCCAGAGGAGACGATCTCCACGCCATAAAATATCTACCCCTCAAGCTCAAAGGGCCAGCTCGGCATTGGCTCAAAAGCCTCCCAGAAAATACTATTAGAAGTTGGGAAGAGCTCGAGGACGCGTTTAGAGCAAATTTCAAGGACTTATGTCCGCCCTCCGGATCGCAGATTTAAGTCACATAACCCAACAGCCCGGAGAGTCGGTACAAGAATTCTGGAATAGGTTCCTTACCAAAAGAACCAAATAGTCGATCGTCCGGACGCCAAGCCTTAGCAGCTTTCAAACATAATGTCCGGACGAATGGCTCATGACACCTCGCCAAGAGAAGCCGAGAACAATGGCCGCACTAACAAGCCTCATGACCCGCTTATGCTGGGGAAGACAACCGCTAGCAAGATGCAGCACCAGCGACCCGAGTACATCCGAGATCGAGATGGAACGGAAAATCACGCGCAGAAAGGATCAGCGCAAATAAAGAAAAAGCCCAAAGAACACAGCGTCAACGCCGATTCAAAAGCTCGCGGCGAACAACAAAACACCGCCTCTTAAGGATAGCAAAGGACGAGCTATACAACTTAAACAAAATTTTGGATCGGATATGTCAAATCCACAATACTTCCTAAGGCTCGCAAACCACACCCACCGAGATTGTTGGTTTTCAAACAGTCCGGTCGCCTCAACGCCGAACACAAGGGGCTCGCGCGCTAAGCGAGGATGATGATTTAACCCCACCAGCAGAGCGCCGAAAACAAAAGACTTTCCCACAAGAAGTCAAAACAAGAAACTCACTTCATGTGATAGTGCGGAACAACAAAGGCGGCACCCGCCAAAGTAGGTATCGCATGGTCCACCCCAGCCGAACCTCGAGGTTGGATGTCAAAACCAGTTACGCTCGATCACCGGACTATTCCGTATTTCAAATGCAGGATGGACTGCTCGACATCGATCCTATAATCGACGGACTACAATTTACACAAGTCCCGATGGACGGCGGCAGTGATTTAAACCTGCTCTATCCGGACACAATCCGCAAGTTGGGGATAGACCTTACTAACATTCGACATAGCCACACTCCCTTTAAAGGAGTGATGCCAGGCCCTTACGCCAAGTGCACGGGCTCCTTACTACTAGAAGTTGTGTTCGGGTCACCCGACAACTTCCGACGCGAAAAGCTAATCTTTCATATCGCCCCATTCAAAAGTAGCCATCAAGCACTATTGGGACGCGAAGCTTTTGTCCGCTTTAATGCAATACCACACTACGTGTCTCTTACACTTAAAATGCCCGGTCCACGCGGCATCATCTCATTAAAAGGTCGTTCAAAGACCCCGGACACGGTTAGACGAGTCCGGCATAAATAAGCTAGGGGCTCCCTAGCCGCACACCCCTTTACAAGGGGCTGTATGTATGAGCTAATATAAGCTCAGCCTTATTCATTCATTAACATTTCAATTTTTAACACATTTTTTGCACGATTATTTTCAAACTAAGTTCCTCTCTTTTACAGATGAACAGCGTGTTACACCCATCCAGATACAAAGACAATGGAGACACAGCGCAGACGCAAGAGGGACCCGCTGCAAGGATTCTTTTCAGATTAAGACCTGCGTAAACCTTTTTACTGTCTCTTGTTGCTATACATCCCCGGTTTCTCATTATAACCAGAGAGGAGGTCATGCTTTGGCATCGGGCGTAAGAAGAGGACCTTGCGTGTACCGACACTAGGGGCTTAGGGCATTGTTCTGCCCGCTATCACAAAGATCGAATACCTTAGGGAGTGTTCGGCGCCTCGAGTTAGGCCTTATATGCATCAGCTCGAATCATGTCTTTGGTCAAATGTTGGGTTTTCCTGCCTCGTGTTTTGCTGCCTTACATTCCGATCATCGGCTAACGCGCACTGGGAGAACTATCATGATTGTGCCCGGTTCAGCCGGCGAGCACCTCAAGAGAGAAAGCGTAAAACTGATCATCATGATACAACAGAGACCGGTCAACCACTCGATCGACTACCGAATGTTTAGAATTCTCTGCTTGACGAAGAACCGCTTCCCGGTCAGGCACACACGCGCCCCGAATCCGGAGAGCGCGGTGCCCCTAGGGGCTATATCGTAGCCCCAACCTCGAACTCCTATGGCTAAGTGAAAGAGATAAAGCATTATAGTCCGGTTGCCTCGTTTGCTACGCTACCACCTCCTTCACAGGACCGAGGCGTCGGATTAAGTGTGAAAATGCGCTATTTTTTGCGAACACCCCGCACCTTGTGCGTGGGGGCTGAAGTCAAGATCGCCATCTTTCAAAGTTATACACACGATACATAAACGGTCAAGACAGAGATATTTTAATACTTGAATGCACAAGTACCAAAAAGTGCTTACATCATAAACATCGTTTTACAAACCAAAACGTTCATTTGAACGTGACATTTTTCGAGCACTGCGACTCTATTACACGCGCACCACACAGAACTTCCCCAAAATAGTGCTCGGCGGGTAACCGGCTCTTGTCCGAACCCTGGGTCGCAACAGCGGTGGCATCCATCTCCGTCCAATGTGTCTTCACACGGGCGAGGGCCATCCACGCACCCTCTATGCAGGCTGACCGCTTCATCGCCTTGATATGCGGCACCGCTCCAAGAAATTGCTGCAACAAGCCAAAATAACTTTTTGGCTTAGGCCTATCCGGCCTGACATGAGTCACAATATCCGTCATGGCAAGTCCGGACAACCTATTTAGCTCAGCCCACTCGGCCAACCGATCGGTCAGTGGAAGTGAACGCTCCGGACTATGGAATTGAGACCAAAACAGCTCTTCCGTCTTGTGATCCTTCTAACTTCGGAAGTGCACAACGGCATCCGCCGCACTCGCCGCTAAGTCCATATAAGGATCCTCCGGACCCCATAGATGGCCAAGCTGAGCATACTTGGGATCTGTGAACCTTCGGCGCAGTAGAAAGGGCTTGCCAGCCACAATGTCTCCGGCCTGGCGCAGCTCCTCCTTTATAGCCCGCATTGCAGAACGGGCATCCTTGGCTTTAGCGGTGGCCTTCCCCAGGTCCTCTCGCTCCGCTAGGCGCTCCTTCTCAAGAACCTCATTACGGTCGGCAGCATCCTTTAACTTCACGGCCATTCCGGCCATCTCTTCCCTGCTTCGGCAGTGTGCAGCCCTTTTGGCTTCTAGCTCTTGGGCCGCCCTCGAGGAAGCCGCATCACCCCTTCTGGCTTGCTCCTTGGCTTGAGCAAGTTCTGCCCGAAGGCTCTCCACAGCAGCGGCACCATCTGCGTCAAGCACATATATTGTAAGGGGTGGGCTTCGGCTCCCTTACTAGGTGACCATGGAGAAGAAACCTACCTTGTGATTCGTCAAGTCGCCTATTGACTAGCGCGATGTCCGCATCCGCAACATCGAGTTGCCGCTTTAGTTCGGCAACTCCATCAGTCCGGCTAGCCACCGAACTATCCGCCACCTGCTTAGGAAAGGCAAAAATCAATACCTGGGATTTTGATCCTTGCCACGCTGTCGTTCTCGACACCCCACTGAGTCTCAGGGGCTACTATCTATGCAGGGCGCACTTTATGTGTAAAACTGTCAAAGGGTATGGCATTTTTACGTACCTCAAACCCCGCCAGCAAACTCCTGACGGCGTCACGCAATCCGCCTTCGGTGGATGAGATTGTTTCAATCACCATGCTCATCAGTGTACGGTGACCTTATGAGATAGACGCCCTCTCAAGCAGATCCTTCAGCTCCCGGCCAAGACACCGCTTGGTGCCGAACTATTCGCCTCTGCTGACTCGGGATACCCTCCGTGATGACACTTCAGGCTCGTCCGCCCTATCTGATGGTGCGGCAGATGGAGGCGTCTCGCTCTCCATCATCTCCGGACGGAGTTCCCCCGAAGACGAGCTCATCTGAGAAGGACGGAGATCCGAACTACAAGGTAAAAACCTAAGTTATCCTCAGAAGCACAAATAGGGATGTCCCTTATTATAAAACTCCCTTTTTTCTACTTATGGCTCGCTGGAGGGTTGATTCTTTAGGGGAGACTGTGCGGCCGGAGCCTCTTCGAACGCAGGACCCTCTGGTGAAGATCTCTTCCCCTGCTTCGGGGCTTTGGCCTCCGGGTTTTCAGAGGCGGACCTCTTCTCCCCCTGGAAGGAGGGATTCTCGATCCCCCCCTTCCTCAAAAGCCTCCTTGGTTGAGGCAGTAGTTCCTCCGTTCTCCCCTTCGCCTTCCTCTGAAGGCGAATCGCCAAAGATCTCGACCAAAGACGGATCCGCGCGGTCTCTGGGAGGGGGACACATCAGATTTATTATGCTTATCCACTCCTGCTTAGAGGGCAGTTGGTCAAAAGGCTAATCATAGAAAGGCAAACAAACAAGATGTCCAGACGCGAGCTACTTACTTGTGTATCCGGCGATTGCAGCTTAGGCCGCATCTCGGTCAATTCGGACACACCTCTTGTGATCCAAGAACAATTTGTACATCTCCACGGGTGTCATACCCATGAAGTGTTGGAGAATCCGTGGTCCTCCGGATTAAACTCCCACAATGGAGAAGGCGGCGCTTGCGTGGCAGAGACGCCTAATTAGCATGACTCGCATCACCATGACCAGATCGATCTCCTCGCTTGGAGGTCTTGAATCTGCCCTGCAATAGGGGCACGCCCTTTGGCGGCCCCAGCTTGAGCCCTGGTGACCCATGACATCACCACCGTGGAGGGCCCGAAGGAAGATGGGCGGCGGCTTCGCTGCCGCCCCGGAGCGGTTATGTAGAACCACCTCCTGCTGCCAAGCCGAAGCTCCTCCTGGAAAGAGCCCTCGGGCCATGGAGCGTCGTCCCTTCTACTCACAACCGCCCCGCCGCACTCTGCTTGACGCCCCTCGATCATCTTCAGCTTCACGTCGAGAGACTTAAGCCACAAGTCGAAGTGAGGGGTGACGCGGAGGAAGGCTTCACAGACGACAATAAATGCGGAAATATGGAGGATGGACTCCGGAGCCAAGTCGTGGAATTCCAGCCCATAATAATACATGAGCCCTCTCACAAAAGGATCCATCGGGAAGCCTAAACCCCGACGGAGGTGGGATACAAACACGACATACTCGCCGGGCTCGGGGGTGGGGATGACTTGCCCTTCAAGGCAACTCGTGCGAAATCTCGTAAGATGTACTTGGCCTCTCGCAGCTTTAGCACGTCTTCTTCCATAACGGAGGAGGGCATCCACCGGCCCTGTAGGTCGGAGCCGGACATTGTTGAAGGTCCGAAGCGCTCGAATCTGGGGCCCTGGGTGTTGGAACTCGGGGCAAGGAGTAGATTCGACTAAGGATTGAAGAAAAGAAACAAGCCTTGGTCCCATTATAAAGAGGGAGAATACCAAGAGCCGACTCCGTGACCGTTCGGAACCCGCCTTCGGTGGAGGAGGCGTGGCGACGGGCGCGGTTGGGTTACCCACGTCCGTATTGATGGGAATCCCGGAATAAGGGGAACACGATCTCTGCTTCGACAAGACGTGCCAAGGAAACCGCTTTGCTAAACGCGCTGAGGTGGTATAATAAAAAACGATTCAAGTAAAAGCTTGGTAGTGGCGTGACGTCATGCCACAAAATACGTCAGCATATTGAACCTATGTACATATTATTCTCTCTACGGTGGAATGTGGAATTTATTTTGCAGAGCCGGACACTATCCTGGTGTTCACAATCTTCTATGAATTATTCGGAGGAGGAACCCGCCTTGCAATGCCAAACAATATGCGCGCCGGACTCATCGTCATTGAAGCCTGGTTCAGGGGCTACTGAGGGAGTCCTGGACTAGGGGGTGTCCGGACAGCCGGACTATCATCATCAGCCGGACTCCAAGACTATGAAGATACAAGATTGAAGACTTCGTCCCGTGTCCGGATGGGACTTTCCTTGGTGTGGAAGGCAAGCTTGGCGATACGGATATGTAGATCTTCTACCATTGTAACCGACTCTATGTAACCCTAGCCCTCTCCGGTGTCTATATAAACCGGAGGGTTTTAGTCCGTCGGACAACACAACCATTACAACAATCATACCATAGGCTAGCTTCTAGGATTTAGCCTCCTTGATCTCGTGGTAGATCCACTCTTGTACTACCCATACCATCAATATCAATCAAGTAGGAGTAGGGTTTTACCTCCATCGAGAGGGCCCGAACCTGGGTAAAAACATCGTGTCCCTTGTCTCCTGTTACCATCCGCCTAGACACACAGTTCGGGACCCCGTACCCGAGATCCGCCGGTTTTGACACTGACAGAGGGTGTGTGGAGAAGACAAAAAAATGTCTCACGTTGACGAGGCTAATCAACAGGCTATAGAGATGCCCATCAATTGATGTCAACATGAGGAGTAGGGATTCCCATGCAACGGATGCACTACAGCTATAAATATATGAAAGCTCAAGAAAACAAACTAAGTGGGTGTGCATCCAACTTGCTTGCTCACGAAGACCTAGGGCATTTTGAGGAAGCCCATCGTTGAAATATACAAGCCAAGTTCTATAATGAAAAATTCCCACTAGTATATGAAAGTGACAACATAAGAGACTCTCTATATGAAAAAGATGGTGCTACTTCGAAGCACAAGTGTGGAAAAGGATAGTAACATTGTCCCCATTTTTTATTGGCCTTTTTTCATTTGGCTTTTCTTTTTTTCTTTTTTTTTCTTTTTGGCCTTTCTTTTTTTGTGGCCTTTTTTTATAAGGGACAATGCTCTAATAATGATGATCATCACAGTTATATTTATTTACAACTCATGAATTACAACTCGAAACTAGAACAAGATATAACTCTATATGAATGCCTCTGGCGGTGTACTGGGATAGGCAATGAATCAAGAGTGACATGTATGAAAAAATTATGCATGGTGGCTTTGCCACAAATACGATGTAAACTACATGATCATGCAAGGCAATATGACAATGATGGTGTGTGTCATGATAAACGAAACGGTGGAAAGTTGCATGGTAATATATCTCGGAATGGCTATAGAAATGCCATAATAGGTAGGTATGGTGGCTGTTTTGAGGAAGATATAAGGAGCTTTATGTGTGATTGAGCGTATCATATCATCGGGATTGGATGTACCGGTGAAGTTTGCACCAACTCTCAAGGTGAGAAAGGGCAATGCACGGTACCGAAGAGGCTAGCAATGATGGAAAAGTAAGAGTGTGTATAATCCATGGACTCACATTAGTCATAAAGTTTTATTAGCCCTCAAAGCAAAGTACTACTACGCATGATCCTAGGGGGGAGGTTGGTAGGAGTTAACCATCGCGCGCCCCCGACCTCCACACATAAGGAAGGCACTCAAAAGAGCATCCCATGCAATAAATTTGTTACACAACTTTTACCATACGTGCATGCTATGGGACTTGCCAACTTCAACACAAGTATTCTTTAAATTCACAATTACCCAACTAGCATGACTCTTATATTACCACCTTTATATCTCAAAACAATTATCAATCATCAAATTGATCATAGCATCCAATTCACTTCCTATGATAGTTTTTATTATACCCAACTTGGATGCTCATCATTCTAGGACTAATTTTATAACCATAGAAAATATCATGCTGTTCTAAAGACTCTAAAAATAATATAAGTGAAGCATGAGATATCAATAATTTCTACAAAATAAAGCCACCGCCGTGCTCTAAAAAGTATAAGTGAAGCACTAGAGCAAAAACTATCTAGCTCAAAAGATATAAGTGAAGCACATAGAGTATTATAATAAATTCCAAATCATGTGTGTCTCTCCCAAAAGGTGTATACAGCAAGGATGATTGTGGTAAACTGAAAATCAAAGACTCATATCATACAAGACGCTCCAAGCAAAACACATATCATGTGGTGAATAAAAATATAGCTCCAAGTAAAGTTACCGATAGACGAAGACAAAAGAGGGGATGCCTTCCGGGACATCCCCAAGATTAGGCTTTTGGTTGTCCTTGGATTATCTTGGGGTGACATGGGCATCCCCAAGCTTAGGCTCTTGTCACTCCTTATTCCATAGTCCATCAAATCTTTACCCAAAACTTGAAAACTTCACAACACAAAACTTAAAAGGAAATCTCATGAGCTCCGTTAGTGCAAGAAAGAAAAACCACCACATAAGGTACTGTAATGAACTCATTATTTATTTATATTGGTGTTAAACCTACTGTATTCCAACTTCTCTATGGTTCATACCCCCGATACTAGCCATAGAAGCATCAAAATAAGCAAACAACACGCGAAAAATAGAATCTGTCAAAAACAGAACAGTCTGTAGAAATCTGTAACTTCCGCATACTTCTGGAACTCTAAAACTCCTACCAAAATAGCAAGTCCTGGGAAATTTGTCTATTGATCTACTTCAAAAAGAATCAACTAAAAATCACGTTTCTGTGATTTATTTAAATTATTTTCGTGCGTGCAAAAGTTTCTGTTTTTCAGCAGAATCAAATTAACTATCACCCAAGATGATCCTATAGGTTCTACTTGGCACAAACACTAATTAAAACATAAAACCACATCTAAACAGAAGCTAGATGAATTATTTATCGAATAACGGCAAAGAAAAATATTGGGTTGTCTCCCAACAAGCGTTTTTTAAAGCCTTTTAGCTAGGCATTGATAATTTTAATGATGCTCACATGAAAGACAAGAATTGAAGCGCAAAGAGAGCATCATGAAACATGTGACAAACACATCTAAGTCTAACATACTTCCTATGCATAGGCATATTATAAGCAAACAAATTTGCAAGGCAAGCAAAAACTAGCATATGCAAGGAAGAAGAAAGAGACGATAACAATCTCAACATGACGAGAGGTAATTTAGTAAGATAAAAATTTCTACGACCATATTTTCCTCTCTCATAATAATTACATGTAGGATCATAGGAAAATTCAACAAAATAGCTATCACATAACATATTCTCAACACGGTCCACATGCATGTGAAGTTGACACTCTTCTAAAATAGTGGGATTATCATTAACTAAAGTCATGACCTCTCCAAACCCACTTTTATCAAAAGTGCCATAAGATTGAACATTCTCCAAATATGTGGGATCTAAAGTTGACACTCTTGCAAACCCACTTTCAATATTATTGCAAACACTATTATCAATCTCATATTCGTCATGGGGCTTAAATAAAATTTCAAGTTTATAAGAAGAATCACCCCAATCATGATCATTACAACAAGTAGTGGACATAACAAAACTAGCATCCCCAAGCTTAGGGTTTTGCATATCATTAACACAATTGACATTAATAGAATTTATAATGCTTTTTATTCAAGGAGCTATTGTGAATCTCTTCATAAATTTCTTCATCACAATTTTCAGATTCACGAATTTCAAGCAAAACCTCATAAAGATAATCTAGTGCACTCAAATCACTAGAAACTGGTTCATCATAATTGGATCTCTCGAAAAGATTAGCAAGCGGATGAGGATCCATAGATCTGAGGTTCTATGTTTAACAATAAATAAACAACTATTACAACCAAACGAGCAAACGAGCCAAGTAAGACATCAAAGCAAACAAAAAGATGAACAGAAGAAGGGCGAATAAAACGGCAAGGGTGAAGTGGGGGAGAGGAAAGCGAGAGGCAAATGGCAAATAATGTAATGCGAGGGAGATGAGTTTGTGATGGGTACTTGGTATGTCTTGACTTGAACGAAGACCTCCTCGGCAACGGCGCCAGAAATCCTTCTTGCTACCGCTTAAGCATTGCGTTGGTTTTCCCTTGAAGAGGAAAGGGTGAGGAAGCAAAGTAGCGTAAGTATTTCCCTTAGTTTTTGAGAACCAAGGTATCAATCCAGTAGGAGGCTCCACAGAAGTCCCTCGTACCTACACAAACAAACAAGAACCTTGCAACCAACGCGATAAAGGGGTTGTCAATCCCTTCACGGTAACTTGCGAAAGTGAGATTTCATAGAGATAAGAAGATAACAAAAATATTTTTGGTATTTTTATGATATAGATTGAAAAGTAAAAGATGCAAATAAAAGTAGATGGGGAACTTATATGATAAAAGATAGACCCGGGGGGCATATGTTTCACTAGTGGCTTCTCTCAAGATAGCATAAGTATTACGGTGGGTGAACAAATTATTGTCGAGCAATTGATAGAAAAGTGCATAGTTATGTGAATATCTAGGCATGATCATGTATATAGGCATCACGTCCGTGACAAGTAGATCGAAATGATTCTGCATCTACTACTATTACTCCACACATCGACCGACTCCTGCCTGCAAATAGAGTATTAAGTTCATGAAGAACAAAGTAACGCATGAAGAAAGATGACATGATGTAGAGGGATAAACTCAAGCAATATGATATAAACCCCATCTTTTTATCCTCGATGGCAACAATACAATACGTGCCTTGCTGCCCCTGCTGTCACTGGGAAAGGACACCGCAAGATTGAACCCAAAGCTAAGTACTTCTCCTATTGCAAGAAAGATCAATCTAGTAGACCAAACCAAACTGATAATTCGAAGAGACTTGCAAATATAACCAATCATACATAAAAGAATTCAGAGAAGATTCAATTATTTCTCATAGATAAACTTGATCATAAACCCACAATTCATCGAATCTCGACAAACACACTGCAAAAAGAGTTATGTCGAATAGATCACCAAGAAGATCGAGGAGAACTTTGTATTGAGATTCAAAGAGATAGAGGAAGCCATCTAGCTAACAACTATGGCCCCAAAGGTCTGTGGTAAACTACTCACAACTCATCGGAGAGGCCTTGGAGATGATGTAGAGGCCCTCCGTGGTCGATTCCCCCTCCAGCGGAGCGCTGGCAAAGGCTCCAAGATGGGATCTCACGAATATAGAAGGTTGCGGCAGTGGAAATAGTTTTTCGTGGTGCTCCTGGATATTTTCAGGGTACGTGGATATATATAGGCGAATAAGGTAGGTCAGGAGAGCCACGAGGGGCCCACGAGGGTGGGGGGCGCGCCCACCCTCCTAGGGCACGCCCTCCTACCTCGTGGCCGCCTCGGCTGCTTCTTGACGTCCACTCCAAGTCTCCTGGACTGCGTTTGTTCCAAAAAGATTGCTCCCGAAGGTTTCATTTCGTTTGGACTCCGTTTGATATTCCTTTTCTTTGAAACACTGAAATAGGCAAAAAAACAGCAATTCGGGCTGGGCCTCCGGTTAGTAGGTTAGTCCCAAAAATGATATAAAAGTGTAGAGTAAAGCCCATAAACATCCAAAACGGGTAATATAATAGCATGGAACAATCAAAAATTATAGATACGTTGGAGACGTATCAGGAGGCGAACTTTCCCGATTGGGTGTGTTGGTCCATCGGTCACTCCTGAGAACGACTTGGTGGGGTGCAGCTGGTAGTATAGCACCTGAAGCCTGTCGAACGTCTGAATAGAGAGAACATTGAGCCCTGCTCCACCATCGATGAGTCTTGGTGACGGTCACGTTGCTGATAACGGGGAGCAGAGCATGGGGAGTGCGCCTGCGCTGGCTGCACACTTGAGTCGGTCTGAGGAGTCAAATGTGATGGCGCACATGGACCACTTGAGAGGGCTAATCGCTTCGGGCTTTGGGAGCGCTGCATTCACCTCGCGCGCAAACTGCTTGAAGATACGGTGGGAAGTCGGGGCCTGCGAGCCGCCCAAGATGCAGGCAATGGACCGACGCTCCTAGAAGCCCCAGCCCCCTCGTCCTGGTGGTGATCTTCATTCCTTCTTGGTGGTGGGGGTAGAGGAGGAAAAGCTACGTTGCCCTAAGGGCGGTCCTCACGAGGCTGCTCCCTCCAGTTGCCCTTGCGAGGCTGGTCCTGCCAACGGTCCTCACGAGGTTGGTCGGGCCACTCCTGACAGCGGTCGCGTCCATCCCAGCGCCCTCCACCTAAGCCACCTCCGCGACCATAGCCCCGATCATTGCGCTCGGGGCGTCTACCGAGGCGCCCGTCGCGGAGACCCCTGAGCTCCTGCCAGTCGCTGGTGTTGTGGTTGTAGACGTTGTGGAAGGCGCAAGACGGCTGCTTGCCCTTGGATGACTCAGGGTGGTCGCAGCCGCGCTTGGTCTCTGGCTCTGCCGCAAGCACGGCTGCCTTGCGCTTCATGTCCTTGGCCTTGGTCTTCTTGTCTTCTGGGTCAGCATCAGGGAGCTCGAGGAGGGAGAGGCGTCCCTCCTCAACCCTTGCACACTTGTTCGCCATGTTGAACATCTCCAGAGCGGTGCAGAGATCCTTGTGGATGGCGAGCTCCTCCTTCATCTTGACATCGCGGACGCCATCAATGAACGCGGAGATGATAGCCTTGTCAGACACCTTGGGAATCTTGAGGTGGACGTTGTTGAAGCGCTGGATATACTTATGCAGGGTCTCTCTAGATTGCTGCTTGACGCGGCGCAGGTTGCCCGCGGCCGGCGGACGGTCACGGGTGCCCTGGAAGTTGGCGATGAAGCGGCTGCACATCTCCTCCCAGGAAGAAACCGACCCCTCGGTCAGGTTCAGGAGCCAAGATGCGCGCCATCCTTGAGGGCCATCGGGAACCAATTTGCCATGATCTTCTCATCGCCGTTGGCCGCCTTGATGCTTAGCTCGTTGAGTTGTAGGAACTCGGCGGGGTCTGCAGTGCCGTCGTAGCATGGAGGCAGGTCAGGCTTGAACTTGCTCGGCCAGACGACGTTGTGGAGCTCCGTAGTGAACGCGCGGCACCCTGTCGTGGCCACCAGAGGTCGTCGAGGGGGTGGAACGTGGCCCTGGTGCACGCGTACCGCCACCTCCTGTGGCGGCGCGCGAGCCTGGTGCTGGGGTGCTGGAAGCACGCACGCTTCTCCTTGGGGATGTTGCGCCACCTAGCAGCTCAAGTCATCTCGAGCTGGTGTCGGGCGCTGTGGGTCGCGCCATGGAGCCATACGCCGTGGCTCGATGATGGCGCCCCGGGCCAGAGGTGGGGGAGGGCCCCATGCGCAACGTCGCCCGCCGCAGGCGGTTGCTGAGGCAGCGATCGAGCCGGCCCGTCGAAGCCCCCGTGCGCGACGTTGATGAGCTCGACGATCCATTCGAGCCACTCCTCGTAGAGGTCACCCACCGGACGGTAGCAAAGAAGCTCCCGCACCATGAGCAGAGCGGCCTGCGCGTCCACCTAGCCGCGGCGCGCGTGGGAGGATGAAGCTGCTAGGGTCAGTGACGGAGTAGCGGTGCGGCCGTCACGGCGCATCAATGGGTGCAGCGATGAAGCATGCTGCTCACGGCCGGCAGGGCCCGTGGCGCCGTTGGCCACCAGAGAGGGAGCGCGGTGGGCACAACCGTCACCTGCCGGAGCCGTCTGAGCGACGCGGGCGGCAACCGCAGCCTGACGCTCGGCGCGAGCCCTATGTGCGTCGGCCATGGAGATGTCGGAGCGGAGACGGATCGAACGACGGAAGAGAGGATCTGACGCACCCCTACCTGGCGCGCCAAATGTCGGATTTAGGGATCCGGCAACCCTTGAGAGGTTCAAACTCTGGGGTGCGTGCGGATATCTCAACCTGCCCAGCCTGCCTACTCGCGATCCTCCCTAGCCTAGCGCATCAAGCTCAAAAGAGACACAGAAACATAGAGATTTATACTGGTTCGGGCCATCGTTGTGGTGTAATACCCTAATCCAGTATGGTATGGTGGATTGCCTCGAGGGGTTATGGATGAACTAGTACAAAGAATGAACAAGCCTCAGGAGGTGAGGTGTTCTTGAACTTGTGTGGTGCTCTACTTGTTCTTATTTCGGTCCCTTTCTATGGTGGTGGCTAGGACCTATATATAGTGTCCTTGGTCCTCTTCCTAAATATGAGCGGGAAGGGATTCCACAACGGCGGGATTTGAAAGGGGACAAGTAGTATAGTCTATCCTGACAAAAGTAGTCTTCGCATGTAAAAAGCCTCTGGTCGTGACGCTGCGGTGGGCTCGGTGATGACCTCTATCCTGCCGTCCTGGCGGTCTTGGTCTTGTTGCACCAGAATGGAAACCTTTGGGCTAATTCCTCGGGGCTCTGCGCATGTGGCTCGCCTCCCTTGCACCAAAGAGTAAACCTGCGCTCTGCGCCCGCCTGGCCTTGGTCGTCATGGCTCACGTTAGACCGAGCCTCATGAGGTATCTTGCATAGAACTCTCTGCCCCTCAAGAGCCCTCCTAAGGAGGCCACTTCCTTCGGGGGTCTTGGCGTCGTCCGCCTCACAAGGCTTGGCCCTTCGCGAGGGTCTGTTGGTGTTGGTGATGAAGCTGGGCCTACCAGGCCGTCGATGAAGCCACGTGGTGGGCCGCAGGTAGGCAGGGCTGGATACCCCCGAATTCAGGATGCCGACAATAGGGTTAGGGCAAAACCTCATCTCGGTGTGACCGATTGCATGAACTTGGTGAGACTGATTTCAGCAATGAGCAAACAAAGAGTTGGTCAGGCAAACTTGGTGGGACCGATTGCATATTTCGGTGAGACCGAAATAATTTCAACATGCAACAGAGAGTTTGCAGGGCCATCTCGGCGAAACCGAGATGCCGATCGGTGAGACCAAATTGATTAGGGTTTTTGGTAGTGGCTATGTCAAAGGAACTCGGTGGCGTCGGATAGATCAAATTGGTGGGGCCGAGTTTGACTTTAGGTTTTGGACATATTTGGAATTGAGAAAGTGGTTGAGGGCTTTGGAGCATATCACTAAGCATTTTGAGCAAGTAGACCATTAAGCAACACCTCATCCCCTTTTAATAGTATTGTCTTTTCCAATGGATTCAGTGTGATTTTGGATCACTAAAATAGAAATGAAGAGTCTTGAGCTTTTGCCAATCTTTGTCCTTAGCATTTTGAAGGGGTTCCACATCCTCTTGTCCATGCCACGCCTTTGTTGAACTTTCTGAAAATTACTAGATAAAGATATTAGTCCAACAAGAGATATGTTGACATTAATTGCCAAAATCACCCAGTGAGCACTTGTGCTTTCGATCTCCCCCTTTTTGGTAATTGATGACAATATACATCAAAGCTTTAGATAAGGATATGATGAGTAACAAGTAAAGCTTTGGAGAGAGATGTAACATGCATAGGCTCCCCCTACATGTATGCAATCATGTAAAGATAGAATATGAGAGCATGTGAATGCATAAGCATGTCAGATCAAGTAATGAGTTACATGTGTCTTGGCTATATGCATCTGAGCAAATGATGTAGATACATGGAGTGTACCTTTATGTTCATGAGTCCTTCTTGCAAACAATATGTACATCAAAAAGAGATCATCATGCACATGAGTGTGATGCATATACTTACTTTGTGGTCTTCAGCTAGCTTTGGTCGAGATGAACTTGAGAAAACAGGGTTAGATAACACAAAAACACTACTAATCAAAGCAAGTTCAGAAAACAACAAGAGTACCAAGACTGGGATGACATGTAGTGAGTGAGTACTTAGTACTCTATTTGGATATAGACATGTCCCCAAGGATTAAAGATATGTGATGAATTCCAAAGATTTTCTTCCCTTAGATATGAACTCTTTCTCCCCCTGAATCTGATATTGGATAATAGGAGAAGGTAGGGTAAGAGAAAATCGTAGCAAAGCAAACATAATCAGAGCAAGAAATGATACAAACGAACATACATTAACATGTTTTCCCCTCTTAAAGACACTTGACTTCTCTCCTCTATTGTTAATAAGCATCTGGAGAAGCTAAGATGTGCTTTCTCTCCCATGTGATAAGCTTTGATGTGCTCTCTCTCCCTCTTTGACATCAATTTCCAAGAAGGGATCTCGTGGAGCATGAGTCAAATAGGTTTGGTCCTTGAGTCACATTACAAAGCAGCATGTAGATTAAGATGCGAGTAGAGGATAAGAATCATTGAGTGGAACTAGAGAAGAAATGACATTTGTAATGGCAAAAATTTTATCAGTAGTGAAATCGGTAACGCCGATCCATTTTCATCGGTGACACCGAGTTGGCAGTGTCATAGATGATGCATATCGGTCAGACCGGGTGAGTCCTTGTCGGCTATACCGATGAACTGTCTACAAGGTATTATTGTAGTTTGGTCTAGCCGATAGGCATTGATAACCCACAAGTATAGGGGATCGCAACAATTTTCGAGGGTAGAGTATTCTACTCAAATTTATTGATTCGACACAAGGGGAGCCAAAGAATATTCTCAAGTATTAGCAGTTGAGTTGTCAATTCAACCACACCTGGATAACTTAGTACCTGCAGCAAAGTATTTAGTAGCAAAGTAGTATGGAAGTAACGTAATAAAGAGCAAAAGTAACAAAGAGCAGTTTTGTGGTAATTGTAACAAAGAAGAACGGTAAAGTAACTAAGCAAAGAGCAATATGTGAAAAGCTCGAGGCATTGGATCGATGATGGATAATTATGTCGATGCGATTCCTCATGTAATAGTTATAACATAGGATGACACGTAACTAGCTCCAGCTCATCAATGTAATGTAGGCATGTATTCAATATAGTCGTACGTGGTTATGGAAAAAGAACTTGCATGACATCTTTTGTCCTACCCTCCCGTGGCAGCGGGGTCCTAGTGGAAACTAAGGGATATTAAGTCCTCCTTTTAATAGAGTACCGGACCAAAGCATTAGCACATAGTGAATACATGAACTCCTCAAACTATGGTCATCACTGAGAAGTATCCTGATTATTGTCACTTCGGGGTTGTCGGATCATAACACATAATAGGTGACTATAGACTTGCAAGATAGGATCAAGAACTCACATATATTCATGAAAACATAATAGGTTCAGATCTGAAATCATGGCACTCGGGCCCTAGTGACAAGCATTAAGCATAGCAAAGTCATAGCAACATCAATCTCAGAACATAGTGGATACTAGGGACCAAACCCTAACAAAACTAACTTGATGACATGGTAAATCTCATCCAACCCATCACCGTCTAGCAAGCCTACGATGGAATTACTCACGCACGGCGGTGAGCATCATGAAATTGGTGATGGAGGATGGTTGATGACGACGACGGTGACGAATCCCCCTCTCCGGAGCCCCGAACGGACTCCAGATCAGCCCTCCCGAGAGAGATTAGGGCTTGGCGGCGGCTCCATATCGTAAAATGTGATGAAACTTTCTCTCTGATTTTCTTCTCCATGAAAGCAAATATATGGAGTTGGACTTGAGGTCGGTGGACATCCAGGGGGTCCACGAGGCAGGGGGCGTGCCCTAGGGGAGGGTGCGCGCCCCCCACCCTTGTGGACAGGGTGTGGGCCCCCTGACGCTAATTCTTCAGCACTATTTTTTATTAATTCGGAAAAGTTGCTCCATGGATTTTTAGGTCATTCCGAGAACTTTTATTTCTGCACAAAAATAACACCATGGCTGTTCTGCTGAAAACAGCGTCAATCCGGGTTAGTTCCATTCAAATCATGCAAGTTAGAGTCCAAAACAAGGGCAAAAGTGTTTGGAAAAGTAGATACGATGGAGATGTATTAACTCCCCCAAGCTTAAACCTTTGCTTGTCCTCAAGCAATTCAGTTGATAAACTGAAAGTGATAAAGAAAACTTTTACAAACTCTGTTTGCTCTTGTTGTTGTAAATATGTAAAGCCAGCATTCAAGTTTTCAGGAAAGATTGTGAACTAACCATATTCACAATAACACTTAGGTCTCATGTTTACTCATATCAATGGCATAATCAACTAGCGAGCAATAATAATAAAACTCGGATGACAACACTTTCTCAAAACAATCATAATATGATATAACAAGATGGTATCTCGCTAGCCCTTTCTGAGACCGCAAAACATAAATGCAAAGCACCTTTAAATATCAAGGACTGACTAAACATTGTAATTCATGGTAAAAGAGATCCAGTCATAGTCATACCCAATATAAACTAACAGTAATGCATGCAAATGACAGCGGTGCTCTCCAGTGGGTGCTTTTTAATAAGAGGGTGATGACTCAACATAAAAGTAAATAGATAGGCCCTTCGCAGAGGGAAGCAGGGACTTGTAGAGGTGCCAGAGCTCGATTTTGAAATAGAGATAAATAACATTTTGAGCGGTATACTTTCACTGTCAACATAACAACTATGAGATCTCGATATCTTCCATGCTACACACATTATAGGCGGTTCCCAAACAGAATGGTAAAGTTTATACTCCCCCACCACCAACAAGCATCAATCCATGGCTTGCCCGAAACAACCGGTTCCTCCAACTAGCAACAATCCTGGGGGAGTTTTGTTTAATTATTTTGATTTGATTTGAGCATGGGACTGGGCATCCCGGTAACCAGCCATTTTCTCGTGAATGAGGAGCGGAGTCCACTTCTCTTGAGAATAACCCACCTAGCATGGAAGATATAGACAGCCCTAGTTGATACATGAGATGCTCGAGCATACAAAACAGAATTTCATTTGAAGGTTTGGAGTTTGGCACATACAAAATTACTTGGAACGGCAGGTAGATACCACATATAGGAAGGTATGATGGACTCATATGGAATTATTTTGGGGTTTATGGAGTTTGGATGCACAAGCAGTATTCCCGCTTAGTACAGGTGAAGGCTAGCAAGAGACTGGGAAGCGACCAACTGAGAGAGCGACAACAGTCATGAACATGCATTAAAATTAATCAACACCGAGTGCAAGCATGAGTAAGATATAATACACCATGAACATAAATATCGTGAAGGCTATGTTGATTTTGTTTCAACTACATGCGTGAACATGTGCCAAGTCAAGTCACTTAATTCATTCAAAGGAGGATACCACGCTATCATACCACATCACAACCATTTTAATAGCATGTTGGCACGCAAGGTAAACCATTATAAACTCCTAGCTAATTAAGCATGGCATAAGCAACTATAATCTCTAATTGGCATTGCAAACATGTTTATTCATAATAGGCTAAATCAGGAATGATGAACTAATCATATTTACAAAAACAAGAGAGGTCGAGTTCATACCAGCTTCTCTCATCTCAACTAGTCCATCATATATCGTCATTATTGCCTTTCACTTGCACGACCGAACGGTGTGTATAATAATAATAGTGCACGTGCATTGGACTAAGCTGGAATCTGCAAGCATTCAACTCAAGGGAGAAGACAAGATAATATGGGCTCTTAGTTAAATCAACAATAAAGCAGATGAGAGCCACTTAAACATTTTCATTATGGTCTTCTCCTCTCGACCCCCAAAGAAAAGAAAAGAAATAAAACTATTTACACGGGAAAGCTCCCAACAAGTAAAAGAAGAACGAGAAATCTTTTTGGGTTTTCTTTTTAATTACTACTACAAGCATGGAAAGTAAACTAACTAATTTTTTTGGTTTTTCTTAAGGTTTATCAAACACACAAGAAGAAAGCTATAAAAAGAAATTAAACTAGCATGGATAGTACAATGAAAACGTATGAGCACCGATAACTAGAATGAGTGTGTGAACATGAATGTAATGTCAGTGAGAAATACGTACTCCCCCAAGCTTAGGCTTTTGACCTAAGTTGGTCTATGGCCATGGCTCGTGGCTACTCTCCCCGATGTACTGAGGAGTGTCATTGTACTGTCACTGACTGGCGATCTCCTCTAGATCCCACTGATAAGATGATGGACGGTAAGGGTAAAATGGTGGTTCCGGATCAGGCTCTGGAGCGGATGTCTGGCCACAGAGCGCGTAGATGGCCTCCGGTAAGACGAGATAAGGACCTACAGTTAAATCAAACAAAGAGGGACTGGGCAAGATAATAATCTCATTGTGTTTCTTATTAAATCTCAAATTATACAGAAGCATCTTATCATCATTGTTAACAATAAACTCATGTTCTACCATGCTCTTATAATCTAGAAAAGATGGAGGCAGCAATTTTTCTTGTTTCTCAAAATGCCTAATAGGTATCCTGAAATATTTAGCAAGGCGTGCAGCATAGATACCTCCAAAGATGGGGCCCTTTGTACGGTTCAGGCTTAACCATTTAGCAATAATAGCACCCATACTAACAGAGTTATCACGGAATAAAGCATGGAACAAAATAATAATATCAGGAACACTAAGCTTTCCACAGTTTCCACGACCAATTAAGCATCGACTAGCAAATATTGCAAAGTAGCGTAAAACAGGAAAATGTATGCTAGTAATTCTTGCACCGGAAACCTTCCTCGATTCCCCTACGGTAATAGTATCAATAAATCCATCCACATCTTTATGATGTGGTTCCTCTAAGCTGCCCCTGAAAGGTATCTTGCAAACCGTGCAAAATTCATATAATGACATCTCCCTAGCCACATCATATAAATGAAAAGCTACTGAAGGAGGTGATTTCTTAGGACAATAGTAGAAATTTTGCACGAAAGTATTGGTGAGTAAGAGATACTGTTCGATCTGGTCGTGGAGGAAGTCGGTGAGGCCCGCATTATCAGCCAATGAATAAAAATCATCATAAATCCCGGCTGCTCTCAAGAAATCATCACAAGGCCATTCACACGGCCGTACTTCCGCCACACGGGGGAGATTGTACTTGGGCTTTTCATTCTCCTTAGCATGTTTATCCTTACAGCCCTAGATAGAAGAGCCCCTCAAGAAAAATCTCTTCATCTTTTTCTGAAATTTTTAGTAACTTAAAATAAAAGTGAATCAAACACAACAAGATTGATAGCAACTACTCCCACAAGTGTCTAGAGCCTATATCATGCATTAGAATTACTTGGGACCATATAAATTTGACATGCAAGCTCAAGAATAGGGTCACCTAGGCAGCAAAAATTTGCAATGAATAAAGCACTAGAACAAAAATTAATTGGACCGTTCGAGGAGTTACATACCAGGAACACTCTCCCAAAGCAGTTTTGTGAATGGAGCTTTGAGCAAGGAGATCGAAAATGGCAGCAAAGTGAGCTAGAACTCATGCTAGAGCTGGATGGTGATTTTTTTGGGACGAAGATGAAGTGTGTGGGTGCAGGAATAAGTGGAGGGGGGCCACTGTGGGCCCACGAGGCAGGGGCGCGCCCTGTAGGTGTGGGCGCGCCCTGGACCCTCGTGGCCAGGTGCCAGCTCCCCCTGTTGTGTTCTCAGTGCCAAATATTCTCAAATATTCCGGAAAAAATCATACTAAATTGGCAGGGCATTTGGAGAACTTTTATTTTTGGGTATTTTTTATTGCATGGATAATTCAGAAAACAGACAGAAAATACTATTTTTGCTTTATTTATTCTAAATAACAAAAAGTAAAAAGAGGGTACAGAAGGTTGTGCCTTCTAATTTCATCCATCTCATGCTCATCAAAAGGAATCCACTAACAAGGTTGATCAAGTCTTGTTAGCAACTCATTTCCAATAACATGGAACCGGAGAAATTTCGAATAACACTAGGTTACCTCGACGGGGATATGCACATTCCCAATAATAAGAATATCATATTTCTTCATGACAGTAGGAAGAGGAAATTCAAAACCTCCAATAATAGTAGTTGGACTTTTTCCAATAGAATTGATGCTATGAACTTGAGGCTATTTCCTCGGAAAGTGTACCGTATGCTCATTACCATTAACATGAAAAGTGAAATTACCTTTGCTGCAATCAATAACAACCCATGCAGTATTCAAAAGGGGTCTACCAAGGATAATCGACATACTATCGTCCCCGGGAATATCAAGAATAAAAAAGTCCGTTAAGATAGTGATGTTTGCAACCACAACAGGCACATCCTCACAAATACCGACAGGTATAGCAGTTGATTTTTCAGCCATTTGCAAAGATATTTTAGTAGGTGTCAACTTATTCAATTCAAGTCTACGATATAAAGAGAGAGGCATAACACTAACACCGGCTCCAAGATCACATAAAGCAGTTTTAACATAGTTTCTTTTAATAGAGCATGGTATAGTTGGTACCCCTGGATCTCCAAGTTTCTTAGGTATTCCACCCTTAAAAGTATAATTAACAAGCATGGTGGAAATCTCAGCTTCCGATATCTTTCTTTTATTTGTAATAATATCCTTCATGTATTTAGCATGGGGATTCACTTTAAATATATTTGTTAAGCGCATACGTAAGAAGATAGGTCTAATCATTTCAGCAAAGCGCTCAAAATCCTCATCATCCTTTTTCTTGGATGGCTTAGGAGGAAAAGGCATGGGTTTCTGAACCCATGGTTCTCTTTCTTTACCGTGCTTCCTAGCAACAAAGTCTCTCTTATCATAACATTGATTCTTTGATTGTGGGTTATCAAGATCAACAGCAGGTTCAACTTTTACATCATTATCATTACTAGGTTGAGCATCAACATGAACATTATCATTAACATTATCACTAGGTTCATGTTCCTCACCAGATTGTGTTTTAGCATCAAAAATAGAAATATCATTGGGATTCTCAGGTGTGTCTACAACAGGTTCACTAGAAGCATGCAAAGCCCTATCATTTTTCTTTTTATTCTTTTTAGAAGGACTAGGTGCATCTATATTATTTCTCTGAGAATCTTGCTCGATTCTTTTAGGGTGGCCTTCAGGATACAAAGGTTCCTGAGTCATTTTACCAGTTCTAGTAGCCACTCTAACAGCAAAATCATGTTTATTATTTAATTCATCGAGCAATTCACTTTGAGCTTTAAGTACTTGTTCTGCTTGAGTGGTAACCATAGAAGCATATTTACTAATGAGTTTAAGTTCACCTTTAACTCTAGCCATATAATCACTCAAGCGTCCAATCTTGTAAGCATTACTCTTTAATTCTCTACCAACATAAGTATTAAAGTTTTCTTGTCTAGCCATAAAGTCATCAAATTCATCCAAACATTGGCTAGGAAACTTAGTAGACGGGATTTCAACCTTATCATATCTATAGAGAGAATTTACCTTTACTACCTCTGTCGGGTTATCAAGACCATGTGTTTCTTCAATAGATGGTACATTAAGGCCATGTATTTCTTCAACAGGAGGTAAATTCTTAACATCTTCAGCTTTAATGCCTTTCTCTTTCATTGATTTCTTTGCCTCTTGCATATCTTCAAGACTGAGAAATAGAACACCCCTCTTCTTCAGAGTTGGTTTAGGAATTGGCTCAGGGGTTGGTTCAGGAAGTGTCCAATTATTTTCATTAGTCAACATATTATTCAATAGCAATTCAGCTTGATCGACTGTTCTTTCCCTGAAAACACAACCAGCACAACTATCCAAGTGGTCCTTGGAAGCATCGGTTAGTCCATTATAAAAGATATAAAGTATTTCATTTTTCTTAAGAGGATGATCAGGCAAAGCATTAAGTAATCGGAGAAGCCTCCCCCAAGCTTGTGGGAGACTCTCTTCTTCAATTTGCACAAAATTATATATTTCCTTCAAGGCAGCTTGTTTCTTATGAGCAAGGAAATATTTAGCAGAGAAGTAATAAATCATATCCTGGGGACTGCGCACACAACCAGGATCACGAAAATTAAACCAAGTTTAGCCATCACCCTTTAATGAGAATGGAAATATCTGAAGGATATAATAGTAGCGAGATTTCTCATCATTAGTGAAATAGGGTGGCTATATCATTTAACTTAGTAAGATGTGCCACAACAGTTTCAGATTCATAGCCATAAAAAGGATCAGATTCAACTAAAGTAATTATCTCAGGATCAACAGAGAATTCATAATCCTTATCAGTAACAAAGATAGGTGAAGTAGCAAAAGCAGGGTCATATTTCATTCTAGCATTTAGAGATTTCTGTTTAAGGTTAGCTAGTAACTTCTTAAGATCAGATCCATCATTGCAAGCAAGAATATCTCTAGTAGTTTCTTCATCCATAACATAACCCTCTAGAACAACAGGCAATTCATATTTAGGGGGAGAACCTTCATCATCACTATCTTCAATAATTTCATTTTCAATAATTTCATTCTCTCTAGCCCTAGCAAGTTGTTCATCAAGAAACTCACCTAATGGCACAGTAGTATCAAGCACAGAAGTAGTTTCATCATAAGTGACATCATCAATAACATGCGACATATCAGAATTCATAGCAGTAACAGGTTTAGGTGTCACAAGCTTACTCAAAACAGAAGGAGAATCTAGTGCAGAGCTAGATGGCAGTTCCTTACCTCCCCTCGTAGTTGAGGGAAAAATCTTAGTTCTTTCATCTTTCAAGTTCCTCATAGTGATCAGCAGATATAAATCCCAAGTGACTCAAAGAATAGAGCTATGCTCCCCGGCAACGGCGCCAGAAAATAGTCTTGATAACCCACAAGTATAGGGGATCGCAACAATTTTTGAGGGTAGAGTATTCAACCCAAATTTATTGATTCGACACAAGGGGAGCCAAATAATATTCTCAAGTATTAGCAGTTGAGTTGTCAATTCAACCACACCTAGATAACTTAGTATCTGCAGTAAAGTATTTAGTAGCAAAGTAGTATGGAAGTAACGGTAACAGTAGCAAAAGTAATAGTAGCAGTTTTGTGGTAATTGTAACAGGAGCAACGGTAAAGTAACTAAGCAAAGAGCAATATGTGAAAAGCTCGTAGGCATTGGATCAGTGATGGATAATTATGTCGGATGTGATTCCTCATGTAATAGTTATAACATAGGGTGACACAGAACTAGCTCCAGTTCATCAATGTAATGTAGGCATGTATTCCGAATATAGTCGTACGTGCTTATGGAAAAGAACTTGCATGACATATTTTGTCCTACCCTCCCGTGACAGCGGGGTCCTAGTGGAAAGTAAGGGATATTAAGGCCTCCTTTTAATAGACTACCGGACCAAAGCATTAACACATAGTGAATACATGAACTCCTGAAACAATGGTCATCACCGAGAAGTATCCCGATTATTGTCACTTCGGGGTTGTCAGATCATAACACATAATAGGTGACTATAGGCATGCAAAATAGGATCAAGAACTCACATATATTCATGAAAACATAATAGGTTCAGATCTGAAATCATGGCACTCGGGCCCTAGTGACAAGCATTAAGCATAGCAAAGTCATAGCAACATCGATCTCAGAACATAGTGGATACTAGGGATGAAACCCTAAGAGCATCTCCAGCCGCGCCCCTAGAACGGCCTCCCCAGGCGCTTTTTTTGCGCCGGCGCCGGAAAAACGGCCCAGTTGCGCCCCCAGGAGCCCGATTTTCACCGGCTTGGGCCGAAATCATCGTATTCAGATTCAATAATTTCTCTTTCTCTAGACCTAGCAATCTGCTCATCAAGAAATTTACCAAGGGGCACAGTATTATCAAGCATAGAAGTAGTTTCATCATAAGTATCATGCATAGCAGAAGTGGCATCATCAATAACATGCGACATATCAGAATTCATAGCAGTAGTAGGTTTAGGTGTCGCAAGCTTACTTATAATGGAAGGAGAATCTAGTGCGGAGCTAGATGGCAGTTCCTTACCTCCCCTCGTAGTTGAGGGCAAAATAGTAGTTCAATCGTCTTTCAAGTTCTTCATAGTGTCCAGCAGATATAAATCCCAAATGACTCAAAGAATAGAGCTATGCTCCCCGGCAACGGTGCCAGAAAAAAGGTCTTGATAACCCACAAGTATAGGGGATCGCAACAGTTTTCGAGGGTAGAGTATTCAACCCAGATTTATTGATTCGACACAAGGGGAGCCAAAGAATATTCTCAAGTATTAGGAGTTGAGTTGTCAATTCAACCACACCTGGAAACTTAGTATCTGTAGCAAAGTGTTTAGTAGGAAAGTAATATGATAGTGGTGGTAACGGTAACAAAAGTAAAGACAGCAAAAGTAATGTTTTTGGTATTTTGTAGTGATTGTAACAGTAGCAATGGAAAAGTAAATAAGCGAGAACCAGTATATGGAAAACTCGTAGGCACCGGATTGGTGATGGATAATTATGCCGGATGCGGTTCGTCATGTAACAGTCATAACATAGGGTGACACAGAACCAGCTCCAATTCATCAATGTAATGTAGGCATGTATTCCGTATATAGTCATACGTGCTTATGGAAAAGAACTTGCATGACATCTTTTGTCCTACCCTCCCGTGGCAGCGGGGTCCTATTGGAAACTAAAGGATATTAAGGCTTCCTTTTAATAGAGAACCGGAACAAAGCATTAGCACATAGTGAATACATGAACTCCTCAAACTATGGTCATCACCGGGAGTGGTCCCGATTATTGTCACTTCGGGGTTGCCGGATCATAACACATAGTAGGTGACTATAGACTTGCAAGATAGGATCAAGAACACACATATATTCATGAAAACATGGTAGGTTCAGATCTGAAATCATAGCACTCGGGCCCTAGTGACAAGCATTAAGCATAGCAAAGTCATAGCAACATCAACCTCAGAACATAGTGGATACTAGGGATCAAACCCTAACAAAACTAACTCGATTACATGATAAATCTCATCCAACCCATCACCGTCCAGCAAGCCTACGATGGAATTACTCACGCACGGTGGTGAGCATCATGAAATTGGTGATGGAGGATGGTTGACGATGACGACGGCAACGAATCCCGCTCTCCAGAGCCCCGAACGGACTCCAGATCAGCCCTCCCGAGAGAGATTAGGGCTTGGCGGCGGCTTCGTATCGTAAAACGTGATGATTTCTTCTCTTTGGTTTTTTTCTCCCCGAAAGCCACTATATGGAGTTGGAGTTGGCGTCGGAGGGCCACCAGGGGGCCCACGAGGTTGGGGGGCGCGCCCAGGAGGGGGGCGCGCCCCCACCCTCGTGAACAAGGTGTGCCCCCCCTGGCCTTCATCTTTGGCGAGGATTTTTTATTATTTTTTCTAAGATGTTCCGTGGAGTTTGAGGTCATTCCGAGAACTTTTGTTTTCTGCACATAAAACAACATCATGGCAGTTCTGCTGAAAACAGCGTCAGTCCGGGTTAGTTCCATTCAAATCATACAAGTTAGAGTCCAAAACAAGGGCAAAAGTGTTTGGAAAAGTAGATACGACGTAGACGTATCAACTCCCCCAAGCTTAAACCTTTGCTTGTCCTCAAGCAATTCAGTTGACAAACTGAAAGAGAAAAAGAAAAACTTTTACAAACTCTGTTTGCTCTTGTTGTTGTAAACATGAAAAGCCAGCATTCAAGTTTTAGCAAATATTATGAACTAACCATACTAACAATAACACATAGGTCTCACAATTACTCATATCAATAGCATAATCAGCCGAGCTATAATAACAAAACTCGGATGACAACACTTTCTCAAAATAATCATAACATGGTATAACAAAATGGTATCTCGCTAGCCCTTTCTGAGACCGCAAAACATAAATGCAGAGCACCTTTAAAGATCAAGGACTGACTAAACATTGTAATTCATGGTAAAAGAGATCCAGTCAAGTCATACCCAATATAAACCAATTATAATGAATGCAAACGACAGTGTGCTCTCAGTGGGTGCTTTTTAATAAGAAGGATGATGACTCAACATAAAAGTAAATAGATAGGCCCTTCGCAGAGGGAAGCAGGGATTTGTAGAGGTGCTAGAGCTCGGTTTTGGAATAGAGATAAATTATATTTTGAGCAGCATACTTTCATTGTCAACATAACAACTAAAAGACGACGATATCTTCCATGCTAAACAAATTATAGGCGGTTCCCAAACAGAATGGTAAAGTCTATACTCCCCCTCCTCCACAAGCATCAATCCATGGCTTGCTCGAAACAACGAGTGCCTCCAACATTCAACGTTTCCCAGGGGGAGTTTTGTTTGCAATTATTTTGATTTAGTTTGCATAAAGCATGGGGCTGGGCATCCCGGTGACCAGCCATTTTCTCGTGAATGAGGAGCAGAGTCCACTCCTCTTGAGAATAACCCGCCTAACACGGAAGATAAGGGCAGCTCTAGTTGACATATGAGCTAACCGAGCATGCAAAATAGAATGTTTATTTGAAGGTTTAGAGTTTGGCACATACAAATTTACTTGGAACGGCAGGTAAATACCGCATATAGGTAGGTATAGTGGACTCATATGGAACAACTTTGGGGTTTAAGGAGTTTGGATGCACAAGCAGTATTCCCGCTTAGTACAGGTGAAGGCTAGCAAAAGACTAGGAAGCAACCAACTGAGAGAGCGACAACAGTTGTAAACATGCATTAAAATTAATTTACACTGAATACAAGCTGAGTAGGATATAATCTACCATGAACATAAATATCATGAAGGCTATGTTGATTTGATTCAACTACATGTGTGAACATGTGCCAAGTCTAGTCACTCAATTCATTTAAAGGAGGATACCATCCCATCATACAACATCATAATCATTTTAATAGCATGTTGGCACGCAAGGTAAACCATTATTACTCATAGCAAATCAAGCATGGCACAAGCAACTATAATCTCTAAATGTCATTGCAAATATGTTTACTTCATAATAGCTGACTCAGGAACGATGAATCATCATATTTACAAAAACCAGAGAGGTCGAGTTCATACCAGCTTTTCTCATCCCAATAAGTCCATCATATATCATCATTATTGCCTTTCACTTGCACGACTGAATGATGTGTATAATAATAAGAGTGCACGTGCATTGGGCTAGCTAGAATCTGCAAGCATTCAACTCAAGAGAGAAGACAAGTAATATGGGCTCTAAGTTAAATAAACAATTATGCATATAAGAGCCACTTCAACAATTTAATTATGGTCTTCTCCTACTGACCCCCAAAGAAAAGAAAAGAAATAAAACCTATTTACACGGGAAAGCTCCCAACAAGCAAAAGAAGAACGGGAAATATTTTTGGGTTTTCTTTTTAATTACTACAGCAAAGAGATAAAGTAATACTAATTTTTTGGTTTTTTTTCTTAAGGTTTATTAAACACACAAGAAGAAAGCAGGAAAAAGAAAATAAACTAGTATGGATATTACAGTGAAAGAGTATGAGCACCGACATCTAGCAATGAGTGTGTGTGAACATGAATGTAATGTCAGTGGGAAATACGTACTCCCCCAAGCTTAGGCTTTTGGCCTAAGTTGGTCTGTTGCCAGGGATAGCCTGGCGGATACCCGTAGGTGAAGCTGGGGCCATACTGTGATGAAGAAGACTCTGACTGCCACTGGCTGGCAACCTCCTATGGATCCCAAGAATAAATAGACTGTCGTGGAGGCTCATCTTGTGGTTCCGGTTCCGGGGCTAGTGTAGGATTCCGATAGGCTTGAACAGCCGCCCACGGAACGATGTGAGGACCTGCAGACAAGTTAAACAAAGAGGGAGCAGGCAAAGTAATAGTCTCAGGGTGATGTTTATCAAAGTATAATTTATATTTGAGCTCCCATTCACGACTCTTAACAAGAAAGTCATGCGCTAGCATACTCTTATAATCTAAATAAGCACGGGGCAATGATGTTTCTTCTTTCTCCTCATGCCTGATAGGTATTTCAAAATATTCAGCTAAGCGTGAAGCATAAATGCCTCCAAAGATAGGGCCCTTAGTACGGTTCAGACTTAACCGTCTAGCAACAATTCCACCCATACTAACAGAGTTATTGCGGTATAAACCATGGAACAAAATAATAATATCAGGAACACTAAGTTTTCCACAGTTCCCGCATCCAATCAAGCAACGACTAGCAAATAAGGCAAAGTAGCGTAAAATAGGAAAATGTATGCTAGTAATCCTTGCATCAGAAACCTTCCTGGTTTCTCCATAGTGATAGTGTTAATAAAAGTTTCTACTTTGTTACGGTGTGGTTCATCCAAGGTGCCCTCAAAGGGTATTTTGCAAACCTCGCAAAATTCAGCTAATGTAATCTCTTTAACAACATCATATAAATGAAACTCTACTATTGGAGGTGATTTCTTAGGGAAAAAGTAGAAGTTTTGCACAAAAGTATTTGTGAGTAAGAGATACTGATGACGTTGGTCGCGGAGGAAGTCGGTGAGGCTAGCATTTTCAATCAATAAATAGAAATCCTCATAAATCCCGGCTCTCCTCGAGAAGTCATCGGAAGGCCATTCACACGGCTGGACCTCCGTGGTGCGAGGCAAATTAAATTTGGGCTTCTGCTCTTCTTCCTTTTGTTTTTCCTTAGAGCTTCAGCTCGACGAGCCCCTTAAAAGTCTCTTCATTATTTTCTGAAATAATCTGAAATTTTTAGTAACTTCAAATAAAAGTGAACCAACTTCAATAAAATTGATAGCAACAACTCCCATAAGTGCCTAGAGCCTATATCAAGCATTAGAACTACTTGGAACCATATAAATTTGACATGCAAGCTCAAGAACATGGTCACCTATGCAGCACAAATTTGCAATGAATAAAGCACTAGAACAAAAACTAATCGGACCAATGGAGGAGTTACATACCAAGGAACAATCTCCCCAAGCAGTTTTATGAGAGGTGCTTTGAGCAAGGAGATCGAAAATCACAAAGAACGGGGCGGAACTCGTGCTTGAGTTGGTTTTTCGTGTTTGTGTGAGGCAGAGGAAGAAGATGGGTGCAGGGATAAGTGGAGGAGGGCCACCGGGCCCACGAGGCGGGGGCGTGCCTGGGGGGTAGGGCGCCCTCCACCCTCGTGACTGTGTGGCAGCTCCCCGTGTAATTTTTGCACAAGAAATCCTCAAATATTCCCAAAAATCATATTAAATTGGCATGGCATTACGAGGATTTTATTTTCGGATATTTTTATATTGCACGGATAAGTCAGGAGACAGACAGAAAAAATACTATTTTACTTTATTTCTACTAAATAACAGAAAATATAAAGAGGGTACAGAAGGTTGTGCTTCTAGTTTCATCCATCTCGTGATCATCAAAATGAACCCACTAACAAGGTTGATCAAGTCTTGTTAACAAACTCATTCCGAATAATCACGGAACCGGAGAAATTTCGAATAACACTAAGTTACCTCAACGGGGATATGCACATTCCCAATAATAAGAATATCATATTTCTTCATGACAGTAGGAAGAGGAAATTCAAAACCTCCAATAATAATAGTTGGACTTTTTCCAATAGAATTGATGCTATGAACTTGAGGTTGTTTCCTTGGAAAGTGTACCGTATGCTCATTACCATTAACATGAAAAGTGACATTGCCTTTGTTGCAATCAATAACAGCCCCTGTAGTATTAAGGAAAGGTCTTCCAAGAATAATAGACATACTATCATCCTCGGGAATATCAAGAATAACAAAGTCTGTTAAAATAGTAACGTTTGCAACCACAACAGCACATCCTCACAAATACCGGCAATTATAGCAATTGATTTATCAGCCATTTGCAAAGATATTTCAGTAGGTGTCAACTTATTCAATTCAAGTCTACGATATAAAGAGAGAGGCATAACACTAACACCGGCTCCAAGATCACATAAAGCAGTTTTAACATAATTTCTCTTGATGGAGCATGGTATAGTAGGTACTCCTGGATCTCCAAGTTTCTTTGGTATTCCACCCTTAAAAGTATAATTAGCAAGCATGGTGGAAATTTCAGCTTCCGGTATCTTTCTTTTATTAGTAATGATATCCTTCATATACTTAGAATAAGGATTTGTTTTGAGCACATCAGTTAATCGCATATGCAAAAAGATGGGTCTAATCATTTCAGCAAAGCGCTCAAAATCCTCATCATCCTTTTTCTTGGATGGTTTTGGAGGAAAAGGTATGGGTTTCTGAACCCATGGTTCCCTTTCTTTACCATGTTTCCTAGCAACGAAGTCTCTTTTATCATAACGTTGATTCTTTGATTGTGGGTTATCAGGATCAACAGCAGGTTCAACTTCTACATCATTATCATTACTAGGTTGAGCATCAACATGAACATTATCATTAACATTATCACTAGGTTCATGTTCATCACCGATTGTGTTTCAAAGATCGTAAATAGAGATATCATTTGGATTCTCGTGGTTCAAAGAATAGGTTCACTAGAAGTTTGCAAAGTCCTATCATTTTTCTTTTTCTTCCTTTTAGAAGAACTAGGTACATCAATATTATTTCTCTGAGAATCTTGCTCGATTCTCTTAGGGTGGCCTTCAGGATACAAAGGTTCCTGAGTCATTCTACTAGTTCTAGTAGCCACTCTAACAGCATCATCATTTTTCTTACTATTCATTTCATCAAGCACTTCTTTCTGAGCCTTAAGTACTTGTTCTACTTGAGTGGTAACCATAGAAGCGTGTTTGCTAACAAGTTTAAGTTCACTTCTAATATCAGCCATATAATCACCCAAGCGTTTAATCATAAAGGTATTCTGTTTTAACTATCTACCAAAATAAGCATTAAAGTCATCTTGCTTAAACATAAAGTCAGCAAACTCATCCAAGCACTGACTAGCAATTTTAGTAGGAGGGACTTCACCTTTATCATATCTATAGAGAGAATTTACCTTTACTACCTGTGTCGGGATATCGAGATCAGGAGGTTCTTCAAAGGAATAAGTAATTGAGATCATATACTTCTTCAACAAAGTGTAAATTAAGACCATGTATTTCTTCAATAGGAGGTAAATTCTTAACATCTTCAGCTTTAATACCTTTTCTTTCATAGATTTCTTTGCCTCTTGCATATCTTCGGACTGAGAAATAGAACACCTCTCTTCGGAGTTGGTTTAGGAATAGGCTCAAGAATTGGCTCGGAGCTGGCTCAGAGGTGGCTCGGAGGTGCCCAATTATTTTCATTTGTCAACATATTATTCAATAGAATTTCAGCTTCATCCGTGTTCTTTCCCTAAAAGAGAACCAGCACAACTATCCGTAATCTCTGAAGCATCGCTTAGTCCATTATAAAAGATATCAAGTATTTCACGTTTCTTAAGAGGATGATCAGCAAAGCATTATAACTTGAGAAGCCTCCCCAAGCTTGTGGGAGACTCTCTTCTTCAATTTATAAAAAGTTGTATATTTCCTCAAAGCAGCTTGTTTCTTATGAGCAGGGAAATATTTAGCAGAGAAGTAATAAATCATATCTTGGGGACTATGCACACAACCAGGATCAAGATAATTAAACCATATCTTAGCATCACCCTTTAATGAGAACGGAAATATTTTGAGTAAATAAAGGTAGCACGATCTCTCATCATTAGTAAACAGGGCGGCTATATCATTTAACTTAGTAAGATGTGCCACAACAGTTTCAGATTCATAGCCATAGAAAGGATCAGATTCAACCAAAGTAATTATATCTGGATCAACAGAAAAATCATAATAATCCTTATCGGGAACACATATAGGTGAAGTAGCAAAAGCAGGGTCGGGTCTCATTCTATCTCTAAGAGATTCTTTACTCCATTTAACTAGCAGCCTCTTAAGTTCGTATCTATCCCGGCAAGCAAAAATATCTGCAGAAGATTCCGCATCAAAAAGATAACCCTCAGGAATAGCAGGCATATTCTCATCATCACTCTCATCGTCGTATTCAGATTCAATAATTTCTCCTTCTCTAGACCTAGCAATCTGCTCATCAAGAAATTTACCAAGGGGCACAGTATTATCAAGCATAGAAGTAGTTTCGTCATAAGTATCATGCATAGCAGAAGTGGCATCATCAATAACATGCGACATATCAGAATTCATAGCAGTAGCAGGTTTAGGTGTCGCGAGCTTACTTATAACGAAAGGAGAATCTAGTGCGGAGCTAGATGGCAGTTCCTTACCTCCCCTCGTAGTTGAGGGCAAAATAGTAGTTCGATCGTCTTTCAAGTTCTTCATAGTGTCCAGCAGATATAAATCCCAAATGACTCAAAGAATAGAGCTATGCTCCCCGGCAACGGCACCAGAAAAAGGTCTTGATAACCCACAAGTATTGGGGGTCGCAAAAGTTTTTGAGGGTAGAGTATTCAACCCAGATTTATTGATTCGACACAAGGGGAGCAAAGAATATTCTCAAGTATTAGCAGCTGAGTTGTCAATGAAGGAAATATGCCCTAGAGGCAATAAGAAAGTTATTATTTATTTCCATATATCATGATAAATGTTTATTATTCATGCTAGAATTGTATTAACCGGAAACATAATACATGTGTGAATACATAGACAAACATAGTGTCACTAGTATGCCTCTACTTGACTAGCTCGTTGAATCAAAGATGGTTAAGTTTCCTGGCCATAGACATGAGTTGTCATTTGATTAACGGGATCACATCATTAGGAGAATGATGTGATTGACTTGACCCATTCCGTTAGCTTAGCACTTGATCGTTTAGTATGTTGCTATTGCTTTCTTCATGACTTATACATGTTTCTACAACTATGAGATTATGCAACTCCCCTTTACTGGAGGAACACTTTGTGTGCTACCAAACGTCACAACGTAACTAGGTGATTATAAAGGAGCTCTACAGGTGTCTCCGAAGGTACATGTTGAGTTGGCGTATTTCGAGATTAGGATTTGTCACTCCGATTGTCGGAGAGGTATCTCTGGGCCCTCTCGGTAATGCACATCACTATAAGCCTTGCAAGCAATGTGACCAATGAGTTGGTTACGGAATGATGCATTATGTAATGAGTACAGAGACTTGCCGGTAACGAGATTGAACTAGGTATTGGATACCGACGATCGAATCTCGGGCAAGTAACATACCGATGACAAAGGGAACAAAGTATGTTGTTATGCGGTTTGACCGATAAACATCTTCGTAGAATATGTATGAGCCAATATGAGCATCCAGGTTCCGCTATTGGTTATTGATCGGAAACAGTTCTAGGTCATGTCTACATAGTTCTCGAACCCGTAGGGTCCGCACGCTTAAGGTTTCGATGATAGTTATATTATGAGTTTATGAGTTTTGATGTACCGAAGGAGTTCGGAGTCCCGGATGAGATCGGGGACATGACGAGGAGTCTCGAAATGGTCGAGACGTAAAGATCGATATGTTGGATGACTATATTCGGACTTCGGAAAGGTTTTGAGTGATTCGGGTATTTATCGGAGTACCGGAGAGTTACGGGAATTCGCCGGGGAGAAGTATTGGGCCTTATTGGGCCATACGGGAAAGAGAGAGGGGCTGCCTAGGGCAGGCCGCCCCCCCCCCAAGGCCTAGTCCGAGTTGGACTAGGGGGAGGGGCCGCACCCCCTCCTTCCTTCCCTTCTCTCTTCCCCTTCCTTCTCTCCTACTCCTACTAGGAAAGGAGGAGTCCTACTCCCGGTGGGAGTAGGACTCCCCCCTTGGGCGCGCATCCTCCTCCTTGGCCGGCCCTCCTCCCCTTGCCCCTTTATATATGGGGCCAGGGGGCACCCCATGACACACAAGTTGATCTTTGTGATCGTTCCTTAGCCGTGTGCGGTGCCCCCCTCCACCATATTCCACCTCGGTCATATCGTAGCGGTGCTTAGGCGAAGCCCTGCGTCCGTAGAACATCATCATCATCACCACGCCGTCGTGCTGACGGAACTCATCCCTGACACCCTGCTGGATCGGAGTCTGGGGATCGTCATCGAGCTGAACATGTGCTGAACTCGGAGGTGCCGTACGTTCGGGGCTTGGATCGATCGGATCGTGAAGACGTACGACTACATCAACCGCGTTGTCATAATGCTTCCGCTTACGGTATACGAGGGTACATGAACAACACTCTCCCCTCTCGTTGCTATTCATCACCATGATCTTGCGTGTGCATAGGAAATTTTTGAACTTACTACGTTCCCCAACAGTGGTATCAGAGCCTGGTTTTATGCGTAGATGTCATATGCACGAGTAGAACACAAGTGAGTTGTGGGCGATACAAGTCATACTGCTTACCAGCAAGTCATACTTTGGTTCAGCGGTATTGTGAGATGAAGCGGCCCGGACCGACATTACGTGTACGCTTTGGCGAGACTGGTTTCACCGTTACGAGCACTCATTGCTTAAAGGTGACTGGCGGGTGTCTGTCTCTCTCACTTTAGTTGAACTGAGTGTGGCTACGCTCGGTCCTTGCGAAGGTTAAAATAACACCAACTTGACAAACTATCGTTGTGGTTTTGATGCGTAGGTAAGAACGGTTCTTGCTAAGCCCGTAGCAGCCACGTAAAATTTGCAACAACAAAGTAGAGGACGTCTAACTTGTTTTTGCAGGGCATGTTGTGATGTGATATGGTCAAGACGTGATGCTATATTTTATTGTATGAGATGATCATGTTTTGTAACCGAGTTATCGGCAATCGGCGAGAGCCATATGGTTGTCGCTTATTGTATGAAATGCAAACGCCCTATAATTGCTTTACTTTATCACTAAGCGGTAGTGATAGTCGTAGAAGAAATAGATGGCGTAAATGACAACGATGCTACGATGGAGATCAAGGTGTCGCGCCGGTGACGATGGTGATCACGACGGTGCTTCGGAGATGGAGATCACAAGCATAAGATGATGATGGCCATATCATATCACTTATATTGATCGCATGTGATGTTTATCCTTTATGCATCTTATCTTGCTTTGATTGACAGTAGCATTTTAAGATGATCTCTCACTAATTATCAAGTGTTCTCCCTGAGTATGCACCATTGCGAAAGTTCTTCGTGCTGAGACACCACGTGATGATCGGGTGTGATAGGCTCTACGTTCAAATACAACTGGTGCAAAACAGTTGCACAGCAGAATACTCATGTTAAACTTGACGAGCCTAGCATATACAGATATGGCCTCGGAACACGGGGACCAAAAGGTTGAACGTGAATCATATAGTAGATATGATCAACATAGTGATGTTCACCATTGAAACTACTCCATCTCACGTGATGATCGGACATGGTTTAGTTGATTTGGATCGCATGATCACTTAGACGACTAGAGAGATGTCTGTCTAAGTGGGACTTCTTAAGTAATATGATTAATTGAACTTAAATTAATCATGAACTTAGTCCTGGTAGTATTTTGCAAATAATGTTGTAGATCAATAGCTCGCGTTATTGCTTTCATATGTTTATTTTGATATGTTCCTAGAGAAAATTATGTTGAAAGATGTTAGTAGCAATGATGCGGATTGGATCCGTGATCTGAGGTTTATCCTCATTGCTGCACAGAAGAATTATGTCCTTAATGCACCACTAGTTGACAGACCTATTGCAGGAGCATATGCAGACGTTATGAACGTTTGGCTAGCTCAATATGATGACTACTTGATAGTTTAGTTCACCATGCTTAACGGCTTAGAATCGGGACTACAATGTCGTTTTGAACGTCATGGACCATATGAGATGTTCCAGGAATTGAAGTTTATATTTCAAGCAAATACCCGAGTTGAGAGATATGAAGTCTCCAACAAGTTCTATAGCTAAAAGATGGAGGAGAATCGCTCAACTTGTGAGCATGTGCTCAGATTGTCTCGGTACTTCAATCGCTTGAATCAAGTGGGAGTTAATCTTCCAGATAAGATAGTGATTGATAGAATTCTCTAGTCACCATCACTAAGTTACTAGAACTTCGTGATGAACTATAGTATGCAAGGGATGACGAAAACGATTCCCGAGCTCTTTGTGATGTTGAAATCGACAAAGGTAGAAATCAAGAAAGATCATCAAGTGTTGATGATTGACAAGACCACTAGTTTCAAGAAATGGGCAAAGGGAAAGAAAGGGAACTTTAAGTAGAATGGCAAGCAAGTTGTCACTCCCGCGAAGAAGCCCAAAGCTAGACTAAAGCCTGAAACTGAGTGCTTACACTGCAAAGAAAATGGTCACTGGAAGCGGAAATGCCCTAAATATTTGGTGGATAAGAAGGATGGCAAAGTGAACAAGGGTATATTTGATATACAGGTTATTGATGTGTGCCTTACTAGTGTTTATAGTAGCCCCTGGGTATTTGATACTTGTTCGGTTGCTAAAATTTAGTAACTCAAACAGAGTTACGTATCAAATAGAGACTAGCTGAGGGTGAAGTGACGATGTGTGTTGGAAGTGGTTCCAAGATTGATATGATCATCATCGCACACTCCCTACACTTTCGGGATTAGTGTTAAACCTAAATAAATGTTATTTGGCGTTTGCGTTGAGCTTGAATATGATTTGATCATGTTTATTGCGATACGGTTATTCATTTAAAGTTAGAGAATAATTGTTATTATGTTTACATGAATAAGACCTTCTATTGTCATACACCCAAAGTTGATGGTTTATTGAATCTCGATCGTAGTGATACACATATTCATAATATTGATGCCAAAAGATGCAAAGTTAATAATGATAGTGCAACTTATTTGTGTCACTACCGTTTGGGTCATATCGGTGTAAAGCGCATGAAGAAACTCCATAAAGATGGATTTTCGTAATCACTTGGTTATGAATCATTTGATGCTTGCGAACCGTGCCTTTTGGGCAAGATGACTAAAACTCCATTCTCCGGACAATGGAACGAGCTACTGACTTGTTGGAAATAATACATACCGATGTATGCGGTCCAATGAGTGTTGATGCTCGTGGCGAGTATCGTTATTTTCTGACCATCACAAATGATTTGAGCAGATATGAGTATATCTGGTTAATGAAACACAAGTCTGAAACATTTGAAAAGTTCAAAGAATTTCATAGTGAAGTGGAGAATCATCATAACAAGAAAATAAAGTTTCTATGATCTGATCGTGGAGGAGAATATTTGAGTTACAAGTTTGGCTTTCATATAAAACAATGTGGAATAGTTTCACAGTTCACGCCACCTAGAACACCACAGCGTTATGGTGTGTCTGAACGTCGTAACCGCACTTTACTGGATACTGTGCGATCTATGATGTTTCTTATTGATTTACCACTATCGTTTTACGGTAATGCATTAGAGACAGGTGCATTCACTTTAAATAGGGCACCATCAAAATCCGTTGAGACGACGCCTTATGAACTGTGGTTTGGCAAGAAACCAAAGTTGTCATTTCTTAAAGTTTGGAGTTGCGATGCTTATGTGAAAAAGTTTCAACCTGATAAGCTGAACCCAAATTGGAGAAATGCATCTTCATAGGATACCCAAACGAGACTGTTGGGTACACCTTCTAATCACAGATATAAAGGCAAAATATTCATTGCTAAGATGGATCCTTTCTAGAGAAGGAGTTTCTCTCGAAGGAAGTGAGTGGGAGGAAAGTAGATCTTGATAAGGTAATTTGTACCTTCTCCCGAATTGGAAAGTAGTTTATCACAGAAATCAGTTCCAGTGATTCCTAGACCAATTAGTGAGGAAGCTAATGATGATGATCATGAAACTTCAGATTAAGCTACTACAAAACCTCGTAGGTCTTCCAAAATACAAGTCCGCACCAGAGTGGTATGGTAATCCTATTCTGGAAGTCATGTTACTAGAACATGATGAACCTACGAACTATGAGGAAGCGATAATGAGCCCAGATTCCGCGAAATGGCTGGAAGCCATGAAATCTGAGATAGGATCCATGTATACGAACAAAGTATGGACTTTGGTGGACTTGCCCATGATCTGAGTACAAAGTATGGACTTTGGTGGACTTGCCCGATGATCGGCAAGCCATAGAAAATAAATGGATCTTCAAGAGGAAGACGGACGCTGATAGTAGTGCTACTATCTACAAAGCTAGACTTGTCGAAAAAGGTTTTTGACAAAGTTCAAGCTGTTGAATACAATGAGATTTTCTCACTCGTATCGATGCTTAAAAGTGTGTCCAAATCATGTTAGCAATTGCCACATTTTATGAAATTTGGCAAATGGATGTCAAAACTACATTCCTTAATGGATTTATTAAAGAAGAGTTGTATATGATACAACCAGAAGGTTTTGTCAATCCTAAAGGTGCTAACAAAATGTGCAAGCTCCAGCGATCCATCTATAGGCTGGTGCAAGCATCTCAGAGTTGGAATATACGCTTTGATAAGTTGATCAAAGCATATAGTTTTACGCAGACTTGCGGTGAAGCCTGTATTTACAATAAAGTGAGTGGGAGCACTACCGCCTTTCTGATAAATATATGTGAGTAACATATTGTTGATCAAAAATGATGTAGAATTTTTCTGGAAAGCATAAAGGAGTATTTGAAAGGAGTTCTTTAAAAGAAATACCTCAAGTAAAGCTACATACATATTGAGCATCAAGATCTATTGAGATAGATCAAGACGCTTGATTAGTTTTTCAATAAGTACATAGCTTGTCAAGATTTTGAAGTAGTTCAAAATGGAACAGTCAAAGAAAGAGTTCTTGCCTGTGTTGCAAAGGTGTGAAATTGAGTAAGACTCAAATCCCGACCACGGCAGAAAATAGAAAAGAGAATGAAAGTCATTCCCCATGCCTCAGTCATAGGTTCTATAAAGTATGCTATGCAATGTACCAGACCTATTGTATAACTTGCTCTGGATTTGGCAAGGGAGTACAATAGTGATCTAGGAGTAGATCACTGGACATTGGTCAAGAATATTCTTAGTGAGGACTAAGGAAATATTTCTCGATTATGGAGGTGATAAAAGAGCCCGTTGTAAAGAGTTACATTGGTGCAAGCTTTTACACCGATCCAAGATGACTCTAAGTCTCAATCTGGATACATATTGAAACTGGGAGCAATTAGCTAGAGTAGCTCAGTGCAGAGCATTGTAGACATAGAATATTTGCAAAATACATACGGCTCAAATGTGATGCACCCGTTGACTAAACTTCTCTCACGAGCAAAACATGATCATACCTTAGTACTCTTTGGTTGTTAATCACATAACGATGTGAACTAGATTATTGACTCTAGTAACCATTTGGGTGTTGATCACATGACGATGTGAACTATGGGTATTAATCACATACAGATGTGAATATTGGTGTTAAATCACATGGCGATGTGAACTAGATTATTGACTCTAGTGCAAGTGGGAGACTGAAGGAAATATGCCCTAGAGGCAATAATAAAGTTATTATTTAATTCCTTATATCATGATAAATGTTTATTGTTCACGCTAGAATTGTATTAACCGGAAACATAACACATGTGTGAATACATAGACAAACATAGTGTCACTAGTATGCCTCTACTTGACTAGCTCGTTGAATCAAAGATGGTTAAGTTTCCTAGCCATAGACATAAGTTGTCATTTGATTAACGGGATCACATCATTAGGAGAATGATGTGATTGACTTGACCCATTCCGTTAGCTTAGCACTTGATCGTTTAGTATGTTGCTATTGCTTTCTTCATGACTTATACATGTTCCTACAACTATGAGATTATGCAACTCCGCTTCTGGGAGGAACACTTTGTGTGCTACCAAACGTCACAACGTGAATCGGGTGATTATAAAGGAGCTCTACAGGTGTCTCCGAAGGTACATGTTGAGTTGACGTATTTCAAGATTAGGATTTGTCACTCCGATTGTCGGAGAGGTGTCTCTGGGCCCTCTCAGTCATGCACATCACTATAAGCCTTGCAAGCAATGTGACCAATGACTTGGTTACGGAGTGATGCATTATGTAACGAGTAAAGAGACTTGCCAGTAACGAGATTGAACTAGGTATTGGATACCGACGATCGAATCTCGGGCAAGTAACATACCGATGACAAAGGAAACAACGTATGTTGTTATGCGGTTTGACCGATAAAGATCTTCGTAGAATATGTAGGAGCCAATATGAGCATCCAGGTTCCGCTATTGGTTATTGACCGGAAACAGTTCTAGGTCATGTCTACATAGTTCTCGAACCCGTAGGGTCCGCACGCTTAAGGTTTCGATGACAGTTATATTATGAGTTTATGAGTTTTGATGTACCGAAGGAGTTCAGAGTCCCGGATGAGATCAGGGACATGACGAGGAGTCTCGAAATAGTCGAGACGTAAAGATCGATATATTGGGCGACTATATTCGGACTTCGAAAGGTTCCGAGTGATTCGGTATTTATCGGAGTCTGGAGAGTTACGGAATTCGCCGGGAGAAGTATTGGGCCTTATTGGGCCATACGGGAAGAGAGAGGGGCTGCCTAGGGCAGGCCGCGCTTCCCAAGGCCTAGTCCGAATTGGACTAGGGGGGGGCCGCACCCTCCTTCCTTCCCTTCTCTCTTCCCTTCCTTCTCTCCTACTCCTACTAGGAAAGGAGGAGTCCTACTCCGGTGGGAGTAGGACTCCCCTGGGCGCTCCTCCTCCTCCTTGGCGGCCTTCCTCCCTTGCCCCTTTATATACGGGGGCAGGGGGCACCCCATGACACACAAGTTGATCTTCGTGATCGTTCCTTAGCCGTGTGCGGTGCCCCCCTTCACCATATTCCACCTCGGTCATATCGTAGCGGTGCTTAGGCGAAGCCCTGCGTCGGTAGAACATCATCATCGTCACCACGCCGTCGTGCTAATGGAACTCATCCCCGACACCCTGCTGGATCGGAGTCCGGGGATCGTCATCGAGCTGAACGTGTGCTGAACTCGGAGGTGCCGTACGTTCGGTGCTTGGATCGGTCGGATCGTGAAGACGTACGACTACATCAACCGCGTTGTCATATCGCTTCCGCTTACGGTCTACGAGGGTACATGGACAAAACTCTCCCCTCTCGTTGCTATGCATCACCATGATCTTGCGTGTGCGTAGGAAATTTTTGAACTTACTACGTTCCCCAACAGTCAATTCAACCACACCTGGAAACTTAGTATCTGCAGCAAAGTGTTTAGTAGCAAAGTAATATGATAGTGGTGGTAACGGTAACGAAAGTAAAGATAGCAAAAGTAATTTTTTTTTGGTATTTTGTAGTGATTGTAACAGTAGCAACGGAAAAGTAAATAAGCTAGAACTAGTATATGGAAAACTCGTAGGCACCGGATTGGTGATGGATAATTATGTCGGATGCGGTTCGTCATGTAACAGTCATAACATAGGGTGACACAGAACCAGCTCCAATTCATCAATGTAATGTAGGCATGTATTCCGTATATAGTCATACGTGCTTATGGAAAAGAACTTTCATGACATCTTTTGTCCTACCCTCCCGTGGCAGCGGGGTCCTATTGGAAACTAAGGGATGTTAAGGCCTCCTTTTAATAGAGAACCGGAACAAAGCATTAGCACATAGTGAATACATGAACTCCTCAAACTATGGTCATCACCGGGAGTGGTCCCGATTATTGTCACTTTAGGGTTGCCGGATCATAACACATAGTTGGTGACTATAGACTTGCAAGATAGGATCAAGAACACACATACATTAATGAAAGCATAATAGGTTCAGATCTGAAATCATGGCACTCGAGCCCTAGTGACAAGCATTAAGCATAGCAAAGTCATAGCAACATCAATCTCATAACATAGTGGATACTAGGGATCAAACCCTAACAAAACTAACTCGATTACATGATAAATCTCATCCAACCCATCACCGTCCAGCAAGCCTACGATGGAATTACTCACGCACGGCGGTGAGCATCATGAAATTGGTGATGGAGGATGGTTGATGATGACGACGGCGATGAATGCCCCTCTCCGGAGCCCCAAACGGACTCCAGATCGGCCCTCCCGAGAGAGATTAGGGCTTGGCGGCGGCTCCGTATCGTAAAACGCGATGATTTCTTCTCTCTGATTTTTTTCTCCCCGAAAGCCAATATATGGAGTTGGAGTTGGCATCGGAGGGCCACCAGGGGGCCCATGAGGTAGGGGGCGCGCCCAAGAGGGGGGGCGCCCCCCACCCTCATGAACAGGGTGTGGGCCCCCTGGCCTTCATCTTTGGCGAGGATTTTTTATTATTTTTTTCTAAGATGTTCCGTGGAGTTTCAGGTCATTCCGAGAACTTTTGTTTTCTGCACATAAAGCAACATCATGGCAGTTCTGCTGAAAACAGCGTCAGTCCGGTTAGTTCCATTCAAATCATACAAGTTAGAGTCCAAAACAAGGGCAAAAGTGTTGGGAAAAGTAGATACGACGGAGACGTATCAGCAGCGCACCCTCCCCCAGTACGCCGCCGACAACCACTCGGCATGGGCAGCGTACTTCGAGTGCCGTCAGGAGGAGAGGCTGGCGTCCACCAACGGGGCGCTAGTGGTGGGCGGCTGACAGAATAGTGAGGGCCACCGCGTTTGGTGGGGCGTCCCCGGCTGCACGCTCGGCGGCGTGTTGGCACACCTCGAGGGCGGAAACGACCCGCCACTGACATACCATCTCCCATTGGCCGCGGCCCCAGCCCGCTGCCGACACGCCGGGCAATGGCTGCCCAGGAGGTTCGTCTCTTCGTCGTCTTCTTCCTCCTCCTCGTGATCTTCTTCCCACTCCTCCGGCTCTCCGGCGCTACTCGGCGTCAAGACCGAGCCCGCGGTGGAGACGCCGCTCGGCCGGCGCACTCGCAGCACCGGCATCGTCGTCAACGAAGGCGGCCGGCGCGCCCCCTCGTCCGCTCCTTCGCGGTTCATCAAGCCGCAGACGGAGCCCGGGCTCGCGACGGTGAAAACGGAGCCGGGTCTCCCCGCCGTGAAGACGGAGCCCGGCGAGGTGGCGCTCGACGACAATGCGGCCCTGAAATGGGCGCGCAAGGACTTCCTCGGGATGGAGAGGGAGCGCTAGGTCGCCACACTGCGGCGCTTCAAGCAGCGCCGCCGTGGCCGCGAAGAAGGAGGAGTTGTCTACCTTGACGACAGCGACGACGACGCGCCGCCGGCACCTGTCCGCCATGGCGATGCCGGGCAAGGGTGCAGCCAGGACGGCCGCGTCAAGGAGGAGAAGGCCGACGATGACGACGGCGACGAGGACGGCGGCGACGACGGCGACTACTCCGCATTTAGCGATTTCTTTTTTTAGTTATATTTGTTATGTAAACGCGTCGAACATGTAATATATGCCAAAGTTTGCCGAAATTTAGCCATGTTCAACCAAACTTCGCCGAACGTTTTTTTTTTAAAAAATAGACGTGCCTGGGGGCGGCCCTAGGGACGGCGACTGGAGGGGAACTCGCCCCCAGGACGTTTTTTTGCACCGGCTCGCCCCCAGGCGGCGATTTTAGGCGGCCCCCTGGGGGGCCAACAGCTGGAGATGCTCTAACAAAACTAACTTGATTACATGGTAAATCTCATCCAACCCATCACCGTCCAGCAAGCCTACGATGGAATTACTCACGCACTGCGGTGAGCATCATGAAATTGGTGATGGAGGATGGTTGATGATGATGACGGCGATGAATCCCCCTCTCCGGAGCCCCGAATGGACTCCAGATCAGCCCTCCCAAGAGAGATTAGGGCTTGGTGGCGGCTTCGTATCGTAAAACGCGATGAAACTTTCTCTCTGATTTTTTCTCCGCAAAAGCAAATATATGGAGTTGGAGTTGAGGTCGGTGGATGTCCAGGGGGCCCATGAGGCAGGGGGCGCGCCCTAGGGGAGGGGGCGTGCCCCCCACCCTCGTGGACAGGGTGTGGGCCCCCTGATGCTAATTCTTTCGCCAGTATTTTTTATTAATTCTGAAAAGTTGCTCAGTGGATTTTCAGATCATTCTGAGAACTTTTATTTCTGCACAAAAATAACACCATGGCAGTTCTGCTAAAAACAGCGTCAGTCCGGGTTAGTTCCATTCAAATCATGCAAGTTAGAGTCCAAAACAAGGGCAAAAGTGTTTGGAAAAGTATATACGACGGAGACATATCAGGCATGAATCGGTGAGGCCGAGCTCAATAAATAGGAAAAAAATTGTCGCCTCAACTCACTTGGCAATCAAGATCTCACAAAGATTTGCAAGGAATTAACTGAAGAATTTGCAATGAATTAGCTGCGGAGAATGAAGAGAATAACATATAAAAAGAAAAGAAATCTAGATGATGTTTTTTTTTGAAAAGGGGCACAAACATGCAAGAAACACAAGCAACATATAAAACAAGGAAACACTAGGGAACTTCATCTAGAGGGGGGTCGGTGACAAAGTCACCTATGTTAGAGTATATTGACTGAGGAGTCAAGTGATGACACTTGATCGTAGGTCATACTCATCTTTTAAGTGCAAAATGGGGTTACCATTTTTCATTTAAACACTTTGATGTATTCACATCTTGTTGAGTTGCTTTGACTCATGACTTGGGTCAAAACTTCTCTAAGATGGGATGACATACCTTGGGTGGTGTTGATCTTGATCATGTAGTCAAACTTGTGTTGGATTCTCAAGGTTGATGTAGTTCATCAAGAGTTGGGAGCACCACTTATAGTTTGAGTTCATCTTCCTACATGGGTTAGTCTTGCAAGTAAGAGCACTTGTGTTCCAAGATGATAATCATGAAACTTGATACCAAATGAAATTTGATATATAGAAATTGTTAAAGGATATGTTGAGTGGATTCATGCTTCCTTGTATTCAACAACCATATAGTAGAAACTTGGTGATGTAAAGATTGCTCAAGAGGTGAGTGATTTGCAATCTCATATATTTGGGCTCCTCCAAGTACCTACAAGGGTTAGATAACATGCAAGGGTACAAGTATAGATCCAAGACATATGATCATCATCATAAGAGAAATATCAAGGATTAGTCAAAAGAAAAGGCTCATGCACTGCATGTATCCAAGTGGAGTTTCTACTCCAAGTTTGAGGCATCAATAATATTCAATTCACCTCTCAAACGGCAAAATACTTTCTCAACAAGCGGTTTGGTGAATATACCCGCCAATTGCTTATCGGTACGAACATGCTTAAGATTGATGTCTCCTTTAGCAACATGATCTTGAATGAAATGATGACGAACTTCGATATGCTTAGTTAGAGAATGTTGCACGGGATTGTGAGCAATCTTAATAGCACTTTCATTGTCACAAAGCAATGGAACATGTTTCACATATATCCCATAATCCTTAAGAGTTTGGGTCATCCAAAGTAATTGAGCACAACATGATCCGACGGCAATGTATACCGCTTCGGCGGTGGATAAGGATACCGAGTTTTGTTTCTTGGAGGACCAAGATACAAGAGATCTACCAAGAAATTGACAAGTACCAGAAATGGACTTTTTGTCAACCTTGTCACCGGCATAGTCCGAGTCGGAGTAGCCAACAAGATCAAAAGAAGGCCTCTTAGCATAGCAAATGCCAAAGTTTGGTGTGTGGATTAAGTATCTCACTATCCTTTTCACAGGCTTAAGATGACATTCTTTAGGGGCCGTTTGATATCGTGCAGACATGCACACACTTAGCGTAATATCAGGACGGGAGGCGCATAGATATAATAATGAACCAATCATAGAGCGGTAAACCTGTTGGTCAACTGGTTTGCCATCCTTAGTCAAGTCAAGATGTCCATTAGTAGGCATGGGTGTTTTCATACCTTTGCTCTCTTGCATGTTAAACTTCTTGAATATGTCCTTGGTATACTTTGTTTGGAAAACAAAGGTACCCTCCTTAGTTTGCTTGATTTGCAAACCAAGAAAGAATTTGAGTTCACTCATCATAGACATCTCAAACTTCTCCGACATTAGCATTCCAAACTTTTCACTAAAATGAGGGTTAGTTGAAACAAATATGATATCATCCACGTAAATTTGGCACACAAATAATTCTCCATTAACCCTTTTAGTAAAAAGTGTAGAATCAACTTTTCCAATCTCAAAGCCTTTTTCAATAAGGAACTTAGTCAATCATTTATACCATGCTCTAGGAGCTTGTTTAAGACCATAAAGAGCATTGTGAAGTTTGTAAACATGATTAGGTTTCTTGGGATTAACAAAGCCAGGAGGTTGTTTAACATAGACTTCCTCATCAATTTCTCCATTTAGAAAAGCACTTTTAATGTCCATTTGGTATAGAGTGATATCATGGTGATTGGCATAAGCAACTAAGATGCGTATGGACTCAAGTCTAGCAACGGGGGCATATGTCTCACCATAGTCCATACCTTCGACTTGAGCGAAGCCTTGGGTGACGAGACGGACCTTGTTGCGTACAACATGACCATCTTCATCTTGCTTATTCTGAAACACCCATTTGGTTCCAATGACATTTTGGTTGTCGTCCGACTTTTCTACCAATGTCCACACTTGGTTCCTCTCGAAATTGTGTAGCTCTTCATTCATGGCGTTCATCCAATCTGGATCATCAAGAGCTTCTTCAACCTTCATAGGTTCAATACTAGAAACGAACGAGTAATGTTCACAAAAGTTAGCCAAACAAGTTTTAGAGCGAGTAATTCTCCCGGTTTGAATATCATCAAAGATTTGTTCGATGGGATGATCTATTGAAACTCTTGCTCTAACTCGTGAGAGATTTTGTTTGGGTCGGGGTGGAACATCCTCTTCATTATCTTGTTCTTCCTCTTGTCCTTCTTCATTGTTGTTGGTGTTGTTGTTCTCTTGTGGAGGTGGAGAAGGAGGTCGATGAGGTTCATCTTGTTGTACTTCCTCGTTTCCTTCATCTTGGCGTGTTCCACTTGTGGGTGCCTCCAAGTCAACTTGTGGTTCACCTTGGTGTGAAGTTGAGGCTTCCACTTGAATGGACAAGGTACTTTCCTTCACCTCCATTGGGAAAACCTTGCCAATAGACAAGTCTTGAATTACTTCTGAAGGGTCTTTATCTCCTACATCAATTGGCAGTTGCTCTATTTGCGAGCTGTTAGATTCATCAAACTTCACATCCACCGTCTCTTCATCCTTCCGGGTGAAATTGTTGTAGACACGGTAAGTGTGAGAGTTTGAGCCATAACCGAGTAAGGAACCTTCATGAGATTTAGGGGCAAATTTTGAACGGCGATGCTTATCAAGAATGTAGCACTTTGAGCCAAATACTCCAAAGTATCCAACTTGGGGTTTGTTACTAGTGAGAAGCTCGTATGTCGTCTTGCCGAGAAGCTTGTGAAGATATAGTCGATTAGTTGCATGACAAGCTGTCTCAACCGCTTCTGCCCAAAAGTGTTTTGGCGTCTTGTATTCATCAAGCATCGTTCTCGCCATCTCAATAAGTGTCTGGTTCTTCCTATCAACAACTCCATCTTGTTGAGGTGTGTACGTAGCCGAGAATTCATGTGAAATCCCTTCTTCGTCAAGAAAGCTATCCACATTAGCGTCCTTGAACTCCATTCTGTTGTTGCTGCGAACCTTCCTAATCTTGACTTCAAATTGATTTTGGGCCTTCCTAGTGAAGTTCTTGAAGATCTTTTGGACCTGCGATTTATCATCAAGAAAGAACACCCACGTAAATCTTGAAAAATCATCAATAATGACCAAACCGAACGAGTTACCACCGAGACTCTTGTAGGCATTGGGACCAGAAAGATCCATATGAAGTAGCTCGAGCAGTCTTCTCGTGGTCATAATGTTTTTCACGGGATGACTTCCTCCAACTTGTTTTCCTGCTTGACAAGCACTGCAAAGTCTATCCTTGTCAAATATAACATCTTTAACACCAAGGATATGATCACCTTTAATAAGCTTAACAAGATTTCGCATGCCCACGTGACCTAACCTTCTATGCCACAACCAACCTTTAGATGATTTAGCAATTAAGCAAGTTCTAGGTTGAGCCTTTTTAGTGAAATCAACAATGTATAGATCACCTCTGCGTATACCGGTAAAGACCATATTATGATTATCTCTTTGAAACACTTGGCAATCTACTTCAGTAAATAAGACGTTGAAACCGAAATCGGCTAGTCTAGATATGAATAGTAAATTATAGCCAAGAGATTCAACGAGCATAACATTTTGGATGGAGCTGTCATGTGAGATGGCCACCTCACCAAGGCCAACCACCTTACCCTTTGAGTTATCACCAAAAGTGACATACTTTTGAGGGCCATCATTTTTAGCAAGCTCACGAAACATATCCTTGTCTCCGGTTATGTGATCAGTACATCCACTATCAAGAACCCATTCCTTTCCTACGACCTTATAACCACGAAGGTTAGCCATAAGACCAAAGTTTCTCATAGACTCATCAAGATCAAAGTCACTATCATCATCCTCATCATAATATTCATGTTCAACCTCGTCTTGTGATTGATCATCACCTAGAGAGAGTTATTCATTACATGTATGACCATGACAATGTGCATCTTTATGAATTCTAATGACTTGCAGAGATGATGCTACTAATGACTCCCACATCTCCTTTGGCATGCATAAGGTCACGAAGCTCAAATAGAGAATCATCAAATTTAGGGTCACTAGGTTTCATTTTATGAAAAGCAATGGACTTTTGAAGAATCTCATTTAGGTTTTTCAAGGAATAGTTTGGAAAACGTTCCTCAAGATATCTCCATATGGTGTAAGCACATTCAAGTGTAGGCAAGCATATAATCAAGTTTCTAGGCAATCCTCTTATGATAAGATTAATAGTTCTAAGATTGCGGATCATTTCAAGAGACTCATTGGAGGTAGGATGCAATGGATCAATAGGAGGCGCACAAGGGCTAGTAATATAGTTGTTCAAGTGATATTCACTGAAAATCTCAAGCATCTCATTTTTCCAAGCGCTATAGAACTCTCCATCAAGCACAGGCACTCTACGTCTAATACTCCCAATCATGGACTCATCCATCTTCCTCCAATGGTCGAGAAGAGGTGTCTAGAGGGGGGGTGATTAGACCCTCAACAAGCAAAAGTAGCAGTTTTAAGTTCTTTAAGTTGAGGTGGAGTTTTAGCACAAGTTTAAGCATCCACAATACATTTCAAGCAAGCATGACAAGAGTATGAGCAGCAGAAAGAGTAAAGCATGCAATTTGCAAGAAATTAAAGGGATGGGAATGGAGTGTGCAAACGCAATGAAGACACGGAGATTTTTGGCATGGTTCCGATAGGTGGTGCTATCCTACGTCCACGTTGGTGGAGACTTCAACCCACGAAGGGTAACGGTTGCACGAGTCCATGGAGGGCTCCACCCACGAAGGGTCCATGAAGAAGCAACCTTGTCTATTGCTACGTCTTGAGCTTGCGTTGGTTTTCCTTGAAGAGGAAAGGGTGATGCAGCAATAGTAGCATAAGTATTTCCCTCAGTTTTTGAGAAGCAAGGTATCAATCCAGTAGGAGGCTCCTCAAAAGTCCCACGCACCTACACAAACAAACAAGAACTCGCAACCAACGCAATAAAGGGGTTGTCAATCCCTTCACGACCACTTGCGAAAGTGAGATCTGATAGAGATAATATGATAAGATAAATATATTTTTGGTATTTTATGATATAGATTGGAAAAGTAAAGATGCAAATAAAAGTAAATTGAAAGCTTATATGATAAAAGATAGACCCGGGGGCCATAGGTTTCACTAGTGGCTTCTCTCAAGATAGCATAAGTATTACGGTGGGTGAACAAATTATTGTCGAGCAATTTATAGAAAAGCGAATAATTATGAGATTATCTAGGCATGATCATGTATATAGGCATCACGTCCATGACAAGTAGACCGACTCACTCAGCATCTACTACTATTACTCCAGACATCGACCGCTATCCAAAGATGCATCTAGAGTATTAAGTTCATAAAGAACGAGTAACGATTAAGAAAGATGACATGATGTAGAGGATAAACTCATGCAATATGATATAAACCCCATCTTTTATCCTCGATGGCAATAATACAATACATGCCTTGCTGCCCTAACATCCTTTGGGAAAGGACACCGCAAGATTGAACCCAAAGCTAAGCACTTCTCCCATTGCAAGAAAGATCAATCTGGTAGGCCAAACCAAACTGATAATTCGAAGAGACTTACCAAGATAACTTAATCACACATAAAAGAATTCAGAGGAGATTCAAATATTTCTCATAGATAAACTTGATCATAAACCCACAATTCATCGGATCTCGACAAACACACCGCAAAAAGAGCTACATCGAATAGATCTCCAAGAAGATCAAGGAGAACTTGGTATTGAGATTCAAAGAGAGAGAGAGAAGAAGCCATCTAGCTAATAACTATGGACCCGAAGGTCTGGGGTAAACTACTCACAACTCATCGGAGAGGCCTTAGAGATGATGTAGAGGCCCTCCATGGTCGATTCCCCCTCCGACGGAGCGCCGACGAAGGCTCCAAGATGGGATCTCACGGATACAGAAGGTTACAGCGGTGGAATTAGGTTTTCGTTGGCTCCCCTGATGTTCTCGGGGTATGTGGTTATATATAGGAGGAAGAAGTAGGTCGCTGGACGCCCGAGGGGCCCACAAGATAGGGGGCGCACCCAGTTGGGGGGGCGCACCCTCCACCCTCGTGGCCGCCTCGGCTGTTGCTTGACTTCCACTCCAAGTCCTCTGGATCACGTTCGTTCCAAAAATCATGCTCCCGAAGGTTTCATTCCGTTTGGACTCCGTTTGATATTCCTTTTCTTTGAAATACTGAAATAGGCAAAAAAAACAGCAATACGGGCTGGGCCTCCGGTTAGTAGGTTAGTCCCAAAAATTATATAAAAGTGTAAAATAAAGCACATAAACATCCAAACGGGTAATATAATAGCATGGAACAATCCAAAATTATAGATATGTTGGAGACGTATCAAGCATCCCCAAGCTTAATTCCTGCTCGTCCTCAAGTAGGTAAATGATAAAAATAGATTTTTGATGTGGAATGCTACCTAGCATAATTCTCAATGTAATTTTCTTTATTATGGCATGAATGTTCAGATCCAAATGATTCAAAATAAAAGTTCATATTGACATAAGAAATAATAATACTTCAAGTATACTAATCAAGCAATCATGTCTTCTCAAAATAACATGGCTAAAGAAAGTTATCCCTACAAAATCATATAGTCTCACTGTTGCTCTATTTTCATCACACAAAGTATTTAATCATGCACAACCCCGATGACAAGCCAAGCAATTGTTTCGTACTTTAGTAATCTCAAACTTTTTCAACTTTCACACAATACATGAGCGTGAGCCATGGACATAACACTATATGTGGAATAGAATGGTGGTTGTGGAAAAGACAAAAAAGGAGAAGATAGTCTCACATCAACTAGGTGTATCAACGGGCTATGGAGATGCCCATTAATAGATATCAATGTGAGTGAGTAGGGATTGCCATGCAACAGATGCACTAGAGCTATAAATGTATGAAAGCTCAACAAAAGAAACTAAGTGGGTGTGCATCCAACTCGCTTGCTCACGAAGACCAAGGGCATTTTGAGGAATACCATTATTGGAATATACAAGCCAAGTTCTATAATGAAAATTTCCCACTAGTATATGAAAGTGACAACATAGGAGACTTTCTATCATGAAGATCATGGTGCTACTTTGAAGCACAAGTGTGGTAAAAAGGATAGTAGCATTGTCCCTTCTCTCTTTTTCTCTCATTTTTTATTTGGCCTTTCTCTTCTTTTTTTTGGCCTTTCTCTTCTTTTTTTGGCCTTTCCCTTTTTTTAAGTCCGAAGTCTCATCCCGACTTGTGGGGGAATCATAGTCTCCATCATCCTTTCCTCATTGGGACAATGCTCTAATAGTGAAGATCATCACACTTTTATTTACTTACAACTCAAGATTACAACTCAATACTTAGAACAAGATATGACTCTATATGAATGCCTCAGGCGGTGTACCGGGATATGCAATGAATCAAGAGTGACATGTATGAAAATTATGAAGGTGGCCTTGCCACAAATACGATGTCAACTACATGATCATGCAAAGAGCAATATGACAATGATGATGCGTGTCATATAAATGGAATGGTGGAAAGTTGCATGGCAATATATCTCGGAATGGCTATGGAAATGCCATAGTAGGTAGGTATGGTGGCTGTTTTGAGGAAGGTATATGGTGGGTGTATGGTACCGGTGAAAGTTACGCGGCACAAGAGAGGCTAGCAATGGTGGAAGGGTGAGAGTGCGTATAATCCATGGACTCAACATTAGTCATAAAGAACTCATGTACTTATTGCAAAAAATCTACAAGTCATTGAAAACAAAGTACTACGCGCATGCTCCTAGGGGGATAGATTGGTAGGAAAAGACCATCGCTCGTCCCCGACCGCCACTCATAAGGAAGACAATAAATAAATAAAATTGTGCTCCAACTTCATCACAAAGCGGTTCACCATACGTGCATGCTACGGGAATCACAAACTTCAACACAAGTATTCTTTAAATTCATAATCTCCCAACTAGCATGACTCTCATATCACCACTTTCTATATCTCAAAACAATTATCAATCATCAAATTGATCATAGCATCCAATTCACTTTCTATGATAGTTTTTATTATACCCAACTTGGAAGCCCATCATTCTAGGACCAATTTTATAACCATAGCAAATACCATGCTGTTCTAAGAGACTCTAAAAATAATATAAGTTAAGCATGAGAGATTAACAATTTCTACAAAATTAAGCCACCGCCGTGCTCTAAAAGATATAAGTGAAGCAATAGAGCAAAAACTATCAAGCTCAAAAGATATAAGTGAAGCACATAGAGTATTCTAATAAATTCCAACCAAGTGGGATTCTCCCAAAAGGTGTGTACAGCGAGGATGATTGTGGTAAACTAAAAAGCAAAGACTAATATCGTACAAGACGCTCCAAGCAAAACACATATCATGTGGCAAATAAAAATATAGATCCAAGTAAAGTTACCGATAAACGAAGACGAAAGAGGGGATGCCTTCCGGGGCATCCCCAAGCTTAGGCTTTTGGCTATTATTGAATATCTTGGGGTGCCATGGGCATCCTCAAGCTTAGGCTCTTGCCACTCCTTATTCCATAGTCCATCAAATCTTTACCCAAAACTTGAAAACTTCATAACACAAAACTCAACAGGAAATCTCACAAGCTCCGTTAGTGAAAGAAAGAAAAACCACCACATAAGGTACTATAATGAACTCATTCTTTATTTATATTGGTGTTAAACCTACTGTATTCCAACTTCTATATGGTTCATACCACTTAATACTAGCCATAGATGCATCAAAATAAGCAAACAACACACGAAAAACAGAATCTGTCAAAAACAGAACAGCCTGTAGCAATCTGTAACTTTGATAATTTCATCAAAATAAGCTAGCCTTCATCTCTTTGATAATTTCATTTTGATAAAAGCATAAGAGAGTGGTAATTTCAACCTTATCATTCATACGGTGCCCAAATATAGTTTTCATTTTTTTTCATAGGTATCTATAGCATCCCCCTTAAGAAAACCTTCTTCAAAAATAGAATCTAGAACTTGCTTGAAAAAACGGATAAGCTAACATAGAAACTTTTTAGATAAACTTCAATTTGATATTGTGGCACATAGCTAGCCCGAATCCTTAATAGCCTATCCCAAGCATCTTTTAAAGACTCATCAAGCAAATAGCGAAAAATTCCGGGGTCATCTTCATCAAAATTATTTAGACTCTCATTGGTGACCCGGTGGGTCTTTTCATAGCATCATTATTTATGAGCTTAGAGAGGATAGAGGGGTTATCCAAGGTACTAGAACCCTGGAAAGGACCCTTAGTTCTTTTTGATTCGGCCAAAGCAACAAGAAGGCAAACGGAAAAGAGAGAGGAGATTGGGAAAGAGAGGGCGATTAAAACGGTAAGGGTGAAGTGGGGGAGAGGAAAGTGAGAGGCAAATGTCAAATAATGTAAATGTGAAGGAGATGAGTTTGTGATGGGTACTTGGTATGTCTTGACTTGAGCGAAGACCTCCCCGGCAATGGCGCCAGAAATCCTTCTTGCTACGTCTTGATCTTGCGTTGGTTTTCCTTGAAGAGGAAAGGGTGATGCAGCAATAGTAGCGTAAGTATTTCCCTCAGTTTTTGAGAACCAAGGTATCAATCCAGTAGGAGGCTCCTCAAAAGTCCCACGCACCTACACAAACAAACAAGAACTTGCAACCAACGCAATAAAGGGGTTGTCAATCCCTTCACAGCCACTTGCGAAAGTGAGATCTGATAGAGATAATAAGATAAGATAATATGATAAGATAAATATATTTTTGGTATTTTATGATATAGATTGGAAAAGTAAAGATGCAAATAAAAGTAAATTGAAAGCTTATATGATAAAAGATAGACCCAGGGGCCATAGGTTTCACTAGTGGCTTCTCTCAAGATAGCATAAGTATTATGGTGGGTGAACAAATTACTGTCGAGCAATTGATAGAAAAGCAAATAATTATGAGATTATCTAGGCATGATCATGTATATAGGCATCACGTCCATGACAAGTAGACCGACTCCCTGCACGCATCTACTACTATTACTCCACACATCGACCGCTATCCAAATGCATCTAGAGTATTAAGTTCATAAAGAACGGAGTAACGCATTAAGAAAGATGACATGATGTAGAGGATAAACTCATGCGATATGATATAAACCCCATCTTTTTATCCTCGATGGCAACAATACAATACCGCCTTGCTGCCCTAACATCCTTTGGGAAAGGACACGCAAGATTGAACCCAAAGCTAAGCACTTCTCCCATTGCAAGAAAGATCAATCTAGTAGGCCAAACCAAACTGATAATTCGAAGAGACTTGCAAAGATAACTTAATCACACATAAAAGAATTCAGAGGAGATTCAAATACTTCTCATAGATAAACTTGATCATAAACCCACAATTCATCGGATCTCGACAAACACACCGCAAAAAGAGTTACATCGAATAGATCTCCAAGAAGATCAAGGAGAACTTGGTATTGAGATTCAAAGAGAGAGAAGAAGTCATCTAGCTAATAACTATGGACCCGAAGGGTCTGTGGTAAACTATTCACAACTCATCGAAGAGGCCTTGGAGATGATGTAGAGGCCCTCCGTGGTCGATTCCCCCTCCGGCGGAGCACCGGCGAAGGCTCCAAGATGGGATCTCGCGGATACAGAAGGTTACGGCGGTGGAATTAGATTTTCGTTGGCTCCCCTGATGTTCTCGGGGTACGTTGGTATATATAGGAGGAAGAAGTAGGTCGGTGGACGCCCGAGGGGCCCACAAGATAGGGGGCGTGCCAAGTAGGGGGCGCCCTTCACCCTCATGGCCGCCTCGGCTGTTGCTTGACTTCCACTCCAAGTCCTCTGGATCACGTTCGTTCCAAAAATCACGCTCCCGAAGGTTTCATTCCGTTTGGACTCCGTTTGATATTCCTTTTCTTCGAAACACTGAAATAGGCAAAAAACAGCAATACGGGCTGGGCCTCCGGTTAGTAGGTTAGTCCCAAAAATGATATAAAGCCCATAAACATCCAAAACGGGTAATATAATAGCATGGAACAATCAAAAATTATAGATACATTGGAGACGTATCATCTATCCCACCATGGCCATTGCCCACGAAGGACTTGCCTCACTTGGGTAGATCTTCACGAAGTAGGCGATCCCCTTGCCCTTACATACTCCTTGGTTCAACTCCACAATCTTGTCGGAGGCTCCCAAGTGACACCTAACAAATCTAGGAGACACCACTCTCCAAAAGGTAATAGATGGTGTGATGATGATGAACTCATTGCTCTTGTGCTTCAAATGATAGTCTCCCCAACACTCAACTCTCTCTCTCACACACACACACACGGAGATTTGTCTATGGTGGAAAGATTATTTGAGTGGAAAGCAACTTGGGGAAGGCTAGAGATCAAGATTCTTGCGGTTGGATTGGAATGTCTTGGTCTCAACACATGAGTAGGTGGTTCTCTCTCAGAAAATAAGTAGTGGAAGTGTAGGCACGTTCTGATGGCTCTCTCTTGAATAGAGAAGGGGTGGAGGGGTATATATAGCCTCCACACAAAACCCAACCATTACACACATTTGACCCAACTCGGTCAGACTGGATAGGAGAACTCAACGAGACTGATTTAGTTCAAAATGTGAATGTTAGGATTCTCGGTGGGACCGACATGATCAACATGGTGGGACCGATGTGCTAGGGTTAGGGTAAAACCTCATCTCGCTGTGACCGATTGCATGAACTTGGTGAGACCGATTTCAGCAACGAGCAAACAGAGAGTTGGTCAGGCAAACTCAGTGAGACCAATTGCATATTTCCGTGAGGCCAAAATAATTGCAATAGGCAATAGAGAGTTTGTAGGGGCATCTCGGTGAGACCGAGATCCCGATCGGTGAGACCGAATTGATTAGGTTTCTGGCAGTGCTATTTCAAAGGAACTCGGTGGCGCCGGATAGATCAAATTGGTGGGGCCGAGTTTGACTTTAGGTTTTGGACATATTTGGAATTGAGAAAGTGGTTGAGGGCTTTGGAACATATCACTAAGCACTTTGAGCAAGTGGACCATTAAGCAACACCTCATCACCTTTTAATAGTATTGGCTTTTCCTATGGACTCAATATGATCTTCGATCACTAAAATAGAAATGAAGAGTCTTATGCTTTTTCCAATCTTTGTCCTTAGCATTTTGAAGGGGTTCCACATCCTCTTGTCCATGCCACGTCATTGTTGAACTTTCTAAAATTCACTAGATAAAGATATTAGTCCAACAAGAGATATGTTGACATTAATTACCAAAATCACCCGGGGAGCACTTGTGATTTCGATTTAAGCAATTGAGTTCCTTATGATTGGATTTATCTTTATGTTCCTTGAGGACAATCAAGTTTAAACTTGGGGGAGTTGATGAGTGATATTTTTACACTAATTTCACCTTTATCTAAACCGAGATATTTTGATATTTGCTCCGATATTGGTACTAATGACTAATGAATGCAAAGGATTCCACAAATCCCCTCTTTGATGTGTTTCCACGGGAAATGGGCTAAAAAGGAAAGAAATCACGCGTGGGAATGAAATGAAAGGAGAATGGAGGAAGAAGGAATCCCTAGGAGGCGTCTGCACGAAGAAGCACAAAAGATGATGTTCCATATGGGTGCGAGCGCCCGTATGAGCACTTGTATGGTGGTGTGAATTTAGAGGCAGATCGTCCACCTAAACAACTTTCGTTAAAGGGACCTTGTCGAAATGTCAACAGGGAGACGAGCATAGAAGTTGGAGCCTCTTCATCATCATCCTCATCCGCAAACCCTAGTCACCGCCTTCTCCATAGCCATATCCACCACCACCATAGTGTTTATCCATCCCATTCAAACTTGTAATCGTGCATCGCACAAGGCATCCATTGTAAAACATATTGCAATCAATCAATCTCAAGATGTGTTCTTCAATGTTTTCTTCCCGCAATCTGATCTCCATATGTGAGTAGTTCGGTAAAGTATGGGTTGAGGCGTAAGCCTTGCAACCCGAGGTATTTGTTGAGGGGATCAATGGGAGACTTTGATATAACGTCCCGTATGTGTGAAATAAAATTGTTTATGAATATGTCTCTTGTCTTGTTCACGATCTTCATCTCCACAGGTACCCAGTGAAGGAAATATGCCCTAGAGGCAATAATAAAGTTATTATTTATTTCCTCATATCATGATAAATGTTTATTATTCATGCAAGAATTGTATTAACCGGAAACATGATACATGTGTGAATACATAGACAAACATAACGTCACTAGTATGCCTCTACTTGACTAGCTCATTAATCAAAGGTGGTTATGTTTCCTAACCATAGACATGTGTTGTCATTTGATTAACGGGATCACATCATTAGGAGAATGATGTGATTGACATGACCCATTCCGTTAGCCTAGCACTTGATCGTTTAGTATGTTGCTATTGCTTTCTTCATGACTTATACATGTTCCTGTAACTATGAGATTATGCAACTCCGTTTACGGAGGAACACTTTGTGTGCTACCAAACGTCACAACGTAATCGGGTGATTATAAAGGAGCTCTCTGTGTCTTCAAAGGTACATGTTGAGTTGGCGTATTCGAGATTAGGTTTTGTCACTCCGATTGTCGGGGAGGTATCTCTGGGCCCTCTCGGTAATGCACATCACTATAAGCCTTGCAAGCAATGTAGCTAATGAGTTAGTTACGGAATGATGCATTACGTAACGAGTAAAGAGACTTGCCGGTAACGAGATTGAACTAGGTATTGGATACCAACGATCGAATCTTGGGCAAGTAACATACCGATGACAAAGGGAACAACGTATGTTGTTATGCGGTTTGACCGATAAAGATCTTCGTAGAATATGTAGGAGCCAATATGAGCATCCAGGTTCCGCTATTGGTTATTGACCGAGAATAGTTCTAGGTCATGTCTACATAGTTCTCGAACCCGTAGTGTCCGCACGCTTAACGTTACAATGACAGTTTTATTATGAGCTTATAAGTTTTGATGTACCGAAGGTTGTTCGGAGTCCCGGATGTGATCACGGACATGACGAGGAGTCTCGAAATAGTTGAGACATAAAGATTGATATATTGGACGACTATATTCGGACACCGGAAGTGTTCCGGTGATTTCGGAGAAAACCGGAGTACCGGAGGGTTACTGAACCCCCCGGGAACTAATGGGCCTTGTTGGGCCCTAGTGGAGAGAGAGAGGGGCCCTAGAAGGTTAAAACAACACTAACTTGACGAACTATCGTTATGGTTTTGATGCGTAGGTAAGAACGGTTCTTGCTCAGCCCGTAGCAGCCACGTAAAATTTGCAACAACAAAGTAGAGGACGTCTAACTTGTTTTTGCAGGGCATGTTGTGATGTGATATGGTCAAGACGTGATGCTATATTTTATTGTATGAGATGATCATGTTTTGTAACCAAAGTTATCGGCAATGGCAGGAGCCATATGGTTGTCGCTTTATTGTATGAAATGCAAGCGCCTGTAATTGCTTTACATTATCACTAAGCGGTAGCGATAGTCGTAGAAGCAATAGATGGCGAACGACAACGATGCTACGATGGAGATCAAGGTGTCGCGCGGTGACGATGGTGATCACGACGGTGCTTGGAGATGGAGATCACAAGCATAAGATGATGATGGCCATATCATATCACTTATATTGATTGCATGTGATGTTTATCCTTTATGCATCTTATCTTGCTTTGATTGATGGTAGCATTTTAAGATGATCTCTCACTAAATTATCAAGAAGTGTTCTCCCGAGTATGCACCGTTGCGAAAGTTCTTCGTCTTTGAGACACCACGTGATGATCGGGTGTGATAGGCTCTATGTTCAAATACAACGGGTGCAAAACAGTTGCACATGCGAATACTCAGTTAAACTTGACGAGCCTAGCATATCTGAGATATGGCCTCGGAACACGGAGACCGAAGGGTCGAATGTGAATCATATAGTTGAAAGATGTTTGGTAGCAATTACACGGATGGGTCCGTAACTCGAGATTATCCTCATTGTTTGCCGCGGAAGAATTACGTCTGGAAGCACCGCTGGGTGCGAACTGCTTCTGATGCAACCGACGACATTAAGAACGTCTGGCGAGCAAAGTGATGACTACTCGATAGTTCGTGTGCCATGCTTTACGGCTTAGAACCGGGTCTTCAACGATGTTTGAGCGTCATGGAGCATATGAGATGTTCCAGAGTTGAATTAATATTTCAAGCAAATGCCCGGATTGAGAGATATGAAGTCTCCAATAAGTTCTATAGCTGCAAGATGGAGGAGAATAGTTACATCGGTGAACACATACTCAAAATGTCTGGGTATAATAATCACTTGATTCAACTGGGAGTTAATCTTCCTGATGATAGTGTCATGGACAGAATTCTTCAATCACTGCCACCAAGCTACAAGAGCTTCGTGATGAACTATAATATGCAAGGGATGGACAAGACTATTCCCGAGCTCTTCGCAATGCTAAAAGCCGCGGAGGTAGAAATCAAGAAGGAGCATAAAGTGTTGATGGTCAACAAGACCACCAGCTTCAAGAAAAAGGGCAAAGGGAAGAAGAAGGGGAACTTCAAGAAGAACAGCAAACAAGTTACTACTCAAGAGAAGAAACCCAAGTCGGACCAAAGCACGAGATCGAGTGCTTCTCTGCAAGCGGTGGACATCGAAGCGGAACTGCCCCAAGTATTTGGCGGATAAGAAGGATGGCAAAGTGAACAAAGGTATATGTGATATACATGTTATTGATGTGTACCTTACTAATGCTCGCAGAGTACACAGGTATTTGATACTGGTTACATTGCTAATATTTGCAACTCAAAGCAGGACTACGGATTAAGTGAAGATTGGCTAAGGACGAGGTGACGATGCGCGTGGGAAATGGTTCCAAAGTCGATGTGATCGCGGTCGACACGCTACCTCTACATCTACCATCGATTAGATTTAGACCTAAATAATTGTTATTTGGTGCGGCGTTGAGCATGAACATTATATCTGGATCTTGTTTGATGCGAGACGGTTATTCATTTAAATCGAGAGAATAATGGTTGTTCTATTTATATGAGTAATATCTTTTATGGTCATGCACCCTTGAAGAGTGGTCTATTTTATTGAATCTCGATAGTAGTGATACACATATTCATAATGTTGAAGCCAAAAGATGCAGAGTTGACAATGATAGTGCAACTTATTTGTGGCAATCGCCGTTCGAGTCATATCGATTGTAAAGCACATGAAGAAACTCCATCTTGATGGACTTTTGGAATCACTTGATTATGAATCACTTGGTACTTATGAACCGTGCCTCATGGGCAAGATGACTAAAACGCCGTTCTCGGAACTATGGAGCGAGCAACGATTTGTTGGAAATCATACATACCGATGTTTGTGGTCCAATGAATATTGAGGCTCATGGTGGGTATCGTTATTTTCTCACCTTCACAGATGATTTGAGCAGATATGGGTATATCTACTTAATGAAACACAAGTCTGAAACATTTGAAAAGTTCAAAGAATTTCAGAGTGAAGTGGAAAATCATCGTAACAAGAAAATAAAATTTCTATGATCTGATCGTGGAGGAGAATATTTGAGTTACGAGTTTGGTTTACATTTGAAACAATGCGGAATAGTTTCGCAACTCACGCCACCCGGAACACCACAACGAAATGGTGTGTCCGAATGTCGTAATCATACTTTACTAGATATGGTGCGATCTATGATGTCTCTTACTGATTTACTGCTATCGTTTTGGGGTTATGCTTTAGAGACGGCCGCATTCATGTTAAATAGGGCACGATCAAAATCCGCTGAGACGACGCCTTATGAACTGTGGTTTGGCAAGAAACCAAAGTTGTCGTTTCTTAAAGTTTGGGGTTGCGATACTTATGTGAAGAAACTTCAACCACATAAGCTCGAACCCAAATCGGAGAAATGTGTTTTCATACGATACCCAAAAGAGACTGTTGGGTATACCTTCTATCATAGATCTGAGGGCAAGATTTTCGTTGCTAAATTCGGATCCTTTCTAGAGAAGGAGTTTCTCTCGAAAGAAGTGAGTGGGAGGAAAGTAGAACTTGATGAGGTAACTGTACCTGCTCCCTTATTGAAAAGTAGTCCATCACAAGAACCGGTTCCTGTGACAACTACACCAATTAGTGAGGAAGCTAATGATATTGATCATGAAACTTCTGATCAAGTTTCTACTGAACCTCATAGGTCTACGAGTAAGATCCGCACTGAGTGGTGCGGTAATCCTATTCGGAAGTCATGTTACTTGACCATGGCGAACCTCGAACTATGAGGAAGCGATGATGAGCCCAGATTCATAAAATGGCTAGAAGCCATGAAATCTAAGATGGGATCCATGTATGTGAACAAAGTATGGACTTTGGTTGACTTGCCCGATGATCGGCAAGCCATTGAGAATAAATGGATCTTTAAGAAGAAGACTGACGCTGATGGTAATGTAACTGTCTATAAAGCTCGACTTGTTGCGAAAGGTTTTCGACAAGTTCAAGGGGTTGACTACGATGAGACTTTATCACCCGTAGTGATGCTTAAGTCTGTCCGAATCATGTTAGCAATTGCTGCATTTTATGATTATGAAATTTGGCAAATGGATGTCAAAACTGCATTCTTGAATGGATTTCTGGAAGAAGAGTTGTATATGATGCAACCAGAAGGTTTTGTCGATCCAAAAGGTGCTAACAAAGTGTGCAAGCTCCAGCGATCCATTTATGGACTGGTGCAAGCATCTCGGAGTTGGAATAAATGCTTTGATAGTGTGATCAAATCATATGGTTTTATACAGACTTTTGGAGAAGCCTGTATTTACAGGAAAGTGAGTGGGAGCTTTGTAGCATTTCTGATATTATATGTAGATGACATATTATTAATTGGAAATGATATAGAATTTCTCGATAGCATAAAGGGATACTTGAATAAAAGTTTTTCTATGAAAGACCTCGGTGAAGCTGCTTACATATTGGGCATCAAGATTTATAGAGGTAGATCAAGATGCTTAATAGGACTTTCACAAAGCATATACCTTGATAAAGTTTTGAAAAAGTTCAAAATGGATCAGGAAAAGAAAGGGTTCTTGCCTGTATTACAAGGTGTGAAATTGAGTCAGACTCAATGCCCGACCACAGCAGAAGATAGAGAGAGAATGAAAGATGTTCGCTATGCTTCAGCCATAGGCTCTATCATGTATGCAATTGCTATGTACCGGACACGATGTATGCTTAGCAATAAGCTTGGCGGGAAGGTACCAAAGTAATCGAGTGGATCATTTGGACAGCGGTCAAGAACATCTGAAATACGAAAAGGACTAAGGATATGTTTCTCGTATATGGAGGTGACAAAGAGCTAGTCGTAAATGGTTACGTCGATGCAAGCTTTGACAACGATCCGGACGATTCTAAATCGCAAACCGGATACATGTTTTTATTAAACGGTGGAGTTGTAAGTTGGTGCAGTTCTAAACAAAGCGTCGTGGCAGGATCTACATGTGAAGCAGAGTACATAGCTGCTTCGGAAGCTGCAAATGAAGGAGTCTCGATGAAGGAGTTCATTTCCGATCTAGGTGTCATACCTAGTGCATCGGGACCAATGAAGATCTTCTGTGACAATACTGGTGCAATTGCCTTGGCAAAGGAATCCAGATTTCACAAGAGGACCAAGCACGTCAAGAGACGCTTCAATTCCATCCGGGACAAAGTCCAGGTGGGAGACATAGAGATTTGCAAGATACATACGGATCTGAATGTTGAAGACCCGTTGACTAAGCCTCTTCCATGAGCAAAACATGATCAGCACCAAGACTCCATGGGTGTTAGAATCATTACTGTGCAATCTAGATTATTGACTCTAGTGCAAGTGGGAGCCTGAAGGAAATATGCCCTAGAGGCAATAATAAAGTTATTATTTATTTCCTCATATCATGATAAAATGTTTATTATTCATGCTAGAATTGTATTAACCGGAAACATGATACATGTGTGAATATATAGACAAACATAACGTCACTAGTATGCCTCTACTTGACTAGCTCATTAATAAAAAATGGTTATGTTTCCTAACCATAGACATTTGTTGTCATTTGATTAAGGGGATCACATCATTAGGAGAATGATGTGATTGACATGACCCATTCCGTTAGCCTAGCACTTGATCGTTTAGTATGTTGCTATTGCTTTCTTCATGACTTATACATGTTCCTGTAACTATGAGATTATGCAACTCCCGTTTACCGGAGGAACACTTTGTGTGCTACCCAACGTCACAATGTAACTGGGTGATTATAAAGGAGCTCTAAAGGTGTCTCTGAATGTACATGTTGAGTTGGCGTATTTCGAGATTAGGTTTTGTCACTCCGATTGTCGGGGAGGTATCTCTGGGCCCTCTCGGTAATGCACATCACTATAAGCCTTGCAAGCAATGTAGCTAATGAGTTAGTTACGGAATGATGCATTACATAACGAGTAAAGAGACTTGCCGGTAACAATATTGAACTAGGTACTGGATACCGACGATCGAATCTTAGGCAAGTAACATACCGATGACAAAGGGAACAACGTATGTTGTTATGCGGTTTGACCGATAAAGATCTTCGTAGAATATGTAGGAGCCAATATGAGCATCCAGGTTCCGCTATTGGTCATTGACCGAGAATAGTTCTAGGTCATGTCTACATAGTTCTCGAACCCGTAGGGTCCGCACGCTTAACGTTACGATGACAGTTTTATTATGAGTTTAAAAGTTTTGATGTACCGAAGGTTGTTCAGAGTCCCGGATGTGATCACGGACATGACGAGGAGTCTCGAAATAGTCGATACATAAAGATTGATATATTGGACGACTATATTCGGACACCGGAAGTGTTCCGGTGATTTCAGAGAAAACCGAGTGGGAGGTTACCGAACCCCCGGGAACTAATGGGCCTTGTTGGGCCCTAGTGGAGAGAGAGAGGGGGCGGCCAGGGCAAGAGGCGTGCCCCCTCCCCTTGAGTCCGAATAGGACAAGGAAGGGGGGACGGCGCCCCCCTTGCCTTTCCCCTCTCCCACTCCTTCCTTCCCCCTCCCTCTTGGACTAGGAAAGGGAGGGCAAACCTACTGGAGTAGGTTTCCCCTCCTAGGGCACGCCACCCCTTGGCCGCCCCTCCTCCCCCTTATATACGGAGGAGGGGGCACCTCTAGACACACAAGTTGATCTTCGTGATCGTTCCTTAGCCGTGTCGGTGCCCCCTCCACCACATTCCACCTCGGTCATATCGTTGCGGTGCTTAGGCGAAGCCACGTGTCGAGAGAACATCATCATCGTCTGCCACGCCGTCGTCTTGTGGAACTCATCCCAAAACCTGCTGGATCGGTCCGGGATCGTCATCGAGCTGAGCGTGTCTTGAACTTCGGAGGTGCCGTCGTTTGGTGCTTGGATCGGTCGGATCGTGAAGACGTACGACTAACATCAACCGTGTTGTCATAACGCTTCCGCTTACGGTCTACGAGGGTACGTGGACAACACTCTCCCCTCTCGTTGCTATGCATCACCATGATCTTGCGTGTGCGTAGGAAATTTTTTGAAATTACTACGTTCCCCAACACCCAGGATCATGGAGATCGAGCATCGGCGAGGATAGGAGCAAGGAGACTGTGAAGTGTTATACCAAACACTGATGACAGTAAGGTTTAGTAGGGCAACATGGATCATATCCTAGGGGAGAAATGAGGTGTAGTCATTGAACTCCCAAAGCTCTTGTCTAATTTCATTATCTTAATTATCGAGGTAACCCCACACGACGGATAGGGCATGCGGTAGGACTACTAATTCTTGATGCAGGACTCATGCCAGTCAAGATGTTATTTGGACACATCTCGCACTTCGATGCATAACAAGCACATCTCGACGGGTGACTTCCAGCGCAGAGACTAATACCTTATTTGATCCCTTCGTGAATACAAGGTTGTAAGAATAAGATCTTATACATGTACCTCTTTTTATTATAAGTGTTTGAATCACTATTTGCTTGTTGATCCAGTCAAAAGCTGGATTTGACACTAACAAAAGCTTGCTAGAGACCATCGCTTCACGGAAATCTTCCTCTCGTGGGTTCGATAACCGAGGGTAACCTCTAGGGAAATAGGTGCGTGATACTCTTTTCTATTCCAATACCGGAACAATAAAAAGGAGATATCAAACCCTTTTTCTGGCGCCATTGCCGGGGAGGAGTTTAGTATTCCTAGTCTTTGTATTTAGAGTTTTTGTTAAAGTTAGTTTTCAGTTTTTGTCTTTACTTTTTAGTTTTTAGTTTTAGTTTTAACTAGCAAAGTGGCCCGCTCGATGCGCGGGCTAGGATTTTATTAAGTTATAAATGTGAGATCATATTATTTTATCTGTCCAATAATTTTTTATATCAAATATGATGACATTTCAAATATAGTACTCTTGCAAACATAGTTTTGTTTTCAGTACGTCTGGGTTTTCGTTGATATATACATGTATGTGTGATCGCTTCATCCCTGACTTGCTAATTATGCATGCCATGCTAGCTGTATTTTTTCTGTGAGGTATGCTAAATGTATTTTAATGATCGATTACATTCTCCAAACTATATTTCCATCTTTCTTCTACTCCCTCATGAAGTACCACATATGCATGTATATAGACATATTTTAAAGTGTAGATTCACTCATTTACTCCGTATATAGTCATTTGTTGAAAATCTTTAAAAAGACAAATATTTAGAAATGGAGGGAATACATTTTTATTCTATTGCTTATATATTGTACAAATCCATAGAACCTACTCCCTCCGTTTCTAAATATAAGTCTTTTAGAGATTTCAAATAAACTACTACACACTGATGTATATATACATATTTTAGAGTCTAAATTTACTCATTTTGCTCCGTCTGTAGTCATCTGTTGACCTAGAAAGACCTATATATATATTTAGAAACGGAGGGAGTATGTTTGTAAGTACTCACTCCGTTCTAAAATAGATTACTCAACTTTATACTAACTTTATACTAAAGTTGAGTTATCTATTTTGGAAGGGAGGGAGTATGTGCTTTCATGATCATTTGATTTAATTAAGAGATGTGCCCTCGGTAGTACTCCCTCCGTAAACTAATATAAGAGCGTTTAGATCACTATTTTAGTGATCTAAACGCTCTTATATTAGTTTACAGAGGGAGTATCAATGATGGCTTATATTTTCACACCACATAGTTTGCTCTCACAGTGTACAGAACGTAATCGGTTTCATGGGCCCCACCAGTATGATTGTTCACTTTCCCAATTCTGTAGTCTCCTGGACTTCTCCGTTCTCTCCCCCCACTCATATTTTCACACAGTGATAATGTTCCTCTTGCCCGATCCCCATTCTACTTTCCTTATTCTCTCTGCTCACTCAAAAATTGCTGCTCCTCCCATCAGCTTGCTCTCTTGTTCGCTGCCTTGAGGTTCCTCGTCCTCACCTCAAGCCACTCCGCAGCTGGTGCTGCCACAGGGACGACAGCTGGTTTGGCTCCTCATACGACTCCTCATTCTCCTAGCTCTTTGCTGGTAAACTACGATGGAGGAGGCGAGATCATCGATCTGCACAGTGCCGTTTACCCGTTGTAATTGTTGTCCGTGTAGTTGATTTGGTCGTGGATTTCATCTCCGGCAGCCCGCATCCCTCGTAGATCCAGCTTGGGTAGGGGTGCAAAGCGGCGTCCCGCCAAGACCCGCCAACCACTGAAGCTAGTACAAATTGAATTAGCACATTCCGATACAGCTAGAACTAACTTTTTCTCTTTTCTATACGAAGCGGGCCGGGTTCGGGCGCCGCTCTGCACCCCTAAGCTTGGGTGTGAGGATGGCGGCGAGGTTCTCTTCCCCAAGCGCGCAAGCTAGAGCGTTGTCGCTCTTTCCACTCGAGGCAGCTCGGGACACGGTCCTCATCCTTCACAGCTACAACATTCTTCGAAGTTCGACCTGCAGGTCCCCATTTTTCGTTTCCCAACTCTGTCATATTTCCCCCTGTTTGTTGAGTTACTTGCCCTACATAAACATAAATCCTAATTAGTATTTCCCGGGAAAAAAAATCCTAATTAGTACTCCCTCCGTTCAGAATTACTTGTCCAAAAAATGGATGTATCTAGATGTATTTTAGTTGTAGATACATTCATTTTTGTGACAAGTAATTCCGAACGGAGGCCGCAGTGCATTCATACATGTTATACTTACCTATAGATAGAACGAAATGTAACATGTTTTTGTGATTTCATAGAGCAATTAAAATTAGCCGCACTCATAGATATGGAAATGCATGGGCGTCCGAACTTTATAACCACTTGTTTTACGGTAAAATGTGTGAGATATAACTTTACTACATCAAAACCACCGAGTTAATGAAGGTAAGTTTTCATGCTTTGAAAGATTTGAGCACATAGATAGTAAAACTGGTGTGCAAAGCATAAGCAAGGTACATAATGTTGCTTCCTGTATACTGTAATACCAGTTGTGCATTGTTAAAATTTAGAAATTGAACTGAGAACTGTAATTAAATCAAATGGATGATAACCTGCATAAGGGTGAAACTTTGTGGAGATTTTCTTACTTCACATGGATCAAAGGTTCTCCTTTCTGTGTAGCCGCGAAGTCTGGCACATCTCCATTTATGATTGGAGGTTGTCGCTTTTTCTTGTCTTGAAGTTTCATTCTCCTTCCAATCTTGCCATTTTTGTTGATTGTCTCGACTTGCATCAATAAGATAATAATTTGAAATAAGTTTTATCGTTGAAGCTAAAATCAATTAGGAACCTCCAACGCCTAACTGGAACTGTTGCATTTTTGTTTTAATTTTGTTGTGATAGCACACACAAAATATTCATCATTAGTAACGGATCACCTTGTTGGATTACATATATGTTTTGTTTTAACCATCTTGGCAGGTTTCTAACCTTCCTTGTTATCTGGTCCATCTTTTCTTTTCATTGTTGATTCCTACACATTAGAGAGTGCAAATATAAAGCTAAAGCTCTCTTCTCAATCCAATGAAACGCAAGCTCTTTTGCGTTTTCTTGAAAAAAAAATCAAATAATGGATGATATTATAATATTATTACAGACAGTGGTGGACCTAGAGATCGTTCTTTGCTGTGGCGATGGACGACGATAAATATCATGGCGATCCTCCCGCTGGTCATTGGACAGGGGAGTACCCTTCTCGGCCGCGTGAGACCAGCCGCCCCGCTTGATCGTGGGTGTGCGACTATTACAGATTAATGCTCAAGTTATTCATTATTTTTATTACTTTTCACTATATAAATATATATTTTTGATCGTACAAGTAAAGGAGATCAATTTTTGAGAGCAGTGATTTGCAGAAATCTTTAATGATAAAGAGGAACTTAAGTTTCAATCATCACGTGAATACACAAATATCGTGAGTATTTTTTAGTAGAAGCCGACCGAAGCAATCTCTGCCTGATTAATGAGGTACTTTATTAGACAAAATTACTGAGGTACTCATGCAAAGTATTATGTGAACCATTATCTAATCTACAAACTCCAAGTGATTACCATACTGCATTGTCCTGTGCTTCTTAATGGATTTGAGGCCTATGGAAGCCATCCCACAACCCAAAATATAGTAGAGGATCACGCTAGAATAAGATTTTAGTTTAGCCCAGAGTAATTGAGGGTCTCCATTTGTTTTTCATTTTTGTGTGGGGGGCATAGTGGGCGACATCCTCTCATTATCCATTAATAGGTCTGATCTATAATTCCATGCAGATCGTACATACTGGAGGTGATCTAGTTGCTCAACGGAGCCCGCCGGAGGAAGATGATGTACAAGGTTGTTCAGATGCCGAGAGATTTTATATATGCATGCGAACATGAGATTTTGGTCCTATTTAGAGATATTCTATTTGGAGAGATCGAATCTCTGCAAATTTGTGAGAGTTTGGATTTGTTTGAAGAGATGGCATCTTTGTACAGTTTTTTGTGGGCAGGTTCTTCAGACTGCAAATTTGTGAGAGTTTGGATTTTTTTGGAGAGATGGCATCTTTGTACAGTTTTTTTGTGGGCAGGATCTTCAGAGTTTGGCCATGTTGTTTACCCTGTACGCCCCTTTTATTATTATGGGATGGTTTGATCGCTGGTGGGATGGTGCAGCCTGTTTTTTTTTTTTTTTTGAGTTGATGGTCCAGCCTATTGAGATCATGAGTTTGTGCACAGGTCCAACCTCTTATGGTAACATTTTTTTTATTATGGATCCAATTTGTTGTGATCTCACGTTACGGGGCCACTTGATTTATGAAGATCTTCTCACGTTACGGGGCCACTTGGTTTATGAAGATCTAACGGTCGCACATTGTTGATCAGAAATAGGTACACGTAATTAAAGGTCGGATGTTTTTAATTATTGTGGGATTTTTAAGCTAATTATCTTTATTCTGGTTAACCCGTCAAGTACTTTTTATATATAATAGATAGATTTTTAGTTGCAAGTCTTGTCGGTTGAAAAACCAAAAGATTACTATGGCTCATAATCTTGGGAGTTTTGTTACTCCCAGCAACAACTTCATGCATGAACCTATGGCACACCCTGAGGTAGCAGGCGCTGAGTATGAGCTTAAACTAGACGTAGTTTCCATGGTTCAACAGGACTAATTTGGAGGCTCTACTTTCGAGGATGCCGGTATGCACCTACGCAATTTCACTGAATTATGCAAAATGACATTGGTGCATTGCTCTCACGCCCAAAGATTTTGGATGGCGGCCAGAGAGATCATGGACTTAAAATTATCACGGCTTCACCAAAATACTTGGTCGCGGGATATTGTGGTGGATTCCATGTTCACTACTTCTGAAATGTGTAAAATCATTACGATCATGCACGCTATATGGACCTCCAGGAATCGTTGGACCCATGACCAATATGGCTACAATCCTATACCAGCAGTCAAGGGGCTAGGGGTGATTTGTTGCTGACAGAGCTTCCTTCATATGGACGTAGCACATCCAATGGGAATTTGTTGGCGCCCACCTGATCCTGGATGGGTCGAAATCAACACTGACATAGCCATTGATCTATAAGCACTCAAGGCTAGCGGGAGAGGTGTAGCTCGCTCCCATGTTTCCTTCTTGGGTGCATGGAGTAAACCTCTGCCAGGTGTCATTGACCCTTTCATTGCTGAGGTGTCTCACTACGTGAAGGAGTAATATTTGCCCGAATAAGGGGCTTCTTACATGTGGTGATGGTCTGATGGACGCCAACTGTTTAGAGGTTGTTAACCTCTGGCATTCGCATCACAGGTCTAGATTGTTTGTGCTGCCTATCTTCGATGAAATTAGGGAAAGAGCTTTGAATTTTGCCTCTTTTTGGTTCAACACGCTTCAAGGGAAGGTAATGGTCCGGCAGACCCGTGTGCTAAATTTGCCACTACTCTAGACATTTATGATTGTTGGTTGGACGAAAGTCCTTCTTTCCTTGTAAGCAACCTCAGGGCCGATTGTAACCGTATATTACTTAAGCAATAAAGATCCCAAGTTATAGTAAAAAAAGGATGAAATTTAAGGGCTTGTTTAGACTGCTCTGCTCCATCAATACCAGCTTCGCTCCACGAAATCCACTTTGAAATAGTTTCACATAGTAGTTGCATCTAATCATGTTGGGCTTCCAGCAAACTCCAGCTTCAAGAATGAGAAATTTGATGGAAAGGATCTATTTGATTGGATGACGTGGGAAACCGAACGGGTATCCACTTATGGTGGCACTGGTGGGTAATTTTCCCCCAATTCCAACTTCTAGAGTTTTGAGAGCACCCTTAAAGAGCTTCAGAGAAACAAGGAGTTATACCCTAGATTCTAATTTTTCGCGGAGCGGCATATCATGGAGCTACCCATTTAGCTTGCATTTTTTAGAGTGGAGCTGGATTTTAGGAGCAGATCAGTCCCAAACAGGCTCCTATAGTGAATAGTACATGTGGCTAGGAATTAATGTTTTTTAGTACACCAAAACATTTTTTTGCATGGTAATATGTGTCTCATTTATATCATAAATATTATAGTATAAGCCACGTAGATATGCTAGGCTTTGCATAAAGGAAACACATCTAAGAAGGAAAATTACAATAAAGACCGAAGAATCCCCTAAGCTTGACACCAAGGTCCGCCATCTGCCTTCGGCACCACGACAACAACCACCAAAGGAAACAAATTGACGAATCATCTCCTCACCCGACGCAGTTCCATCACTCATATGCAGCTTCATGGACCTCCAAAGTGGCTAAACAAAGGCGAAACTATTGTCGTTCAAATTAGACTAGGGAAACACCATGAACACGTTGTCGAACTCCAGATCTGGTACCCCGTACAACTAAGACGTCGGAGGAGGAAACCATAACTGCCAGCCACAAACCACCAAACCAGCACACTATCCACCATCTTTTAGATGGCGCCGATGCAGACCACAATTTGCCGTCCTAGACTACCTCCCAAGCTCCATGTCGGTGCTTGAGCAAACGTCATCATAATGATGGAGCCCTAGGGCACAAGTCCACCATGAGGATGCCACCACCATATCATCCTTGCTTGAACATACTAGTTTCTAAATCCATCCCAACCATAGGTCTGATCGCCTTGTCGGGGAGGGATTCGAACTTCTTTATTCAGCGCCGCCATCACCACCGCCATAGTCGAGATGATGAAAGGCCCAAAAACTTAAGCAACTAGGGCCTAAAACATAAAAGCTATACGATCCATGCACGTGGATCCGACGTCCCCCTCGCCACTGACGACCGACATCATCGAGGGAGGGGAGCCATCAGAGGACGGCATCGGAAGGAAACGCTCCTGGCGGTTGGCGAGATCGCCTTTTCTTTCTTTGTCACATCAAAACATATTTCATCATAAAATTTACAAACATGCACTCCCTCCGTAACTAATGCACTTTTGTTGTTTAATTAGTTGTAGTATATGTTCCAACATACCTGTGTAAGTTTTTCATATTTTTAAAACTCAAAAGATTCATTTATTATTATTATTTTCAAAATCCAGGCGCCATTTGCAATTTCCGCGATAGCTAGATTGTGATTTTTCAAACAAAAAGAAACTACTCGTAGATTGTGATTTCCTCCACATTGTGCAGGCCCCATTGGTCATGTGCTTTGTCTGAAGCGCTTCCATGGGCGCTTTCGGTTGTTCTCATAAGGTCCAACTAGGCCCGCACGGGAAGAAACTGGGTTGTTTGGTTGCCAGCTTACACTATTGGGCCTGCATCACACGAAGTTTAAAGCACCTCCGGGCTTGTCTCGCGGGTCACGCTCGAATCAGCAGCTTCTCGTGAGCCAGGCCCGAGCGAGGCACATGGGCAACGGGAGCTGCAAGCGAGGAGCCACCCTCGAGAAGCCGCATTGCTTCGTGAAGCGCCGACAATTATTACCCTCACTTTCCCTCACCACTCTCTCTCCCCTCTCCACACTCTCACGGACGACGGCGGTGGCGTGCAGTAGATCGGAGAACAGCAAGTCGACCTCCGGCCACCTTCACCGGCATCCGCAGCAGCAACACTTCAGCAATGGTGGTAAGCTATTTCCCCCCTCCTCGCCTACTACATCGCATTCGATTCGATCCGCGTTAGGGGAACGGGGAATTGGGGTAAACACCATAGAAGCGACCATAACATCGTCATGACTACCGGTACATATGAGGTTCCAGATCCGGATTGAGTACAATAGTAATGGGGATTATGGTTCATCTTACATAGTACGCATAGATCTTAGCCTCACGCACCCTGGAGGTGATTGGAGCGGCGGGTGGGCTTGGTCTTGGTCTTCTCCTACACCATCGTCTCTTCTTCATCGATTGGCATGCTTCGATTTCCTGGCTCCTGCGCCCTCACAATCATCACCACCGCATCATCTTCTTCCCCTTTCATAGGCACAATATTTGTGGTGAAGTACACGTTGGCACGATGGTCATGAGGCCGCCGATATTGTCTGTACTTGGCCCACTTTGCTCTTTGTCCAGTGTCGCTGGATTCAACCTGATTCATGGCCTAGCAAAGTATGTCGACTGACATAGCGCCCTTCGCTGGGTCAGGAATCAGTGTCTTCAACTCCTCCAGCATCGCCTTCTTCACCATAGCGTCTGACTCTTTGTGCAGCTCTTCCATGCTGCTGAAGTTTGAGCCCACTTCCATGATGTTCTCAACCTTGGTGCGGTCACCCATCGAGTACCCTAGGAAGAAAGCCCTCCATCCAATGCCCCAAGGGAAGGGGTTGGCGTTGGGGTTGGACTTGTTGTTGGAGTTCATGGCATTAGGTTGGAGGAAGAGTGAGAGACGGATAAGTGGTGACCGACAAGGTGGGTTAATAAAGGGGCACACGACCATAGGTTTTAATGGCGATGTTGCAAGGTTCATAATGCAGATGCTGACCCAGCCTTTGAACCTCTTCATAATGCAGATTGACACGGAGAACAAGGGAAAGGAGATGGTGCCATCAAAGGAGCAGGACAAGGGCAAGGACGAGGTGCCACCCTCAGAGGCAACGCCTGTGCAGGTGACTGAGGGAGTCCTGAATTAAGGGGTCCTCGGCGGCCGGACTATTAACATAAGCCAGACTGTTGGACTATGAAGATACAAGACAAAAGACTTCTCCCCGTGTCCGGATGGGACTCTCCTTGGCATGGATGGCAAGCTTGGTGATTCGGATATGTAGATTCCTTTCTCTGTAACCGACTTTGTACAACCTCAGTCCCCTCCTGTGTCTATATAAACCGAAGGGTTTAGTCCATAGGGCAGAATCATAATCATATAGGCTAGACTTCTAGGGTTTTAGCCATTACGATCTCGTGGTAAATCAACTCTTGTAATACTCATATTCATCAAGATCAATCAAGCAGGAAGTAGGGTATTACCTCCATAGAGAGGGCCCGAACCTGGGTAAACATCGTGTCCCCCATCTCCTGTTACCATCGACCTTAGACGCACAGTTCAGGACCCCCTACCCGAGATCCGCCGGTCTTGACACTGACATTGGTGCTTTCATTGAGAGTTCCGCTGCGTTATCACCAGAAGGTTTTGATGGCTCCATCAATCGTCTACAACAATGCAGTCCAGGGGAGATTTTCCTCCTTGGACAGATCTTCGTATTCAGCGGCTTCGCACTGCGGGCCAACTTGCTTGGCCATCTAGAGCAGGTCAACAGCTATGCCCCTGGCCATCAGGTCAGGTTTGGAAGCCTGAATTACGTTGCTGATATCCGCGGAGACTTGATCTTCGACGGATTCGAGCCCAGGACGGCCGCTCCCTGCCGTCATGATGAACATGACCTAAATCTGTCATCGGACCGCGCCCAGGAGATAGCGCATGCAACTGCTCTGGCCCTAGATCAAAGGCGGATTGTGCCGGCCGAGGACGGGAAGCTCAGCCCTGCCCCGGAAGCCGCAGACTCAGCGGCGTTAGAGCCGCACACAGATCCAGCCTCGAGCGGGGCCTGTGTCACCGGAACCTCGGAACTGTTTCCGGCCATAGGTTCCGAACCGCGTGCATCCGCGCCCATCAAATCTTGTCAGGCGCCAATCGTCAAGTTCAGCTCCGTGGATATCTTCCGGCACTCACCTTTAGGCGATGTGCTAAACTCATTAAAGACCCTCTCCTTGTCAGGGGACTCTCAGCCGAATTATATCTGGTTTGAATTGGAGCTGATGACAGAGAATTCCGTTTCCCACCCACCACCCACTGCATAGACACTGTCGAAGACTTAACCGAGATGCTCGATTACGACTCCGAAGACATCGATGGTATGGACGACGATGCCGGAGAGGAGCAGGCACAAAACCCACCGCCAACAGGGCGCTGGACAGCCACCTCCTCGTATGACGTATACATGATGGATACACCCAAAGAAAACAATGGTGACAAAGAGAAGGATCCAGTCGAGGATAAACCTCCTGAGATACAGCCAAAGCGCCAGCGTCAGCGACACCACTCTAAACCATGCCGTGGAAAAAGCAGCAATACCGGCACAGGAGAAAATAATACTCCGGACGATGCCGGAGACAACGAAGACCCCGTTAAGCTAACTTCCGAACAGGAAGAACAGGAGGATGGGCAAGCTAGCCTTGATGAACAGGCCATGAATGAAGACTCGAAGGACAGTAACTACCTTCCGCTCTCGAGGACGAGGTGAACCTCAGCGATGAAGACTTTATCGTGCTTGAGGAGCTCGTCGATCAGGAGCGCTTTAAGCGCCGGCTAATAGCCACTGCAAGCAGTCTGAAAAAGAAGCAACAACAGCTTCAAGCTAATCAAGATCTGCTCAATGATAGATGGACTAATGTCCTAGCAGCCGAAAAATACAGCCTCGAGCGTCCAACCAAAAGTTACCCGAAGCGCAAACTGTTACCCCAATTTGATGATGAGGCGCGAGAGCCCGTCCTACCAGTGCATAATGCGGCTGACCGACCACCACGTGGTCGGGATAAAGCGGCAACTCAAGCCGAACACTAGCCCGCACTACCTCGCCGTAAAAAGAGAGACACAACAGCTTGGAGATACACATATGACCCGCGGCATGACTTGAAAAACAGAGCAGGTCAGACCAGATCGATCTATGGATGTTGGGGGCGTGCACCGATGTGCGAAGATGGCCATCCGGCCGGACGAGACAAACATAACCACGTCCGGGCTGAAGACTGCAGATGAACTCCTTCAGAACTACGTTGCGACATGGCCCAACATAGAGGCGCCGCACACTCCATTTGCTTCACTGACGAAGTAATGGAACACGAATTCCCGGAAGGGTTTAAACCCATGAATATCGAATCATACGATGGAACAACAGACCCCGCGGTATGGATTGAAGATTTCCTCCTCCATATCCACTTGGCCTGGGGTGATGACATCCATGCCATCAAATACCTCCCACTAAAACTAAAAGGACCAGCGCGGCACTGGTTGAACAGCCTCCCTGAGAACTCCATCGGTAGCTAGGAAGAATTGGAAGACGCCTTCCGCGATAACTTCCAAGGTACATATGTTCAGCCTCCAGACGCCGATGACCTAAGTCACATCATCTAGTAGCCCGGGGAGTCTGCCAGGAAACTCTGGGCTAGATTCTTAATCAAAAAGAACCAAATTGTTGATTGTCCGGACGCCAAAGCCCTTACGGCCTTTAAACATAGCATCCGAGACGAGTGGCTCGCCCACCACCTTGGTCAAGAAAAACCAAGATCCATGGCTGCCCTTACCACTCTGATGACCCGTTTTTGCGCGGGAGAAGATAGCTGGCTCGCTCGTAGAAGCAACAGCACCGATGATCCGGGTACTTCCAAAGTTTGAGATGGCAACGGCAAGCCACGACACAATAAAAACAAGCGTCACAATAACAATGAAGGGACGCAAGACACGCAGGTCAACGCCAGATTCAGGGGTTCCAAACCCGGTCAGCGGAAAAGGCCATTCAAGGCAAATAGAGACCAACCATCCAATTTAGACAAGATACTGGACCGGCCCTGCCAGATTCATGGCACCCCCGTTAAACCAGCCAATCATACCAATAGAAGATGTTGGGTTTTTAAACAAGTCGGCAAGCTTAATGCCGAACACAAGGTGAAGGGACCACCCAGTGACAGCGATGACGAAGAAACTCGCCAACCGAGCACCGGGGGTCAGAAGCAATTCCCCCCGAAGTAAAGACAGTGAACATGGTATACATGACCCACATCCCTGTAAGGGACGGCAAGCGCGCGCTCAGGGATGTCTACGCAATGGAGCCAGTCGCCCCAAAGTTCAACCCATGGTCGTCTTGCCCGATCATATTCGATCGCAGGGACCATCCGACCAGTATCCGTCAGGGCGGCCCAGCCGCACTGGTCCTTGAGCCAATCATTGATGGATTCCATCTGACGCGAGTCCCCATGGATGGAGGCAGTAGCCTAAAACTGCTCTATCAGGATACAGTGCGAAAAATGGGCATTGATCCCTCAAGGATCAAACCCACAAAAACTACCTTTAAAGGAGTCATTCCAGGAGCAGAGGCCCGCTGTACGGGCTCAATCACACTGGAGGTGGTCTTCGAATCCCCGGACAACTTCCGCAGTGAAGAGTTGGTCTTCGATATCGTCCCCTTCCGCAGTGGCTATCACGCACTGCTCGGACGTACCGCTTTTGTTCGCTTTAATGCGGTCCCACATTATACCTATCTCCAACTTCGGATGCCTGGTCTATACGGCACCATCACGATAAACGGAAGAGCGGAATGCTCCCTCCTTACAGAGGAGCATACTACGGCTACTGCGGCCGAAGTACAAAGCGGTCCTATCAAGCCGCACATTTTGTCGGGCATCACGCTGTTGGTCTCTATTAGAAGGGACCAACCAGTCTCATAGCTGAACTAGCAGTTCGACCTCCGCCGTCCGCCCGATATAGCCGCGAAGTCTGTCTCGTGTAAATAATTATACACTTAAAATACCCTGGTCACTGGCGGACACATAATGCGGACAGACTTGTAATATTATCCGCACTCTCATATTCTTTTTCTTTTTATAAACATTTTTTAACTTTCACCACAAATAATTACATTTGCTGAGAAGTCCTTTAACAAAGGCAAGGCAGCGCAGACGTGTGACAGGAGGTCCAAAAGCTTTTTTGTAGACCATGCTCTTTATTTCAATCCTGTAAAGTGCCCCTGTTTCTTAGCTTTAAAGTCCGAACAGCTTTATAGCACACTTCGGCGTCGCGAGTTTGGCCTTATATGCATCAGCTCCGAATCATGTCTTTGGTCAATAGTTGGGTTGCCCGGCTCCTGTGCTTACTACCTTACGTTCCGCTCTATCGGCTAGGGTAGTAAAGGGAGAACTACTACGATTGTGTCCTGGTTCGTCCGGATGAGCACTTCAGTAGAGAAAGCCAAAAACTGACTATCATGATGCGGCGAGAGTTGGTCAACCACTCGATGACTCACCGGAATCTTTGGATTCCTTCCGTATTACACGAAGGACCATTTTTCTGGTCACGTATGCAAACACACCGTATTTGGATAACCGCGTACATACCAGGGGCTATATCGTAGCCCCACTGTCAAACTCCTATGGCTAAGTGAAAGTGTTAAAGCCCTATAGTCTGATTGCCTGGTTCGCCGCATTGACACCTCCTTAACGGACCAAGACATTGGGTCAAGAGTGATTCAAGTGCTTTTCCGAACACCCCCGCGTTATACGCGAGGGGGCTGAAACCGACGACTGGTAAACTTTCAGATTATATAAAAAACGGCCGCACAGGAGTCATCAAAAAACTTTTTGGGCGAAAGTATACAAAACATAGCCCTAATGTATCATAATATAGTTTTTTACAATTATGGTACACTTCACTCGAACATAATATCTTTCGAGCGCTGACCCTCTATCAAGTGGGCACCCTCTAGGACATCCTCAAAATAATGCTCCGGCGTGTGATGGTCCTCGCCCTTAGGTGGACTTTCCACCGAAATATCGGTGGCCTTCATCTTCGCCCAGTACGTCTTGACGCGGGCAAGGGCCATCCGTGCACCTTCTATGCACGTTGACCGCTTAACAGCGTCGATACGCGACACCGCATCAACAAGCTGCTGCACCAAACCAAAATAACTATTCGGAATGGGCTCAGTCGGCCACAGCCGGACTATGACATCCTTCATGGCAGATCCGGATATCTTGTGGAGCTCGGCCCACTGGGCCATCTGTTCGTTCAACATCGGACGCTTTGGCATGTTGAATTGCGACCAGAACAGCTTGTCCATCGCATGTCCTTCTTGTGCATGGAAAATTGCATCGCATCGAAGCCACTCTTCGACAAGTCCAAAATTGCGTCTGGAGAACTCCACATTTGATTAAGTGGGGCATACTTCGGATCGCTGAACTTAGTTTGTAATAACAAGGGCTTACCAGCCGCGATCTCCCCAGCTTGTCGGATCTCCTCCCAAGCCGCTCTAGACTCGTACCGTGCTTCCCTCGCCTCTTGTAAGGCCTTGTCAAGATCAGCCACTTTGGTATTGTTATCTTTCTTGAGAAATTGGCACGGCTAGAGGCGTCTTTTAGCTCAAGCGCCATAGTAGATATTCTCTCCTCGCACTGGCGCCGAGCAGCCTGTTCGGCGTTTAATTCAGCATCTGCCTTTTCGACAGCCGCACTACTCATCCTGGACTGCTCCTTGGCCCGGGCAAGTTCAGCCCGAAGGGTCTCAACTGCAGCAGCACTATCTGCAGTTATGCATATTTCAGTATGCAATTCTCAGCGTCATGCTCATATTATAGCACTTGCATATACTGATTGCCCCCAAAACATACCTTGTGCCTCGTCGAGCCGCCTGTTAATAAGCATGATGTCATCATCTGCCACATCAATTCTCTGCTTTAGATCTGCAATCTCTGTAGTTTGGGAAGTCGCCAGGGATGTAAAAACCTGTGTTCCAATTAGTCAGATTATTTCCTGGGCATATATTCTTGATCCTCTGATCGCCTCCCTTTGGACGCCAACCAGAGTCTCAGGGGCTACTATCTATACATAGACGCATTTTTGCGTTTATAGCACAATTAAAAATATTACATTACGTACCTCGAAGCCTCTTAGCAGGCTCGTAAGGGCTTCATTCAATCCGCTCTTCGCGAACAGAACCCTCTCAATCACCGTACCCATCAAGGTACGATGTTCCTCTGAGACCGACGCATGTCGCAATGTGTCTAGCGGCTCCGGATTCGGACCAGGTTGCGCTGTCCCTCAGAAATTGTATAGTCCGGGGCCTTTATTGTTGATCCTTGTAGGGGTCAAACACCCCGGACCCCGGACGGCCGAAGCGTCGCCTTCGAGCCCGGTCTTCACTATCCTCGCACCACTTGTTGATCGGAGAGATCCTCCGAGACAACGCCTCAGCGTCGTCTGCCTTATCGGGCGAGGAGATCTATGGGGGCATCTCGCTCTCCATCATCTCCGAAAGAAGATCCCCCGAGGAGGAGGACTGTTGAGGAAGGCTGCACGTCGGACTACAAATATATATTTTAAATTTTACCTTTGCAACCAGGAAAGAACGAGACATGTTTAAAACACCCTTGTTGACTTACGATTCAGCTAAAGGCCTATCTTTACAGAGGGACTGCGTGTCAACATCACCTCCCAAACCAGAACCCCCTGACAGGGATATCTTCCCCGCTTAGAAGCCTTTATCTATAAGTCTTCGGAAGCGGTCCTCTTCTTCCCATGAGGAGAGGGGATGTCAGCTTGTCCTTCCCTTTCATCTTCGGAAGAGGGAATCCCAATCACCGCTGGCACCTGATATGGCGCCGGAGCCAGCATCCTTGTTAACACCGGATTAGTTGAGTCTTCGGGAAGAGGGGCCGAACACCTATTCTCTCTGCCTTCTTTGTCCAGCCCTGGCCAAGTATGTTTTCTCAATATGGTGTTATGAGATATTTCATTAAGCTGTGTTTGGAAGTCGAATGCTTACTAGGTTATCCGGATGGTTACATTCAAGGCTGATGTCCTCTGTAGTATCCGGCCACTGTTTCCGTGTCCCAAGAATAATTTCCACACTCCTCTGAGCGTCGTGCCGGGGAAGTGTTGAAGGGTTCGTGGTCCTTCCGGATTGAACTCCCACATACGAGAGGCCGTCGTTGGCACGGTAGGACCCGACGGACCAGCATTACTTGGATTGCGTTGATGAGACCGGTGTCCTTTTCAATGAGGCTCCGAATGCGGCTTTGCAACGTCTTCACTTCGTCAACGGATCCCCAGTCTAGCCCCTTATTAATCCATGATGCAAGCTATGACGGAGGGCCAGATCGGAAGGCAGGTGTAGCTGCCCACTTGTTGCCACGGGGTTCAGTGATGTAAAACCACTCCCGCTGCCATAGGTCGGGAGTTTCTGTAAAGGAGCCCTTTGGCCACGTAGTATTGGCGAGTTTACTCACCACAGCACCACCGCACTCCGCCTGTTTCCCGTCGACCACCTTTGGCTTCACATTGAAGGTCTTGAGCCACAAGCCGAAGTGTGGGGGAATTTAGAGGAAGGCCTCGCACGTAATAATGAACGCCGACACATGAAGAAAGGAGTCTGGAGCTAGATCATGAAAATCTAGCCCATAATAAAACATGAGCCCTCGAACAAAGGGATGAAGAGCAAACCCTAGCCCTCAGAGGAAGTGGGAGATGAACACAACCCTCTCGCCAGTCTGGGGGTAGGAATAACCTGCCCCTGAGCAGGAAGCCGGTGGAGGATTTCCGTGGTCAGGTATCTTACCTCCCGGAGCTTCACGATATCCTCTTCTGTGACAGAAGAAGCCACCCACCGGCCTTGAGGGCCGGGTCCGGACATGACTGGGAAGCGCAAAGTGATTAACTTGAACCTTGGGTGCTGGAACTCGAGGTGGGAGAGGTTAAAGGAAGACTTGGTGTAAGGAAGAAAAGACGGGTCTTAGCCCCTTTATAAAGGCGATGAATATCAAACGCCCCTCCTAGGCCTTAAAACATGCCTATTCCCAAGGAATCATGCCAATAGAACGGTTAGTTATCCACGCCTGTGTTGATGAGAACCCCGCAATAAGGGGACACAATCTCTGCTTTGACAAGACGCGCCAATGAAGCCGCATCTCGAAATATGGAGCGGTAGGCTAAAAAACGGTTCGAATAATGGCCGGGCGGTGACATGATGTCACGCTACAAGAAAGTTGTCAGCGGATTGGATTCGTGAAATATTATACTCTCTACGGTTGTGTGTGGGATTTATTTTGCAGAGCCGGACACATTTTCTGTGTTCGAAGACTATTTTGGAGTATTCGGAGAAGGAACCCACCTTGCAATGCCGAAGACAATCTGCATGCCGGACACCTCGTCATTGAAGCCTGGTTCAGGGGCTACTGAGGGAGTCCTGGATTAAGGGGTCCTCGGACTGTCGGACTATTAACATAAGCTGAACTATTGGACTATGAGGATACAAGACAGAAGACTTCTCCCCGTGTCCGGATGGGACTCTCCTTGGCGTGGATGGCAAGCTTGGTGATTCGGATATGTAGATTCCTTTCTCTGTAACCGACTTTGTACAACCCTAGTCCCCTCCGGTGTCTATATAAACCGTAGGGTTTAGTCCATAGGGCAGAATCATAATCATATAGGGTAGACTTCTAGGGTTTTAGCCATTACAATCTCGTGGTAGATCAACTCTTGTAATACTCATATTCATCAAGATCAATCAAGCAGGAAGTAGGGTATTACCTCCATAGAGAGGGCCCGAACCCGGGTAAACATCGTGTCCCCCGTCTCCTGTTACCATCGACCTTAGACGCACTGTTTGGGACCCCCTAGCCGAGATCCGCCGGTTTTGACACCGACAGTGACAACCGTCCGGAGCCCGGGCACGGACGACGACGTGCCGGAGGTGCCCCCACCGGCAAGCGCCGGAACTATGGCCACTACCATGAGGTGGGAGGGCCAATCACCTTTTGCAAGATAATCATGGCCCCCAATTCGAGGCCATACCTATGCCGTTGGACTTCATGAGGCACTTCCTGTCCGTGTCGCATGAGTTCAAGTTGAAGACAAAAACCGACTGTTTCTGGAGGGTCATTGTTTGACTGTTGAACGGCAGGGTCACCCTCGATCAGGGTTGGGCCACCTTTGCCGCCATCCATTAGATCAAGATAGGCTTTGCTACCTCTTGAGCATGCATTGGTTTTGCACTTCTCCCATTGCAAGAAAGATCAATCTAGTAGGCCAAACCAAACTGATAATTCGAAGAGACTTGCAAAGATAACCAATCACACATAAAATAATTCAGAGAAGATTCAATTATTTCTCATAGATAAACTTGATCATAAACCCACAATTCATCGGATCTCGACAAACACACCGCAAAAAGAGTTACATCGAATAGATCTCCAAGAAGATTGAGGATAACTTGGTATTGAGATTCAAAGAGAGAGAAGAAGCCATCTAGCTAATAACTATGGACCCGAAGGTCTGTGGTAAACTACTCACAACTCATCGGAGAGGCCTTGGAGATGATGTAGAGGCCCTCCATGGTCGATTCCCCCTCCAAGATGGGATCTCGTGGATACAGAAGGTTGCGGCGGTGAAAATAGTTTTTCGTGGTGCCCCCCGATGTTTTCAGGGTACGGGAGTATATATAGGAGGAGGAAGTATGTTGGTTGACGCTCGAGGGGCCCATGAGGGTGGGGGCGCGCCCACCCCCAAGGGGCGCGCTGGGCACCCTCGCGGCCGCCTCGTTTGTTGCTTGACGTCCACTCCAAGTCTCCTGGTTTGCATTTGTTCCAAAAAGCCGTTTGGACTCCGTTTGATATTCCTTTTCTTTGAAACACTAAAATAGGCAAAAAAATATAGCAATTCGGGCTGGGCCTCCGGTTAGTAGGTTAGTCCCAAAAATGATATAAAAGTGTAAAGTAAAGCCCATAAACATCCAAAACAGGTAATATAATAGCATGGAACAATCAAAAATTATAGATACGTTGGAGACGTATCAAGCATCCCCAAGCTTTATTCCTGCTCGTTCTCGAGTAGGTAAATGATAAAATTAGAATTTTTGATGTGGAATGCTACCTAGCATATTTCTCAATGTAATTTTCTTTATTGTGGCATGAATGCTCAGATCCAAATGATTCAAAATAAAAGTTCATATTGACATAGAAACAATAATACTTCAAGCATACTAACAAAGCAATCATGTCTTCTCAAAATAAGATGGCTAAAGAAAGCTATCCCTACAAAATCATATTGTCTGGCTATGCTCTATCTTCATCACACAAAGTATTTAATCATGCACAACCCCGATGACAAGCCAAGCAATTGTTTCATACTTTAGTATTCTCAAACTTTTTCAACTTTCACGCAATACATGAGTGTGAGCCATGGACATAGCACTATATGTGGAATAGAATGGTGGTTGTGGAGAAGACAAAAAGAAGAAGATAGTCTCACATCAACTAGGCGTATCAACGGGCTATGGAGATGCCCATTAATAGATATCAATGTGAGTGAGTAGGGATTGCTATGCAACGGATGCACTAGAGCTATAAATGTATGAAAGCTCAACAAAAGAAACTAAGTGGGTGTGCATCCAGCTTGCTTGCTCACGAAGACCTAGGGCGTTTTGAGGAAGCCCATCATTGGAATATACAAGCCAAGTTCTATAATGAAAAATTCCCACTAGTATATGAAAGTGACGACATATGAGACTCTCTATCATGAAGATCATGGTGCTACTTTGAAGCACAAGTGTGGTAAAAGGATAGAAGCATTGTCCCTTCTCTCTTTTTCTCTCATTTTTTTTATTTGGCCGTTCTCTTTTTTTTGTCCTTTATCTTTTTTTAAAGTCCGAAGTCTCATCCCGACTTATGGGGGAATCATAGTCTCCATCATCCTTTCCTCACTTGGGACAATGCTCTAATAATGAAGATCATCACACTTTTATTTACTTACAACTCAAGATTACAACTCGATACTTAGAACAAAATATGACTCTATATGAATTCCTCCGGTGGTGTACCGGGATATGCAATGAACCAAGAGTGACATGTATGGAAGAGTTATGAAGGTGGCTTTGCCACAAATACGATGTCAACTACATGATCATGCAAAGAGCAATATGACAATGATGATGCGTGTCATAATAAACGGAACAATGGAAAGTTGCATGGCAATATATCTCGGAATGGCTATGGAAATGCCATAATAGGTAGGTATGGTGGCTATTTTGAGGAAGGTGTATGGTGGGTGTATGGTACCGACGAAAGTTGCACGGCATAAGAGAGGCTAGCAATGGTGGAAGGGTGAGAGTGCGTATAATCCATGGACTCAACATTAGTCATAAAGAACTCATATACTTATTGCAAAAATCTACAAGTCTTTGAAAACAAAGTACTACGCGCATGCTCCTAGGGGGATAGATTGGTAGGAAAAGACCATCGCTCGTCCCCGACCGCCACTCATAAGGAAGACAATCAATAAATAAATTATGCTCCAACTTCATCACAAAGCGGTTCACCATACGTGCATGCTACGGGAATCACAAACTTCAACACAAGTATTCCTCAAATTCATAATTACCCCACTGGCATGACTCTAATATCACCATCCTCATATCTCAAAACAATTATCAAGCTCAAATTGATCATAACATCCAATTCACTTTCTATGATAGTTTTTATTATACCCAACTTGTATGCCCATCATCCTAGGACCAATTTAATAACCATAGCAAATACCATGTTGTTCTAAAAGACTCTCAAAATAATATAAGTGAAGCATGAGAGATCAACAATTTCTACAAAATAAAGCCGCCGCCATGCTCTAAAAAATATAAGTGAAGCACATAGAGCAAAACTATCTAGCTCAAAAGATATAAGTGAAGCACATGAAGTATTCTAATAAATTCCAAATCAAGTGGGTCTCTCCCAAAAGGTGTGTACAACAAGGATGATTGTGGTAAACTAAAAAGCAAAGACTCATATCATACAAGACGCTCCAAGCAAAACACATAACATGTGTGAAAGGATCGAGAAGAGGTGTCTAGAGGGGGGGTGATTAGACACTAAGTACCAAAAGTTGTAGTTTTTAACTTCTTTAAGTTTCAGTGGAGTTTAGGCACAAGTTTAACACACACAATACATAACAAGCAAGCATGCAAAGAGTATATGAGCAGCGGAAAGTAAAGCATGCAACTTGCAAGAATGTAAAGGGAAGGGTTTGGAGAATTCAAACGCAATTGGAGACACGGATGTTTTGTCGTGGTTCCGATAGGTGGTGCTATCGTACATCCACGTTGATGGAGACTTCAACCCATGAAGGGTAACGGTTGCGCGAGTCCACGGAGGGCTACACCCACAAAGGGTACACGAAGAAGCAACCTTGTCTATCCCACCATGGCCGTCGCCCACGAAGGACTTGCCTGACTAGCGGTAGATCTTCACGAAGTAGGCAATCTCCTTGCCCTTACAAACTCCTTGGTTCAACTCCACAATCTTGTTGGAGGCTCCCAAGTGACACCTAGCCAATCTAGGAGACACCACTCTCCAAGAAGTAACAAATGGTGTGTTGATGATGAACTCCTTGCTCTTGTGCTTCAAATGATAGTCTCCCCAACACTCAACTCTCTCTCACGGGATTTGGATTTGGTGGAAAGAAGATTTGAGTGGAAAGCAACTTGGGGAAGGCTAGAGATCAAGATTCATATGGTAGGAATGGAATATCTTGGCCTCAACACAAGTGTAGGTGGTTCTCTCTCAGAAAATGCAAGTTGGAAGTGTAGGTTCGTTCTGGTGGCTCTCTCCACGAATGAAGAGTGGGTGGAGGGGTATATATAGCCTCCACACAGAATCTAACCATTACACACAACTTGCCAATCTCAGTGGGACCGAATTGAGAAACTCGGTCGGACCGATTCAACAAATCTAGTGGCCGTTAGGATTTTCGGTGGGACCGACATGCAACTCGGTAGGACCGATATGGTTAGGGTTAGGGCATAACGTAATCTTGGTGAGACCAATTACACAAACTCGGTGGGACCGATTTTGGTAATAAGTTAACCAGAGAGTTGGTCAGGCAAACTTGGTAGGACCGATTACACAAACTCGGTGGGACCGATTTTGGTAATAAGCTAACCAGAGAGTTTGCATTGTAATCTCTGTAGTACCGATTACTCAAACTCGGTGAGACCGATTTTGGTAATGGACATACACAGAGAGATTACAATCCCATCTCGGTGAGACCGAGATCCTATCGGTGAGATCGATTTGCCTAGGGTTTGTGGCAGTGGCTAAGACATCTGAACTCGGTGGCGCCGGATAGAAATAATCGGTAGGGCCGAGTTAGACTTTTTGGTTTAGGAAATATGTGGATGTGAGAAACTAGTTGAGGGCTTTGGAGCATATCACTAAGTATTTTGAGCAAGTAAGCCATTAAGCAACACCTCATCCCCTCTTGATAGTATTGGCTTTTCCTATAGACTCAATGTGATCTTGGATCACTAAAATAGAAAATGTAGAGTCTTGTTCTTGGAGGTTGAGCCAATCCTTTGTCCTTAGCATCTTGAAGGGGTTCCACATCCTCTAGTCCATGCCAGTCCATTGTTGAACTTGTCTGAAACATACTAGGTAAAAGTGTTAGTCCAACAAGAGATATGTTGACATTAATTACCAAAATCACCCAGGGAGCACTTGTGCTTTCAATCTCCCCCTTTTTGGTAATTGATGACAACATACATCAAAGCTTTATATAAGGATATAGAGAATAGCAAGTAAAGCTTTGGAAAGACATGTAACATGCATAGGCTCCCCCTACATGTATGCAATCATGTGAATATGAAATATAGAAGCATGTGAGAGCATAACCATGACAGAGTAGGCAATGTGTTACATGTATCTTGGCTATATGCATCAGAGCAAAAGATGTCAATGTGGGAAATGTACTTTCATGCTCATGAGTCCTTCTTGCAAACAGTATGTACATCAGCAAGAATTCCTCATACACATGATTGTGATGCATATACTTACCTTGTGGTCTTGAGTTGGCTTAGGATGGAATGAACCTGCGTAAACAAGGTTAGATAACACAGATACACCTACTAGCCAGAGCAAACAAAAGAAACCACAAGAGTACCAAGACTGGGATGACATGTAGAGAGTGAGTACTGAGTACCACATTGGATTATAGACATGTCCCCAAAGGTAAAGATGTGCAATGAATTTAAAGAATTCTTTCCCTTAGAAGTCTTGCTCCCCCTGAATCTAGCATGGGATACTGGGAGAAGATAGGGAACACAAAATCAGAGCTCAAAGAAACAAATGAACAGAGCTAAAGCAAATAAGATCATATGAACATGTCTTTCCCCTCAAGAAGACATGTGGCATCTCTCCTCTTAAACACCAAGCATCTAGGATACTTGAAGATTACTCTTCCCCTAGAGTATTCTCTCCCCCTAGAGATGTGATTAAGCTTTGATGTGATCTCTCTCTCCCCCTTTGACATCAATTTCCAAGGAGGGTCTTCTGGAATTTGTCGTGAATGGGTTTGGTCCTTGAGTCACATCACAAAGCACTAAGGTAAATGTGATGCTTGTAGAGGACAAGATTCATTGAGTGGAGCTGGATAAAAAGTAATGCAGGAATAAATGGCAAAATGTCTTTCCTGTAGTGAAATCGGTGGCACTGAGTGGTATGCTTTGGTTGCACCGAAGGGATTCGGTTAAACCGAAAACAAGAGACCGGTGTGACCGAGTTCATCACAGAGAAAACACTTGTCACCTCAGCTCACTAGACAAGTAAGATCTCACAAGGATTTGCAAGGAATTAACTGAAAGATTTGCAATGAATTTGATGCAGGGAATGCAGAACAAACAGAAAAGAAAAGAAATCTAGATTTTTTTGAAAGGGGAAACAAATATGCATGAGATAAATGCAAGAGCACAGAAAAGAACACAAGAAAACTTCATCTAGAATTGGTCGGCGACAAAGTCACCTGTGTTAGAGTATATTGACTTAGGAGTCAAGTGAGATCACTTGATCATAGGTCATACTCATCGTTTAAGCTCAAAATGGGGTTACCATTTTTCATTTAAGCATCTTGATGTATTCACATCTTGTCGAGTTGCTTTGACTCATGTCTTGGAGTAAAGCTTCTCTAAGATGGAATAACATACCTTGGGTGGTGGTGTTGATCGTGATCATGTAGTTGAACTTATGTGGGTTGCTCAAGGTTGATGTAGCTCATCAAGAGTTGGGAGCACCACTTGGAATTTGAGTTCATCTACCTACATGGGTTAGTTTTTGCAAGGAAGAGCACTTATGTATCCAAAATGACAATCATGAAGTTCAATAATAAATTTGTCAAAGGATATGTTTGAATGGTTCCGTGCTTCCTTGTCTTCAACCACCATTGTGTAGAGACTTGGTGATGTAGAGATTGCTCAAGATGTGAGTGAGTTGCAATCTCATAGATTTAGATCCATCCAAGTACCTACATGGGTTAGATAACATGCAAGGTGCAAATATATCCAAGACATAAGATTATCATCATAAGAGAAATATCAAGGATTAGTCATAGGATCATGTCTTGCATGTATCAAATGGAGTTGCTACTCCAAGTTTGGAGCATCAATGATGTTCAATTCACCTCTTAACCTGCAAAACACTTTCTCATCAAGTGGTTTAGTGAATATATCCGCTAATTTCTTTTCGGTGCGAACATGCTTAAGATTAATGTCCCCTTTGGCAACATGATCTCGAATGAAATGATGACGAACTTCAATATGCTTTGTTCGAGAGTGTTGCATGGGATTGTGAGCAATCTTGATAGCACTTTCATTGTCACAAAGTAATGGAACATGTTTCACATATATCCCATAATCTTTAAGAGTTTGGGTCATCCAAAGTAAATGAGCACAACATGAACCAGCGGCAATGTATTCCGATTCGGCGGTGGATAAGGATACCGAGTTTTGTTTCTTGGAAGACCAAGACACAAGAGATCTACCAAGAAATTGACAAGTACCCGAAGTGGACTTTCTATCAACCTTGTCACCGGCATAGTCCGAGTTGGAGTACCCAACAAGATCAAAAGAGGCCCTCTTTGGATACCAAATGCCAAAATTTGGTGTATGGATTAAGTATCTCACTATCCTGTTCACGGCCTTAAGATGGCATTCTTTAGGAGCTACTTGATATCGTGCACACATGCACACACTTAGCATGATATCGGGACGTGAAGCACATAGATATAACAATGAACCAATCATGGAGCGATAAACCTTTTGATCGACCGGTTCACCATCTTTGGTCAAATCAAGATGTCCACTAGTAGGCATGGGTGTAGTCATACCTTTGCATTCTTGCATATTGAACTTCTTGAATAAGTCCTTGGTGTACTTCGTTTGAGAAACAAAGGTCCCTTCCTTAGTTTGCTTGATTTGCAAACCAAGAAAGAATTTGAGTTCACTCATCATCGACATCTCAAACTTCTCTGACATTAGCTTTCCAAACTTTTCACTAAAATGAGGGTTAGTTGATCCAAATATAATACCATCGACATAAATTTGGCACACAAATAGTTCTCCATTAATCCTTTTAGTAAAAAGAGTAGAATCTATTTTTCCAATTTCAAAGCCTTTTTCAATAAGGAACTTGGTCAAGCATTTATACCATGCTCTAGGAGCTTGTTTAAGACCATAAAGAGCTTTGTAAAGTTTGTAAACATGATCAGGTTTCTTAGGATTAATAAAGCTGGTAGGTTGCTTAACATAAACTTCCTCTTCTATTTCACCATTTAGAAAGGCACTTTTAATGTCCATTTGGTACAAGGTGATATCATGGTGATTAGCATAGGCAAGTAAGATGCGAATGGACTCAAGTCTAGCAACGGGAGCATAAGTCTCACCATAGTCCATACCTTCGACTTGTGTGTAGCCTTGGGCGACGAGACGTGCTTTGTTGCGAACTACTTGTCCATCTTCATCTTGCTTGTTGCGAAACACCCATTTGGTACCGATGATGTTGTGGTTGTTGTCGGGCTTCTCAACCAATGTCCAAACTTGATTTCTCTCAAAGTTGTGTAGCTCTTCATGCATGGCATTTATCCAATCCGGATCTTCCAATGCTTCTTCAACCTTCATAGGTTCAATGCTAGAGATGAATGAATAGTGTTCACAAAAGTTAGCTAAACGAGTTTTAGAGCGAGTGATTCTCCCGGTTTCGATGTCTTTGTAGATTTGCTCAACGGGGTGATCTTTAGCAATTCATGCTCGAACTCGTGAAAGCTTTTGCTTGGGTCTTGGTTGAACATCTTCTTCATCTTGTTCTTCTTCTTGGACCTTCTTCATTGTTGGCGTTGTCGTTCTCTTGTCGTGGTGGAGAAGGAGGTTGTTGATGTTCGTCTTGGTGCACTTCCTCATTTTCTTCATCTTGGTGTGTCCCACTTGTGGATGCTTCCATGTCAACTCTTGGTTCACCTTGTCGTGAGGTAGAAGCTTCCACTTGGACGGATGAGGTACTCTCCTTCACCTCCATTGGACGAATCTTGCCAATAGACAAGTCTTGAATTGCTTCCGAGGGGTCTTTGTCTCCTACATCAATTGGCAATTGCTCTACTTGCGAGCCATTAGATTCATCAAACTTCACATCTACCGTTTCTTCAACCTTTCGGGTGAAATTGTTGTAGACACGGTATGTGTGAGAGTTTGAGCCATAACCAAGTAGGAAACCTTCATGAGACTTAGGAGCAAATTTAGAACGACGATGCTTATCAAGAATGTAGCACTTTGAGCCGAATACTCAAAAGTATCCAACTTGGGGTTTGTTACCGGTGAGAAGCTCGTATGCCGTCTTGCCGAGTAGCTTGTGAAGATACAAGCGATTTGTTGCATGACAAGCTGTCTCAACCGCTTCCGCCCAAAAATGCTTCGGCATCTTGTACTCATCAAGCATCGCTCTCGCAATTTTGATGAGCGTCCGGTTCTTCCTCTCAACAACTCCATTTGGTTGAGGTGTGTATGTAGCCGTGAACTCGTGTGAAATACCTTCTTCATCAAGAAATGTATCCACATTTGCGTTCTTGAACTCCATTCCATTGTCGCTGCGAACCTTCTTGATCTTCACTTCAAATTGATTTTGGGCCTTCCTAGCAAAGTTTTTGAAGATCTTTTGAACCTGCGATTTATCATCGAGAAAGAACACCCACGTAAATCTTGAAAAATCATCAACTATAACTAGACCAAAAGAATTTCCACCGAGACTTTTGTAAGCGTTGGGACCAAAAAGATCCATGTGAAGTAGCTCGAGTGGCCTCCTTATGGTCATGATGTTCTTCACGGGATGCCTCCCTCCAACCTGTTTACCTGCCTGACAAGCGTTGCAAAGTCTATCCTTATCAAATATGACATCGTTAACGCCAAGGATATGATTTCCTTTAATAAGCTTGTCAAGGTTTCGCATGCCAACATGACCTAATCGTCTATGCCATGACCAACCTTTAGAGGATTTAGCAATAAAGCAAGTTCTAGGTTGAGCCTTTTTAGTGAAATCAACAATGTATAGATCACCTCTACGTACACCGGTAAAGACCATTTTATGATTATCTCTACAAAACACTTGGCAATCTACTTCAGTAAATAGGACACTGAAACCAAAATCAGCAAGTCTAGATATTGAAAGTAAGTTGTAGCCAAGAGATTCAATGAGCATGACATTTTGTATGGAGCTATCATGTGATATGGCCACCTTACCGAGGCCAACCACCTTACCCTTTGAGTTATCACCAAAAGTGACATACTTTCGAGGACCATCATTTTCAGCAAGCTCACAGAACATATCTTTATCTCCGGTCATGTGATCGGTACATCCACTATCAAGAGCCCATTCCTTTCCTCCTGCCATATATCCCCGAAGTTTTGCCATAAGACCAAAGTGTCTCATTGCATCTTCAAGATCAAAGTCATTATCATCATCCTCATCATAGTATCCATGTTCAACATCATCATGTGGTGGATCAAATCGTAGAGAGGGTGATTCGTTAGAGTGAGTTTGACAATGATCTTGTTTATGAATTTTTATAGCTTCAGAATAATATCACTAATAATTCCAACATCTCCTTTGGCACGCATAAGGTTTGTAAGCTCAAATAGACAGTCACCAAACATAGGATCACTAGAATTCATCTTACTCAAGGCAATAGACTTGTGGAGAATTTCATCCAGATTTTTTAAGGAATAATTTGGAAAACGTTCTTCAAGAAATTTCCATATGGTGTAGGCACACTTAAGAGTAGGCAAACATCCAATCAAGTTTCTAGGCAAGCCTCTAGTGATAAGTTCAACAGTTCTAAGATCGTGAATCATGTCAATTGACTCATCAAGAGTAGGATGCATAGGATCAACATAAGGTGCACAAGGGCTAGCAATGTACTTGTTCAAATGATATTGACTGAAAATCACAAGCATCTCATTTTTCCACTCATGAAAGTACTCTCCATCAAGTGTAGGCACTCTATGTCTAAGACTCCCAATAGTAGACTCATCCATCTTCCTCCAATGGTATTTAAACCAAAGCAATGGAGACCAAAGCTCTGATACCAATTGAAAGGATCGAGAAGAGGTGTCTAGAGGGGGGGTGATTAGACACTAAGTACCAAAAGTTGCAGTTTTTAACTTCTTTAAGTTTCAGTGGAGTTTAGGCACAAGTTTAACACACACAATACATAACAAGCAAGCATGCAAAGAGTATATGAGGAGCGGAAAGTAAAGCATGCAACTTGCAAGAATGTAAAGGGAAGGGTTTGGAGAATTCAAACGCAATTGGAGACACGGATGTTTTGTCGTGGTTCCAATAGGTGGTGCTATCGTACATCCACGTTGATGGAGACTTCAACCCACGAAGGGTAACAGTTGCGCGAGTCCACGGAGGGCTCCACCAACGAAGGGTCCACGAAGAAGCAACCTTTTCTATCCCACCATGGCCATCGCCCACAAAGGACTTGCCTCACTAGCGGTAGATCTTCACGAAGTAGGCGATATCCTTGCCCTTACAAACTCCTTGGTTCAACTCCACAATCTTGTTGGAGGCTCCCAAGTGACACCTAGCCAATCTAGGAGACACCACTCTCCAAGAAGTAACAAATGGTGTGTTGATGATGAACTCCTTGCTCTTGTGCTTCAAATGATAGTCTCCCCAACACTCAACTCTCTCTCACAGGATTTGGATTTGGTGGAAAGAAGATTTGAGTGGAAAGCAACTTGGGGAAGGCTAGAGATCAAGATTCATATGGTACGAATGGAATATCTTGGCCTCAACACAAGTGTAGGTGGTTCTCTCTCAAAAAATGCAAGTTGGAAGTGTAGGTTCGTTCTGATGGCTCTCTCCACGAATGAAGAGTGGGTGGAGGGGTATATATAGCCTCCACACAAAATCTAACCGTTACACACAACTTGCCAATCTCGATGGGTCCGAATTGAGAAACTCGGTCGGACCGATTCAACAAATTTAGTGACCGTTAGGATTTTCGGTGGGACCGACATGCAACTCGGTAGGACCGATATGGTTAGGGTTAGGGCATAACGTAATCTCGGTGAGACCAATTACACAAACTCGGTGGGACCGATTTTGGTAATAAGTTAACCAGAGAGTTGGTCAGGCAAACTCAGTAGGACCGATTACACAAACTCGGTCGGACCGATTTTGGTAATAAGCTAACCAGAGAGTTTGCATTATAATCTCGGTAGTACCGATTACTCAAACTCGGTGAGACCGATTTTGGTAATGGACATACACAGAGAGATTACAATCCATCTCGGTGAGACCGAGATCCCTATTGGTGAGACCAATTTGCCTAGGGTTTGTGGCAGTAGCTAAGACATAATTGGTAGGGCCGAGTTAGACTTTTTGGTTTAGGACATATGTGGATGTGAGAAAGTAGTTGAGGGCTTTGGAGCATATCACTAAGCATTTTGAGCAAGTAAGCCATTAAGCAACACCTCATCCCCTCTTGATAGTATTGGCTTTTCCTATAGACTCAATGTGATCTTGGATCACTAAAATAGAAAATGTAGAGTCTTGTTCTTGGAGCTTGAGCCAATCCTTTGTCCTTAGCATCTTGAAGGGGTTCCACATCCTCTAGTCCATGCCACACCATTGTTGAACTTGTCTGAAACATACTAGGTAAAAGTGTTAGTACAACAAGAGATATGTTGACATTAATTACCAAAATCACCCAGGGCACTTGTGCTTTCAATGTGGTGAATAAAAATATAGCTCCAAGTAAAGTTACCGATAAACGAAGACGTAAGAGGGAATGCCTTCCGGGGCATCCCCAAGCTTAGGCTTTTGGTTGTCCTTGGATATCTTGGCGTGCCATGGGCATCCCCAAGCTTAGGATCTTGCCACTCCTTATTCCATAGTCCATCAAATCTTTACCCAAAACTTGAAAACTTCACAACACAAAACTTAACAGGAAATCTCATAAGCTCCATTAGTGCAAGAAAGAAAAACCACCACATAAGGTACTGTAATGAACTCATCCTTTATTTATATTGGTGTTAAACCTACTGTATTCCAACTTCTCTATGGTTCATACCCCCCGATACTAGCCATAGATGCATCAAAATAAGCAAATAACACACGAAAAACAGAATCTATCAAAAAACAGAACAATTTGTAGCAGTCTGTAACTTTTGAATACTTATGGAACTCTAAAACTCCTACCAAAATAGGAAGTCCTGGGAAATTTGTCTATTGATCTACATCTAAAATAATCAACGCAAAAGCTCGTTTCTGTGATTTACTAAAATTATTCTCGTGCGCGCAAAGTTGCTGTTTTTCAGCAGAATCAAATTAACTATCACCGTAGGTTATCCTATAGGTTCTACTTGGCACAAACACTAATTAAAACATAAAACCACATCTAAACAGAAGCTAGATGAAATATTTATTACTAAACATAAGCAAAAAGCAAAAAAATAAAATAGGGTTGCCTCCCAACAAGCGCTATCGTTTAACGCCCCTAGCTAGGCATAAAAGCGAGAATAGATCTAAGTATTGTCATCTTTGGCATTCAATTCATAAGTAGCTCGCATGATAGATTCATAAGGTAATTTGACTTTCTTTCTTGCGAAGTGTTCCATGCCTTTCCTTAATGGAAATTGGAATCTAATATTCCCTTCCTTCATATCAATAATTGCACCAATCGTTCTAAGGAAAGGTTTATCAAGAATAAAAGGACATGAAAGATTTCAATCTATATCAAGAACGATAAAATCTACGGGCACATAATTCCTATTTGCAACAATAAGAACATCATTGATCCTTCCCATAGGTTTCTTAATGGTGGAATCCGCAAGGTGCAAGTTTAAAGAGCAATCATCAAAATCATGGAAACCTAGCACATCACCTAAAGTTTTCGGAATCGTGGAAACACTAGCACCCAAATCACATAAAGCATAGCATTCATAATCTTTAATTTTAATTTTAATAGTAGGTTCCCACTCATCATAAAGTTTTTTAGGTATAGAAACTTCCAAATTAAGTTTTTCTTCATAAGATTGCGTCAAGGCATCAACAATATGTTTGGTAAAATCTTTATTTTGATTATAAGCATGAGGAGAATTCAACACAGATTTTGCAACAAGGAAATACAATCAATTAAAGAACAATTATCATAATTAAATTCCTTGAAATCCATAATAGTGGGTTCAATGCTATGTAAAGTTTTGACCTATCCAATCCCACTTTTACCAAATTTAGCATCAAGATCTAAAAACTCCGAATCATTGGGACGCCTTTTAACTAAAGTTGACTCATCTCTAGTCCCATCATTATCAAGATTCATATTGCAAAACAAAGATTTAATAGGGGACACATCAATAACTTTAGATCTTCATCATTATTTTCATGGAAACTAGAAGAACACGCTTTTATAAAACAATCTTTCTTAGCACGCATCCTAGCGGTTCTTTCTTTACACTCATCAATGAACATTCTCATGGCTTTGAGAGACTCATTGATATCATGCTTAGGTGGAATAGATCTAAGTTTCAAAGAATCAACATCAAGCGAAAGTCTATCAACGTTCCTAGCCAAATCATCAACTTTAAGCAATTTTTCTTCAAGCAAAGCATTAAAATTCTTTTGAGAGATCATAAATTCTTTAACACTATTCTCAAAATCAGAGGGCATCTTATTAAAATTTCCATAAGAATTGTTGTAGGAATTTCCATAATTATTAGAGGAATTACTAGGGAACGACCTAGGATTAAAGTTTCCTCTATACGCGTTGTTACCAAAATTATTCCTACCAACAAAATTCACATCCATAGATTCATTATTATTCTCAATCAAAGTAGACAAAGGCATATCATTAGGATCAATAGGAGCACTCTTCGTAGCAAACAATTTCATAAGTTCATCCATCTTTCCACTAAAAACATTAATTTCTTCTATAGCATGAACCTTTTTACTAGTAGATCTTTCGGTGTGCCATTGAGAATAGTTAACCATAATATTATCAAGGAGTTTAGTAGCTTCTCCTAAAGTGATTTCCATAAAAGTGCCTCCCACGGCCGAATCTAAAAGATTTCTAGAAGCAAAATTCAATCCGGCATAAAAGTTTTGTATGATCATCCATAAATTCAAACCATGAGTAGGGCAATTGCGAATCATCAATTTCATTCTTTCCCAAGATTGGGCAACATGCTCATGATCAAGTTGTTTAAAATTCATAATATCCTTTCTAAGAGAGATAATCTTAGCGAGAGGAAAATACTTAGAGATAAAAGCATCTTTGCACTTATTCCATGAATCAATACTATTTTTAGGCAAAGACGAAAACCAAGTTTTAGCACGATCTCTAAGTGAAAACGGAAATAACTTCAATTTAACAATATCATTATCCATATCTTTCTTCTTTTGCATATCACACAAATCAACAAAGTTGTTTAGATGAGTAGCAGCATCTTCACTAGGAAGGCCGGAGAATTGATCTTTCATAACAAGATTCAACAAAGCAGCATTGATTTCACAAGATTCAGCATCATTAAGAGGAGCAATCGGTGTGCTAAGGAAATCATTATTATTGGTATTGGAAAAGTCACAATATTTGGTATTATCTTGAGCCATCGTGACAAGCAATCAAACAAACAAGCACACAAAAGGCAAGCGAAAAAGAGAGAGGCGAACGGAAAAGAGAGGGCGAATAAAACGGCAAGGGTGAAGTGGGGAGAGGAAAATGAGAGGCAAATGGCAAATAATGTAATGCGAGGGAGATGAGTTTGTGATGGGTACTTGGTACGTCTTGACTTGAGCGAAGACCTCCCCGGCAACGGCGCCAAAAATCCTTCTTGCTACCTCTCGAGCATGCGTTGGTTTTTCCCTTGAAGAGGAAAGGATGATGCAGCAAAGTAGCATAAGTATTTCCCTCAGTTTTTGAGAACCAAGGTATCAATACAGTAGGAGGCTCCTCAAAAGTCCCACGCACCTACACAAACAAACAAGAACCTCGCAACCAACGCGATAAATGGGTTGTCAATCCCTTCACGGTAACTTCCGAAAGTGAGATCTGATAGAGATAATAAGATAAGATAAATATTTTTGGTATTTTTATGATATAGATTGGAAAATAAAAGATGCAAATAAAAGTAGATGAAAAACTTATATAATAAAAGATAGACCTGGGGGCCATAGGTTTCACTAGTGGCTTCTCTCAAGATAGCATAAGTATTACGGTGGGTGAACAAATTACTTTCGAGCAATTGATAGAAAAGCGCATATTTATGAGATTATCTAGGCATGCTCATGTATATAGGCATCACGTCCGTGACAAGTAGACCGACTCACCTGCATCTACTACTATTACTCCACACATCGACCGACTCACCTTTGCATATATAGAGTATTAAGTTCATGAAGAACAAAGTAACACATTAAGAAAGATGACATGATGTAGAGGATAAACTCAAGCAATATGATATAAACACCATCTTTTATCCTCGATGGCAACAATACAATACGTGCCTTGCTGCCTCTAACATCCTTTGGGAAAGGACATCGCAAGATTGAACCCAAAGCTAAGCACTTCTCCCATTGCAAGAAAGATCAATCTAGTAGGCCAAACCAAACTGATAATTCGAAGAGACTTGCAAAGGTAACCAATCACACATAAAAGAATTCAGAGAAGATTCAATTATTTCTCATAGATAAACTTGATCATAAACCCACAATTCATCGGATCTCGACAAACACACCGTAAAAAGCGTTACATCGAATAGATCTCCAAGAAGATCGAGGAGAACTTGGTATTGAGATTCAAATAGAGAGAAGAAGCCATCTAGCTAATAACTATGGACCTGAAGGTCTGTGGTAAACTACTCACAACTCATCGAAGAGGCCTTGGAGATGATGTAGAGGCCCTCCGTGGTCGATTCCCCCTCCGGCGGAGCGCCGACGAAGGCTCCAAGATGGGATCTCGCGGATACAGAAGGTTGCGGCAGTGGAAATAGTTTTTCGTGGTGCCCCCTGATGTTTTCAGGGTACGGGAGTATATATAGGAGGAAGAAGTATGTCGGTTGACGCTCGAGGGGCCCACGAGGATGGAGGGCGTGCCCACCCCCAGGGGACGCGCCGGGCACCCTCGTGGCCGCCTCGTTTGTTGCTTGACGTCCACTCCAAGTCTCCTAGTTTGCATTTGTTCCAAGAAGATCGCTCCCGAAGGTTTCATCCCGTTTGGACTCCGTTTGATATTTCTTTTCTTCGAAACACTGAAATAGGCAAAAAAACAGCAATTCGGGTTGGGCCTCCGGTTAGTAGGTTAGTCCTAAAAATGATATAAAAGTGTAAAGTAAAGCTTATAAACATCCAAAACAGGCAATATAATAGCATGGAACAATCAAAAAATATAGATACATTGGGCTTCATGGTGACTTTCAAGTTGCTCACTTCCGACCTGCTGAAGGTCATTGTCTTCAATGACGATGGCATTGAAGTGATGACCAGGTGCGGGAGGAACGACGCCGCCTTCGTCGTGAACGCATATGACAACCCCTCGTATGCTCCAGTTGCTTGGCAGTCCCTCGTATGCTCCAGTTGCTTTAGTTTAATATCGAGCTGCTTTGCGTTTAAACTTATTTGTTAATGTGTGGCACAATATTTATAACTACTTAGTACTACTATGTTCCGTTGTGTGTGTTCTTCCTCACATCGTTGTGTGCTGGTAACCTCACCATCACACTGAAAAGGTTATCAAACAACAAGCATTGTATGCAATCAAACAACAAGCCTTATGTGCGCACGTAAAAAAACAGTCAACCAAATATCATACGCTAAGCTAGCCCCTAATATGTGAGAACTAAATGCAGGCAACTAAATAGGTTGCGGATGTTTGTTTGTTTTTCGAGGGTACGTCAAAGGCGTACCTTAGCTTTATAGAAGGGAGAAAATATGTACAAGAGTTTTACAGATGCGCTAGTTGGAAGTCACAAGCCGACCCCAACCAAGCCTCCACTCCACTCCTAATGCTACTCTAGTACTCGGATATATGTCGTCCTCCAAAAGCTCCTGCCGTAGCCCAAGTCCTCAAATCGTCGAAGATCAAGTCCACAGTCTCCCATTCATTCTTGATTTGGCTTGATCCGGACACTCTCGCGTTCCTCTGTTTCCAAAGAGTCCAGCAGATGAGCATCACAAGTGTGTCAAATCCTTTCCGGGTTTGCTTATGTATGCGTTTTCTAGCTTCCGTCCACCATTGCATTCATATGTTGGGAAAGCTCCATCCTCAATCCTATAGCTGGCCAAACGGGCCGGCCCGGCCCGGCCCGGCACGGCCCATCCTAATCGTGCTTCAACGACGGCCGGCTCGCGAGGCACGATTATTATCTGAGCCATGCATGTACCGACCAGCGTCTTTGCGACTGCGGCCCGCACGGCCCATATGCTAATCGGGTCGGCCCACCGCCCGCTAGGCCCGCTAATCGCCTCCTATTTTGCGACCGGGCTTTTTAGCCTATTTTCACTGTTGGGCCACATTAGGATACATAAAAAAATAAAAAAAGATAATCGGGCGTGCGTGCGGGCTCGCGTGCTCGCCTTTCGGGCCTGAGCACGACCTGGCGTGCAGCGTCGCGTCTGGCCCGTTTAGCACGTGCCGTGCCGTGCCTGGCCCGCGCCGGCCGTGCTACCGGGCCGGCCCAGCTATCCCGGCCTGTTTGGCCACCTATAGTCAATCCCATCTTAGTCATGCATCTGTACCACACGTTGCGGATGTTTGTTTAGAGCCTACATTTGCTCACCCGGCCGGCCCGGTCACCACGGGCGCCAAACACGCCCCATATGTCCAACTCACTCCAAACCCATCCCAGAACCCGACTAAAGTTTCAAACCGGACATCTTCCCGATCCTTATGGCGACCTCGCCGCCGCGGAGCCCTAACTCAGGCGATCGGCCCGAGACCGCTGACCTCGCTCTCGCCGCTTCGGCACAGCCCGCTAGCATATGGAACTCCCTCGTCGCCCGCCTCCCTACGCTACCGAACTCCCTCCTCCTCGCCGCCGCCTCCGATCTCCTCCGCCGCCTCTTGGCGGTCCGCAGGCGTCGCCGCCGCCGCCGCCGCCCTGCTCTCCCACTCCCCATCTACGATGACGCCGCAAGCTCCGCCCGGTGAGAACCTCTACTCGAATCAGCGCGGCGCCTGTCATTCCCATGCCGCGCAGGCTTTTGCTGGAGTAGTGCTGCGCTTCGTGCTCTCGTTGACTGCGGACAGAACAAAGTAGATTTGTGCGGATTTAGTGTTACAGGTTACGAGATGGCCCGTGATGAACTTGTAGAAACGTGTTCAGGAATTGGTCACTTGACCAAAATATAGGACCCACCACTACTCTTGAGCTAACGCATCATAGATCTGGTCATCTAGCTATCTGTCCGGTGTTCCTTGTCTGTGAAGAATTACCTGGAATGCTTTTGACTATATGTTATTAACAGGGTTTCTGGTGAGATGCCCAAAGCTTTTGCCATCTTAGAAGATATCGTGCAGCATACTTTGTCTGATTTGCATAGCATTCAGAAGAGCTTACTTTATTGGAAGTCCAAAGCTGAGGTATTAAGTCAATTGATAACTTTGATTTTTTTTTTTTTGCCTCTTTAGCATGTAGAGAAGTTATATTATTTTGCTACTTACCTACTTTTGCCTGTGGGATTTTTTCAGGGAACAAACTCACATAAAATGTACTTTATGATGTTTGAAAGAGGTCCAAGGGCCTTCCTTGAAGCAACATGTCAAACACTAACTAGACTCAGGAGCAATGGGAGTCCATCCGAGTACCTTTTAGGCTCTGCATCTGATATAGTCTCAGTAAAACTTGCTGTCCTGACGAATATGCAACATCGATTGGCTGCTTTTCTGGCTGAGGTTTGCTACTCTAACGTGTTTATCGTGAAAAAGTAGCAACAGTGCTATGGTTTCAACTTTCTGCTGATGTGAAGTAGAATAAAACAGTCAAATAGCATTTTCGTGATTAACCTTGCTCCTGCTCTCCTCCAAAAAAGGAAACAAAAAGAAACTGTTGTATCACTGTAGTCAAATTTCAAAGTTATCTTTATTTGAATATAATGTTGCTTTGTGCTACATGACTAGTCATTTACATGAACTTAAACTCTGACTTGCTTCTTCTATAGGTTTACTCTGAAGTTGATAAATGCAGAGAAGGATTAACTGAAAGTTCAGATAAATCACTACATACGCTATTTGTTATTCTGAACACCGTCTTCCCCAAATTGGAGGTATCTCTTAGAAATGCTAGTGAGGTATGCAATGCTTGTTGTCCATATATTTGGATTTGTAACATGTTTTGCCTCTTTGATGCTATGTGGTTTAATTAGTTAAAACACATGTCTTCAGGGGCAAACTCTACCATTCACTCATGACGGAAACTCATCTCAACTTATCTTCGAAAGATTGCCAGAGGTTGATGTTGAGAGTCCACAATGGAGTGAGGCCTTAGCAACAGATGCTATTAGTCTGATATATCAAAACCTCCAAAAGTTAGATAGTTTTGTTTCCTCTCAGGTAAGTAACTATCATTTCGACGATGACACATGTGAGATCATCGACTTCCCAGCCTCATAGCACAATGACCTTAGACCATTACAGGGTTAACACATTTGAGGGGATAACTTGGCAGTGACGGCTCCTTCAGGGGGGATATGAGAGTAGAGATGTGGACGAACCTTTCTTTTCTGTCCGTCTTAAAAGAAATCAGGATACAAGTGCCTCTCTTCATGGGGTGCCATCTCTAGTAGATGGAAACCATCATTAGGAAATAGATAACTAGCATATATAAATAGGAAATAGATAAACAGGCAGGTGGATTTTAGAAGTATTTCGCTGAAAGATATATAAAAGCTACCCTCCAGTCATGGTGATTGTTGCCAGTTTGCCACCCTTCTGCATGTCTTTCATCCTCTATATAAAACTCAGATTCTTGATTTCTGTTACCTGAGTTGTTGGAGGGGTATTAAAGTTTCAATTTCAGTATTTTATATTTACCCGTTTGTGCTTATCTATATCTATATGCCAGTCACACATGTTTTCTTATTATAAATTAGTGGTAGAATTACAGCTAAATCCCGTGGATAACATAGCGATAATGTGTAGCTTGTATGGCACTGCATGTAAAGTACATGCTGCTAGTGTTGCGTAATTTATCTGAAGCGTGTTTTTGTTTGCGGATAGCTTTCAAGTCATAAAAAGCCAAGAAATATGACCATATACTGGTTACCCTACACGTGTGGAGCAATTGGTCTCTCTGCATGTTCCCTATGGCTTCTGCGCCATAGTAGCTTGATGGGAAGTTCTGACATGGACAACTGGATTCAAGATGCTAAGGAGTCAGTTGCTGGATTCTGGGATGAACATGTTGAGAGACCAGTAAGACACTTTCTTTATATGTCTTCTACTACTCCCTCCGTCCCATAATGTAAGACGTTTTTTGACACTAGTGTAGTGTCTAAAAACGTCTTACATTATGGGACGGAGGGAGTATTATTTATCATATATTGCATTCTAGTATAAGTTAACTGAAGGTAAATCAAACTATTTAATGAAGGCAGAGGCTTTCAGGTTGGTTCTGGTTGTACATTTACTTATGCAAGATATCCTGTGAGGTCCTGCAAGAAGCCTTGGTTTGTTTGTCACATATAACTGAAAAAAGAAGCATGCTGCCTTGTGCGTTACTGGCTGTAGTGTTTGCTTATGGTGGTAACAGATTGATGGAAGTGAACTCATGTTTTCCTTACGGGAGCATTTGTATATGTTAAGATGAACATGCTTTAGTAGATGAGCATATTTTCATATATAAGCCACAAAGCTTGTCAATATTCACCTTCATCGGTGTCGTAATTGTCGAAATACTGTTTATTCAATTTTTATGCGGAACCATTGAAGTCCAGGAAGCATTGCTACAAGCTGGTCTACATTTCTATAAATTTGGAAATCAGTCTGAGTTATTGCGCTCACATCATGACTGCCTTTTATGTTTTGACAATTGCAGGTCATTTCCATTAGAGATGAGCTATTCGAGACGTTCAAGCGAACAGATAAACGTGTAATGGAAAGGGAAGAGGTCCAACTAACCGAAGAATCATTGCACAGGTTGTTCCCAATGCTGTCATTCTTTAATATTCTGAATTATTATACTCATGGTTCTTTCTTGAAATAGAGTAGAGCTATTATAGCATGGCTTTGAGGAGATGAGATACTAGAATAGGGAGAAACAGATCATAGATGAGACAGGACTTTCGATTAGGAAATAGTGATCATAGACTGATTTCTTCTTGTTTGTTCTTATGAGTAACAACACGCAGCCTTTTATAGGCCAACTAAACTTGTCCCCAATACTTGTTCTTTGTCTAGCAATCCAATTCAACTCAAACTCAATTTGTCAATCTGCACCCATTACTCTCTCCATTTTAAAATGTAAAACATATTCAATTGTTTATGACAGCTGATAATTATTCCATTGATATGCGGTTATGTGAAACAGAACCACAATTCACAATCATAAGCAAGTACATTTGAATATGAATCGACCGACATCAATTTTATGTCACATAAATTGCCTTGCCTTAACCAATTCAGAACATAAGCAAGTGCATTTGAATATGAATCTACCGACATCTAATTTGATGGAGTAATTGTTTGTCAAAGCCAGTATAGTACAATTTATCTACACCCTACATTTTTAAAGAGACAGAGTAGTAATATAAACAGAACCTTGTTCATCCCAACACCTACTTGCTGTTCCTTGTGTACTTTCCTTTTGCTGTAATTGGTAATATTGCTTCATTTTGGAGCAGCATAATTATCCCAGTGAAAAATCTATTTGTTCACATTTTCTTGAATATGTAAAACTTTAGCGTCGCATTTTATGTTCTGAAGTGCAATAGAGTACCATAAATCACATTGTGCATTATTTGACCATGCTGGTTACAGGATGTTAATTACCTTCTGTGAGCAAACTTCAAAGGAAAAACCGGCACAAGATGCATCATTGCAGGAGTTGCTGGAGATTGTCATGAAAAGGTAAGACTGAACTTTTAACTATACATACCGTTGTGTGTTCATTTCGTATCTTCAGCCAGTTGTTGCAAGTTCAATGGCACTTGAATTTTGTGATTTCTTGTTGCTTACTCTGGAGCAGTACTACATTCCACCTTCCTGTTCTGCCTTATAAAGACATCTTCAATCGCTTTTCAGTTCCCTTGTGTGCAACTAAAATAGTGTTGGCACTGGGGCTGACAAAACATAAGCATTTTATGGGGGAGTAAGAAAGCCATCTGAACTAGTTTAAGTTATATGGAATATATGAAAAATCTAAGCCATAGCAACAAATAATTCCACTCGATGGATTTTTATTTAATGCTTATTTACATTTGCATTTAAATGTTTAGTACGTATTTTTGGGAATCCCAATCGAACTTGAGTTTCTGCTGTGAGTGATAGAAACAAACTTCAGGAAGCTAGGGATAGTACCTATTTTTTCAGCATGACTCCTAAGAAGTGGTTGATACAAATACAATTTATCATGTTTACTCTTAAATTCTTAATCACTCCTCCTATCTAACTTGTTAACGCAAGATACATCTACAATTGCATCGAGAGAGTCGCATGCTTTACGGATACTTTAGGCATGTTGCTTATATAGCTAGTGCTTCCCTAAGTTTACTTGTTTTGGTTCATCCCCCAATGGATTAGTTCTTTACATGGTGTTTGTTTAATTCAAAGCTGTCTTGGCAGTTTATATTCTATGAACCATCTGAGTAATGTGTGAAAAGGGACTACATTGATCCTGTTTATTTGTGGATTGAGCTGTATTGTACATTAATGCAGATACGAAAAGGAATCGATGCATCCAATTCAGAATCTGTTCAGTGGAGAATTAGCACGTGCCATGCTTATTCAGGTTTTCATTTCTTTTGCATTCAACTCAAGTTAACTTGAATTTTTTCTCACCCATCTTGGAAATTTCAGGTTCAGAAGCTAAAACTGGATCTTCAGGAGTAAGTTGTACTATTATATCTGATAATATTGGTTACATGCATAATGATTAAATGTGTATTTTTTTTGTATTTATATATTATTTATTTACACCAGAGATGCTTGAATTGGTCTTATACAGGGCAATGCTGGAACTGGATCAGATTCTCAAGGCAAATGAGATAAACTTTGCTATTCTTGCAGCTCTGCCTGCATTTGGTCTTCTGCTTCTCCTGCTTTTTTTAGTGCGAGCATGGGCTATGCATGTATGTATATAGATTTCTGTTCATTATCTTCTTGATTACAATACATCTGAGGCATCTGGCATAAGTGATTATAGGTCTTCGAGACGTTCATATGTTGCTTTCTAATATGTTTGGGGCTTTGGGCTGTACATCTTGTGCCATTTGCACCATGGTCATGTCCTATTTGCCATTCGTACCATGAACAGGCGTGTGAAAAGTTAAGAGGATTGCAGTTCAAATCTCTAACATTTACTGTCACAATAATATAGGACCAAGGTGCAGAAGGAAGAGGAAGGATTGCACGTCATCAGCGGTGGCAGCTACTCATAGAAGTAGAGCGAAGACTTAAAGAGTTCAAGAAATGCATGATTAATGAGATGGTAATATCATCTATAGATGTTTAGTCTATCCTACACATTAATTTTGACGTGTACACATATTCCATTTCAAGCTTTAGGCCACATTTGGCCTGTTGGTGGGTAACTAGTTTCCTTATTATGACTATCAAACTTGCCGGTTGCTTTTAATCTGCACAATATTGCCCATTCACCAAAATATGAGGGGGGCAGAACTTTGAAGACGAATAAACTGAGACAAAAGTGATGTTTTGTTGATGAGATGAATGGGCTTGTTTGTAGGAACTTTCAACTAGTGATTGATTCCCTTAATTTTCTGCTTTACAGGACGAGGAGGCGAGCTGTAAATTCGGATTGACTCTGTTCACCCTTGATAGACTATACAAGGCTGTTGAGGTGCATGCGAAGGAAACAGGCGAGTGGTCAAGGTCAGTCAGCTAAAAATCTCTTTCTGGCTTCTCTACTTGATTATTGTGGATGGCCTGTGGACCAAACTAAATCGTTTGCATTGCAGTTTGAGAGATGACATGTTCAATCTGGCAAAGCCTAATGTCGGAGTGGCGGACAAGCTGGATGTTCTTAAAGGGCTCAAGTGGAACTACGCCTGCTTACGCCCATCGCTGTCGTGAACTTTAGCTGTGATTCAGTTTTGAGATGGTTTTACCCTGAAACCATACGGTGACATGCAATCCACTTTGCATATTTTTTGAGAATAGTCTTTTGATGTGAATGCTTTGGAGCCTTTTGCTCTGTGCAACGGGATAGAGTGACTCTGCCACCACGCCGTAAGTTTGCCCCAGGGGTTCCTGAGTTGCATCTATTGCAATCTGTGTGTTGCTGCCACACGCAATGGGCCTGTGGCGTTGCTGCTACACCCATTTGACCCTTAAACTGGAATATACTTCTGTAAACATGACTTTTTACACGTTCGTTTGTGTTTGTTGCACCGTTCGCATTTTTCTTTTAACATTCACCGTTGGTGTTGTTTGTTTCTCGTGTCTAGAAGAAACAATTCCGAGGATGCAGAGCATTCCCTTTCTTAAGAACAAAATGAACAGGATTTCACAGGCTTATACGAAATAGTAGTATTATTGGGCTTTTAGCCCATTTATTACATTTCCAATAGTTCCTGAAAATCTTAAGAGGCCCATAAGGGAAGTGTGAAAAGTTTAGTCTCATCCTAATTGTGACAAAATCACTAATTAAGTGGTACCCCTTGCAAAGGTCACGTGCTGGCAAGTGATGCACTGTGCCACTTGTCATAACTTGGGAGATTTATTTTGTTTGTATATTCGTTTTCTCAAAACGTTTTATCTCTTGAACCATGTGCCGAAACCATGAACCGTTCTTATTGTTGGATTTCTCATGTTGAGATCTTCGAAACTAAATCAGCATAGGTTTCGACAAAAAAAATCAAAAAAACCTTAGAAATAGAAAAAAAAGAAAGAAAAACCAAGAAGACTGGAATAAAAATTACCAAAAACCAGAACAAAAATAGGTAACCCGAAAACATGGTTATGTCAATTTTTTTATTGGGAAGGACTACTTTTCGGGAAGCACATTTTATGCTTTTTCATTTTTGGGAAATGCTTCTCGCGAAAGCATATGCTGTGCTTTTCCCTTTTTGATAGGCATAGTCTCTCTTTTTTCGAGGAAGCACATTGTTCTTATCCCTTTTTCGGGTAGCGTGATTACGCTTTTCGTGGAAGCACATGTTGTGTTTTTGGGGGGAAACACAATTGTGGTCGTGCTTCTCATAGAAGCACACGTCGTGCTTCTAAAAAGAAGTCAAAACCTAGGGAAAACCAAGAAAAAACTGAAAAGCCAGAAAACAACGCGTGACCCAAAAGAAAATAAACAGAAATCCTGAGGGTGTGACACGTGGCGGTTGTTGGACGCACCACTTGGCGCTCCCAGGGACCCAAATTAAAGTGACCTCCGCGGAATCCTCCAAAGGGGTACCAATTAGGTAGTTGCTCTCCGATTGCGAAGGGTGTGTTGGACCACCACCACTATAGGGCGTATGTTCGTACTGTAACTGGTAATTTTTTGGGGGGTGCCCAGCACTGGCTTTTTTTAGGGTATACCAAGTTTTATTCAGCAAATGCCATAGAATGTGGGTTATAATTCTGGCCAGGGGATTGTCTAAAACAAATGTGACGTCCCAGACCTAATGAAAGAGCAAACTTGACTACATTATATGCTGCAACATTGACAACACGACCTCCGAAAGTAAAATTACAATTAAATAAATATGCTTGAAGATTTATCTCGATGATAATGGCTCCATTCTTGCCTCAGTAACCATTGTGGAGGTAGAGATCTTGTGCTAGAGCTAGGGCCTCTCTGCATGATATAGCGTCCAAAACCAAAGGATCATCGACTCCTCCTATAACAAGAGCTGAGCTACCCAAATAGGTACCATCTGTATCTCTGCAAACCGCAACAGTAGAACCCCCCCCCCCCCATTTCCTTTCGACATTCCGTGTTGGCATGTATTTTTGCATAGTCCATTGGCGAGGCTTTTTGGCGCTGGTTGTTGACCACGGGTATGGATGGCTGGCCTTGAGAAGGAACTGAAAGAATTTCTTTGATCATGTCCAACTCATCGATGAACCTGTTGATGAAACGATGAATAGATTGAGGACTTTAAAAAATGCTCTCATGGATGTCCTTGTGGCGTGCTGCCCATATTGCCCAGAGAGTGTCTAAGTGCTTCAGGAATAGAGCATGTGATAACGAGTCCATGAGAGTAAAGAGACACTGTTTTGCATTGGTTCAGTTGTTGTTACTAGGGTTTGAGCCAATTCTTCATCCACCAATGCCCATGTACATCTTGACATTGTGCATTCCACTAATGAGTGCCTCCATGAATTCGGTGAACCGCACATGCCGCAAGAACGCGAATCTGTCATGTGTCGAGCATTAGCTGCTAGGCGACATGGCAACACCCTGACAAATCATGCTTGGACGTCCGTTGCGTCAGCATGACGCGTAGGAATTGCTTCCACAGACTGGGCCCATTACTTGAGTTTACTGTCATTTTTTTATTATTGGTTTCTTCCGGTTTTGGACTAGCTATGTTCTTTCGTTTTCTTTTAACATTTCTTCATGTTTTCCAATTTTGCATTTTATTTTTTCATTTTCACTTATAGATATATACTAATTTTTTTCTACATGGATTTTTCCATAGTATACAAACATACATTCATAGGAGTATGAACACTATTTTCATCTTTGATCTTTTAAAAAATACTTAAATTTTGTAATGCATGTGTATTATTTATACATTTTTTCAAACTCATGATGAATATTTTTCAAATATGTGATAATTTTTCTTAAATACCCAATGAACATTCTTTAAAATTAAGGATGAACACATGAATGAACAAAAATAAAAAATACACAATGAGTGATTAATAGTTTTGAAATGCATGATGTCATTTTAAATTATGCATACTTGAACATTTTATTTTTTTCCCCAAAATTTTATTTCTTTTGACAGCCCATACAAGGGCTGTGTGGGCGTTTCACCTCCTATCCGACGCTTTGAGCGTCAGATAGGAGCACTCCAGCACCGCCATTCCCGTCGGCTAGGGCTGCTTTGCTTGTACAACCAAAAGGCCCATTCAGCATCGTGGTTGGTCCAAAAGCCCACGCGGTGTTGGACAACGTAATCGCCTTCGTCACCGCGACCACAGCGCCGCCGCCTCTCCTCCCCACCTACAAAGCCTACAAAACCCTAGCAAAATATCCCCATTCGATCGAGCCCCTTCCTCCCCCCGCCCCCGCCCCCGCCCCCACCCCCGCCGATTCGATTCGATTCGATTCAAGCCGCCCCGCGCAAGATGATGCCGGGGTCAGCCCCGCCGGCCGCCGGGAGCGGCATGTTCGTGCCGACGCAGACGGCGGGCACGGTGCTCTGCTGCATCTGCGGCGTCTCCATGCAGCCCAACCCGGCCAACATGTGCGCCCGCTGCCTCCGGGCGCGCGTCGACATCACCGAGGGCGTCCCGCGCAACGCCGCCGTCGTCTACTGCCCCGACTGCTTCTCCTACCTCCAGCCGCCGCGCTCCTGGCTCCGCGCCGGCCCGGAGTCCCCCGAGCTCCTGCAGATCCTCCTCCGCCGCCTCAAGCACCCGCTCGCCCGCCTCAAGGTCTCGCTCTCCGGCGCCGAGTTCGTCTTCTCCGAGCCCCACTCCAAGCGCCTCCGCCTCAAGCTCCGCCTCCGCCGCGAGGTCCTCAACGGCATCGTCCTCGAGCAGACCCACCCCGTCGAGTTCGTCGTCCACGACCGCCTCTGCGACTCCTGCGCCCGCGCCCAGGCCAACCCCGACCAGTGGGTCGCCGTCGTCCAGCTCCGCCAGCACGTCCCGCACCGCCGCACCTTCCTCTACCTCGAGCAGCTCCTCATCAAGCATGGCCAGGCCGCGCTCGCCATCCGCGTCGCCTCGGCTCCCGGCGGCCTCGACTTCTTCTTCGGCTCGCGCTCGCACGCTTCTCGCCTCGTCGACTTCCTTGGTACAGTCGCTCCCATCCAGACCAGCACAGCCAAGCAACTCGTCTCTCATGACACAAAGAGTTTTATCTATAACTACAAGTACACTTTCTCGGTTGAGATCTGCCCCATATGCCGTGAGGACCTGATTGCCCTCAGCCCCAAGGCGTCCCGTGATCTTGGTGGACTAGGCCCGCTCGTCCTCTGCACCAAGGTCACCAATGCCATTGCGCTGCTTGACCCCCTCACTCTGCGTGTGCACCATCTGGAGGAGAAGAAGTACAGGGTGTACAACTTCAAGGCCGCTCTGACTAGCAAGCAGCTCGTGCAGTATATGGTGCTTGATATTGAGCCAGAGTCACCTGAGATCACCATTGATGGATCTCGGTATCAGCTGGCATATGCGCAGGTCGCCCGGATGTCTGATTTTGGGAAAAATGATACTGTGTTTACAGTCCGAACTCATCTTGGGCACCGTCTGAACCCTGGTGACCTTGCCCTTGGGTATGATCTCTATGGTGCCAATATGAATGATGATGATATGGACAAGGCTTTATTACGCCAGAATTTGCCTGAAGTGGTTCTGGTCAAGAAGAGTTACGAGAAGAGGCCACGCACACGCAGATGGAAGCTGAAGAGGCTGCCTGTTGAGGAAGACCTTGGGAACAAGGCCAAAGGCGAGGAAGAGAGGAGGGAAAATGAGTATGATACGTTTGTTCGTGATTTGGAGTCCGATCCAGAACTAAGGTTTAACATAAATCTGTACAAGAACGAGGACTACAGGTCAGAAATGGCATCCACGATTGGTGACGATGTCCCTACTGTGCCAATTGAGGAGTTGATTGAGGACCTAACCCTTGGTGATGATGAGGAGGAAGAGGAGGAAGACGGTGTAGATGCTGGTATGGTGGAATGAGCGAGCATGTCTACCTACACCATTGGTCATGACTGTTCATGCCCACTGCAGGTCATAGGTCTGACTGCACCTGTTTAATTCATATAAGTTTTGTTTTTCTTTACTGCTATAAGCTATGAATGTCGGAGGTGTTGCTTAAAAGGTCTAAATTTTGGATTTCTCTGTTTGTTGATGTCGACATTGTTTGAAACCATATCTCGTATCTTGGTGTAACAATAGTGTCTCAAGTTAAATACATTTCCCATCATGTCATATGTTTGTGGAATGGTTTTCAGTTGTCATTTTTGATTGGTCACAATATTATGGAGTGGATTCAAGATTTGATTCTTGAAACATGTGTTTATATTGCCGAGTGATTACTGGTTATTGGATGTCTCTCAGGGATTAGCTGAATGTTCTTTCCTAGAATGGTCACCTGAGAGCTTTTCCCCTCTTGCTCTGTCCCAATTGTATCTATGAGTGCAGCTGAATAGCTGTTGTGATTTTGTTGAGGCTGCATTACAGGTTTCACTGAAAATTGTTCAGCGGGTGGTGTGCTCTGCAGCCCTCTGCTGGTTTGTAATGCATGGACTCACCCGTGACTAGTTTAGAAGTTGAACAACTTGGTAAGATGGTTATGCCGTACAATGCATGTTTGCTTTCCTTTTCTTTTCAGTAAAGAATGGCAGAGCTGTTTGTAGTATAATTTGTCAATTGGGATGTTTAGAACATGAATGCACCACACTATGTCTCGTATCTTTGTGCCAAAACAGCCCAGTGAACTGATTTGAAATGATGCAGTGTGCGTAGTTGCATTGCTTATGTGTTGGATAAGTTGAGACGTGCCTAGTATATCTTACTGTTCTTCAGTTAGAAATTATTCAACATAGTTGGCTACTTTTTCCAAGCTCGTGGCCTCTGGTCTCCCATGTTCCTCTTTTGAACCCAATTCCTTCCACTTCTGCGAAAAGCTTTTTGTACCGATCTCTGTTTTCTCCCCGTGAGAAAACCCACTACATCGATTACAGTCATGTTAGCAACAGAGTCTCACATGCAATGTCATATAGCGCTACTGACTCGGAAGGTGCTGCTTGTGTGGTACCTATTTGTGGTGGAGTACTAACTTAAAGTTGATGAGTTATTTTTCCCAACGCCCCTCATCCCCAAGGCACAGACATACCAGGATAGCAATTGCGGTGTCTGCCGCTCAAAGATCTGAAGCTTTGACTAATATAGAATGGGGTAAGAAAACAATATCTACAACTCTGTTTGCTTCACTGCATGGGAGGTGTCACCACTCATGTCTTATGGTATATATAAACAGGAAAAATGTATGATGCCTTGGAGAAGTAGGTTTGGCCTTACTTATTACATCAACCATACCAATGTTCCAAGTACAATGGTGGTAAAAGAATGTAGTTTAAGCAGATAGAGCCACCGAGTGAATTTACACTCTGAAATCTTACAATCTCATGACAAAGTTGCCAAGCACATGCCCCTGGAGAAAACAATGTTCCGCCGGCAAGTTAGAAGTACATCCAGTATCTCACCGACAGACCACAAGTAGTAGTAAGCACATCCAGTATCTCACTGACAGACCACATGTACTACTTGTTGATTAAGATTAGGAGTTAAAAGGTCAGGATACTCAGAAGCTGAACATGGCATGTACTCCCTCCGTTCCGAATTACTTGTCTTAGATTTGTCTAGATACAGATGTATCTAGCACTAAAATGAGTTTAGATACATCTGTATCTAGACAAATCCAAGACAAGTAATTCGGAACGGAGGGAGTAGAAGGTAACCATAGCCGCAGGCCCTTAAACTGGGAAAGAAAAGAGCTATAGCAGGATTAAGAATGAACATTTTTAGTCACAAACTGGTTTGATAACCAAACACTTTTGTTATGAAATTTAGAAACAAAACCACTAATACCCGGCTCTGTTTCGAGAGCCTGCTGTAGTCACCAACCGTTACGTTGAAATGCAAATATAATTGTTGAATCCTCCATAGCACAAGCACATTGCCTCTGAGATTTACTTTAGTGCCTCTGTTCATGCCCACTGCAGATCATAGTTCTGACTGCATCTGTTTAATTCAGTATGTTTCTGTTTTTCTTCACTGCTATAAGCTAAGAATGTCAGAGGTGTTGCTTACATGGTCTAAGTTTTGGATTGCTCTGTTTGTCGGTGTCAACATTGTTTGTAACCATATCTCATATCTGTGTTTAACAACTACTCCCTCCGTTCCTTAATATTTGTCTTTCTAGGCATTTTAAATGAACTAAACATACGGATGTATGTAAACATATTTTAGAGTGTAGATTTACTCATTTTGCTCCGTATGTAGTCACTTGTTGCAATCTCTAAAAAGACAAATATTTAGGAACGGAGGGAGTATGTCTGAAATACATTTGGGATCACATTCTACCTTGTTTTGTTGTTATATGGTGTTCAGTTCATCAATTGTCATTCTTTGGTCAGTCACAATACCATCACGTCTGCAACAGAACCCCACCTGCGCCTCTATCCTGGCCTACACCCCATTGGGAATTGACTATACTTTCATGTGGAGTCTTTGCTGTACCTCACAAGACACTGGTTATGTGGTGCCATTTTTTGGTGGAGTTTTTCCTTGAAGTTGATGAGTTGCTTTTCCCAATGCCCCTCACCCCTAAGGCCCCGCTTGGATTGTCCGTTTCCTTCTAAATACCTCCGTAAAACATGGTATGGTAAGAGATTTGTTCCAGGTGCTTGGGCCGCCGTTTACGCCTGTTTTCCCTCCTACGCTTGTATCCAACCGGTATACGATACACGTCTCTGTACATCGTCTCGTTTCCGGCCCGAAATCTCTTGCGGCTGGTAAAATACATTTGTAAGCTAAATACCTCTGTGTAAAATTACATCGATGCCAAGCACTGCTATCCTAGTAGAGCAATTGCAATGTCTATGGCTCAAAGATCTGAAGCTTTGGTGAATATAGACTTGGGGAAAGGAAACAATATCTATAGCTCTGTTTGCTTCTCTGCATGGGAAGTGTCACCACTCATGTCTACGGTATATATAGAAAGGAAAAGCTCGAATAAGTAGGTCCGCATTACTGATTTCATCAACAACCATTTTAATGTTCCAAGTACAATGGTGGTAAAAGAAAGTAGTTTAAGTGGATAGGTTCTACCAACTGGATTTGTACACACTGAAATATTACAATCTCATAACAGGTTGCCAAGCGCATGGCTCCTTGAAAAAATAATGTTTCTATGAAAAGCTAAAAGTACATGATATCTCTGGCTCACTAGTCACTAAGCATATTCAGTATCTCTCACTCAGAGACCACATGTAGTGATTGTTGATTAGGAGTTAAAAGGTCAGGGTAGTCAGATGCTTATCTTTGTTGTGTCATTGATAGTTGACCAGCGAACCACTGTGATGTTATCGACCTGCTTGAATGACGATGATGGCGGAACCATTTGGCTTGATGAAGCTGCAAATACAAACATCCCTCTTTCACCAAGAACCATTTGATAACGAGTCTTGAAACATGTATTATGTTGATATCTCTCAGAGGTCAGCTGAAAGTTCCTTTTTAGAGTGATCACCTGAAAGTTTTTCACCTTTTGCCTTCTCCCACTTGTAGCTATGATTTTTTCTGATTTTCTTTTTGCGAATGTCTATGAATATAACTGAATGAACTATTGCAATTTTGTTGGGGCTTCATTACAGGTCTCACAGAAAGGTGCCTGGCGGGTGGTCTGGCACTGAGAGGATAGTGTGCTCTGCTGATACGAAAAGTAGTTGGACTCGCTCGTGGTTGGTTTAGAAGTTCGGACTATTGTGTACTCCCTCCGTTCGGAAATACTTGTCATCAAAATGGATGTATCTAGAACTAAAATACATCTAGACACATCCATTTCAATGACAAGTATTTCCGGACGGAGGGAGTACCTGTTGCCTTCCAGGGAGAAGTAACTTGAGACAGTTAGGCCATACGATACATGTTTGCTTTATTTTCTTTATGCAAGACAGTAGAGCCACTGTAATAACAGTTCATTAATAGGATAAGTTTAAAACACGAATGCACCACAATCTTGCTGCAGACATAGGAGCCAACATATGGTTGACATAGTTTCTGTGTGCCATTATAGTTAAATATGGCTAATGTTGCTAGTAAATATTTTTCCTTCCTTTCGTGCATTCTTGTTTTAACATCTACCATTAATGAACTCCAGTAGCTCTCATGTTGTCTTCCAATTTTTTTTTCATATGCTCTAACTGCCTAACTCCCTTCACCCTGGAATTGGAAGGCAACAAGTTCACAGATTTCCTGTCATAGTAAGTCAAAATGCACAACTTAGCAGCAGAGCAGAGCACTATTCTTCTTTGTGCCTAACCTCCTACTGCAAAGTTTTGTGCAAGGCTTGTCATGGGGTGCCGAAAAAATTGCAATAGTTCATTCAGTTGCATTCATAACCACAAGTGAAAGAATCTCATCGAATACAAGTAGGTGGTTCGAGAATCAAATATTGCATCTACCCTATGTTACAACTTACAAGCGAGGCATCCCTAACAAACATCCACTCATGCCATCACAATCGTATACCATGCCCGCAAGCCCTTAAACATGGAAACAAAGATGTATAACAGGATTAAAGCTAACAGAAACTGATTGTACCTAGCTTGACAAATTTTAGTTCATGAAGAGATTTGGAAACATAACCACTAAAAAACTGGCCATGTTTTGAGAGCTTGCTATGGTAAGATGTTCGCACAAAGTATGACAGCAAAAAACATATCACAACAGTGAATAACTTTATGTTGGAATGCAAAAACATTTGTTGAATCCTCCATGACACAGACGCAGCACTTGTACGCTTCTTTCCCTTCGTCTGTACAAATTCTGAATTATCATGCCAGAAACAGAGTTTCACCAGGCCCCATGGTACGACTTCAGATTAGCATGTTGGAGTTCTTTCCAGAAATTGATGAATCATTTTTCCCAATGCCGTTCATCCCTAAGGCACAGCCAAACCAGGATTGCTTTGGTGAATAGGGATGGAAACTAAAGCTAAGAAAATTACAATCTACAGTTTTGTTTGCTTCACTACATGGGATCTGTCACCACTCATCTATGGTGTATCCAGATATAAATAGGTGTGCCCAGTGGCACCCATCGAATCAACCATTGTAATGTTCCAAGTACAATGGAGGGAAAAGAGATGGTACCAGGTGGCTTTGCACACGTTGAAATCTGGCAATTTCATAACAAGTTTCCAAGCACACGGCCCCTTTAAGAAAACATGTTTTTTTTGCTTCTGAAAAGCAAACATGTACATCATCTTCCAATAGTATCTCTCGCTCACCGGTGACCAACCACTTCCAGTACCCTCTCATTCACTAGTCAGTATGCACTTCCAGAATCTCTCACTTACTACACACTTGTAGTGCTAGTCGATTACAAGTTAATAGTTCGCTATGACCCTTGTCGCGGAAAAGGTCAGAATGATCAAATCCTGAAAGAGGATTTCTCCCATGATACTTGCTTTTTGATTTCTTGCTTAATATCCTTATTGGATCATCAACACCTAACACGACAAGTTCGCTAAGAGACTAATAGACAAGACCACCAAAACCTGGCTCTTTTTCGAGAGCCTGATTTAGTTACTAACCAGCAACAAATAGATGTCTGGATAACCAAACAATGTACTCCCTCCGTCCGGAAATACTTGTCGGAGGAATGGATGTATCTAGACATATTTTAGTTCTAGATACATCCATTTTTATGCATTTGTGCGACAAGTATTTCTGGACGGAGGGAGTATGTGCTCTATGGCATCGTGTACGGATTTTTTTTTGTATAGCACTGTATTTGTTCCCATTAATCAGTAGCAAAATAATGCAAGTGTTCCATAAAACAGAGCCAGAACGGTTTGTGCAAACTCTTAAGGTGTGGGGTTCTGACAGTGAACATATCATATATGAATGCTTTGTATATTTCTGCAGATCTATCGTCTTAGTAAATGTTATTGTCGAACTCCCAGGGTTCATGCGGAACAACTCTCGGCCATTCATTTGCACTGCACCTGAAGCTATATTTGTGGCTCGCTTCCGAGCTGCTTCAGCCTTCTCTGCAGCTTCTTCTGCATCCTGAAGTTCATACCAAACAAAGATGCTATTAAGATCAATGTTAGTCTTATTCAGGACACAAAAGGAAACAGTTCTTGCCATTAAGATCATCAAACAAAAATCAACCAAATATACAGATTCCGTATAATGGCATACACGATTGGTGATGACGTACCTACTGTGCCAACTGAGGAGTTGATTGTTTTTCTTCACTACTACTCCCTCCGTTCGGAATTACTTGTCGCAAATATGGATGTATCTAGATGTATTTTAGTTCTAGATACATCCATTTTCAAGACAATTAATTCTGAACGGAGGGAGTATAAGCTAAGAATGTCAGAGTTGTTGCGTTACTTAAAAGTTGTTAGTTTTGGATTTATCTGTTTGTTGGTGTCGACATTGTTTGAAACCATATGTCGTATCTATGTTTAACAATCATGTCTGAAATATATTTCAGATCATATTCTACCTTGTTTTGTTATATGTTTCAGTTCATCAGTTGTCATTGAGTATTTAACAAAAAACTACAACAATTCATTAAACCGTGCCATAAACTACCACTTTACAAATTTGTGCCAAAAACTACCATTTTTTCTTTAATCTTTAACTAAAAACTACCACATCGACTTAAAGACTGATTAGCCAAAAACACTTCTTTGGTACAACCCCCCTGAAAACATCAACGGTCCAGATTGTCCTATACCCCTTCGCCTGAAAACTTAAAAAAGGGTAGGATGGTCATTGCCCCTGCCCCTCCCGATCCGCCCCGCGGACGTACCCTGCTGCCCGTCGGCGACGACGTGCGTGTCGCGCGTTTTTTCTTGTGGCGACATGCGTTCTTTCTACCGCGTCGGTGGTCAAACCGCGCGTCGCCCGGTGAAAGCGCGTCGTGGCGCGTGAACTGCGGCCCGCCGCCCGTCCGTCCGTCCCTCGTCGCCGCCCGCCGCCCGTCCGTCCGTCCCTCGCTCGCCGCCCGTCCCTCGTCTGCCGCGCCGCCGCCCTCGACTGCCGTCGAATTGATAGCCCAACGACCCATCCGCCCGCTGCCCCGCCGTCTCCCTATAAATCTCACCCTCGTCCGCCCGTCGCCGCAAACACCGCTCCCCGCCCGTCGCCGCAAACACCGCTCCTCTCCCGTCTCCACCTCCCAAAAGGCCGCCGGCGACATGTCGTTCCACCGCGGCAGCAGCTCCGGCACCGGCGGCGACGACGGACCCAGCGCGTGGCCGTCGAGCCTGAGCACGCCGGAGACGGAGGAGCTTTACCGGTTCGGGCTCCTCGTGCCACCGGGTTGCCGTCTTCCGCACGACTGGAAGCTCGACAAGGACGGCTACCCGAGGCGCGGGCCCGGCGCCACCGCGGAGGAGAAGCGGACCGGCGGCCGCAACAACATCGCCGGCCGTCACGTGTTCTGGGACGGCAAAGACTACGCCGCCGTCATCGGCGCGTACCGGCTGGCGGAGTCCGGCGTCATGCCTGACCTCATCGGCGACCGTCGCCGCCTTCTTGTCCCGCGCCCCCGTCCAGCAGCGCGCAGCCGTCGGGCTCCTCCACCACCTGCGCCGGCGCCCGCCGATCCCCCTGCCCCGCCGGAGGTGGAACTGCCGCCGGAGCAGTTGGTTCTTCGGGAGGACGGCGATCCCGACGATACGCCGGGTTACCTCGTCGCCCTGCGCGCGTCGGCAGCTACAGCGGCGGCTGCAAGGGAGGCCGCCGAGCAGGCGGTAGCGATCCAAGCGGCGGCGGCGATTCTGCCAGTGGTCCCGCAGGCGGAGGCGGAGGCGCCGGAGTCGTCGGACGACGACGTCATCGACTGGGAGCGGTTAGCCCAGGTCAGCGACGACGATGACGACGATGGCGGGGGTGACGCGGTGACGTCGGGGAGGTCATCGATCTGTTGGCTAGCGACGAGGAGTAGTTTTTTTTTAAATGTTCTAAGTATGAACTATGTATCGTTTAGGTTCGAAAAAACTCGTTTGGTTTCGGTATTGTTGAATGGACTATGTAAAATATCTCTATGTTCAATCTAGTTTGTTCCAGTCTTGTTTAAATTTGTCTTCAAAGTTTGTTAAAAAAATTAGCTAAATATTGAACGCTTATTTTGAGAAAAATTGAAAATTTTCCGACCCATGCATAAAAATGTTCACAATATATTAAAATTTTTTGCATCGAATATACATAGCACAGAATAAGGTATGCAATTATCGAAAAATTGTAGAATAAAAAAATCATGAAAACACATAAAATAAAAAATAAAAAGTGTATGTAAATGTTTATAAAGTGTTCTAGAAATGTTCAGATTTTGTTTAAATATGTCCATATAGTAAAGCCGGTGGACGAAAAAATTGAAATTTTGAAATAAAAAATATAACAAATAAAAAACAAAAAAATTTAAAAAGGTGAGATATTTTAATTCATTAACATTTTCTGAAATATTATTAAATTCATTAACATTTATGAATCAGAGAATATTTTTAAATTCATTAACATATATGAATGAATACAAGAATTTTTAAATTCATTTACATTTTCCGAAATATTTTTAAATTATTTAAATTTATGAACCAGAGAATATTTATAATTCATTAATATTTATGAATCTGAGAATTTTTGAATTCATTAACATTATCTGAAATAGTTTTAAATTCATTAACATTTATGAATTTTCTGGAAAATGATAGAAAATCCATACGGACTCGAAACGGGACATATTTTTTTCGTGCGTGTCCTGCTAGGGCACAGTAGCACGTGGGAAAAAATTGGGTACGTTTGGCGGATGCGAAGCGGAGACGTGCGACCAAGGGTCCCCTCCGGCCATTACCGAAACCACCCCTTCCACAGCAAGTACCTGAGTGGTTTGACGGATTGCACCCAACTTTTGCGAGCGCGTGTGGGGCCCCACCCGGGCACCCCACGGCCAAAATGAACAAAATCCGACAACGAACGCACATTGCGTCACGTCCGGGCAGTATTTTCTGGGTTTTCGGCCCGGAAAATGGTAGAAAATCCATACAGACTCGAAACGGGACAATTTTTTGCGTGCATGCCCTGCTAGGGCACAGTAGCACGTGGAAAAAATTGCGCCGCTTACGGATGCGGCGGAGACGTGCGATCGAGGGTCCCTCCGGCCATTACCAAACCACCCCTTCCACAGCAAGTACCGGCGGTTTGACGGATTGCACCCAACTTTTGAAGCGCGTGGGGCCCCACCCGGCACCCCACGGCCAAAATGAACGAAATCCGACAACGAACGCACATTGCGTCACGTCCGGGCAGTATTTTCTGGGTTTTCGGCCCGGAAAAAGGTAGAAAATCTATACAGACTCGAAACAGGACAAATTTTTGAGTGCGTGCCCTGCTAGGGCACAGTAGCACATGGAAAAAAATTGGGCACGTTTGGCGGATGTGAAGCGGAGATGTGCGACCGAGGGTCCCCTCCGGCCATTACCGAAACCACCCCCTTCCACAGCAAGTACCTGAGCGGTTTGACGGATTGCACCCAACTTTTGCGAGCGCGTGTGGGGCCCCACCCGAGCACCCCACGGCCAAAATGAACGAAATCCGACAACGAACGCACGTTGCGTCACGTCCGGGCAGTATTTTCTGGGTTTTCGGCCCGGAAAATCGTAGAAAATCCATATGGACTCGAACGGGACAAATTTTTGCGTCGTGCCTGCTAGGGCACGATGAGCACGTGGAAAAAAATTGAGCACGCTTTGGCGATCTGGCGGAGACGTCGCGACCGAGGGTCCCTCCTACCATCCAAACCACCCTTCCATAGCAAGTACCTGAGCGGTTTGACGGATTGCACCCAACTTTTGCGAGCGCGTGTGGGGCCCCACCCGGGCACCCCACGGCCAAAATGAACGAAATCCGACAATGAACGCACGTTGCGTCACGCCCGGGCTGTATTTTCTGGGTTTTCGGCCCGGAAAATGGTAGAAAATCCATACGGACTCGAAATGGGACAAATTTTTGCGTGCGTGCCCTGCTAGGGCACAGTAGCACGTGGAAAAAAAATTGGGCATGTTCGGCGGATGCGAAGCGAAGACGTGCGACCGAGGGTCCCCTCCGACCATACCGAAACCACCCCCTTCCACAGCAAGTACCTGAGCGGTTTGACGGATTGCACCCAACTTTTGCGAGCGCGTGTGGGGCCCCACCCGGGCACCCCACGGCCAAAATGAACAAAATCCGACAACGAACGCACGTTGCGTCACGCCCGGGCAGTATTTTCTGGGTTTTCTGCCCGGAAAATCGTAGAAAATCCATACGGACTCGAAACGGGACAAATTTTTACGTGTGTGTCCTGCTAGGGCACAGTAGCACGTGGAAAAAAATTGGGCACATTTGGCTAATTTTAAAAAGAGCCTATTTGATTAAGTTAAAAAAATTGGTTAAGGTAATAAAATTTGATACAGTTAAAAAAATGTGCCTATTTTATTTAGTTAAAAAAAATGAGGCCCTGCAAAAAAAAAAACGCCGGCCGTCTCGCTAACCGACGCGCATTCGTGCATGGGGCCGTCCCACTAACAACGACGCCGCAATCAGCGCTCGGGCGACGTTGTTAGCCGACGTGCATGCAAATTTTCCTTCTACGTCAGCCCGTCTCGCCGCCGCCGCGATCTGCACGTGCTGCCACCGTACGCCGCCCGTCGCCCCACACTCCAAAACGGCGCCGGTGCGGCCGCACCGCCTGCCCCGACCGACTTCGTCGCCAGATACGCTGCCGCTGCCTCTCCCACCGCCGCCCCACCGCATAAACGCCGTCGGTGCGCCGCGCGCCGCTTCGCCCCCGACCCATCGCCACTATACGCCGTCGGTGCCTCTCCCACCGTCGCCGTCGTGTAAGTTTTTTTTCCAGTTTTTCTATACGACGAGGCTCATAGCGGTATGATGGTATGTGACAGAAATCTATTCGATGCAGTATGAATATCGACGGTGTGATTCCATGTTCATTCAAAAGTGGGTTAGCCTAGTTGACAAACCGTCACCCAAATGAAATTCAGGTTTTATGAAACGGATATGCAGGGCATGTTTAGAATACCATCGATAAAGATGCGTGATTTTTGCTTCACCTTTACTCCAAGGTTACAACCGAGTAGCAAAAAATTCATGGTTGAAGAGAGTTCGAAGTACTTGCTGGATGTAAAGGTCTTATTTCACTAAGGCACGATGATGTGTACTCCATATTTGGTTGGAAAAACAATGGAGCGGATGTTTTGGGTTTCTTAGTAATCAAGGAGAAAAAACAACCAAAAAAATACCTGTTAGTTTTGTTAGCAAGAAAAATGGTAAGATCATGATTGATGATCTCATAGAAAAGATTGTGAAGAATAAGAGCACGGATGATGACTTTTCGGATGACATTTCTAGTTCTCTTAGGAACTATAATTGCACCAGTGTCTCATGAATACGTTCGAAAAATACTATGCCTTAGTGCAAAATATTAAGTTGATAAGGAAGTTCAACTGGAATGCATTCACTTCACGATTCATTTATCGGAGATTGGTAAGCTTCGCAGACGGCCATGTTAGGCGGTGGCCCTGGGGAACCTCGCCCTTTTGCAAGTAATGCTCTATTTATTAATTTCAACACTTTTGTTATAAAATGTCACGAAGAACATGTAATTTAATTAGTTTATGTGTTTTGCAGTACCTATATTTGGGAGAAGGTGCAACCAATCACGGTCCAAAATATGATCCGTTGGCATTGTTGAGCCCGCTGATGAGGAACTGGACGGAAGATATGGCTGTGAGAAGAGACAAATACGACTATGAATATGGTCGTGGTGTTGGGATGGTAATCCTAGTAATCATGTTTTTTTACATTTATGAAATAAAGTAAAGTGTGCATATGGTTTGTATGTATAATTCTCTTAGTTGCACTTGTAGATCGATGACAACATTACAGAGGAGTATAGGCTGAAAAAAATTGCGGAGGAAGAAGATCAAAAAACCAAGAAAGCTAATAGCAAAAAATCTAACGTTACTGGAACGAGGAAAGAGGGCAAGACCTCGGAGGCTTCGAGCGAAGCCTACTATGGACCGGATTTTGAGTGAGATGAATGAGCTTCGAAGGAAATGCTTCGTTTGCGAGTTATGCGCACAGTAACACTTGAGCACGCCTCTTTAATGTCCATCACTGAATTGAAGAACTAAGATGAAATGTTTTCTTGCAGAGGATGATTGAGAAATTGAACAAAACCGACGTCTCCTACAAACCCAAAGAACACTCGAAGAGGACGAAGAGAATCATGCGGAGGCATTAATGAGTCTTCAAACGATGGTGGACGTCCGCAAAAAGAGTTTGTATATCAAAAAGATGATTCAGACCGATTCCGCACACCTTCCAAAATGAATTTGCAAAAGGATGATGACGGCGTTGATGTAACTTCGTGTGGAAACACACTTTTTTACTGCACACCTGAGTACTGGGATAGTTTCAAGGGTGATATGGATGATCCTATCCAAGTACCAGAAGTATCAGATGAAAAAGCTACCACATCTTTAGAGATGGACGAAATCGCATCGCATGCGTCGCTTGGTTCTCAAGGAGTACAAGAGGAAGTGGAGGAGGTTACTGGCAGGCGCAAGCGCAAAGGATCACAACATGTCAAGTCTCCTTATGTGGTCCCTAAACCGAACAAACGTGCAAAACGTTCTGCCAAAGGAAGTAAGTTTTTTGTGTTTCTAATTGTTATTGCATAATAATTATTTATGTATTTGCGTTTATAATTATTTGAGTTGTGCGTTACAGAATTGTTCCAAAATGGTGGTGTTAACAAATCTGGTGATTAGTATGACGTGGTGAAAGCGTCCATCAAGTACGTGCGTGCGCATGAGCATTCACAAAAACATGCCAAAACAGAAATTTTCAATGATGGCATGGAAGAAGGTCTCACTGTGCGGAGAGCTTGTCAGATTATTAACCATGAGTGGCTAAGTGGCGACGTAAGTTAATTTCATATATTGTTTTACAGTTGATTCGAAAATACCATTGTTAAATCTAACACATTATTTATAGGTAATTAATGCATACTCATCATTTTTGGTCGACAAAGTTAATGATGATCGTTTCATGTTGACAACTTGGAGGATACATTGGTTGCTTCACATTAGACCCGGAAAGAAGACCGCCGGTAACGATTATGAAGCAGAGTCGCATAGTAATGGACCCGTGAACAAATGTGAGGACGAGTATTTCAAAAAATCAAAGGTAAGTTTGATTGTTAACACGGTACATACATACGATAGCATGTGATGATTGTGTTTTATGGTCCTTGTGATGCAGACTTACATTCCTCTAAACAAGCAAAATAATCACTGGATTACTGTCGTCATGCATAGCGGGAAGAGAGAGTTTCAGGTTCTTGACTCATTGATGACCGGAAAACTTGACAGTGTTACTAGAGAACTCGTTGAGGACCTGGTAGGTTTAACTTTCAAATGTGCATTTGGTAACATTCGTTTTCTTTAGTACACTGAATGACATTCTTTCCACCATGTTTATTATATCTTTAGAGAAAACAACTATCAGAAGATATCCAAGAAGCAAATGCAACCGGATTTGTGAATTATCCGGATGTTTCCAATTGGCCTATTCAAATGTATGACATGCCAAAACAACATGATGGGTGAGTTCTTACTTTGACAGAATGTCGGTCTTGTATGTACAGTAGATATTTAATCTTCGTAAATTGTATGCACTAGGAATTCGTGTGGAATATTTCTCCTTCGATGCTTTCAATATTGGGATGGTGACAAATGGACAGGCTTATTTTCACAGGTATGCAAGTCATGTTTGGACTACGATGTACAATGAATGCTGTGCTAACACCATTTTTTTCAGAGCTCAATTGATGATTCGAGAGAGTTAATGATTGCGCAACTTATCTTTTCGGAAAGAAACAAGCTTGATGAAGTGAAAAACAAAGTTATTCGGATATCAAAGAAGAATAAATAGATGCGGCACGGAGGAGTTTTGCATGTGATTGGGTGGTACTGGAGGACTTTATTTTCCAAATGCTTTGCGCACTTGCTTATAAATTTTATGTAATAGACTCTGCTTCCGAATAGTTATATGTAATAGACTCGGCACTTTTCCAAATATTTTTTATGTCCACATGATATTTTGTTTCATAAATATTATATAATCATTCTTTTTTTTGTTTACATGATTTTTTTTGTTGCCGAATAGTTATATGTAATCATGTAATCGTGTCGTCGTTAAATTTTTGTACACTAAACTATGACAGCATGCTGCGTGTTACTTTGTTAGCAAAAACTTGGTTTACAGCACACTGGGTGTTAGTCTAGTTTAGAAAAGCGTAAAAAATATTTTACATAAAAAAATTGCCCGCCCGTCCACAGCGTGTCTTAGTAAGCCCGTCGTTATCAAGCCCACCGGGCGATTACGACAGGCGTTTCAGAACACGTCGTGGAAACCAGGCCCAATAGGGCAGCATCGACGCGGCACATCGACGGGGTAGTAATCAGAGGAGTTCAATGTGACGACGGGAACTGAGTATATAAAATGGTCGTCGTCCCCTTCGGCCGGCGAGGTGGGACTAAACTTGCGTCGGCCGCGGGGCGACGTGGACACAGCCACAAGCGACGTGGGCCGACCCAAAAAGGCACTGGACGACGCGGTCTTCTCGACGGCTCGACGCACCGTGGGCCGGCCCAGTTACCACCGCTGAGACGCCGCGCCAGGGAAACTAACTAGTTTAGTCCCACCTCGCCGGCCGAAGGCGACGACGACTAGTTTATATACTCAGCTCCCGTCGTCACATTGAACTCCTCTGATTACTACCCCGTCGATGTGCCACGTCAATGCTGCCCTGTTGGGCCTGGTTTCCACGGCGTGCTCCGAAACGCCTGTTGTAGTCGCCCGTTGGGCTTGATAACGACGGGCTTACTAAGACACGCTGTGGAGACGGGTGGGCATTTTTTTTCAACAACAGTTCACAGAGTACTTCTCTTATTTTAATACATTTGACAGCCGACGGGACTGTAGTAAATACATGCAGAATTCATAAAATAAACAATGAATAGTGAATATTTATATCAACAACAATGATGTCTCAACATAACAATTGTCACCACAGTAATTTTATTGTAGTGGACAGAAAATAACAAGTCTGAAATGACAACGGTCTGTAGGCAATAATCTTGTTTCACACATATAAAATACTCAACACGAACATAAATTTAACAAATGTTTTTCATATAAATGGAAGAGGTAAAACACTCGCATCGTCTTCACTTGAGTCTTCAAGCCCAGTTGCTGCATACAAAAAATATGAGAATCAATGCACCGTTAATGAAACAACAAAACTGACATAAACAAATAATAGACATACTCTTCATTTTTGCTGCATGTGCTCTGTTATGACTGAGCACTGATATGCTACATTTTCGTCCCAGATTTCTTGTCAAATACTTTAGGCCTCTCATTTTTGTCACATCTGGCCACCCTTACCGCGACCTCTCTTGCTCGCTTAGGTGCGCCCTTGGTGGAAATCTTTACTGGATCATGAACCAGAATATGATCTCGGTTAGGCTCAAATGGATTACTGTTCACGAAGCTTCGCTGAATATCATCTTCATTTTCCTGAATATCCTTATTCACTATAATATCATCCAGAGCTGCCATCAACTTGTCGAATAAGAAAGGATTACTACATGCGACATGACATGCTTCTGAAGATTTGATGGTCAACTCACTATATCTAGCTCTGTCCTCACCACTCGACCAACCCCACGCAAACAAATCGCTGGTGCGCTTCACAGGCAGTCCAGCTCGTGCTTTTTTTGAGAATCTTCGCAGGACACAACACTTGGGTATCACAGGTAAGTTCAGTGCATTCAAAACATGAAAAATATGCTTGCAAGGAAGCCCTTTGTGAGTCATACTTCGGCAACTGCACTTTATAGTTTCTGCCGAGTTACCTAGCGTATAGTCCACATTAAATTTGTGATCCCTGTTATTCTTCCACGCAACCACAAATCTCTGACTATCGGTCCCTGTCAGTCTATCAATTACCTCAAGCTCCTGTACCTTCTTTATATCTTGTTGCAACATATAAAAGTTTGCTCGCATGAATGCTTTCGCAGATACGACTCAATGGCCCGACACTCACCATCACATCGAAGAGTCTCGTGAGGCCGTGTAGTCATCATAAGCTTCATTCTCACGGAGGCGAACAATACAATTCTCGTAGTGTACAATCATGTCAACGATCGTCATACCATAGTCAAGATGAAGGTGCAGGCTGGAGTTCAGACTCTCACTCCTCTGATTATTGCGCATACCAAGAAAAAACCCACCAGACAAATATGATGCAGCCAAAAGCGTCCTCTTCCTGTACATCCTATGGAGCCATGTTTTCGTTTTCTCCGTCTGCCATTTGCGCACAAACGCGGCCCATCTCTCCTCAAAAACCTTATGTGTAGTGGCATAGTACAATAATGCCCTAAACTCCTTCAATGACTTGTGGTTGAGGTGTTTCTGCATATTCTTTTCAATATGCCATGAACATAGACGATGCCACATGTCAGAAAGCACCTTCCTAATAGCCCTTATCATCGCTGCATCTCCATCTGTAATTACAGATTTGGGCCTCTTCGACAGCTTAGCTTTCAAGAACGTGTTAAGCAACCAAACATATGTAGCCTCGGTCTAAATGCAAACAATGGCGCAGCGAATACCGTAGTGCAACAAAGGTTGTTCAGACCCACAAAAGGGATGAACGGCATTCCATACCTGCTTCATCTTGTATGTGCTATCGAACACAACAACATCACCATAGTCTAGATAATCCCGCGTGATTGCGAATCACACCAAGAGGTTTTGGAGCCCCTTGGCGTCAACCATGTGCTCAAAGAAGAAGTGCGGATCTCTGTCCTTTCGGTCAACATGATTCCTCTGGCGATGTCAAGATCACCTTGTGCAAGCAATTTCATCTTCTTCCTATAGCACATGTTATACAGCTTTGTCCTCCAAATGGTGACTTTGCATACGACCCATACCGCTAACGATGTTTTCAAAAATGATATTGTTTTCTTATCCCAGCTCCACCATAGCTAAGATCTCAGCTCTCTCAAATGCTTTGATCGATTATGAGATCGGAGGAAAGGGACTTCGTCGATCGTGCAAGAGTGTGGCTGTGATCATCGGAGAAACTGCCGACATACCAAAGATTGAGCTTTTATCAAGCTTAATCACAAATGGGCTTCGATAAGAATCGACTCTCCGGTCTAAGCTGCGGGTCCGCCTTCCATGGTACAGAACTTGGCCTGTCGTTTTCCTGCGGCGGAACAGAGATACCTCCTCAAGCGCGGAGTCCTTGCGCGATCCTTCAAAAATTTTAGCGAGTCCTTTCTGATGCTGAACCCACGTTCTCTCGCGTGCTTGTTGTAGAACGTGTACACCTCGTCTAATGACTTAAATGTCTTTACCATCACTGCCCAATGCCTATCAAGTGACTCTTGCTGATATTCACCATAGCACATGTCAAGGTCAAACTGATCATCATCGCTATGCTCATCATTCCCGCTAGGACCATCAACACCTCCCTGCAAAATATGACATATAACCTTGCATGTCAATCTGTTCTTGTATTCTTACTAACCATAAATAATGTAAAGAACTTACTTGGCTACCGCTCACACTGCGAGATGCATCGACCTCGCTCTCGGCATTGTCATCATCTATATTATTACGCTCATTGTCACCATTAGCATTTATCTGTGCACATGTAAAGTAACATAAGTGGTCATACAATTTTAATGTCAATCATTTCTCTACAATTTTTCAACATACCGCTCACACTATCTCGCATAAAATTGTTCATCTATATCATATTCCTCATCGTCAAGATTGCCATGTAGCTGTACAAATTTAAAAGGACATGTTAGTGTCAAATAACTAGTTTGTATTCAATATGTGTTGGTCAACGTTGAAGGCACTTACATTACCACTGCATTTATCTATCTTGACTCATATAGTTGTCTCCGGGAGGTTGGTTCGCATTCAATGACAAGGATCCATTATCGCTACCGGAATCATCACTGGCGTATACGGTTACTTGCTCCATCTATGCACATACAAATAAGGTGTGAGATCAATGCCAACATTCCACAAAACATCATCGCGAATACAAGAAATTGGCCAACAAAGGTGACATGACTATGTGGCATGCATACAAATTTGAACATACAAAATCATTATGAGGTTATTAAGAGGTCACTACTCTTCTCTTATTTACCTAAGTAGGGAATCATTTTGCATACAAAATGCACAAAATGCAATGGACAAATCAAAATCATCAAAAAAGAACAAAAGAGCCATCCTAACCTCATCATGCGCCGCCGAGGGTCCTCGCGCTGGGTCGACGCTAATGCGTTGTTGCCACCCACGCCGTGGAGGGCGCGTCAGACGTAACGGCGAAGCGAAGCGCCGGGCGTTTCACCGGCGACACGGCGTGTGGTGACTACGGACGCCGTCGGTGCTCGCGACTAGACGGGCACGTCGGGTCGACGTCGTGATTTGCGGTGGACCACGGCGGCGTTGATGCCGCTTAGGTTTCCTAAGCGGGATGGGGTGTCGGTTTCATGGCGCGTGGGTGATCATGGACGCCGTCCGACGTCGTGGCGGCGGTGGACCACGCGCGTTGATGCCGCTTAGGGTTTCGTGCGTGGAGATGGGGTGTCGGGGTGGGCGATTTTTTTTCCTTTCCGATCGCACTATCGAACCGCGACGCTGCACGACGACGGAGTACGGGCGCGACGTACACGGGCGGCCGGCCCTACGACGTACGGCGGGTACAGTGTACATAATTTAGTACGGACAATACTACTCCTTATACGTTTATTGGGGGGGGGGGGGGGGTTGTACCGAAGTCCTTTTCAGCCAAAAATTAAACCTGATTAGCGCAGCCAACCGGAGCTAGCTAGCTCACGACGGACGTAGCCAGAGCTAGCTAGCTAGCTCACGCGCTTACCGCGGCCGGCCGAAACTGCTAGTTCACGACGAGGACGCAGCCAGAGCTAGCTATCACGACGGGGACGCAGCCAGAGCTAGCTAGCTGGATAGCTCACGCACGCACTACGGCGGCCGGAGCTAGCTATCTATGCGCGACCGCCGCTTGCTGCTGCTGCTACTTGCGGTCGCTCCCGCTTGCCCCGCAGCTGCTGCTTGCTTCCGCCACCGCCACTGCTTGCCGTTGCTCCCGCTTGCCGTCACCGCCGCTGCCGCCGCCACCGCTGACGAGCTCGCCGGCGGACTGATTTTTATTTTATTTTACAGGGACCTGATCGCTTTAAAAAAATTGTAGGGACCTGATTGCATTTGTAAAGTGGATCAAAGCGCGTTTAAAATGGACGAAAGGGTCAATCTACAGACATGGTAGTTTTTAGGGAAAAATTAGTAAGAAAGTGGTAGTTTTTGATACAAATTTGTAAAGTGGTAGTTTGTGGGCACGGTTTTACGAATTGTGGTAGTTTTTCGTTAAATACTCGTTGTCATTCTTTGGTCAGTCACATGTATTTGTATTGCTGTGTGATTTGTGGATGTCTCTCAGGGTCACTTGGAAGTTCTTTTTAGAACGATCACCTGAAAGTTTTCCCTCTTGCCCGAGTGACTTGCAGAAAACCACCACATTGGCACATAGATTTGCAGAAAACACCCTTTTACGAATTTGAGCCAGAAACCAATGATTTTCGGTCTAATCTTTTGCAAAAAACACTGATCGGACTATTTGGACATTTTAACCGTGATTATGACATATCGGACATCAAATGCAGACCCCACATGTCATAATCGCGGTTAAAATGTCCAAATAGTCCGATCAGTGTTTTTTGCAAAAGATTAGACCGAAAATCAGTGTTTTCTGGCTAAAATTCATAAAAGAGTGTTTTCTGCAAAGCTATGCGCTAATGTGGTGGTTTTCTGCAATTCACTCCCTCTTGCCCTGTTGCACTTGTAACTTTTGCGATTTGTTGGGGCTTTAGAACAGATCGAGGGAAAATTGTTCAGTGGGCGGTGTGGTCTGCCGATATGTTATGCATTTGGACGCACTATTGACTGGTTTAGAAGTTATCCATGAAAGTTTTGGCTTCTAGGGTTAAATAACTTATATTAAGATTAAGATGGTTATACCGTGCAATGCATGTTATCTTTCTTTTCTTTTCAGAACACAAGGGCAGAGCTGCGTCGCTATCCTGGCCAACATCCCATTGAAGCAACTGGTTAAGTGGTGCCATTTTCTGGTGGAGTTCTTCCTTGAAGTTGATGAGTTGTTTCCTCATCCCTAAGGCACAACCATAACAGGATAGGAATTGCAATTTCCATCGCTCAAAGATCTGAAGCTTCAGTGAATATAGATTGGGGGTAAGAAAACAATATCTACAGCTCTGTTTGCTTCACTACATGGGAGGTGTCACCATGTCTATGGTATATATAGAAAGGAAAAATGTATGATGCCTTGAAGTAGGTTTGGCCTTACTTATTGCATCAACCGTTTTATGTTCCAAGTACAATGGTGGTAGAAGAAAGTAGTTTAAGTGGATAGATACTCCTACCGAGCGGTTTTGCACACACCAGAATCATAAAATCTCATAACAAGCTGCCAAGCACATGTGGCTCCTTGAAAAAACAATGTTCCTATGAAAAGTTTGAGGTACATTAGCTTCCAGTATCTCTTGCTCACTGGTCACTAAGCACATCCAGTATCTCTCACTCACAGACCACATGTAGTACTTGTTGATTAGGAGTTCAAACTGCTTGAATTACGATGATGCAGAAACATTTGGCTTGAGGAAGCTGCAAATGTTTCCTCTCCAAACAAACTGACTTTGACACAAGGAAAGGGGAAAGAAGAGTATAATGAAGGATTTTTCTTGAGGGTTGTTACCTCGTTTTTGTGCAGCGCCATGGGGCGCATTTGTGTTTTAACGTCTGAATACGATTAACAAACTCCAATAGATTTCATGTTGTCTCCAAAAACAATTCAGTTTTCATGTGGCCTAACTGTCCAAATCCCTTCACCTTGGAATTGAAAGGCAACGAGTCCACGGAACATAGCAGCAGAGCACTATTCTTCTTCGGAACTCCTTTGCGGACGACAATTCACGGGACAATTCTTGAACGACAACCGATCCAATGGTCCTCCTGTACATAGCTGACACGATGAAAGGCTCCGGCGACACGTTGTCCACTAATTGTCTGTACACTGTTGTCCGTATAGCATTGCTCATTCTTCTTTGTGCCTAACCTCCCATTTCACAATTTTGTGCAAAGCATGTTATGGGGTGCCGACAAAATTGCAATAGTTCATTCAGTTGATTTCATAACTACAAGTGAGAGAATCACATCACAATACAAATAGATGTTTCAAGAATAAAATATTCTTCTAAAAAAACTAAATATTGTATCTACTCCATGTTACAACTTACAAGCGAGGCATCCCTAACAAACATCCACTCATGCCATCACAATCATATACCATACCCGCAACCGCAAGCCCTTAAACATGGAAAGAAAGATGTATAATCAGAAACTGACTGTACCTAACTTGTCAAATTTGAGTTCACTTAAGAGATTTGGAAAACAAGACCACTGAAAACTGGCCATGTTTTGAGACCGCTACTGTATGGTGGTCGCACAAAGAATTACAATGAAAAACAGATCACAAACAACAGTGAACAACTTCATGTTGAATACAAAAAACATTTGACGAATCCTCCATAGCACAGGCACATCGCTTGTGTGGTTTTCTTTCGGAGACCAGGAGACTTTGATTCTGAACTTCATTTTCTTTCAGATGCGCAAGTTTATTGTAGTAGTCTTTCCCTTTCCTGCACATATTCTGAACCTTTGTTACCATCGTTCCAGAAACAGGGTCTCTCCTTGGTGCCTTCTTGACACATTGTACATCTTGAGTAGCTCTTGGTGGAGTTCTTTCCAGAAGTTGATGAATTGTTTTTCCCAATGCCGCCCATCCCTAAGGCACAACCAAACCAGGATTGCTTTGGTGGATAGAGATGGAAACAGAAACCAAGAAAACTACAACCTACAGTTTTGTTTGCTTCAGTACATGGGATGTGTCACCACTCAGATCCATGGTGTATACAGATATAAATAGGTGTGCCCAGCGGCCTTGCCCATTGAATCAACCAGTGTAATGTTCCAAGTACAACGAACAATAAATAGATAGTACCAGGTGGCTTTGCACACGTTGAAATCTGACAATCTCATAACAAGTTTCCAAGCACATGGCTCCTTCAAGAGAACATTTGTTGTTCTTTCTGAAAAGCAAACACGTACATCATCTTCCAGTACCTCTCGCCCACTAGAGACCAACCACTTCCAGTATCTCAAATTCACTAGTCAGTAAGATCTTTGTCACATCACAAATATTTCATCAGTGAACCATTGTGGTGTTTTTGAATTGCTCGAATGATGATCGCAGGTCCATTTGGCTCGATGAAGCTGCAAATACAAACACCCCTCTTTCACCAAGTTTTTTCTCCAAACAAACTAATACTGTTATATGCTAAACGGGGTGTTTGGTACTAGAAAAAGGGAAAGAAGAGTAATTTGTAGTAAGCATTATTCCTTTTTACTGCCAAAAGCTGCCATATGCAGCTATATCGAGGCACCGAGAAAGTAATCATAGCCGCAAGCCCTTAAACAGGGAGAGAAAGAGCTATAGTGGGATGATACACTATATTCAGCATTCCACGAAATCTGGATACTCTGAAATGTGAAAAGTACAAAAACAAATATTGTAGAGAACTGTCTTTGTTCCCATTTATCAGTAGCAAAACAATGTACGGGTTCCATAAAACAGAGCTCAAACGGCTTGTACAAACTCTTATGGTGTGGGATTCTGACAGTGAACATGGCATACACGCATGCTCTGTGTGTTTCTGCAGGATTTGGTTGTCTCAGTAAATGTTGTTGTCAAACACCCAGGGTTCATGCTGGAACAACTCTCGGCCATTCATCTGAACTGCTCCTGAAGCTATATCCGCGGCTCGCTTCCGAGCCGCTTCAGCTTTCTCTGCAGCTTCTTCTGCATCCTGAAGTTCATACCAAACAAAGATGTTATTAGGATCAATGTTAGTCTTATTCAGGACACAAAAGGAAACAGTTCTTGCCATTGAAATCAGAAAACAAAAAACACCCAAGTATACAGATTCCGTATAAATCCCAGGCTTACAGCTTGATGTTTTGAGCAAATTGCAGCATGCAAAATAGCTTAGTGACAGTCCAAAACACAATTTACTGTAACAACCGACCATTTACAAAGATGGATTAGACAGACCATCCTGTTTTCAAGATATAAATCAGACTATCATGACTTAACATCACACATGGGCCCTCCCATGTTATTCAGTCAGATTGCAACATGTGCTTCGTTATCCAAAGAGCACGTGTCCAGAAAGGGAACTCAGAAAGTCAGAATTGATCTGGTAATAACAAAGGAGAACACAAATGTTGGCTTATGTTCAACAATGTCATTATTTTAATTTCACATGAATACCCACAAGTAATGATCAAAAACATTCACGGCACATTCTTTTAAAGAGTTATGCAGCAATAATTATAACCAAAAACAATAAGGTGAAACTATGGTAACCACACATCACACATCATTTAGATTCTAGCAACAACCGTTTTGCATGATCTTTGGCATTTGGAATAGCATGCAACAACTATCAAACTTCTATAAGACACAGTTTGCGTTACTAAATCTCATATTCAAATAGGACAAAAGTATATAAAAGCGCAGCTTGTTTTTATTGAGCAAGCAACATCCAAAATAAGCTCAAAGTTTCCACCAACATAAAAACAAAAAGGAACCAATCATTACAGGTTGCGTTTTGAAAAAAAGACCCGATATAAAGAACAAAAGGTTGAATTATCTCTCCAAGAACAGATTATAAATATTGAAACTCTCTAACCTCTCTTAATAACAAGATTGCAGAACATTGAAAGCAAAATAAAATGCTCAAGCAATGCAGTTTTCCCTATCCTGAATAGCAGGTGTAACTTTGAGTAAACTATGCATGAAAAATGGACCTGTACAACCACACAATTAGAGAACAGGTGCTCTCTAAGAATTAAAAAGATAAACAATTCAAAGGCAGAAACACAACACATCCATGACAATTACCCAGACCATGGACAAGGTAAGAGGTAATCTAGAATTTAACAAAAACAGCATGTGTATCTCAGGAGGCTCCCAGGGACCAGAATATCAAAAAAAGTGTGGCATCATTCGTCCGACAAATAGCCTAGAACATATACAAGAAAAAGGAAACATATTACCCACAAGAATCTGATATCCGTTGTCCATAGACACTAAAAAGTTCACAAAGTTGCAGTTAACCACTCAAGTAAGTCTATTCGAGATGATGAAGAAAAGTATTATCATCTAAGGGCATGTAAAATCATGTTCTTGGAGAAACGTTTAGCAAAGTAAGGTGCTGACATAGTGCTTAAATAAAATAGGTGTATCATCACTCTGGCCGCGGCCATTCACAGTGTTGCATCTGAAATAAGTAGACGCAGTGCTCAGTAGGTAGTTGCACGTATACTCATGATCCCAAATGCAAGGTAGTTGGGACATTGACATTGTTTTTAATGTGACATTTTGACCATCAATTCCATCGAATACAATAAATTACATAGTACTCCCTCCGTCCGAAAATACTTGTCATCAAAATGGACAAAAAGGGATGTATCTAAAACTAAAATACATCTAGATACATCTTCTTTTATTCATTTTGATGACAAGTATTTCCGGACGGAGGGAGTAGTAATTTATATTTGATTGATTCACAAAAAAATATTTTATATTTGATTATGGATCTAGTGGTATCAAAATTTTAGTCTATGTTGGCCAATGGTCTACATTTATATTTTTAAAGGAATTTATATTGACTGCACCTTTGGAATCTAAAACTACTTATATTTGGGATTAAATGGAGTAACTAACTCCAACTGACAGAGAATAGGTCATCGAAACCCTAAGCCGCTTGCAGCATACGAGATGCCTCTCACATGGGCGCTTCATGATGTGATTGTATTCCTTATCTTTATTCTCCCCTGTTCGTGTAGTGTACAAGCCCTGCTGACGGCAATCAAACACAGAACTTACAAACCATTATTCCAATTCTAAAACATACTCCCTCTGTAAAGAAATGTAAGAGCATTTAGATCACTAAAGTAGTGATCTAAATGCTCTTATATTTATTCACGGAGGGAGTACTAGACATGGCACCCAAATGAACAAAAGGCAGATAATCACACATACGGGCGTGCATCGAGAGAGAAGCCCACAAATCACGAGTGATTTCCATGGTCTAGCCAAGGGGAAACCACCACGAGATCACAGCGCACTTAGCTAGCCGCTGGACGGAGAAGAAATCACAGGAAAGCTCAGTCAAAAATCGATGGGGGACTAGTAAAGGAACTTCTTAGATAGGGAAAGAAAAGTGGCAGATCGACCTTCCGCTGCTTCCAGGAGAGGAACTGGGCTGGGGTGATGGGCGGCGGCGCCGTGCCCGCGGTTGCGGCGGGCTGGCCAGGGGTGGGCTCTGGCGGCGGCGGCCGCCGGCTACCCTCGTCTTGTGCCCCCATCACGAGACGCTGGAAGCTCTTCCCACACGAACAGAAACCGGGCCCGTGTGGCTAACTACGCGCGTTTGGTTGATGTTCCACTTTGCATACTTCCCAAATGAGTCTGATTGAGCTAATGCAGTCACATTTGAGGACGGGGGGTTGACCCGTTGGCTGGGCAGTTGAGGTCGCTGCCAGCCCACCCGAGTTCAAATTCCGGTTTGGACGCGTGGTGCTCGCGGAGTTTCTCCTATAAAGAAAAGCCAACGAGGGTTAGTCCTTGGGTTGGTCTCATTATTTTAGCTAATGTAGTCAAAAAAAAGTAATCAACACTTGCACTATTTTTACGTGCTTGGTTGCCTACATCCTCTCTTTCCGTATCGTCGCAATGACTTCATGCACCGTGTTTGGTTGTTAGTATTGACGCTCATAGTAGTGCACATTGTTTGGTTGCATACGCTGGACATTATTCCTCTCTCTCTGCATCGTCGCAACAACTCCACGCACTATATTTGGTTGCTCGTATTGACGCTCATACTAGTGCACATTGTTTGGTTGCATGCACTGGACATTATTAAGAGTTAACAGCTACACATAACACATATAGTTACACTAGAGTGCATCAGCGACTGCGGTAGACGGTGCTCGCGGCGCCGCGTTCAACACGACGAGCACGGAGCCGCAGGCGAGCGATCCCGTCGGCGGCGTGGCGAACTAGTTGCTAGCATCGTCGTCGCAGAGAAAGTCCGTGTGGAGTAACGAAGAGGAGGGTGCTGAGGCAGATGACGACGGTGTAGTAGGACGCAGAGGAGAATGCTGAAAAAAACAACGATGGAGACAACGCCGGTGTAGTAGGGCACGAGCGAGGAGGCCGAGAGGAACGGCGCCGGCGATTGCTTCAATGTAGCAGTACATGGAAGAGAAGGCATTGAGGAACAACGAGCGCGCGATTGTAGTAAGACACGGAAGAGAAGGCTGAGAGGAACAATGCCGACGGTGACGCTAGTGCAATAACACGTGGGAGAGGAGACCGAGAGGAGCGATGCCTGCGGTGACACGGGTGTAGCAGGACACAGGAGATGAGGCCAGGAGGAACAACTAGGTGGAGGAGACTAAGGAATATCATTAAAACAGATCACACACATGCATATGTACACTCTATGAGGAAGAGGTAGATCTACTCGTTTACGATCGTCGAACAGAAAATGTGCAACACGAAAGACATGTGAAACTATGAAATGAAGCTACTGGTCAAAGAAAATTTCAAATTATCGATCGTGCGCAACGAATTTGACAAAATTCATCCAAAATAGCTCCGGAAATGAACACAAAATTGAACATTTATGGTTGATGATACTACGAACCGATCGAGGGCATAACACCAATGTGCATCTTCTTCATGTAGAGCTTATCTCGAATAGAAGTATCATCGTGTAGATTAGAATGGACAGAAGAAAAGATATTAGAGAAGGAGCTTAATAGAGGTAGGAGAAGAAACCAGTTACATGCATGTTGTACACTACTCACATCATCTCGTGCAACCAGACCCACTCATGTGCCCACGATATGGCTCCACTTAGCCTGGCATGCTAGAAACAGCTGATTAGGCCGTTCCTCTGGATGCAGGCCCACAGGTGCTTTAAGTTCCGTGTGGACCAACTTTCTGGTGTGACCCGAGCAACCAAACAAACCAAAAACTACCCGCGCGAACCTGGTTGGGCCTAATGCAGGCTACCAAACGCATCCTAAAGTTTGAAGTTGCGTGTGTGAGGACTCCAGCCTTGCTTGAGATGGTTCTATAGATACATGGGCTGGGCGGACTGGCTTCTCCATTTGGGCAGCTTTTCTTGTCGCCCTAAAATGTCGGGTCGATCGACCTACCCCTTCCTCTATTGCAGACCGATTGACTCCACCCTTCTCGTTCCTTCTCTCTCGCAAGCGATTGTCCGTGTAATGGCAGACCCCTCTTCCCCCCTCCCCTGCAGCGATTGATCCAGTGGTACTCTTTGTCGAGTGCATAGACTTTTTTATCAAGAGGGACAATGATGGATCGGGCATCACTAGAGTTACTAAGGGTGTGTTCGGTTGCCTGGGTGGCTCTTGCCTGCATCGCATGGGGATCCTGGGTGAGCGTGACCTGGTTGAGCTGATGCAAATATTGGCTGAGATGTGTGTTTGGTGGACTGTATGATATTGTTGCACGGGACATGCTATATGCAACAAATGTTCTTTGGTAGACTACATTTGAGCTTAATTCTGTGAACTTTTCTCTTCCAATTTCAATCATTTCAATTGGATCTGGATCATTTCGTGGAACATGTAAAACAAGGATGAACTGAAATCTAAGTCAAACTCAGGTTTCAATTTTATTTATCAAAATGTTCTCAAAGCAATGAAAACATTTTCACCAATCTAGGTCATTCCACATTGATAGGTAGAAGGCAGCGGCGAAGACCAATCCAACAAATAGGTGGAGGGCGACGAGTCGGCTGGGGCGTAGATGGGAAGCTGGGAGGAGATGCCGACGATGAGATTCAACTATGCTCACCGGAAGGATTGGGAGCAGTGGCGCGATTTGAGGGAAGAGGGGGGATGCGACGCCCATTGCAGCTCACAGCGTGCATGTGCTCCCCTCTCCCCTTCTTCCTCTCTATCGATGGTGGACAACATGGGCATGGAGGAGCACCAGTGAGGGAGCTCGGACGAGTGGTGCACAAGGCGGGGCGGCGAACCCCCGGTGTGGGCGTGGAAGAGCGCCGACTAGGGAGCTCGGACCGGTGGCGGACGAGGGAGCCCAGACTGGTGGTGGATGAGGGAGCCTGAACCAGTAGTGGACGAGGGAGCTTAGACGACCGGCAGCGACGACGGTGGGTTGGGTGTTTGATGCAATGATGCGGGACATAGAGGAGAAGGAAAAGGAGACACGGGGCGAGAGTTGTGGATGCAGATGCGAGCCTGGCTCGGAGATACCGTCGAGTCATGCGTGCCCCTCAGCCTAGCTAAGAGGCCTCCTTTTGCATCAGGTGGGCCAGCCTGAGGAGGTCGCACAAGCCACCAAACACACTAGATTTTGCATGGCGGGTGCAAGCTAGATGCCACGTAGGAAACCAAACACATCCTAATCTCCCTAGAATGAGAGCTCTCTGATTGATCGAGGCTGTGAAAAACGCGTGGGGTCAACCTATCTTTTGGTGAAAGAAGTACTTTTGCCACCCATGCTCAAATTTTGTTTACGCGTGTCTCTGTGTGTACCCGGTTGGGGTAAACGTGTCACATATTGGGCCGATAGGGGTATATGTATCTCTTCCGATCCCCTCTTATATCTTCTGCCCTGCGATACCATGTGACACATGTGGTAAGCAATCCAATCAATTAAAAAAATCTTCCGCCCTGTGATAGGATTCCTCCTCCCAAATCTGGGCGAGTTAAATTTATATACCCCCTAAACTTTCAGGTTTGGACCACATAACACCCGCAACTCAGGAACCAATTACCTTAAGTTGACAATACCGGACAAAATACCCCCGACGCCCTACCAAGTTGTTTCTGATGGTGGTTTTGTTGACGCGGCGCATGCGTGCAGTGAGGGCACCGCACACCATCGCCTTTGTCGCCCTCAGCGCTCCGGTCAGCATGTGCCCATAGTCCATACCAACGGCGACGACTTGCTGCGTGTCCTCACGGTGAGAAGCCATGGCTTAAATACTTTTTTTTCTAGAGATCATGGCTTACATACTTTAGCTAAGCTACAATTAATAAGCTAGCTAAATGGGGAAGCCGTGATGCACACACGATGGGCCAGGGCATTCTGCAACGGACGAGGCCTTTTCAAAAGCTTGTACACGGGACGAGCAACTTCACCAACACACGGGGCCCTTCTGCATCGCTCGCTGCACTTGCACGCCGATGACACCGCCGAGACCTTTCCCATCGTGACGACGACGCCACCCTCGGCAACATGTTGGCGCTGCCCCTCTCGCAATGCCTCTTCTTCTTCTACCTTGAGCGGCCTCGCACAACTCTCCGAGGTTTCTCTCTTCTTCTCAATCTCTATCATCTCTCTTGTACTTTCTCTCAAGAACACACAAGACAAGGAGAAACACACACACACACACACACACACACACACACACACACACACACACACATACATGTACCAAGGGAGACCAGAAAAGCTTTGCCGTGAGGCCCTTCCCTTGGTGTACAGAACGCTACATTTTTCCTATGGCCCTCACGACCTCCTTTTTCTCATTAACTCAATGCCATACTTATATACACACGAGGTTTGCCTCATGCATACCCTAACTAGTCGGCACTCTCGGCCACTAACCCACTAATCCATCTACTACGCCACTGACCCAACAAACTCCACGCACTACATCTCCTGGAATCTCTCCCGGACCTGCACCACCCGCTAATGAACTCATCACTACAAAAAAATACACTTCCGTGATGATATGTGTTTGTCACAGTAGGTCGCGTTTTTTGTCATGCATGTACATCCATGGCGATTTTATGACAGAATCAAGATAGTCATACCGTCTTTGTCGAGAAGTGTTCCATGACATTACCAAAATTATCATCACGGAAGTGTCCACTTCCAGACGATAAATCGCGTGTCACATAAGTGCTTTCGTCAAGGATGACCGACACGTGGCATCCACCATAACGGAACGCCGTTAAGCTATCGGGTCCGGTTTTGGATCCGATAACCCGTTAACAGCCCCGACCAATGGGGATTTTCCACGTGTAAAATCATCATTGGCTGGAGGAAACACATGTCGGCTCACCGTTAGGACAGATGTCATCCGCTCATTGGACCAAAGGCGCCTATGATACGGCGACACGTGGCATGGACCAACAGAGGCCCATTCCTGTGAAAAGGCCGGTCCGTTTGACTTGGTCAAAAGGTGGCGGGCCGGCCCACGGAAAGCCTGTTAACGGCCTGTTCGCATATAGCCCATTTACAGCCCGCTAACCTAGGGCCCGTTACAACCTCTCCGAATTAGGCCTAGTAGCGTCATCTGGGCCGTCCAACATGATTCCAGCTCGTTTTAACTTCCGGCCCATGTGTGGCCCATGACTTCTTTCGGCCCATATGAGGCCCTTTGTAACTCTTGGCCATTAATGGCCCGTGGTGAAACTGGCCCGTAATGAACAGTGTATCACTTTATACCCATTAACGGCCCGTTATTTCATTGGGCCGTTTCCAGCCCAAGTTATCTTTCAGCCTTCTCAGGGCCCATTGATTCTTGGGATCATTTGCAACATTCGGTTACATACGGCCCGTGTTACTATCATTTTCTGCTTATGGGCCAAATTCAGCCCGTCATTACAGTCGGCCCGTTTGTGGACCGTTAATACGTTGGGCCGTTTTCATGTAAAATAAACCGTTGGGCTGTTTTCATAGAGTTATCAAATACGGCATATTAACGGCCCGTTATGGTTCACGAATAGTACGACCCATCACTACTAGGGAAAAGGCTAGCAGCAGCGCGGGTTTTACATGTATCAGTAGCGCGGGTACACGCGCTACTAATACGGCGCTTCTGACTAACTCATAGCGAGAGCGCGTGCACCCCATCGCTCTCGCTATACAAGTGTAACAAAGAGCGCTGTTGCGGAAGCTCGCTATCGCTATTAGCGCTTAGCGCTTTTGGCGACGCGCCATCGCTATAACGGCGCGCTTTGCTAACTTTTGTACACTCGCCATCGCTAATTTAAGTAGTTTTTTTGGCATATTTGTTTTGTATTTGCACCGCTTTGTAGAAGAATCTTTAGCACATAGAAATTTCATCATGATACACATACAAATGCTGCGAGACCACTAACGTAATCATAGCATGTACATACAAATAGTCTCTTCATAATCATCATCCAACACAAAGTGATATCTTGTTATCATCTCGAAAATAGCAATACATGCAAGTCTCGAATACTTGCAACTACAACAACGCTATCCATCTAAACAAAGGCATACGCAAGAAGTGCTATCACTATGAGTGAGAGCGAACCATGCAAGACATGAGGTGGCGATTACGAGTCCTCTCTCGCTTAGCGTGAACCTCAAGTAACTAGCTTCTCCTTCTTGTCTCTTTTGAAGTTTTATGGCTGGCGCCTGTGAACCCATTCACTTGCGCCGACACTCATGCCACTCGTTGTACACCCCGAACCTTCCCTTTGTACACACGACATAGCATTTCCATCTCGCCATCAAGAAACTAGGTACCGTTAGAGATGCATGTTCATGAAGAGGATGTACAATCATATATATGCAAAAAATATACTAGAGCAACACCAAAAAGAAAGGTTAGCAACTAGATGCAACATATACAAGACGCAAATTAATTAACTAGAGGTACGCAGGTCATCGTCGCCAACTAACAAAGTAGCGTTACGCAAGTTCGGCATGGACCGTGGACATCACAAAGTTTCATCGCTACAAAAGTATACAAGTTCAACCGACACATATCATCATCATCGGCATCATAACTCACTAGAAGTTCCATCCTTCCATATCATCGAGGACTAACCCTAGCTGCTTGAACGGCGTGAGGTCTAGACGTTGCATGCCTATGCGAGTTCGGACGTCACCGCGATATAGGGCCGTGGTGGAACATCCTTCTCATCGACGACTTCTTTCATGATGATCGCGCAATGTCGCTTTGGATGCGAAAGAAGTCATCTCTAAGTTTATAATTCGCTTCTCCATGAGATTCTAGCCACTTGTGGATATGATCATCATTTCTGCTGTTAATCTGAAGCTTTGGTGATCCGTGTTGAACTGAATCATGAGATGGACGATGTAGAATCCATCCTTCTTGCTTGGTTTTGGGACATGGATGCAGGAGAAGTTAGTTTTATGCGCGAAACCCATCTTCTTGTTCCTTTGTTTCTGATATGCACGTGGCCACCTCTATAGTGAAGCCTTGGAGAGCATCATCTAGAATATTCATTATGTGGGTGTAGTCCTTTTCTCGTAGTCTCTCGAAGGGTCAAAATACACGGCGTGGGAGACTTGCGGGTAAAGAACGATAAGAACGGCGCGCCTGTTGTCAAGGGAAAAGACACCTCAAATTATTCCCCATATGAGAGAGAAGGAATGATTGAAATGTACGAAAGGGTTGTCCGAACGACTTACTTTGGATGATAAGGCACGAGGACAATTTCTCGGTCCTTATTCTGCACCATGAAGTTTTGGAGGTACTCCCTAGCAGTTTCACGCTCAAAGTCGCCGAGACTCAAGAAAGACTCGTGCATGTAGTACGGATCCGCCACACGATTTGCGAGACTTCTTCACTCTTCACGACGGAGCTCATATGTAGCGCAAAAAGGCGGACGATAGTAAAATCAAGCCGCCTTTGTTAGAAACATCTCAAAGATATGGTCAAACCGCAGAAGAACACCTCCGCGGGCCGTGTGTCGACGTAGCACTTCCCTCGTGCACACGAGCCGCGATGTCGGATATCCCGGATCCTTTGAGGCTAGTAGGCTTTTCTCGACCAACAAAGACATGGTCGTGCAGCCTCTCGAGATCCTCGATAGTGCCTCCAGCGGTTTTGGCGGTAGATCGGCTCGCCTGTGAGATGGAACATGACCGCACCTTTCACGGGTACACGCTTCTTGTAATGCATCGTCTGCTGCTGTGTGCTCGCTTGTTTGGAGGCGCACCTTCCCGATCTCTTCCTCTCCTTTTCTTGGGCACACCTTCCGACCCTTCCTTAACCCCCGCCCAAGTGTTCCCGGGCTAAATCATCAGACGACCCTCGCGCCCGCTAGTTGAGCCTGTGTTGAGGCGGCATCTTCAGCGTGTCTGTGAGGATTTCATGAAGAGAGACTTTTGCATTCCATGGTACGGCCCTGCCCGCATACCATCCATATCCTCATTAGCAAGTCGATAGCCCGATTCGTCATATGGTTGACTCATCATATCTATGTCACACCATACGCGCTTGTATTGAGGTAATCCATAGGGTCGACCTCCGCCTCATCATCCATTCTCTGTTCTCTACAGTACATCAGCCAAGATTATTGCACCCCTTCATCATGTCGTCTGCCGCCTCACCCGCACTACTACAGAGCCGGTAATTGCGTAGGTGGGGTGGTGGTCTCTGCACATGCTTGTTGATGTGTGGTAGTTATTGGTGTGCTCTCGGCGGCTCCTGCATTTAATAAGATTCTTCGCCATAGCAGCACCCAACCCTTGCATCGTCTAATCCAAGGCGGGTCTCGTCGTCCGCTCCCACATGTCAGATCGAGGAGGCAAATCCTCGTGCCCCGATTTCACATCGGTCAAGCTAACCTCAAGTGCCCAGTGGGATCGGGTGGTTGTGGAATGTGCGTTGAGAGGGTCCATTATCATCCCCTTTCCCACGCCCACCTTCCGCCTTTGATCAAGTAGAGTATGGTGCATGGGGTTTTTTCGCCGCAAACACATATGTTTGTGGTGTAAAACAACCGAAAGGCAACAAAATGGAATATTATCTATATATATATGTTGGTGCGACATGTAATTACCGTGGACGGCGCTAAGCTCAGCTAAAGACGAAGGCCCACCTAGCGCTACCGAGACCGAGGACGGCTGCTATGAGCGGAGCGGCTGCGAGAGAGGCCCGTTGCTTGAGCAAGTGATGGTGCGATGGTGTTGTTGTTCATGGAGTTGCTCGCGACGAAACCGGGCATCGGGAAATCATGTACCGCCTTGTGCGGATTTTCCTTCGCCAGATTGATGATAATCGAACCAAGTTAGTAGCGAAATCATTTCGCAGGCGATTCTGGTGCATTGATCGCTCTTTGTAGTAACTCATATTTGTCCTCGGCTGCTTTTTTCGCGTCCTCACCTGCTTTTTCTCGACCGCAAGCTTCACCTTTGCGCCGATGTCCGCTGACTAAACTTCTTTTTCGCTTCTTGGCCTCCGGGCCGTCGTTGTAAAATACCTTCCACGTGGCGCCGTCTCGGCGCCGCACACACGACCATATTGCGGCCGCTGGTCCAACGGGAGTCCCTTAAGTTCGTTCAAGGCCCGGTTGAGAGGGGTGTCCCACTTGGGCCTCATCGAAGAAGTAGGGCTTTCGGCTGCAAGCCGGTGTTGCTTCTCCAGTAGTCTAATCAATTTCCTCGTGATCTTGTCCGTGTAAAAAACCTTTTTCTCCTTGTCCCACTTGTAGCGGGCCCTGATGAAGTCATGCTCCAAGGGGTTGGTGAACTTCGCGAAGGGGTCTGGGAGACCCGCGGCTTCACGTTCCGCGTCCTCCTTATCCCATATGGGCCTTTTACCGAGGTAGCCACGGCTTCCGAGGCGATGCTTCCCCGTGTTCCGAGGCGATGCTTCCTCGTCTGACATTTTACAGGGCGGCATGTGCAGATCTTCCCTGATTTTCAAATCTTGCAAGTCTTTTCTTGCCTTCGGCCCATCCTTGGTCTTATCCGGCATGTTCATCAGTGTTGCGAGCAAACTCTCAAGGACATTCTTACAGATATGCATTTGATCTAGGCAATGAGGTGTATCGAGTTTGTGCCAAGACTCAAGTCCCGCAACACGCACCTCGCCTTCCATACCTTCAGCAGCGGCTCGGCGCCTTTCTCATCGCTCTTTCGGCGCGGGGCACTCATTCCAGTTTTTCAACAGCTCATCGATTTCGCACCGCTCCGCTTACGTGGAGGTCCTCGATGCTCAGCGTGACCATTGAATAGATCTCCACGGTTTCTCCACGGATCGTCTGTTCAAGCCATCTTCGATGCCCCATGTACACGATTTTCCTGCACCCACCATCTTTCCTTGACGTTAGCTGCGAGACGTTGTATCATCCATGCACCGCGGCATCCGCAATATCCATGGCACACCGCCCGCCACATATCCGTAATCGAGATAGTCCTCCTTTGTCGTGATCAGCGCGGCTCTCATGTTGAAATACTCACCTTTGCTGGCGTCCCATGTCTTGGCCGGTGTTTTCCATAACGTGTCTAACTCCTCTTGAAGTAGCCCCAGATACAAATTAATATTATTTCCTGGTTGTTTTGGCCCTTGAATAAGCATGCTCATGTGAATGTACTTCGATTTCATGCACAACCAGGGGGGAGGTTGTACATCCATACAAACACGGGCCATGTACTATGGTTGGTGTTCTGGTTGCCAAACGGATTCATGCCATCGGTACACGCGCCGAGCACGATGTTCCTTGCATCACATTCAAAATACCGATAGAAGCTGTTCAACGCTCTCCACTGGCTTCCATCCTTCACGTGTCTCAGCTTCGGATCATCTCCATCGTCGGGCTTCTTCCTCTCCGCGTGCAACAAGATTAGCTTTGCTTCCTTGGGATCTACAAAATACCTCCGAGACGGGAGTGATCGGTAAGTACCATACAACTTTCTAGGGACATTTCTTCCCGGCCTTCTTGTATCGAGAAGCATTGCACACCGGACAGCTTGTTTTTTCCGCGTGCTCCTTCCGATAAATTATGCAATCGTTGATGCATGCATGGTATCTAACGTGTGGCAGATCAAGAGGGCACACGATCTTCTTGGCCTCATCAACACTAGTAGGACATAGATTACCCAGGGAAGGACATCCTTTAGGTACTTGAGATGCTCATCGAGGCTAGTGTCGGTCCATTTGTTTTAGCCTTCGCCTTCGTGGAGTTGGAGCGTGAAACTCAACCGGTCACCTCAGATTGCAACCATCATACAATGGAGTGTTCGAGTCTACCACCGCTTGCTCCAGCTTAGCCTCCTCTCTAGAAGCAGCTCTCTCAAGATTGCCTCCTCATGGGCAATGCTTGAACATGAGGGTCCCGCACAATTGAACTTAGCACCGACGAACTCTGCTGCGTGGAGTCCATGTCGCTCTCTCCGCCGCCATGTCCGCCCTTCTCCTCCGCCATGTCCGCCCCTTCTCCGCCGCCATGTCCGCCTCTTCCCGCCGCCATTATCGATCATCTCTTCGTCTTGCCCGTGTCATCATTTCCTGCCCGTCGGCATCCTCAACATCGCTCATCCTCATCTTCAATTATCCACCTAGTATAGCCATCCATGAAACCAGTCATGAGCAAAAGCGCTCGACACACGACCATCGTCATGGGGGTCGAGCCAAACTATTCCTTTGCATTTTCGACACGGACATAAAACCTCTGTCCGGTTATTTTCTTTCATGTCTTGCACCGCCGATCGCAACCACCTGTCCACCATCGCTCCACCGACCATCGCCAACTCGCACGGTAATAATAAAAAATTGATTGTAAAAATGCATGCATGCATCAAAGTCATAAAAAATTTGGCATGACCTTCCTAAAAATAGGACATATATGGATCTAGAGTTTGCGGAATTAGCCAAACGGAAATAAATCGACATTTCGCAAAACATAGGCAACTCAAAAGCACAATTTACAAGGCCAACTCATGCCACACACACAATTTCCACAAACATATCACACACACATAAACACATTTCCATTTTGCAAAAGCATGAAAGTTTCATCACCTCTATCTTGATGGCCGAAGATGATGTTGTAGGGAGATCAAAAGTGCACAAATTAAGCTCTTCTTGACAAAGATAGATCTAGTTAGCTAGGGGGCAAATAGGTCACTTAACTAAATCCTACATCTACTAGCTAGCTACCTAATTTGGAAGGAGACAACTTCAACTAGTGGAGGGGCAAGGAAAAAGAGAAAGGAGATGCATTAATGGAGGTGGTGTAGTTATGTAGGAGTAATGAAGAGAGAGAAGGTGGATAGAGAAGAGAGGGAGTAATGGGGGAGAAGTATTGAGAAGAAGAGAGTGAGAGTGGGAGCATGTGGTGGAGGGAAGAGAGGAGAGGGGGAGGTAGGGGGAAGGGAAAAAAAGTGAGAGTGGGAGCATGTGGTGGAGGGAAGAGAGGAGAGGGGGAGGTAGGGGGAAGGGAAAAAAGCAAGGGGGAGGGAGGGACGGTTTGGGGGTTGCTGGGGTTAGCAGTAGCGCTGGTGGGAAACCGCGTTGCTGCTAAAAACGTAGCAGCAACGCGCTTTCAGGTAAGGCGCTACTGCTAACCAGGACCAAAAATGGCGGCATTTTGAAACTTACCAGCAGCGATCTCGAGGAAACCGCTACTACTACTATGCGCTTAGCGATGGCGCTTGTTTCTGCGACAGCCTTCATCGCTACCTAGAGGTGGGGAACACCGCCGGTCGATATTTGTAGCAGCGTGTTTACGTCGAAGCGCCATCGCTAAATATTTAGCAAAGAATGAAGTTTAGGAAAAGAGCGCTACAACTACTTACCAGCAGCGCTCTATTTTGAACCGCGCTGCTGCTAAGATTCTGTGTATAGGCTTTTCCCTAGTAGTGCATGATTGGCGAAATGATGATACGCCCCATAGAAGGCCCATGGATCCTACGGCCCATATGAGGCCCATGGATCGTACGACCCGTAGAAGGCCCATGGATCGTATGGCCCGTAGAAGGCCCATGGACCCTACGGCTCGTAGAAGGCCCATGGACCCTACAGCTCGTAGAAGGCCCATGAATCCTAAGGCCCATATAGAAGGCCAATGGATCCTACGGCCCGTATAGAAGGCCAATGGATCCTACGGCCGAAAGAAGGCCCATGGATCATATGGCCTGCAGGAGGCCCATGGTTACAACAGTCCGTGTGTTGCCATGATTATTTTGGCCTAGTTAGCAAAAATAGGCTATTGTGGCCACTAGAAAAACACAGAAAAAGAACTGCAGTGACTACAAGCAAACAACTAAACAAGACAATAAGGAAATAAATAAGCAAGCAATTAACGCTAGCCTATTACCGCTATTACACATATTACATCCACTGGGCATCAAAGTACGCCACCAGTGCAAATATAGGGAACAAAGCAGCATATTACATACACTAGTCGTCAAAATTGGCCACCAGTGCAAATAAACGCGGCAGCAAAACAAGAGCATAACTGAAACAACTTCAGAAGAGCTCAAGAAACGTTATCCTGGGTATCCACCATGCTGGCAATAAGCTTAGCAAGCTTATTAGCTTTGTCCTGTTTGGCGCTAAAATCCTCCAACGCTTGCTATTGCACCAGAAAGTATGCATCTGAATGCTCCAAGGACTTCCGCAGTCCTTCCGCATCTTGTCGCAACACAATCAATCGATGTCTTTCAGATTGTAGTTGAGACTCAAGAAACCAAACTGATTCAGACAGTGGGTTTGAATAGCTTGTGCAAGCGGTAGTGGCCAGTAACTCGAACACTAAACCAAGACATGACTTTGGGGTTGTCTCGCTGTCTTCAAGATAATCTTCCTTAGCTGTTTTATCAGCTTTGTTGGAGACCAACAAGGATGTGTCACTATCCTGAACCTTATCTCATCACTTCCTTTACCATTGCTTAATAAGGCACTCTTACCCAATATTCTCGGCAAGATTCTAAAAGAAGAAACAAGCGCACACATAACAAGTTTAGCATGTACTAGTATATGAAACTCATTTCGTGAACCAGTTCATTAGTAAGGTGGACAAGATTAAACTACCAAGTCTTCTATTGCCAAGTACTAGTACATAATAAAAGCATCAAACAAACATATATCTATGTCCTATGGTCAATTTGCATTGTCTTGCCAAATCAAAATAGAGACACGGTTCAAATCATATCAAGAAGAGATCTCGCTTGACGGTAGCAGCATGCGCTCGCTCAAGGCCTTGTTTTCACTCCAGATTTTTCCATCTCCCACCCAAATGGCTGATTCACAGGAAGAGTAGTTTAATGTACAAACGTTGTCGACAAATGTAAATGTAATGAAGAAAAGGATGGGCAAGATATCATTCAAATATATGATGCATGGTTAAACAGGATGGCATTGCACATTTCACATATATTATGGCTGGCTAAAAGACATGAGACTGCATAATTCCCATATATGATATAGAAACTAAATAGGTGGCATTACGTAACATGTCTAAACTAAGCAAGATGACATATATGATGTCAAAAGTAGGCACTTTAAAGGCAACATATGCATGATATGACTAACATCATCATGCCAAGGTAGAGCAAACACCTTGGGGGTAAATAGGAGTGGTCAACGGCGTCCTAATCCGCCTCGTAATGATATCTTCCTCTGGATTACAACTGGAGAGGGTGGGGAGGGTTTTCCATTGAACCCACTATGGAGCAATGTCTCATGACATTGGATTGCGCATAAAACTCTTCTCTTTTCTCTACATGTTCAAGATGATCGTACAATATCTGACATGCATACCGAAAAAATATGGTGAGATTATGTAAGGAGAGCATGCAGAAATTTAGAGTGATGGTAACAACCAGTGGATGGATCCAAAAATAATGATAGAAGGCTGATGGTTGCTTTAATTTAATAAAAAGATAGATGATGATTGCTTTACTAGTTGTTTCCCACCCAAGATGAACAACATAGGCATACCCTAGGTGAACCACATATTAGACAGACATACTATTCATTGCTGCCTCGATATGTGCCCCACAACTAATTTAGAAGTCAAGTTTGAACATTAATTTGGACCTGACTTGGGAATCCAAGAGCTAAACAGGACGATAAAGTAGCAGGTAATTTTAAGCAATGCATAACATAAGCAGAAACAAAAGAGTGTGACCTCTCTTGTGGACCCGTGTACTCCTCAGGTTCATCTGCTAAGTCGATGATGGTGATGCCGTTGCGGTGGGTGCCGGCGGCAGGGAAGAAGATCTGAGGCGGTGAAAGATGGTCAGGAGTCGTGATGTCTAGTTTGGTGGATGCTTCTGTCAATGGAGCAGCTCAGGTGAGGTGGACGGCGTCGCAGCAGGAGCAGGACAAACCACACAAAGTTCCCTTCGACACCTACCTGTAACTGAAGTAATTCTGTAAGGGCTCATTTGGCTTGCATGACTCTAAAAATGCAGGGATAGGAAAAACACCAGAATAGGATAGGAATGCACATGGTAAACAGAGCATTTGTAAACAGATGATTTCTGTCAACTTGGGTGTTTGGTTTACAGGAATTGGAAGAGCAGAGGAATGCAAAGAAACATGGCGAAAATAAAGTGAAACCATATGAAAGCATGTACAGTTAGAATGTTATTCTGCCACTAATGCACTTGGTCTTGTTTTCATGCATAGGATTTTGAAAAGTAGGTCCAGGTGGATGTTTTGCTTCATTCCTTTCAACAAAATGCATGAATAATTGCATAGTAGAGTGCCATTGGAAAATTTCCTATTGCTATGTTTTTCCGTTGAACCAAAATAGCCCTAATGGATCAACGTGAATGTATAGTAATAAGTGATGCAACAAGTGTACAACCTCTTTGCCGTAGCCGTGTCGACCTTAGCATCATTGGGTTGGTCGCTGAAGCAGTTCAGGCAGAGGTGGCTGTCGGAGGTGTGGAGGAAGATCTGAGAAATCAGAGACGGCGCCTAGGGCATCGCTCACAGATGGATCTTTACGTCGTTGGAGCAGCTCCAAGGAGCCGTAAGACGCCAAGGCTGAAGCAAGACAAGATGTACATCGTCAATCTCCAATGGGTTTCTAATAGCATCTCCAATAGATGATGTAAAATTTACATCACCAAAACCACCGACTACAACGTATGAGGTAAAAACTGCTGATTCTGAACTTAACTCGTCAAACTGAAATTTACTATGGAGTCTCAATGCTACTTGTCGAAACTGAACGCAATGGTAGCAGAGAGGCACTTGACATGTAGTTTAGGAGGGCTCAGCTCATCTTCAACTCTGCACCCCGAGCCGCCACCACCACCGGCTGAACTGGCTGCCCCAGCCGCCGCCCAAACAACTCCCACCGCCCGACCAGCCCTCTAGGCCCCGCCCCTACCTCGAACCCTAAGATAGATAGTGGGGTACCTCTCCGTGAGCCCCGTCCCAGCTGGGTGGTTCTTCCTTAACTCCGACGAGCCCCAACCCCTGAAAATCGATCGACCTAAAAGTCGATTCACCGATCAAGTGTGGCTAAATCGAGCAAAGCAAAGAGCACGAAGCGAGGGGAGAGCAGCAGCAGCAGGGCGAAGCGAAGCGATCGAGCGAGAGCCGAGTAGCAGCAGAAGAAGCGAAGCGAAGCGGCGAGAGCCGGATTAGCAGTAGCAGATCCGGCTGGTATGGACGTCGGCGCCGAAGGGGCCTCGCACTGGGGGAGAGCCGCCGTGGAGATGTCGCCCGCGACACCGGCTTCAAGGTAGCCGCTCCATGGGGGTGCGGGATGGAGCACCGTCGGCGCCGGGAGGTCGAGTTAAGGAGAAGGTGCAATGCGATGAGTGTACAACCTCTTTAGTGGCGCCGAGTAGGCCTTGGCTTCCTCCGAGGAGTCGGTGAGGATGTTGTGGTTCCGGTGGAGCAGGTTAAGGAGGCGTTGTGGGGATGGAGCAGCCGCGATAAACGAGGCGATCATCAGAGCAGCTTCTTGGAGGTGGAGGACGGGGTGGCTGCCGGCGGGACGACGAGATGGACGATGGATCCTCATCCGGGGAGGTGGACGAGGGACATCGAGCTGTTGTGGTGGACGACGTCGTCGGGGAAGAGGCTCCGGCTGGGCAACGGTGAGGTGGCGGATGGAGGAGCATGGGGTTTCACGACTGGAGCGGAGAGGTTATGGTGGCCTGAGATTTCGAATGGCGAAAAGGGGGCGATGGGAAGGGGTGAAGCATGACTTAGGGACGCGCTTGTCCAAAATGTAGGGTGTGTTACAAAAGTACCCCCACCGATTTGAACTAGCGCCCTTTCGCTCGAGGTTAGAAGGGGATTTCGCGTCGGGATTTGGCAATGGAGGGAGTTTTTGCGACGTTGTAATTTCAGGATAGCAAGGCGCGGGTTGTGAAGGCGCCAGTTTTGGGAGCACGATATCTGAATTTTCGGATATAACAAGACGTGGGTTGAATTTTAGGACAAGCCTAACGTAGTAATATTGTACTTGTACGCACTCAAATTAATTCACACTTCCTCAACCAAAAAGAAAAAAAACTATTCACACCACACAAAGAGAGAGTCTTGCCCCGTTTTACTATACAAATGCTATTCAAAGCTACTCCCTCCTTCCATCTATATACGGCCTAATGCGTTTTTTGATGCTAACTTTGACCAAATATTAGAGCAATAATATATGACATGCAACTTACACAAAGCACAATCGTTAAATTAAATGCATGAAAGGTTCTTTCAATGATATAATTTTCACATTGTGCATGTCATGTACTATTAATCTTGTCAATAGTCAAAGGCGGTCTTAAAAATCTCATTACGCCCTATATAGATGGAAGGAGGGAGTATGAATCCATGTTATGTCCAATTAAATTTTGTCGCTTGCTGTATAATGCATGTAACCTACTCATACCAACAATTTAGTGCATTCCAAATGTCTATACTACCGCTGCAATTCGAACTAAATTTGAATTTGTTTCTCTATTTCAATAAGAGTCTACAATCATGATTGTTGCCAACTTCAACCATCATTTGTGTATTACCTTAATAACACACCACATGATTACTATAGAGATAGATATGAACTATGTGTACTACATGAACTCGAATTCTATTTTTTGAATACACTTGATGTTGATTCCAAATAATAGTACATTTGATGTACTAACTATATATTCATAATCTAAACCATGTTCCATACGTACACCGTGTTTATCACACAAAGTATAGTGCCCCACCCCCTACATTATGACAAGTATTTAGACCTGAGCTGCAAAAGCCACACATTAGCCCAAATTATAATCAATATTCTACATTATGATATCTTCTTCAAGTATCTGTATCCACTTTTTTGTAATGAATTATGATCTTTGTTCGTCTTTTACACCTTCACGATCCTCTTCTATTTGTAGCTAGCTATCGCTAACTTTCTATCGTGCATGCACATGCCCGCCCCCCTCTCACCCACCCTTAGCGTCCCCTCCATCGCACACGTTCATTATTTCTCTTTAGGTCATCCACCCGCGGTGTGTGTAGGCCCCCGGCTCCTTTCCGGCACACACCGGTCGATATACCTCTCTAGCCAAGTGTGCCTACAACAAACACATATATACTTCCCCTCTTCTCTTCTCACCGGCCATGCCCCCTATGTCCAATACGATTCCACACAGGTGCACACTCCCGCCCCTCTTTTCATTGATCACATACTCGCACACTCCTCCCCCTCGACATGGCAGGCCTCTCGCACCACCTCCTAGCCGCACCCTCTCCCCCTGTCTGTCCCTCCGGACCTTATTTGCTTCTAACACATGCAGGCGTGTATATGAACTAATCTCCCTACATATAGCCATGTCGACTATAATTCGTTTTCACCAAGCACCTTACCTTGCTAGTTATGTCTCTCCATTTCTCGAGCACACGACGGTTGATCTTCCTATGTAGTTATGTATGCTTACCACAACCATATCTTCTCCCCTCATCATCCTTGAATACCTCCCGACCCGTCTCTCACACACACGTGCATAGACAGACAGACATCCCCCGCCCTCTCTTATTGATATTGCACTCATACCCTCCATTTGTCTAGCAGGCCTCTCCCACCATTTGTGAGACGCCACTCCACCACCAACCCTCTGACGCACTACCTTTGTCTTTTTCCCAACCTTATTCCTCTGCTACACATATCCATGGATGTTGATCGATCTCCCTCAATACATAGCTAGGTCTCTCTCCTTCCCCACACATAGACTAGTCGATCGGTCTCTGCCCCTCCCCCCCCACACACCGATAGTCGAACGTTGTAGGTAGGTATCCATGCCATGGAGAAAAACTGCACCTCTGCCCTCTCAAATTCCAGTAGGCCAGCCGGCCGTATCTTTGACGTGCGCAAACACAAATTCGATGGTACTCTTTATCGATCGCGCAACCACACACTTCATCCCTGTTTTCAATTCTATCGATATCTCACGTCCATGACTCCGTTTCACACACATTGCATATGTTATGTTTTTCTGTTTGAGATATCATCAACACATTGCCTCTGTTCCACACAAACCATCTCTCTCACACCCACCCACGTACGTACTTGCACCTAAAGAAGAAGTGCACGTAGGACGCACGTACTCACATCTCGTTCCCGGACACACCCACGCGAGTACACGGTGGAGTTCGTTTCTGTACGAAAAGGTAGCCCACGTGATAATTTGACGCGTGTAGCGGTTGTTTACTCGAAGGAGGGTCGGGTACCACGCCTAGACGGAACAAAGTTCGACTTGAGGCGTTAGCATTAAGTAAAGTTATATATTCCTCAATGGCACGTACAGAATATAAAACGATTGCCGTGGGGAAAGTGGGAAAATGGGTTTGTCTCTTGTCACACCATCTCACACAAGGCGGCCGTGGCCTCTCTCTCTCAGCGTTGGTCAGTGATCCGACCGCATCCCGTCCGCCGGCGGAAAGGGAGGATGTGCATCGTGTAACGCCCCGGTTTCGATGCGCCAGGTATCTGTCAGTTATTCGTCGTTGTTGCCATGTCATTTGCTTGCGTGTTGCATTTTATCATGTCATCATGTGCATGTCATTTTGCATACGCGTTCATCTCATGCATCCGAGCATTTTCCCCGTTGTCCGTTTTGCAATCCGGCACTCCTATGTTCCCCTGGCGTCCCCCTTTTGTCTCTTGTTGTGAGCGGGTGTTAAACATTCTCGGAATGGACCGAGGTTTGTCAAGCGGCCTTGGTATAGCACCGGTAGACCACCTGTCAAGTTTCGTGCCATTTGGAGTTCTTTGATACTCCAACGGTTAACCGGGTAACCGCAAAGGCCTCTTTGTGTTGCAGCCCAACACCCCTTCAAAGTGGCCCAATAACCCATCCAAACCCCCTCCATGCTCTCGGTCATTCGATCACGATCGTGTGGGCAAAAACCGCTCCTCTTTTGGACTCTCCTAGCTTCCTCTACCTCTAAATATGTGCCTCCCTCCGAATTTCTCGCGGAGATCAAACCCTAGTCCTCTTCCTCCTAGCGCCGCCGGACGCGTCCGCCGATGGCCGGACATGTCCATCGCCCGCTGCCACGTCGCTCCAGCCAACCACCGCACGCCACCTCAGCCGCGCGCCGCCACCTTAATCGCGCGCGCCACGCCGCCCGCCGCCCTCTCTCTTCTCACGCCCACCGCGCCCGCCAGCCAAGTCCGCCCCCACGGGCCCAAAGATCGCCGCCGCCGCTGGGATCTCTCGCCGCCGTCGGAATCGCGCCGCCGCCGGATCTCGCTTCGCCTCCCGCCGCGCGTCAACCCTCGCCGCCGACCGCGCCCAGCGCCCGATCCTCCGCCGACGTCGCCGCCATGCGCCACTGCCGCCGGCAGCCGCCACCGCCCTACGCCGCTGCTCGCCCCATCCCTTGTCTCTGTTGCCGGAGCCGAGCTCCGTCGTCGCCGGCCACCTCCGCCGCCGTCGCTGGCCGCCTCGTCGCTGGATCCGGCGGGTGGGACGAGATCCACCCGCCCGGCCATCCAAACGCGCCCTCGTCCCCGTCTTGTACCACGCTGTCCCGGATCCCTCCGTCCCGTTGACTTTTCCAGAGGGTGAGAAATTCCACTAAGTCCCCGAAATTGTTGCATTATGTTGCCCTATTCATTACATCATATCTCCATGCATACTGCTCCGTTTCGTGCTTGTAATATATCAAAATGTTCATCATGAGATGCCCTTCATTTCATTCCATTGTGCCATGTTTGTTTGAGGTCATCTTGATGCCCTAATCATCGTTGCAAGAGTGCTATATGATGTTAATCTACTGAAACTGTTATAACTTGCTGTTTTGTCATTTTTGTTGCATTTGATGTGTGCATCCTATGAGTATGAGCTCTACATGTGTTTTGAACTACATCATGCCATCTTTACAGTGGTGCAATACATGTATTTTTGTGAATCTTGTAGTGAGTGCATCGAGCTCGTGAAGTAGGGTACTTGTTGTTACTGTTTTGCTAGACTGAATCTGTTATTTCGTGATACTATGTTATCCTGCTACTACAAGTCATTCTATGCATAATCTGGAGATGTTCACTAAGGATATTTTGTTATACATGTCATGCTCTATCCATTCGTTCCCCTGGTTGCATTTATAGCCTGCTGTAGCTTGTTGTTATCTTGCCTCAAACTTGCTAAATAATGTTGCTGTCAGCCTGTTAATATTAAGTTCAATGTTGCCATGATTGTTGTTAGTGATCCATGTACCCTATGAACTTCTTGCCATGCTTAGCTTCATAAACATGTCTTCTTACTGTTGGTTGACTTGCCATGCCATGTATTGCAATGTCATGAGTGTTTCAAGCTCACCAACATGCCTACTTATTGTTGTTCCTGCCATGTATGAATCTGTCATATCATTTGCCATGTTTACATGGGTGCCATCATATTTTATGTGCCCTTTTGGCTCATGGTCAGTAAGGGACTTTTGTTATATGAAATTAGTAGATTCATGTCATGCCTTTGTTTGCCATGTTAAGTTCCTGTAACATGTTGTTTGATAGCTCTAAACATTGCAACCTGATGTTATTTCTGTTAAGTCTGAAACTGTTATTATTTGCAATATTGCCATGTCCTTTTGAGCATGTTCTAGTGATTTCTGGAGATAGCTCAGTGTTCATGTTTTGTCATGCATTACCTGTACATCATGTCCATGCCTTTTGTTTTCCTATTGTGGTACTGTAGCATGCTGTTTTGGTGCTTGCAGTATGCCTAGTTGCTGTTTTGGACAGCTTGTCCTTTAAAACTTGTATAGTGTGTATGTGTTGAACCGTTGCTCCGTTTTGAGTGTGCTCTATATGCAACTTGCTTAGAATTGCATGAAGTTTCATATTATCATGTTGCATCCATGTTTGGGAGTGTTTTCTTGATGTTTGCATGCATTTTGCATCAATGCCATGGTTAACTTGTTTTTTCTCATATCTTCTAGGCCGTAGCTCCGAACTAAATGATCTTTATATGTAACTTGACTAGAATTTCGTATAGATCCTCTTGGTGCTCTTTAACTTGCTGTTTAACAACTTCAACTTAATGTTTGTTCAGTTCTGGACCAATTTCTAAATTTGCATATGAGGACTTACCGGAATTGTTATATGTTGTTTCCGGCCTCATTTAACTTGCTTTGATGTGTTGTTCTTGTTTGCATCATCTCTTGCCATGAGTAGCCTCATGTAGCTTTGTCATGCATCATGCTTGTTGTGCATCATGTCTTGTATATGTGTGGTGTGTTTACCATGTTATGTGCTTCTTCTCGATAGTTTCCGTTTCGTTGCGATCGTGAGGATTCGTTCGTCTATGCTTGGTTCGTATTCGTGGCTTCATCTTCTTCATGGACTCGTTCTTCTTCCTAGCGGGATTTCAGGAAAGATGACCGTCACCTTGGATCTCACTACTATCATTGCTATGCTAGTTGATTCGTTTTATCGCTTTGCTGCGTTACCTATCATTTGCTCCTCAAGCCTCCCAAATTGCCATGTCAGCCTCTAACCTTTTCACCCTTCCTAGCAAACCATTGTTTGGCTATGTTACCGCTTTGCTCAGCCCCTCTTATAGCGTTATTAGTTGCAGGTGAAGCTTGAAGATTGCTCCATGGTGGACAGGATTATATTGGGACATCATAATATCTCTTATTTAATTAATGCATCTATATATTTGGTAAAGGGTGGAAGGCTCGGCCTTATGCCTGGTGTTTTGTTCCACTCTTGCCGCCCTAGTTTCCGTCATACCGGTGTTATGTTCCCGGATTTTGCGTTCCTTACGCGGTCGGGTGATTTATGGGACCCCCTTGACAGTTCGCTTTGAATAAAACTCCTCCAGCAAGGCCCAACCTCGGTTTTACCATTTGCCTCACCTAGCCCTTTTTCCCTTGGGTTTCCGGAGCCCGAGGGTCATCTTTATTTTAGCCCCCCCGGGCCAATGCTTGTCTAAGTGTTGGTCCGAACCGAGTAGACTGCAGGGCCCCCTCGGGGAGACTCGAGGTCTGGTTTTACTCGTAGGTGAAAGTGCGTTATATCGACTAGAGGGGGGTGAATAGGCGATTTTTATGAATTCTTCACTGAGGAATTTGCTGGTGAGGAAATTCCTGAGCGAAGAACTACTTGCAGCGGAATATGTACTCAAAAGTAAACATAACAGGATACGAACATAGTCAGCATGATGAAATGAAGACTAAAACAGAGTACGGAAAGCGTAAACACAGGATAGCAAGATGAAGACAAACAGATCAAGAAATTGAACTGAGGAATTTGTGAAAGTCTTCACCAAAGTCTTCAAGCACGATATGAACAACATTCAACACAAAATGAGGAAATGAAAGAGTTGAGGAAATAGAACCACCATTGATGAAGACAATGATTTGGTAAACCAGTTCCCAACTGCTGTCTCAATTGTACGTCTGGTTGGAGAGGCCGAGTATTTAAACTCGAGGACACACATCCCCGACACCCGATCTCTGAGCCGCAACTCAGACACCCAGTCCTCACCATATTCTCCTTGAACTAAGACCACGCAGGCCTCGTCCCAATCACTGTGGTAAGTCTTCAGGTGACTTCCAAACCTTCACAGACTTGGTCACTCGGCGATCCACAATTCCTCTTGGATGCTCTAGACCTTGACGCCAAACCGTCTGGAAGAAGTACAGTCTTCAAAGCTAACAAGCGTCGGATCCACATAGGATCAATTTCTTCAGTGATGCTCAATCACTTTGGGTTTGTGGGGGTTTGGTTTTGGGATTTTCCTCACTTGATGATTTTCGCTCAAAGTCCTCGGAGGATGGGTTGCTCTCAAATGACAAGTGTCAACTTCTCTCGGAGCAGCCAACCAGCTAGTGGTTGTAGGGGGCGGCTATTTATAGCCTAGGGAGCAGCCCGCCATGATAAGACATAAATGCCCTTTAATGATATGACCGTTAAGTGGATAAGATATTTTGGGACAGCGGTAAGACAAAGAACGGTCGGAAATTTGACTCTCAAATTCCTCGGGGCTATCATGTTCCTCACTTGTAGGCAATTTGCATCTTTGGCGAATTCCTAACTCCTCGATCGAAAGAAAGTCCTCAAGGACTGTGAGAACTGCGTCTCACATCAAGAATTTGATTGAACTGTATGAGATTTCCAATGGCTTCACTCAAAGGGGTTGGTAGGTGTAGGATTTTGAGTTGAGCATCACATGGAAATTTTTCCTTAGTATTTCCTCGACCCCCTTTAACAGTACGGTGTTTCCTATGACTCAAGAAAGAGAAAACGAAACTACGAAAACAAAAGTCTTCACGCTTCATATTCCTCGAATGAATATTAAGTCTTCAAGGTCACACCAATTTCTTCACTTTCAAAGTCTTCAGAAAGTCTTCAGAATATCAAAGTCTTCAATCAAGAACTTCATTTTAGGGTCGACTTTCTCTGTAAATATCAAACTCCTCATAGACTTATAGACCTGTGTACACTCACAAGCGATCAGTTACTTAACCTATAAGTCTTCAATACACCAAAATCACTAAGGGCACTAGATGCACTTACCCTCTCCCCTTTTGGTGATTGATGACAACATAGGTTAAGTTTTCAACGGGGATAAACATATGAAGTGTAAATACTGATATTGAGGAATTTGATTGCAAGATATAGAAGAACTCCCCCTGAATATGTGCATAGTGAGGAAATTGCTTTTGAGGCACTGCACATTTGAAGAATTGAATCATGGAGTTCTCCCCCTATATCTTGTAATTCATACATGCATTTGATATATAATATGAAGAATTTGAAATGCATGATGAAATATGGTGCCTGATGAGATTCAGCATGCATGCAATAATATTAACGAGGAATAAGCATGCGGAATATCACATCAAAAGTTTCAGAGCTCAGTGCATCAAAAGCATCAGAGCACGACCAAAAGTATCAAGGCACCATCGGATTTAAGATTACAACTCGATCCAATGAAAGTTTTCGGAAGAACGAGAGTTGTAACTTAATAAAAACGCCCATAATGTAAACCCGCTTGAAGACTAACTCAGATTTCTCCCCCTTTGTCATCAAATGACCAAAAGGATCGGCCGAGGACTAACGCCTCAAGATTTTCAAGTCGATGGAGGAGCCCGCATTGTCGGGGTTGGTTGTTGAAGTAGGGCTGCCGCAGTGTCATCCAAATCTTCATGTTCATCGGTTTCACGCGATGAAGAATAAGAACCGCCACCGATCGGAACTTTGACTCTCTTGAATTTCTTCGAGGTGGTGCGAGACTACCAAACGCCTCCTGAGACCCATAGTCTTCAAATCTTCCGCGGAATATACATGAGTGAGAACAGCCAGTGCGGTTGAGGGTTTCATGAAGGTAGTACTTGATTTTTCTTCACCGCATTATGTGTTGAGGTCATGTTGTGAAGAATTGCAGCAAATTGACGCTTCACCCATTTCGATTGCGCTCAACCTTCCGATGAAGGCCGAGGAGTAACTCACGGTCACCATCACCACAGGTGCTAATGCTTGAGGCTTTTGCTTGGCCGAGGTATTTGCGGCGGTGTCATGTGTTGCGAAATCGTCATTGGTGGAGTAAGATGTAGCTAGACGGAATTGACCATCCAATGGACGTGTGCCTTCATCAATCACAGCAGCTGCCTTGCCCTTATCATCAGATGATGAAACTGGTCGCTTGAGGACTTCAATGGGCGGCAAGTAGCTGCCATGGTTCGAGTGTCGACCTTGTAATTCAAAGAAGATCTTGCCCTTATGAATCTCATAATCCAAGGCGCATAGGGCTTCAGCTCAAAAGATGACATTGCAACATTAGCCAGAGTCCTCATGAAGAAATCATGGAAGTTGACAGGAACGCCATGAATGATATTGAACAGCATGTTCTTCATGATGCCAACGACATCTTCATCATTTGAGTCGTGGCCTTTGATGGGACTCATTGTCTTCGTCAGGATTCGATAGACAGTCCGAGGCACATACAACAATTCCTTGATGAGGAATTTGGTTCGAGGGCCTGCCACGGCTTCAAAGGCTTCATGAGCACTTGCATATAATGATCGGTCACCGCGGTCATTGTAGATGCAACGTGCACTTTCATGGGGAGGATCAAGAGGAAGGACACGAAGCAATTCAGTTCTTTGGTGCCTTGTAGTGAGTGTTTTCGTCATCCAATCCAGCACCCATGAATTGACATCTTGCAGATCTCCGTGATATGCAAAGTGGCATAGAATCAAGAATGAGTTCTTCATTCCAATCACGAGATATCGGTCAGAAGTTCAAGAGCCCGCATCGTGAATAACTCTGAGGACTGGCTCGAAGCACGGCAGAGATTCCATATCTACATGAGGAATATGCTCATGATCGAAGATTTTGTCCTTGTCAAAGAGCACTAAGGATAGTAGTTGGCTTGAGTAGTAGTCCAGAAGCGTCTTTTCCTTATGCGAGCAGAGTCATACGGATTGTAATCAGTGAAGAACACATGCTCAGAAAAGAAGTCTTCAGCCTTGAATTTTTGCTTGCTCGAGAACAGATTCTTCGGTTTGGGCGAAGGAGTGTCAGTGATTTGCAGCACAACCTCAGGAATCGCGATCTCAGGTGCTTCAGGCTGAGGAATTTCTGGTTCCTCTTCTTGTGCAGTTTGGGGATCAAGAAGAAGTTCTTCAAAGACTAGCGGCTGGAATTTCTTCATGAATGATTTATGTGGGATGAGTTTCTTGAGCCCAATTGAGCAGTGTAGCCGGGACCGAGGAATTTGTTGAATCGGAGTGAAGAGAGGAGTATTGGGATGCTGACTTTCCCAAAAGTCATCGCTCATCACCGTGTAGTGCATCCAATATCCACGTCTTCATCTTCTTTTCAATTTCCTCAACACCAGCCTCTTCACCGTGAACCGAGGCATGGGTGAGAAATGATCGGCGGTGAAGGGAATGCTTCCACTTCAATTTCTTCATCAAACTGTTCTGAGGTAGCAACAGATTGATTTTCTTCATCAGATCCGCTTGGGATCTTGTAGTCTTCTCCATAAGGAACAATTCCCTTAGACGACATGGAGGAAATGGGAACGACATCAATGGGATTTTCAAGCGATCTGGTGATTGGCTTCATTTTCTTCGCAGCCGAAGAATTTGACGCAGCTGATGCCTTCCTCTTCTTCACTGCAGCTCGCTCGCAGCCTTTGTCTTCTTCACTTCATAGCGTAGGAAGAATTGGAGTTGGTGTTGGCGCAGGAGGAGCCGAGGACGTGGTTCGCTTTCTTGAGGCAACTGTGCGATTGCCTGATCTCTTGATTTCTTCAGCGCACCACTAGTGGATGCCACAGGAATTTCTTCACGGCCGGAATGGAGTCATCAGCCACGAACTTGTGTTCTCATCCGCAGTTAAAAGTCATCGCGATCTTGGCATGTTCTTCAAAGAGTGAGCGAGTCTTCACTGAGGATTTTCTTGTTGCGATGGGGCAAGCAATAGTTGTCATTTTCTTCGTCAAATTGATTTAATCTCACCTTGGCTCCTTGCCAATCAGCATTATAAGCATCAAATCCTTGCCGAGGGCTTGGATTTCAGATTGAGCTTTGAGAAGTTCTTCAGAGTCAAGTTGACGATGTTCTTCCTCGAAGCTTCTCCTTTCTCGCTTGTGCTCTCTTTATTTCACGAGCCTTTTCAAATTTCCATTTCTCTTGGCGATGAAATGGTTCAAGATATGACTTTGACCAGAGTCGAGGCAGATCGAGCATGGGAGTGTTTGGATCTTGATGCCATAGGTCGATGAAGTCAAGGATCTTCTTCGATCCAAAAGTAGAGGCACATTGTTCCTTTGGCTCTAGCGGCCTTTGTCGATCTGTCTCGATGATTTCGCAAGTTCTTCATCGAAGCTTCATCATCGAGGGCACGTTGAAGGCAACCTGTTTCTTTCTTGGACTTGGCCGAGGACCGCGTCCAGCTGTTGCTTTTGTCTTCAGCAGAGTGGGGCCTGATGAGGACATTGGTGCAGCCGAGGAACTTGCTGAGACACCAGAAGCAATCAAGAAACCCTGAGTCCTTTGACATGTAGCATGATGCACAGGAGTTGAGGACTTGGAGGGAGCTGCCGAGGATTTTGAGGGAGCAGCAGTTGCCTGAGGAATTTGCCGTGAGGGCGCGGCTGAGGAACTGGGCCGTGAGGGCGCTGATGGTGAAGCACTTGGCTTGCGAGCAGGCTTCTTCAGCATTGATTTCCTCGGCTTGACCGAGGTCTCAACGGCAGCAGCAGCAGCAGAATCCTCATTGAATTTCCTTACTGCCTCCTTGGCCTGTCTTGCCAATTTGGCTTGGCGCCTGGACCATTCTTCAGGAAAGTCTTCACCACGCTTGATGCTGGTGAGATCAGCGACTTGGCCAGGTGCCAATGGAGCTCTTGGGCATGGAGGGTTTAAGGCAAATTTATTCATTTACTTGGGAGTAACATAGCGATATTCCCTCCATTCTCGTGCCCATCTTCGTTCTATCCTCTGGATGCGCACTTTGCGCTGATTTTTGTTTTCCTTGCCAAACTTGGCTTCATGAGGTGTGTAATAATCTTTATAAATTTCATCAGGGATCTCAAAGGCAGTCATGACCTCCGGTTTCTTTCCTCCCTTCTGCGGTCTCTTGCCTTCTGCCATTTTCTTCAGATGAGGAATTTGAACAATAGAACACTCTGAAGAAGTATGCAGTTTTTCTTCGAGGAACGCTGCAAATGAGTTAAGTTGATGAGAACCTAGTGATTCAAAGAATGACATGAGTACTGTGAACAGAGTGTAGGTGCGAGGAATTTGGAGAGGTCATATGCTTCTCGGAAGATTTTTCAAAAGGAACAAGTTTTGAGGAATTTGACCAGTTAAGCCTTGAGGAATTTCACTAAGCATTTTGTCTCAGGTTCGAGTTGTAGATTGAAAATCCGCACAATTGAGGAATCTTGAAGAAATGAGTGCTTAGAGAGATAAATCAAGAGCATACAGATGTGTGAGGTGTTCATATGTGAAGATTTGAAGAACAAAAACACCTTTGAAGATTTTCGTAAAAGTTTGAGAATCAAAGCGAGTAATAAAAGTGACTTTTAATTACCCGAATCAAGAACACGACTAACAGAGATGAACTGTAGTGAAGTTCGTCACGTTAGATCTCCCACGCCTAACTTGGCAGAGGGAGACAGCTACGGGCGGGCGAGTGAAGATTTCTGCAGCAGGCGCTTGAAATCGACGGGCGACGAGGTCGAGGCGGTGAAGCTCTTCCTCACCGACGGCGATGGAGTAGCGGCGGCGCTTAGGGTTTGAGGAGAGCTCGAGCGAGAGACAATGATCGAGCGGAGTAAATGAAGTAAGGAAGGAAAGGGGTATTTATAGCCACGGTAAAAACTGTTCGCCAAGATTTTGGGACGAACATGCCCTGCCCTTTCTTCTTCACGCGACATGTGTCACCCACGCATCGCAGATGAGATCGTGTAAGATCGTGGGTGAATAGACTAATGTATCGTGGGATACGGAACGGTTTGAGCGGTAAAACCGAAAATCTGGATAAGATTTGTTTAAAAATTTCGTTCGCAATTTCTTCAGCTGTCAAGGACACAATGAAGACTTTGAACGAGTTTCAATCAGAACGCACATGAAGAATTTGTGAATAGATTGGGTTGAGTATAGCATAGAGGGGGAAGGGTCCGATCACATTCACTTAGCAGAAATCGCAACTTGAAGAATTAGCAATAAGTGAATGCTGTAGAGGACATTAACTCACGTATATATATATAGCCAATGAAGAAAAACGACGGAAACATTGAAGATTTTGCAAAGTTGAAGAATTTGTAAAACTGAAGAATTTCAAAAATGAGGAAAAACTCAAATTGAAGATTTTCAACTTTTGTGGTGGCGTAGCCCACCGTATAAGAATGATGATTTCAGACACCGCGTACAATTGTCGTAGGGTTTCTGAGAATCAAATTCTTCATTAATTTCTTCACACTTAGAGTGTTATTCTTCATTGATTGAAGCAAAATGTTTCTTCATGTGTTGCACATCTAAGTCATCAATTCTGCATAAGGGTTAGGATGTGTGTCCTTTTCAAAGAACATTCAAAGATTCTAAGATATTTAGCTCACACCGCAACTTCCTAAATCTCTTCTCATCCAAGGGCTTAGTGAAGATATCAGCTAGCTGTTCTTCAGTCTTCACATGCTCGATGGAGATATCGCCCTTCAACACATGATCACGAAGAAAATGATGACGAATCTGGATATGCTTAGTCTTCGAGTGCTGAACTGGGTTGTGAGCAATCTTGATGGCACTCTCATTGTCGAAGAGGAGAGGCACATTCTTCACGTTGACGCCATAGTCCTTGAGGGTTTGCTTCATCCAAAGCAGATTGAGCACAGCATGAGCCAAAGAAGAATGTATTCAGCTTTAGCAATGAGATGGTGATACAGTTCTGCTTTCTTCGAGGACCAATGCACCAAAGATCGTCCGAGGAAATGACAAGTGCCGATGTTGACTTGCGGTCCACACGATCACCAAAGATAGTCGAGTCGAAATATCCAATGAGATCAAAAGCAGAGCCCTTGGGGTACCATAATCCTAGTGTTGGTGTGTGAGCTAGATATCAAAGAATATGCTTCACAGCCTTATGGTGTGATTCCTTCTGTAGCTTGAAATCGGGCACACATGCAAACACTAAGCATTATATCCGCCTAGATGCACATAAGTACAATAAAGAACCAATCATGGAGCGGTATACCTTGTGATCAAGTCAATACCATTTTCATCGATTGCATAGATGGCCATTTGTGGGCATAGGAATTTTGACGCCTTTGCAATCTTGCATGCCTAATTTCCTCAAGACATCTTTGAGGTATTTCTCCGAGATATGAATATGCCATTCTTTGCCGATTTAATTTGAAGACCTAAGAAGAATTTCAATTCTCCCATCATAGACATTTGATATTCTTCACTCATCATATAGGCAAATTCATCACTGTATCGTTGGTTAGTACAGCCAAAGATAATATCATCAACATATATTTGGCACACAAACAGTTCACCATCATATGATTTAGTAAAAAGAGTAGGGTCGAGTGAACCGGGTGTGAAGCCATTCTTCACGAAGAATTCCTTCAATGTATCATACCACGCCCGAGGGGCTTGCTTGAGGCCATAGATGGCCTTATTAAGTCTGAAGACTTTGTCAGGATTCTTGGGATCTTGAAAACCTGGGGGTTGAGCAACATATACTTCTTCCTCAAGGTTACCATTGAGGAATGCACTTTTCACATCCATTTGATATAAGATGATATCATGATGGTTAGCATAGGCAAGTAAAATGCGAATAGCCTCAAGTCTAGCAATAGGTGCAAAAGTTTCATCGAAATCAATTCCTTCAACCTGTGTGTAGCCTTGAGCTACTAGTCGTGCCTTATTCCTCACCACAAGGCCATTTTTATCTTGCTTGTTGCGGTAGATCCACTTTGTGCCAATGATATTATGCTTGCGAGGATCTCGGGCGATTGACCAATTCCTGACATTGTTCAGCTCGAATCGATGTAATTCTTCTTGCATAGCCTGAATCCACCCGCTCCAAAAATGCTTCATCTACCTTAGTGGGCTCGAGATAGAGACAAAAGCATACTGCCCACAAAAGTTAGATAAGTGTGAGGCTTTTGAGCGTGTGAGAGGACCTCGTGCGCTAATGTCATCGATGATCTTCTCCACTTGCACTTCTTTTGCAACGTGTGGATGAGTTGGTTGTCGCTGAGGATTTTGATCAGCATTTTCTTCGCACCATTTTCCTCATCATGTTCTTCAGTGCATCACTCGACGCTCTTCATGAATAGGAATGAATTCTTCAGCAGATTCTTCAAGAGGAATGACATCCTCGCTTGCCTTGAGCTTGATAGCATCCTCGGTGCTGGTTCATCTAACACGAAGGTAGGTGCTCTCTTTGCGAGCCATTAGTTTCATCGAACCGCACATCTACAGTGTCAACAATCTTGTGAAGAACAATGTTGAAGACTTTGTAGGTGTGCGAGTCCTTTCCGTAACCAAGCATAAAACCTTCATGTGCTTTCGGTGCAAATTTAGAGTTGTGGTGAGGATCTCTAATCCAACATTTAGCACCGAAGACTTTGAAATAACTCACATTGGGTTTCTTGTCAGTGAGAAGTTCATAGGCTGTCTTCTTGAAGAATTTGTGAAGATATACTCTATTGATGATGTGGCAGGCAGTATCAATTGCATCAATCCAAAAACGCTGAGGCGTTTTGTATTCATCAAGCATAGTGCGAGCCATCTCAACAAGAGTTCGTTCTTGCGCCCACGACGCCATTCTGCCGAGGAGTATAGGGAGCAGATAACTCATGAGTAATACCAAGTTCATCAAGATAGGCATCAAGACCAGAATTCTTGAACTCAGTTCCATTGTCACTTCTGATGTGCTTGATCTTCACACCAAAGTTGGTTGAAGCCCTCGAGGAAAATCGTTTGAAGACTTCCTGCACTTCATGTTTGTAAGTAACAATGTGTACCCATGTATATCGAGAATAATCATCAACAATGACAAAACCATATAGAGATGCATCATTAGTGACCGCTGAATAATGATTAGGTCCGGAGGTCCATGTGAAGCAATTGAATGGACGAGTAGTGGTCATGATAGTCTTATTTGGATGCTTGGCCTTGGTCATTTTTCCGCTTCACAGTTCGCATAAGTGATCCTTGAGGAATTTGACATTCTCAATGCCAATGACATGCTTCTTCTTCGCAAGCATGTTCAAATTCCTCATGCTGCGTGACCAAGTCGTCGATGCCATAGCCAGCCTTCGAAGCTTTTGCAAGTAGACACACGGCTGGTTGTGGTCCCAGAGAAATCAACAATATACAAATCTCCTCTCCTAAAGCCTTCAAGACTTTGGAATTGTCGACTTCCATAATCACAACACAGCGATATTTGCCAAAGACAACAACCATATCAAGATCACAAAGCATTGAGATCGACATGAGATTGTATCCTAAGGACTCAACAAGCATGACTTTGTCCATGTGCTTATCCTTAGAGATAGCAACCTTACCAAGACCCAATACCGACTTTTGCCTTTGTCAAGAAAGATGATATGCTTTAGAGGTGACGGTGATAAGGAGCATCCATCAATAGATTCTTGTCACCAAATATGTGATTTGTACATCCACTATCGAGGACCCATTCAAGGTTTTGGGTTGATCATCCTGCAGATGAATTAGTGTAGCTTACAATCTCATATGCTTCATCGGTGAAGAATATGATATCAAGTTCATCGATGAATTTCATCAAGCGAAATGATATAGCAAGATGAGGACGTGTGAAATGAAAGTTCATTTCATCATGATTCGCTGCGTCCCTTTCGAGCATTTTTGTCGTCCCCAAGAAATTCTTCAGACGTTAGAGCACGCCCGAGACCTGACCTGCAGAAGAGATTAGTTCTTTTCTTCACCACCCACATCCGGAGGGGTGGCAAAGAGTTCATCATCCTGCGAGCACCATGTGAGAAAGGTGGCAAAGATGCCAAACCATTTCGCTTAGCATAGGAGGGGTTAGGGTAAGCATATGAATAAGCGAGTAATTCTTGAGGACTTATGAACATAATGGTTTGAAGAATAATGCACATATTCATAGCCCTTAGCTCTACCTGCGAGACAGAGTTGTTAGCACGATGATAATCATATGAGGACTTTGATCCAGTTGAGGAATTTGATCCATGTGAAGAATTTGATCTGGGGTTCCTGTTCATCATAGGTGGTGTCATGAGGACATTCACCAAGACTTTCAACACAGCTTTTGGGAACCCAGATTTTCTTCATAGGGGAACCGTTCTGCGATTAGTGCCAACATATCTAGCAAATACTTCACCATTCGATTTTTGAACAGTTTATAGTTGAGTCAAATGACTCATCGGAGGAATGAGAAGATTCACATGTAAAGCCAGATAAGTTAGATGGATCAATCGGAGGTCCCTTTGCAAAAACCCATGAGGTTTTGGGATACCGCTCGGGTTTCCAATATGTTCCATCGGCATTGAGTTTCCTCTCAAATGCAATACCCTCTTTCCTAGGGTTTCGTTGAGGATCTGCTTTTGAGCACATCACAAAGTGTTTGATGCCCTTTGAGGCTTTTGTACATGCTCATCATGTACAATTCCTTCAACCCTGCATTGTCGGTGATACTAGCAATGTCCTCGGATGAGGAATTAGTGATAGCAGAGGCGATGAAGAATTTGTAACATTTGAAGCATTTGAACATTCAGTGAAGAATTAGCGATTCACGCTCAATGCACTTTAAGCATGGAGGAACAAATTCTTCCAGAGAAGTGCTGATTTGTTGAGCTAGTAATGAATCGCGCTCCTTCTGAAGATCTTCATAACACACTCTTCGCTTTTCAAGATCTTCCTTTCTTTGAAGAGATTCAAGAGAAAGTTTCTCGTGATCAGTCAAGAGGGTATTATGTTGATCTTGAAGGGCGTCAAACTTGGAGTGAATTCTCTGAAGACATTCACCCAATGCTTTTGACTAATCCATTTCTTTGCGCAACATATTATCACTTCTTTCTAGCATATCTTGAGTTTGTTCTAAAACCATTTGTTGTTTAGTGGCAACGCAAATGAGTTTAGTACAGCAGGATTCAATGTCATCATCAGATTCATCACTGTCAGACTCATCATTATCAGATTCATCATTACAAGACTCGGATGAGGGCATTCGTTACCTCAAAGACCGCTTGCCATAAGACAAGATGCGAAGATGATGATTCGGCTCGAAAGTCTTCGTTTTGAGAGATTCCTTGAAGTCCTCAAACCAGGGATCATGACAAGTTCGATGACCTTCATAGACATCGAGATTCGGTCCCGTATGAGCTTCAATTGCCAAGATGCATAATTCGCCCAATTGATCTCTGGATAGGCGGGAGCAGATGATATCCTTCGCTATGATATCAAGTCGAGTGTACTTGCGAATATCATCGGCATTCGCCATCTTGCATAGATCTGTAAGACCAATCTCGATGACGGTCCACAGCTCGCCGTTCTTTGCCATGAGGCACTTCCTCATCATGGCCTTCCACTTGGGATAGTCATGACCGTCAAAGATAGGGCATGTCACTTTCTTCATACCGCGGTCGACATAACTAAAACTCCAAAGCGGTTAAACCAAAATCACACGAACAAGGGAGTACCTTGCTCGATACCAATTGAAAGTCGTTATATCGACTAGAGGGGGGTGAATAGGCGATTTTATGAATTCTTCATCGAGGAATTTGCTTTGGTGAGGAAATTCTGAGCGAAGAACTACTTGCAGCGAATATGTACTCGAAGTAAACATAACAGATACTAACATAGTCGGCATGATGAAATGAAGACTAAAACAGAGTACGGAAAGCGTAAACACGGGATAGCAAGATGAAGACAAACAGATCAAGAAATTGAACGAGGAATTTGTGAAAGTCTTGATCAAAGTCTTCAAGCACAGATATGAACAACATTCAACACAAGAATGAGGAAATGAAAGAGTTGAGGAAATAGAACCGGTCAGTTGATGAAGACAATGATTTGGTAAACCAGTTCCAACTGCTGTCTCGGTTATGCGTCTGTTGGAGCGGCCGAGTATTTAAACTCGAGGACACACAGTCCGGACACCCGATCTCGAGCCGCAACTCAGACACCCAGTCCTCACCGTATTCTCCTTGAACTAAGACCACGCAGGCCTCGTCCAATCACTGTGGTAAGTCTTGGTGACTTCAAACCTTCACAGCCTTGGTCACTCGGCGATCCACAATTCCTCTTGGATGCTCTAGACCTTGGCGCCTAACCGTCTGGAAGAAGCACATCTTCAAAGGTAACAAGCGTCGGATCCACACAGATCAATTTCTTGATGATGCTCAATCACTTTGGGTTTGTGGGGTTTGGTTTTGGGATTTTCCTCACTTGATGATTTTCGCTCAAAGTCCTCGGAGGATGGGTTGCTCTCAAATGACAAGTGTCAACTTCTCTCGGAGCAGCCAACCAGCTAGTGGTTGTAGGGGCGGCTATTTATAGCCTAGGGAGCAGCCCGCCATGATAAGACATAAATGCCCTTCAATGATATGACCGTTAAGTGGATAAGATATTTTGGGACAGCCGGCGCGCAGCACAGCAACGGTCGGAAATTTGACTCTCAAATTCCTCAGGGCTATCATGTTCCTCACTGTGTAGGCAATTTGCACTGGCGAATTCCTAACTCCTCATTCAGAGCAAAGTCCTCAATGACCAGGAGAACTGCGTCTCAGTCACTAAAGAATTTGACTGAACTATATGAGATTTCCAATGGCTTCACTCGAAGGGGTTGGTAGGTGTAGGATTTTGAGTTGAGCATCACATGGAATTTTTTCCTTAGTATTTCCTCGACCCCCTTTAACAGTACGGTGTTTCCTATGACTCAAGAAAGAGAAAACGAAACTATGAAAACAAAAGTCTTCACGCTTCATATTCCTCGAATGAATATTAAGTCTTCAAGGTCACACCAATTTCTTCACTTTCAAAGTCTTCAGAAAGTCTTCAGAATATCAAAGTCTTGATCGAAGAACTTCATTTTTAGGGTCGACTTTCTCTGTAAATATCAAACTCCTCATAGACTTATAGACCTGTGTACACTCACAAACGAATCAGTTACTTTAACCTATAAGTCTTCAATACACCAAAATCACTAAGGGGCACTAGATGCACTTACAGTAGGATGTCTCATCCGGTGTTGCCCTGAGAACGAGATATGTGCAGCTCCTATCGGGATTGTCGGCGCATCGAGCGGCTTTTCTGGTCTTGTTTTACCATTGTCAAAATGTCTTGTAAACCGGGATTCCGAGACTGATCGGGTCTTCCTGGGAGAAGGTATATCCTTCGTTGATCGTGAGAGCTTATCATGGGCTAAGTTGGGACACCCCTGCAGGGTATTATCTTTCGAAAGCCATGCCCGCGGTTATGTGGCAGATGGGAATTTGTTAATGTCCGGTTGTAGATAACTTGACACCAGATCCGAATTAAAACGCATCAACCGTGTGTGCAGCCGTGATGGTCTCTTTTCGGCGGAGTCCGGGAAGTGAACACGGTTTTGGGTTATGTTTGACGTAAGTAGGAGTTCAGGATCACCTCTTGATCATTGCTAGCTTTACGACCGGTCCATTGTTTCTCTTCTCGCTCTCATTTGCCTATGTTAGCCACCATATCATGCTTAGTCGCCGCTGCAACCTCACCACTTTGCCCCTTCCTTACCCATTAAGCTTTGCTAGCCTTGATACCCATGGTAATGGGATTGCTGAGTCCTCGTGGCTCACAGATTACTACAACAACAATTCTTGAGTACAGGTTTATGATGATCATGACGCGAGAGCGATGTTTGCTTGTTTTGGAGTTCTTCTTCCGCTTCTTCTTTGATCGGGGATAGGTTCGGTCGGCAGCCCGAGATAGCGAGGTGGATGTCGTTTGAGTTTCTATTTGTGTTTCATCCGTAGTCGGATGGTGCTCTTATGTAAGATGATGTTGTATTCGTGTGGCATTGTATGCCTTTTGTATGTATCCCCATCTATTATGTAATGTTGACGTAATGATATCCACCTTGCAAAAGCGTATCAATATGCAGTTCTATCCTTGGTGGGACCTTCGAGTCTCTTTAGGATAGTATCGCATATTGGGCGTGACACATCGTCTCTCCGTTCGATGGCGTTGAGGCAGCACATCCCAATCTGCGGTACCCGCCATTCTCTCTGACCAAGCTCCGGCGCGGTAGGGCCTTCGCCACTTGCTCGATGCCGCAATATGGGCAGATCCCAGCCGCCGACGCCCTCCTAGTAACATCCCGACGACTCTCGGGTACAGCTTCCTCCGGCCTTGCTCCACTGCCCATCTTCCCATGTTGCTGCATGTGGATCTTCTTTAGTTGTTTGCTTAAATTGTATCTCGGCCGGCGCACTTTCCATCTTGCAATCTCGTCCTCAAACCATTTTTGATAAACCACCATGTGCTATCTTTCCCTTATTACATGGAACATGCTTCTTTCTTGTCGGCGTATGTGTCTTCAACTCATGTTATTGGGCAGTAATTGTTTCCTTTTGACCTCCTTTTGCAAACAAGGCTATCCATTTTCACCTCGTTGCTATTGTGACCTTTTGGTGAACTACACAAATCACTTTTTTCTAAAGAGTGTTTTGTGCAATTCCGCCAAAATGTCACACGGGCAACATTTTTACATTTCTGTGGGACTGCGGAAAGGGAGATTGGTTTTGCTATCCTCCTCATCCAACTCCGTGCCTAATCTTCTCCAACAAGAAGTTAGTCCTAAAGAGAGATCATAGAGGTGATCGGCTTCTATTTATGTGTGTTATGTTTCATCATCTAGTTCCACTATTATTGTGATCACACTGACTGGATATCTTTGCAAACAGGGATGGTCCGCTCGATTTTAGTGGAGTTGCACAAAATGATTGGATTGTGGTGTCCTTCATACACCTCTTTTTTGGCTACAGAGCTGGGTGAAACTAGCTGCCAAGCAATGAACACTGTGCCAAGGAAATGGAGCCATGCCTACGAACAACATCGATCAATTATATTTTTTTTCTTTATTTGTACACCTTCTCCCAACTTTGTATTCTGTTGTGATGAGAATATTGGCGTTGATCTGTGAACCATTGAGATGCATTAGCCATGGTAGTTTCATTTGTATTTGATGGAATGTTGTAACGAGATAATCTTGAGGCAAGACACATGAATCCTAAGTTGAAACCTTTTTTTTCCTGCGGGAACCAAAGTTGAAACCTTCATAGCATCACAGTACAATTTCGTTAAAATTATGCGTACATATAAACAAATCCTAAAGGATTGATAGCAATGCCAGAAATAATTCAACTTCGTTTCACCGACATGTTGGACATCCTTCATCCGGCTCCACCTGCCATGCAGCAATATTGAGTGCACAACACAACTTCGTGGAAAGATTCACCCGGTCATTGCGCGCAGATAGTAATGACTAGTGAGCGATCAAATCACGAGCCTCACCTTCGCCACGATAAGTTGCTCGGACGAAGCAACCATCATTTCTCTGTTCCTTGAATCTGCTGGTACTCCCATATTCCCACAGTAATAAGTTGCTCGGGCGAATCAACCATCACTATATCCGCTCACGTGTGATGACCACATGAGCTATCCATTCAGATTGCATGTTAAAAAATAAAGGTTGATAACTAATGCGGCAAACTTTCAAAAAAAACTAATCGCGCACCTCGGGCAACGCGCGATCGCATTTTGCGAAATTACACACCATGTTTCGTTGACATGTGGTCCCGTTCCAACATATCAGTGAGATGACGGTGAGTCCTTTTCTACTAGTATTTCCGAATGGACGTGTAGGCCGGGGCGCCTCTTCGTGTACCGTGGCAAACTGGCAACCGTCCACCGACTCTTCGCCTTTCCCTCTCGATTTGGAACTTCTGTCGCACGCTCTTCCTCTCGCTCCTCCATTTTCCTTCAGCCCTTCACCCTTCCTTCTGCCATTGTTCGATCGTATTCTCCATGGAGGGAACAGGCCGGAAACGACCCCGTTATTCTTGCCCCGATCTGAAAGATGACGTGGTGGAGGAACTCATTGATCGGTGCGACGTTATCACCTCGGCTAGCATGGCAGGTTTGTTCAAGACCATTCTCGACTCAAGTAATAACATAATTACAAGGAACCCAAGGGTCAAGGAGCGCTTTGATCTCCCCTATCTTCTTCGCCATGACCCTGATGACTACTGGCGCGGGGACGACGGAGGCCTCGCCTTGTGCAAGTTGATGCTGCTTGATAATGATACATATGATGTTAAGATGTCATCGCTTGAGGGCAAGGATTGGGCAGGCGCAAATGGAGATTGGGTTGTTTATATTGGGTACAACTGCGAGTGGGAACTTGTGAATGTGTACACTCGTCACCGGGTTCCACTTTGAAAAATCTCAGCAGACTGCCCAGAGGTTGAGCACACTGGTATTCTACGCACGTTCAAATATGATCATGGTGACTGTCTTCTATGGAAGATAGCAATTTGTCGAGTTCCCAGCCGCTCTTGGGATTACAAGAACTATGAAGTTGTTGCTATCTTCGACAAGCTTGTTGCCGTCCTTTGTGGTTCGACTCGACGGATATTGCTCAAAAATCAGTTTCTATACACGGATGTGTACTGTGATGCAATTCAATACGAGGGTCTTGTGTTTGCTTCCACCGCTCATGGCACTATTTTTGCATGGGATCCTCGTAGTTTTGGTACATTTGTCTTCCACCGTAATTATAATTGTTTCATCCACATGCATGCGGGTTAGCAAGTTTCCCTTTACTAATTAACCTTCTTCTTGTGTTTCCAAGGTCCTATGAACATTCCACCACCTATACTTGAAATTTTTTATAACCAAGGGGGAGATGACGATGGTGATGATCACGAGCATGAGGATGAGTAGAACGTATATACTCAGTGGCGCCTGGCAACTAATTCCGATGGATCACCTCTTCTTGTCTCAGATCTGGTAAGACCGAGTTTGTTACTCTTGAGGAGCACGTGTTGTCTCCCATGGTCGCACTCTCCGGACCTATTCCAACACCCGTTGCATGGTAGTCGGGATGGATACTAGTGTGCTAGCGCCAACACATTCTCCCTGGTACAGAATTGATAGTCTTGGAGAAAACTCGCTCTTCCTTGGACAAAACTATCCGATGATGGTGAAAGGCGATCCAACTCCTGTTGACACAACATTACTAGTACCATTTATGAGAAGCAACTGTGTCTATACCTCGGACATTTGGGTGTTTCCCCACCCTGGTACTGATATAGTAGGCCGCTTCAGCTTGGATGATCAGTCCTGCGTTGGTTTTGAGATCGACAATAGATGGCCCGTCCCAGAGAATCACTTGTGGTTCAAAGCAAGCATTCCAATGCCGAGGATTGGTTGAGTTGAAGTTCATTTCATTGCTTGTTATTTGTTGTGTGATGAAAACTTTAGTATTTATAATGTATCTGTCAGGACCCCGACTCAATGCCACATCGATCTAGCATGTAACACCTCATATCACTTTGCGGCCTCACACACGGTATTCCCATGGGTGTCGCCTTACCTTTGCCCGGGACCGTTTGCGCCTTTTGGCACACGTATATGATAGTGTCGCTAGCATCCATATGATAAGGAGCCCGGGCTGACATGGCTAGTCGTAAACCCAAAGTGGCACAAACTTACAGGGACAGGCATCCATGACCCAACATCGAACGTGTCGGTCATCACGAGTGAATCCAGTCTGTAGCACTGGCTAGCAGACTCCGTGAACCGGGATGTAGCGGGCTAACAGACTCGGTATTCATCGTGACATTTCCTGAAGGGATGAACACAGAACGAAGAAGGACACATGCCGGCCAGCCTAAGTGTTCCGGAGCAAGAGCAAGCTACCATGGCTCGATGGAAGCACTAGGAGACATTTCCGGTAAGAGAGGCTACTAAGGATAAACAACTAGATAGTCAGATCCCACACATACCAAGCATTTCAATAACATACACACAATATGCTCGATATGTGCAAATACAACATGGCATCACAACATGACTCTACAACTCAAGTATTTTGTTCAATAGGCTTCGAGGAGCGAGATATTACAAACATGGGTCTCATGACCCAACATTCAGAGCATACAAGTCAAAGCACAAGCGGAAGCTCAACATGTCTGCAGACATCTACAAATGAAAAAGGCTGAGAAGCCTGACTATCTACTAGATCCTGCCGAGGGCACAAGATTGTAGCTGAGGTAACAAGCTAAACGTCGAAGTCCACACAGAACTACTAGCGAGACGTAAGTCTCTCTGCAAAAACATAAAATAGGCAAACGTGAGTACAAATGTACCCAACAAGACTTATATCAGAACTATCTACATATGCATCATTATCAACAAAGGGGATGCTTGGGTTTAACTACAGCGAGCCAACTTTGACTCGGTGGCTATCCCGAACTACATTCGCAAGTAACTCTTTTGAGGTGGCGCTGCGAGTCCACATGTTCACCATATTAATACTCCGCTATGGATCCGCTCCGTCTCCCTACGAGAACGCCACCCATAACACTCACGCTTATCTTGCGCATTTTAGAGTATCCACTTTCTCTTGTCTATGAACCGTATAGGCAACCTGAAGTCCTTTACCATGGACACGGCTATTGAATAGATCATATTAACCTGCGGGGTACTTCTTCACACACGCTCGCCACTTACCGCCATGTACACCTCGTGTATCTCGGCAACCTTCAAGCGGAAGCTTTGGCGAGGAGTCGACCACGACTTGACTAACCACACAAGTCTCGTCCAGGGTTTATCGCCTATTCGGGTTCCATCCGCAAGGAGATCCGGCCGGGTGTCGCTCACGGCCCCAAACGATGTGAGCAGGGTTCCCAAGCCCACCATCCGGGTGCCACTTGGTACACCGTACATCAGGTTTAGTCATCCCTAAGCCCACCACGATCGGGTGCCACTTGGTAGACTACTAACACTTTAAACTAACCTAAACAGAAACAAAATTGAGATTAATTAGGCGCGGGGCCCATGCGTCAATGGCCCAGGAGGTTGGTTAGCGGTGTGATTAGTCCCTAATCACGGCCACGTCAGTGGTTAACCGCCGGTGACACACAGACGCGGTGGCGTCGCTCGTCCCGACGACTCCGGCAACGAGAGGAGGCGGGGTTGGGCTCTAAGGTTGCAGCGCGACGAGGCGCATCGGGTGGTGGCTGCGGGGCTGCCGGAGATGGCCTGAGGCGGCGGCATCAAGCGAGCGCGCCGAACACAGCTCGACCGTTCGGCGCTTCTGGCGTCAGCGAGCAGCGAATGCGGCGGGCGAAACACAACGGGGTTAGGGGTAATCGATGGTGGAGCTCACAATGAGGTCGACGGGCGCGAGAGCGAGGTCGGGGATGCGTTGGCGCGGCCGAACGGCGACAGCGATCTCGGCGGTGGAGGTGAAGACGGCGATGGTGGAAGCGTCTGAGCTTCTGGCTCGCGTGGATCGGCGAGGAAGGGCGGGGCATCACGGCGGTTCTTATGGAAGCAACTTCTGAGGCAAGGGGTTGGCGGTGGGCGCGATAACGCTGGCTCCGCTTCGAGCGAGGGAACATAGGAGGGGGGGAGAGCGAGAGCGAGGGGAAAGTGAGGGATCGCAGGCGTCTCCGTGGCGTGAGGGGGAGGCGGAGGTGGCAAGCAGGAGGTGGCGTGTTCGTTCTTGGCTTCGCCACACACACTTCTCCTTCAGTAGAAGGTTGAAGAAGCGGCGCGGCGGCTGGTCTGGGCCAGCCAAGCAGGCCGCCAGTGGCTTTGGCAGTGGGCTGCAGTGCAGTAAGCTGGGCCAGGTTAGTTTCCTTCCTTTTTTTCACATTTCTGTTTCTGTTTTCGAATATTTCAATTCTGTTTTGATTTGATTCACAGCCCAAATCATTTAGTAGCTTCTGAAAATATTTATGTGGCTTGATGCAATCCACTCACAGGTTTTTTTTAGAATTGTTGGACTTGCAATTCTTTTATAGAAAAATTAAATCCAACTCAAATATTTATTGATTTAAATCCAAATAGCCAAAATAATTCCTCAAAAATGTTCCATATTTTTGGTTTGGACCAAAACCCTTGCCAAAGATATTAAACATCATTGAAGAGCATTTTGGAAACATTGGATGCATTTTCCAGGGTTATTTGCCCTACTTTTAATTAAAATTTTGAGGCTTCAAAATTTCCTCAATTCAAGTTTCAAAATTTTAAACATGATGCAAGCAAGATGCAAACACTAGGCAGCACCAGAAGCTAGGGATGTGACAACTCGCCCCCACTAAGCAAGAATCTTGTCCCGAGATTCAAGACGTGAGGTAAGAAGACAGAGGGGACACAAAGCTAACACGTTCTTCACGATCTAGGTTGCACTTCAAATGAACATTGATTCAATCACCATCTTTGTCTCGTCGTCTTGCTCTGAGAACTCCAGCCAACATGACAATGAGAGGAGAAGGAGACTCTAGAAGGATCGATCTTCTCGAAGATCGAACAACTCAGGATTAACTCACGGAATGAGACATAGCAACATCTCTCGAGCTGAGACACTAAGCACACATCTAGAGGGATGGAGTGGAACAGATGACGAGGGTTCACTAGGTAGACAATAATTCCACACTTAATAAGGTGGTGAACGGTTGTCAACGTAATGAGGAGTTGAGTTGCCATGATACCATAACGGGGCACCTTAGGGAAGGTGACTCGTAGAGATATCCCCTTAAGTGGCAAGAGGAATTACCTTTGATTCAGCGATCATTGAAACTCTTTATACCAGCCTAAGGCAATTCTCGAGCGATTGTTTGGAGGGGTTCGGTAGAATGGCATACCCGGATTAGAATGGATGATGTGGATTGCCTTGTTGAAAACAACACAAGGGATGATTTAGTAACTGGGGAGAAGCTCAACAGTAGAGAATGAGTCCACTATTTCAAAAGTTATAGCATAACCGAGGAAACTGAGATCAATCCCAGTTAGTGCCGATGATAACACCTAGCACTTGTGCGTGCTCTCAAGAACTTGAGCGTTTCCATATTCATCAAGGTTTTACCAATGTCCGTGTCAAGGATCCTGGCAACACAACGTACTACCATGATGAACAACGATGGATGATGCAGCAAAGGAAGATAACCTTCTCAGATTTCACCTTAGCGGGGCAAAGGGAACAAAATCTGGATGATCGACCGAGAGACATTTAGCACTCCGCTTCTAATGTTCTCCTTGATGTGCTAGCTACCACAGTCATGCTTAAAAAGCATCAACATGGCCATCAAGTAAAGGTCGGACTTCGGGAGCACAAAATCCATAAGGAACAACTTCTAGAATAAGTCATGCGAAATCCTCATGGGTAGTGTCCAAACGACTTAATCAAGATACTATAATAATAGTGCTTCCAGCTAGGTGCGTCCACTTCACTAGAACCTATATCATAGTTCTTGGAAGAAGTTCTAGCCATCATATCTGCCTGAGATTCAGATCTGGTTGGTTCAGGGTATTCCAGACTCATCAAGTCTAGAAAGAAAAATTAAAGTTTGCAACACAAATCGACGAGATGACGTTGCGAGATTCTCGGGAAATGGACTACGATAGCAAGCTCCAAAACATGAGCTGGTTCTGCTACAAACATGTGAACACGTTGTCCCAGACAAGCATGACCACATCGTAGTCTTACAATAAAACACTACCAAGTTCAGGTGGGAAACCATCATCGAGGATAACAAAATCTTGTACAAATCCATCTGGTACCTTCAGGACTAGCACTTAGAACTTATTATCCTTGAACAAATCAATCAGTGGCTTGGTGTACTAGGAGATACATGTGGAATGGAGGTAGCGAGCCTGTCAAACCATAGCATACTTCACACATGCATGACTGACTTGGGATGGTTCCAGAGGAAACAAAAACAATCTATCTCGAACTCATGGCGGCAACTTGCACCAAATGCACGTGAATTAGAGAAAGTTACTTCTTCCATCCGAACATATGCTTCATGAATGGGATATGAAGGTAATGCTTATAAAATTTCCAATACTAGTTGGATGTTCAGCATGAATCATGGAGAAGATAAAAATGTTGCTGATGGGCTCAACAACAATTCATCCATGTTTCCATGAAGATGGAATTCCATAATTATGAGATCAACTGATAGCATTGGTCAGAACCAAAAGATATAACGGTGTATGCTCGAGGAAAATCCACGGGTAATACAATATTACGAACATCGTTGGTTCTGATTTGATTTGAGGATATCCCACACTCAAATCAAAGTTTTGACAAGACAATAGGTCCAACAACTGATCACAAGGATCAATCGATGAATATATCATCTTTCTTCAACTAACACACCAACACCAGGATATCCCTTTGAAACAAACTAAGTTAGGTAAGCTTTTATCTTCCAACTCTCCAAGTTGTTGTTTAGCGTATCCAACTAGTTCAGGGATAACCAACATAGATTCTTGGAGAAGGGGTGGTTTATAAGAGAACCAACTTGATCACGAGCTCAACATAGTAGTCAGGAGACAACCTGGTGATACTTCCGAGAAGATATTCAGAATATCACGAACCACCGATATGTTAATAAGCTCAGGAGCATTCTTGCTTTTCAGGGCAAGACGATGTGATCAAGAGAGTGATGGATTGACACAATCCTATCTCATTAATTGAGGAGTGCACCAGGGAAAATGGACTAGGTCGCACGATAAATCTTAGGATGATGATTCAATAACTGGCATGCTAAGAATGAGAATATTGTCCATTTACTACCAAGCAACTAGTTGCTAGGGGTATTGATTTCACACATCACGATTCACTTGTCTGCATTCCAGTTACAATAACACGGGAACCGAGGAATGAACAATGATGGCAAGAAATATCACTGCGTCAAGAATTCATAAGGGGTGGTGCAATTCTCATGACATTCTTGACATAAGACGGTAATACTTCAGTGTAGAACAGAATCAAAAGCTGGGTTAGCATTTGATTTGCGGATTACAACTGCTTTGACCCAATCCTTGAGATGGATAAGGTACTGGAGTTTGTTTCTCCTAGTCATTCTGGAATAGAATGGCTTGACGGACCACAAGAGTAATAGGCATCGACGAACGAATGCACGCATACTCTTGACTATCAATCGATAGACGAGGGTCAGAAGACAACTAAAATGGGACAACTCAAAAGAACATATGATTTCTGAGTTGTGGATGCATGGATTAGCATGTCGAACCAAGTTCAACGGGTTTCTTTCGGATAACCCATGCAGAAAGGTAGAGCTGGAAGAGTCACAATATAGAATGGAGAACTCATCAAGAGCACTCTGGTTGCGATCTTTTGGTTCAAAGAACTTCCACCATAAGCAGTTCATGGTATTTGGAAGAAGGAAATACCACGGACCTCGAGGACTATCGCAAAGGTTACTAACATCCTAAAGAAACTAGCAAACACTATCAACATGAGATAAGTAGGGTGAATCTCGGGTTCAAGAACCCAGGAGTAGAATACCTACTACTAGGTAGCATCACAGGATGCTTTCGAGAATGATGGCGAGAATCATCACATCGGGAACACTGTAACATGGCTAGATTACCTGGTGATCCTCTAAGACACCTAGGGTCATATGACTAGCTCCAACATATATGTCGAGGCAACAGAGTACCTCAACTCAGCAATTTAGTGTGGTTAACCTAGCCTAAAAAGACATTGGAACAAAAAGAAGGGATTTGCAAACGCATCAGAGTATTTAGAAACATGGGATGACTCGGATAGCATAACGGCGGTAAATGCTCAAAATGATTTGAGACATCCTACAAAATGGTGGCATAACCACTCAACATCACAAAATCAAGGTTCTGACATCAATTGTCAACACACGGAAGTAGTAGGAACTGAACTGGGGCTTGAAGCTATCAATCCTATAAGTCTACAGATTAGTAACACGTGATCCTGATAGAATGAAGAGAAATCCTAGTTTCTTAACCCCGTAGGAAAGATAAGATGACTCGGATCAGAGGGCATGAGGTATAAGGAGTAAAAAAAGAGCCTTATGTTCCATCCCACAATACATTCCCCTATATAACTAAAGAATTTCTAGACTCAACTTTGACCAGTTTGGCTTGGTAATCCTACAGGCAGTCAAGCTCTGATACCAAAACTGTTAGGACCCCGACTCAATGCCACATCGATCTAGCATGTAACACCTCATATCACTTTGCGGCCTCACACACAGTATTCCCACGGGTGTTGCCTTACCTTTGCCAGGGACCATTTGCGCCTTTTGACACACGTATATGATAGTGTCGTTAGCATCCATATGATAAGGAGCCCGGGCTGACATGGCTAGTCATAAACCCAAAGTGGCACAAACTTACAGGGACAGGCATCCATGACCCAGCATCGAACGTGTCGGTCATCAACGAGTGAATCCAGGCAGTAGCACTGGGCTAGCGAGACTCCGGTGAACCGGCAGAAGCGGCTAACAGACTCCGATATTTATCGCGTGACATTTCCCGAAGAACGGACACATGAGCGAAGAAGGACACATGCCGCCAGCCTAAGTGTTCCGGAGCAACAAGCTACCATGGCTCGATGGAAGCACTAGGAGACATTTCCGGTAAGAGAGGCTACTAAGGATAAACAACTAGATAGTCGATCCCACACATACCAAGCATTTCAATAACATACACACAATATGCTCGATATGTGCAAATACAACATGGCATCACAACATGACTCTACAACTCAAGTATTTTATTCAATAGGCTTCGAGGAGCGAGATATTACAAACATGGGTCTCATGACCCAACATTCAAACATACAAGTCAAAGCACAAGCGAAGCTCAACATGTCTCGAGTCTACGACATCTACAAATGAAAGAGGCTGAGAAGCGAGACTATCTACTAGATCCTGCCGAGGGCACAAGATCGTAGCTGAGGTAACAAGCTAGACGTCGAAGTCCACGCAGAACTACTAGTGAGACGTAAGTCTCTCTGCAAAACCATAAAATAGGCAAACATGAGTACAAATGTACCCAGCAAGACTTACATCAGAATTATCTACATATGCATCATTATCAACAAAGGGGATGCTGGGGTTTAACTACAGCAAGCCAGCTTTGACTCGGTGGCTATCCTGAACTACGACTGCAAGTAACTCTTTTGAGGTGGCGCACACGAGTCCACATGTTCACCATATTAATACTCCGCTATGGATCCGCTCCCGTCTCCCTACGAGAACGCCACCCATAACACTCACGCTTATCTTGCGCATTTTAGAGTATCCACTTTCTCTTGTCTATGAACTGTATAGGCAACCCAGAAGTCCTTTACCGCGGACACGGCTATTCGAATAGATCATATTAACCCTGCAGGGGTGTACTTCTTCACACACGCTCTCGCCACTTACCGCCATGTACACCTCGTGTATCTCGGCAACCTTCAAGCGGAAGCCTGGCGAGGGAGTCGACCACGACTTGACTAACCACACAAGTCTCTCGTCCAGGTTTATCGCCTATTCGGGTTCCATCCGCAAGGAGATCCGGCCGGGGTGTCGCTCACGGCCCCAAACGATGTGAGCAGGGTTCCCAAGCCCACCATCCGGGTGCCACTTGGTACACCGTGCCACTGTGCCTAGTCTGTCCCAAGCCCACCTGTACCGGGTGCCACTTGGTAGACTACTAACACTACCTACAAACACTAGAAACTAGTTGCATCTCCTGGACAGAGATCAAGTTGATTAATAAGTCGAGACAGCTTGGAGTGCCCGGAGCCCAATGTGTGGTAGTAACTGTTCATGGATCACAAACACATAACTCAGTTCCTAAGGACGGCTTCAATGAGACAACCCACCATGTACTCCTACATGGCCTCTCACCGCTACCTTTACCAAATCGTGTTCACACACTTAGCTCTCAATAGTAGGACATGTTCACACACCTCCAATTCATCCCCGATGAATCAGACCTGACACAACTCTAAGCAATAGCAGGCATGACAAACAAGCATGAATGAGTAAGCACATCAGGGCTCAAACAACTCCTACTCATGCTAGTGGGTTTCATCTATTTACTGTGGCAATGACAGGTCATGCAGAGGATAAAGGGGTTCAACTACCGCAACAAGTAATAGTTGTATCGTTGTTGTCCTAATGCAGTAAAATAGAGCAGGAGCGAGAGAGTGGGATTGTATCGGAATGAACAAGGGGGTTTTGCTTGCCTGGCACTTCTGAAGATAGTATAGCTCTTCATTGGTGTCATTGATCACATCGTCTTTTTTTTGAAGGCTCATTGATCACATCGTCGGAACCACGTCTATCGAGAGGGGACAAACACCGACAAACAAGGAAGAAACACAATCAATGCAATGCCCAATATGATGCATGATCATGACATGGCAATATGCTGTGATTTGAGCTAATGCATCTAGCAGTAGGTTAAATGGAGTTGGTTTGAATCCAAGATTCAAATTCAAACTCCACATGTGGTTATTTAAATGCCATTCATACTATTTGTCCTAAACAGTAGTCATAAGTTGTTCTAACATGCATGAAACCAGTACAGATGGACAGATTGGAGTTTTCTTATCATTTTTCATATATAATTTATTTCAATCTGAGTTATAGATTATTTTCTATGAATTTTTGAAGTTTTGGACATTTTCTGAAAATAAATAAATCAAATTGATTTATTTAAAATCTAGAAAAGCATTACTGCGTCAGCCTGATGTCAGCAGAGTCAACAGGGCTGCCCCTGGTCAAACCTGACCAGGGGTCCACCGGTCAGTGTCACGGTGCTGGTTAGGTCGCTAACGAGTGGGCCCAAATAACGCGTCGCCGCCGGTCAACTTCGGGCATGTGGGTCCCGCTGGGTTTTAAACTAACCTAAAGAGAAACAAAACTGAGATTAATTAGGGCGCGGGGCCCATGCGTCAGTGGCCCAGGGGGTTGGTTAGCGGTGTGATTAGTCCCTAATCATGGCCACGTCAGCGGTTAACCGCCGGTGACACACAGACGCGGCGGCGTCGCTCGCCCTGACGACTCCGGCGACGAGAGGAGGCGGGGTTGGGCTCTAAGGCTGCAGCGCGGCAAGGCGCATCGGGTGGTGGCTGCGGGGCTGCCGGAGATGGCCTGAGGCGGCGGCGGCGTCAAGCGGAGCGGCGCCGGAGCACGGCTCGACCGTTGCGACGCTACGGCGTCGGCAGAACGACGGGTACGGCGGGCGAAACACAACGGGGTTAGGGGTAATCGACGGCGGAGCTCACAGTGAGGTCGACGGGCGCGAGAGCGAGGTCGGGGATGCGTTGGTGCGACCGGAACAGCGACGGCAATCTCGAGTGGCCGGAGGTGAAGACGGCGATGGTGGAGGCGATGCAGAGCTTCCCGGCTCGCGTGGATCAGCAGGAAGGATGGGGGCATCACGGCGGTTCTTCTGGAAGCAACTACGAGGTGAGGGGTTGGCGGTGGACGCGGCAACAGTGGGCGGCGGCAACGGCTCCGCTCGGGCGCGAGCGAGGGAACAGAGGAGGGGGCGGGAGAGCCAGAAAGCGAGGGGAAAGTGCTGGGATGCGTCGGGCATCTCCGTGGCGTGAGGGGGAGGCAGGAGGTGGCCGCGTTCGGCTACGCGCTCGCCACACACCTGCTTCTCCTTCTTGCACAATGTTGAAGAAGCAGGCAGCGCTGGCTGGGCTGGGCCAGCCAACTGGGCCGCCAGGTGGCTTGGCCAGGTGGGCTGCCAGGTACAGGTAAGCTGGGCCTGGTTAGTTTCCTTCCTTTTTTTCACATTTCTGTTTCTGTTTTCTAATATTTCAATTCTGTTTTGATTTGATTCACAGCGCAAATCATTTAGTAGCTTCTGAAAATATTTATGTGGCTTGATGCAATATATTCAAAGCCACTCACAGGATTTTTTTCAGAATTGTTGGACTTGCAATTCTTTTATAGAAAAAATTAAGTCCAACTCAAATATTTATTGATTTAAATCCAAAAAGTCGAAATAATTCCTCAAAAATGTTCCATATTTTTGGTTTGGACCAAAACCCTTGCCAAAGATATTAAACATCATTGAAGAGCATTTTGGAAACATTGGATGCATTTTCCAGGGTTATTTGCCCTTCTTTTAATTAAAATTTTGAGGCTTCAAAATTTCCTCAATTCAAGTTTCAAAATTTTAAACATGATGCAAGCAAGATGCAAAAACTAGGCAGCACCAGAAGCTAGGGATGTGACAACTCGCCCCCACTAAGCAAGAATCTCGTCCCGAGATTCAAGACGTGAGGTAAGAAGACAGAGGGGACACAAAGCTAACACGTTCTTCACGATCTAGGTTGCACTTCAAATGAACGTTGATTCAATCACCATCTTTGTCTCGTCGTCTTGCTCTGAGAACTCCAGCCAACATGACAATGAGAGGAGAAGGAGACTCTAGAAGGATCGATCTTCTCGAAGATCGAACAACTCAGGATTAACTCACGGAATGGGACATAGCAACATCTCTCGAGCTAAGACACTAAGCACACATCTAGAGGGATGGAGTGGAACAGATGACGAGGGTTCACTAGGTAGACAATAATTCCACACTTAATAAGGTGGTGAACGGTTGTCAACGTAACGAGGAGTTGAGTTGCCATGATACCATAACGGGGCACCTTAGGGAAGGTGACTCGTAGAGATATCCCCTTAAGTGGCAAGAGGAATTACCTTTGATTCAGAGATCATTGAAACTAGTACTATATAAGTAGTCGGAGTAGTAGGGTGTCATGGGCCAGAACAAGCATTCACGTCCAGGAGTACGGCACATGCCACCACCACGACATCCATCTGACACCATATTTCTTAGAGTCCGTGCTAGAGCAATCTCTTCAACCACGCCGTTTCTCTAACTTCAGCCATCGCGCGGCGGGCAAGGTGGGGGTTTGCCGATAGTCGGTTTCCTTAACTGCGGTCCCACTTGTAAGGCCAACTCCAACGCATGACCCCAAGCAGACCTCCATTTTGCAGGAACTCCAACGATAATTTTGACTAGAAAAGCAAGACCAAAGAAAACAAGAACCACACCAGTACATTTTACTAGAAGATATCCAACTTCCATAACTGCTCCTGTAAGTTGGATTAGTGCCTTCTCGATGCATTCATTGTTGATCTGCGGAGGCTCGATCTTGCGTGCTTCTTTCTTCTTCGAGTGTAAAGAAGTAGACGTTGCTTCCTCGCATCTAGTCTCATGTCTAGCCTCTATTCTAGTAGGAGTATCAACAAGTGCACTAGTCTCATCTCTAGCCTCTATGCTAGCTAAAAGTGCTAGAACATCTACTAAATTGCGCTCTATCAATATATCGATATACTCTTCTTCCCAATACCAAAACCTGCATCCATTCTACTCCCTCCGTTCCACAATACATGCCTTCTATTTGTCAAAATATAGATGTATCTAGACATGTTTTAGTATATAGGTACATCCATTTTTGGACAAATGGAAGTCAAGTATTTTGGAACGGAGGGAGTACACAATAAATTTTTTAAGTTAGCACAACTAGTCTAATCCAAGAGCACAACCGAAGATTTGGTCGGGTTCTTCCTTCTTTTGCCGACACATGGGACATCCGAAGATCCGTGTCGTGTCATGCAAGAAAATAGAGTGGTAGTTGAAGCCACGTGATGTGCATCTTGGGTTAAATCAGAATAGAATCTTACTACTCTTGAGTAACTCCAAGAGCGCCACCAAGATCTTTATTGGATTTGTTTTTCATCACCAACACGTCGAGGTGAAAGATGTGCAGGTTCAGTGGGTCCTCTTGCATTTTCACTGACATGTGGGATCGCATGTGAGCAAAGAGACGATGGGCTCAGTGCGTCTGCTGGTTGGCTGAGAAGAGAGATAGAGGAGGGCTGAGCACGAACTCTAGGAAATTTGTTCTACGTAACTAGCACCTCGATATTCACGTGTGGTTGTTTCTAGAATAAAAAAAGGAGGTACCCCTACTTATGTTACTCCCACTATGCCTAGCCTAAGGTTAGTAGGTGACCTTGTGCTTGGCTCTTCGCCTCTTCCGGAAGTCGATGGTTCTATAGTAGTACTTCTGGCAATCTGACACCAAATGAACTGCTGCACGTCCACCGCTTGTAAGCAAAAGTTTCTCCTCGTGCTGCGAGCCACCACACACGCGTTGGCGAGGGAGAAGGCGTAATCAAGGTTCTCGTTGTTCTGTGAGTTGACGAGACACATCAAAGTTATTTAGTATGTACTCTCTCCAAAAAAGGGCTGACCATGTCATTGCTACCATCCCGTGCTCCGTCGTTGATTACGTGCACTATTCACGTGCCATCGAGGAGAAAAATATTGCATAGGTGCCATCGAAGTGCACGACTCACTTACGCACTGCTTATCTGATTGTCTCCATTTTCTTGCATGACACGTGCACCTTGATGCTAGATGTCTCGCGTGTTGGGAAAAGGATGAACAAAGCTCACGTAAAAGAAAAGAGTTGAAGAGCATAGATTCCCAACGACCGAGAAGGAGCAAGGAACCTCGTGGTGGAGCGTCTGCAAGGAACCTTGCGCGTTTTCCCCTGTTTTTTGCCGCCTGCCCACCTATAAACAAATAAAAGAACATGAACTTTTCGCTAACCACTAGAAACGGAACATTAGGATGCTAAGTTGAAGATGTTTTATACTCCCTCCGCTCCCAAATATATGTCTTTTTGGAGATTTCAATAAGGGACTACATACGAAACAAAATGAGTGAATCTACACTCTAAAATATGTCTACATACATCCGTATGTTGTAGTCTATTTGAAATGGCTAGAAAGACTTATATTTAGGAACGGAGGGAGTAGTTTAAATTGAATTATTGATAACCACGCAACAAGCCACGCATGTACAGGACGCATGCAGCCACACATGTACACAAGCCAACGCACTAACTCCATCCGATCCAACTCATGCGCATACGCGCACAGCATGGAGCACACAACACACGTACACAACATGTGCATGCACACACACTCTGCCACAGAATGCACGTGAATAACACATGCATGCGCACACACTCGGCTGCATGGAGGCGTGCGCCATCCGCGGCGACGACCGGTTCGTCGTGCTATGGCGAAGCTCGCACGCAACGGCGCATACGCATCTCTTGCAGCACCTCTTTGCCGTCGTTGCTCAACTACTAGTCGGATACGAAGACGACCGCAGCCTCGGCAGCTAGCACCGATGAAAAAACATGCACGCTGCACGCATACGAGCACGTACGGAGTGCCCACAACGTGGTGGTGGTCCGTCCCTAGTCGCCTCTACTCCTTCTGCGCATGTTGTCTATCAAGGCGGTTGCATGCTAATGATGATGTGGGTGAGATCTTCTAGGACTCAGATGATGACGAGGAAAATTATGAGACACAAGGTGATGTACACCGTCAAGGTCCACGGTCAAGGGGGTGCTAGTAAGTGCTTAGATGTGCTTAGAGCAAGTACAATAGAGTTGAGTCAGTGGGCTATAAGGAATAAACTAGTATATTTCTGCTTAGTCGGAGGAAAGAGAAGAGGAGAGAGAATGTAAGCGGGCTCTTTGTGAAGAGCTAGCTCTAGCACGTGCTCCTAGGCACTTTTTGAGAATGAAAGGTGGGCCACATAATAAAAAAGTAGTACACTCTTTTGATCTACTATTGTACATGTTGACTATAAGGGCGGGGAGGGCGATCGACGGCCTCGTTTGCTGTCACCTTAATGAGCTAGAATGGCTGAGAGGGGCGGCTGACCCCTGACCCGCCCCTTTATAAGGAGGGGAACGGGAGGGACGGCAACCCTCAGCCCTTCGCCATCCGCCTCTTCCCATCTTTGCTTCTGCCTCCCTTCTGCCATGGCGAGAGGGCACGCTGATGCTTCGACGGTGGCGGTGAGGGTCTTCGCTCAACAACGTGCCCCTCCTACCCAAGAGCCCGTGGCAGCGGAGCCGGCCGCAAGGGGAAGGGGGAGGGGGCGCGGCCGAGGTCGCTGTGGTGCTCGGGGAAGAGGGGGATGGGGCGGCGCGTCGGCCTCGCCTCCGCCGACGGTCCTTCCCCCAATGGAGGACCACGTCGGGGATCAGCCCCGCGAGTTCTTCATCAGGCTGTGCCAGCGGGCGCATCGTCGCCTTCACCTCCCTACCCCATTCGCTCGAGAGATGGAGCTCGATCTGCTGCAGGCGCTGAGATTTCATATGAGGGGCTGTGGGAATAGCGGCACATGGGCTGATGTTGATTTCCTAACCCCTCATGTCATGTATCTCCGTCGTGGATGGAAAATGTTCGCTCGCGTAAACGGCCTGATGGCGGGGCTCATTCTCTATTTCAAATTAATGGAGAACAGCCTGCTCTCCGTCAAGGTCTTTGGAAACTTTGGGACTCTCCTGAAGTGCTGCATGGAGAGCTCCTCTGATGACGAAGACTCTTCCTCGAGCGAGAGTGACGAGGACGACAATGGCAATGACGACGAGGGTAGCACGCGAGAGGATGACGGGTCCGACTAGGTGCTGGACCCGCTGTCCCAGGGCGGTGCCGGCAGCAGCAGCATCTGCACCGAGCCCTTTCTCCCTGTGGGGCCGGCTCCTTGAACTTCTCGGGGTCGCCTCCTTGGGCGGCTGGCATGGGAAGGTCGGAGACGGTGAAGAAGGCGGGTGGCGGGCCGTCAAGTCGGAGTACAAGAACATTCACTCAAAGATTGTGTCCTTGGTACATTCATCGGCCACGAGGCAAGCACCTTTCATAACGCCATCATAATATTTCTCGGGATAGCGATGCGCCTTGCCCTCCGGCGGTCCATCCTTCACCAGCTTCTCTGCATCCAGCTTGGCCCAATGCATCTTCGCAGAGGCAAAGGCTCGGCGGGTACCCTCAATGCAAATGGATCGCTTGATAACTTCAAGCCGCGGACAGGCATTTACCATCCGCTTTATAAGGCCGAAGTAGCTGGCGGGCAGGGGCTCACCAGGCCACATCCGGACTATGAAATCTTTCATGGCCACTTCGGCCGCCCTGTGGAGTTCAACCAATTGCTTCAATTGGTCACTCAGAGGCATTGGTTGTTCGGCTGCAGCATACTGGGACCAGAACAACTTCTCCGTTGAGCTCCCCTCTTCGGCATGGTAGAACTCCGTGGCATCCGATATGCTGCGTGGCAGATCTGCTAATGCCCCTGGAGAGCTCCCAATTTGGGTAAGTAAAAGAAATGTCTCCTCCACATGCTTGCTTTGCATAATGAATGCCTTACCCGCCGCTATCTTCTTGGCCGCCTGGATTTCCTGCTGGGCCTTTTGGGCGTCGGCATTGGCGTCTTTCATGCTCAAAAGGGCATTCGCAAGCTCAGACTCTTTCGTCTTGAAGTCACGCTCCAGGGACTCGAACTTCTTGCCGAGCTCCTGGAGTTCTTGCTGCACCTCGCCCACCCTAGCATCTTGCTTCTCACGCTCAATGCGCTCCGCGGCCGCCTTGTCTTCGGCCTCAGATAGCGCTTTCTTCAGGGCCGCCACTTCGGTCGTGCCCCCTATTACAAAATCATGACGCCTTTTGTTAGCGTCACCAATTTTTTCTCCTCTATATGATAAGTGAACGGGGTATCACTCACCTTTGTTCTCTTCGAGCTACCTCTTCATGAGGATGAGCTCCTCTTCGGCCTGCTCAAGGTCCTGTTTGAGTCTGGTGACCTCTGCTATGCGGGCAGCAGCGGCAAGCAGCACTGCCTGCTTATTCATATAGACACCTACTGTTAGACTCCTGTGGTTTAGAGTTGACCCTCCGTTTGGCTTTTCTTTCCGAACACCAAACAAAGTATCAGGGGCTACTGTCTATCGGGTGACTATTTCACACACTTTTGATTACTTACCTCAAAGCCTGTCAGGAGGCTGGTGCAGGCTTCGGTCAATCCGCTTTTGGCGGACCGAACCTTCTGAATCACCGCACTCATAAGAGTACGGTGCGCTTCATCCATGGAAGCACCGCGAAGAACTTCCAGCAGACTATCGACGCCTCTGACGCAACGGAAGTCACGGCATGGCCGGCTCGCCCTCCTTAGCGAGGGGCTGCCTACCTGAATCCGGAACCTTTGGAGGTTCTGGTACAGTGTCCGGCTATGAGCCCGACTTGCTGCGTCTCTCGTCAGCATAATCTGCGGGGATCTTACTCCCCTTGTGCCCGGCGTCTGGAATTTCTCCTTGGGATGTCTCCAGATCCGCCTCCCCCTGCTCTGGTACCCTTTGGGACCACACCTCCGTGTCATCTGCAGGCCGAGGGGAGGTGGCCGTCGGGAGCGAATTCATCGCCGAATCGCTCAAAGACCCATCCGAAGAGGATACCTCAGGATGGGCCCTGGCCGGATTGCATATACGTGTTCGGCGTTATAACAAACTAGGAAGCTAAGTCACACTAAAGTACAGCAGAGTGCGGATATTTACGATCTTACTAGGGGCTTGCCCCTAGGCAGCCACTCCTCGCTGTAGGTGGCCGTGGTGGAGTGATCCTGAAGGGACGCCTTTCCCTTCTTGGGCGTCCTAGCCTCCCCCTGCGGGGCGGCTTTCCTTTTCTTCTCCTCCCCGATGCGGGGAGGCAGAATTTCCTCGTGTTTCCCCCGCCTCCAGGGGAGGAATCTGCCTCGTCGTCCTCGGACAACGAGTCTATGACGGCCTTGTGCCGGGGACCCTTCCTGGTCCCCTGGGCCGCCCTCTTAGGCCCTTCGGCCTCCCCGGGTGGGGCAGCCCTTTCCTTTTCCTCCTCCCCTTCATGGGAGGAGCGTGCCTCATCGTCTTCGGACGAGGCGTCCGGTACTACCTTACGTCGGAGACCCTTCCTGGTCCCCGGGGCCTTCTTTTCCGGCACCTTGGAAGGCGCCGGGACTAACATCTCCATCAGGAGAGCGGTAGCTGGATCTTCTGGCAGTGGAGCCGGATAGTCGATCCGCTCCGCCGTCACCACGTAATCCTGGTTAAATATACATGATGACTTAAAATCCTCCCATGAGTATGCTAGGAAAGGTACACCTGGTGATGATCAGAGAACTCAACGGATGAGGGAGCCGCGTGGCGTGGAGTCCGCGGTCCTCGGATGTGGGAGGAGGTATTTCGGAGGCCTTGAATAGCACCTTCCATGCGTCCTTGTGCATCGTGCCGTAAAGCTCTTGAAGTGTCTGGTGTTTGGTTGGATCGAACTCCCACAGATTGAATGCCTGTCTTTGGCACGGAAGGATTCGGCGGAAGAGCATGACCTGGACCACGTTGACAAGTTTGATCTTCTTGTCCATCATATTTTTGATGCAGTTCTGGAGTCCTGTCAGCTCTGCAGGTTCGCCCCAGGCCAGGCCCTTATTTTCCCAGGAAGTAAGCCGCATGGGAATTCCGGATCGGAATTCAGGGGCCACCGCCTAGTTGGCGTCGCGTGGCTCAGTGACGTAGAACCACCCCGATTGCCACCCTTTCATGGTCTCCGTGAAGGAACTGTCAAGCTAGCTAACATTGGGCATCCTGCCCACCATGGCGCCTCCGCACTCCGCTTGCTGGCCGCTCACGATCTTTGGTTTCACACAGAAGATTCGTAGCCACAAGCCGAAGTGGGGATTGACGCGGAGGAAGGCCTCGCACACGACGATAAACGCCGAGATGTTGAGGACGAAATTTGGGGCTAGATCATGGAAGTCCAGCCCATAGTAAAACATGAGCCTGTGGACAAAGGGATGAAGTGGAAATCCCAGTCCGCGGACAAAGTGGGCGAGGAACACGACCCTATCGTGGGGTCCCGGAGTCGGAATGATCTGCCCTGCGTCCGACAGCCGGTGCGCCATATCTGCCGCCAAGTATCCGGCCGCCCGGAGCTTCGTAATATGCTCCTCCTTGACGGTGGAGGCCACCCACTTGCCTCCAGCTCCGAACATCTTTGCCTGTGCGGAGAAGGTGTGAACTAGGGCGCTGGAGCTCGAGGGTGCGAGAATGGATAAGCGGAGGAGGAAGAAGGCATGGGTAAAAATGGGGAATCCTTATCCCTTTATAGAGGCGACGAAAACGGTGCGCCTCCCCACTTGCCCATTGAAAATCGCTTTTCCCAAGTGCCACGATTGATGGCGCGGTTGGGTTACCCGTACCCGTATTGATGAGAATCCCGTGATAAGGGGACATGATCTCTGCTTCGACAAGACGTGCCGAGGAAACCACCTCGATATGTGCGGTAGCTGGCTGTGGAAAGACGGTTCAATAATAACTCGACCATGGTGTCGTGTCACTTTATCTAAAGTTATCAGTAGATTATATTTGTGGAATATCGTTCTCTCTACGGTGGTGTGTGAAAGTCGTCTTGCAGAGCCGGACATGATTTAAGTGTTCGGGGTTTACTTTGGAGTATTCAGAGATGGAACCCGCCTTGCAATGTCGAAGACAATCTACGCGCCGGACTCATCGTCATTGAAGCCTGGTTCAGGGGCTACTGAGGGAGTCCTGGATTAGGGGGTATTCGGACAGCCAGACTATATACTTTGGCCGGACTGTTGGACCATGAAGATACAAGACTCAAGACTTCGTCCCGTGTCCGGATGGGACTCGATCTCCTTTGCGTGGAAGACAAGCTTGGCGATCCGGATATTAGATTTCCTTCTTTGTAACCGACTCTGTGTAAACCCTAGCCCCCTCCGATGTCTATATAAACTGGAGGGTTTAGTCCGTAGGAGGACAATCATAATCATTATATGCTAGCTTCTAGGGCTTAGCCTCTACGATCTCGTGGTAGATCAACTCTTGTAATACTCATATCATCAAGATCAATCAAGCAGGAAGTAGGGTTTTACCTCCATCGAGAGGGCCCGAACCTGGGTAAAACATCGTGTCCCTTGCCTCCTGTTACCATTAGCCTTAGACGCATAGATCGGGACCCCCTACTTGAGATCCGCCGATTTTGACACCGACAATGATCCCTTACTAAATTTCAAGGTATAAGTGTTCTCCCTGAGTATGCACCATTGCTACAATTCGTCGTGCCGAGACACCACATGATGATCGGGTGTGATAAGCTCTATGTTCACATACAACGGGTGCAAGCCAGTTTTGCACATGCAGAATACTCAGGTTAAACTTGATGAGCCTTGCATATGCAGATATGACGTCGAAACACTGAGACCGAAAGGTCGAACGTGAATCATATAGTAGATATGATCAACATAGTGGTGTTCAGCATTGGCCATCTGCCATGGACGTGCCACTACCATGTAGGCCCATCTCTGGCCTGCAGGCCTTGGTTTCAGGCGCTACCAAAGAAAACCCTACTCTCTGGCAGCAATCACAGGAGTGTGCTCCCCAAAAACCTGATCACCCCTCTCCCGTACAAGATCACGAAAGGCGGGGTTCGAAGGACTGTTGTCCCTTCTCGCGGTGCACGTCGGAAGGAGGGCTGGAGAAGAATTGCGTGGCGGCGCTAAGATCTGGAACGGTGCGAAACCATATGATACAGTGGCGGCTAGGGTAGAGCATGTCAGGTCGGTCGTGCGAGTATAATAGTAGGCCTTTGGTCCCCAAACCCCACGTCCAAGTCAATAATAGCTCAAAAAAATTCAATAATAGCCCCACCAAGGTTTGTCTAAAAAACGAAGTAATTAAGGCATCCGTTAGTCCCTTTAGTATAAATACAATATCATTAGTAATGGCCCCACCTTTTGTCTCACAAAGTATGTTGGAGTACAACCGGCTACACGTTTACAATCTGCTTCTCTTCTCTCTCCTCTTCTCTCTCCTTCAACTAAGCACAAATACTATATTTAAATCCTTATAGCCTACTTATGTCATCTAATTGTAGTACTTGCTCTAAAGTTACTCTCCAGTTGGAAGTCTGAAATGCCGGGCGTGCAGCGGGCGGTGCCCTCGGTCGGCGTACCGCTTCAACGGCGGAAGTAGTGAGAGGTCGCGTCGCCCTGACTTGCCATCAATGTCGAGCGGCGGGCTCAGCTGGCGCCGGGCAGGAAGCGCGAGCGGGAGGGGGGGAGGGGTTTTGTTGGGCCAAGAAGGTGAGAAGCCAACTTGGGATTGGTCCGGACGGGAAAATATCATGTGTTCCCATACTCTGCATATGACACTAGTCTATGTTACTACTCCCTCTGTAGGTGTCAAAACCGGCGGATCTCGGGTAGGGGGTCCCGAACTGTGCGTCTAGGCGGATGGTAACAGGAGACAAGGGACACGATGTTTTTACCTAGGTTCGGGCCCTCTCGGTGGAGGTAAAACCCTACTCCTGCTTGATTAATATTGATGATATGGGTAGTACAAGAGTAGATCTACCACGAGATCAGAGAGGCTAAACCCTAGAAGCTAGCCTATGGTATGATTGTTGTTCGTCCTACGGACTAAAACCCTTCGGTTTATATAGACACCGGAGAGGGCTAGGGTTACACAGAGTCGGTTACAATGGTAGGAGATCTACATATCCGTATTGCCAAGCTTGCCTTCCACGCCAAGGAAAGTCCCATCCGGACACGGGACGAAGTCTTCAATCTTGTATCTTCATAGTCTTGGAGTCCGGCCAAAGATGATAGTTCGGCTATCTGGACACCCCCTAGTCCAGGACTCCCTCAGTAGCCCCCGAACCAGGCTTCAATGATGACGAGTCCGGCGCGTTGATTCTCTTCGGCATTGCAAGGCGGGTTCTTCTCCAAATTCCGTATACTTGTCGAATAGTGTCTGGCTTCTTATAAATGCTGCGCTCCTTGGCTTCCACGCCCAATAATGGCCATCTTCCACGTGTCGAACGAATGCAAAAAGCCAGGGTATCTTTACATTTACCCTCCTAGCCGCGCAAATGAGCCGCCTATAAAAGAGACGGGGATCTAGATCTGAATCACAGCATCCTCCCTCCACGAGCATTCATCGGAGCGCCTCTGACAAAAATCCATTCCATCATGGACAGTCGACGAGGCTCCTCATGTCGCTCTCCCAGCCCTCAGCCTGGAGATTGGGAGAGATGCTCAGTCCCGCACAGTGAGTTAGTGACGCTCCAAGCCAAGGGATTTCTTCCCCTAGCCTTTATGGTTCCGGTTCGAGCCGGACTCGCCACCTATAAGGGCGAGAAGCAAGCGGAGAGCGTCCCCGATCCTTCCAAAGGAGAGTGGGTATGCTTTGTCTCTTATCTGATAAGAGGACTCGGATTCCAATACATCCGTTTCTCCGGGGCTCACAGTTCTCGGACCTCGCCAGCACAACCTTCGCGCCTGCCTCCATTCTGCATATTTCGGGCTTTGTGGCCCTTTGCGAGCTGTTTTTGGGCGTTGAGGCTCATTTCGCGCTGTGGAAGAGATTGTTTTGCCTTGTGCCCCGTTCTCAGGAGGGGTCAATATATCAAGTGGGTGGAGCCGAACTATGGCGCATTGCTGGGACCGGTTATCTATCCGGAACCCCGAAGAAGGCGTCCGAAGACTGGCCCTCGGAATGGTTTTACATGGAGGACGTCCCGCTGCCAGATCCTGTTCGGATCGGCCTCTCGGAGTTCAGTAATGCTCCTTTGAAGAAACGCCTAAGCTGGCGCCATGAGCCCCGGAGGAAAGTGACAGGATGTCCTCTACGATGAGCCGAATAAGGTTACTAGCTCATTTCGAACTGACCATGATCGGAGTCATGGCCACATGCATTATGCGGGGGGTGCAACCGCTCCAGTATAGGGGCCACCCCATGTGGGATTTCAACGGGGAGGATGATGCCACCCGTCATGGCCGTAAGGGGCCGGGATCGGTCGCTGATCTAGTGAAGATCTTGTCCGGCCTGTACAAAGGGGAAAAGGAGGATTTTCTCCGTGTCAGTCCACTGAACGGATTTTCTATGAACAATCATCAAAGCTGGGTAAGCGGACATTTCTTTTTGCCTATCCGATCCATATTCCCATGGCTAAGTATCTCATTTTGTGATTTTGACGCAGGAACTGCACCGGGCCGTAGAGGATATACACAGCCCGGCTCCACAACCCGAGAATCCGAAACGGTCCCTCGATCCGGCCTCCGAAGAGGATCCGGACATAAAGGTGGAGCTGATCAATGGGGTGTTCCACCAACTTAGCATCGACAATGCTTTGGTCGCCATTACGGATGACTACCCTGGAATATTTCCAGCTTCCCAGGTAACTGTGACCGAAGTCCTGATACCATGACCCATCCGTGTATTCCTGATCACCGCATACCAATGGTGTTTCGCAGGGGGTGCCTTTGAGGCAGGAAGCTGAGCCCGCGGCGGCTGACCAACAAGGGGCAGCTCGGCCCAGCAGGCAGAAAAGAAGTGCGGTGCGGATCGAGACGTCACCGCAACGGTATGACGCGCCACCGTGTTTCAAGGAAAGATTCCTGGAAGGCATACTAACGCTCGTGATCTTTTCAGGAAAAATAGCGCTCGCCGGACTGTGTCTGGAGAGGTTGCCAATCAAGCCTCTGCCAGCCAGGCTTCAAAGCTAGGTCCGGAAGGGGAGGCGAACACAAGGCGCGCGTCGGATGCTCCTCCAACGGAGGATTCCGACGGATTGTCCGCCACAAAATCTGAGGTGGAGAGTGCCATGAATCACAGGCACCGCCGGACACTTCTTCGTGACACATGTTTCTCCTAAGAGGCATTGAATGCCTTTAATTCGGGAGATGCGCACCTCCGTGCCGCTCAAGATGGTCTAGCCAAAGCCACGAAGCAGTATGTGAAAGACATATGGGTGAGGGATTTTGACAGTTATATATGCCAGTAGCCCCCGAGACTTAAAATAGTTAGAATAACTGATTTAAGGATCATTTGTTATGCAAGATCTTACCGAAAAGAATACCCAACTGTCCCAGGACCTTCAAGAGTGCAAGGCCCAACTTGAGGCCGCACTAGCCGCCATCGGGGGAGCCACAGAGACCCCTTCCGGTAATATATACTTCGAAAGATAAGTAGTTTGTGAAGTGCGGCGTGTGTATAAGTCTGACAATAACATTGCAGATGGCGCCGGGGTAGATCCGGACAAGCAACAGCTCCTGCGCCGGCTAAAAGCTGGCGAGAATGTGCTTACAAGGGTGCGGCAAGAGAAAAATAACCTCCAAGATGCCAACACCCAGCTGGGCGAGGAACTAAAAGATGTTTGAGCCTAGCTGTCTGACTCCGTTAAGGAGAATCGGCGGCTTCGTCGCGGCATTTATAGTAAGTGCTTGAGCGAACTTTTGAAAAGAAGAGTTCGGCGAGGAAGTCGACTAACAGAAATATGTCTGTAGGTATGCTCACAAGTCGTCCTGCAAAGGAAATGCCCGGTTCAACGGGTGACCTACTTCCCGAGCTACTGCAACTGCACGAACGAGTTCGGCAGGTGATGAGAGGCGTCACCCAGGCCTTGTGGCCATCCATCTCCCTACCCAAAGGACTTGGAGAGCTTGCAGAGAAGCTTCAGGGAGCACGGCGGCGCTTCTGGCTATGGAAGATATCGGCCTGTCGTCAAGGTGCAAGGGAGGCCTGGGCCATGGTGAAGACGCGGTACACGAAGGCTGACCCAAACCACATGGCCGAGGTCGGACCTATGGGGCCCGATGGGAAGGAGATCCCTGTGAGCTTAGTGTACGGCCAAGTAGAGTTGGCATAAAGTATTCCTAACGGATGTAAACTAGACAGCCTATTAGATGGTATTGAAGAGGAATACAATCAGTCAATTTGACTATGTAATTTAAAATGACATGTAAAATGCCTTATAGCCGGATTGTAGATCGTTTGTCATAGCGGACCTTTTCGCTTCAACCTCGGGACCCGATAGTCTGGAGTGTGTCCGAATACCCTCACGGTTATATAAAAAACTGGGGCATGCGTGGAGACCAGGCGTAGGGGTCATTAGTGCTTTATCGGACAAGTGCCCAACTAGTTATGTTATATTACATGGTTAGTAAGAAACATCTTCCAGGAGAATAGTTCCGTTAGGGGTTCCTTTCCACAGGAGGCATGCCCTAAAGTGCATGTCCGGACTGCAAAAAAGCAGAAAGCATCTGGGGCGGATAAATAAATAGGTAAGAAATCGTCTTTTAGTTCACCGACCGAATATTCCCTTAAGAACGCTAGCTTTCGCTTCACCCGGTCGAGGTACACATCCAAATGACCCAGCGAAGAATAATCGCAGAGGTGCCCCCTTTACCACCTAGCCGAACAATCGGGAACGTAGGGGTAAGCACAGGAGCCAGGCAACCCAGATTTGCCAAAACTTAAGTCATATCGATGCATATAATGGTGAATAAAAGGTACATGCGGAAGTGTGACACATGTGTTGGGCATAAAGCCCGTATAAATAAGCTTCTGTTAAAGAAGCCCCCAGGTATAATGAGCGCGAGTAGCACGTCAAGTGTGTGCGAACAATGCGCAGATGAGCCTCCAAAGGCTTTAAGAAAAAGGAGGGAGGAGAGAAATAAAAGACAGTTAAAGTATAAAATTTAGACGAAGGAAGGAGACAAACTCAGAGTCCGACGCTAGGCGTAGAATCTTCGGAGACAGGCTGCATTCCATGGGTTCGGCTCGAGTCGGTTATCCGATGCGTTTCGCAGACGGTACGCTCCGCCGGTCAGGACTTGGTCGATGATGAAGGGACCTTCCCATTTGGGCTTGAGTTTGTCGTTTTTCTTGTCCGGCAGGCGTAGAACTAGTTCACCAACATTGTAAGTTTTGGCCCATACTTCTCTGCTTTGATATCTTCGAGCCTGCTGTTGATAGAATGCGGAACGAGCTTTTGCCACGTCGCGCTCCTCCTCTAAGGCGTCCAAACTGTCCTGCCGATCCAACTCGGCTTCTCTTTCTTCGTACATGCGCACGCGAGGTGAGTCATGAATTATGTCGCAGGGCAAAACTGCCTCTGCGCCGTATACCATAAAAATGGTGTGAATCCGATAGCGAGATTCGGCGTGGTCCGCAGCCCCCAGAGTATGGAGTCGAGCTCCTCTACCCAGTGCGTGTTAGATTCCTCGAGGGACCGCACTAGTCTGGGTTTAATGCTGCTCATGATTAGACCATTTGCTCGCTCGATTTGACCGTTAGTTTGAGGGTGATAGACTGAAGCATAGTCGAGCTTGATGCCCATGTTTTTGCACCAGAGTTTAACCTTGTCGACCGTGAAGTTCGTGCCCTTATCAGTGATGATGCTATGGGGGACACCGTAACGGTGTACTACCCTTGATATGAAGTCTATCACGGGTCCGGATTCGGCCGTCTTAACTGGCTTGGCCTCTATCCATTTGGTGAATTTATCCACCATGACCAATAGGTATTTTTGCTTGTGGGTTCCTCCTTTAAGGGGTCCAACCATGTCAAGCCCCCAGACCGTGAACGGCCAGGTGATGGGTATAGTTTTGAGGGTGGTGGGTGGCATGTGGCTTGATTAGCAAAGAGCTGGCAACCGACGCATCGTTGGACTAAGTCCTGAGCATCTGCCCGGGCCGTCGGCCAATAAAATCATGTATGGAAGGCCTTGCCTACGAGGGCCCGGGCTACAGCGTGGTGCCCACCGAGTCCGGCATGAATTTCAGCCAGAAGATTTCGCCCTTCCTCTTCGGAGATACACCTTTGAAGGACTCCGGTTGTGCTTTTCTTATAAAGCTCTCCCTCATGGACCTTATAGGCTTTCGATCGTCGTACTATGCAGCGGGCCTCGTTTTGGTCCTCGAGAAGTTCCTGCCTAGTTAAGTAGGCTAGGAATGTCTCAGTCCACGGGGCAATGACTGCCATTATTTCGTGGGCTGAAGGTGTTATTTCATTGGCCAAACCGCCGATTGTGTCAGAATGTTCGGTGTCGGGCGGTGCGGTTGGGTCCGGATTGTTGTTTCCGGACTCCCCTTCCCATAGTGTGGATGGCTTGAAAAGCCGCTCTAGAAAGATGTTGGGAGGGATGGCATCGCGCTTTGCGCCAATGCGTGCCAATACGTCCGCCGCCTGGTTATTATCCTGGGCTATATGGTGAAATTCAAGCCCTTCAAACCGAGCTGACATTTTTAGGACGGCGTTACGGTAAGCTGCCATTTTCGGATCCTTGGCGTCGAAGTCTCCATTTATTTGGGATATCGCGAGTTCGAATCCCCGCGCACCTCTAGGCGTTTAATGCCCATGGAGATCGCCATCCGGAGGCCATGTAGAAGGGCCTCGTATTCGGCTGCGTTGTTGGAGTCCGTGTACATTATCTGGAGTACATATTGGACTGTGTCTCCGGTTGGGGACGTTAGGACGACGCCGGCCCCCAGGCCGGCCAACATTTTGGAGCCGTCGAAGTGCATGATCCAATTGGAATATGCGCCGTACTCTTTAGGGAGTTCGGCTTCAGTCCATTCGGCGACGAAGTCGGCCAAAAATTGCGACTTAATAGCTCGCCATGGCTTGTAGGTTATGTCGAATGGGAGGAGCTCGATGGCCCATTTTGCAATCCGGCCAGTCGTGTCGCGGTTGTTTATAATGTCATTAAGAGGTACTTCGGAGGCTACTGTTATCGAACACTCTTGAAAGTAGTGTCGCAGCTTCCGGGATGCCATGAACACCGCGTACGCTATCTTTTGATAATGTGGATCTTTGGGACTTGCATGGAGTTAGGGCGGTGGACACGTAGTAAACTGGTTTTTGAAGGGGGAACTTCTGTCCGTCTGTTTCTCGTTCGACGACGAGCACCGCGCTTACAACTTGATGTGTTGCCCCGATATATAATAACATTGGTTCGCCCATGTTGGGCGCGGCCAAGACCGGATTTGTTGCCAATATGGCTTTTATTTCTTCGAGTCCGGCCGTGGCGGCATCCGTCCACTCGAAGTGTTTGGTGCGCCGGAGGAGGCGATAAAGGGGTAATGCCTTTTATCTGAAACGGGAGATAAAGCGGCTTAGAGCCGTCACGCATCCAGTCAATTTTTGTATTTGTTTGAGGTATCTTGGGATATCCAATTGTGACAGAGCTCGGATCTTGGCTGGGTTTGCTTCAATTCCTCTACGGGATACAATGAAGCCCAAGAGCTTTCCGGCTAGTACGCCGAAGACGCATTTTTCCGGATTCAGCTTAATGTCGTATGTTCGGAGATTGTCGAATGTGAGCCTCAAGTCGTCTACTAGAGTTTCGACATGCTTGGATTTGACGACCACATCATCTACGCATGCCTCCACTGTTTTGCTGATCTGGTTTGCGGACATGTCCGAATCATCTTGCGATATGTTGCGCCGGCGTTTTTGAGCCCGAAGGGCATTGTGTTGAAGCAGAATGGGCCGTATGGAGTGATGAATGCCGTTGCGGCTTGGTTTGGCTCTGCCATCTTAATTTGGTGGTAGCCGGAGTATGCGTCGAGGAAGCACAATGAATCGTGTCCTACGGTAGTGTCGATAATTTGATCGATGCGGGGGAGGGGGAAGGGGTCCTTTGGGAAAGCCTTGTTAAGGTCCTTGAAGTCGACACATAGGCGCCAGGATTTATCCTTCTTTGGTACCATCACCAGGTTCGCTAGCCAGTCCGGATGTTTTATATCTCTGATGAATCTGACTTCCAATAGTTTGGCTAGCTCCTCTCCCATTGCGTGTCTCTTGGGTTCGGAAAATCGCCGAAGAGCCTGTTTGACTGGCTTGAATCCTTTTAGGATATTTAAGCTGTGCTCGGCCAGCCGACGTGGCATTCCTGGCATGTCTGAAGGGTGCCAGGCAAAAATGTCCCAATTTTCCCGTAGGAATTCTCGTAGTGCGGCGTCTACATCAGGGTTTAACTGTGCCCCAATGGAGGCCATCTTTGTAGGGTCCGTTGGATGGACCTGGAATTTGACTATTTCGTCCGCTGGCTTAAAAGAGGTGGACTTGGATCTCTTATCGAGTATCACATCGTCCCTGTTCACCATGGAGCTTGCAGCGATGAGTTCCTCGCCGCTAGGGCTTGGATAGTGCCTCGAGGACTAGTGCAGTGTCTTATTTTCGGCGCGGAGTGCTATGTCCGGATCACTGGCAAGAGTGATGATTCCTTTGGGGCCGGGCATTTTGAGCTTCATGTACCCGTAATGGGGTATAGCTTGAAAAATTGTGAATGCCTCTCGCCCTAATAAAGCGTGATATCCCCTGCTGAACGGGGCCACTTGGAACGTGACCTCCTCGGACCTGTAATTGTCCGGCGAGCCGGACACCACATCCAGTGTGATTTTTTCTATGAGCATGCTTCCCAACTAGGGATTATTCCTCTAAAGGTTGTGCTGCTTTCCTCAATGTGGCTCCAGTCTATTTCCATTTTTTGAAGTGTTTCCTCGTAAATGAGGTTTAATCCGCTGCCGCCGTCCATGAGTACCTTGGTAAGGCGAAAGCCATACACTATTGGACTGAGGACCAATGCGGCTGGTGCTCGGGCTGTTCAGAATTTAGGTTCGTCACTGGCATTAAAGGTAATAGCCGTGTCACTCCATGGGTTTATTGTTGCTACTTGGTAGACTTCGGAAAGGCTACGGAGTGTTTGTTTCCGCATATTATTTGATGCGAAAGTCTCGAAGACTGTTAATACCGTACTGGTGTTGCTGGGCTGGTTCTCTGGAGCTAGAAGCTCTCCGCCACTTTTGGTCACCTGCCGTAGTATCCAACATGCTCGAAGGCTATGAGTTGGAGTGGCGCCCTCTGTACTATGAATTTTAAAGGGTCCATTGAGCCATCCCTCCAGTACGGTGCCGTGTCCTTTAGGTTTTTTTTTTTGCTTTTTGGTATTTAACCTAGGTGCCTGGCGATGATGCACCCTTTTATTTCGGACTAGGGTTGTATTCGGGGCCGGATTATCCCAAAATTTGGTTTCGGTTTTACAGGTGCTCTCCATCGCACAGTACTTTTGTACTATGGATGCCAAGTCGGCAAAGCGTGTGATTTCACGACGACTTATGGCATTTAGGATTCCTTTGTCCGTGCAATTATCTATTCTATTATATAATTAAGATAGAAGACAAATAAGACACCACGTTAATCCACATAGATTAAATTATCTTGACCGTAAAATATAGATATCAACGGTTGAGATATAAAAGATACAGCGTTACATATAAATATTGTTCCATACAAACAGTTGGACATGTCACGTGTCATATACTAATAGTTCAAGCTCGGTAGCCAGCTATGTAAGAGTCCAGTTAGGAAAAAATGAAAGAGTCCAACCATAGAAAGGAAGGGTTCTGATAGAATAAGTGTGCTAATTCCCAAAAAAACAGAGATGACGTGAGATATAGTTTTAGCAAAGTAATTAGGCTGGACTTCTTCCACGTTAAATAAGTATTCATGTGTCCATATCCCGTACGTTTCTGTCTGCCAAGCAATGCGATGAGCTGATTCAAAAAAGAAAAACAAGGCGGTGGGTGAGAGTCCAATTACCATACGGCCATGTACCTGTTAAAAAAATAATATTGGCTATGTATCCCATGCGGGCAGCAGTAAAAAGAGAATAAAGAGCATGTAGTGTTAAAAAAATCATATATACGATCATCATTGACACGACTAACATGGACACATACACATTAAAAAAACCTTCCCAAAGAAACTAAAGGAATGTCTATTTTTTCTCTTTAAACTTCGGGAAGGTCTTTTCAGAATAAATATACATGCAGAGATGACACGTACAAGAAGGTTTCTGGAAGGGAAAAAATAGACCATGTACGCATTTTAGAAAATAAAACAGCAAGAAAGTTTTTTTAGGGTACTACAAGAAGGTTTTAGGAAGGGGAAAAACATCCACATGTAACTCTTCTTACCTTTTTTTTGCGGGTAACTCTTCTTACCTACAAGGAAATATAACTACGAAGCCTTAGACCCCATATGCATAGCACACCTACACGCACGAGCAGAATTTTCCCACTATGTTCGCATGCAAAAGGCCATGCAAAAAAAATAGTTGTGCAAAAAAATCCAAACAAACAGACAAGCCACCAAATACAATTCATCATGGTTGATGATTTGAGTTTTCCACAATAAAATTACTAGATATGTCCCTTCTTTCATAGACAAAAGAGTACAACTTGATTTATATGTGAATTGCGAAATAATAAATAATAAATAAATTATTAAATATAATTTTAATAAGTAGAAAGTTCAGCTATAAAGCTTAAATATGAAATTTATCCCACAAAGATGAACATGAAATAAAAATAAATTATAATCTGATTATTAAGTATAGTTACGTTATATAAAACTCAAGGGCTTAGATTAACCGGTAAAGTTGAACATGAAATTAAAAATCACATAAATTATTATCGAAATAAATATGCAAAAAATATAAGTCTGCCCAGAACAATAAGTACAAAGAAAAAAATTCTATGACAAGCTTTGACTAGACATAATTTCATACCATTTTAAATGAATATACACCAATAGTTACTTGGACTACAACGTAAATAGTAAGGGTGAGAGGACATTGTCACAATCATCTAGAAGCATGCATGGAAGATGGACGTACACGATCATCTAGAAACTTTAGTGCCATTAGTCATCTGCTAACATGCACCGATGACTTTAATAGCAATGAATACCGCTGGAGAAAACAATTTCGAATATATCTATTATTGATTGAATCGTATAGAACGTTATATAAAGAACACTTATGCATGTCAAATATGTAATACATTGTTTTAATTCCCTTCAAAATACAATTACATTAAAAATAAATGGGCATCATTCGAGGTGACAAGCTCCGGCAATCCCGAGTGAGAGAATGTTTTAGAAAAATTTCCACCATTCACTGACTACATCCATTTAGAGTAAGAAGTGGTATAGATATTCACACTATAATGAGAAGACGTTGAAGAACATATATTGATATATGGATATATGAAAATGTACGAACAAAACATACAAACACTATATGGCCGGTGTTGAGGCACGTCATAAAACAAAATAAAAAGGTATGGGTACAAGTCGTGAATGTTTATATTTTCTTGGTGAAAATTCCCAAAATATATTATGTGAAAAGATAAATTAAAATGGATGAAAATGGGCGGAACACTAAAAACTATATATTAGTACCAAAGCCTATCGCATGGCATTGCTGCTTAATAATGTTTTATGAAGATACATATTTTAGCTTATTGTTTATATAAATACTCATGCATCGGAAAGACGAAGGTAGAGAAACCTACCAAGATAGGAATTCTAGCCGCGCAAATGCACGGGTCACCCTGCTAGTTGCAGAAAAGTGAAATTGCGTCTTCCTCGCGGCAGTCCTTTATCCTGTCCATAACTAGGAGGAATCTGGCCCAGTAATGGTGTACTGCTTCAGCGGGCTCTTGCCGGGTTCGGGATAGATCACTTATGTTTGGGTGGGCGGGTGGAATTAAATTCGGAACCTCGTCCAATCTAAGACTCAAGGGCCGAAAAGTTTCCGAACTTGGAAGCTTGGGTTTTTGGATATTGTTCAACGAATCCAGCCCGCTGCCTGACTTTAGGTTCAGGGCTTGATCGACGTCCGTCCCTCCGTGGGAATCCGGCATGGAGGGGTCGGGAATCCGGACATAGCTAGTCCTTAATATAGAAGAAGGGTCGCCGTACTGTTCCTCCACCACAACAACGTGGTGGGTAGCCTGGGGAGAGTTGATCTCTCTCAGATCGGTTTTAGGCCCAATCCGATCGTAGTCTGTAGCGACTCCTAGGGCGGCGATGCGATCCAAGAGCTCGTTTAAGGAGGAGAGCTCCATTGGATCTAGCTGCTCGGCAAGTTCCGAGTTAACGTGAAGATTGCTTTTGATGACCCGAGAAGTCATCGTCGGCGCGGCGGCCGAACAGGCGGTCATGAGAAAACCGCCTAGCTGGAGAGTTTGGCCGATGGCCAAAGCTCCTTTAGCAACGGTGCCATCTTTAAAGACGGGACGAGGCATCCTTCCTGATGGCGACGACACAGAGGAACTCTCAATGAAAGCACCAATGTCAGTGTCAAAACCGGCGGATCTCCGGTAGGGGGTCCCGAACTGTGCGTCTAGGCGGATGGTAACAGGAGACAAGGGACATGATGTTTTTACCCAGGTTCGGGCCCTCTTGGTGGAGGTAAAACCCTACTCCTTCTTGATTAATATTGATGATATGGGTAGTACAAGAGTAGATCTACCACGAGATTAGAGAGGCTAAACCCTAGAAGCTAGCCTATGGTATGACTGTTGTTCGTCCTACGGACTAAAACCTTCCAGTTTATATAGACACCGGAGAGGGCTAGGGTTACACAGAGTCGGTTACAATGGTAGGAGATCTACATATCCGTATCGCCAAGCTTGCCTTCCACGCCAAGGAAAGTCCCATCCGGACACGGGGCGAAGTCTTCAATCTTGTATCTTCATAGTCTTGGAGTCCGGCCAAAGATGATAGGTCGGCTATCCGGACACCTCCTAGTCCAGGACTCCCTCACCCTCCTTTCCGGTTTATAGAGATGTTTAGAGTAACATAGTAATATGTTACAGTATAAGTTACTATCCACTATGACCAGCCTTGGCCTCTCCCAGTGCTCCACCATGTATAGCTGCTAAGCCTGCCACGTAGGCATAAAATATGATGTGGCACCAATAAACTAAGCACCTATGCATTGTAGACTTGGGTTACTAAGCCATTACACTTAGCACCTCATCTAAGACTAGCCACAATGGTGAGTAACATGCACTAGTAACATACACATATCCCTAGACTATGTTACTACCTTCATAGTGGGTAGTAAGATAAGTGTGGTAACATGCAAAGCTTCATTTATTAGTTTATAGACTCATATTGCATTGGGACATGTGATGTTACAGTAACTAGCTAAGTTACTATAACTACCTCTGTAACGACTTCCTCAACGACAACCTTCTTCCCCGACCTCGGTAACCTCTTCATCAACGACATGAGTGACAACATCAACCACATCGGTTCTGCTCATTTATAGTATGTGATTACATCCTCTGGTTTATTCTGCATCATAACTTTGATGTTTGCAATTGTCGTCATGATCTATTTACTGTTGATTCGGATTAAATCTCATACTAAATTGCTCATATATTCAACAATCCAATCGAAAAACCTAATTACAAGCAATTTACTCCGAGTGGTTTTCCTGCGCTTTTGAAGCCGCCTACTTTTAAGGGGGTGCAATATAAAAGGTGGCGCACAAGAGCAGTATATTGGTTTCAGATCATGTACTGATATGACGCCACTAAGGGTAAGCCTGAGGGCGATCTTAATCCTACACAACAGGAAGCTTTTCATAACACGGATACCCTCTTCAAAACCGCCCTGCTGAGTGTTCTTAACGATTCCACTGTGGATTCATATATGTCTTTTGACAGCAGCAAAGACATGTGGGCTGCGCTCGAGGCCACGTTTGGGCCCTCGGGCGCTGGCAACGAGTTGTACGTCATGGAGCAATTCTGTGACTACAAGATGACTGATGAGCGCTCTGTTGTTCAGCAGACTCATGAGATATAGTCACTCTCTAAGGAAGTTGAGTACTTTAAGTGTGTGTTGCCGGACAAATTTGTTGCTGGGACCATCATTGCCAAGCTTCCACCTTTGTGGAATGATTTTGCTACTTCTCTGAAAAACAAGAGACATGAGTTTTCTGTTTTGGATCTCATTAGCACTCTTGATTTTGAGGAGAAGGCGAGAGCAAAATACACATGTGCTCGGGTCGCTGAGGGAGCTTTTAGTGCCCACATGGTACACGAGAAGAACTTCCAGCCCAACCAGCCCCAAAACAACAAGAACAAATCTTAGGGGAAAGGCAAGTTTGATGCAAAGAACAAGCTGTCACATTCTACCAACTTCAAGAAGAATTCTCATAACGGGAAGGGATACAAACCTCAATTTTGGTAGCACCGCACAAAATTTATATGGCTGTATCTACCTGCTGTCAGCTAACCTCATGGTGCTCTAGGTATTCCTACATTCATAAATAGGTACAATGACCACCGCAAGATGAAATTAGCTTATTCATACGTTGACTTGCTGAATGTAGTGCGGAACGATCCTGTCATGTGTGGAGGAGCAAACAAGCAGTGCAGCCGAAGGTGGAAATCAACCAAGGACTTATGAAATTATATATAATCTTCCTCAGGCAGGTAATTATCCCCTTCGTCCAGATGATCGTGTTTTGTCATACCGAGCTATTGATATGTGCTACTGTTTTGCAGCACCGTTTAAGTATAGCTACTGTTTTCCTATCTTTTCAGATTCGGGACAATGAATATGATTTCAGGGGAACTGCACAATATGGACTCATGTTGAGTCATCTCTACAGCCTCATGTAACGAGTGACCAGTCAATCTCCATTGTAGGTTTATATAGACGAACATTCCAAAAATAGATTCTCATCTAGGTCCCACCAACTACCAAGCTACAATATTGGTCCCTCTTTCTAGAGCTCTTTCAAGAAGTTGATGCATTGTTTTTCCATATGTCGCTCATCCCTAAGGCGTATATCCAAACTAGGATAGCAATTGCTTTGGTGAATAGTGATGGAAATGGAGGATGAGAAAAATGACGATTTACAGCTTGGTTTGCTTCACTACATTGGATGTTTCGGCACTCAGATATAGGATGTATACAGAAAGGAAAAACATGTGATGTCTAGCATGATGCTTCATATAAGTAGTCGTGAAATATGGCCTTACTCTTTGCATTAATCATTGTAATATTCCAAGTACTATAGTGGGGAAATATTGTAGTTTCAATGGATAGGCACTACTACCAAGTGGCTTAGCACAGACTGAAATACTACAATATCTAACAAGTACCAATCACATGGTTCTTAAAGAAACAAGGGTTTTCTAAAAAATAAAAAAGTACACCGTCTTTCACTTTCTCTCACTCAATAAGCACATGTAGTACTAGCCAATTATAGGACTTAAAATGTAAATAGGATCATCCCACGAAAAAAGGTCACTATGATCAAATGCTAAAAGAGTGTTTCTTCTTTTATACTTGCGTGCAATTTCCTTTTTAATATCCTTGTCAAATCATCAATAGTTCTATTGTTAATCATCTTTGTGGTTTGAAATTGCTTGTCAATGGCAGTGACAATAGACTTATTTGGAAAAAAATTATGTTCAAGTGCTAATGCAAACACCCTTCTTTCAGCAAGTTTTTTCTCAAAACCAACTACAGTTATATGCATGTCATGGCCGTGATGAGTTGAAGGAAGAACAAAGAAGAAGAATTCAGTGACCTAGTGATGCAGCTACATAACTCAACCGATTTCGTTAATGTGTGAATGGGTTCCATGCACTCAAGAAGGACATGTGGTACAAGGACATAGCATTAAAACATGGCTTCAAGACCGGATTCAAAGTCTCGTTATCTCGAAATAAAATATCAAAATCGCCCCGACTACCTATGAAGGAATCGCCAGTTGCTTTTGCACTGCAACATGAAGTTACTTTAGTTAATGATATGTTGTCTATTGTTCATTCATTCTCTGAGCACAGTATCATAGAGCACATGCAATGTGAATGCCTCATGTACATACTGATCTTTGCGTGTATTAATCTCATTTATTTTCTGATCACCATGTTGAATATTTTAGAGCTTTAATAACTTAGAATAGTCCCTTGTTAGTGTTTCATTGTAGAGTACCCATATATGATCCTCTGAGAGGACTGGGTAGTTGAAGCTCTCCACCTTTATGAACAAATGTTCGGATGTAATCCACTACATCTAAATTTGAATTTGAAGCATTTTATTCTTTCAGGAGGCTCTCCCTTGTAGTTTATGTCACTCGTGAGTGCGTGGAACTGTTGTGTACATAAATGAAATGAGTTGGGCTATGCAGCCGCATCGCAAGATTGAGTCGGAATGGCTTTGCATGTGTATCTGCGTATGTTCACTCTTGTTTTTTGAAGGCTTCATAATTCATTGTACTCTTATTTTTTAAATAATATTCTGCATGTGTAGTTTGCAACGTGAATGCCTCTTGTGCATACTGTTGCTTTCTTGGTATTAATGCCATCTTTTTTATGATCCCCATGATGAATATTTGGAGCTTTAATATCCAAGAATATGTCCTTGTTAGACTAGTCACAATGGAGAGTAACTTACACTAGTAACATACACGCTATCCTAGACTATGTTACTACCTCCATAGTGGGTAGTAACATATGTGTAGTGTCATGCAATGATTCATTTATTCGGTTATAGACTCATTTTGTCTTGGTATTGAAGGAAATATGCCCTAGAGGCAATAATAAAGTTATTATTTATTTCCTTATATCATGATAAATGTTTATTATTCATGCTAGAATTGTATTAACCGGAAACATAATACATGTGTGAATACATAGACAAACAGAGTGTCACTAGTATGCCTCTACTTGACTAGCTTGTTAATCAAAGATGGTTATGTTTCCTAACCATGAACAATGAGTTGTTATTTGATTAACAAGGTCACATCATTAGTTGAATGATCTGATTGACATGACCCATTCCGTTAGCTTAGCACACGATCGTTTAGTATGTTGCTATTGCTTCCTTCATGACTTATACATGTTCCTATAACTATGAGATTATGCAACTCCCGTTTGCCGGAGGAACACTTTGGGTACTACCAAACGTCACAACGTAACTGGGTGATTATAAAGGAGTACTACAGGTGTCTCCAAAGGCAGATGTTGGGTTGGCGTATTCGAGATTAGGATTTGTCATCCGATTGTCGGAGAGGTATCTCTGGGCCCTCTCGGTAATACACATCACTTAAGCCTTGCAAGCATTACAACTAATGAGTTAGCTGTGAGATGATGTATTACGGAACGAGTAAAGAGACTTGCCGGTAACGAGATTGAACTAGGTATTGGATACCGACGATCGAATCTCGGGCAAGTAACATACCGATGACAAAGGGAACAACGTATGTTGTTATGCGGTCTGACCGATAAAGATCTTCGTAGAATATGTAGGAGCCAATATGGGCATCCAGGTCCCGCTGTTGGTTATTGACCAGAGACGTGTCTCGGTCATGTCTACATGGTTCTCGAACCGTAGGGTCCGCACGCTTAAGGTTTCGATGACAGTTATATTATGAGTTTATGAGTTTTGATGTACCGAAGGAGTTCGGAGTCCCGGATGAGATCGGGGACATGACGAGGAGTCTCGAAATGGTCGAGACGTAAAGATCGATATATTGGACGACTATATTCGGACATCGGAAAGGTTCTGAGTGATTCGGGTATTTTCGGGAGTACCGGGGAGTTACGGGATTACGGGAGAACTTAATGGGCCATAGTGGGCCTTAGGGAAAAAGGAGAAAGGGGCTGCCCTAGGGCTGGCCGCGCGCCTCCCCTCTCCCTCTTTCCCCCCTTTCCCCTTGACAAGTCCTAGTCCAACTAGGATTGGGGGGGAGGAATCCTACTCCCGGAGGGAGTAGGACTCCCTGGCGCGCCAAGGACTTGGCCGGCCAGCCCCTCCCCTTGCTCCTTTATATACGGAGGCAGGGGGCACCCCATGGATACACAAGTTTGATCTACGGATCGTTCCTTAGCCGTGTGCGGTGCCCCTCTCCACCATATTCCACCTCGGTCATACCGTCGCGGAGCTTAGGCGAAGCCCTGCGCCGGTGAAACATCAAGATCGTCCCACGCCGTCGTCTTGTGGAACTCTCCCTCGACACTCGGCTGGATCGGAGTCGAGGGACGTCATCGAGCTGTCGTGTGTCAAGAACTCGGGGCGCCGAATAACGGCGCCGGATCGGTCGGATCGCGAGGAGAACGTCGACTACTTCCTCTACGTTGTGATCGCTTCGCTTGGGTCTCGAGGGTGCGTAGACAACACTCTCCCTCTCGTTGCTATGCATCACCATGATCTTGCGTGTGCGTAGGAAATTTTGAAATTACTCGTTCCCCAGCAGTGGCATCCGAGCCTAGGTTTTTATGGTTTGATGTTTTGCACGAGTAGAACACAAGTGAGTTGTGGGCGTACTGAGTCATACTTCCTACCAGCATGTCATACTTTGGTTCAGCGGTATTGTGAGATGAAGCGGCCCGGACCGACATTACGCGTGACGCTTACGCGAGACTGGTTTCACCGCCACGAGCACTCGTTGCTTAAAGGTGACTGGTGGGTGCTGTCTCTCTCACTTTAGTTGAACCGAGTGTGGCTACGCCCGTCCTTGAGAAGGTTAAACGGAGTCTATTTGACGAAGTATCGTTGTGGTTTTGATGCGTAGGTAAGACTGGTTCTTGCTTAAGCCCGTAGCAGCCACGTAAAACTTGCAACAACAAAGTAGAGGACGTCTAACTTGTTTTTGCAGGGCATGTTGTGATGTGATATGGTCAAGGCGTGATGCTATATTTTATTGTATGAGATGATCATGTTTTGTAACCGAAGTTATCGGCAATCTGGCTGGAGCCATATGGTTGTCGCTTTATTGTATGCAATGCAATGCTACGTAATGCTTTACTTTATCACTAAGCGGTAGCGATAGTCGTAGAAGCATAAGAATGGCGAGGCGACAACGATGCTACGATGGAGATCAAGGTGTCGCCGGGTGGCGATGGTGATCATGGTGGTGCTGCAAGATGGAGATCATGAAGCACAAGATGATGATGACCATATCATATCACTTATATTGATTTGCATGTGATGTTTATCCTTTTATGCATCTTATCTTGCTTTGATTGACGGTAGCATTATAAGATGATCTCTCACTAAATTATCAAGAAGTGTTCTCCCGAGTATGCACCGTTGCCAAAGTTAAATCGTGCCCGGACACCACGTGATGATCGGTGTGATAAGCTCTCGTCCATCTACAACGGGTGCAAGCCAGTTTTGCACACGCAGAATACTCGGGTTATACTTGACGAGCCTAGCATATGCAGATATGGCCTCGGAACACGGAGACCGAAAGGTCGGCGTGAATCATATAGTAGATATGATCAACATAAGATGTTCACCATTGAAAACTACTCCATCTCACGTGATGATCGGTTATGGTTTAGTTGATTTGGGTCACGTGATCACTTAGATGACTAGAGAGATGTCTATCTAAGTGGGAGTTCTTAAGTAATATGATTAATTGAACTTAAATTTATCATGAACTTAGTCCCGGTAGTATTTTGCAAATTATGTTGTAAGATCAATAGCTTGCGTTGTTGCTTTCATATGTTTATTTTGATATGTTCCTAGAAAATTGTGTTGAAAAATGTTAGTAGCAATGATGCGGATTTGATCCGTGATTTGAGGTTTATCCTCATTGCTGCACGTAAGAATTATGTCCTTAATGCACGCTAGGTGACGACCTATTGCAGGAGCGTATGCACGTTATGAGCGTTTGGCTAGCTCAAGATGATGACTACTTGATAGTTTTGTGCACCATGCTTTATGGCTTAGAATCGGGACTTCAAAGATGTTTTGAACATCATGGACCATATAAGATGTTCCAGAATTGAAGTTAATATTTCAAGCAAATACCGAGTTGAGAGATATGAAGTCTCCAACAAGTTCTATAGCTAAAAGATGGAGGAGAATCGCTCAACTAGTGAGCATGTGCTCGATTATGCAGGTACTTCAATCGCTTGAATCAAGTGGGAGTTAGTCTTCCGGATAAGATAGTGATTGACAAATTCTCTAGTCACCATCACCAAGTTAGTAGAACTTCGTGATGAACTATAGTACGCAAGGATGACGAAAATGATTCCGGGCTCTTCGTGATGTTGAAATCGATGAAGGTAGAAATCAAGAAAGAGCATCAAGTGTTAATGGTTGACAAGATCACTAGTTTCAAGAAAAGGGCAAAGGGAAAGAAAGGGGAACTTCAAGTAGATTGACAAGCAAGTTGTCACTCCCACGAAGAAGCCCAAAGCTGAACCAAAGCCTGAAACTGAGTGCTTACACTGCAAAGGAAATGGTCACTGGAAGCGGAACTGCCCTAAATATTTGGTGGATAAGAAGGATGGCAAAGTGAAAAAGGGTATATTTGATATACAGGTGTTTTATGTGTGCTTTACTAGTGTTTATAGCAACCCCTCGGTATTTGGTACTGGTTCAGTTGCTAAGAGTAGTAACTCAAACGGAGTTGCGAATAAAATGAAACTAGTTAAGGGTGAAGTGACGATGTGTGTTGAAAGTAGTTTCAAGATTGATATGATCATCATCGCACACTCCCTATACTTTCGGGATTAGTGTTGAACCTAAATAAATGTTATTTGGTGTTTACGTTGAGCATGAATATGATTTGATCGTGTTTATTGCAATACGGTTATTCATTTAAGTAAGAGAATAAACTGTTGTTCATTTACATGAATAAAACCTTATATGGTTACACGCCCAATGAAAATGGTTCATTGGATCTCGATCGTAGTGATACACATATTCATAATATTGAAACCAAAAGATGCAAAGTTAATAATGATAGTGCAACTTATTTGTGGCACTGCCGTTTAGGTCATATTGGTGTAAAGAGCATGAAGAAACTCCATCTTGATGGGATTTTGGAATCACTTGATTATGAATCACTTGATGCTTATGAACCATGCCTCATGGGCAAGATGACTAAGACTCCGTTCTCGGAACAATGGAGCGAGCAACTGACTTATTGGAAATAATACATACCGATGTATGCGATCCAATGAGTGTTAAGGCTCGCGGTGGGTATCGTTATTTTCTGACCTTCACAGATGATTTGAGCAGATATGGGTATATCTACTTGATGAAACATAAGTCTGAAATAGTTGAAAGGTTCAAAGAATTTCAGAGTGAAGTGGAAAAATCATCGTGACAAGAAAATAAGATTTCTACGATCGATCATGGAGACAAATATTTGAGTTCTGAGTTTGGTCTTCAATTAAAACAATGTGGAATAGTTTCACAAATTCATGCCACCTGGAACACCACATCATAATGGTGTGTCCGAACGTCATAACCGTACTTTATTGGATATAGTACAATATATGATGTTTCTTACCGATTTACCAATATCGTTTTGGGATTATGCATTAGAGACAGCTGCATTCACGTTAAATTGGGCACCATCTAAATCCGTTGAGACGACACTATATGAACTGTGGTTTAGCAAGAAACCCAAGTTGTCGTTTCTTAAAGTTTGGAGTTGCGATGCTTATGTGAAAAAGTTTCATCCTGATAAGCTCGAACCCAAATCGGAGAAGTGCGTCTTCATAGAATACCCAAAGGAAATTGTTGGGTACACCTTCTATCACAGATCCGAAGGCAAGATATTCATTGCTTAAGATGGATCCTTTCTAGAGAAGGAGTTTCTCTCGAAAGAAGTGAGTGGGAGGAAAGTAGAACTTGATGAGGTAATTGTACCTTCTCCTTACTTGAAAGTAGTTTGTCGCAGAAACGGTTTCGAGACATCTACACCAAGTAGTGAGGAAGTTGATGATGTTGATCATGAAACTTCAGATCAAGTTACTACAGAACCTCGTAGATCAACCAGAGTAAGATCCGCACTGAGTGGTACGGTAATCCTATTCGGAATCATGCTACTAGATCATGACGAACCTACGAACTATGAAGAAGCGATGGTGAGCCCAGATTCCATGAAATGGCTTGAGGCCATGAAATCTGAGATGAGATCCATGTATGAGAACAAAGTGTGGACTTTGGTGGCGTTGCTCGATGATCGGCAAGCCATAGAAAATAAATGGATCTTCAAGAGGAAGACGGACGCCGATAGTAGTGTTACTATCTACAAAGCTCGACTTGTCACAAAAAGGTTTTGACAAGTTCAAGGTGTTGACTACAATGAGATTTTCTCAAGCTGTAGCGATGCTTAAGTCTGTCCGAATCATGTTAGCAATTGCCACAATTTATGAAATTTGGCAAATGGATGTAAAACTGCATTCTGAATGGGTTTTAGGAGGAAGAGTTGTATATGATGCAACCAGAAGGTTTTATCGATCCAAAGGGAGCTAACAAAGTGTGCAAGCTCCAATGATCCATCTATGGACTGGTGCAAGCATCTCGGAGTTGGAATATACGCTTTGATGAGTTGATCAAAGCATATAGTTTTATCTGAGACTTACGGTGAAGCCTGTATTTACTAAAAAGTGAGTGGGAGCACTACAAAGATTTACGATAAGTATATGTGAATGACATATTGTAGATCGGAAATAATGTAGAATTATTCTCAAAGCATAAAGAAGTGTTTGAAAGGAGTTTTTCAAAGAAAGACCTCGGTAAAGCTACTTACATATTGAGCATCAAGATCTATAGAGATAGATCAAGGCGCTTGATAAGTTTTTCAATGAGTACATACCTTGACAAGATTTTGAAGTAGTTCAAAATGGAGCAGTCAAAGAAAGAGTTCTTACCTGTGTTACAAGGTGTGAAATTGAGTAAGACTCAAAACCCGACCACGGCAGAAGATGGAAAGAGAATGAAAGTCATTCCCTATGCCTTGGCCATAGGTTCTATAAAGTATGCCATGCTGTGTACCAGATCTATTGTATACCCTACACTGAGTTTGGCAACGAAGTACAATAGTGATCTAGGAGTAGATCACTGGACAGCGGTCAAAATTATCCTTAGTGGAATAAGGATATGTTTCTCGATTATGGAGGTGACAAAAAGGATTCGTCATAAAGGGTTACGTCGATGCAAGTTTTGACACCGATCTGGATGACTCTAAGTCTCGATCTAGATACATATTGAAAGTGGGAGCAATTAGCTAGAGTAGCTCCGTGCAGAGCATTGTAGACATAGAAAATTGCAAAATACATAACGGATCTGAATATGAAAGACCCGTTGACTAAGATTCTCTCACAAGCAAAACATGATCACACCTTAGTACTCTTTGGGTGTTAATCACATAGCGATGTGAACTAGACTACTGAATCTAGTAAACCCTTTGGGTGTTGGTCACATGGCAATGTGAACTATGGGTGTTAATCACATGATGATGTGAACTATCGATGTTAATCACATGGTGATGTGATCTAGATTATTGACTCTAGTGCAAGTGGGAGACTGAAGGAAATATGCCCTAGAGGCAATAATAAAGTTATTATTTATTTCCTTATATCATGATAAATGTTTATTATTCATGCTAGAATTGTATTAACCGGAAACATAATACATGTGTGAATACATAGACAAACAGAGTGTCACTAGTATGCCTCTACTTGACTAGCTTGTTAATCAAAGATGGTTATATTTCCTAACCATGAACAATGAGTTGTTATTTGATTAACAAGGTCACATCATTAGTTGAATGATCGATTGACATGACCCATTCCGTTAGCTTAGCACACGATCGTTTAGTATGTTGCTATTGCTTCCTTCATGACTTATACATGTTCCTATAACTATGAGATTATGCAACTCCGTTTGCGGAGGAACACTTTGGGTACTACCAAACGTCACAACGTATCGGGTGATTATAAAGGAGTACTACAGGTGTCTCCAAAGGCGATGTTGGGTTGGCGTATTCGAGATTAGGATTTGTCACTCCGATTGCTCGGAGAGGTATCTCTGGGCCCTCTCGGTAATACACATCACTTAAGCCTTGCAAGCATTACAACTAATGAGTTAGCTGTGAGATGATGTATTACGGAACGAGTAAAGAGACTTGCGGTAACGAGATTGAACTAGGTATTGGATACCGACGATCGAATCTCGGGCAAGTAACATACCGATGACAAAGGGAACAACGATGTTGTTATGCGGTCCGACCGATAAAGATCTTCGTAGAATATGTAGGAGCCAATATGGGCATCCAGGTCCCGCTGTTGGTTATTGACCGAGAGGCGTGTCTCGGTCATGTCTACATGGTTCTCGAACCGTAGGGTCCGCACGCTTAAGGTTTCGATGATGCTTATATTATGAGTTTATGAGTTTTGATGTACCGAAGGAGTTCGGAGTCCCGGATGAGATCGGGGACATGACGAGGAGTCTCGAAATGGTCGAGACGTAAAGATCGATATATTGGACGACTATATTCGGACATCGGAAAGGTTCTGAGTGATTCGGGTATTTTCGGGAGTACCGGGGAGTTACGGGATTACGGGAGAACTTAATGGGCCATAGTGGGCCTTAGGGAAAAAGGAGAAAGGGGCTGCCCTAGGGCTGGCCGCGCGCCTCCCCTCTCCCCTAGTCCTATTAGGACTAGGAGAGGTGGCCGGCCCCCTCTCTCCCTCTTTCCCCCCTTTCCCCTTGACAAGTCCTAGTCCAACTAGGATTGGGGGGGAGGAATCCTACTCCCGGAGGGAGTAGGACTCCCTGGCGCGCCAAGGACTTGGCCGGCCAGCCCCTCCCCTTGCTCCTTTATATACGGAGGCAGGGGGCACCCCATGGACACACAAGTTTGATCTACGGATCGCCCTTAGCCGTGTGCGGTGCCCTCTCCACCATATTCCACCTCGGTCATACCGTCGCAAGCTTAGGCGAAGCCTCGCGCGGTGAAACATCAAGATCGTCACCACGCCGTCAGGTCGACGGAACTCTCCCTCGACACTCGGCTGGATCGGAGTACGAGGGACGCCATCGAGCTGTACGTGTGTCAAGAACTCGGGGCGCCGGAGTAACGGCGCCGGATCGGTCGGATCGCGAGGAGAACGTCGACTACTTCCTCTACGCCAGATCGCTTCGCTTGGGTCTACGAGGGTACGTAGACAACACTCTCCCCTCTCGTTGCTATGCATCACCATGATCTTGCGTGTGCGTAGGAAATTTTTGAAATTACTACGTTCCCCAACAGGTATGTGTGACGTTACTCATAGAATGAGTAACTAGCTAAGTTACTCAATTTACCTCTCTCCTCATTAACTCATTGCCACATAGGTAAGTTTGATGGGTTGGACCCGATGTTACTCTTGAAGTTACTCTCACTGTGGCCAATCTTAGTGTTTTGTTATAGATTACACATATATTACCCCATGAGCATACTGAGTGCGCGAACTCTACACTTTTAGTAGTAGTACTAGTAATTTATAGTACGTGCACTGAATAAACTCCGTGCTCGACTGAATAAACCCCGAGTCCAAAAGCAGCAACCCCCTGCGATACTGAATCTCACTATTCCAATCCAATCAGTCCTCCCCTAGCTCTCACGCTCACTCCTCCTCTCCGACGGCAATGCGATGGAGAGGCCTGCTGCTGCTGTACCGCACCGCACCGTCCTACATGGTTGCTTTGATCTCTTCCTTCACTCTTGGTAAGCGACACTGACTTCCTCGTTTTCCACGCCTTGATCGGCTGGATTTGTGCAAGGGTTTGCCTCGCTCTTCCCTCTCCGTGACATTAAGGAATCATGGCCCAAATCGCTCGTCCTATCTGTCTTGTTTGCCGCTGGTCCAATTGCCGGCGGCGGTGGCCCCTTGGCTGATCTACTCAGTTCCCGATGCCACACACTACCCTACTAACCATCCATGCCCTGTTGGTTTATAGAGGCGACCGGTCCAGAAATAGAGTCTCTTCTAGGTTCCACCAACTACCATGCTACATGATTTCTTTATCAGTCTAGAGGTCTGTGAAGAAGATGTGCATTCTTTTTCCCTATGTCGCTCATCCCTAAGGAATATATCCAAACCAGGATGGCAATTGCTTTGGTGAATAGAGATGGAAATGGAAGATGAGAAAAATGACAATTTACAGCATTGTATGCTTCACTACATGGGATGTTTCAGCACTCTGATATACGATGTGTATAGAAAGGAAACCATGCTATGTCTAGTATGATACTTCATATATGTAGGCGTGAAATATGGCCTTACTCTTTGCATCAAGCATTGTAATATTCCCAGTACAATAGTGGGGAAATAATGCAGTTTCAATGGATATGTACTACTATCAAGTGGCTTGGTATAGACTGAAATCTTGCAATGTCTAACAAGTACCAAGCACATGGTTCTTAAAGAAACAAGGGTTTCTGACAAATAAACAAGTACATCATCTTTCAGTACCTCATACTCCCTCCGTCCCATAATATAAGAACGTTTTTGACACTAGTGTAGTGTAAAAAACGTTCTTATATTATGGGACAGAGGGAGTACTCAATAAGCACATGTATTCCTAGTTGCTTATAGGACTTCAAATGTAAATAGGATCCTCCTACGAAAAAAGGTCACCATGATCAAAATGCTAAAAGAGTGTTTCTTCTATTATACTTGCATGCAGTTTCCTTTTTGATATCCTTGTCAAATCATCAATATTCTATCATGAATCATCTTTCTGGTTTGAAATTGCTTGTGAATGGTGGTGACGGCGGATTCATTTGGCATTTTTTCCATGTTCAAGTGCAAATGCAAACACCCATATTTCACCATGTTTTTTTCAAAACTAACTACAGTCATATGCATGTCATGGCTGTCACCCGTTGAGGGAAGAACGAAGATGAAGAATTCAGTGAGCTAGTGTTGCAGCTGCATAACCCAATCGATTTCATTGATCCTGCAATGTGAATGCCTAATGTACATATTGCTCCTTGCTTGGTATTAATCTCACCTATTTTATGATCACCATGGTGAATATTTAGAACTTTAATAACTAAGAATAGGTTCTTGTTAGTGCTTCATTGTAGAGTACCCATATATGATCCTGTGAGCCGACCGAGTACTCGAAGCTCTGCACTTCTATGTCCAAATGTCCGACGTAATCCACTACTTCCGAATTTGAATTTGAAGCATACTTTGTTTTCTTTCAAAAGGCTTAGTCATTGTAGTTTATGTCACTCATGGGTGCGTGGAGCTATTGTTTTCACATAAATGAAATGAGTTGGGCTATGCAGCTGCATCATTGTGTTGAATCAGAATGGTTCTACATGCGTATCTGCATAGGTTCATTGCGGTCTTGTTTTTTGAAAGGTTTCATAATTCATTATACTCTTCTTTTTTAAAATATATTGCATGTGTAGTCTGTGATGTGAATGCCTCTTGTGCACATTGCTCCTTGCTTGGTATTAGTCCCATTTTCTTTTGCGATCACCATGTGAAAATTTTATGCACAATTCTGTAGCGAGGATTTATGAGGAAATCCCTACATGATGCTCGCTGCGTCCAAATGTCGATCAAATGCATAGGATCGAGTGCACTGGGCCGGCCTATCTGTTCGTTCGGTTTTAGGAACTTCTGGAAGGTTTCTATCCGGTTTTTACTAGTCTTGGGAACCTTCTAGAAGGTTCTCCCATCGGTTGTTTCCTGTTTTTTTGTTTCTTATTCTATTTTTCCAGTTTCATTTTCTTGTTTTCATTTTTCTGTTTTTTCAAAAATATAAATTTCAAAAGACTCGTTTTTTCAAAATATTTTCTTTTACAAACAGTTCAAATCTTTTGACTTTTGTTCACATTTCAAAACAAATCACAAATTGAAATTTTCTTCGCATTTTATTCAAAAAAAGTTTGTGCTTTTCAATTCTTTCTTCTGTATTTTAAAAATGCTCCAGTCATACGAATTTTTGTTCGAAAATTTTGAAAATATTCGCATTTCAATTTTTCTGACTTTCAGAAAATGTTGTTCTTATTTTTGATTTTTTTAGCAATTAAAAAATGTTCTAATTTTTTCTAAAATTGTTCTCTGTTTTCCAAATTGTTCATATTTTAAAATTTTGTTTGTATTTCCAAATATGTTAAATTCACCAAAGATTGTTTGTGTTTTAAAAATCTATTTGGGATTTCAAGATTTGTTCACCTTTCTGATTTTTTCCAAAAAATGGTCAGAATTAAAAATGTTCTGAAAACTGAAAAATCTTCTCATTTCAAAAAAATGTTTGGGAATTTTAAAAAATGTTTGCACTTTTGAAAATTTGTTCTGAATTTCAAAAAAATGTTCCTGTTATCATATTTTGTTCTCAAATTCAAAAAAAAAATTCGCATTTTAGAAAATGTTTGGGATTTTTGAAAAATCATAAAAATTCATGCTTTTGTTGAAAAGTTTGAATTTTAAAAGTTTGTTCGAGTTGTTCATATAATTGTTAGATTTTGAAACATTACTCGCTTTTCAAAAATTTCCAAGAAAAGATTAAAAGAACCCCAAAAATGCCCTGATTCTATATGTACCTTTGTTTTTAAACTTACGCACTCGTATTTAGTCCTGAATGCTTGTTAGGGCGACTGGTTTAGCTACTCTCCTTGCGATCAATAGGTCTATGGTTCGAATTTTTTTTTTCACGAAAAGGCCTTCACGGCTAGCATTATTTATCAATGACTACTACATCGTCCACAAGAAGATTTACAATAAAATTTGGCGGTGTATTAATCCACACAGATGGTTCAAATCCTTGCTAGGACACGTTGTTGCGCTACAATACAAACGCGGTCGCTACACCAAGGGCTGGCCAGTCGGGTGTCTCTGCGTTCGTCCGGTTGCTATTTGACACATAATGCATCACATAGGAGCTCCCGGTTTATGAATTATGCGATTATGAATTTGGTGCCTCTGTGTGCGTCAAATACGTTAAATAGGAGCTCCTGATTTATGAATTGTGCGATTATGAATTAGTAGGGTTTGCTTCGTAGCGGCTGAAGCCAAGGCCTACAGGCTAGAGATGGGCCCAGTGGTGGAGCCTCGGGGACGAGCAGGGGTCTGGCCCTACCCCCACCCCACCCCCACTCGCCAGACCCCTGTTCGCCCCCCAAAGTTATTAATCTAGTCCAATGGGAGATGACTTGCTTCAGAATTGCATGATAATCTGCACCAAAAAGGGAATTACCCACCAACTAAGTTATGGTCTGCAAAATTATCCATAATTTTTTGATCATATTGAAAATAGTCAGGGTAAAATTAAGATAATAGAATTGTAACTACGTTCTAGTTGTGTCAAAGTGACACATTTTTTGGTTACATTGGACATTAATTTCCAAAGGTAGCCCCCCTAATACTCTAATTATGGCTCCGCCCCTGGATGAGCCCACATGGTAGTGCCACGTCCATGGTAGATGGCCTCAACGAGTGACCAGTCGATCTGCCCTATAGGTTGGTAGAGACGACCATGCTGAAACAGATGCTCATCTAGGTCCCACCAGCTGCCAAGCTACAGTATTGGTCCCTCTTTCTAGAGCTCTTTCAAGAAGTTGATGCATTGTTTTCCCAAATGTCGCTCATCCCTAAGGCATGTATCCAAACCAGGATAGCAATTGCTTTGGTGAATAGAGATGGAAATGGAGGATGAGAAAAATGACAATTTACAGCTTGGTTTGCTTCACTACATTGGATGTTTTGGCACTAGGATATACGATGTATACAGAAAGGAAAAAACATGTGTTGTCTAGTATGATGCTTCAGATAAGTAGTCATGAAATATGGCCTTACTCTTTGCATTAAACATTGTAATATTCCAAGTACAATAGTGGGGAAATATTGCAGTTTCAATGGATAGGCACTACTACCAAGTGGCTTGGCACAAACTGAAATACTACAGTATCTTACAAGTACCAATCACATGGTTCTTAAAGAAACAAGGGCTTACTAAAAAAAATAAAAAGTACACCATCTTTCAGTATCTCTCACTCAATAAGCACATGTAGTACTGGTCGATTATATAGGACTTAAAATGTAAATAGGATCATCCCACGTAAAAAGGTCACTATGATAAAATACTAAAAGAGTGTTTCTTATTTTATACTTGCATTTAATTTCCTTTTTAAGAGCATCTTCAATGGCAACCCGCAAAAAACCACCTGCGGACAACGGGACCAGTCCGCGAAGACGGATGCGGGAGGCGGCCATCCAACACTAGCCTCATATATTTTCACAACAACTCAAACCAACCGGACGAAATTCATGCAAACACGGCCGGATTTCATGCAAACATGACGGATTTCATATAAAAAGCTGGATTTTCATATAAACATAACAGATTTCGGTACATTTACATCAACGGTGCTAGTCCAGCTCTGATGGTATAATTAATACCATTTTTTGCGAGGAAAGGTATAAGTAATACCTAATCTAAATTGCCGCCCGCGGATCCCTTTGTCTTCCTCATGTCCGGCAGCCCGATCACCGGACTGTCGGGAGCCCCGGAGGTATATGCTTCAGCGCAAAGGGTGGCTCACTTCTCCGCCACTCATCGGAGTGAAACCCCCGGATGATGCTTCACCAGAGGGGAAGGCGGTGCCTTCGCTTCCATGAAGCCCATATGGGATCGACGGAGGTCCTCAAAAGAGAAGAACCGGGCAAGATAGCGGTTGTGTACGCCAATGTCGCCTAGGCGGTGGCCTTCGTGGGACCCAAGCTACAGCGTACTCCCGTGTTCTACTTCTCCTCGGTGATCTTGGCAGGCGCGGAGCCGCCGACCACCGACTTGTCACTCTCCACGCACTCCACTTCTGCCTTTGCCTGCATGGCACGGTCGTAGGCACAAGAGGCGTGGTCGCATGCATGAGAGGCGGGGTCGCACGCACGAGAGGCACGATCATCGATGATAGCGATGATGCCCATGCCTCTGGGCTCCCCACCGTGTCGGCATCGAGCAACTGGCCACTCGTCATCGAGTGGCCCTGGAGCAGGGAGTTGCTGAACCAGGCGGCGGCTTGGGTTGGCAACTTGCTCCGTCGGGAGAGGAACGGGAGGTGGAGCAGCGAGCTACCTCACTCGTATCCGGCGGGCTCGGTGGACCACCCAGCCGGCTTGTATGCCGGAGAACTGCTCTTTGGAAGCCATCAGAAGAGTGGCAGGGGAGGAGATTGGGGGAGCGATGGAGGGGTGTGGTTCTTTCCCGGCGTCTGCCCTCGTTTAAATAGAGGGCGGACGGTAGGAGCTCAACCGATGTTGCGTTTAATCCGCCTGGCTCATGAACGGTCGTGTGGCCGGAGTAGGTGAGGGAGTCCTGGATTAGGGGTCCTCGGACAGCCGGACTATATACTTTGGCCGTACTGTTGGACTATGAAGATACAAGATTGAAGACTTCGTCCCGTGTCTGGTGGGACTCTCCTTTGCGTGGAAGGCAAGCTTGGCAATTCGGATATGTAGATCTCCTTCTCTGTAACCGACTGTGTGTAACCCTAGCCCCCTACGGTGTCTATATAAACTGAAGGGTTTAGTCTGTAGGACAAGAACAATCCTAATCATAGGCTAGCTTCTAGGGTTTAGCCTCTACGATCTCGTGGTAGATCAACTCTTGTAATACTCATATCATCAAGATCAATCAAGCAGGAAGTAGGGTATTACCTCCATCAGGAGGGCCCAAACCTGGGTAAACATCGTGTCCCCCGCCTCCTGTTACCATTAGCCTTAGACGCACAGTCTGGGACCCCCTACCCGAGATCCGCCAGTTTTGACACCGACATTGGTGCTTTCATTGAGAGTTCCATTGTGCCGTCACGATAAGGCTTGATTGCTTGCCTTGTTATCAAGGACCACATCACCTGTGGGGGAGCCCTGGCTTTAGGCCAAACTCTCCGACTAGGCGGCTTCGTCATGACCGCTCGATCGGCCGTCGTGCCGACGATGACTTCTCAGGTCATCCAAAACAGCCTCCATGTCAGCTCGGAACTCACCAAACAGATGGATCCAATGGAGCTCTCCTCCCTGAACGAGCTCTTGGATCGCATCGCCGCTCTAGGAGTCACTATGGACTATGATTGGATCGGGCTTAAACCCGACCAAAGGGAGATTAACTCTCCGCCGGTCACCCATCAGATAGCGGTGGTGGAGGAGCAATGCAGCGATTCTTCCTCAATATTGAGGACGAACTATGTCCGGATTCCCGATCTCTCCGAGCCTAATACCCGTCTACGGGAGGACATGGCCCAAGCTCCGAACCTAGAATCGGACAGCGGGCCAAAAAAATTGGGCAACATCCCGGAGCCCAAGCTGCCATGCTCGGAAGCTCCTCTGCCCCTGGGTCCTAGATTGGGTCAGGGTTTGTACTTAAATCTACCCGTCCACCCAGATACAAGTGATATTTCCCACATTAGACGAGAGCCCCAAGAGACAGTACATCACTTCTGGGCCAGATTCCTCCTTGTAATGAGCAATGTTAAAGACTGTCGCGAGGAAGACGCAATCTCATTCTTTTGCAAAAATTGCACGGACAAGGGAATCCTCAACGCCATAAGTCACCATGACATAGTACACTTTGCTGACTTGGCGGCCATAGTACGTAATATCAGACGATGGAAAGCGCTGAAAACCCAAACAAAATTCTGGATCCTCCGCCTCACTAAACCCTCGTCCAAACTAAAAGGGTGCACTCTTGCAAGTCACCCGATCCAATTACAAAGAAACCAAAGCCCACTACAGGGCGTGGAACCGTATTGGAGGGATGGCTTAATGGGACATGCAAAATTCACAGTACACTGGGTACCATACCAACACACAACCTTAGAGCATGTTGGATACTCCAACAGGTGGCCAAGAGCGGCGAGGATCTCCTCATCAACAACACCGCCGAGCACCATCCCGCAGAAAATAACAATACAGTATTGATAGTCTTCGAGACTTTCGCCTCAAATAATAGGCGCAAGCGAGCACTCCGCAGCCTCGCCGAAGTCTGCCACATTGCAGCAATAAATCCATGGAACGACACGGCCATAACCTTCAATGCCAGCGACGAACCACAATTCCGAACAGTCCGAGCACCAACCGCTTTGGTCCTTAGTCCAATTGTGGATGGCTTCCGTCTTACTAAAGTGCTCATGGACGATGACAGCGGATTAAACCTCATCTACGAGGAAACTCTTAACAAAATAGAAATAGACAAGAGCCGCATCGAGCAAAGCAGCACGACCTTCAGAGGAATCATCCCTAGTCGGGAGGCACGATGTGCGGGAAAAATCACACCAGATGTGGTATTCGACACGCCGGAGAATTATAGGTCCGAAGAAATTACATTCCAAGTGGCCCCGTTCAGTAGCGGATACCATGCCCTTTTACGGCGGGATGCATTCACGAGCTTTCAAGCTATACCCCATTACGGGTACATGAAGCTCAAGATGCTCGGGCCCAATGGAATCATCACTCTAGCTAGTGATCCGGACATAACACTTCACGCCGAAAATAAAACCGATGCACTGGCCCTTGAGGCATTATCCCAAGCCCTCGCGGCCGAAGAACTAACTGTGCTGTGCTCCACGGTGGACAGGGACGACGTGATACTCGACAAACGACCCAAATCCACCTCCTTCAAACTAACGGATGAAATAGTCAAATTCCAGGTCCATGCAATGGACCCTACAAAAACAGCATCCATCAGAGCACAGCTGAACCCCACAATAGACGCCGCACTGCGAGAGCTCTTGCATGAGAATTGGGAAATCTTCGCGTGGCATCCTTCAGACATGCCAGGTATCCCACGCAGGCTGGCCGAACATAGCCTAAACATACTAAAGGGATACAAGCCGGTCAAGCAGACTCTTCGACGCTTCTCAGAACCTAAGCGACAAGCCATGGGAGAAGAGCTAGCCAAGTTACTCAAGGCCGGATTCATCAGAGAAATAAAACATCCGGACTGGCTAGCAAACCTGGTGATGGTACCAAAGAAGGACAAATCCTGGCGCCTATGTGTCGATTTCAAGGACCACAATAAGGCTTGCCCCAAGGATCCCTTCCCCTCCCCCGCATTGATCAAATCATCGATGCTACCACAGGACATGACTCATTGTGCTTCCTCGACACATACTCCGGATACCATCAAATCAAGATGGCGGAGTCCAATCAAGCCGCAACGGCATTCGCACACCATACGGCCCATTCTGTTTTAATACCATGCCTTTCGGGCTCAAAAATGCCGGTGCAACCTATCAACGCATGATTCAGACATGCCTGGAAAAACAAATCGGCAAAACAGTGGAGGCATACGTAGATGATGTGGTCATCAAAACCAGACACATCGAATCTTTAATAGACGACTTGAGGCTTACGTTCGACAATCTCCGAACATATGACATCAAGCTCAATCCGGAAAAATGCATTTTTGGCGTGCCTGCAGGAAAGCTCCTGGGCTTCATCATTTCCAATAGAGGAATTGAAGCAAATCCGGCTAAAATCCGAGCTCTGTCACAGTTGGCTACCTCAACAGACCTCAAGCAAATCCAGAAATTAACTAGATGCGTGGATGCCCTAAGCCGCTTTATCTCCTGATTGGGAGAAAAGGCACTACCTCTTTATCGCCTTCTTCGATGCACCGAACACTTCGAGTGGACGGATGCGGCCACGGCCGGATTGGAAGAAACAAAGGCCCTCTTGGCCAGCAATCCAATCCTGGCCACACCAAATATCGGCGAACCCATGCTATTATATATAGCTGCAACACACCAGGTTGTAAGCGTGTGCTCATCGTCGAACGAGAAACGGACGGACATAAGTTCCCGCTTCAAAAGCCGGTATACTACGTATCCACTGTCCTCACTCCATGCAAGTTCCGGTACCCACATTATCAAAAGATAGCATGCATGGTCTTCATGGCATCCCGGAAACTACGCCACTACTTTCAAGAGTGTTCAATCACGGTGACTTCTAAAGTACCACTCAACGATATAATAAATAACCGCGATGCCATGGGCCGGATTGCTAAATGGGCTATCGAGCTCCTCCCGTTCGACATAATATACAAACCATGATGAGCCATTAAGTCGCAAGTACTGGCGGACTTTGTCACCGAATGGACAAAAGCTGAGCTCCCTAAAGAGTACGGCACGTACTCCAATTGGATCATGCACTTTGACAGCTCTAAGATGCTGGCTGGTCTGGGGGCGGGCGTTGTCGTGACATCCCCCACCAGAGATACAGGCCAATACGTACTCCAAATATTATACACAGACTCCAACAACGCAGCCGAATACGAGGCTCTGTTGCATGTTCTTCGGATGGCAGTCTCCTTGGGCATTCAACGCCTGGAAGTGCGTGGGGATTCGAACCTTGCAATATCTCAAATAAATGGAGACTTTGATGCCAAGGACCCAAAAATGGTGGCTTACCGTAACGCCGTCCTCGAAATGTCAGCTCGGTTCGAGGGGCTCGAATTCCACCATGTGCTCCGAGAAAACAATCAAGTGGCGGATATGCTCGCCCGCATCAGCGCTAAGCGCGACCCCGTCCCACCTAATATCTTCTTGGAAAGGCTGTTCAAGCCATCCGTGGTGTGGGAAGGGGAGACCGGCAATACCAGTCCGGATCCGAACACAACCCCAGATCCCGAACAATCTAACGTAATCGGAGGCTCCGCTACCGAAATAACACCTTCAGCCCACATGATTATGGTTGTCATCACCCCGTGGACAGAGCCCTTCTTAGCCTACCTAAATAGGCAGGAACTCCCTGAGGACCAAAATGAGGCGTGTTGCATTGTGCTGCGCTCTAAAGCCTACAAGGTTCACGAGGGAGAGCTTCATAAGAAAAGCGCAACCGGAGTGCTCCAAAGGTGCATCTCTGAAGAGGAAGGACGGCAGCTACTGGCCGAAATTCATGCTGGACTCAGCGGCCATCATGCCGCAACTTGGGCCCTTGTAAGCAAGGCCTTCCGTACAGGTTTGTACTGGCTGGCAGCCCAAGCAGACGCACAAGACCTCATCCAACATTGCGTCGGTTGCCAACTTTTTGTAAATCAAAGCCATATGCCACCTACCGCTCTCCAAACAATCCCCATAACTTGGCCCTTTGCGGTCTGGGGGCTCGATATGGTTGGACCCTTAAAGGAGGAAGCCATAAGAAAAAAATACTTGTTGGTCATGATAGATAAATTCACCAAATGGATAGAGGCCAAACCGGTTAAAACGGCCGAATCCGGACCAGTGATAGACTTCATATCTGGGGTCGTACACAGTTATAGTGTCCCCCATAGCATCATCACTGATAACGGCTCCAACTTCACAGCTGACGAGGTGAAAACTTGGTGTGGCAACATGGGCATTAAGCTCGATTATGCCTCTGTCTATTATCCCCAAACAAACGGTCAAGTCGAACGAGCAAATGATCTTATTATGAGCGGCATCAAACCCAGACTAGTGCGATCCTTGAAGGAATCAGATACGCACTGGGTCGAGGATCTTGACTCTGTACTATGGGGGCTGCGGACCACGCCAAATCGCACCACGGGTTACACACCATTTTTTATGGTGTACGGCGCAGAGGCAGTGCTACCCTGCGATATCATTCATGACTCACCTCGAGTGCGCATGTACGAAGAGAGACAAGCCGAGCTGGATCGGCAGGACAGTTTAGATGCCCTGGAGGAGGAGCATGACGTCGCAAAGGCCCATTCCGCATTCTATCAGCAGCAGGCTCGAAGGTATCAAAGCAGAGAAGTATGGGCCAAAACTTATAACGTTGGCGAACTCGTTCTACTCCTACCGGAGAAGAAAAAGGACAAGCTCAAGCCCAAGTGGGAGGGTCCCATCATCATTGATTAAGTTCTCACCGGAGGAGCGTACCGTCTGCGTGATGCATCAGATAATCGACTCGAGCCGAACCCACGGAACACGGCCAAACTCCGAAGATTCTACGCCTAGTGTCGAACTCTGTGTTCGTCTCCTTACCTCCGCCTTTCTTTTTTAAGTTATATCCTCTTTCAGTTTTTTCTTTTTTTGTATATAGCCTTAAAAACTTCAAGTGCGCTTCGACCGCACACTCCTGCCGCACTATTCGCACTCAATATACTTGGGGGCTTCTTATACAGAAGCTTAATATAATTATCTTCTGGGCTTTATGCCCACCACATATGCGTCACTTTTCCATATGTACCTTTTTTTGCCATTATATGCTTCGATATGACTTAAGTTTTGGCCAAGCTGGGTTGCCTGGCTCCTGTGTTTATGCCCTACGTTCCCGTTAGTTCAGTTAGGGCATAAGGGGAGCACCTCTGCGATTGTTACTGCCGGGTCAGCCGGATGTGTACCTCAGACTGGGTGAAGCCGAAAGCTAGTGTTCTTAAGGGAATATTCGGTCAGTGAACAAAAGATGTTTCTTACCTACTTACAACATAAACCCTCAGATGTTTTACATCATGCGTCTCTGTGCGCAGCTCGGACATGCACATTAATGCATGTGTACCCAGGGAAAGGAACCCTTAACGGAACTATTCTCCCTGGAAGATGTTTCTTACTATCCATGTAATATAACATAGCTAGTTGGGTACTTGTCTGTTCAAGCACTTATGACCCCTACGCCTGGTTTCCACGCGTACCCCGGTTTACATAACTGAGCGGGTATTCGGATACACTCCGGACTATCGGGTCCGCAGGCTGAGGCGAAAAGGTCTGCCATGACAAATGATTTACAATCTGGCTAGGGACAAAATATGTCATCTGAAGTACACGGTCAGTTAGACTGACTAAATCTTCTTCTATACCATCCAACAGGCTGTCTAGCCTACAATCCTGTTGGGAATACTTTGTGGCTAATGCTACCTAGTCATATACCAGACTAACGGGGATCTCTTTCCCATCTGACCCTATGGGCCCAACCTCGGCCATGTGGTTCAGGTCAGCCTTGGTGTATTGCGTCTTCACCATGGCCCAGGCTTCCCTTGCACCTTGTCGGCAGGCCGATATCTTCCATAATCGGAAGCGCTGCCGCGCTCCCTTGAACATATCTACAAGCTACCCCATGCCTCCTGGCAGGGAGGCGGATGGCCACAAGGCCTGGACGATACCCTGCATCACCTGCCGAACTTGTTCGTGCAGCTGTGAGAGTTCTTGCAGAAGATCACCTATAGATCTGCGCATCTCCTCTTCGGGACGACCTGTCAGCATACCTACAGACATAACCCTGTTAGCCTGTTTCTTCGCCGAATTGTATAAAGGTTCGTTCAAGCACTTACTAAAAATGCCGCGTCGAAGCCTCTTATTCTCCTTCACGGAGTCAGCAAGCTGGGCCCGAACATCTTTTAATTCAATGTCCAACCGGGTTTTGGCGTCCTTGAGATCATTGTTCTCTCGCATAACCCATGTAAGCACGCGCTCGCCAGCCTCTAGCTGTCATTGAGCATGTTCCTCATCCCCCGATACGATCTCCGGATTGCCTCCGAGATTGTCTGCAGAATCTATTGTTAGATTTGCATGCATGCCGAATACTAACGGGTACATGTCATTACATTCTTTTTTGATCATGACAAGTATTACCAGCTGAGGCCTTCTCGGACTCTTCCATTTCGGCAACTGCGGCCCGAAGTTGGGCTTTGCACTCCTCCAACTCTTGAGACAACTGGGTATTCTTCTCCGTAAGAACCTATGCTTACAATGATCCTCAAATCAGTTGTACCAACTGTTTCTAGTCTCAGGGGCTACTGACATACATAATTATCAGATTTTCTTACCTGTATATCCTTTACATACTGATCCGTGTCTCTGGCAAGTCCATCTTGAGCGGCTCAGATGTACGCGTCTCCTGAGTTGAAGGCATTGAACGCCTCTTCGTAGAAACTAGGATCGTGGAGTATGGCCCGGCGACGCCTATGATTCATGGCGCTCTCCACTTCGGAATTTGTAGCGGATGGCGTTGTCCCCACGTTAGCCTCTACCCCTACGTCCGGCTCTGGAGTCCGGCTGGTGGAGGCATGGCGGCGTGCTCTCCGCATACAGATCCGCGAAGCTTTTTCGCCAGAACCACGACATTGTTATATTTTAAAGACGATAATCACGGAGCAACTTTTTAATCATACCTCTGCGACGGCGTCTCAGTCCTGACCGCCTTCCTTTTGAGCCTACCTGGCTTTGGTGCCCCTTGTTGACGAGTCACCGCGGGTTTGGCACGGTGCCTTGATGGCCTTCCCTGTAATACACAATATGTGTGCGGTGGGTAAGGTGCAAAGAAGGGATCCTTCTCAGAAGTTGGGACTCCGGTTTAACTTACATGCGATGCAGGGAGTAGGCTAGGGTAGTCGGCTATGATGGCCACCAAGGCACCATCATAGCTTAGTTGATAGAACGTCCTGTCAACGAGCTCCACAAATACGTCCAGATCCTCTTCAAGTCCGGGGTTGAGAGCCCGGTCAGGGTCCTCTGGCTGTGGAAACGGGTTGTGGACTTCCCTCACAGTTTTTCGCAGTTCCTGCTATGAATTAGCAAGGTAAGTATTTATGATGAAAAGTGCAGGAATGACTAGAGTAAAGGATAGCAGCTCACCCAGCTTGGGGGGTTATACATGGAGAATCCATCCCGTGGCTTAATACGGATGAACTCCTCTTCTTCTCCTTTGTACAAATCAGACATAATTTTTGCCAGAGCAGTGGCGGAGTCCGGGCCTTTACGACCGCAACGGATGGCATCGTCTTCTCCATTGAAGTGCCACATGGGTTTCCCCCGATACTGAAGTGGCTGCACCCCCCGCATTATACAAATTGACATAACCTCAATTATTGACAGTCCTGATTTGGCCAGCATTTTTATCCTGCCCATCAGGTAAAGGACCTCTCTGTTATCTTCCTCCTGGGGGCTCTGAGGGCGCCAGCTGTGGTGTTTCTTTAATGGGGCATTAGCAATTTCTCAGGAAAGCCCATCCGAATAGCGTCCGAAAGGGGGACGTCCTCCATATAAAACCACTCCGAAGGCCAGTCTTTGGATGTCTTCTTCGAAGTACCGGACAGGTATCCGTGTTGGGGAACGTAGTAATTTCAAAAAAAGTCCTACGCACATGCAAGATCATGGTGATGGCATAGCAACGAGAGGGGAGAGTGTTCGTCCACGTACCCTCGTAGACCGTAAGCGGAAGCGTTAGCACAACGCGGTTGATGTAGTCGACGCCTTCACGATCCGACCGATCCAAGCACCGAACGACGGGCCTCCGAGTTCAGCACACGCTCAGCTCGATGACGATCTCCGGCCCGATCAAGCAAAGCTCGGAGATGAGTTCCACAAGACGACGGCGTGGTGACGGTGATGATGTTCTATCGGCGCAGGCTTCGCCTAAACTCGCGACGATATGACCGAGGTGGAATATGGTGGAGGGGGCACCGCACACGGCTAAGGAACGATCCGTAGATCAACTTGTGTGTCTCTATGGGTGCCCCCCCCCAGATATAAAGGGGGAGAGGAGGAGGGGCGGCCTAAGGGGAGGCGCTGCCTAGGGGGGGAACCTACTCCAAGTAGGTTTCCTCCCTTCCTAATCCAAGGAGGGGAAGGAAGGAGGGAGAGGGGAAGGGGGCGCCTTCCTTGTCCTATTCGACTCAAGGAGGGGTGCGCCACTTGCCCCGCCGGTCCCTCTCTTTCTCCAATAGGGCCCATCAAGGCCCATTACTTCCCGGGGGGTTCCGGTAACCCTTCGGTACTCCGGTTTTCTCCGAAAACTCCCGGAACACTTCTGGTGTCTGAATATAGTCGTCCAATATATCAATCTTTATGTCTCGACCATTTCGAGACTCCTCGTCATGTCCGTGATCACATCCGGACTCAACAAACTTCGTACATCAAAACTTATAAACTCATAATAGAACCGCCATCGAAACGTTAAGTGCGGACCCTACAGGTTCGAGAACTATGTAGACATGACCTAGAACCATTCTCGTCAATAACCAATAGCGGGACCTGGATGCCCATATTGGTTCCTACATATTCTACGAAGATCTTTATCGGTCAAACCGCATAACAACATACGTTGTTCCTTTGTCATCGGTATGTTACTTGCCCGAGATTCGATCGTCGGTATCCAATACCTAGTTCAATCTCGCTACCGCAAGTCTCTTTACTCGTTACGTAATACATCATTCCGTAACTAACTCATTAGCTACATTGCTTGCAAGGCTTATAGTGATGTGCATTACCGAGAGGGCCAGAGATACCTCTCCGACAATCGGAGTGACAAAACCTAATCTCGAATACGCCAACTCAACATGTACCTTCGGAGACACCTATAGTACTCCTTTATGATCACCCAGCTACGCTGACGCTTTGGTAGTACCAAAGTGTTCCCCGTAAACGGAGTTGCATAATTCTCATAGTTACGTGGAACATGTATAAGTCATGAAGAAAGCAATTGCAAGGTACTAAATGATCAAGTGCTAGGCTAACGGAATGGGTCATGTCAATCACATCATTCTTCTAATGATGTGATCCCACTAATCAAATGACAACACATGTCTATGGTTAGGAAACATAACCATCTTTGATTAATGAGCTAGTCAAGTAGAGGCATACTAGTGACTATAGTTTTGTCTATGTATTCACACATGTATTATGTTTCCGGTTAATACAATTCTAGCATGAATAATAAACATTTATCATGAAATAAGGAAATAAATAATAACTTTATTATTGTCTCTAGGGCATATTTCCTTCAGTCTCCCACTTGCACTAGAGTCAATAATCTAGTTCACATCGCCATGTGATTTAACACCAATAGTCATATCTGTATATGATTAATACCCATTGTTCACATCGTTATGTGACCAACACCCAAAGGGTTTACTAGAGTCAATAATCTAGTTCACATTGCTATGTGATTAACACCCCAAGAGTACTAAGGTGTGATCATGTTTTGCTCGTGAGAGAAGTTTAGTCAACGGGTCTGTCACATTCAGAACCGTATGTATTTTGCAAATATTCTATGTCTACAATGCTCTGCACGGAGCTACTCTATCTAATTGCTCCCACTTTCAATATGTATCCAGATTGAGACTTAGAGTCATCTAGATCGGTGTAAAAGCTTGCACCGATGTAACTCTTTACGACGGGCTCTTTTATTACCTCCATAATCGAGAAACATATCCTTATTCCACTAAGGATAATTTTGACCAATGTCCAGTGATCTACTCCTAGATCACTATTGTACTCCCTTTATCAAACTCAGAGCAAGGTATACAATAGGTCTGGTTCACAGCATAGCATACTTTATAGAACCTATGACTGAGGCATAGGGAATGACTTTGCATTCTCTTTCTATTTTCTGCTGTGGTCGGGATTTGAGTCTTACTCAATTTCATACCTTTGTAACACAGACAAGAACTCTTTCTTTGACTGTTCCATTTTGAACTACTTCAAAATCTTGTCAAGGTATGTACTCATTGAAAATCTTATCAAGCGTCTTGATCTATCTCAATAGATCTTGATGCTCAATATGTAAGTAGCTTTTACTGAAGTCTTTCTTTTAAAGAACTTCTTTCAAACACTCCTTTATGCTTTTCAGAATAATTCTACATTATTTCCGGTCAACTATATGTCATTCACATATACTTATCAGAAAGGTTGTAGTGCTCCCACTCACTTTCTTGTAAATACAGGCCTTTCCAAAAGTCTGTATAAAACCATATGCTTTGATCCACTCATCAAAGCGTATATTCCAACTCCGAGATGCTTGCACCAGTCCATTTGATGGATTGCTGGAGCTTGCACACTTTGTTAGCATCTTCAGGATTGACAAAACCTTCTGATTGCATCATATACAACTCTTCTTTAATAAATCCATTAAGGAATGCAATTTTGACATCCATTTGCCAGATTTCATAAAATGTGGCAATTGCTAACATGATTCGGACAGACTTAAGCATCGATACGAGTGAGAAAATCTCATCGTATTCAACCCCTTGAACTTGTTGAAAACCTTTTGCAACAAGTCAAGCTTTAGTGGATAGTAACACTACTATCGTTGTTCGCTTCGCCTTGAAGATCCATTTATTTAACATGGCTTGTCGATCATCGAGCAAGTCAATCAAAGTCCATACTTTGTTCTCATACATGGATCATATCTCGATTTTATGGCCTCAAGCCATTTCGCGAATCTGGGCTCATCATCGCTTCCTCATAGTTCGTAGGTTCATCATGGTCTAGTAACATGACTTCCGAATAAGATTACCGCACCACTCGTGCGGCTGTACTTTGGAAGACCTACGAGGTTTTGTAGTAACTTGATCTGAAGTTTCATGATCATCATCATTAGCTTCCTCACTAATTGGTGTAGGAATCACTGGAACTGATTTCTGTGATGAACTACTTTCCAATTCGGGAGAAGGTACAAATTACCTTATCAAGCTCTATTTTCCTCCCACTCACTTCTTTCGAGAGAAATTCCTTCTCTAGAAAGGATCCATTTTTAGCAACGAATATCTTGCCTTCGGATCTGTGATAGAAGGTGTACCCAACAATTTCCTTTGGGTATTCTATGAAGACACACTTCTCCGATTTGGGTTCGAGCTTATCAAGTTGAAAACTTTTTCACATAAGCATCGCAACTCCAAACTTTAAGAAATGACAGCTTAGGTTTACTGGTAAACCATAGTTCATACAGTGTAATCTCAACGGATTTAGATGGTGCCCTATTAAACGTGAATGCAGCTGTCTCTAATGCATAACCCCAAAATGATAGTGGTAAACTGATAAGAGATATCATAGATCGCACCATATCTAGTAAAGTACGATTACGACGTTCGGACACACCATTACATTGTGGTGTTCTGTGGCGTGTTTGTGAAACTATTCCACATTTGTTTAAATTGAAGACCAAACTCAGAACTCAAATATTCGCTCCGCGATCGATCGCAGAAACTTTATTTTCTTGTTACGATGATTTTTCCACTTCACTCTAAAATTCTTTGAACCTTTCAACTATTTCAGACTTATGTTTCATCAAGTAGATATACCCATATCTGCTCAAATCATCTTGTGAAGGTCAGAAAATAACGATACTTGCCATGAGCATCAACACTCATTGGATCGCATACATCGGTATGTATTATTTCCAATAAGTCAGTAGCTTGTTCCATTGTTCCGGAGAACGGAGTTTTAATCATCTTGCCCAAAAGTCACGGTTCGCAAGCATCAAATGATTCATAACCAAGTGATTCCAAAAATCCATCTTTATGGAGTTTTCTTCATGCGCTTTACATCGATATGACCCAAAGCCGCAAATAAGTTGCACTATCATTATTAACTTTGCATCTTTTGGCATCAATATTATGAATATGTGTATCACTACGATCGAGATCCAACAAACTATTTTCATTGGGTGTATGACCATTGAAGGTTTTATTCATGTAAACAGAACAACAATTATTCTCTGACTTTAAATGAATAACCGTATTGCAATAAACATGATCAAATCATATTTATGCTCAACGCAAATGCCAAATAACATTTATTTAGGTTTAACACTAATCCCGAAAGTACAGGGAGTGTGTGATGATGATCATATCAATCTTGGAACTACTTCCAACACTCATCGTCACTTCCCCTCTACTAGTCTCTGTTTATTATGTAACTCCTGCTTGAGTTACTAATCTTAGCAACCTAACAGTATCAAATACTGGGGGCTACTATAAACACTAGTAAGGCACACATCAAACACCAGATATCAAATATACCCTTGTTCACTTCGCCATCCTTCTTATCCACTAAATATTCAGGGCATTTCCGCTTCGGTGATCATTTCCTTTGCAAAGGTAAGCACTCGCCAGGCTATGGTCCAGCTTTGGGCTTCTTCGCAGGAGTGACAACTTTCTTGTCTTTCCACTTGAAGTTCCCTTTCTTTCCTTTGCCCTTTCTTGAAACTAGTGATATTGTCAACCATCAACACTTGATGCTCTTTCTTGATTTCTACCTTCGTCGATTTCAACATCACGAAGAGGTCGGGAATCGTTTTCGTCATCCCTTGCATAATATAGTTCATCACAAAGTTCTACCAACTTGGTGATGGTGACTAGAGAACTCTGTCAATCACTATCTTATCTGGAAGATTAACTCCCACTTGATTCAAGTGATTGAAGTACCCAAACAATCTGAGCACATGCTCACTAGTTGAGCGATTCTCCTCCATCTTTTAGCTATAGAACTTGTTGGAGACTTCATATCTCTCAACTCGGGTATTTGCTTGAAATATTAACTTCAATACCTGGAACATCTTATATGGTCCATGACGTTCAAAACGTCTTTGAAGTCCCGATTCTAAGCCGTTAAGCATGGTGAACTAAACTATCAAGTAGTCATCATATTGAGCTAGCCAGACGTTCATACCGTCTACATCTACTCCTGCAATAGGTCTATCACCTAGCGTGCATTAAGGACATAATTCTTACAGGCAGAATGAGGATAAACCTCGGATCACGGATCCAATCCGCATCATTGCTACTAACATTTTTCAACACAATTTTGTCTAGGAACATATCAAAATAAACATATGAAAGCAACAACGCGAGCTATTGATCTACAACATAATTTGCAAAATACTACCAGACTAAGTTCATGATAAATTTAAGTTCAATTAATCATATTACTTAAGAACTCCCACTTAGACAGACATCTCTCTAGTCATCTAAGTGATCACGTGATCCAAATCAACTAAACCATGTCCGATCATCACGTGAGATGGAGTAGTTTCAATGGTGAACATCACTATGTTGATCATATCTACTATATGATTCACGCCGACCTTTCGGTCTCCGTGTTCCGAGGCCATATCTCAGATATGCTAGGCTCGTCAAGTATGACCTGAATATTCCGCGCAGCAACTGTTTTTCACCCGCTGTATTTGAACGTAGAGCCTATCACACCCGATCATCACGTGGTGTCTCAAAGACGAAGAACTTTCGCAACGGTGCATACTCGTGGAGAACACTTCTTGATTATTAGTGAGAGATCATCTTAAAATGCTACCGTCAATCAAAGCAAGATAAGATGCATAAAGGATAAACATCACATGCAATCAATATAAGTGATATGATATGGCCATCATCATCTTGTGCTTGTGATCTCCATCTTCGAAGCACCGTCGTGATCACCATCATCACCGGCGCGATACCTTGATCTCCATCGTAGCATCGTTGTCATTTACACCATCTATTGCTTCTACGACTATCGCTACCGCTTAGTGATAAAGTAAAGCAATTACAGGGCGTTTGCATTTCATACAATAAAGCGACAACCATATGGCTCTGCCAGCTGCCGATAACTTCGTTACAAAACATGATCATCTCATACAATAAAATATAGCATCACGTCTTGACCATATCACATCACAACATGCCCTGCAAAAACAAGTTAGACGTCCTCTACTTTGTTGTTGCAAATTTTACGTGGCTGCTACGGGCTTTAGCAAGAACCGTTCTTACCTATGCATCAAAAACCACAATGATAGTTCGTCAAGTTGGTGCTGTTTTAACCTTCGCAAGGACCGGGCGTAGCCATACTCGATTCAGCTAAAGTGAGAGAGACAGACACCCGCCAGCCACCTTTAAGCACGAGTGCTCGTAACGGTGAAACCAGTCTCGCGTAAGTGTACGCGTAATGTCGGTCCGGGCCGCTTCATCTCACAATACCGCTGAACCAAAGTAAGACATGCTAGTAAGCAGTATGACTTGTATCGCCCACAACTCACTTGTGTTCTACTCGTGCATATAACATCAATGCATAAAACCTGGCTCTGATACCACTGTTGGGGAACGTAGTAATTTCAAATTTTTTCCTACGCACACGCAAGATCATGGTGATGGCATAGCAACGAGAGGGGAGAGTGTTTGTCCACGTACCCTCGTAGACCGTAAGTGGAAGCATTAGCACAATGCGATTGATGTAGTCGTACATCTTCACGATCCGACCGATCCAAGCACCGAACGTACGGGGCCTCCGAGTTCAGCACACGTTCAGCTCGATGACGATCTCCGGGCTCCGATCCAGCAAAGCTCCGGAGATGAGTTCCGTCAGCACGACGGCGTGGTGACGGTGATGATGTTCTACCGGCGCAGGGCTTCGCCTAAACTCCGCGACGATATGACCGAGGTGGAATATGGTGGAGGGGGCACCGCACACGGCTAAGGAACGATCCGTAGATCAACTTGTGTGTCTCTATGGGTGCCCCGCCTCGTATATAAAGGGGAGAGGAGAAGGGGCCGCCTAAGGGGAGGCGCTGCTTAGGAGGGGGAAACCTACTCCAAGTAGGTTTCCTTCCTTCCTAATCCAAGAAGGAGGGGAAGGAAGGAGGGGAGAGGGGAAGGCAAGGGGCGCCTTCCTTGTCCTATTCGGACTCAAGGGAGGGGCGCGCCACTTGCCTGGCCGGCCCCTCTCTTTCTCCAATAGGGCACATCAAGGCCCATTACTTCCCGGGTTTCGTAACCTTTCGCATCTCGGTTTTCTCCAAAACTCCCGAACACTTCCTGTCCGAATATAGTCGCCCAATATATCAATCTTTATGTCTCAACCATTCGAGACTCCTCGCCATGTCCGCGATCACATCCGAGACTCAACAAACTTCGTAAATCAAAACTTATAAACTCATAATAAAACTATCATCGAACGTTAAGCGTATGGACCCTACGGGTTCGAGAACTATGTAGACATGACCTAGAACCTTTCTCGGTCAATAACCAATAGCGGACCTGGATGCCCATATTGGTTCCTACATATTCTACGAAGATCTTTATCGGTCAAACCGCATAACAACATACGTTGTTCCCTTTGTCATCGGTATGTTACTTGCTCGAGATTCGATTGTCGGTATCCAATACCTAGTTCAATCTCGCTACGCAAGTCTCTTTACTCGCTACGTAATACATCATTCCGTAACTAACTCATTAGCTACATTGCTTGCAAGGCTTATAGTGATGTGCATTACCAAGAGGGCCAGAGATACCTCTCCGACAATCGGAGGACAAAACCTAATCTCAAATACGCCAACTCAGCATGTACCTTCGAGACACCTGTAGTACTCCTTTATGATCACCCAGTTACGTTGTGACGTTTGGTAGTACCCAAAGTGTTCCCCGGTAAACGGGAGTTGCATAATTCTCATAGTTACAGGAACATGTATAAGTCATGAAGAAAGCAATAGCCATGTACTAAACGATCAAGTGCTAGGCTAACGGAATGGGTCATGTCAATCACATCATTCTTCTAATGATGTGATCCCACTAATCAAATGACAACACATGTCTATGGTTAGGAAACATAACCATCTTTGATTAATGAGCTAGTCAAGTAGAGGCATACTAGTGACTATAGTTTTGTCTATGTATTCACACATGTATTATGTTTCCGGTTAATACAATTCTAGCATGAATAATAAACATTTATCATGAAATAAGGAAATAAATAATAACTTTATTATTGCCTCTAGGGCATATTTCCTTCAATCCGGTCCCAGCGATGCGCCATATTTCGGCTCCGCCCACTTGATATATCGACCCCTCCTGAATGCGGGGTACGATGCAGAATAGCCTCTTCCATAGCTCGAAATGAGCTTCGCAGCCCAGAAATAGCTCATGTATGCTTACATAGCTCATGTGTAGTATGGAGGCAGGAGTGAAGTTATGCAGCTAGAGGCTGTAGAACTCCAGGAGCCCGCGAAGGAACGGATGGATTGGAAATCGAAGTCCCCTCAGCAAGTAAGGGACAAGGCATACCCGCTCCCCCTTGGATGGGTTGGGAAAACTCTCCGCTTGCTCCCCGCCATTGTAAGTGGCTAGTCCGGCTCGGACGGGGACCATGTACGCAGGCGGGAGAAACCCCTGGGTCTGCAACTCTATCGATCGGCTATGGGGGACCGAACACTTCTCCCAATCGCCTGGCTTAGTGCTACGGGAGTGAGAGGTGGAGCTGCGACGACCGGCCATGATGGGATGGTTTCTTCCGGGCGCGCTCTGATGGATACTCGCTGGGGGAGGTGTTAGGGAACATAGTAATTTCAAAAAAATTCCTACGCACACGCAAGATCATGGTGATGCATAGCAACGAGAGGGGAGAGTGTTGTCCATGTACCCTCGTAGACCGAAAGCGGAAGCGTTAGAACAACGCGGTTGATGTAGTCGTATATCTTCACGGCCCGACCGATCAAGCACCGAAACTACGGCACCTCCGAGTTCTAGCACATGTTCAGCTCGATGACGATCCCCGGACTCCGATCCAGCAGGGTGTCGGGGAAGAGTTCTGTCAGCACGACGGCGTGGTGACGATCTTTATGTTCTACCGTCGCAGGGCCTCGCCTAAGCACTGCTACAATATTATCGTGGACTATGGTGGAGGGGGGCACCGCACACGGCTAAGAGATCAAGAGATCAATTGTTGTGTCTAGAGGTGCCCCCTGCCCCCGTATATAAAGGAGCCAAGGGGTAGGGGGCGGCCGGCCAAGGAGGGCGCGCCAAGGGGGAGTCCTACTCCCATCGGGAGTAGGACTCCCTTCGTTCCTAGTTGGAGTAGGAGAAGGGGGGAAGGAGGAGGGAGAGAGGAAGGAAAGGGGGGGCGTCGCCCCCCACTCCTTGTCCTATTCAGACTAGGGGGGAGGGGGCGCGGCCCACCCCTTGTCTCCTCTCTTCCTCTCCACTAGGGCCCATGTAGGCCCATTAAGCCCCGGGGTCCTGTAACCTCCTAAGACTGCAAAATCCCGATTTCACCCGGAACACTTCCAATATCCAAATATAGGCTTCCAATATATCAATCTTCATGTCTCGACCATTTCGAGACTCCTCGTCATGTCCGTAATCTTATACGGGACTCCGAACAAACTTCAGTATATCAAAACTCATAAACTCATAATATAACTGGCATCGAAACCTTAGGCGTGCGGAACCTACGGGTTCGAGAACTATGTAGACATGACCTAGAACTGTTTCTGATCAATAACCAATAGCGGAACCTGGTTGCTCATATTGGCTCCTACATATTCTACGAAGATGTTTATCGGTCAAACCGCATAACAACATACATTGTTCCCTTTGTCATCGGTATGTTACTTGCCCGAGATTCGATCGTCGGTATCCAATACCTAGTTCAATCTCGCTATCGCGTAGTCTCTTTACTCGCTACGTAATGCATCATTCTCAACTAACTCATTAGTTACATTGCTTGCCAGGCTTATAGTGATGTGCATTGCTGAGAGGGCCCAGAGATACCTCTCCGACAATCGGAGTGACAAAACCTAATCTCGAAATACGCCAACTCAACATGTACCTTTGGAGACACCTGTAGAGCTCCTTTATAATCACCCAGTTACGTTGTGACGTTTGGTAGCACACAAAGTGTTCCTCCAATAAACGGGAGTTGCATAATCTCATAGTTATAGGAACTTGTATAAGTCATGAAGAAAGCAATAGCAACATACTAAACGATCAAGTGCTAAGCTAACGGAATGGGTCAAGTCAATCACATCATTCTCCTAATGATGTGATCCCGTTAATCAAATGACAACACATGTCTATGGTTAGGAAACATAACCATCTTTGATTAATGAGCTAGTCAAGTAGAGGCATACTAGTGACATTAAGTTTGTCTATATATTCACACATGTATCATGTTTCCGGTTAATACAATTATAGCATGAATAATAAATATTTATCATGATATGAGGAAATAAATAATAACTTTATTATTGCCTCTAGGGCATATTTCCTTCAGTCTCCCACTTGCACTAGAGTCAATAATCTAGATTACACAGTAATGATTCTAACACCCATGGAGTCTTGGTGTTGATCATGTTTTTCTCATGGAAGAGGCTTAGTCAACGGGTCCACAACATTCAGATCCGTATGTATCTTGCAAATCTCTATGTCTCCCACCTAGACTTGGTCCCGGATGGAATTGAAGCGTCTCTTGATGTGCTTGGTCCTCTTGTGATATCTGGATTCCTTTTCCAAGGCAATTGCACCAGTATTGTCACAGAAGATCTTCATTGGTCCCGATGCACTAGGTACGACACCTAGATCGGAAATGAACTCTTTCATCCAGACTCCTTCATTTGCTGCTTCCGAAACAGCTATGTACTCCGCTTCGCATGTAGATCCCGCCACGACGCTTTGTTTAGAACTGCACCAACTGACAGCTCCACTGCTCAATATAAACACGATCCGGTTTGCGATTTAGAATCGTCCGGATCGGTGTCAAAGCTTGCATCGACGTAACCATTTACGACTAGCTCTTTGTCACCTCCATAAACGAGAAACATATCCTTAGTCCTTTTCGTATTTCAGATATTCTTGACCATTGCATGCTGATCCACTCGATTACTTTGGTACCTCCCCGCCAAACTTATTGCTAAGCATACATCAGTGTCCGTACACAACATTGCATACATGATAGAGCCTATGGTCAAGCATAGGGAACATCTTTCATTTTCTCTCTATCTTCTGCTGTGGTCGGGCATTGAGTCTGACTCAACTTCACACCTTGTAATACAGGCAAGAACCCTTTCTTCGCCTTATCCATTTTGAACTTTTTCAAAACTTTATCAAGGTATGTGCTTTGTGAAAGTCCAATTAAGCGTCTTGACCTATCTCTATAGATCTTGATGCCCAATATGTAAGCAGCTTCACTGAGGTCTTTCATTGAAAAACTTTTATTCAAGTATCCCTTTATGCTATCCAGAAATTCTATATCATTTCCAATTAATAATATGTCATCAACATATAATATCAGAAATGCTACAGAGCTCCCACTCACTTTCTTGTAAATACAGGCTTCTCCAAAAGTCTGTATAAAACCATATGCTTTGATGACACTATCAAAGCGTTTATTCCAACTCCGAGATGCTTGCACTAGTCCATAAATGGATTGCTGGAGCTTGCACACTTTGTTAGCACCTTTTGGATAAAAAAAAACCTTCCGGCTGCATCATATACAACTCTTCTTCTAGAAATCCATTCAGGAATGCAGTTTTGACATCCATTTGCCAAATTTCATAATCATAAAATGCGGCAATTGCTAACATGATTCGACAGACTTAAGCATCGCCATCGGTGAGAAAGTCTCATCATAGTCAACCCCTTGAACTTGTCGAAAACCTTTCGCAACAAGTCGAGCTTTGTAGACAGTTACATTACCATTAGCGTCAGTCTTCTTCTTGAAGATCCATTTATTTTCGATGGCTTGCCGATCATCGGGAAAGTCAACCAAAGTCCATACTTTGTTCTCATACATGGATCCCATCTCAGATTTCATGGCCTTAAGCCATTTTGCGGAATCTGGGCTCATCATCACTTCCTCATAGTTCATAGGTTCGCCATGGTCAAGTAACATGACTTCTAGAATAGGATTACCGTACCACTCTGGTGCGGATCTTACTCTGGTAGACCTACGAGGTTTGGTAGTAACTTGATCTGAAGCTTCATGATCAATATCATTAGCTTCCTCATTGATTGGTGTAGTTGTCACAGGAACCGGTTCTTGTGATGAACTACTTTCCAACAAGGCAGCAGGTACAGTTACCTCATCAAGTTCTACTTTCCTCCCACTCACTTCTTTTGAGAGAAACTCCTTCTCTAGAAAGGATCCGAATTGAGCAACAAAAATCTTACCACCAGATCTGTGATAGAAGGTGTACCCAATAGTCTCTTTTGGGTATCCTATGAAGACACATTTCTCCGATTTAGGTTCGAGCTTATCTGGTTGTAGTTTCTTCACATAAGCATCGCAGTCCCAAACTTTAAGAAACGACAACTTTGGTTTCTTGCCAAACCATAGTTCATAAGGCGTAGTCTCAACGGATTTTGATGGCGCCCTATTTAACGTGAATGCGGCCGTCTCTAAAGTATAACTCCAAAACGATAGCGGTAAATCAGTAAGAGACATCATAGATCGCACCATATCTAGTAAAGTACGACATGACGCTCGACACACCATTTCGCTGTGGTGTTCCGGTGGCGTGAGTTGCTAAACTATTCCGCATTGCTTCAAATGTAAAACAAACTCGTAACTCAAATATTCTCCTCCACGATCAGATCGTAGAAATTTTATTTTCTTGTTACGATGATTTTCCACTTCACTCTAAAATTCTTTGAACTTTTCAAATGTTTCAGACTTGTGTTTCATCAAGTAGATATACCCATATCTGCTCAAATCATCCGTGAAGGTGAGAAAATAACGATACCCGCCGCGAGCCTCAATATTCACTGGACCACATACATTAGTATGTATGATTTCCAACAAATCAGTTGCTTGCTCCATAGTTCCGGAGAACGGCGTTTTGGTCATCTTGCCCATGAGGCATGGTTCGCAAGTACCAAGTGATTCATAATCAAGTGATTCCAGAAGTCCATCAGTATGGAGTTTCTTCATGCGCTTTACACTGATATGACCTAAACGGCAGTGCCACAAATAAGTTGCACTATCATCATCAACTCTGCATCTTTTGGCTTCAACATTACGAATATGTGTATCACTACTATAGAGATTCAATAAAAATAGACCACTCTTCAAGGGTGCATGACCATAAAAGATATTACTCATATAAATAGAACAACCATTATTCTCTGATTTAAATGAATAACCTTCTCGCATCAAACAAGATCCAGATATAATGTTCATGCTCAACGCTGGCACCAAATAACAAATATTTAGGTCTAAAACTAATCCCGATGGTAGATGTAGAGGTAGCGTGCCGACCGCGATCACATCGACTTTGGAACCATTTCCCACGCCGTCACACCTCGCCCTTAGCCAATCTTCGCTAATCCGTATTCCTGCTTCGAGTTGCAAATATTAGCAATGTAACCAGATCAAATACCTAGGTGCTATCTGCGAGCATTAGTAAGGTACACATCAATAACATGTATATCACATATACCTTTGTTCACTTTGCCATCCTTCTTATCCGCCAAATACTGGGCAGTTCCGCTTCTAGTGTCCATCGCTTGCGAGAGAAGCACTCGATCTTAGGCTTAGGTCCGACTTGGGTTTCTTCTCTTGAGCAGCAACTTGTTTGTTGTTCTTCTTGAAGTTCCCTTCTTCTTCCCTTTGCCCTTTTCTTGAAACCGGTGGTCTTATTGACCATCAACACTTGATGCTCCTTCTTGATTTCTACCTCCGCATCCTTTAGCATTGCGAAGAGCTCGGAATAGTCTTGTCCATCCCTTGCATATTATAGTTCATCGAGAAGCTCTTGTAGCTTGGTGGCGTGATTGAAGAATTCATCAATGACACCGCCATCGTGAAGATTAACTCCCAGTTGAATCAAGTGATTATTATACCTGCATTTTTGAGTATGTGTTCACCGCGTAACTATTCTCCTCCATCTTACAGCTATAGAACTTATTGGAGACTTCATATCTCTCAATCCGGCATTTGCTTGAAATATTAACTTCAACTCCTCGAACATCTCATATGCTCCATGACGCTCAAAACGTCGTTGAAGACCCGTTCCAAGCCGTAAGCATGGCGACTGACTCAGATTCAACTATGTCAAATGCACCTAACTGTTCGATCATAAGGTCCAATAGGGAACCATGGACCATATTGCCTACTAGTTCTCACGAAGACTACGTCAAACCTCATAACCTATAGTTCTTGATATAGCTGATTGGTCGAGACGAGCGACTACATCTTACCGTGTTCTTCATCGATCCAATTGTTCTCTATCGATCACGTACCAGTTACTTGCATTCAGTCCTAGACTCTATATACCATCCCTCATCGCCTTAGGTCAATACTATCATTCAGATCACTCACATTTAGCGTATGATCGAGATCCTAATCTACTTCATATAAACTAATGCTTGGAGATATCACATGTCAACTGCTAACTAGCCATTTATGGTGACACAAACTGTAGTCCAAATACCCAATAACATAGTGCAAGACCTGATAGCAACTTGTATAAGTCATGAAGAACATGTCAACATACTATCAAATCTCAAGCAAGATTGGAGAATGACACATAATCGCATCAAGTATCTTAGATTAATCATATCAATGACACCATGTCTATGTTGGAACATAACATACTGATTCAATGAGCTGGTCAAATAAGCATATAGTGACATTAACAGTTGTAAAATCAACAAGTTGATTACTTGTCTAGATCCAGATATACCATGAATATAGATTTACATGTGAGAAATAGAAGTATAATCTATTATTCCTTAGGCATATTCTTTCAAGGATGGATATTTGGATCCAGGATCTGTCTCTGTTACGATATACTACATGTCACGTGCATGTACTCGAGATGTCGCCATGTACTATGGGACATATTCGACGTACATTATGGCGTAGCTCAGGTAGTTGACGATACCTGAAGTCAACAATTATGTCAGAAATCATGATTAAGCTAACGTAGACGGTTCAGGGCTATTAGGAATCATCGCTTGAGAGGTCTACTAGATCATTCATGGGACTGAAATCAAGATGAAGACTTGGTCCCTGTCCGATGGGTCTCTTAGATGAAGGCTGGTCATTCGGATGTAGATCTCCTTGCTAGTTCAACGTAGTAGCCCCTGTCATATAAGACCGGATGCGTGTCCTAATGAGAACTGCATAGGATGTTAGTCCAACAAGTACTGGTAGATCTGATACCGTTAGCTCAGGTACATCGATCATATCAAGGATAGTTCAGGCTCTGAGCCTCAGATCTCGGTAAGCAACTGGGAACTAGCCATATGACAGATCGGCATGAGAATTCCCGGTGCATCGGCCGACCGCTAAGCATGCTCTGCACGACTGCCTGCGAGTACGAGTTCACCTTTTGACGATCAAGCGGTTTCAGCCCTGGTTACAAGGTGGTGTTCCGGAAGCATGCAGGTCATGGGTGTAGTGCCTGTGCAGGATTGCCGACAGGGTCGACCGTGAGCTCGCATGACGATGAGCACTCTAGGCAGGGGATGAGGTTGCCGCGGGCGCAATGCAGGGTGGATCGCTCAGCAGCAGCTTTTGAGCGTGACTCTAGTGTTTGGGAGACGCTCGGATCGCTTATCGCCTCATTAGGCGTTTGAGATGTCACGTTGTATGGTGACGATAGGTCCTGGTCTGGTTCTAGAGTCGCTTATCATGCTTGTACGGTACATGCTCAGCAATTACGGTTGCGGTAATTGTGATAGGTTCGGCTGTGATTGGCATGTGGAATGTACTATATGACATTGCATTTTCTATTTGAAAATCTCTTTCAAGATTTGTCTAAATGCATACAAGACTATCATGTGCTTATGTCATTCATAGTCAATCATACGATGCAAATTAGAAGTTAATCTCGAACTACCAAATTCCAGATGCATATCGTAAATTCTGAATGCTGAAATAGTTACAACATTGCATTGTTAAAAAAATGTCTACAACATCATCTCAATAGCTCGTCTAATCAATGAGTCTCGATTAGTACATAATGTCTAGACATAGATATCATGCACTAGATCTACATTATACATATACCATGTTGCTTTAATCATTAGTCTCATTGCTAAATTATTATGACTAATCTATAAATTGCACTGCATACTGAACATTGCAAGCAATTAAGCAATTCGATATTCTAGTTGAATCTCCACTTCATATCTAGAGATTTCATAATCTTAGAGCTAAGTTAGTGTCTATCTAAGTCCCTATATGATCTCTAAATCAACTCTGCCATGCAGCACCGCAGTAACCATATCGCTATAATCCTCATCTGTCCGATCCGAAAATTTAGCCCAATTCCTCATCATCTCAGGCCTCGTAGATTCGATTGCAGCCTGCCAATGAGCTCGCTTAGATCTGCGCGCGATCACGCACTCACGTCTCGCCTCACCGCCAAATTGCCGAGCGCTTCGCACCGCCATTCCCGACCTTGTTCCCCTGCCGCATCGACCAACCTTGCTTTCCCTCGTCTGGTCGCAATCGCCAGCCTCGCAGACTCCATGCTGGGCCAGCTGCTCCGCCGCGCTGCCACCCGCGCATGCCAGATCAGCTTGCCCAGACTGCCTTCCCGCCGTCGGGCGCCAAGCTGGCCAATCCGCAGGCAGAATCTGCAAGAGCCGCTCTCCACCCATGCCCGAGCGGAGTCGCCCAGCGACCCCAGCCAGCGTCACTCAGCTGGGCGCCAGCTATGGTCCGATCCCCGCACAAGGCTGAAGGTTCCGCTGCAAGCGAAGTTCGCCAAAGCGCGTATGTCATACCATCATGCGAGTTAGTCACTCCGATCCAGATGTGTCGCTCTATGTTCGATTTAGTCAACTAATGGGTGCAAGGTATGATTGGTCAAACATCCGACTCGACTGAGATCTTAGCTTCTGATAGCGTGAGCTATTGTGATCATGTGAGTGATGATCAGGACGAGTGAACTGTGTCAGATGCGTGAATTGATGAGATCATGCGATGCAATGGCAATGCAATCCGCAGATGAAGTATGTGGATCAAGAGTAAGATCATGTGGGGAAGTCAGCAATTGGAATGAGTAAATCAGCGTCTTGGAGCGAGAAGAGAAGGCAAAGCACGGTCGATAAATTATGATCAAGAAGTGATCCTATAGCAACCTACATCAAACATAACTCCAACATCAGTGTTCACTTCCGGACTCACGGAAAGAGACCATCACGGTAACACACACGATTGATGTATTTTAATTAAGGTCAACTTCGGTTTTCTACAACCGACATCAACAAATTCCCATCTGCCACATAACCGTGGGCACGGCTCGAAAGTTTATACCTGCAGGGTGTCCCAACTTAGCCCATGACAAGCTCTCGCGATCAACGAAGAATAGACCTTCACCCAAGACACTCCGATCGACTCGGTATCCGGACATCAAGACATTTCGACAATGGTAAAACAAGACCAGCAAAGCCGCCACAGTGCGACAAATCCCGATAGGAGCTGCACATATCTCGCTCTCGTGGCACACCGGATGAGCAAGACGTCGGGTTGGCATAGACCCTGGTTGCCAGGGGCGCCGGACATCGCCAAAGTTGGACCAACACTGAAGGAGCACCGCCCGGGGGCTAAATAAAGATGACCCTCGGCTCCTAAACCCAAGGCAAAAAAAGAGGCTAGGTGAGGCAAATGGTAAAACCAAGGTTGGGCCTTCTGCCGACAAGTTTTATTCAAAGCGAACTGTCGGGGGTCCCATAAATCACCCGACCGTAAGGAACGCAAAATCCGGGAACATAACACCGGTATGACGGAAACTAGGGCGGCAAGAGTGGAACAAAACACTGCATAAGGCCGAGCCTTCCACCCTTTACCAAGTATATAGATGCATTAATTAAATAAGATATATTGTGATATCCCAACAAGTAAACATGTTCCAACAAGGAACAACACCTCCATGTTCCAACAAGGAACAAACTTCAATCTTCACCTGCAACTAACAACGCTATAAGAGGGGCTGAGCAAGGCGGTAACATAGCCAATCAACGGTTTGCTAGGAATGGTGTCAAAGGTTAGAGGTTCATGGCAATTTGGGAGGCTGACAAGCAAATGGTAGGCATCGTAGCATTGGCATAGCAAAAGAGCAAGCAAACTAGCATAGCAAAGATAGTAGTGATTTCGAGGGTATGATCATCTTGCCTGAAATCCCGCAAGGAAGAAGAACGATTCCATGAAGAAGACAAACGGACGAAGTCGAACGGATCCTCACAACTCCGGAACGGAACCGAGGCTAACGAGAGAAACAACCCGGAAAGAAACAAACAACATAGTAAACAACCATCACATAAACGTGGCATGATGCGCAAACAAGTATGATGCATGTCCGGTTTAAAGAGGCGTGGCATGGCAAAGTGCACAAAACAAACTTACAAATTAAATGGAGCCCAATATGCAACGAGTTGCATATTGACGAAACACCACATCGAACTATTTAGTTTCTCTCTCGGTTAGGTTACCAAACAATATTAAGTGTTATTAAACATGGCAAGAGGTAAAGCATAACAAAACTACCTAACTAGGCAAGTTTAAATGAGGCCGGAAGAACAAACAACAATTCCGGAAAATCCTCATGTCCATATTTTGAATTCGGTACTGTTCTGCCCTAAAACATATTTTAAAATTGTTGAACAGGAAAATAAAGTGGACCATGTTAAACTAGGCATTTTTCCACCCCAAATACATATAAAGAACATTTAAATCCGAGCTACGGTTATTTAGTTATGAATTAAATCATTTTAGCATGGCATTTAAGCAAATTTAATCAAACAACATTTTTAACATTTTTAACATGGATGAAAGTGGCATATTATGAAACTAGAGGAAAAACTAAGCATTTTACATATATAAGTTGTTTTAATCCGATGCACGGTTGTGGAGTTATTAAATGCATGAAGTTTAAGGGTTTTTCTGTAAAACTGCAGTTAACTGGATAAATAGACAAATTCGCAGAATGAAAAAAACAGGAGCTGGCCGAATCGAGATCTGGCCCAGGCGTGGGAGCTTCACATTGGGCCTGGCCCGTCGGTGGAAGCGGCAGCCTAGTAGGCGCCTGGATCTCTGGGGCTTCTTTTGCCGGGCGCTGAACTGGCCGCTACTGGGTCGAGCGGCAATGGCGGGCCGGGCCGGATCTCACGAAGGGAGGTGGCCCAGCGCGGCGGTTGAGCGAGGCGCGGTCAACGCCGAAGCGGGCTGAAACGGCTCGTTGCGAGGAACAGCAAAGCAGGCGCGGCGGCGCCGAGGACTCGGCGGCTCAGGCAAAGCAGCAGAGGGTGGAGGAGGCCATGGGACGGCGGTCCCGGCGGATCCGGACAGATCTGGCCCGGGAGCTCATTCCCGGCGGTGGCGGGCTGGCGGCACCGGGAACATGGCGGCGGCGACTGCGGGAGAGAGAGAAAGGCGGTGGGGATTAGAGAGCGGAGGAAGATGGGGAGGAATGGAAGGAGGACGGCGAGGTGGCCGCGACACAGGGTCTGGCGGAGGACGGCGAGATGGCGGCGGCGCTGGCGGCGAGGGGCTTCAAGGGAGCTCCGATCCCATCGGGTTGACCGGCAGAGCGAGGCTCGGGTCGGGCTCACACGCTGGGAGCGGCGCGCGAGATCCGGCTCGCGGGCCGGATCTGGGCTTCGGCGGGGAGGAGCGGGGTGAGGTGGCGATGCCACATGGCGGCGAAGAGTGGTGGCGCGCGCGAGGGCGACGGCGCGCGGATTGGTCCGGCCTGGGCGGCGCCAAGTGGCGGCGGGGAGAGGGCCGCGCTGAAAACCAGGAGGGGGCGGCTGGCTGCATGGGAATAGAGGAGGGGTAGGTAGGAGGCCAAAATGGAGAGAGAGGGTCTATATATAGAAAGGAGCTAGGGTTTGAGGGTTTGGGGCCGCTTGGGCCTCGGACGACATCGGACGGCTCCGGATCGAGGGAAGTGTAGGAGGGCTAGACGGGCTGTGAAGAGAGGCCTCGAGCTGAGAGGAGACAAGAGAAGAGAGGCCCGGCAACAGTTTCCGAATACCGAAAACATCAGACGCTAGACCGACTATATCGCGGTTATATATTTAACGGTTGGGCAGTCAAACGAACTCCGAATGCGACGAAACTTGACAGGCGCTCTGTCTACACTATAATAAGACCGCATGCCAAGCTTCAACCCATTCCGAGAACATTTTTATGCCGCTTATAAAAATAATATTGGGAGGTGCCGCGGGCGCGTGCGAGTGTGGTCGGGCTCAGAACGAACAACGGAGAGAACTAAGAGACCGGGACGGATGCACGTTTGAAAACATGATGATGCAATGCGGATGATGACATGATGCAATGCAAAAATAAAAGGCAGGCACAAATGAAACACACGGCGAAACCCGGAATATATGGGAGGCAACTGAAGCTCCGGTCTTGGGGCGTTACAACACTCCACCACTACGAGAGGATCTCGTCCCGAGATCTAGGATGGCACCGGAGGGAAAACGGAAGAGAAAGAGAAGAGGTAAAACTAAGTTGCTTCTTCGGCAAACGAGTGAAACCACGAACCTTGAGGGGTTGAGCAATTTAAAAGAAAGAGTACAACGGAGATGAACGAGATTGCGAACAATCCGTAGGAAAAGAGGAACAAGGAGTATTACGAGAACTTGAAGGTTGCAAAGACATGAATCAAGAGTTTAATGGACAAGATAGAATTCGAAACCACTCCGGTTAAACAAGATAGAGAATAGATAAGATTGATATAATTTGAGCAGCACTCCGACTGAAAGAAGAAGGAAAACTTGATAAGACGAAAAGAACTTGAATGAGAACACAGCACTCCGGCTAAACGGATAAGCACGAAAAGAACATGACCTCACCATATGACATGATGAGTGAAAAGAGCAGAACGTAATGCCTCCGGAAGAAAGAATAGAAGATAGGTCATAGAAATAAAAGAATGGAGAAGAAAATGACAACTTCTACCACAATTGAATTTGGAAGGCATCCTTGCAAGGAGGTTAGAATAGAGTTGTTGGAAAACCAACAACGAAAAGAATAAGTTTGTAGTGGGCTTATGGAAACATCTCAACATTATGAGGTGACAACAGGCCACTAACGGAAAGAATTGCTTGTTTGAGATCAATGAAGAGATGAAAACTACTTCACCAAGATGATAGAGATATAACTTGGATCATTGATAAGCACCACAATTAGCAATATTCCTTAGGGAAGGCTTTAGGTGAAATCTATACCAAGATAACTCCAATGAAGAGATTGATGGATTTAAAATACCTCATTCTTGACAACATGTGAATCATGAAACACGAACTCAAATATTCAAGAATGACATAACACCACCTCAAATGATAAGGTAGAAAGAATTGCACTTCGGAATGCAAGATGAAGAATGCTTGAACTCCTCAAAACAAAACAAGTGTTGGGCACCGTGTTTAATTTTTGAGTATAGCTTGGCTGATCTTAACTTCAAGAGAAATCTTGAAGAACAATTGAAGAATGAAAAGAATCCTTGACGAACCACCATGTAGAGCCTCCATGAAGAACTCCGGCAATAAAAGGATGATAGAAAGAAAGAGAAGTTGAAAACACAAGGTGAAGCCTTGCAATAATTTAGATGGATCTTCGTGATGATGAGAGCTTGGAACTCCGGGAAAAGAAAAGATGAAACAACTGAAACTGAGAATTTATTCATCATGAACAAACTCCGAAAGAAGATAATTGAATCACCTCGAGGAAATAAGAATAAGATTTATTGTATGCTTCTCCTTCATCAAATTTAATTGATGACAAGCAACGGATTTGGCATACTACTTGATCTCGTAGAAAGGATTAAGAGGGATGTATCAAAACTTGAGAAGGTCTTCAACGAACCACCGGTAGGATTGGAACAACAAATGAATTGATATGATGAACAAGGAAGAGAGACCTTGAAAGAACCATCGTAAGCATTGAAAATGATCGAAGTAGGGGTGCATCACCGGTAAGAATTAGCAAATGAACGAAGGTGCTTGAGACAAACTAGATACATGAGAACAAAGAGATCAAGAACTGATTAGAGGATATTCGATTGATGCACCAGCAAGATAGGAGAATGAGAGCTGAAAGCTTGAATGAATAATACTGGGATGATGGGCTTCAAAGAATGAAACTGAAAAGACTCCTAAAATGCTCCGGATGGGTGAAAAAGATTTTCACAATCGAAAACAATTATGAGAGGATGGCAACAAGCTAGCACCATGAATCTTGAAGAGAACGGACAAGATTAAAGAGAAACTCTTCTTCGGTCTCCAAATGTTGAGAATGATGATGAGAAACACCACCAGGAATTATTGAGGCACACCGGAAGAATCAAAAGCGAAGAGGTTGAGCCAACTATGAAAAGAATTTGAAAGATCTTGGAGAAAAACATTTGACTGATGATAACTCATTCTTACGTCAAACTTGGTGAAGAATTTAGGATAGCTCTGGGAAAATAGAAGAGTCGTAAGATCCTCGAAAAGACACGTGGGTTAGGGCCCACTCAGAAGGAAACACCGTTGAAAAGATTTAAAAGAGATGTTGCACCGGTTGAATTAAATGGCTTGAATGAGATAGCAATCTCGAAAGAGCTTGAATGAATGCAGAGTGGAAACACGAATCTTCGAGATATCTTGAGCACTCCGGAATAACAAATAGCGAGAAGTAGAATGATAATGAGGTGCACCGGTATGAGAAAGCATTAGAAACGAGGAAAGGAATATGATGAATAACGAAAGCTTGAATAGGATCCACGGAGAAGAGACAACAAAGAAGGATGATGAACTTGAAACTGTTGAGCATCTTCATGGGAAATCATCGGATAAGAACATTGATTGAAAAGAGTGAAGTGGCTTCACATGAATAAATGGATACTTGATTAAAATAAATGAGTCCTTGAAGAAAAAGGGTGGGTGGGCGGGAAAGAACAAAGGCAACTTGGGATGGATGGAACAAACACCGTTGAAAAGAAATGATAATTGGTCTTGCTGATGGGGAGAATGATGGGATCATCTCGAAGAGAAGCGCACCGGTTGGAAAAGGATTAACATGACAACCTCATTGATTAAAAAGGGTTAGTATTCACATAGCAATATGAGAACACCGTTTAGGAAAGGTACGGATTCAATATTTGACTTCGAAGCAACTCGAATACCACAATTAAAACAAAACAAAGGATTGGCTTGCGAATAAGCGGAACAAACATATGATAGAGATTTCGTCCAAGTTTTCGTGGTGGGGCCTACACGGCTCAATCAGACAGCACCATCATGTACAAGGTAGTGCACATGACATACGAAGCGTCCCCGAGTCGGCATAGCCAAGGACTCTTTAAGACACAACGAGACCATCAGAAACCAACCATGAATAGGCGGACCACTAGACGTCGAACCCCAATTTCATATCATACATCCGTCGGAAAGATATCCTAGGAGCTACTTGAATTCCCACCTATGAAACTCCCAAATTTTCCGGTTATGCAATCAGTGTTGGGGATACAGGGAGCAATATATCTCACCCAACTAACAATCCCTACATCCAACAGTATCCATCCTTCAACACATAACCAAGAAACCTTCGAAATCGTCTACCTCAACCTTCAAAAGCATCCGTTATACGAGTCATGGCAATACTCCGTACTCACCTCAAGATCGGGTTAGCGGGGTTATCTCACCAACAACTGCATAAAAGAGATTTTCGATGTCGGCGCATTAAACTCGGTATTCCGTAATCGCAACGATAAAATTATGACGACAACACCTTGGAGCTCAACTCCCGGGACCGCCTCAACCCCTAAATGTCAGGAGGCAACCAAGACAATGTTGTCATCATAAAACCATCGGAACGATTCTAAGATACCCGCGTGATCCTAAAAAAAATTATTTAGTGAAATTTGAGAAGAGAAGAGTCAAAACTCTACGTCAGGATACCTCACCAGAAGGTCGAAGGGACTGGGGAGTAAAAAGAATTCCTAAACTCTCCGATATATATAATCTTAAATGACTCAAAACATTTTTCTAGACACAACTCGCCACTAAAAACGATCAAGCAAAGGGGGGCTCCTAAGGTCGGGGATGGCTCGATTACCAACTTGTAACGCCTCGATGCGGCTATATCTCCCACGTCGAAGCACGACTTAGAGGCATAACCGCATTGAAAGCAATGTTGCAAGTGAGGTAATCTTCACACAACCCATGTAATACATAAGGAAAGAGATACATAGTTGGCTTACAATCGCCACTTCACACAATTACATGAATAAAGCATTACATCATCCAGATACAATCAAGGTCCCACTACGGAACCAAAATAAAAGAAGAACCCCAAATGCACAAAGGTCCACGATCGACCCCAACTGGGCTCCACTCTCGATCAACTAGAACGAAACAACACAAAGGGCAAGATCTTCATCGAGCTCCTCCTTGAGCTTGATTGCGCCACCGCCGGTAACATCGGCACCGCAAACTGGTTTTGAAGTATCCGTGAGTCACAAGGACTCAGCAATCTCGCACCCGCGAGATCAAGACTATTTAAGCTTATGGGTAAGGTAAAGGCATGAGGTGGAGCTGCAGCAAGCGACTAGCATATATGGTGACTACAATCGCAAATGAGAGCGAGAAGAGAAGGCAAAGCACGGTCGATAAAATTATGATCAAGAAGTGATCCTATAGCAACCTACGTCAAGCATAACTCCAACACCGTGTTCACTTCCCGGACTCCGCCGGAAAGAGACCATCACGGTAACACACACGATTGATGTATTTTAATTAAGGTCAACTTTGGGTTTTCTACAACCGGACATCAACAAATTCCCATCTGCCACATAACCGTGGGCACGGCTCTCGAAAGTTTATACCCTGCAGGGGTGTCCCAACTTAGCCCATGACAGGCTCTCGCGATCAACGAAGGAATAGACCTTCACCCAAGACACTCCGATCAGACTCGGTATCCCTGTACATCAAGACATTTAGACAATGGTAAAACAAGACCAGCAAAGCCGCCCGCTGTGACGACAAATCCCGATAGGAGCTGCACATATCTCGTTCTCAGGGCACACCGGATGAGCAAGACGTCGGGTTGGCATAGACCCTGGTTGCCCGGGCGCGGACATCGCCAAAGTTGGACCAACACTGAAGGAGCACCGCCCGGGGGCTAAATAAAGATGACCCTCGGGCTCCGAAACCCAAGGGAAAAAAAGAGGCTAGGTGAGGCAAATGGTAAAACCAAGGTTGGGCCTTCTTTGGACAAGTTTTATTCAAAGCGAACTGTCGGGGGTCCCATAAATCACCCGACCGCGTAAGGAACGCAAAATCCGGGAACATAACACCGGTATGACGGAAACTAGGGCGGCAAGAGTGGAACAAAACACTGCATAAGGCCGAGCCTTCCACCCTTTACCAAGTATATAGATGCATTAATTAAATAAGATATATTGTGATATCCCAACAAGTAAACATGTTCCAACAAGGAACAACACCTCCATGTTCCAACAAGGAACAAACTTCAATCTTCACCTGCAACTAACAACGCTATAAGAGGGGCTGAGCAAGGCGGTAACATAGCCAATCAACGGTTTGCTAGGAATGGTGTCAAAGGTTAGAGGTTCATGGCAATTTGGGAGGCTGACAAGCAAATGGTAGGCATCGTAGCATTGGCATAGCAAAAGAGCGAGAACACTAGCATAGCAAAGATAGTAGTGATTTCGAGGGTATGATCATCTTGCCTGAAATCCCGCAAGGAAGAAGAACGATTCCATGAAGAAGACAAACGGACGAAGTCGAACGGATCCTCACAACTCCGGAACGGAACCGAGGCTAACGAGAGAAACAACCCGGAAAGAAACAAACAACATAGTAAACAACCATCACATAAACGTGGCATGATGCGCAAACAAGTATGATGCATGTCCGGTTTAAAGAGGCGTGGCATGGCAAAGTGCACAAAACAAACTTACAAATTAAATGGAGCCCAATATGCAACGAGTTGCATATTGACGAAACACCACATCGAACTATTTAGTTTCTCTCTCGGTTAGGTTACCAAACAATATTAAGTGTTATTAAACATGGCAAGAGGTAAAGCATAACAAAACTACCTAACTAGGCAAGTTTAAATGAGGCCGGAAGAACAAACAACAATTCCGGAAAATCCTCATGTCCATATTTTGAATTCGGTACTGTTCTGCCCTAAAACATATTTTAAAGTTGTTGAACAGGAAAATAAAGTGGACCATGTTAAACTAGGCATTTTTTCACCCCAAATACATATAAAGAACATTTAAATCCGAGCTACGGTTATTTAGTTATGAATTAAATCATTTTAGCATGGCATTTAAGCAAATTTAATCAAACAACATTTTAAACATTTTTAACATGGATGAAAGTGGCATATTATGAAACTAGAGGAAAAACTAAGCATTTTACATATATAAGTTGTTTTAATCCGATGCACGGTTGTGGAGTTATTAAATGCATGAAGTTTAAGGGTTTTTCTATAAAACTGCAGTTAACTGGACAAATAGACAAATTCGCAGAATGAAAAAAAAAACAGGAGCTGGCCGAATCTGAGATCTGGCCCAGGGCGTGGGGGAGCTTCTCACATTGGGCCTGGCCCGGTCGGTGGAAGCGGCAGCCAGTGGCTGGATCTGTGGCCGGGCCTTGCCACATGGCGGCGAAGAGTGGTCAAGGGCGCGAGGGGCGATGGCGTGTGTGATTGGTCCGGGCCATGGCGGCGGCGCCAAGTGGCGGCGGGGGAGAGGGCCGGCGCTGAAAACCAGGAGGGGGGCGGCGGCTGGCTGCGGGAATAGAGGAGGGGGTAGGTAGGAGGCCAAAAATGGAGAGAGAGGGGTCTATATATAGAAAGGAGCTAGGGTTTGAGGGTTTGGGGCCGTTTCGGGGCCTCAGATCGACATCGGACGGCTCCGGATCGAGGGGAAGTGTAGGAGGGCTAGACGGGCTGTGAAGAGAGGCCTCGAGCTGAGAGGAGAGAAGAGAAGAGAGGCCCGGCAACAGTTTCCGAATACCGAAAACATCAGACGCTAGACCGACTATATCGCGGTTATATATTTAACGGTTGGGCAGTCAAACGAACTCGAATCGATTTAAACTTGACAGCGCCTGTCTACACTATAATAAGACCGCATGCCAAGCTTCAACCCATTCCGAGAACATTTTTATGCCGCTTATAAAAATAATATTGGGAGGTGCCGCGGGCGCGTGCGAGTGTGGTCGGGCTCAGAACGGACAACGGAGAGAACTAAGAGACCGGGACGGATGCACGTTTGAAAACATGATGATGCAATGCGGATGATGACATGATGCAATGCAAAAATAAAAGGCAGGCACAAATGAAACACACGGCGAAACCCGGAATATATGGGAGGCAACTGAAGCTCCGGTCTTGGGGCGTTACACTTAGTGTCGGTCTTCGGAGGAGAAACTACTAAACTAGAACATGGATCATGACCTGTGACTTATGATGATTGCGATTATTATTGTTACGGACTAACACTTTATATTATTGGATTTATGGAGTATCCCCAGGAAGGTTCTACCTCCTGGATATTCACTGTGATTATTTTCTTATAAGCCCTTTATGTGGTGTCGCTCAGACGCCCGACTGTGGCGTGCTTGTTATTTACTTTATAAGCCCTTTATGTGGTGTCGCTCAGACGCCCGACTGTGGCATGCTTGTTATTTACTTTATAAGCCCTTTATATGGTGTCGCTCAGATGCCCGACTGTGGCATGCTTGTTATTTACTCTATAAGCCCTTTATGTGGTGTCGCACAGACGCTCGACTGTGGCAGGCTTGTCGTTTAGTTACCTTATAAGCCCTTTATGTGGTGTCGCTCAGACGCCCGACTGAGGCATGCTTCATATCATGATCCTTTCGAGGCGTTGCTTCAGACACCCGATCGGTGCATGTTCTTTCTACCACATTATTGCATATTCATGTTACATATAATTAAACCGCTACATGCATCAGGGATTTTTATTTTATGACTGGCATTGTGATCATAGTATAATTCAGAGCATGATTATCGTTGGTTATATTATACCCGTGTTCATAATGTTTGCGAGTACATTCAAAGTACTCACTGGCTTGTCCCTGGCTATTGTCTTGGCCACATTTCTTGCATGGAGAGGAGCGTTGCGATGACCGCCCCGGAAATCTAAGCAATGGTGATAGCAGCCTTGTGAAGATAGGGGTTAACTTGGTCAGCTGTTCCTGTTGGGAAATGGAGTCCCATAGACACGGATGATCCACAAACCGCTTCCGCCATCAACTACTAGAAACCATTTGTTGTACTCATGGGCCAGAATGGTCTTGAACTACATATGTTGTATTTTGCTTGGAATTTCTGTAACAAGTTGGTGCCTCATCAACTAACAGTAATCCTGGGGCTGGTGAGCACAAGGGCCATTTTCTGGAAATTGATACCCGGAAAACCGGTCCTGACACGCCATCTATTGCTTCTACGACTATCGCTACCACTTAGTGATAAAGTAAAGCAATTACAGGGCGTTTGCATTTCATACAATAAAGCGACAACCATATGGCTCCTACCAGTTGCCGATAACTTCGGTAACAAAACATGATCATCTCATACAATAAAATATAGCATCACGTCTTGATCATATCACATCACAACATGCCCTGCAAAAACAAGTTAGACGTCCTCTACTTTGTTGTTGCAAATTTTACGTGGCTGATACGGGCTTTAGCAAGACCCGTTCTTACCTACACATCAAAACCACAATGATAGTTCATCAAGTTAGTGCTGTTTTAACCTTCGCAAGGATCGGGCGTAGCCACACTCGGTTCAACTAAAGTGAGAGAGACAGACACCCGCCGGCCACCTTTAAGCAACGAGTGCTCGTAACGGTGAAACCAGTCTCGCGTAAGCGTATGCGTAATGTCGGTCCAGGCCGCTTCATTTCACAATGCCGCTGAACCAAAGTATGACATGCTGGTAAGCAGTATGACTTGTATCGCCCACAACTCACTTGTGTTCTACTCGTGCATATGACATCTACGCATAAAACCTGGCTCGGATGCCACTGTTAGGGAACGTAGTAATTTCAAAAAAATCCTATGCACACGCAAGATAATAGTGATGCATAGCAACGAGAGGGGAGAGTGTTCTCCACGTACCCTCGTAGACCGAAAGCGGAAGCGTTAGAACAACGCGGTTGATGTAGTCGTATGTCTTCACGGCCCGACCGGTCAAGCACCGAAACTACGGCAACTCCGAGTTCTAGCACACGTTCAGCTCGATGACGATCCTCGGACCCCGATCCAGCAGGGTGTCGGGGAAGAGTTCTGTCAGCACGACGGCATGGTGACGATCTTGATGTTCTACTGTCGCAGGGCTTCGCCTAGGCACTGCTACAATATTATCGAGGACTATGGTGGAGGGGGGCACCGCACATGGCTAAGAGATCAAGATATCAATTGTTGTGTCTAGAGGTGCCCCCCTGCCCCCGTATATAAAGGAGCCAAGGCGGAGGGGGCGGCCGGCCAAGGAGGGCGCGCCAAGGGGGAGTCCTACTCCCACCGGAGTAGGACTCCTTCTTTCCTAGTTGGAGTAGGAGAAGGGGAAGGAGGAGGAGAGAGGGAAGGGGGCGCCGCCTCTCCTGTCCTATTCGGACTAGGGGAGGCGCGCCCACCCCTTGCCTCCTCTCTTTCTCTCCACTAGGGCCCATGTAGGCCCATTAAGCCCCCGGGGGGTTCCGGTAACCTCCCGGTACTCCGGTAAAATCCCGATTTCACCCGGAACACTTCCGATATCCAAATATAGGCTTCCAATATATCAATCTTCATGTCTCGACCATTTCGAGACTCCTTGTCATGTCCGTAATCTTATCTGGGACTCCGAACAAACTTCAGTACATCAAAACTCATAAACTCGTAATATAACTATCATCGAAACCTTAAGCCTGCGGACCCTACGGGTTCGAGAACTATGTAGACATGACCTAGAACTGTTTCCGGTCAATAACCAATAGCGGAACCTGGATGCTCATATTGGCTCCTACATATTCTACGAAGATCTTTATCGGTCAAACCGCATAACAACATACGTTGTTCCCTTTGTCATCGGTATGTTACTTGCCCGAGATTCGATCGTCGGTATCCAATACCTAGTTCAATCTCGTTACCGGCAAGTCTCTTTACTCGTTACGTAATGCATCATTCCGTAACTAACTCATTAGTTACATTGCTTGCAAGCCTTATAGTGATGTGCATTACCGAGAGGGCCCAGAGATACCTCTGCGACGATTGGAGTGACAAAACCTAATCTCGAAATACGCCAACTCAACATGTACGTTTGGAGACACCTGTAGAGCTCCTTTAGAATCACCCAGTTACATTGTGATGTTTGGTAGCACACAAAGTGTTCCTCCAAAAAACGGGAGTTGCATAATCTCATAGTTATAGGAACTTGTATAAGTCATGAAGAAAGCAATAGCAACATAATAAACGATCAAGTGCTAAGCTAACGGAATGGGTCAAGTCAATCACATCATTCTCCTAATGATGTGATCCCATAAATCAAATGACAACACATGTCTATGGTTGGGAAACATAACCATCTTTGATTAATGAGCTAGTCAAGTAGAGGCATACTAGTGACATTAAGTTTGTCTATAGATTCACACAAGTATCATGTTTCTGGTTAATACAATTATAGCATGAATAATAAACATTTATCATGCTATGAGGAAATAAATAATAACTTTATTATTGCCTCTAGGGCATATTTCTTTGAGGAGGATGGTGTGATTTGGATCTGAGGATCCATGTCTCTTTAAATAGATAATTTACTTACATGGTCACGGTGGCAAATGTAAAAATGCCCCGACTTCTCGCATTCGCTCGACACGTGGAGGTAGCCATTATTAAGCACAGACGCCGAGGAGTGCAACATTAATGGGAAGCCGGACATTGCTCGTTACAACAGGTACTCAGAGATTTTGGAGAAGAACCCGCCTTGCAGTGCCGAAGACAATCTGCGTGACGAACTCATCGTCATTGAAGCTTGGTTCAGGGGCTACTGAGGGAGTCCTAGATTAGGGGGTCCTCGAAAAGCCAGACTATATACTTTGGCCGGACTGTTGGACTATGAAGATACAAGATTGAAGACTTCGTCCCGTGTCCGGGTGGGTCTCTCCTTTGCGTGGAAGGCAAGCTTGGCAATTCGGATTTGTAGATCTCCTTCTCTGTAGAATCGACTGTAACCCTAGCCCCTCCGTGTCTATATAAACCGAAGGATTTAGTCTGTAGGACAAGAACAATCATAATCATAGGCTAGCTTCTAGGGTTTAGCCTCTACGATCTCGTGGTAGATCAACTCTTGTAATACTCATATCATCAAGATCAATCAAGGAGGAAGTAGGGTATTACCTCCATCGAGACGGCCCGAACCTGGGTAAGCATCGTGTCCCCCGCCTCCTGTTACCATTAGCCTTAGACGCACAGTTCGGGACCCCCTACCCGAGATTCACCGGTTTTGACACCGACAGTAGGTTTCTCAGCTTCCACGCGGGGTTAATGGGGGTGTATGAATGTGGTGAGGAGGCATGTTCAGCTAGGTGTGCAACGGGTGGTGTCCTCGGCCGGCAGAGCGCTTCAATGGCGGAGGCAGTGAGAGGCCGCGTCCGCCCTGAGCCATCTTCAATGCGGAGCGACGCGCTCTACAGCGGCATGAATGGGGGCTGCGGGCGTCGGGTGGGAGCGCGTGCGGGAGGGTGGAGGTTTTTTTTGGTGCGCCAGGGCGGTCAGAAGCGGGCTTGGGAGCAGTCCGGACTCCCGCAAACCTCCCCCTCTTTTGTCTCTGGTTTGTGGGAGAAATCGCGTCTGGACTGCTCTACGGACCGATACATGTCGGCGTTGGATGACTTCTATGGTCCATACGGTTGGGAGGTCTACGGGTCTGCCTTGGAGATGCCCTAATATCCTTGTCGATATCAATAGCTCTATTGTGAATTATCTTTGTGGTTTGAAATTTCTTGTGAATGGCGGTGACAATAGACTTATTTGGCATTTTGTCATGTTTGAGTACAAATACAAACATGCTTCTTTCACCAAGTTTTTTCTCAAAACCAACTACAGTTATGTGCTTGTCATGGCCGTTATCAGTTGAAGGAAGAACAAAGATGAAGAATTCAGTGAACTAGTGATGCAGCTGCATAACCCAACCAATTTCATTGATGTGACATTGAGTTACATGCACTCAACAAGAAAATGCAGTACAAGGACATAGCATTCATAAACAAAACATGTCTTCAAGTCCGGATTCAAAGTCTCATTGTCTCAAAAGAAAATATGAAAATCGCCCCGACTACCTATGAAAGATTCACCAGTTGCTTTTGCATTGCAACATGAAGTTAATTTAGTTTACGATATGTTGTCTACCATTCATTCTTTGTCTGACAATATCATAGAGCGCCTGCGATGTGAATGCCTCGTGTGCATACTGCTCCTTGATTGTTGTTAATCTCATCTATTTTATGATCACCATGATGAATATTTAGAGCTTTAATAACTTAGAAGGGGTCCTTGTTAGTGTCTTATTCTAGAGTACCCATATATGATCCTCTAAGAGCAACTCTAGCAGACCCTGCAAAAGGCCCGACCCGCAAAATAACCGCCAAAATGCGGGTCGGCGTGGAAAATCCCGCCCGATCAGACTCCGCATCCGTGTCCGATCTGGAAAAAAATTTGCGTTGCGCGGCAAAAGATCTCCCTCGACCTCTAGTTTCATGGGGCGGGAGCACGGCCCGAGCTCGGCCCTTATCCGCAGCGAGATTTGGCGGGAGGGACATTTCCGCGCGGCCGTTCCCGCTCCTCCCACCCTCCACCACCATTTCCCCTGCCACCTCCCGCTCCGGTTCATATTCCCCGACAGTCTTTCACCGCCATGGATGACACCTTGTTGTCCCCTATCTCCGTTGAGGTCGCGCACGCTCAATCCCCTTGGGCAGATCTTGTTGCCGGCCATGTTGGCCCCGCCATCGCCCAAGGCGCCACTGTGGCTGCCCGCAAGCGTCAGGGCAGCATGCTCGTGCAGGGCTGGAACCCGGCTGCCCCCGCCGGCAGGGCCCGCGCTCTGGGCGCCAACGCGGCTGCGTGATCCCGGTCGGCGGCAGCGAAGGTCGCCAAGGTCCCGGGCGCAAAGCGGAGAAGATTTCGGCTACAAAGCAGCCGGCTACTTCATCCACTCCCTCCATCCCGGAGATAGGTTCCCCGACGATCCCGCTCAACGGTGCTGCTCCCACTGCAAGCGACATGTTCAACGAAATGGGTGCAAGGTATGACTTGGTCAACCATTCACTCTTCGATCATGGAAATATTCTTTGCTTTCTTGATAGTTCGTGACTTTGTTGTCGTTCGCTATAGTGGTGGTTCGAACAATGCAACTGCCGAGTTCGTGAACTTGTTGGACACCAATGCCGTTGACATTGATGAGGCCTCATTCGCCGCATTTGAGTACAATGAAATGGAGGGCGGCGTGGATGATCATGGGGGTGAATAAGAATTGGAGGAGATCGATGAGATGGCGTATGAGCAATTGCAAGCAAAGAGTGGAAAAAGCTAGAGATCAAAGAACTACACGATCTTGGAAGATCAAATCTTGATTAAGGTATGGAGTGCGGTATCTTAATGATGCATGCACGGGTACTTCTCAAATCGCCAAGAGGTATTGGCAAAGGATCGAAGATCAATACTTCCGCATGATGGCAAAGTATCCCAATAGGACTCTGTTGGTGTCAAAACCGGCAGATCTCGGGTAGGGGGCCCAAGTTGTGCGTCTAAGGATAAATGGTAATAGGGAGCCAGGGGACACATCGTTTACCCAGGTTCGGGACCTCTTAAGGGAGGTAAAACCCTACTCCTGCTTGATTATATTCGATGAGTATGAAGGTTACAGGAGTTGATCTACCTCGATTTCGTAATGGCTAACCCTAGATGTCTAGCCTATGAGGATTTCCATGATGGTGTAGAAGATAGCCCCTATGGACTAACCCCTCCAGTTTATATACACACTGGAGGGGCCTAGGGTTTGTACAAGGTCGGTTTATCAGGGAAGGAAACCTCCGGACTCTATTCTTGCCGTCCACGTATTGAGAAGTCCCATCCGGACATGGTAGATAATCTTAGCTTGATCCCGTACGGCCCATGCAACTCGGCCCATACTCTGGGCCGGACACCCGAGGACCCCCGAATCCAGGACTCCCTCAGTAGGCCCCGAACTTGCCGTCAATGAGATGTAGTATGCGGACGCAAGTCTTTGGCTTTGCAAGGCGGGTTCCCAACTATACTCCGGATTGATGATAGTCCGACATCGGTTTCCGCGTCCAGTCTTTATGATTCCTCCATGTCGTTGCCTCGATTTCCACGCGTCTGAGTGAACGCAAACGGTCTGTTATCCCTGTATTTTAATATTTCTAGCAGGCACATGCCGCGCCTATAAAATGAGGTGAGATCTTCAAAACACCATCTCGCATCACACCAAGAGCAACAGAGCAAGCCATGGAAAAATTCAGACCATGGCGAGTGCCCCTGGCTCCTCCTCGCGCCCTCATGGCCCTCAAGAAGGGGATTGGCAGAGTTGCTCTGTATCCCACCTCCAGCTTAGTCAGCTCCAAACGCAAGGATATCTCCCTCCCTTGGATCTAGTCTCTGTACGGGCGGGATTAACTTCCATAGGCGTTGATGCATTAACGGAGAATTTCCCCAATCCCGGCCAAGGGGAGAGGATGTGCTTCATGTCATTCCTCTTGAGGGGCATGGGATTCCGAATTCACCCCTTCCTTAGGGGCCTACTGGAACATTACGGGATCCAACTACACAACCTCACACCAGGTTCTATTTTACATATCTCTGGTTTTGTCGCCCTTCGCGAATTATTTTTGGGCTGCAAGGCCCACTTTGAACTATGGAAAAAGTTCTTCTGCCTCGTCCCCCGCCATCAGGCGGCGGGTCTGTTTTTGAAGTGGGCGGCACCGAAGTATGGTGCATAGCCGGATCCGGCTACCCCGTCGGGACTCCGAAGAAGGGATCCACCGAATGGTCTTCGGAATGGTTCTATATTGAGGATGTACCTCTTCCAGACCCTGTTCGGCGCCGACTGCCAGAATTTTCCAGTGCCCCCTTGAAGAAGCTATATAACTAGCATCCCAAGTCCCCTTCTCAGGAAGACAGCGCGGAAGTGATGAAATTGGTAAACAAGGTCAAGGTATTGACCCATTCCGGACTCTCCATAGTGGAAGTTATGGCCATTGCAATACAGAGATGCATCCAGCCACTTCAATCCAGGGTAACCCCCTTATGGAACTATAACAAGGAGGACGACGCATCCCGATACAGGCGACAGGGTCCGGATAGCCAGGCCGCATTGGCTGGCGCAGTGGCCGACCCTTATAAAGGAGAAGATGAGGACTTCCTCCGTTTAAATTGCCGAGAGGCCTTCTCCCTGTACAATCCCACCGAATGGGTAAGTTTTCTAACCGCTCAATACTTTTTCACTCATTGAGACGCATTAACTGAATACCCTGGTTGCTTCTTAAATAGTCATGGAGGCAAATTGTCGAGAACATTAACTGCCCGGCCCCCAGCCAGAGGATCACGATTGTAATGAGGACCCCGGATTCCATGAGGATCCTGACATGTTTGTAGAGTTTGAAGATGGAGTCTACTATCAGGAGAGCCTTAACGGCCCAGAGGTAGCCATTGCGGCTGACTACCCCGACCTCTATCTGTAGGACCTTGAAGTATATCTAGAGGGGGGTGATTAGACTACTTGACCAATAAAAACTTAACCTTTTCCCAATTTTAGAGTTTGGCGGATTTTAAATATTTTAGGACAAGTCAAGCAATCATCACACTATTCAAGCAAGCATGCAAAGAGTATATAGGCAGCAGAAATTAAAGCATGCAACTTGCAAGAAAGTAAAGGGAAGGGTTTGGAGGTTTCAAACGCAATTGGAGACACAAATGTTTTTGGCGTGGTTCCGATAGGTGGTGCTATCGTACATCCACGTTGATGGAGACTTCAACCCACGAAGGGTAACGGTTGCGCGAGTCCACGGAGGGCTCCACCCATGAAGGGTCCATGAAGAAGCAACCTTGTCTATCCCACCATGGCCGTCGCCCACGAAGGACTTGCCTCACTAGTGGTAGATCTTCACGAAGTAGGCGATCACCTTGCCCTTACAAACTCATTGGTTCAACTCCGCAATCTTGTTGGAGGCTCCCAAGTGAGACCTAGCCAATCTAGGAGACACCACTCTCCAAGAAGTAACAAATGGTGCGTTGATGATGAACTCCTTGCTCTTGTGCTTCAAATGATAGTCTCCCCAACACTCAACTCTCTCTCATAGGTTTTGGATCTGGTGGAAATAAGATTTGAGTGGAAAGCAACTTGGGGAGGGCTAGAGATCAAGACTCATATGGTAGGAATGGAATATCTTGGCCTCAACACATGAGTAGGTGGTTCTCTCTCAGAAGTGGTAAGCTGGAAGTGTAGGTTCGTTCTGATGGCTCTCTCCACGAATGAAGAGGAGCTGGAGGGGTATGTATAGCCTCCACACAAAATCTAACCGTTACACACAATTTACCAAACTCGATGGGATCGATTCAACACACTCGGTCGGACCGATTTAGTAAACCTAGTGACCGTCAGTGATTTTTGGTGGGACCGACATGCATCTCGGTGAGATCGATTCGGTTAGGGTTAGGGCATAACGTAATCTCGGTAAGACCAATTACACAAACTCGATGAGACCGATTTGGTAATAAGCTTTCCAGAGAGTTGGTCAGGTAAACTCGGTGGGACCGATTTGCTCTTTTCGGTGAGACCGAAATGTTACAAAAAGGAAACAGAGAGTTTACATTGCAATCTCGGTGGGACCGATCGCTCACTTTGGTTAGACCGAAACGTTATGAAGGGAAACAGAGAGATTACAATCCCATCTCGGTGAGACCGAGATCCCTATCGGTAAGACCGATTTGCTTAGGGTTTGTGGCAGTGGCTGTGACTTTTGGAATCGGTGGCGCCAGATAGGAAGAATTGGTGTGACCGATTTTGGCTTTGGGTTTAGGTCATTTGTGGATGTGGGAAAGTAGTTGAGGGTTTTTGGAGCATATCACTAAGCACATGAAGCAAGAGGCTCATTAAGCAACACCTCATCCCTCCTTGATAGTATTGGCTTTTCCTATAGACTCAATGTGATCTTGGATCACTAAAATATAAAATGAAGAGTCTTGAGCTTTTGAGCTTGAGCCAATCCTTTGTCCTTAGTATTTTGAGGGATCCACTTTCATCATCCATGCCATGTCATTCATTGAGCTTTTCTGAAATAACAGTCTTGGAATACCATTAGCTCAATGAGCTATATGTTGTTATGAATTACCAAAACCACCTAGGGATAGTTGCACTTCCAATCTCCCCCTTTTTGGTAATTGATGACAACATATAGATCAAAGCTTCGACAAATGATAATAGGATTGAATAACATCGTCGCTTTGAGAAGTATGTGATAAGTAAGAGCTCCCCCTAAGTTTGTGCATGGGTTAAGATTTGCTTTGGACTGCAAATGCACAATGAATTAGGCTCATGGGTTACTCTTCCATGTCACATACATCTTGGTGGAGCGCTCAAAATAATAAACATTGAATACATGCACTCATCACCAAGCATAGTGAATGATCACATAAGATAGATAGGATAATATCAAGCATGCATAAGGGTAGCTTATGATCAAACACATGATCATCAATGTCTCACAAGCATAGTATCTCGACCAATCAAAGCAAACAAAGTTTAAAACCACCAAATAAAGCAAGAGAGAACAAAAGCAACACACACACTCTCTCTCTCTCTCGAAGCCTATGATCTATACATTTTTCTCCCCCTTTGGCAACAAGTTACCAAAAAGTTCATCGAAAATGCATAGTGCTAGATCGACTCTCATGCTTGATCTTCTGGTGGTGGTGTCCTAATGACTCCAAGGACGAAGGCTTCAGTTGAAGTAGAGGGTGCTCGGGTGGATGCTGGAGCTGGTTGCACTGGAACTGAAGGGGCAGTAGCTGGTGCTGAAGTTGTTGCTTTAGTGTCTATCACTGGCACTGCAACTGACCTCTGGGCTCTGGGCACTCTGGCAGACACATTAGTTGTAGTCTTGCCCTGCTTCTCCTGCATGTCCTCCTGCAATGCTCTACAACCGATCAATCTCGCCACTTTGACATCAAGGTCATGGAATTTGAGTTCCATGATTCTCTCAAGGCTCTCCGATTACTCGAGTGAGGGTGGCAGTCCTTCTCAATCCTCGGTGTAGATGCTATCAAGTAACCAAGCTACTCCTGTTTAGTCTTCAAGAAATATTCAGATGCCTCCTCTTGAGTTGGCATCTTGGCAGCCTTCTCCTTCTTTTCCTTCTCCTTCTTCTCTTGAGCTTGAACTCATGTTGGATCATTCTCATTCATGACAACCTCATTGTCCTCAAAGTCTGGATAAAGTGGAAAATGTTCCTTATACAACTGATATTTCCCTGTGCCCATCTTTGAGTTGATCAATTCCTGAATCTGAGGTGCATATCCACAGCTCCTCTTCTGATCTGCTGCAGTCCTCTTAATTGTTTCAATCATCAGGCTCATGACTTTAAACTTTTGTGGCACATCAAACACATGCAACATGTTGATGGCATGCCCTCTGATCATGTTATGGTCACCAGACTTGGGCAACAAAGTGTGCCTCAGAATCCAATTGATGGTTGGCAACCCTCACAGCAGAAAGTGAATTGATCCAAACTTGTGAGTCTCAACTGCCTTGTCTGGAATCTCCTTGTACATGTGAGTCATGGAATTGTGATCCATCTTCTTCTTTGCATAGATATCCAGGTCATCCTCATTTTCTTTGGGGGCATTTATCAGACTTGCCCATTCTTCAACAGTTGACTGGTACCTTGTACCTTCAGACATCCAAACAATTCTTCCATCTGGGTAAAAGTGTGCTGTGGAGTAGAATTGCATGATAAGTTCATCATTCTAGTGAGTGAACTTTTGTCCAACAAAATCAGCAACTCCACAAGCAACAAAGCTTTCTTGCACTCCAGGATAGTGCTCTTCATTGTCCTTGATGTAGGTCCAGTCGACCCACCTCATGTCACAAACTATGGGCTTCTTATCCAACAGAATTGTCTCATAGAAGTCCTGCTGTTCCTTTGTGTGGAACCTGTAGTCAACAGCAGTTCTTCTCCTTGATGCATATGGATCTTCTATCCTCCACAGTCTTAGTCCTGAATCCTTCCTGATCCTCATGTCCTCAGTCACAGGATGGGCATCATTGTGGTCTGGTATCTTGGGCTTGAGCTTTCTTAGGACTTGACCTTCTTCATCTTCTTCTTCAGCAACATTGGGCACTGGGGGCCTTGTTCTTCTCAGCAACTGGAATACTCCTAGTATTCCTCTTTGGTACTTGCTTGGCCTTGGAGGCAGCTTTGGGTGCTTCTTTGGGCTTAGATGTTGCAGCCCCTGATCTGATTGCGTCACCCATAAGCTTGGGTGCCTTCGGTGCTGGTGCAACAACCTCTTCCTCTTCTTCAGAATCTCTTCTCATTGAGGGCTTTCCATGGACCTTGGCAGTTGTGGTTCTTGCTCTCTTCTTATTCTTGTCCTGAGCACCTTCATCCTCTGATTCAATTGTGAATTTCATAGTCTCTCAAGTGGGGACTTTCTGAGGTTTGGAAGAAGTGATTTTCTTCTTAGGTGCCTCTTTGGGTTCAGTCTGGGCTGGCACTTGAGTGGACTTTCTGGCTTTAGGCATTGGTGTCCTCTTGGCAGGAACTTTCTTCTTCAGTCTAGGCTTAGTTCTATGTGCAGAACCATATTCCTTCTTGAGCACCACTTTCTTGGAAGTAGCCTCATCTTCCTCAGCTTTATAATCCTCATCCTCTGAGTCTGAAGTTCTTTTCCATCTCTGCCTGGTAGAAGCCTTAGGCAGGTTGCTAGGAGTGCTTCTGCTCCCTTCATCTATAGTTGAGGGACTAGTGCCCTCACTCAAGTCCATCTGCTCTTGACTGCTCGTTGTCACTCGATCGACATCTGCAAAAAGCTGATCACTGACCTGTGAAGAGTTATAGATGAGATAGAATAGATGAGCATCACAAAATGCAAAGATTTTTCAAAAAGAATGATTCAAAAATTCAGTTTTAGTTTTCCATAGAAAGCATTTCGGATCAACCGATTTTCAAACTCGGTGATACCGAAGCAGTTTTGGAACCTAAACTGATGATCTCGGTTGGACCAAGTCACAGTTCGGTGGCACCGAGACTGCTAGGGTTTCACAGAATCCTCAAATCGGTCGCACCGATTAGTAATTCTCGATCAGACCGAGAGTCACTAGTGCAATGGCATAAGCCAAATCGGTGAGACCAAGTTTTTCAACTCGGTGGGTCCGAGATGGTTTCGGCGGAAACCTAACCCTAAAATTTTGAATCTAATCTACTCTACGGATTACTTTGGCTGGATAAGAGTGTTTCAATCATGGCAAGAATCCATAAGAATACAATGTGCTAGGAATCAGACGAGGATAGCACAAGGATCGAGTCCATACCCTAGCTTGGCGGTGGACTCGCTACGACGGCAACGGTGGGGGCGAAATCCGTTGACGGCGGCGGAGACCAGCTACTGGAGGCTGCTGGCGACGAGGAGACGATCCGGAGACCTTCGATGGCAGAGCGAGCTATTGCGCGGGCGAAGGGTTTCGGAGAAATTTCCAAAATTTTGCCCGTGACTATATATAGCCCGACCCTGTCGGTGTGACCAAGTGGAACAACTCGGTGGCACCGAGATGCATAATCTGTGCAAGATTCTGACAAATCGGTGTGACCGAAAGTTCAAATCGGTTGCACCGAGATTGAAAACTCAGATCAACTTGGTGATCTCGGTAGGACCGAAATGGAGGAATCGGTCAGACCGAGAGTCACAAAGAGGTTTTGGAAGTTTAAGTCTATGATGAATCGGGGACTCCGAGTGCTCCTCACACAGAGTGGTTCGAATCTGACTTGATCAAATTTTGTGATGTAGCATGAATAGAGTTTGAGATGAGGAAATCATAGATAGCTAAAGAAAGTTCTTAGGCATTCTTGTCCATCCACTTGGCAAAAAGAAAAAACCAAACAATCAAAACAACAAGTGGATGTCCTTGAATGAGTAAAATATGCACCAACATGCTCACACAATAAGATGGCAAATGAAATATGTGGCAAAGCATGCACAACCAATTCTAGCATCTATCGAACAATTGGCGATGACTAGGTCATCTATATATGAGTATATTGACTTAGGAGTCAAATGAGAACATTTGATCATAGGTCATACTCATCGTTTAAGCTCAAGTGGGGTTACCACTTTTACATAATGCATTGAATTGTTCGCACCATTAGAGTTGCTTTGACTCAATTCTTAGAGTTAAGCTCCCCCTAGATGTGAGATCCCCCCTTAGAGGGATGAACTAACCTTGGGTTTTGTCGATGATGACTTCATGTAGGTGTTGAAGATGTAGATGCTCAATGTTGATGTAGATCATTCTGAGCAATCCTTTGGAGTGTGTTTCACTTTAACCTTACCTACATGGGTTAGTCCCACAAGGAACAAACAAGAATATCCATAGACATAGAGTGATGCACACACAAGATGATGTCCATGAAATCATTAGGTTACGTTGTCCCTTGCCTTACCAACATGAGGGTTTGTGACTCCTTGAACTAGTGCAAGATGTGGAAGTTGATTGCACTTGTTCTTGCCAAAATGATATGAGTGAAGAATGTTGGCGGAGTCACCCTCAAGAACTCTCTAGTTCTTCTTCTTCGGGATCCACATCATCTTGATGGGAATCCTTGGAGTTGTAGTTGTACTTGATGAAGTAGAACTTGACGAAGTCTTGGGGACCCACTTGAACGAGGCTTTAGGTGCTTCTTCAAATGCATCAATCTCTTCTTGAAGCTTGTCTATGCCTTTGTTCTTGTGGTCTTGTGGTGGAAGATCATCTTGAGCTTGTGTTCCCTTGAAGGAAGTAGGATCATACTTCTCTTGTTGAGGAACAAACTTCGTCTTGGGGTATTGATCTTCTTCCCACTCAACTCCATTGGCATTGAACTTTCGTTCGAAACCAACACCTTGATTCTTCCGGTGCCTTCCTTGCTTGCGTACAATTTCCTCGAATTGCTTACTCCCGGCAAGGCTCTTTTAAACACCTTTCTCTATAATTCCCTTCGATAAGCTATTTTCTTGCTCAAGTGTAACTTGGCTAAGAGAATCATTAGTGGAATCAAGAGAACTACTAGAAGCAACAATATTAGATTTGACATTATTATTGTTACTACTACAGGAAGTATCTTTCTTGTACTTGTTACTAGACTTGACTTGAGGCATGTAAGTAGATAAGAGTAAACGCTTGGCAAAGAAGAACTTTTCTTGCGAAGATCATCATTGATTGCTTTTAAGATCTCATGCTCTTGCTCAAGATTGAGCTTTTCAAAGCGTAACTTCTCATGAGCCCTTAAAAGTTCTCGATGATCTTCGTAGATAGTTTCATGAGCTAACTTAAGAGCGTTTAGTTCTTTAGTTAGAAGCTCAATCTTCTCCTTATCATTGTCATTCGTTTTATCTTGATTAGCATGATTAATTGACGTTTCATCATAGTATTCATCACTAGAGTTGTCAACAAGTAAATCATCATCCACAAGCAAGTCATCGTCATCACTATTGAAATCAACATACTCAGGGTGTGTTACCTTTGGACCTTTGGCCATGAAGCATCTTCCAACAGCTTTATTTGGTGAATCAAATATGTCGTAGGAGTTGGTTGACACAAGTGCTAGACCGGCAACACCTTCATCTTGAGTATATTCGGAGTCGGAGTGATAGCTTCTCTCGGAGTGATTGTCGAAGTCGGAGCCGGATAACCATTCACCAACATGAGCTTGATGTCTTCGTTTTGTGTAGCTCCTTGATGACTTGTCCTTCCTTTCCGAATCCTTGCTTCTCCGTGAGGGTCTTCATTCATAACGATCATCTCTACTCCTCCTATCTCTTGGTGGTAATTCTTCACTTTTGCTCCTTCTTCTTGGAGAATCTTCTCTTCTTTTGTAGGGTGTCATACACTCGTTGGAATAGTGTCCGGGTCTCCCACAATTGTAGCAATTGCGCTCTCGACTAGAAGATCTCTTGTCATTGTAAGACCTTGACTTGGAGCTTCTTTCTTTGCTTCTACTCTTGTAGAATTTGTTGAAGTTTTTCACCATTAAGCTCAATTCTTCATTGAAGGTTTGTTTCTCACTTGATGATGTGGAGGCTTCACTTGAGGCTTTGTAAGCACCACTTGACTTGTTGTGAAGTTCCTCCTTATCCTTGAGTGACATCTCATGAGCAACAATTCTTCCAATGACTTCCGTTGGCTTGAGATCTTTGTAGTTTGGCATCATTTGAATCAATGTGCACACGGTATCATACTTTCCATCCAATGCTCTTAGGATCTTCTTGATGATGAATTTGTCGGTCATCTCTTCACTCCCTAAGCCGGCAATCTCATTTGTGATAAGAGCAAGCCTAGAGTACATTTCAGCGACACCTTCACCATCCTTCATTTTGAACTTGTCAAGCTGACTTTGGAGCACATCCAACTTGGATTCCTTGACGGACTCGGTACCTTCATGCATATCAATCAAAGTATCCAAAATTTCCTTTGCATTCTCAAGACGGATGATTTTGTTGAATTCTTCGGGGCACAATCCGTTGAAGATGATATCACAAGCTTGAGCGTTGTATTGCAGCATCTTCAATTCTTCCGCATTAGCTTCACGGTTTGGTTCTCTCCCATCAAAGAATTCACCTTGCAAGCCAATACAAATAATTGCCCAAACGGCGGGGTTATGTCCAAGAATATGCATTTTCATCTTATGCTTCCAACTAGCAAAATTAGTACCATCAAAGTAAGGACATCTACGGTGATAATTTCCCTCGCTAGACGCCATACTCTCCTAGGTTGTGAAACCAAGGCTATGACCACCAAAAGCTATAGAAATCAAAGCAAATGGAGACCAAAGCTCTCATACCACTTGTAGGACCTTGAAGTATGTCTAGAGGGGGGTGATTAGACTACTTGACCAATAAAAACTTAACCTTTTCCCAATTTTAGAGTTTGGCAGATTTTAACTATTTTAGGACAATTCAAGCAATCATCACACTATTCAAGCAAGCATGCAAAGAGTATATAGGCAGCGGAAATTAAAGCATGCAACTTGCAAGAAAGTAAAGGGAAGGGTTTGGAGGATTCAAACGCAATTGGAGACACGGATGTTTTTGGCGTGGTTCCGGTAGGTGGTGCTATCGTACATCCACGTTGATGGAGACTTCAACCCATGAAGGGTAACGGTTGCGCGAGTCCACGGAGGGCTCCACCCATGAAGGGTCCATGAAGAAGCAACCTTGTCTATCCCACCATGGCCGTCGCCCATGAAGGACTTGCCTCACTAGCGGTAGATCTTCATGAAGTAGGCAATCTCCTTGCCCTTACAAACTCCTTGGTTCAACTCCACAATCTTGTCGGAGGCTCCCAAGTGACACCTAGCCAATCTAGGAGACACCACTCTCCAAGAAGTAACAAATGGTGCGTTGATGATGAATTCCTTGCTCTTGTGCTTCAAATGATAGTCTCCCCAACACTCAACTCTCTCTCATAGGTTTTGGATCTGGTGGAAAGAAGATTTGAGTGGAAAGCAACTTGGGGAGGGCTAGAGATCAAGATTCATATGGTAGGAATGGAATATCTTGGCCTCAACACATGAGTAGGTGGTTCTCTCTCAGAAGTGGTAAGTTGGAAGTGTAGGTTCGTTCTGATGGCTCTCTCCACGAATGAAGAGGAGGTGGAGGGGTATATATAGCCTCCACACAAAATCTAACAGTTACACACAATTTACCAAACTCGGTGGGACCGATTCAACAGACTCGGTCGGACCGATTTAGTAAACCTAGTGACCGTTAGTGATTTTTGGTGGGACCGACATACATCTCGGTGAGACCGATTCGGTTAGGGTTAGGGCATAACGTAATCTCGGTAAGACCGATTACACAAACCCGGTGAGACCGATTTGGTAATAAGCTTTCCAGAGAGTTGGTCAGGTAAGCTCGGTGGGACCAATTTGCTCTTTTCGGTGAGACCGAAATGTTACAAAAAGGAAACAGAGAGTTTACATTGCAATCTCGGTGGGACCAATCACTCACTTCGGTTAGACCAAAACGTTATGAAGGGAAACAGAGAGATTACAATCCCATCTCGGTGAGACCGAGATCCCTATCGGTAAGATCGATTTGCTTAGGGTTTGTGGCAGTGGCTATGACTTTTGGAATCGGTGGCGCCGGATAGGAAGAATTGGTGTGACCGATTTTGGCTTTGGGTTTAGGTCATTTGTGGATGTGGGAAAGTAGTTGAGGGTTTTTGGAGCATATCACTAAGCACATGAAGCAAGAGGCTCATTAAGCAACACCTCATCCCTCCTTGATAGTATTGGCTTTTCCTATAGACTCAATGTGATCTTGGATCACTAAAATATAAAATGAAGAGTCTTGAGCTTTTGAGATTGAGCCAATCCTTTGTCCTTAGTATTTTGAGGGATCCACTTTCATCATCCATGCCATGTCATTCATTGAGCTTTCCTGAAATAATAGTCTTGGAATAGCATTAGCTCAATGAGCTATATGTTGTTATGAATTACCAAAACCACCTAGGGATAGTTGCACTTTCACTATCCTTTCATGAAGGTAAGTATTCGGAAATTGTATTCTCATGGGAGAGGGATACTTCTGCGTGTCTCCTTATCCTCCGCATTGAACCATGTTTCACAGGATCGGCGCTCAGCAAGCCGTACTCAGGGGCGGGCGACCAAGAGAAGGTCAGCACCTTCATGGAAGAGTCGTGCAAAACTAAAGGAAGTCGGAAGCACCACTGAACCTGCTCCATCACCAAAAAGGTATATTCCTCTTATCTAATATTCGGGCGTGAAGCCGAATTGCCATTCGCATCCCCCTTCTATCATTGCAGGAGGGGTATACGGCAAACCGTGAACAAGATCCCAGCCAGCCGAGCCGCAGCTAATACGGCGCCGGACATACCAGCTTGGACGGGGGCGCATGCTGATGCAGCACAGTATCGTTCGCCTCATGGAGATCCAGATGAGATGTCCGTTACTAACTCTGAAGTCAAGAGTGCGATGAATCATTGTCACTTGAAAGAAGCCCTGCATGCCCTGCCTTAAAGGAGTTTACTGCCCTAAGCACTGTAGGTACATACATCCGGGCTGTCTGGGACGGACTCACCGGGTTTGCTCGCCTGTTCTCAAAGGATATGCAGGTACAAATCTTTATGAACTTAGTGGATAGATAGTAGCAGCCCCCGAGACTTAAAGCGGGTGGACAAAACAGATTTGAGGATCGTTTGATGACCACAGGTTCTCAAGGAGAAGAACAGTGCATTGACCCAGGAGCTCGAGACAAGCCGGACACAACTAAATGTCGCTGTCTCCGAGCTTGAAGAAATAAAGAGTGCCCCGATGTATTATGGAAAGATAAGAAACTAGAAGAAGAAGTGAAGAAACAAGCCGAAGAGATAAAGAGCTTGAAGGCTCAACTCTTGGAGGCACAACAGGAAAACCAGAAGCTGAAGGGCGGCATATTCGGTATGACTTGTGAACCGTCCGGATTATTGATATAATCATATAATGCGGAATGTTATAGTTCGATTAATACAGGTATGTTGACCAGCCGCCCTGAAGAAGAAATTCTCATCCTACAAAGCGACGTTCTGAAGGAGCTGGCAAAGCTGCACGAGCATGCTCGAAAGGCTATGAAGAACATGGCCAAAGCCTTACGGCCTTCTTACATCCCTCTAAAAAGTATGGAGGGGTTGGCTGATCTATTCAAGGGTGCTCGGCGTTGTTTCGAGCTGTGGAAGACATCTGCGTGTCGTGAAGGCGCTCGAGAGGCATGGGCCATGGTGAAGACACGCTATACCGGTCTTGACCCGAACCATATGGCCAGAGTTGGACCGCAGGGGCCTGACAGGAAAGAAATTCCCGTAAACTTGGTATACGACCAAGTAATGACAGCTGCGAAATTTTCACAACAACATTGTAAATTACATAGTCTACTGGATGGCGTAGAAAGGGAGTAGGCGTTCGATTCGATGTACCCATGTACTTTATGACCAAACTTATCTCCTACCGAATTGTATGAAAATTTTGTCATCGCAGACCTTCGGCTTCTACCTCTGAACCAAGAAGTTGGAGTGTTTTCCGTATACTATGTTCGACTAGGAAACATTTAGTATTGTCGAAAACCAGGCAATCCGGCCATATTGCTCGAGCAGACAAAATGTGTTCGGTGGAGTTATGTTATATTACTGTTTAATGTAAGAAACATCTTCCAAGAAAAGTAGTTCCATTAGGGATTCCTTTCCTTGGGCTGGGCTTGTACTTGAAGTACAGACAGCCAATTTCATAGTTTTGTCCGAAAACAGCCTCTTGGATATGTGCCGACCAATTATTACCTTAAGAACGCTAGCTTTCGGCTTCACCCATCTGAGGTACAGGGCCAGATAACTCGGTTGTAACAATCGAAGAGGTGCTCCCTTTACACCCTAGCCGAACAATCGGGAACATAGGGTATAAGCACAGGAGCTAGGAAACCCAGCTTGGCAAAAACTTAAGTCATAGAGGTGCATAAAATGGCAGAAACAACAGATAGTTCGGACAAAAGAAGCTTGTAAGCTTTCCAATAAAGTGCTTCTTTTAGAAGAATCCCCCATGTATGGTGAGGTGTATACATTTAAAGATGCGTACTCCCAACAATGTGGTTGATTCGGACATACAATTGAGAAGACAAGGGGAAAAGTAAAAGGGGAGAGAAAATAGAAAAACCTAGTTTAGAATGAGACCTAAGGAGGCCGAACTATGCGTAAAATCTTCGGAGCCGGGCGGCGTTCCACGGGTTCGGCTCAAGGCGATTGTCCTCTGCATTGCGAAGGTGATAGGCTCACCTAGTAACGACTTCATCTAATATGAAGAGGCCCTCCCATTTAGGTTTGAGCTTATCCTTTTTGTTCTTTGGGAGGCGTAGAACAAGTTCTCCGGCATTGTATGTTTTAGCCCGCACTTCTCTGCTTTGGTAACGCCTGGCTGTTGTTGATAGAATGCGAAAATGGGCTTTGGCAACGTCGCGCTCCTCTTCAAGTCCATCTAGGTCGTCCTGCTGATCTAGTTCGGCTTCTTTCTCTTCATACATGCACACTCTAGGTGAGTCATGAATAATATCCCAGGGCAGTACGGCTTCTGCACCATACACCATAAAGAAAGGTGTGTATCCGGTCATTCGATTGGGCGTGGTCCGGAGTGCCCAGAGTATGTAATCAAGTTCCTCAACCCAGTGTTTGTCTGATTCTCGTAAAGAGCACACTAGTCTAGGCTTAATACCACTCATGATCAGACCATTGGCCCGTTCAACTTGGCCGTTTGTTTGAGGGTGGTATACGGATGCATAGTCGAGTTTAATGCCCAACTTAGTGCACCAAGTTTCCACCTCCTCAGCTGTGAAGGTAGAGCCATTATCAGTGATGATACTGTGCGGGACACCATAATGGTGGACTACGCCGGATATAAAGTCAATCACTGGTCCAACCTCAGCAGCTTTTACTGGTTTGGCCTCTATCCATTTAGTGAATTTATCCACCATGACCAACAAGTATTTCCTTTTGTAGCTTCCTTCTTTAAGGGGTCCAACCATGTCGAGCCCCCAGACCGCAAAGGACCAAGTAATGGGGATTATTCTTAATGCAGTGGGAGGCATATGGCTTTGATTGGCGAAAAGCTGGCAGTCCACACAGCGTTGGACAAGGTCTTGGGCATCAGCGTGAGCCGTGGGCCAGAAAAAGCCTGTCCGAAACGCCTTGCTTACAAGGGTGCGGGCTGTGGCGTGATAACCACCGAGACCGGCATGTATTTCTGCCAAGAGTTGCCTTCCCTCTTCTTCGGAGATACACCTTTGAAGGACTCTAGTAGTACTTCTTTTATATAGTTCACCCTCATGCACTTTAAAGACTTTGGAGCGCCGAACTATGCATCGTGCCTCGTTTTGGTCGTTGGGGAGCTCTTGCCTATTAAGGTAGGCCATGAATGGTTCGGTCCGGGGAGCGATAACTGCCATGATCTCATGAGCAGAGGGTGTTATCTCGATATCCGGAGCCCCGACTCTGTCTGCGTTGTGTTCGGCGGTTGGGGGTGTGGTCAGGTCCATATTACGTTCTCCGCTCTCATCCTGCCACACCACGGATGGCTTAAAGAGCCTTTTCACAAAGGTGTTGGGTGGCACGGATCGCGCTTAGCACCCATACGAGCGAGGATGTCGGCTGCCTGATTACTTTCTCGGGCGACATGATGGAACTCAAATCCGTCGATCCGAGCTGACATTTTTAATATGGCATTTCGATATGCCATCATTTTTGGGTCCTTTGCATCGAACTCTCCATTGACCTGGAAAATTGCGAGGTTCAAATCACCGCGCACCTCCAAGCATTGTATACCCATGGAGACAGCCATGCGAATACCGTGTAGTAGCGCCTCATATTCGGCTGCATTAGTAGAGCCCGTATACATAATTTGCAGTACGTAGCGGACTGTGTCCCCCGTAGGGGATGTGAGGATTACACCAGCCCCTAGTCCAGCCAGCATTTTGGAGCCATCGAAGTACATAATCCAATTAGAGTATGAGTTGTACTCTTTAGGGAGTACGGCTTTCGTCCATTCAGCGATGAAGTCAGCCAACACCTAGGATTTAATAGCCCAGTGTGGCTTGTATGTGATTTCTAACAGTAATAGCTCGATGGCCCATTTAGCTATGCGGCCAGTGGCGTCCCTGTTATTGATGATGTCGTTCAGTGGCACTTCGAATGCTACGGTGACCGAACACTCTTGAAAGTAGTGTCAAAGTTTGCGGGATGCCATGAAGACTGTGTAGGCTATCTTCTGATAGTGAGGGTATCGGGATTTGCAAGGTGTAAGGACCTCCGATACATAGTAGACTGGTTTTTGGGTGGGGAATTTATGTCCCTCTACCCCTTGTTCGACGACGAGGACAACACTTACTACTTGATTAGTTGCCGAAATATATAATAACATAGGCTCTCCAATACTTGGTGCTGCCAGGATTGGGTTGCTTGCGAGGAGGCACTTGATTTCTTCCAATCCAGTTGTGGCTGCATCCATCCATTTGAAGTTTTCAGTGCGACGCAGTAGCTTGTAGAGTGGTAATGCTTTTTCTGCTAATTTGGTCTAGCTAGCTTCTGGACCTGCTTAAGGTCTGTTGGGGTGGCCAGCTGTGACAGAGCTCGGATCTTGGCTAGGTTTGCCTCGATTCCTCTATGGGAAACAATGAAGCCTAGCAATTTTCTAGCTGCTACTCCAAAGACACACTTTTCTGGATTAAGTCGTATATCATATGTCAGGAGGTTGTCGAAGGTGAGGCAGAGATCGTCTACCAGTGTCTCGACGCGTTTTGTCTTGATGACCACGTCGTCCATGTATGCTTCGACTGTTTTTCCTATTTGCTTTTCCAGGCATGTTTGAATCATGCGCTGGTAGGTGGCCCCGACATTTTTGAGTCCGAAGGGCATAGTATTGAAGCAGAAGGGACCGTAAGGGGTGATGAATGTGGTTGCAGCCTGGTCCGATTCCTTCATCTTAATCTGATGGTATCTGGAATAGGCATCGAGGAAACACAGAGAATCGTGTCCTGCAGTTGCGTCAATGATTTGGTCGATGTGGGGCAATGGGAAGGGGTGTTTAGGTCAAGCCTTGTTAAGGTCCTTGAGGTTGACACACAGGCGCCACGATTTGTCCTTTTTAGATACCATGACCAGGTTGGCTAACCAATCGGGATGTTTGATTTCCCTAATAAACCCAGCCTCAAATAACTTGGCTAGCTCTTCTCACATGGCCTGACGCTTAGGTTCGGAGAATCGCCGTAGTGTCTGCTTCACGGGTTTGAATCCTTTGATTATGTTGAGACTGTATTCGGCCAGTCTTCATGGATGTCGGGCACGTCTGAAGGATGCCAGGCAAAAATATCCCAATTCTCGCGCAGGAATGCGCGTAGGGTGGCGTCCACTGCCGGATCCAGATATGCTCCGATAGACGCTGTTTTATTAGGGTCCGTCAGGTGCACTTGGAATTTTACTATTTCTTCAGCTGGCTTGAAAGAGGTGGACTTGGATCTCTTGTCAAGGATCACATCGTCCCTATCCACCATAGCTCGTATCCCATGCATTACGCGATGGAACTTTAACTCCTGGAGACATATGAACTGTCAAGTGCTCGTCAACCGAGTGCCAATGCCAATGGAGTTTTCGAAGTCGACTTCCCGGGCTTAAATAGCCTGAGACAATTAGATCATCCAATTAGTCAACCTCCGCCTAACATGTAAGTTTCAATGAACATTCTGAGGACCTGACTTATGTCAGAGGAGTCTGATCAGGAGGATTGATCAGAATCCCAGCAGATGGGATCCACGATTCTACTCCATAGCGACCGATGTTTAGGGTTTGATAGGACCACTACTATAAATGTAGCAGATTTGAGCATTGCAGCACTATCAGCACTAAGTATGAGCGATAGCAGCATCACACTTGAAGTAGATGAGTATAAGGGCGAACTATAGCAATAGTAGACTTCCTAATTGTAGAATGGCGGTATTGGACTCTGTCAATAAACAATTAGCACACATAGTTGGTCATAGATGCAAAGATATTTATCACACAGAAGTAGATCAGGACTTCAAGCAAAAGGTTTGATTGCTTCAATCGCAATGAGCCAACTGGAAGGTCAAGGAAGTGGTACAAACGCTGCCATGGAGACCAGATATCCTTGCTATCCATGGGCTCCATGACTGCCTGCCTGTAGAGTCTTCCACAAGGTAAGGACTCATCCATGGAGGCTACCATGAAGACTGACTAGAGCCTTAGTCCAGAATTGTGCCGATATGGCTTGCTCACAATGTAGGGATCTCCAGCCTCAACTTGTACAGTCTTGGAGTGATCCAGTTTGGTCCTATCAAACTTAGATAAGCCCAGAACAACAATCTATGCTCATTAGGTTGAATACTGTGGCTTCAAAATATAGTTTACCAATGTCATAGTTCAATCGATCAGACTCATTTGGAGTGAAGATTGCACAACAATGTAGTAGAGACGACTATGGATAGATGAATGACTGGAATAGATACTAGGCAGTTTCCGAAGGTAGGAGCTTAGTGAGTGCTATTTGGCGATGGTTCGAGACATTAATACGAATAACGAGATTCAATTCAACACTGGTGGACCGATTCTCGTAACCGATGATGTACCAGGATGACATGAGTAACACTGAGATCCATCTAGGGTACTGATGCATACTATTGGCGTAAACTGATGAGCCAGCTATAAGTTTCAGGAATTGAAGTACCGATTGGAGACCTGGTTAGACCATGTTGTGAAACTTTGAGGTTTGGAGCTATTTTCGTGACCAAGAGTACAAACAAGTTTACCAATTGGCATCTGGTGATCACATCATTGGTTAGATCTAAACGATGAAGACCGATGCTTGGCATCTGACTAGATCCTTCAGATCCGAGTTCTTTGCTGCCTAGTTTGGATCTTGTAAGATTTGGCTGTGGATTGCATTATGGAAGAGTGAGTTGGATTAGAATGACAAGGTTGAATCCTGCAATACTAGGCATATGATCATTAGCTCATAAATAATGTGGCTTGAAGTTCTCACTCATGTATATGATTGATGATAAACACTGTAGAGAGTCATTCCTTGATTAGACTACCTATAGCTGTATAGATTATTAGAGCTATTATGATCCACATGTCGTATGGTATAGTTCTAATACAACTCTTAGGTTGAGCAATTACTAATAGTACTGATAAATGCATGAATATACAAGAACCATAGTCGATCATTGACTTATAAATAAACTATGACATCAAAGCCATGAATGCAATAGTTAATGATGTCAATTAAATGCAAAGATTAATCACATACATTAGGACAATAAATTCTACATCAAGTATAGATTAATAACATCAACTTGAGAACTACATAGTGTCAACATAGCAGTCTAGTTCAGATAGATACATAGTCTTAACACAATCAGGGTCAAGCACTCTATGCTTTCTGATCACATAGATTGTCAGCAAAAAGTACAGTAGAGATGCATAGCGAGCATGTCGACTGACCACTGCATGGTGCTATCACAAGGTCTATAGAATCTCGGATCAGAACCTCTCGAGCATAGTTGTAGCCGCTGTCTATCCGACTCAAGCAACGTTAACAACCCCATCTCGCTTGAAGCACAAGCAGAATCTTGCTCAGTCTCTCGAGTCTACAGATCTATCGATGTTCAGGCAGAGTCTAGTCCAATCTCGTGTGTATAAGCACCATGCCAGACTCTGATTTCAGAAGCTCATCTGCATCTCGGATGTCTCGAGACTTCAACTTCTTAGAGTTCTCTGAGCTTTGCTTCTTGCATCTAACCTATTGCTCATCCGATACTCTGATTGCCTATCAATCTGAATTTCCTCGCTCTAGTCTTTGAGTATATACATCATCGCAATCACTCTTTTCTCTGGCTCTCTTGATTGACATGTGTGCCCTAATCTATGGACTCAGCTTATCATCATCTCGTCATGTATTCCATGAATTCATTCGATGCTCTCAGATGGTCTCAAACTCTCCTGAACTCCAATTGTGGCTAACCTCATATCTGAAATGCACTCTCGCCTCGTTGTCGAGTGCTGCACAACCTTCACTTTTCTCGACCCACTCGTACTAGAGGACCAAGCCGGTCTTGCGAAAGAAGCAATCGCCAGCGGAAGTCATGGTGGAGCAAGTGAAGGCCATTCGAGAAGCCAGCCGGGCAGCCTATGGCGCTTGATTCAGCTCTTGAGTAGCGTTTAGGTCGATCGGTCACCGCCGTTACATTAGGATATGATGTCTCAAGATTCTTCTTTACGAAATTCCTAATGATTGTCCTACACCCACCGGGTGTGTCGATTGAAATTCGAGTTAGTGGGGGCACGCTGAGTGCACCCACAGGTGTAACCCCAAGGCTATGGTGGACTGGCGGCGTCAACCATAGTCTTTATGTCTTAAGTTTTTCCTTTATTCGACTAGGTCGAATGGATTCATAAACCGGTGGGGCACGCTGAGTGCACCCACCGGTGTAGTCCCAGGCGTGGTCGATCACTGGCGATGGACTACGATCTGGAACATCTCCCATTTTTTTTGTTGGTCGATGGTCGACTCTAACTGATGGAACTTAGTGGGGCACGCTGAGTGCACCCACCGGGTGTAATCCCGAGGCGTGGTCGAATGTTTGTATTCGGCCGTATTCTTAGAAACGTATGATTTTTCCTTAGTCACTCGAAAGTGAATTGTCTTTGACATCTCTCGATTGGTTCTTCGTAGAAATCTTGCGACCTTGCGGCTCGTTATCTTGAGTTGGAGAACAAACACATCCAGCTCAAGCTTGATCCAAGCTGGCCCGAGAGAATTTAACGGCGAAGGAGGAAGCTAAAGGTATGTTTGGTGAGGCTTTCTCCGGTGACTTTGCCCCTCGTTTGTTTCAAAGTCGACCTTCTTGTAACTTTCGAGGCAAAGTGAAGGATGCCCCAAGAAGAAAGACCTTGAGTTGGCTGAAATGCGAAGGCTTTAGAAAACCAAGCTCGCAGATGAGAAGTTGGCTTCGTCACCAAGCTTGAAGAAGAAAACACCAATCTGAAAGCTGCTCTTGATGCTGCCAACAAAGAGGTCGGTCGGTGAAAAGTGATAAGATTGCCACGAGTGACAAGGCCGGTGAGTTGGTGGGGAAGAAGAGCGATCCGAGGCTTATCTGGGCGGGCTCGCCAAGAAGCTATTCCTCATGCTCGAAGGTAATCTTTTGCGCCAAACAGGTATTTTAACTATGATCTTTCCATTCGACTGTTGTCTTGACTCGGTGGTTGTGCTTGCAGAATTTTGCCAGAACTTTGAAGAGGAGACTGGTCGACTGGAGCCAAACCTGGACCCCATCAACTCTCCTGTGAAGGATGAAGTCGCCATGAACGTGCTCCGGCTCGAATCTCGTGTTGCTGCCGTCGTTGATTATCTCGCAAGGCTGAAGGTCGCCGCTTCCCACACCGATGCCACGCTTTGGCCTAGAGAGACGCTCCAGAATGACCTCGAGTCTCTGATGACTCGACTGAACACAGTCCCAAGTCGAGTACGGGAGTGGAAGAAGTCTTCTGCCAGGTGTGGCGCTGACGTTGCTCTATCTCTGGACCGAGTTCATTGCAAGGATGCACGAGAGGACAAGCTGGCGGCCCTTAGGGTGGCTAACACCAAGAAGCATGATTTCCGGTCTTTCATGGAGACTTTCATCGCGGCTGCCACTGGATTCTTGATGGAATCGACACGACGAGTTTGTTGCACCTTCCAGCCTCCACGGAGGGGTAAAAAACTTCTGAGCTCCACATTTTAAATTTGCCTCGGTATGCCGAGTGATTTTTGTAACCGACAAACCTTAACAGGCCTAGCGCCTGAGCACTTTCGGTTCTGTTAGGTGCTTATCCGAACTTGGATTCGACGTTTAAATGTGCTTGTATTTGGTTTGAGGTGTCTTTTGCAGGTTAAAGCGAGGTGCTTATTGCAATCGACTTGTTCCCCAATACACTTAGGCAGGCACTGGGCTGCAGCTAAGCCCCCGAGTGGGAGGTCTGCTCTCCACTCGGTAGGATTTTCAAAACTTAGGCGAGCACTGGGCTGCAGCTAAGCCTCTGAGTGGGAGGTCTGCTCTCCACTCGGTAGGATTTTCAAAACTTAGGCGAGCACTGGGCTGTAGCTAAGCCTCCGAGTGGGAGGTCTGCTCTCCACTCGGTAGGATTTTCAAAACTTAGGCGAGCACTGGGCTACAGCTAAGCCCCCGAGTGGGAGGTCTGCTCTCCACTCGGTAGGGTTTTTACGACGTCTTTCTTATGGAGAACGCATTATACTTGTGGCGTAGCTCGGAGGAGAGGGTAGCAGTCGACCTGCACCTTGTCCTCCTTGCGGAGCGCACATTGTACTTGTGGCGTAGCTCGGAGGAGAGGGTAGCAGTCGACCTGCACCTCGTCCTTCTTACAGAGCGCACGTTGTACTTGTGGCGTAGCTCGGAGGAGAGGGTAGCAGTCGACCTGCACCTCGTCGTCCTTGCAGAGCGCACATTGTACTTGTGGCGTAGCTCGGAGGAGAGGTTAGCAGTCGACCTGCACCTCGCCCTTCTTACAGAACGCACGTTGTACTTGTGGCGTAGCTCGGAGGAGAGGGTAGCAGTCGACCTGCACCTCGTCCTCCTTGCAGAGCGCATGTTGTACTTGTGGCGTAGCTCGGAGGAGAGGGTAGCGGTCGACCTGTACCTCGTCCTCCTTGCAGAGCGCATATTGTACTTGTGGCGTAGCTCGGAGGAGAGGGTAGCAGTCGACCTGCACCTCGTCCTCCTTGCAGAGTGCACGTTGTACTTGTGGCGTAGCTCGGAGGAGAGGGTAGCAATCGACCTGCACCTCGTCCTCCTTGCAGAGCGCACGTTTGAGTTTGAACTTAGGCGAGTGTTTAGACTGCAGCTAAGCCTCCGAGTGGGAGGCTGTCTCTCCACTCGGTAGGACTTCATTGGAACTTAGGCGAGTACTTAGACTGCAGCTAAGCCTCCGAGTGGGAGGCTGGCTCACCACTCGGTAGGATTTCATTAGAACTTAGGCGAGTACTTAGACTGCAGCTAAGCCTCTGAGTGGGAGGCTGGCTCACCACTCGGTAGGATTTCATTGGAACTTAGGCGAGTACTTAGACTGCAGCTAAGCCTCCAAGTGGGAGGCTGGCTCACCACTCGGTAGGATTTCATTAAAACTTAGGCGAAACGGATTCGTAGCTAAGCCCCCAAGTGGGAGGCTGGCTCTTCGCTCGGCAAGGATTTTTTTTACAAACTTAGGCGAAACGGATTCGCAGCTAAGCCACCCAATGAGGGGGAATTTTATTGAACAAATAAAAATGACATCAATCATTGGGGAGATTATGACACTATTATCTTTGTGAAACATGAACTAACTGAAGTACTTTTATTACAACTCATCCGAGTGAATACTTAGGTGTAAAAGGGGCAGAGTAACTCCGCGTTCCAAGCTCGGGGCTCGTCGATGTTGTGCTCGACGTTGTAGGGACGGTACGCTCCGTTGTGGAGAACCTTGGTGACGATGAAGGGTCCTTCCCAAGAAGGAGCAAGCTTGTGTGGTTTCTGCTGATCCACTTGGAGAACCAAATCCCCTTCCTGGAAGGCTCGACTCTTCACATTTTTGGTGTGGAAGCGACGCAAGTCTTGTAGGTAGATGGTCGATCAAATCAGAGCCATCTCCCTTTCTTCCTCTAAAAGGTCGACTGCATCCTGCCGCGCTTGTTCTGCTTCAGCTTCGGTGTAGAGCTCGACTCGAGGAGCGTTGTGGAGTAGATCACTCGGCAAGACCGCTTCAGCTCCATAGACCAAGAAGAATGGAGTTCTTCCAGTCGACCGGTTAGGCGTGGTCCTTAGACCCCAAAGCACCGAGGAAGTTAAATCGACCCATGCTCCGGCCGCATGCTTGAGATCACGCATCAGTCGGGGTTTCAACCCTTTGAGGATCAAGCCATTGGCCCGCTCCGCTTGTCCATTCGACTGCGGATGGGCGAATGAAGCATAGTTGACTCGTGTGCCCTGAGATGTGCAGAACGCCCTGAATTCTTCTGAATCGAAGTTTGATCCATTGTCAGTGATGATGCTGTGTGGGACTCCATATCTGAATATCGGTTCTCTGATGAAGCTGACAGCAGTACCGGCGTCAAGGTTCTTGATGGGTTTAGCCTCAATCCACTTGGTGAACTTGTCAAATGCTACCAGTACGTGTGTGAAACCGCTTCGACCTGTTCTCAAGGGACCAACCATATCCAACCCCCATACTGCGAAGGGCCAGATGAGTGGTATGGTCTTCAGAGCTGATGCAGGCTTGTGTGACATGTTGGAGTAAAATTGACATCTCTCGCACTTGTCGACTATTTCCTTTGCCATTTCATTCGCTCTTGGCCAATAAAATCCGTCTCGGTATGCTTTGGCCACGATGGTCCGAGAGGACGCATGATGGCCACAGGTCCCCGAGTGGACGTCGTCAAGAATTATCCGACCTTCTTCTGGCGTTATGCACTTCTGATCAACTCCAGTCGTGCTCTCTCTGTATAGCTGCCCTTTGATCACAGTAAAGGCCTTGGATCGGCGGACGATCTGTCGAGCCTCTTCCTCGTCCTCTGGGAGCTCTTTTCTCAGGATATATGCGATATATGGAACTGTCCAATCGGGTGTGATCACTAAAGCCTCCATGACCAAGTCGACCACTGCTGGAACTTCAACCTCAGTCGGATCTGTGGCACTCTTGGGTTGCGGAGCTTCTTCGGTAAAAGGATCTTCTTTGACTGATGGAGTATGGATATGCTCCAAGAACACATCGCTAGGAATGGCTTCTCTCTTGGAACCTATCTTTGCCAAATCATCAGCCGCTTGATTTTTCAGTCGGGGTATATGATGGAGCTCTAACCCCTCAAATTTCTTTTCAAGCTTCCTCATTTGCATTCACATAAATCCAGTCATGGCTGGGCTTCTAACGTCCTCCTTCATCACTTGGTTGACCACCAAATCTGAGTCGCCATAAACCATAAGGCGACGGACGCCGAGTGAAATGGCCATGTGCAATCCATACAAAAGGGGCTCGTATTCTGCCTCATTGTTGGAGGAATCAAAGTGAATCTGGAGCACATATCTGAGCTTATCTCCTCTGGGGGAAACCAAGACTACCCCAGCACCGGATCCATTTAACATCTTAGAGCCATCAAAGAACATGGTCCAATGCTCTGAGTGAACTTGAGTCGGCTGCTGCTGTTCAATCCATTCGGCTAGGAAATCTGCTATTGCTTGGGACTTAATGGCTTTCTTTGCCTCAAACTTGATATCAAGGGGAAGGAGTTCAATCTCCCATTTCGCCACTCGACCGATTGCATCTCTGTTGTGCGAGAATCTATGAAAGTGGGCGTCGGCGACGATCGTAATGGAATGATCAGAGAAATAATGAGCAACCTTCTTCGTGGTCATGTAGATCCCATACACAGGCTTCTGATAATGAGGATATCTTTGCTTTGATGGTGTCAAAACTTCAGACAGATCGTACACTGGGCGCTGAACTTTGAAGGCTTTCCCTTCTTCTTCCCGCTTGACCGTAAGTAAATCTTGTCTTGTGAATTGTCTGTGGCTGCAATATAAAGCAACAGAGGCTCTTTGCTGATTGGAGCAGCAAGCATCGGCTGGGTGGATAGCGAGCTTTTAGCTCGACAAGCGCTGATCGACTTCGAGTCCACTCGAACTTGTCTGCCTTCTTCATCAATCGGTAAAGAGGCAATGCCTTTTCACCGAGTCGAGAGATGAATCGACTTAACGTGGCCAAACATCCAGTAAGCTTCTGGACATCGTGCACCCGCACAGGGCGTTTCATTCGGAGTATAGTGCCAACTTTTTCTGGGTTAGCACCGATTCCTCGTTCGGAAACAAGAAACCGAGTAACTTTCCACCAGGAACTCCGAATGTGCACTTTGATGGATTGAGCTTGATATCATACCTCCTGAGATTGGCAAATGTTTCAGCGAGGTCAGTCAACAGGTCGGAACCCTTTCGTGATTTGACCACAATATCTGTTGGGGAACGTTGCAGAAAATTAAAAATTTTCCTACGGTTTCACCAAGATCCATCTATGAGTTCATCTAAGCAACGAGTCATGGGAGAGAGTTTGCATCTGCATACCACTTGTAGATCGCGTGCGGAAGCTTGCAAGGTGATGATGGAGTCGTACTCGACGTGATTCGAATCACCGATGATCAAGTGCTGAACGGACAGCACCTCCGCGTTCAACACACGTACGGTACGGGTGACGTCTCCTCCGTCTTGATCCAGCAAGGAGGAAGGAGAGGTTGAGGAAGACAGCTCCACCGGCAAAGACGACGGCGGCGTGGTGGTGGTGAAGTAGTACTCCGACAGGGCTTCGCCGAGCACACAACGGAGGAGGAGAGGTGTTGGGGAGCGGAGGGCTGCGCCTTTGCTTGTGGTGCGGCTGCCCTCCCCTCACCCCTCTATTTATAGGGGGAAGGGAGAAGGGGGCCCGGCCCCTCTAGATCCATCTAGAGGGGGGGCGGCGGCCAAGGGGAGGGGGGACTTGCCCCCCAAGCAAGGGGGGCCTCTAGGGTTCCCCCTCAACCCTAGGCGCAAGGGCCCAAGGGAGGGGTGCGCCCAGCCCACCAGGGGCTGGCCAACTCCCCACGCAGCCCAAGTGGCCCCCCGGAAGGGGTGGCCCCTCCCGGTGGACCCCAGAACCCTTCCTGGTGGCCCGACAATACCGGTATGCCCCAAACTTTCCGATGTCCTTTAACAACTTCCCATATATAAATCTTTACCTCCGGACCCTTCCGGAACTCCTCGTGACATCCAGGATCTCATCCAGGACTCCGAACAACATTCGGTAGTCACATACTAGTCTTCCTAATAACCCTAGCGTCACCGAACCTTAAGTGTGTAGACCCTACGGGTTCGGGAGACACGCAGAACATGACCGAGGCGACTCTCGGGCAATAACCAACAGCGGGTCCGGATACCCATGTTGGCTCCCACATGCTCCTCGATGATTTCATCGGTTGAACCACGATGTCGAGGATTCGATTAAAACCCAGTATACAATTCCCTTTGTCAATCGATGCGTTACTTGCCCGAGACTCGATCGTCGGTATCCCAATACCTTGTTCGGTCTCGTTGCGGCAAGTCACTTTACTCGTCTGTAATGCATGATCCGTGGCCAACACCTTGGTCACCTTGAGCTCATTATGATGATGCATTACCGAGTGGGCCCAGAGATACCTCTCCGTCATGCGGAGTGACAAATCCATCTCGATCCGTGTCAACCCAATAGATACTTTCGGAGATACCTGTAGTGCACCTTTATAGTCACCCAGTTACGTTGTGACGTTTGATACACCCAAAGCACTCCTACGGTATCCAGGAGTTACACGATCTCATGGTCGAAGGAAGAGATACTTGACATTGGCAAAGCTCTAGCAAACGAACTACACGATCTTTTATGCTATGCTTAGGATTGGGTCTTGTCCATCACATCATTCTCCTAATGATGTGATCCGTTATCAACGACATCCAATGTCCATAGTCAGAAACCATGACTATCTGTTGATCTGTGAGCTAGTCAACTAGAGGCTCACTAGGGACATATTGTGGTCTATGTGTTCACACGTGTATTACGATTTCCTGATAATACAATTATAGCATGATCAAAGACAATTATCATGAACAATGAAATATAATAATACTTTTATTATTGCCTCTAGGGCATATTTCCAACAGTCTCCCACTTGCACTAGAGTCACCAATCTAGTTACATTGTGATGAATCGAACACCCATAGAGTTCTAGTGTTGATCATGTTTTGCACGCGAGAGGTTTAGTCAGCGGATCTGCGACATTCAGATCCGTGTGCACTTTGCAAATCTCTATGTCTCCATCTTGAACATTTTCACGGATGGAGTTGAAGCGACGCTTGATGTGCTGGTCTTCTTGTGAAACCCGGCTCCTTGGCAAGGGCAATAGCTCGGTGTTGTCCGACGAAGAGTTTGATCGGCCCGAAGCATTGGGTATGACTCCTAGGTCGGTGATGAACTCCTTCACCCAAATCGCTTCATGCGCTGCCTCCGAGGCTGCCATGTACTCCGCTTCACACGTAGATCCCGCCACGATGCTCGCTTGCGGCACCAGCTTCTCGCTCCACCATTCAACATATACACGTATCCGGTTTGTGACTTAGAGTCATCCAGATCTGAGTCGAAGCTAAGCGTCGGCGTAACCCTTTACGACGAGCTCTTCGTCTCCTCCATAAACGAAACATGTCCTTTGTCCTTTTCGTACTTCAGGATATTCTTGACCGCTGTCCGGTGTTCCTTGCGGGATTACTTTGGTGTCTTGCTACCAAACTTACGGCAAGGTTTACATCGGTGCAGTACACACATGGCATACATAATAGATCCTATGGCTGAAGCATAGGGATGACACTCATCTCTTCTTTATCTTTTGCCGTGGTCGGTGATCGAGTGAGCTCAATCTCACACCTTGTAACATAGGCAAGAACCCTTTCTTGGCCTCATCCATTTGAACCTCTTCAAAATCTTATCAAGGTATGTGCTTTGTGAAAGACCTATGAGGCGTCTCGATCTATCTCTATAGATCTTGATGCCTAATATATAAGCAGCTTCTCCAAGGTCCTTCATTGAAAAACACTTATTCAAGTAGGCCTTAATGCTGTCCGAAGTTTTGTATCATTTCCCATCAAGAGTATGTCATCTACATATAATAGGAGAAATGCTCTGAGCTCCCACTCACTTTCTTGTAAATGCAGGCTTCTCCATAAGTCTCATAAACCCAAACGCTTTGATCATCTCATCAAAGCGAATGTTCCAACTCGAGATGCTTGCACCAGTCCATAAATGGATCGCCGGAGCTTGCATACTTTGTTAGCGTTCTTAGGATCGACAAAACCTTCCGCTGCATCATATACAGCTCTTCCTTAAGATGTCCGTTAAGGAATGCCGTTTTGACGTCCATCGCCATATCTCATAATCATAGTATGCGGCAATTGCTAACATGATTCGGACGGACTTCAGCTTCGCCACGGAGAGAATGTCTCGTTGTAGTCAATCCCTTGAACTTGTCGATAACCCTTAGCGACAAGTCGAGCCTTATAAATGGTAACATTACCATCCGCGTCCGTCTTCTTCTTAAAAATCCATTTGTTTTCTATCTCTCGCCGATCATCGGGCAAGTCTGTCAAAGTCCATACTTTGTTTTCATAAATGGATTCTATCTCGGATTTCATGGCTTCAAGCCATTTGTTGGAATCTGGACCCGCCATCGCTTCTTCATAGTTCGAAGGTTCACCGTTGTCTAACAACATGATTTCCAGGACAGGGTTGCCGTACCACTCTGGTGCGGAACGTGTCCTTGTGGACCTACGAAGTTCAGTAGTAACTTGATCCGAAGTACCTTGATCATCATCATTGTTTTCCTCTTCAGTTGGTGTGGGCATCACAGGAACGGTTTCCTGCGCTGCACCACTTTCCCGTTCGAGAGGTAGTACTTCATCGAGTTCTACTTTCCTCCCACTTACTTCTTTCGAGAGAAACTCTTTTTCCAGAAAGCATCCGTTCTTAGCAACAAAGATCTTGCCTTCGGATCTTAAGTAGAAGGTATACCCAATAGTTTCCTTAGGGTATCCTATGAATACGCATTTTTCCGACTTGGGTTCGAGCTTTTCAGGTTGAAGTTTCTTGATATAAGAATCGCATCCCCAAACTTTTTGAAACGACAGCTTAGGTTTCTTCCCAAACCATAATTCATACGGTGTCGTCTCAACGGATTTAGACGGTACCCTATTTAAAGTGAATGTAGCTGTCTCTAGAGCGTATCCCCAAAAAGATAGTGGTAAATCGATAAGAGACATCATAGACCGCACCATATCCAATAGAGTGCGATTACGACGTTCGGACACACCATTTATTTGAGGTGTTCGGTAGCGTGAGTTGTGAAACGATTCCACATTTTCTTAAGTGTGTACCAAATTCGTGACTTAAGTATTCTCCTCCACGATCTGATCGTAGGAACTTTATCTTTCGGTCACGTTGATTCTCCACCTCATTCTGAAATTCCTTGAACTTTTCAAAGGTCTCAGACTTGTGTTTCATTAAGTAGACATACCCATATCTACTTAAGTCATCAATGAGAGTGAGAACATAACGATATCCTCCGCGAGCCTCAACGCTCATTGGACCGCACACATCGGTATGTATGATTTCCAACAAGTTGGTTGCTCGCTCCATTGTTCCGAGAACGGAGTCTTGGTCATTTTGCCTAAGAGGCATGGTTAGCATGTGTCAAACGATTCATAATCAAGAGACTCTAAAGTCCATCAAGATGGAGCTTCTTCATGCGCTTGACACCAATGTGACCAAGGCGGCAGTGCCACAAGTATGTGGGACTATCATTATCAACTTTACATCTTTTGGCATCCACACTATGAACATGTGTAATATTACGCTCGAGATTCATTAAGAATAAACCATTGACCATCGGAGCATGACCATAAAACATATCTCTCATATAAATCAAACAACCATTATTCTCAGACTTAAATGAGTAGCCATCTCGTATTAAACGAGATCCAGATACAATGTTCATGCTCAAACTTGGCACTAAATAAAAATTATTAAGGTTCAAAACTAATCCCGTAGGTAAATGTAGAGGCAGCGTGCGGCGGCGATCACATCGACTCTGGAACCATTCCCGACGCGCAGATCGTCACCTCGTCCCTTCGCAAGTCTCCGTTTATTCCGCAGCTCTGTTGTGAGTTACAAATATGAGCAACGGCACGGTATCAAATACCGGGAGTTACTACGAGTACTAGTAAGGTACACATCAATTACATGTATATCAAATATACCTTTGGTGTTGCCAGCCTTCTTATCCGCTAAGTATTTGGGGCAGTTCCGCTTCGAAGACCCTTCCCTTGCAATAAAAGCACTCGATCTCGTGCTTGGGTCCATTCTTTGACTTCTTCCCGCAATCGGCTTACGGGCGCGGCAACATCTTTGCCGTCCTTCTTGAAGTTCTTCTTACCCTTGCCCTTCTTGAACTTAGTGGTCTTATTGACCATCAACACTTGATGTTCTTTCTTGATTTCAGCCTCTGCTGACTTCACATCGAGAACACTTCAGAATGGTCTTCACCATCCCCGCATGTTGTAGTTCATCACAAAGCTCTTGTAGCTTGGTGGGAGCGATCGGAGGATTCTGTCGATGACCGCCTCATCCGGGAGGTTAATGTTCGGGATGTGTTCAGCGACGTAACTGTTTTCCTCCATCTTACAACTGTAGAACTTGTCGGAGACATCATATCTCTCGACCGGGCATGAGCTTGGAAAACTAGTTTCAGCTCTTGAACATCTCATATGCTCCGTGATGCTCAAAACGCTTTTGGAGCCCGGTTCTAAGTCGTAAAGCATGCCACATCGAGCGAGGGAGTAATCATCGGACGAGCTTGCCAAGCATTCATAATGTCTTGGTTCTGCGACGGAGCGTCACCTAGCGGTCCATCTAGGACATATTGCTTCCTGGCAGCTATGAGGATGATCCTCAGGTTCCGGACCCAGTCCGTATAGTTGCTGCCATCATCTTTCAGCTTGGTTTTCTCTAGGAACGTGTTGAAGTTCATGTTGACATTAGCGTTGGCCATTTGATCTACAAGACATATTTGCAAAGGTTTTAGACTAAGTTCATGATAATTAAGTTCTAATCAAATTATGAACTCCCACTTAGATTAGACATCCCTCTAGTCATCTAAGTGTTACACGATCCGAGTCGACTAGCCCGTGTCCGATCATCACGTGAGACGGACTAGTCATCGTCGGTGAACATCTTCATGTTGATCGTATCTTCCATACGACTCGTGTTCGACCTTTCGGTCTCCGTGTTCCGAGGCCATGTATGCACATGCTAGGCTCGTCAAGTTAACCCTAAGTGTTTTCGCTGTGTAAAACTGTCTTACACCCGTTGTATGTGAACGTAAGAATCCATCACACCCGATCATCACGTGGTGCTTAGAAGCGACGAACTGTAGCAACGGTGCATTAGGGAGAACACTTCTTGAAATTTTGTAAGGGATCATCTTATTTACTACCGTCGTCCTAAGTAAACAAGATGCATAAACATAATAAACATCACATGCAATTATATAGTTGTGACATGATATGGCCAATATCATAAAGCTCCATTGATCTCCATCTTCGGGGCTCCATGATCATCTTGTCACCGGCTTGACACCATGATCTCCATCATCGTGTCTTCATGAAGTTGTCACGCCAACGACTACTTCTACTTCAATGACTAACGCGTTTAGCAATGAAGAAAAGTAGTTTACATGGCGTTCTTCAATGACACGCAGGTCATACAAAAAATAAAGACAACTCCTATGGCTCCTGCCGGTTGTCATACTCATCGACATGCAAGTCGTGAATCCTATTACAATAACATGGTCTCATACATCACAATTCATCATTCATCACAACTTCTGGCCATATCACATCACATGATCAATCGCTGCAAAAACAAGTTAGACGTCCTCTAATTGTTGTTGCATCTTTTACGTGGCTGCGATTGGGTTCTAGCAAGAACGTTTTCTTACCTACGAATAACCACAACGTGATTTTGTCAACTTCTATTTACCCTTCATAAGGGCCCTGTTCATCGAATCCGCTCCAACTAAAGTGGGAGAGACAGACACCCGCCAGCCACCTTATGCAACTAGTGCATGTCAATCGGTGGAACCGGTCTCATGTAAGCGTACGTGTAAGGTTGGTCCGGGCCGCTTCATCCCACAATACCGTTGAAGCAAGAAAAGACTAGTAGAGGCAAGTAAGTTGACAAGATCCACGCCCACAACAAATTGTGTTCTACTCGTGCATTAGAGAACTACGCATAAACCTGGCTCTGATTTCCATGTACGCTTCAATGTTCCGACTGATTTGAGTGAGTAAACACTTCTGAATCATCCGCATGAATGTGGCTCCGGCATTCTTGAGGCCGAATGGCATGGTGACATAGCAGAAGCACCTGAATGGAGTGATGAAAGCTGTTTTGATCTCATCTTGTCCATACAGACGGATCTGATGGTACCCGGAATAGGCGTCCAGAAAAGACAATCTCTCACATCCCGCGGTCGAGTCGACAATTTGATCGATGCGAGGAAGAGGAAAATGATCTTTCAGGCAGGCCCGATTGATGTGTTTGAAATCAATGCACATGCAGAGTGACTTGTCCTTCTTGGGAACCATGACGACATTGGCAAGCCACTCGGAGTGGTATATCTCTTGGATAAACTCTGCCGCCAACAGTCGAGCCACCTCCTCGCCAATGGCCTTTCTCTTCTGGACGGCGGACCGTCGAAGATGTTCTTTGACTGGTTTTGCTGTTGAATCGACTCTAAGGTGATGCTCAGCCAGCCCCACAGAACACCGGCATGTCGTGAGCTTCCATGCGAAGATGTCCCAGCTCACGGAGGAACCGGATGGCGCTTCTTCCTATTTAGGGTCGAGTGTTGTGGAAATATGGGTCCGAGCTGCATTGGGGTCGGTCGGGTGAATGTGAACAGCTTCGTCTCACCGGACGGTCGAAATGTTGATTCATGGCGAGCTTCTTGGCCCGCAACAAATCACTCGGATCTGCATTTTTCTTGTACCCCTCCAGCTCGACCATTATTATCTGGGAATCAACAATTTTCGAGCCTTTCTGGAAACACTCTTTTGCCTTCTTCCGATTACCAGTGATAGTGATCACGCCTTTGGGGCCGAGCATCTTCAGTTTGAGGTACACGTAACATGGTCGAGCCATGAACCGTGCGTAAGCTGGTCTCCCCAAAATAGCGTGGTAAGCGCTTTGAAAATCCACGACTTCAAATGTCAGCTTCTCTTTGCGGAAATGCTTCGAGTCACCGAACACCACGTCCAGAGCTATTTGGCAGAGTGACTCAGCCTTCTTTCCAGGTATAACTCCATGAAAACTCATGTTGCTGGTGCTCAGTCGGGACATCGGAATGCCCATTCCTTTCACCGTCTCTGCATATAATATGTTCAGTCCACTACCACCATCCATTAGCACCTTCGTCAGTCGAGTGCCTTCGACGACCGGGTCGACCACCAAAGCTTGCCTCCCAGGGGTGGCTATATGAGTCGGGTGATCGGACTGGTCGAATGTAATGGGAGTTTGGGACCATCTCAGATAACTGGGCGTCGCCGGGGCGACCATATTCACCTCACGGTTGATAACCTTTAGTCGGATTTTGCTTTCCACATCAGCAAAGATCAAAAGAGTGGAGTTAACATGAGGATATCCTCCATCACTGTCCTCCTTGTCTTCGGCTTTGTCCGACTCCTTTTCCTTGTCCTTGGGTTGTTTACCTTGGAACTGCTGGATTAGGAGCCGGCACTGGCGAGTGGTATGCTTCGGGTAGATGAAATTACCCTCTTCATCTTTCTTCGTGTGGATGTGACACGGCAGATCCATCACGTCATTTCCTTCTTTATCCTTCACCTTCTTGGGGTTCCAGGATCCTTTGGGTTTTCCCTTGAACTTGCCCTGAGTCACGGCCAGAGCCTCCCCAGGAGCCGCTGGCTCGGCCTTCCGCTTCTGCTTCCGACTGGAGTTTCCTTTCTCCGACTGACTAAGCTTGTACTTGCCGCTCTGGAGTCGGTCCTCCTCTTCGCCGTTGGCGTACTTGGTAGCAATTTCCATCATTCGACTCAGGGTCATATCTCCGGTCCGACCAAACTTCAAACTCAATTCTCTATTCTTAACACCATCCTTGAAGGCGCGGTACGCTCGATGATCGAACCACGTTCTCCACGGTATGATGCAAAGTGATCCATCTCTGAATATAATCTCTTAAGGTCTCATTCGACTTACGCATGCAAACTTGCAGCTCATCAATCCAGCTGGTCGCTTGCAAGTTCCTCGAATGTTACGCGAACACTGGAAAGATCTTCCCAAGTGTAAATGCTGCTAGGAGCTAAGCTGATTCAACCACGCCGGGCGAACCTTCCAAAGATGAGCGGTAAATGCTTCATAGCCACCTCGTCATTCCCGCCGCCGATCTGTACCGCCACTCGGTAGTCCTCAAGCCAGGTTTTAGGCTTAGACTCACCGGTGAACTTACTTACTCTAGTCGCCAACCTGAAGTTGGGGGGAATCACCGCAGCTCTGATAGCCCTGCTGAAACATTCTGGACCTGAAACATGTACTCGGCTGCTAGTGGGCGCATCTCTGTCATGGCCACCTCGATGAGCCCTGTTCCGATCAACCAGGACTTGCACGATGATGGATCGCGCGTCAAAGCCTGGTTCCCTGGGGTCGACCGGAGCTCTTCGCCCCACACTGAGCTAGCGCCTGTCATCTTGCTGCTGATGAGCGTAGGACCCACCTCTTGGGGGAGGAGTGGGCACTCGACGCCTGTCATCACGATCGTATCAGTCACCATATTGGTCCCGTCGATTCTCGCGTCCCTCACGCCGCGAGGCGATCTTGGGCTATGAGCCGATCGAATCAGTATTCGCAGCAACGGATCGATGTGAATCTGTTGCGTGGGATCGTGACACGGCTGAACTCGATCTCATGCTGCCCGGAGCAAATCCCTAATCTGCATCAAGCCTTTGCCAGCCTCCGACTGAGAGGGCTGAATTGACTCTGCTATATGGGCTGCAGCTGCTAAATTATGAATCGGGGTTCGATATACCTGAGTCGGCTGCGGGAAGAGTTGGCGCCGACCGAGTCGGTACTTTCGTTGCGCGTCGCTCGTCGAGTGCTCGCTGGAGGTTCTCGAGACGAGTGCGTTCAGCCAAGTTAATGAACGTGCCTCCTCCAAGGCACGAGCCTCGGGGGTTTCTCCTGCGATGGGAGTATGCAGGGCATCCATGTTCCTGCGGCGAAGTTCTTCCCTTTGCAGGGAATTAAGTGGCTCAGGCTGATATTCCTCATGGGCTTGAGCGGGGTCGCCTCCACCGTCTATCCCGTCATCGCGGGGGAAGCCGGGAGGGCTACGAGGCCCGTTGACCATCAAGACCTCCGCCGCCGGATCACTGCTGTCGCACTCGGATGCGGTCTCTACGGAGCCGGTCGACAGATCGAACAGGCCGTAGAGGGATTGGTCGGGCTCGATTGCCGCGACTTGGGTGGTGGCCGACTGGCAAGCCATCGCGTGTCTCACCCACTGCTGGAGCCTCGACCGACCAGAGCGCTTGCGCTGGCGGGAGACAGGGAGGGAGGACGACAGGGGAGTCGACTGATATGGAGTCGATGGTTGCCGCAGCAGAACGCCGCGGACACACGCCTGAAAATGCGTCGCACCATGGACGGGGAGCGCGTTGATGTCGAGTGGAGCCTCCTGGAGCCAAGCGGAGTCGTCGGCAATGAAGGTGAGCGCGCCGAGACGGATCTCGCGGCCCTCGACCAAAACTCCACCAGAAACATGATGAAGGCAATCGGAACAATTGCAACTTCTCCAAAAATCGCTAAGACACCTGCCCCACGGTGGGCGCCAACTGTCGTGGTTCTAAGTCTGACAGTATAATGGGGGGTAGGTATGGAGAGGCAAGATCCTAGCTATGGAGCAGTTGTACAGTCAAGGGATGTACGAGTTCAGGCCCTTCTCGGATGAAGTAACAGCCCTACGTCTCGGAGCCCGGAGGCAGTCGACTAGATTATGTGTGTATAGATTATAGGGGTGCGAACCCTTTACACAGAGGAGGGGGGTGGCTTATATAGTGTCTGCCAGACCCCTCCGGCCCTCAGTTATGCAGGGTTTAAAGTACATTAAGGCCTGGCGTTACTGGTAACGCCTTACATAAAGTGTCATCATGGCCATAAAGACTACTTAATTACAGACCGTTGGATGCAGAGTGGCTCTTGATCTCCTGGTGGTCGAGTGAGTCTTCATGGTCGAGTCCTTCGAGTCCGTCGAGTGAAGTCTCTCTTGGTCGACTGGAAGGCAGCTTCTTCTGAGGGTGTCCTTGGGAAGGGTACTTAAGACAGGTCTGTGACCCTATCCTAGGTACATGACTTCAGCATCTGGCTCAGGGGATTCGGGGGCCCAAACATACTTGGTCCTCAATATGGGGAGGGAAGTGTCTGTGGCTGGTTCCTTGACGACCGCCACAAAGTGGGTGGTCGGTGGGTGATTAATTTCCCTCTGGTCGGGCTTCAGCCCGATCCGATCATAGTCCGTTGAGACCCCCAGTACGGCGATGCAGTCTAGTAGTTCGTTTAAGGACGAAACATCTACCGGATCCAATTTTTCAGAGTACTTGGGGCCAATGCGAGGATGGTGTCCGGCGGCCATGGGAGGAGTTGCAGGCTCAACGGCCGCGCGGGCCCTCATGGTGAAACCCCCGAACCGAAGGGTCTGCCCTGAAGCCAGGCACCCTCCGGAAGTTATATTGTTGTTGATGACTAGGCGAACCATAGATCACCTTTTGCATACAGCACAACGGAGCTCTCAATGAAAACACCAGTGTCGGTGTCAAAACCAGCAAATCTCGGGTAGGGGGGCCCAAGCTGTGCGTCTAAGGATCAATGGTATCAGGGAGCCAGGGGACACAACGTTTACCCAGGTTCGGCCCCTCTTAAGGGAGGTAAGACCCTACTCCTGCTTGATTATATTCGACGAGTATGAAGGTTACAAGAGTTGATCTACCTCGAGATCGTAATGGCTAACCCTAGATGTCTAGCCTATGAGGATTTCAATGATGGTGTAGAGGATAGCCCCTACGGACTAACCCCTCCAGTTTATATACACGCTGGAGGGGCCTAGGGTTTGTACAAGGTTGGTTTATCAGGGAAGGAAACCTCCGGACTCTATTCCTGTCGTCCAAGTATTGAGAAGTCCCATCTGGACACGGTAGATAATCTTCAGCTTGATCCCGTACGGCCCATGCAACTCGGCCCATACTCTTGGCCGGACACCTGAGGACCCCCGAATCCAGGACTCCCTCAGACTCCACGCACCTTTCGGTCGCTCCAAGGGCGTTGGGACGTGATCAAACCCATTTGCAGTCGTTGGGCATCTTGCTTGGAGCAAGTACGCAATGCACCTTGCTACCTCTTGAGCTTGCGTTGGTTTTCCCTTGAAGAGGAAAGGGTGATGCAGCAAAGTAGCGTAAGTATTTCCCTCAGTTTTAAGAACCAAGGTATCAATCCAGTAGGAGACAATGCACAAGTCACCGAATACCTGCACAGACAATCAAGAACTTGCAACGAATGCGATAAACGGGTTGTCAATCCCTTCACGGTCACTCGCAAAAGTAAGATCTGATAGAGATAATAAAGTAAATATTTTTGGTATTTTTGGTTTATAGATTGGAAAGTAAAGATTGCAAAATACTAGATCGGAAACTAGCAAGATGTAAATGAGATTCAATAATGTGGAAAAGAGAACCGGGGGCCATAGGTTTCACTAGTGGCTTCTCTCAAGATAGCATATATTACGGTGGGTGAACAAATTACTGCAGAGCAATTGATAGAAAAGCGCATAATTATGATGGCATCTAAGGCAATGATCATGAACATAGGCATCACGTCTGTGTCAAGTAGACTGACTCCTGCCTGCATCTACTAGTATTACTCCACACATTGACCGCTATCGAGCATGCATCTAGAGTATTAAGTTCATAAAGAACGGAGTAATGCATTAAGCAAGATGACATGATGTAGAGGAATTAACTCAAGCAATATGATGAAAACCCCATCTTTTTATCCTCGATGGCAATAATACAATACGTACCTTGATGCCCCTACTGTCACTGAGAAAGGACACCACAAGATTAAACCCAAAGCTAAGCACTTCTCCCATTGCAAGAAAAATCAATCTAGTAGGCCAAACTAAATTGATAATTCAAAGAGACTTGCAAAGATATCAAATCATGCATATAAGAATTCAGAGAAGAACCAAATAATATTCATAGATAATCTTCATCATAAATCCACAGTTCATCGAATCTCAGCAAACAAGTCGCAAAAGAATATTACGTCGAATAGATCTCCAAGAACATCGAGGTGAACTTTGTATTGAGAATCAGAGAGAGAGAATAAGCCATCTAGCTAATAACTATGGACCCGAAGGTCTGTGGTAAACTACTCACGCTTCATCGGAGAGGTAATGGTGTTGATGTAGAAGCCCTCCATGATCGAATCCCCCTCCGGCAGATCACCGGAAAAGGCCCCAAGATGGAATCTCATGGGTACAGAAGGTTGCGGCATGGAAAAGTGGTTTCGTGGCTCCCCCTGATGTTTTTAGGGTATAGGAGTATATATCGGCGAAGGAACTAGGTTAGGGCAGCTATGAGGGGCCCATGAGGGTGGGGGCGCCCCCTCCTGCCTTGTGGCCTCCTCGTTGCATCTCCGACTTCATCTCCAAGTCTTCTGGTTTGCTTTCGGTCCAAGAAAGATCATCGCGAAGGTTTCATTCCATTTGGACTCCGTTTGGTATTCCTTTTCTACAAAACTCTAAAATAGGCAAAACAAAACAAAAACCTGCATTGGGCCCTCGGTTAATAGGTTAGTCCCAAAAATAATATAAAAGAGCATATTAAAACCCATTAAACATCCAAAACAAACAATATAATAGCAAGGAACAATAAAAAATTATAGATACGTTGGAGATGTATCAAGCATCCCCAAGCTTAATTCCTACTCGTCCTGGAGTAGGTAAATGATAAAAATAGATTTTTTTTATGTGGAAAGCTACCTAACATATTTATTAATGTAATTTTCTTTATTGTGGCATGAATGTCCAGATCTGAAAGATTCAAGATAAAAGTTTAATATTGACATAAAAATAATAATACTTCAAGCATACTAACAAAGCAATCATGTCTTCTCAAAATAACATGGCGAAAGAAAGCTTATCCCTACAAAATCATATAGTTTGGCTATGCTCCGTCTCCGTCACACAAAATACTCAAATCATGCACAACCCCGATGACAAGCCAAGCAATTGTTTCATACTTTGATGTTCTCAAACCTTTTCAACTTTCACACAATACATGAGCGTGAGCCATGGATATAACACTATGGGTGGAATAAAATGGTGTTTGTGGATAAGACAAAAAGAGGGAGATGGTCTCACATCAACTAGGCATATTAATGGGCTATGGAGATGCCCATCAATAGATATCAATGTGAGTTAGTAGGGTTTTCCATGCAACAAATGCACTAGAGCTATAAGTGTATGAAAGCTCAAAAAGAAACTAAGTGGGTGTGCATCCAACTTGCTTGCTCACGAAGACCTAGGGTATTTTGAGGAAGCCCGTCATTGGAATATACAAGCCAAGTTCTATAATGAAAATTCCCACTAGTATATGAAAGTGACAAAATAAGAGACTCTCTATCATGAAGATCATGGTGCTACTTTGAAGCACAAGTGTGGAAAAAGGATAGTAGCATTGCCCCTTCTCTCTTTTTCTCTCATTTTTTTGTTTGGCTTCTTTGGCCTCTCTTTTTCTCATTGGATTCTTTGGCCTCTTTTCTTTATTTCCCCACATGGGACAATGCTCTAATAATGATGATCATCACACTTCTATTAACTTACAACTCGAAAAATTACTACTCAATGCTTAAAACAAAGTATGAATCTATGTGAACGCCTCCGACGGTGTACCGAGATGTGCAATTAATCAAGAGTGACATGTATGAAAGAATTATGAACGGTGGCTTTGCCACAAATACGATGTCAACTACATGATCATGCAAAGCAATATGACAATGATGAAGCGTGTCATAATACGGAATGGTGGAAAGTTGCATGGCAATATATCTCGGAATGGCTATGGAAATGCCATAATAGGTAGGTATGGTGGCTGTTTTGAGGAAGGTATATGGTGGGTGTATGGTACCGGCGAAAGTTGCGCGGTACTAGAGAGGCTAGCAATGGTGGAAGGGTGAGAGTGCGTATAATCCATGGACTCACCATTAGTCATAAAGAACTCACATACTTATTGCAAAAATCTACTGTCGTTGAACGAAGTACTACACGCATGCTCCTAGGGGGATAGATTGGTAGGAAAAGACCATCGCTCGTCCCCGACCGCCACTCATAAGGAAGACAGTCAATGAATACCTCATGCTCCAAATTTGTTACACAACGGTTACCATATGTGCATGCTACGGGGCTCACAAACCTCAGCACAAGTATTTCTCAAATTCACAATTACTCTACTAGCATGACTCTAATATCACCATCTTCATATCTCAAAACAATCATAAAGAATCAAACTTCTCATAGTATTCAACACACTTTTTATGAAAGTTTTTATTACATCCCTCTTGGATGCCTATCATATTAGGACTAGCTTTACAAGCAAAGCAAATTACCATGTTGTTCTAAAAGACTCTCAAAATAATATAAGTGAAGCATGAGAGTTCAAAAATTTCTATAAAATAAGGCCACCGTCGTGCTCTAAAAAGATATAAGTGAAGCACTAGAGCAATATTGTCTGGATCAAAAGATAGAAGTGAAGCACATAGAGTATTCTAATAAATCATGATTCATGTGTGTCTCTCCCAAAAGGTGTGTACAGTGATGTCTACTACACAACCTTCTTCTTGTAGACGTTGTTGGGCCTCCAAGTGCAGAGGTTTGTAGGACAGTAGCAAATTTCCCTCAAGTGGCTGACCTAAGGTTTATCAATCTGTGGGAGGTGTAGGATGAAGATGGTCTCTCTCAAGCAACCCTGCAACCAAATAACAAAGAGTCTCTTGTGTCCCCAACACACCCAATACAATGGTAAATTGTATAGGTGCATGATGACCCGCAAGTATACGGGATAGTTGTAGCCTTTTTCGATAAGTAAGAGTGTCGAACCCAACGAGGAGATAAAGGTAGAACAAATACTCTCTCAAGTCCTATCAGCCACTGATACGACTCTACGCACGCTTGACGTTCACTTTACCTAGAACAAGTATGAAACTATAAGTACTTTGTAGGTGTTGTTGGATAGGTTTGCAAGATAATAAAGAACACGTAAATAAAAAGTAGGGGCTGTTTAGGTAAAGAAGCAACTAAGTTAGTTCTAGTAGAGAGCTTTCTGTTACGAGAAAGTTATTTGTCCAAGGCAATTGATAACTAGACCGGTAATCACTATTGCAATTCTATTTGAGGGAGAGGCATAAGCTAACATACTTTATCTACTTGGATCATATGGACTTATGATTGGAACTCTAGCAAGCATCCGCAACTACTAAAGATTATTAAGGTAAAACCCAACCATAGCATTAAAGCATCAAGTCCCCTTTATCCCATACGCAACAACCCCCTTACTCGGGTTTGTGTTTCAGTCACTCACGCAACCCACTATAAGCGAATCATGAACGTATTGGAACACCCTACAGCGGGAATCCCTCACGCTTGCGCGACATGGAGGGCACCATAGGACAGCACCAATAATAAAACATGCAACTCAAACCAATCACGATCATCAATTAACCCATAGGACAAAACGGATCTACTCAAACATCATAAGATAGCCATACATCATTGGGAAATAATATATAGCGTTGAGCACCATGTTTAAGTAGAGATTACAGCGGGTAAGAGAGGGGTTACACCGCTGCATAGAGGGGGGAAGAGTTGGTGATGAAGGCGGTGAAGTTGTTGGTGAAGATCGCGGCGACGATGATGGCCCCCGGCGGCGTTCCGGCGCCACCGGAAGCAAGGGGGAGAGAGCCCCCCTTCTTCTTCTTCTTCCTTGACCTTCTCCCTAGATGGGATAAGGGTTTCCCCTTTGGTCCTTGGCTCCCATGGCGTGGGAGGGGTGAGAGCCCCTACGAGATTGGATCTGTCTCTCTGTCTCTCTCTGTTTCTGCGTTTCTAGATTCTGCCCCTTCACCGTTTCTTTTATTTCCAGAGATCCGTAACTCCGATTGGAGTGAATCTTTCGCCCAGATTTTTCTCATAAAATTAACTTTCTTGTGGCAAAAGAAGATCGTCAACTGCCTTACGGGTGACCCACGAGAGTGCCAGGTGCGCCCAGGGGGGAGGGCGCGCCCCCCCTGTCTCGTGGCCACCTCGGGCACCGTTTCGCGTTGATTCTTCCTCCGGAAAATCCCAAATATTCCAAAATAATTCTTTGCCCGTTTTTATCCCGTTTTGATTCTGTTTGATATTGGGTTTCTGCGAAACATGAAACATGCAACAAACAGGAACTTGCACTGGGCACTGGATCAATATGTTAGTCCCAAAAATAGTATAAAAAGTTGCCAAAAGTATATGGAAGTTGAATAATATTGGCATGGAACAATAAAAAATCATAGATATGACAAAGACGTATCAGCATCCCCAAGCTTAATTCCTGCTCGTCCTCGAGTAGGTAAATGATAAAAAAGATAATTTTTGATGTGGAATGCTACATAGCATAATCTTGATCATATGTCTAATCATGGCATGAATATTGAGACACGAGTGATTCAAAGCAATAGTCTATCATTTGACATAAAAACGATAATACTTCGAGCGTACTAATAAAGCAATCATGTCTTTTCAAAACAACAAGGCCAAAGCAAGCTTATCCCTACAAAATCATATAGTTTAGCCATGCTTCATTTTCGTCACACAAAATGCTCCCATCATGCACAACCCCGATGACAAGCCGAGCAATTGGTTCATACTTTTTAACGCGCTTCAGCTTTTTCAACTCTCATGCAATACATGAGCGCAAGCCATGGATATAGCACTATAGGTGGAATAGAATATAATGATGGAGCTTATGTGGAGAAGACAAAAAAAGGAGAAAGTCTCACATCGACACGGCTAATCAATGGGCTATGGAGATGCCCACCAATTGATGTCAATGTGAGGAGTAGGAATTGCCATGCAACGGATGCACTAAGAGCTATAAGTGTATGAAAGCTCAAACTGAAAATTAAGTGGGTGTGCATCCAACTTGCTTGCTCATGAAGACCTAGGGCATTTGAGGAAGCCCATCGTTGGAATATACAAGCCAAGTTCTATAATGAAAAATTCCCACTAGTATATGAAAGTGACAACATAGGAGACTCTCTATATGAAGAACATGGTGCTACTCTGAAGCACAAGTGTGGTAAAAGGATAGTAACATTGCCCCTTTTCTTCTTTTTTTTCTTTTTCTTTTCTTTTTTTTGGTGGGCTTCTTTGGCCCCTTTTTTTATTTAGGCTTCTTTGGCCTTTCCTTTTTTTTCTTTTTTTCCTTTTTTTCATGGGGCAATGCTCTATAATGATGATCATCACACTTTTATTTACTTACAACTCAATATTACAACTCGATTCTAGAACAAAGATATGACTCTATATGAATGCTTCTGGTGGTGTATCGAGATGTGCTATGGTCTAGCGTAGCAATGACATAAAAAAAGGACAAGCCATGAAACATCATGCTAGCTATATTACGATCATGCAAAACAATATGACAATAAATGCTCAAGTCATGTATATGATGATGATGGAAGTTGCATGGCAATATATCTCGGAATGGCTATGGAAATGCCATGATAGGTAGGTATGTTTGCTGTTTTGAAGAAGATATAAGGAGGTTTATGTGTGATAGAGCATATCATATCACGGGGTTTGGATGCACCGGCGAAGTTTGCACCAACTCTCAAGGTGAGAAAGGGCAATGCACGGTACCGAAGAGGCTAACAATGATGGAAAGGTAAAAGTGTGTATAATCCATGGACCCACATTAGTCATAAAGAACTCATATACTTATTGCAAAAGTTTATTAGCCCTCGAAGCAAAGTACTACTACGCATGCCCCTAGGGGGATAGATTGGTAGGAAAAGACCATCGCTCATCCCCGACCGCCACTCATAAGGAAGACAATCAAAGAAACACCCCATGCTTCAAATTTGTCACACAATGATTACCATACGTGCATGCTATGGGACTTGCAAACCTCAACACAAGTGTTGCTACAATCCACAACCACCCACTAACATGACTCTAATATCACCACCTTTATATCGCAAAACTATTGCAAGGAATCAAACATATCATATTCAGCGATCTACAAGTTTATGTAGGATTTTATGACTAACCATGTGAGTGACCAATTCCTGTCATCTCTCTAAATAGATATAAGTGAAGCAAGAGAGTTTAAATCTTTCTACAAAAATATGTCCACGCTCTTACAAATATAAGTGAAGCAAAAGAGCATTCTACAAATGGCGGTTTTCTAAGTAAAGAGAAACAGGCAATCCAAACTTCAAATGGTATAAGTGAAGCACATGAAGCATTCTATAAAGCCATACTCAAAAGATTTAAGTGAAGTGCATTCTATAAATCAACCAAGGACTATCTCATACCAGCATGGTGCATAAAAGAAAAATGAAAACTAAATGCACAAGACACTCCAAGACTTGCACATATCGCATGAACGAAACGAATAACATACCGATACTAGTTGAAGAAAGAGGGGATGCCTTCCGGGGCATCCCCAAGCTTAGACGCTTGAGTCTCCTTGAATATTTACTTGGGGTGCCTTGGGCATCCCCAAGCTTGATCTCTTGCCTCTCTTCCTTTTCCTCATATCGAGACCTCCTCGATCAAACACTTCATCCACACAAAACTTCAACAGAAAACTCGGTAAGATCCGTTAGTATAATAAAGCAAATCACCGCACTAAGTACTATTGCAAACCAATTCATATTTTGTTTTTGCATTGTGTCTACTGTAACATAACTTTTCCATGGCTTAATCCACTAATATAAATTGATAGATTCATCAAAACAAGCAAACTATGCATCAAAAACAGAATCTGTCAAAAACAGAACAGTCTGTAGCAATCTGAACATTCACCATACTTCTCGTACCCCAAAAATTCTACCAAAATTAGGAAAAATATTTTTTTTTACAGAAAGATAGTGCAAAAGGAATCAGAACCGTTTTATGTTCCAATTAAAAATATAAAATCGCGCACTACAACCAAAGTTTCTGTCCTACACCGTACAAACCAACAAGCATTGTAAACATCCTAAAGGCAAACCTTGGCACATTATTTTTATAATACAATGGAATTATACAAGGGGATAATTATTTTTGATGAAAAGTTTCTGTAATCAAGACTCACAAAGTTTCCATGAGCATGAACAAAGTTCAAGGCTAGCTCCAACTTCAACAATGCTTGTCTTTCTCACTTTCACTTTCCTTTTTGAAAAGTTTTTAGGTTCCCCTCTTTATTTATTTTTTGTTTTTAAACTATATGAAAGCACTCAACAGAAATAAATGACTCTCTAAAACTTCCGGGTTGTCTCCCTGGCAGTGCTTTCTTTAAAGCCATTAAGCTAGGCATATAGTGCTCAAGTAATGAATCCACCTGGATCCCAAGGTATATCAAAGCCAATTTTAATTAACAATGATTTGTGATTTAGTAATGAGCACAAAGTAATATATATCATGTAATGACGAAGTCTAACCCTCTTCCTATGAATTGGCATGTCATAAAAGAACAATTCATGCACACATAGTAAAGGCCAATGCATAGTATAAACAGCTGCTTGCAAGTCTATCATATTGGAAACATAGAGAGGCGGAGATATAGTTCCTCTCTCATAATAATTGCAAGTAGGAGCAGCAAGCACATGAATATTACATTCATCAAAATCATCATGTGCAATAGTAAAAGGCAACCCATCAATATAATCCTTACTAAGCGCAAACTTCTCCGATATAGTGTAGTCGGGAGAATTCAAAAAGATAATAGGACTATCATGCGTGGGTGCAATAGCAACAATTTAATGTTTAGCATAAGGAACTATAGCAAGTTCATATCCATAAGCATAATTCACATTGGCATCTTGGCCACAAGCATAGCAAGCATCATCAAAAAGGGATATTTCAAGAGAATCAACGGGATCATAGCAATCATCATAGTAATCGTCCTTCGGCAAGCACAAAGGGGAATTAAACAATGTATGAGTTGAAGAGTTACTCTCATCAGAAGGTGGGCACGGGTGATCAATCCGCTATTCCTCCTTTTATTCTTCGCTCTCCTCATCATCTTTTTCATCCAATGAGCTCACAGTTTCATCAATTTATTCTTCCATAGCTTCCTGCAAAATATTAGTGTCTTCTTGGACAGCGGAGACTTTCACAATAAATGCATCAATATTGTAATTGTATTCATAATTCTTATAACAATATCTAAGTATAGAAAAATTCTCAGGTCTATAAACTGAATCATCAAAATCATCAAACTCTTTAAACATAGATTCAATCTCATAAGCACCCATAAAAGCAACAAATTCTTCAATTCGTTCAACATCATAGTAATCATATATACCATTAGCATAAGAAGCTAAGGTTTCATTATCATTAAATTCGCATGAAAAGGTAAGGTGTGGAGCCTTCATCCTAGAGCAACAAGTATAATCATATCTCAATCATAGATCCCGTGCGTACCAATGCAACATATTAATTTGATCCCATAATAGTTTCCTTTTTGCGTCAACGATAATCCCTAAAGTATTCACGTTGATCCAACGTTACTCCCATTATAAAGTTGAATGAGGTTTTCTCAGGATTATCAAAGTAGCACATAATATTTTGAACATAATGAGCATCGAGGGTTTTAAGAGGTTTGAGGGAGTCCTGGACTAGGGGGTGTTCGGATAGCCGAACTATCATCGTTGGCCGGACTCCAAGAATATGAAGATACAAGATTGAAGACTCCGTCCCGTGTCCGGATGGGACTTTCCTTGGCGTGGAAGGCAAGCTGGCAAATACGGATATGTAGATCTCCTACCATTGTAACCGACTCTGTGTAACCCTAGCCCTCTCCGGTGTCTATATAAACCGGAGGGTTTTAGTCCGTAGGACGAACAACAATCATACCATAGGCTCGCTTCTAGGGTTTAGCCTCATTGATCTCGTGGTAGATCTACTCTTGTACTACCCATATCATCAATATTAATCAAGCAGGAGTAGGGTTTTACCTCCACCGAGAGGGCCCGAACCTGGGTAAAAACATCGTGTCCCTTGTCTCCTGTTACCATCCGCTTTGGGCGCTTGATTCGGGACCCCTACCGAGATCCACGGTTTGACACCGACATTGGTGCTTTCATTGAGAGTTCCTCCGAGTCGTCGCTTTTAGGCCCGATGGCTCCTTCGATCATCAACAACGACGCGGTCCAGGGTGAGACTTTTCTCCCCGGACAGATCTTCATATTCGGCGGCTTTGCGCTGCGGGCCAACTCGCTTGGCCATCTGGAGCAGATTGAAAGCTACGCCCGCCATCAGGTCAGATTTTGAAGTTTGAACTATACGGTGGACGTCGCGGAGACTTGATCTTCGACGGGTTCGAGCCATCGCTAAGCGCCCGACCGCCACGATGGGCATGATCTAGCTCTGCTGCGGACAAGGCCACGAGGCCGCACAAGTGTCCGCTCGACCCTTAGCTCGAGCCGATCGCGCCGATCGAGGACGGGTGGCTGGACACCGCCTCGGGGGCTGCTACCTCTACGGCAATAGAGCCGAATACCAACCCCGTCCGTTGTGGCTTCGTGACTCCAAGGTGTCGGACTCCTCTCCGGACTCCGAACCTTCCGCGCCCCGCTAATCGAATCCGATTGGCGCCCGATCATGGAGTTCACCGCTGCGGACATCTTTCAGCACTCGCCCTTTGGCGACATCCTGAATTCGCTAAAGTGTCTCTCTTTATCAGGAGAGCCCTGGCCGGACTATGGTCAGGACGGTTGGGATGCGGACGACGGAGAAATTCAAAGCCTACCCACCACCCACTTCATAGCTACTGTCGATGACTTAACCGACATGCTAGATTTTGACTCCGAAGACATCGACGGTATGGACGACGATGCAGGAAATGACCAAGAACCAGCGCCTACAAGGCACTGAAAGGCCACCTCATCATACGACATTTACATGGTGGACATCCCAAAGGATGGGAATGGCGATGGAACAACGGAGGACGATCCCTCCAAGAAACAGCCTAAGCGCCGGTGTCAGCGGCGCCGCTCTAAATCCCGCCACAGCAAAAATGGAGATTTCGGCACCGGAGACAATAACACCCCGGACAGTGCCAAAGACAACCCCCTCCAGCAGAATTCAACGCAGGAGGATGGAGAAGCCATCCCTCATGAGAGAGCGGCAGACAGAGAGGTAGAGGACGATAAGTATATGCCTCCCTCCAAAGATGAGGCAAGCCTCGACGACGACGAATTTGTCGTGCCTGAGGATCCCGTCGAACAAGAGTGTTTCAAACGCAGGCTTATGGCCATGGCAAGCAGCCTCAAGAAAAAGAAAGTAGCAACAACTTCAAGCTGACCAAGACTTGCTAGCCGATAGATGGACTGAAGTCCTTGCGGCCGAAGAGTATGAACTCGAACGCCCCTCCAAGAACTACCCAAAACGCAGGCTGCTACCCCGATTAGAGGAGGAAGCATTTAAACCTACATCACCAGCGCATGACGCGGCCGACCGGGCACCTCGTGGCCGCGACAGAGAGGCCTCTAGGCCCTCCGCTAAAGCCGCACCCCAGCGTCGCTCGAAGAGTACAAAACCACGGGGGAGTGCACCAGACTTGCGAGACATATTGGAGGATAAGGCAAGACAAACAAGATCGATCTACGGATCGCGTGGGCGTCCCATGATACGTGATGACAACCATCACGCCGGATACAGCAAATCCAGCCGGGCCAAACACAGTAGACAAAGCTCATTTGAGCTGCATCATGATATAGCCCAATACAGAGGCGCCGCACACCCACTATGCTTCACAGACGAAGTAATGGATCATCAAATCCCCGAGGGTTTCAAACCCGTAAACATTGAATCATACGACGGCACAACAGATCCTGCGGTTTGGATCGAGGACTATCTCCTTCACATCCACATGGCCCGCGGTGATGATCTACACGCCATCAAATACCTCCCACTCAAGCTCAAAGGACCAGCACGGCATTGGCTTAACAGCTTGCCAGCAGAGTCAATCAGTTGTTGGGAAGACCTGGAAGCCGCATTCCTCGATAACTTCCAGGGCACTTATGTGCGACCACCAGACGCCGATGACCTAAGCCACATAATCCAGCAGCCAGAAGAATCGGCCAGACAATTCTGGACACGGTTCCTAACCAAGAAAAACCAAATCGTCGATTGTCTGGATGCAGAGGCCCTTGCAGCCTTCAAACACAACATCCGCGACGAGTGGCTTGCCCGGCACCTAGGACAGGAAAAGCCGAAATCCATGGCAGCCCCTCACAACACTCATGACCTGCTTCTGCACGGGAGAGGATAGCTGGCTAGCTCGTAGTAACAACATGACCAAGAGCCCAGGTAATTCGGATACCAAGGACACCAACGGCAGGTCGCATCGCAACAAGCACAAGCGCCGCATTAATGGCAACAATACTGAGGATACAGCAGTCAATGCCGGATTCAGAAGCTATAAATCCGGTCAGCAGAAAAATCCATTCAAAAGAAATACTCCGGGCCCGTCCAATTTGGACCGAATACTCGATCGCTCATGCCAGATACACGGCACCCCCGAAAAGCCAGCCAATCACACCAACAGGGATTGTTGTGTGTTCAAGCTGGCAGGCAAGTTAATTGCCGAAAACAATGACAAGGGGCTGCATAGCGATGACGAGGAGGAGACCCGGCCGCCGAACAATAGAGGACAAAAGGGTTTTCCCCCACAAGTGTGGACGGTGAACATGATATACGCAACCCACATACCCAAAAGGGAGTGGAAGCGTGCACTCAGGGACGTATATGCGATGGAGCCAGTCGCCCCAAAGTTCAATTCGTCGTCCTCCTGCCTGATCACTTTTGATCGAAGGGACCACCCCACTAGCATCCGCCATGGCGGATTCGCCGCATTGGTTCTAGACCCAATTGTCGACGGATTTCACCTCACTAGAGTCCTGATGGACGGCGGCAGTAGCCTGAACCTGCTTTATCGGATATCTGGCGCAAGATGGGCATAGACCCTCAAGGATTAAACCCACAAAGACGACCTTTAAAGGCGTCATACCAGTGTAGAGGCCAACTCATACAGGCTCGCTTACACTTGAAGTGGTCTTGGATCCCCGGATAACTTCCGAAGCGAGGAGTTAATCTTTGACATAGTCCCGTTCCGCAACGGCTATCACGCACTGCTCGGACGAACCGCATTTGCAAAGTTCAATGTGGTGCCGCACTAAGCATATCTCAAGCTCAAGATGCCAGGCCCTCGAGGAGTCATTACGGTCAACGGAAACACCGAACACTCTCTCCGGATGGAGGAGCATACAGCGGCTCTCGCGGCGGAAGTACAAAGTAGCCTCTTAAGGCAATTCTCGAGTTCGGCCGTTAAGCGACCGGACACCGTCAAGTGCGCCCGGAGTAACCAAAAACAACACCGCCTGGCACGTTCCGAGCATGCGTAGCAATGCGGCCCCAACCCTAACCCTCGCGAAATTGCGAGATCAGTACCACGCGTACATAACTACGCTCTAGAGATACCATGGGCATAGGGGTAGGGGCATGACCACGGCATGCCCGGAGAGCGGCTCAACCACACCAGGGGCTCCCAATTTTGTCATTATTTTTTTTCTTATCCTCAGGACTCCGTTTTCCAGAAGCCCTGTCCGGCAGTAGAATCGCCGAACTCACGATGCAACAGCCAGGGAAGCAGAAAAGCTACATCGAGTGTCCAGGTGGTCTCTATCACGAGCAATATACCTGTTTTACATACCATCCCGCAGCCTACCCCTGGAGGGGGACATGTTAAATAGTCCCATCCCTTGCTTATCGCACTATTTGCATCGATCTGCTTTCATTGCGGTATTTTTTGAATAAACAATGCATCGCTTTTTGCCTGTTATTGCATTCCGTTTTTTTTCTTTATATATGTTCACTTATGACATGTCGCATCTGTATGCTTTGGTACGGCCAAATACATCAGGGGCTTAAGTTTCCCAAAATATGGTGTGATAAGTCCGAACACTTTCACAAGTGCGGCACCCCGAACTTATAGCATTATATGCATCGGCTCCGAATCATGTCTTGGGTCAATAGTTGGGTTTGCCCGGCTCCCATGTTTTGGTACCTTACATTCCGTTATATCGGCTAAGGTAGCGCTGGGAGAACCATTGCGATTGTGCCCCAGTTGAGCTGGGTTGAGCTCCTCAGTGGAGAAAGCTCAAACTGACCGTCATGATAGGGCAAGAGCCGGTCGCTGTTCAAGAGGTTTTTTCGAGTCCCTAAAGACTTATGCCGCTTAGAGCGAGGATCCGGCTTTGTCCGGCCCAGGCGTGGATAGCGCCCCGAATTCGGTCTTCCGAACACTAGGGGCTTCACCGAAATTTAAAATTATAGAATTCTATGGCTAAGTGGGAGTGTTCAAGCATTATAAGTCCGGTTGCCTCGTTTGCTGTGTTGAGCGCCTCCCTCGAAGGACCCAAAAATGTGAACAAGAGCGCTCAAGTTTATCCTGAACACCCCAGCACTCGTGGCATGGGGGCTGAAGCCAACGACTTGCCATCTCTCTAATTTGATAAACGGCCGCATAGAAGGTAATATTTTAAATTAACAAGAGTTGCTTAGCGCATATGGACAAGTTTTCAAGCGTACAAGATAACAAATGCGAGTTTACTCAAAAATTACATCTTTGAAGCATTCACCCGCTATAAGGCGGGCACCCTTCAGGACACCCTTATAGTACATATCAGGTGTGCGATACTCCTTGCCCGGCGGTGGCGCGTCCGTCACAAGCTTCTCGGCGTCCATCTTGCCCCAGTGCACTTTAGCGCGGGCAAGGGCCCTACGGGCACCTTCAATGCAGACGGAATGATTGATGACTTCAATCCATGGACAAAGGCCCACCACCGCCGCACTGCATCAAGTAACTCCTAGGCATGGCTTCTTTAGGCCACAGCCGAACTATGAGGCCCTTCATGGCCTGTTCGGCCATCTTGTGGAGCTCGACCAGCTACTTCAGCTGGTCGCTCAGGGGCATCGGATGTCCGGCCCCAACATATTGAGACCAGAACACCTTCTTCGTTGAGCTCCCCTCCTCGGCTCGGTAGAACGCGGCAGCATCGGACACACTGCAGGGCAGATCTGCGAATGCTCCTGGAGAGCTCCGGATTCGGGTAAGTAACAAGTAATTCACTTTCACGTGTTTGCTTTGCATGAAGAATGCCTTACCCGCCGCCAACTTCTTTATTTCCTCAATTTCCTGGATGGCTTTTTGGGCTTCGGCCTTAGCGGCTTTGGCACTCTCAAGAGCCGAGGCGAGCTCGGACTCTCGAGTCTTCGAGTCACGCTCCAAACTCTCATGTTTTTCAATGAGAGCCTGGAGCTCTTGCCGCACCTCCGCCACCCGCGCCTCCTGCTTCTCTCGCTCGGTGCGCTGCGTGGCCGCACTCTTTTCAGCCTCGGACACCGCCTCTATCAGGGTCGCCACCTCGTTCGTGGCCCCTGCAATACTCACGTTATTCCTGTCATTTTTTGCAACCAAATCCTTTCTATAAGGCATTACTTTAATAAGGTATTGCTTACCTTCCTTGTCCTCGAGCTGCTTCTTGGCACGGCTGAGCTCGTTCTCGGACCGCTCGAGGCTCTGCTTCAATGCATTGACCTCTGCAGTTAGTGCGGCAGAGGTCAGCAGCGCAGCCTGCATTCCCATATTGACATATTTATGTTAGACTCCTGCGTATATCTTATTAGATCCTCAGTTCGGCTTTCCTTTCCGAACACCGAACTGAGCATCAGGGGCTACTGTCTATGCGGTACTATTTTACATATCTTAATTACATACCTCAAAGCTCGTTAGAAGGTGATATAGCTTCGATCCATCCGCTCTTGGCGGATCGAACTTCTGAATCACCGCACTCATAATAGTGCGGTGCTCCTCGTCGATGGCGGCACCGTTAAGCGCCTCCAGCAAATTATCCAGTGCCTCCAGTTGGACGGAGGCCACCGGCGTCGCAGTCTTGCCCTCCTTACGAAGGGGCCGCCCGCCGGACTCCGGAACCACCAAAGGTTCCGGTGCGGAGTCCGGCCCAGGGCCGGACTCAGAACCCTTCGGGGGTTGATCCCCCTCGTGCCCAAAGTCCGGGAGGTTGCCTTGCAGCACCTCCGGGACCTCCTCCTCCTGGCCAGGCCCCTTTCGGGACCCCACCTCGGCGTCGTCAGCAGCGTGAGGAGAGGAGGCGGTCGGAAGTGAAGTACTATTCACATCCGACGGGGCCAGGGAGCCGCTCGTTGAAATATCAAGCCAGTCCTTGGGCGGGCTGCATGGTTGTATTCGGTGTTAGAAGACACTATGCGGCAAAGGAAAAATCATGAGTCATTCTAGAATCTGGACACTTACAATCTCGCCAAGGGCTTGACCCTCGGTGACCACTCCTCTTCGCCGTCGTCGGCGTTGGTGGAGTAGTCCGGAGGAAGGGTCCTTCCCTTCTTAGACCGTCCAGCCTCCCCAGTCGGGGAGGCCTTCCTTTTCTTCTCTCCCCCCGCAGGGAAAGAGGCCTCTTTTTCCTCCTCCCCGTCTTCGTGGGAGGAGTCTGCTTCGGAGTCGTCGGACAATGAGTCCAACAACACCTGGCGCCGGGAACTCCTTCGAGTTCCCGTGGCCTTCTTCTTGGCCTTCTTCTCCGGCACCACATAAGGCACCGGAGCCGGCAGCCCCGTTAATTGGGCATCCGCTGGACCTTCTGGCAAGGGAGCCGGATAGTTAACCTGCCCGGACGTCTTTTGGCAGGCCTGTCAAAGGTAAAGGGAATTTAGATCCCGCATAGAGTCAAACTATGGAAAATAAGCGTCCTGTAAAGGGTAAAATAGCTTACCTCGCCGGCTTGACGCTGCGAGCTGAATCCGCGATCTTCGGTAGCAGATACGGGGGCCTCGGCGCCCTTGAACAGCACCCTCCAGGCATCTTCGTACGTAGTGTCAAAGAGCCTGCTCAAGGTTTGGTGTTGTGCCGGATCAAACTCCCACAAGTTGAACGCCCGTTCCTGGCACGGGAGGATCCGGCAGACGAGCATGACCTGGACTACGTTGACAAGCTTGAGCTTCTTGTTCACCAAAGTTTGGACGCAGGATTGGAGTCCGGTCAGTTCCTCCGAATCACCCCATGCTAGGCCCTTCTCTTTCCAGGAGGTGAGCTGCGTGGGGATGCCAGATCTGAACTCGGTGGCCACTGCCCATTTATGGTCACGCGGCTCGATGATGTAGAACCACCCCGATTGCCACCCCTTTATGGTCTCCACGAAGGAGCCCTCGAGCCATGTGATGTTGGGCATCCTGCCCACCATGGCGCTTCCGCACTCCGCTTGGCGGCCGCCCACTACCTTCGGCTTGACATTGAAGGTCTTCAGCCATAAGCCGAAGTGGGGCTGGATGCAGAGGAAGGCCTCACACACGACAATGAACGCTGAAATGTTGAGGATGAAATTCGGGGCCAGATCATGAAAATCCAGGCCGTAGTAGAACATGAGCCCTTGGACAAATGGGTGAAGTGAAAAACCTAGTCCGCGGAGGAAGTGGGTGAGGAACACCACCCTCTCATGGGGCCCAGGGGTGGGGATGATCTGCCCCTCGTTGGGGAGCCGATGCGCGATGTCGCTGGACAGGTATCCGGCCTTTCGCAGCCTCTTGATGTGCCCCTCCGTAACGGAGGAGGCCATCCACTTGCCTCCCGCTCCGGACATGGTTGGGGAAGGTTGAGGCGAGATGTGCGGACTTGGGCGCTGGAGCTCGAGTACGCGGGAATGGATAATCAAAGGAGGAAGAAGGCGTAGGTAAAAAGGTGGATCCTATCCCCTTATATGGACGGACAAAACTATGCGTCCCCACCAGCCTGGTAAAACTCGCTTATCTCCCAAGCGTCGTAATCAATGGCGCGGTTGGGTTACCAACGCTTGTATTGATGAGAATCCCGGAATAAGGGGAAACGATCTCTGCTTTGACAAGACGTGCCGAGGAAACCGCTTCGCTAAATGCGCTGAGGTGGAACAGTAAAAACGATTCGAAGAAAGGCCTGGCCGTGGTGTGATGTCACACCACAAAATACGTCAGCAGATTGAACTTGTATAAATATTATTCTCTCTACGGTGGTATGTGGAACTTATTTTGCAGAGTCGGACACTATCCTCGTGTTCAAAATCTTCCGTGAAGTATTCGGAGGAGGAACCCGCCTTGCAATGCCGAAGACAATATGCGCGCCGGACTCGTCGTCATTGAAGCCTGGTTTAGGGGCTACTGAGGGAGTCCTGGACTAGGGGGTGTCCGGATAGCCGAACTATCATCGTTGGCCGGACTCCAAGACTATGAAGATACAAGATTGAAGACTCCGTCCCATGTCCGGATGGGACTTTCCTTGGCGTGGAAGGCAAGCTTGGCAAATACGGATATGTAGATCTCCTACCATTGTAACCGACTCTGTGTAACCCTAGCCCTCTCCGGTGTCTATATAAACCGGAGGGTTTTAGTCCGTAGGACGAACAACAATCATACCATAGGCTAGCTTCTAGGGTTTAGCCTCATTGATCTCGTGGTAGATCTACTCTTGTACTACCCATATCATCAATATTGAATCAAGCAGGAGTAGGGTTTTACCTCCACCGAGAGGGCCCGAACCTGGGTAAAAACATCGTGTCCCTTGTCTCCTGTTACCATCCGCCTAGACGCACAATTCGGGACCCCCTACCCGAGATCCGCTGGTTTTGACACCGACAAGGTTCCTCATCTCCTAATTTTTTGGTATTTCGTGTTCCATATCCATAACTAAAGATAGAGAACAACAAAGAACAACAAATAAAAATTACTTCGTGATAAAGCAAATAAGCACAAACGAGAATATTCACCCCACGCTATGACTCCCCGGCAACGGCGCCAGAAAAGAGCTTGATGTCTACTACACAACCTTCTTCTTGTAGACGTTGTTGGGCCTCCAAGTGCAGAGGTTTGTAGGATAGTAGCAAATTTCCCTCAAGTGGATGACCTAAGGTTTATCAATCCGTAGGAGGCGTAGGATGAAGATGGTCTCTCTCAAGCAACCCTGCAACCAAATAACAAAGAGTCTCTTGTGTCCCCAACACACCCAATACAATGGTAAATTGTATAGGTGCACTAGTTCGGCGAAGAGATGGTGATACAAGTGCAATATGGTAGATATAGGTTTTTGTAATCTGAAAATATAAAAACAGCAAGGTAGCAAGTAGTAAAAGTGAGCGTAAACGGTATTGCAATGCTAGGAAACAAGGCCTAGGGTTCATACTTTCACTAGTGCAAGTTCTCTCAACAATAATAACATAACTGGATCATATAATTATCCCTCAACAAGCAACAAAGAGTCACTCCAAAGTCACTAATAGCGCAGAACAAACGAAGAGGTTATTGTAGGGTACGAAACCACCTCAAAGTTATCCTTTCTGATCGATCTATTCAAGAGTCCGTAGTAAAATAACACGAAGCTATTCTTTCCGTTCAATCTATCCTAGAGTTCGTACTAGAATAACACCTTAAGATACAAATCAACTAAAACCCTAATGTCACCTAGATACTCCAATGTCACCTCAAGTATCCGTGGGTATGATTATACGATATGCACCACACAATCTCAGATTCATCTATTCAACCACCACAAAGAACTTCAAATAGTGCCCCAAAGTTTCTACTAGAGAGTCAAGACGAAAACGTGTGCCAACCCCTATGCAGAAGTTCACAAGGTCACTGAACCCGCAAGTTGATCACCAAAACATAAATCAAGTGAATCACGTGATAACCCATTGTCACCACAGATAAGCACATGCAAGACATACATCAAGTGTTCTCAAATCCTTAAAGACTCAATCCGATAAGATAACTTCAAAGGGAAAACTCAATCCATTACAACAGAGTAGAGGGGGAGAAACATCATAAGATCCAACTATAGTAGCAAAGCTCGCGATACATCAAGATCGTGCCAAATCAAGAACAAGAGAGAGAGAGAGAGAGAGAGAGAGATCAAACACATAGCTACCGGTACATACCCTCAGCCCCGAGGGTGAACTACTCCCTCCTCGTCATGGAGAGCGCCGGGATGATGAAGATGGCCACCGGTGAGGGATCCCCCCTCCGGCAAGGTGCTGGAACAGGGTCCCGATTGGTTTTTGGTGGCTACAGAGGCTTGCGGCGGTGGAACTCCCCATCTAGGTTATTTTCTGGAGGTTTTAGTACTTATATGAATTTTTGGCGTCGGGAACAAGTCAGGGAGGTCTCTGGGCTGTCCACGAGAAAGGGGGGCACGCCCAGGGGGGTAGGGCGCGCCCCCCACCCTCGTGGGCAGCCCGGGACTCTTCTGGCCCAACTCTTTTACTCCGGGGGCTTCTTTTGGTCCATAAAAAATATCAAAAAAATGGCACGTCAATTAGACTCCGTTTGGTATTCATTTTCTGTAAAACTCAAAAACAAGGGGAAAACAGAAACTGGCACTGGGCTCTAGGTTAATATGTTAGTCCCAAAAATCATATAAAACAACATATAAATGCATATAAAACATCCTAGATGGATAATATAATAGCATGGAACAATCAAAAATTATAGATACGTTGGAGACGTATCAAGCAAGGATGATTGTGGTAAACTAGAAAGCAAAGACTCAAATCATACAAGACGCTCCAAGCAAAACACATATCATGTGGTGAATAAAAATATAGCCTCAAGTAAAGTTACCGATAGACGAAGACAAAAGAGGGGAAGCCTTCCAGGGCATCCCCAAGCTTAGGCTTTTGGCTGTCCTTGAATTTTACCTTGGGGTGCCTTGTGCATCCCAAATCTTATTCCAAAGTCCATCAAATTCTTACCCAAAACTTGAAAACTTCACAACACAAAACTTCAATAGAAAATTCTCATAAGCTCCGTTAGTATAAGAAAATAAATCACCACTTTAAGGTACTATTGTGAACTCATTATTTATTTATATTGGTTTAAAACCTACTGTATTCCAACTTCTCTATGGTTCATACCCCCCGATACTAGTCATAGATTCATCAAAATAAGCAAACAACACGCAAAAAACAGAATCTGTCAAAAACAGAACAGTCTGTAGTAATCTGTAACTTTCGAATACTTATCTAACTCCAAAAATTCTGAAATAAATTGGTAGACGTGAGGAATTTTCTATTAGTCTTCTTCAAAAAGAATCAACCTAAAAGTACTCTTTAGTAAAAAATGACATCTATTCTCGTGAGTTCAAAAGTTTCTGTTTTTTACAGCAAGATCGCATTGACTTCACCCAAGTCTTCCTAAAGGTTCTACTTGGCACAAACACTAATTAAAACTTAAAAGCACATCTAACAAGAGTCTAGATGAATTATTTATTACTAAACAGGAGCAAAAAGTAAAGAACAAAGAGAAAATTGGGTTGCCTCCCAACAAGCGCTATCGTTTAACACCCCTAGCTAGGCATAAAAACACGAATAGATCTAGGTATTGCCATCTTTGGTATGCAATCCATAAGTGGCTATTATAATAGATTCATAATGCAATTTAATTTTCTTCCTAGGAAAGTGTTCCATGCCTTTTATTAATGGAAATTGGAATCTGATGTTTCCTTCTTTCATATCAATAATTCACCAATCGTTCTAAGGAAAGGTCTACCAAGAATAATAGGACATGTAAGATTGCAATATATATCAAGAACAATGAAATCTACGAGCACATAATTCCTATTTGCAACAATAAGAACAACATTAATCTTTCCCATAGGTTTCTTAATGGTGGAATCCGCGAGATGCAAATTTAAAGAACAATCATCAAATTCACGTAAAACCTAGCACATCACACAATGTTTTTGGAATTGCGGAAACACTAGCACCCAAATCACACAAAGCATGGCATTTATAATCTTTAATCTTAATCTTAATCTTAATCTTAATAGTAGGTTCCCACTCATCATAAAGTTTTCTAGGGATAGAAACTTCTAGTTCAAGCTTTTCTTCAAAAGATTGCAGCATAGCATCAACGATATGTTTAGCAAAAGCTTTATTTTGATTATAAGCATGAGGAGAATTTAACATGGATTGCAACAAGAAAATACAATCTATTAAAGAGAAATTATCATAATTAAATTCCTTGAAATCCAAAATAGTGGGTTCATTGCTACTTAAAGTCTTGACCTCTCCAATCCACTTATATCATTTTTTGCATCTAGATCTAAAAACTCCAAATCATTGGGACGCATTTTAGCTAAAGTTGACTCATCTCCAGTCCCATCTTTATCAAGATTCATATTGGAAAACAAAGACTTAATAGGAGTCACATCAATCACTTTTAGATCTTCATCATTATTATCATGAAAACTAGAAGAACACACTTTTAGAAACCAATCTTTTTTAGCACGCATCTTAGCGGTTCTTTCTTTGCACTCATCAATGGAAATTCTCATGGCTTTGAAATTCTCATGGTGGGATAGATCTAAGTTTTAATGAATCAACATCAAGAGAAATTCTATCCACGTTCCTAGCCAACTCATCAACCTTAAGCAATTTTTCTTCGATCAAAGCATTGAAAATATTTTGCGAACTCATAAATTCTTTAACACTATTCTCAAAATGAGAGGGCATCTTATTAAAATTTCCATAAGAGTTGTTGTAGGAATTACCATAATTATTAGAGGAATTACTAGGAAACGGCCTAGGATTAAAATTGCCTCTATATGCGTTGTTACCAAAATTGTTCCTACCAATAAAATTCACATCCATACATTCATTATTATTCTCAATCAAAGTGGACAAAGGCATATCATTAGGATCATAAGAAACACTCTTATTAGCAAATAATTTCATAAGTTCATCCATCTTTCCACTCAAAACATTAATCTCTTCAATCACATGAACTTTTTTACTAGTGGATCTTTCGGTGTGCCATTGAGAATAATTAACCATAATATTATCTAGGAGCTTAGTAGCTTCTCCTAAAGTGATTTCCATAAAAGTGGCTCTCGCGGCCGAATCTAAAAGATTTTTAGAAGCAAAATTCAATCTGGTATCATTTTTTTGTATTATCATCCACAAATTCAAACCATGTGTAGGGCAATTACGTATCATCAATTTCATCCTCTCCCAAGCTTGTGCAACATGCTCATGATCAAGTTGCTTAAAATTCATAATATCGTTCCTAAGGGATATGATCTTAGCGGGAGGAAAATACTTAGAGATAAAAACATCTTTACACTTATTCCATGAATCAATACTATTTTTAGGCAAAGTTGAGAACCAAGTTTTAGCACGATCTCTAAGCAAAAATGGAAATAACTTCAATTTAAAAATATCATTATCCACATCTTTCTTATTTTGCATATCGCACAACTCAACGAAATTGTTTAGATGGGATGCGGCATCTTCACTAGGAAGGCCAGAAAATTGATCTTTTCATAATGAGATTCAACAAAGCAGCATTAATCTCACAAGATTCAGCATTAGTAGGAGGAGCACTCGGAGTGCTAATAAAATCATTGTTGTTGGAGTTGGAAAAGTCACACAATTTAGTATTATCTTGAGCCATCGTGACAAGCAATCAATCCAACACACAAGCACACAAGAAGCAAGCGAAAAGAGACAAACGGAAGAGGGGCGAAGAAAAGGCAAAGGTTTTCATGGCGAATAATGTAATGCAAGGGAGAAGAGTTTATGATGGGTACTTGGTATGGCTTGACCTGACAAAGATCTCCCCGGCAACGGCGCCAGAAAACCTTCTTGCTACCTCTTGAGCTTGCGTTGGTTTTCTCTTGAAGAGGAAAGGTTGATGCAGCAAAGTAGCGTAAGCATTTCCCTCAGTTTTAAGAACCAAGGTATCAATCCAGTAGGAGAAGACGCAGAAGTCACCGAATACCTGCACAAACAATCAAGAACTTGCAACCAACGCGATAAAGGGGTTGTCAATCCCTTCATGGTCACTCGCAAAAGTAAGATCCGATAGAGATAATAAAGTAAATATTTTTGGTATTTTTGGTTTATAGATTGGAAAGTAAAGATTGCAAAATAGTAGATCGGAAACTAGCAAGATGTAAACGAGATTCAATAATATGGAAAAGAGAATCGTGGGCCATAGGTTTCACTAGTGGATTCTCTTAAGATAGCATATATTACGGTGGGTGAACAAATTATTGCCGAGCAATTGATAGAAAAGCGCATAATTATGATGCCATCTAAGGCAATGATCATGAACATAGGCATCATGTCCATGTCAAGTAGACCGACTCCTCCCTGCATCTACTACTATTACTCCACACATCGACCGCTATCCAGCATGCATCTAGAGTATTAAGTTCATAAAGAACGGAGTAACGCTTTAAGCAAGATGACATGATGCAGAGGAATTAACTCAAGCAATATGATGAAAACCCCATCTTGTTATCCTCGATGGCAACAATACAATACGTGCCTTGCTTCCCCTACTGCCACTCGGAAAGGACACCGCAAGATTGAACCCAAAGCTAAGCACTTCTCACATTGCAAGAAAGATCAATCTAGTAGGCCAAACTAAACCGATAATTCGAAGAGACTTGCAAAGATATCAAATCATGCATATAAGAATTCAGAGAAGAACCAAATAATATTCATAGATAATCTTGATCATAATCCACAATTCATCGGATCTCGGCAAACACACCGCAAAAGAATATTACATCAAATAGATCTCCAAGAACATTGAGGAGAACTTTGTATTGAGAATCAAAGAGAGAGAAGAAGTCATCTAGCTAATAACTATGGACCCGAAAGTCTATGGTAAACTACTCACGCTTCATCGGAGAGGTAATGGTGTTGATGTAGAAGCCCTCCGTCATCGAATTCCCCTCCGGCAGATCGCTGGAAAACGCCCCAAGATGGGATCTCACGAGTACAGAAGGTTGCGGCGGTGGAAAAGTGGTTTCGTGGCTCCCGCTGATGTTTTTAGGGTATAAGAGTATATATAGGCGAAGGAACTAGGTCAGGGGAACTACGAGGGGCCCACGAGGGTGGGGGCGCGCCTACCCTCCCTAGGCGCGCCCTCCTGCGTCGTGGCCTCCTCATTGCATCTCCGACTTCATCTCCAAATCTTCTGGTTTGCTTTCGGTCCAAGAAAGATCATCGCAAAGGTTTCATTCCGTTTGAACTCTATTTGGTATTCCTTTTCTGCAAAACTCTAAAATAGGCAAAAAAACAGAAACTGGCACTGGGCCCTCGGTTAATAGTTAGTCCCAAAAATAATATAAAAGAGCATATCAAAGCCCATTAAACATCCAAAACAGATAATATAATAGCATGGAACAATAAAAAATTATAGAGACGTTGGAGACGTATCACACCTCCAAGTGGAACCGTGGAGTCCGACTATGTGAGTTCATTTTACCTTTGATCAAGTTGTGCACATCACATTTCATCATTCAGAATGATTGCATCATATAAAACATTTGCATCGTTCTATAATTGTGTAGGACAAAATTGCCGAACATAGATACAAAGACATGGAAGCTTCGAAAGGCAAATTCTTCAAGCTAGGTCATTGTTGGGAGTTTCTCAAGAATTGCGACAAGTGGGCATTGATAGAGAAAGAATCCCCACCGAAGAGAGGTTCACTTACAAACATGGATGAAGATGAGGATGATGATGGCCCAAGGAACTTGAACAAGCCTGATGGCGACAGGAAGACTAGGGAGAAGATCAAGAGAGAGCACGAAGCGTTGAGCTTGAGGGAGAAGATTGATGCCATGGTGCAATCAAATGAGATGATGCTTGTGAAGTCATTGGAGATCAAGAAAGAGTTGGCCGAGAAGAAGGCACGGGAGAAGCAAGAGAAATGGCAGTTGCTCAAGGAAGAGGGGTTGCGCAAAGTGGCCATTGACGAGAGAAGACTATGTGCCGCTGAGAACAAAGCCACGTCCATGTTGCTCGCGAAGAGAACAAGATCATGACAATGAACCCCAATGACATGGACGACCTCACCAAAGAATGGCATGATATGGTAAGAAGAGAAATCTTGAAGAGGAGAATGGTTGCGTCGGCCAGTGCGTGTTACAGTGCGAGAGGTGGATTCGGTGTGGGGTTTGGAGCTAATGTCGCTGATGCGTTCAGTGCACCAGCCAATGAATTCGGTGTGGGAATTGGAAGAAGCGCCGGAGGTGGCTTCGGTGGTTCCGATGATCTCAATGGACTCAATGGCGCAGAGTGAAGATCGACCAAGATGACGCCGGACGTGGTCGTCGCTTTTGCAAGTCCTTTTGCGTCTGTCCTACCAAAACTATGCTTTTATTTCACGCGCAAACTATGTTTTACCGTTTGAATTCGAATTCATTTGTCCAAATGACTGTCAAATGCGCTTACTGGGGTTTTCAGTTTGCGGGTCGGCGCGGCGCTGCCGAAAGGCACTTCACAGAGTCGACCAGAAAACGCATATTCGGTGAATATGCCTTTTTACGGGTCCGTTTTGCGGGGTCTGAGTCTAACCTCTCCCGCGCCGGCCTGCATGCACACTTTTCCGCGAACTGCAAAACACTTATGCGGGTTCACATTTTGCGTGGTCTGTTAGAGATGCTCTAAGTGGGTTGAGTACCAAAGCTCTGTGTTTTTATGTCCAAATGTCCGGATGTTTTTTTTTTTGAAAAAAGGGGGGATCCCCTCGATTTCATTAATGAAACCAGAATTTGTTATTACAACCAGAAACACAACCCATCCCGCTAGGGCCCATACATCTATTTTTTCCGCCTAACACAACCTGCTTACCGGAGAAATAAACAGAATCACCCACAAAACTCAGCAAGAAAGACTTATCCTAGATAAACATCTCAACATGCAACATCCCCTCTACAACCCCACAACTACTGACTCAATCCTCGATCCTCGGAATCCAAGATGGCCAACTCCTTCGCGCCTGGAAGATGTCACTGGCGACTCGCTCCAGCAGCTTTGCGCCCTGTTGCAGCTCCACCTTTGCGTCCTCCTTCCCCTGCAAAACACTCCAGTCGTTAATCCAATGCACCATCTTATACATAACCACACTAGGATCGGCAGGCCAGACATGCTGAAAACAAGCTAGGTTCCTAGTTTTCCAGATGCTCCAAATCAAAGTCGCCACCCCACAAAAATAACTTTCTTTTTCTTCTCTCCAAATTTACCCAGCCAGATATCCAAGCATGATTCCATATCATAAAAATCACATTGGATCCTTGTTATATGACTCACCACACTCCACATGTATCTGGCCAAGGGACACTGGAAAAAAGATGATTAATTGATTCATTTTTGCCACATAAAAGGCATTGCTTTTCACATTTTCCACCCCTGTGTAGCAAAACATCCCTGGTTAAGATACTTTTTTTGTAACTAACCAGATGAATGTTCTAATTCTAGGAGGTACTTTAACTTTCCATAAGAATCTATTTGGACACTTTTCCCCAACTTGTAACACCGAATAAAAAGATCTAACACTATATACTCCCGTACTCTCAGGGATCCAGAAAAGCTTATCCTCTTCCTGATTCAAAACAACTTTCCCACACAGCTTCAATAATTCCTGCCACTGATTTGCCTTATCTCCCACCAAATTCCTTCTGAATTTCAGCGAGGTGAATGAGAGGACAGAGCGTTAGCTACAATAATATGTTGATCTAGAGAAATATTATAAAGTTCAGGGAAGGTGGCTGCTAAACTTTTATTTTCGGTCCAATTATCTACCCAGATGCTGGTTTTCTCACCACTCCCTACAATAAATTTGCAGCAGGCCAGAAACAGATGTTTGCATTTCATCGCACCCTACTAGAAATGCGAATCACCTGTTTTCCTTTGGACCTATCCAAAAGTATGTTTCCCAATGTATTTATCCCACAAAACTTTTTGCCAAAGACCCTTATCGTTAAAAAGCTTCCAAAGCCACTTAGACAATAAGGCAATATTGATATAATTAAGGTTCAAGGTCCCTAGTCCACCAAGGTTTTTGGGTCTACAAACTCTCTCCCAGGCAACTAAGTGATATTTATGTTTATCTTCCTCACCACTCCATAAAAAACTTGACCTAGGTCTATCCATTTTCTTCTTAACTCCTTTTGGGACCTCATAAAAGGAGAGCATGAAAAGGATTAGACTAGTGAGGGAAGAATTTATAAGAGTAGTTCTACCAGCAATATTTAGGAATCTGCCTAGCCAACCCCCCAATCTCTTTTCCATTTTGGAAACAGAGGGATTCCAATCAGATCCCTTCAATCTTTTCTCATCTAAAGGAATCCCCAAACATTTAAAGGGGAGCTTCCCTTTTTTACAAGTCAAGATTTCTTGAAATTTTTTAATTATGTCTTCCTCCATCCAATACAAATCACCTCACTCTTATGAAAATTAATTTTCAATCCAGACAGAATCTCAAAAAGATTCAGAACCCGTTTCACATTTTTTGCTTGCACCAAATCATCTTGGAAAAGAATGGTAGTGTCATCTGCATATTGCAATATAGACACATCATTTTCTTTGTAATTATTAGCAAGGCCACTAATCAAGTTTTTCTCTACAGCTCTGTCAAATAAAATCACCAGTATATCTACAGCTAGATCAAATAATATTGGGGACATTGAATCTCCTTGTCTTAACCCCTGATGAGTTTTTAAAAAAGGAGCCAATCTCTCCATTAACCTTAACAACAACTTTCCCTCCAGAGACAGTCTTCATCACCCAGTCAATCATCTTATCCGGGAATTTTTTTCATTTCAAGAGTATGAAGAAGAAAAGGCCATTTAACTTTGTCAAAGGCTTTTTCAAAATCAATCTTAAAAAGGACCCCCGGTTTCTTTACTTTATGCATAGAGTTCAGGGTTTCATGTAACACCAATACACCTTCTAGAATATATCTCCCCTGTATATACACCAATCCAATACATCCGATTTTGAATTTGAAGCATAATTTTTATTTCTTTCAAAAGGCTCAGTCCTTGTAGTTTATGTCACTCATGAGTGCGCGGAACTATTATTCACATAAATGGAACGAGCTGGGCTATGCAGCTGCATCTTTGGGTTGAATCAGAACGGTTCTGCACGTGTATCTGCATAGGTTCATTGTACTCTTGTTTTTTTTTTGGAATGTTTCATAATTCATTGTACTCTTGTTTTGTTTCTTTTTTAAATAATATGCTGCATGTGTAGTTTGCAATGTCAATGCCTCTTGTGCATATTGCTCCTTGCTTGGTACAGTCCCATTTTTTTATGATCGCCATGGTGAATATTTATTTATGCATGATTATGTAGCGAGGATTTATGAATTATGCGCAACTCTAAGCTTACTACTGGCTCGGGTTAGTGGTGGGCTTAATTTTGCTGCGCGTGCGGCCGCAAGTGGTGGGTGACTTGGAGTACACTGACCCAAAAAACGCTTTCCTTTCCTTGTACACGTACTCTTTGAAGTATGTGCACTATCTTTTGCGTAATCAGTGTGCACCACCCTCTGGCCTTTTATTTCCCGATCCTGGTGCGACGAATGTGGACACCATTTTCCATCGCACCAACCGCAATGCGGCCGGCTTCACTTTTGTCAGCCTCGCAGTCAGGCCGGCCGGCCGCACGGTTCTCTGACAGCCTCGCGTGGTGGTTCGTTTCAGAGCTTGATCCTGAGATTTGGTACGTACTGCGCGCGTTTGTGCAGCAATTGGAGCGTGCTTCGTGGAATCATGCATTGTTTGGCACTTGATGAAACCCAAATTTGCTAGTAGTACTACTCCGCAAAGGGTAGGTACCTACGCTACGCACCTGTGGCAGCAGGAGCGGTCCCTGAATCCGCAGCCCATGCACGCTTTGTCACCGTCTCCATGTGCCAATCTATCCAATGAAAATCGTCGTGAGAACACGTGCAACACTGCAAGCGAGCGAGCGAGCGACCTCGTCGTGGCTTCTGTTCTCGTCCTTCCCGGATCAGATCTCGGCTGATTGACTGACTGATTGATCTCCGTGTAACGGCAGCGTGCGTGTCGTGTCCCCCTTCCTTTCGCCACACCGCATCGTATCGCCGATGGGATACGTGCAGTGCAGAGGAGCGCCGGAAAGGAAAGAAAGGGGAGGGAGCCACACCCACCAACCCAGCCAGGCAGACCCGGAATTCCGTGCCCTGCCCCCGCCTGCCCCAACTCGACTGAATAAACCCCGACTCCAAAAGCAGCAGCCCCGCGATTCCGAATCCCATTTCTTCCAATCCAGCCACTCCTCACTCGGTCCTCCTCTCCGACGGCGAGGAGACGGAGAGGCCCCGGCAGGGTTGCGGTGATCTCTCCTCCTTCTCGCGGTAAGCGACGCCGCCTTCCTCGTTTCCCACGCCGTGATCGGACGGATTTGCCAACGGTTCGTGCCGCTCTTCCCTCGCCGTGGCATTGAGGAATCGTGGCCCCGCTCGCTCGTCGTCCCCGTGCTCTTCGCCGCCGGTCCGTTTGCCGGCGGCGGTGGCCCGCTGATCCACTCCGTTCCCGATGCCACGCGCTACCCACCCCTGCGTCCCTGGTTCCGCTAGGTCGTTCTTCTTCTGGAGCGCGCAGCGTTCGGTCCGGGTTGATCCTATGCGCTGGGCTTAGTTCTCGGGCGCAAGATTATTTTCAGAGAGATTTTGGGGGTTCTACTGAACGAACCCCAACTGTGCCCCGCCCTGATAGATGCAAGCCCTCTCTGTTTGTTTTGTTTTTCAGTTATTAGATATACAGACCCTTTCACTGCGTATGCAGAATAAAGACGTACCTATGTGCTATTAATTGATGCATCTGTCTGCGATTCGAACGTGTAACGATCAATCAACTAAACAAATGGCTTGATGACTCGATTACTCATCACAGTTGTTATCTACTCCCTCCGTCCGGAAATACTTGTCGCAGAAATGCATAAAAATGGATGTATTTAAAACTAAAATACGTCTAGATACATCCATTCTCTTGACAAGTACTTCCGGACCGAGGGAGTATGTTTGTGTTGCTCGCGCGAATTATTATCTATGTTCGTTTTACTCACAGTTGTATCCTACTCCCTCCGTCCGGAAATACTTGTCATTGAAATGGATGTATCTAGTTGTATTTTAGTTCTAGATACATCCATTTTGATGACAAATAATTCTGAACGGAGGGAGTAGTACATTGCATATGCGATCAAGCAACTATCCTGAAAAGAAATATGCTCCCAAATCCTGCTCACATGGAGCAAAGAAAACGATGAATCATGATTGAATACAGGATAGTGTACTAATTTGGTTGCATTGTATTCAGCAGATGGGGGACATTGCCAAGGACTTGACAGCCGGGACCGTCGGAGGGATCGCCAATCTGGTTGTTGGGCACCCATTTGACACCATCAAGGTCAAGCTCCAGAGCCAGCCCAGCCCTGCTCCAGGCCAGCTTCCTAAGTATGCCGGCGCCTTTGATGCTGTCAAGCAAACGGTTGCGGCTGAAGGGCCCAGGGGATTGTATAAGGGAATGGGGGCTCCTCTCGCTACTGTTGCAGCCTTCAACGCTCTCCTGTTCACTGTGAGGGGCCAGATGGAGACTCTCTTGAGATCAGAGCCCGGGGCGCCATTGACGGTAAAGCAGCAGGTTGTCGCTGGTGCTGGTGCTGGGCTTGCGGTCTCCTTCCTGGCATGCCCAACAGAGCTGATCAAGTGCAGGTAACCAAAGTTGCACCATGCCAATTTCCATTTAATTTACTTTTATCATTTGATCTAATGTCCGGATGATGAGATTTGGAGGTTCTGTAACTGATATTATAATTTATGCGCTAAAGTCATGATATTCATCCTTCTCTGAAGTTGCCCTTTTTCTGCACACACTAGATGTTATTCATGCTATGTAGTACTTCCTTGCCATGCATTCCATTGTATCACTGTTCAGTGTGTTGATCTTGCATCATATCATGGATTGGCTCTATGGAGTAATGCTCTATAATATAGCATCATGGAAAGAAAGCACCTGACTAACAGATCAGTTAAATTTCATATATAGGCATTGGCGCCTGTATAACCAATGACAGTAGGGTGCATAGCTGAAAAACTGAACCGTGCCTCTAGTCAATTTGGATCTAAAGTATGCATTCCTCTGTATCGCAGTTTATCTGACTTTCCCTCACCATGTGATTCATTGCTGCAGTGCGTTGCTTCTGTCCATTCTAGGGCCACTGATTTTTTTTCTTAAGGATTAATTTCCTAGTGCTCTTAAAGCAAATGGCATATGACTGCATAGCTAAAAAAACTGAATTATGTGTCTGTCAAGTACGCCCTCCATTCACAAATGTAAGACGTTTTGGCAGTTTAAGGAGTACAACAAAACTCTGTACCTTATTAGCAATTTGATATCCCCTTTGCAAACTCATATTGGATAGATGATGACTTCTACATCTGGGAGCTGTAGCAGTACTGCACTTAATTTTGTTTGGCTGACAATGGGCGCATCCAAAGAATATATATAGTCGTTTTTTTTATTTTCATATGTGTTATTGAAGAAGAAAGTTGTAAGACACAGCACCATATTACAGCTGCTGAGTTATTTGCTGGTACGCAGGTTGCAGGCCCAGAGCTCTTTAGCTGAAGCAGGTGCTGTCTCCGGCGTGGCGCTACCCAAAGGGCCAATGGATGTGGCGAGGCACGTCATGAGGGACGCTGGCCTCAAAGGTCTGTTCAAGGGCATTGTCCCAACAATGGGCCGTGAGATCCCCGGCAACGCCATAATGTTTGGCGTGTACGAGGCCGTCAAGCAGTACATGGCCGGCGGTCAGGACACGTCAGGCCTCGGCCAGGGCTCTCTCATCCTTGCCGGGGGCCTCGCCGGAGGAGCGCTGTGGCTCACGGTGTACCCAACCGACGTCGTGAAGAGCGTGATCCAGGTGGACGACTACAAGAAGCCAAGGTACTCGGGGTCGATCGACGCTCTCAAGAAGATCGTCGCGGCCGACGGGGTCAAGGGCCTGTACAAGGGGTTCGGCCCTGCCATGGCACGCAGTGTCCCGGCAAACGCCGCCACCTTCGTGGCCTACGAGATCACGCGATCGGCCTTGGGCTGACCCCCAAAGGTCCCAGCGCGGCCCCCGTCTCTTCTCCGACGCGGCATTACACGGAGCAACTGAGACAGATGTGAGGACCATGGCAGACGAAAGAAAGGAAAATTAACCATTCTTCTTTGCTGCGAACGTTGTTTCTGAGAAACTTGCATAGACTGGCAGCAATGGCGGGATTGTTGGTGATAATAAAGGTTGAGCTTTACATGTGCTGTGCGTGTGTCACGTTTGGAGTGGCGAGTGTAGCAGTTGGTGATTTGGCTTGTGGTAATGGTTGGCTGGGAGTGGATTGGCCATCCGACGGCGATCCAATGGTGAGGGAGCGATTGTCTGACGGCGATGTGGGTGCGCCTTTGTGGTGTTGTTTGGTTGCAGCGTCTGGTGAGGGGGTGGGTGGGTGGTTCTGGGCTTGCTTGGCATCTGAACCACCTCACCCTTCTTCCTGGCCTGTATTTTTTTGCCGCTGGGTAGTGGTGTGTTCTCTTCTCATCTTTGTTCTGGGTGGAAGGGCGGATTGAGTCCAGCTCCATTTCGCCTCGGAGTCAAGGTAATTCTCTTCCATTTCCTCCTTTGAATGCCCGCGCCTTCAGATTCATCGGATGCGACGATCTTTTCAAGTTCTTGCTGAATGTGCCTTGTGATTCTTGAGGCACAAACAAATCCAAAGCTTTGTTGATCTAGTTGAGTCTTGAGAGTTGAGACTGGCTGTCATGTTGCATTGCTGTGCTGACTGCGTGTGTGTCAGGATTGCGATGATACGGTTGAAACTTGTCGCGCGTCTGTGGTTTACATATTCTCGTTTTCTTTTTTGGAATGATCGTTAGGGGAGAGATTGCCCACCTGAATTTGATTTAAAAGTGCAGCAGCTTTTGGGGGACAGGGGATACAGAGAAGTTTATTTTTTAAACTTACACGGAGTAGTTTACTGTCGTGCTTGTGTGGTTTCGCTCTCGCCAGCGGTTTTCGCATAGAGATTTGTGTCGATGCTGCAAGGTTGCCAGGATGGCGCTGCTGGTCTTCGTGGTTTGACAGGATCTTTTCCCGTCAAACGGTATCGTACCGTATAGGATGCAAACATTGACAGGCTGTTGATGCTCGGATTTTCATGTCTTATTATCTGCAAACTTAAACAAATCAGCACAGCAAAGCAAAGCAGCGAGGAAACTAACCGGGATCCATCCCAATCCAAATCGCTGTGGGAGCAGATGGGGGACGTGGCCAAGGACCTGGCCGCCGGCACGGTGGGCGGCGCGGCGCAGCTGGTCGTCGGCCACCCGTTCGACACCATCAAGGTGAAGCTGCAGAGCCAGCCCACGCCGCCGCCCGGCCAGCCGCCCAAGTTCGCCGGCGCCATGGACGCCGTCAAGCAGACCATCTCGGCCGAGGGCCCCCGGGGCCTCTACAAGGGCATGGGCGCCCCGCTCGCCACCGTCGCCGCCTTCAACGCCGTGCTCTTCACCGTCAGGGGCCAGATGGAGGCGCTGCTGCGCTCCGAGCCCGGCGCCGCGCTCACCGTCGGCCAGCAGGTCGTCGCTGGCGCCGGGGCCGGCGTCGCCGTCTCCTTCCTCGCCTGCCCCACCGAGCTCATCAAGTGCAGGCTGCAGGCGCAGAGCGCGCTGGCCACAGCCGCTCCTGCCGCAGCCGCTCCCGCGGGCGGCGCGGCCGCCACCGTCACCGCCACGGCCAATGCTGCCGCGGTGAAGTACGGCGGGCCGCTGGACGTGGCGAGGCACGTGCTGCGGTCGGAGGGCGGCGTGCGGGGCCTCTTCAAGGGCCTGGTCCCCACAATGGCGCGCGAGATCCCCGGCAACGCGCTCATGTTCGGCGTCTACGAGGCCACGAAGCAGTTCATTGCCGGCGGGCAGGACACGTCGGGGCTGGGCAGGGGCTCCCTGATCCTCGCCGGCGGGGTCGCCGGCGCGGCGTTCTGGGGATCCGTGTACCCGACCGACGTGGTGAAGAGCAAGCTCCAGGTGGACGACTTCAAGAACCCAAAGTACTCGGGCTCCATGGACGCGTTCAAGAAGATCCTCGCCGCCGACGGGGCCAGGGGTCTGTACAGGGGGTTCGGGCCGGCCATGGCGCGCAGCGTCCCGGCCAACGGCGCCTGCTTCCTCGCCTACGAGGTGACCAGGTCCCTGCTCTAGCAGGCTGCTGGTTTCTACACGTCGATTGCCACTCTTGACTTCGTTCTTGTTCCTCCACCCTGATGATTCAGTTTGGACAGTCCTGTCTCTGTAACAGAAAACCAAGCCATGTGTGTAAATCGAACGAAATTTGCATTCCTTTGCTTTTCTTTCTTTCTTTTTGCGAGAAGGCCAAGGTCATATATTAAAAATTAGGACCCCTCTAGCTGGCGGCTGTTCGCGAGCTAGGGTTGGCATTTGCGAAGTGCCGGGTGACAGTTTTCTGTTTGGATGTCATTTTGTTTATTTTGGTGCAGTTTTCATCTAGAAACTGCCACCGTCAGATCTTGCTTGTGTGGCGTGTAGAACGTTCGCTGAGGAGATGTTCCTAACAATCATTCCTTAGGTAACATTATTGTAAAATTATTCGACCTTTAAAAGAAGGGCGATGATAGGCACCGGCGCGCCGGCCGAAAGTCCGGTCGCGTCCCAGCTGCCCGATGCAGACAGTTGGGTCCGTCCGATCTGGCATCTCAATCTTTGACCTATGTTTCTTTATCCAGTCAACGCTTCCAGGAAAAACGCCCCATCCACGTAGCTAATCCTTCTCCTCCCGCAGATGTCCGTGCGCTCCCCGGCGAGCTCCTCGCTCCCCCTCGCCGGGTTGCTGGCCCTCGAAGCTCGCTGTCGTCAAATCACAATAAAAAACAGTTGACCCGTAGCAGCTTTTCCTCGCCTTCCTCATTATTCGCTGCCGCTTCACGCAGTTCATGGTCGCCGCCACAAAACTGTTCTCCCTTGCGGTCTTTGCCAACCCACACAAAGATTAGTGGCGACACGGCGTTGCTCGCAGCCAAAGCCAGTGGTAGCAAAAAATTGGGCCGGTTCCAGCAAAACGAAAAGACGGTGGTAGCAAAAATGTGTTTGTTCCAGCACAAACCCCACACGGTTGTAGCAAAAATGGATTCTAGTTTCCAGCAAAACACAAAGCCGGTGGTAGCAAAAAAATGTCTGGTTCCAGCAAAATCCAAAGATGGTGGTAGCAAAAAATTCTCCCGTTCCAGCAAAAAAACATGATAGTGGTAGCAAAAAAGGATGCTAGTTCCAGCAAAATACAAAGGCGATAGTAGGAAAAGAAATTGGGTTGGATCCCTTGGAAGAATTATTGTCATCCCGCGGTCTGCCGTCGTCGTTGCATCTTCAGTGATGCAGGTTGTAGCTTCTGGACAACCGGTTGCAGCTTCTCTACGTACCGATAGCAGCAAAAATCTCGCCGCGCACCACAACATCGTCCGTGGCCGTAGGCGATGCTGTGGCCCGCATCAATTCTGTGACCCGGTTGTAGCACCAGCGGATGCGGGTTCCAGCAAAAATCTTGCAGGGTAGCCATCGCCGGGGAAAGAGCTAGAAGATGAATAGTGCTCCACACACACTATATCTCAGAGAGGATTACAAGTACATATATAGCCGGCTCCCTCTACTCTCCCGCAGTCATAGGCACGCAGGCCTTGTGCGCGGAGTGGGAGGTTGAGATCCTAAAGACTAGGGGAAGTGTGTGGGCAGGAGAGACGGTAGATGATGCCGTACGTGGAGAAAAAGGAGCGAAGAGAGGTGTTAATGAATTCCCCACCATTGTCACATTGCATGCATTGGATGATAGTGGTAAATTGGGTGTAAATGTAGGTGAAAAAGCGTTGAAGAACAGAGGAGGTGTCGGACTTATGACGAAGAGGAAACGACCATGAGTAGTGCGAGTAATCATCGAGGATGATGAGGTAATAGGTATAGCCAGAAAAGCTCACAACAGGTGAAGTCCAGAGATACAATGTATAAGTTGAAATGGTGCGGTAGTACAATTATTTGAAGAAGGAAATGCTAAACGGGGTTGCCGCCCTAGTTGACATGAGGAACAAGGGGAGCTAATATTTTTATTGCAATCGGGAAGAAAGGTGCTAGAGAGGGAAGCTAAAGTAGATTTGCTGGGGTGGCCGAGACGCCTGTGCCACAGGTCGCCGGTGGTGGTGAGTAGTGCAGAGAAGCCGGCCGCGCGATCGCCGTAGAAGGGGTAAAGCTGGCCGGAGCTACTGGACGTCAGAAGTGGAGTCCGAGTGGGAAGTGCCTTCACAGAGAAACCAACAGGGTTAAAAGCAACTTCAACGTTGTTGTCACAAGATAAATTGCGGACAGAAATGAGATCTTTAACGATGCCCAGGGCGACAACTACATCACGAAGAGAAAGGGAGGAAGGGGGGAGGGTGGTGGATCCAGTGCCAATAATGGGAAGGCGATGGCCATTGCCGACAATGATGCTCGGTGAAAAATGCGAGGGTAAAGGACGAAACGAGGAGAGTTTACCAGGGTGCCCGGTGACGTGCGTGGCCGCGCCGGAGTCAAGGATCCAGTCGGTGCTGGACCCGGGAAGTCCATGCTGGCTGTAGGCGTGGTTGAAGAGGGCGGCGTGGTCCCATGACGGTGCACCGTACGGGGCGGGTGGCGAGGGAGTCGCTGTGTGCGGCGAGGACGGCCCTGTCAGCATCAGGGGGTAGGCCTGAGAATGGACCCCAGGGCGAGGGCCGAGGACACCGGCGGCGTTGGGAGGGATCCAGGCAGGGCGAGGTTGAGGAAGAGCCATGCCGAACGGGCGGCGAGCCCGCCAGGCGCCGCTTAGGCGGCCGAGAGCCGCGCCGAGTCGGGCGACCACGACCACGCCGCCACCATGCCACGGCCAGTCCACCGCCAGTAGCCGTTGTTGCCATGGCGCCATCGGGCCGCCGTTGCCACGGTCACCGCCTACAAAAATGGGGACATGGGGACATGTCGAAAAAACACTCATACAAAAATGAATCACCATATATGTCAAAATGACAAAATTAGTTATATGTCAAAAGAAATTGGCTGTGATATCATTATTAAAATTGCCATGCTCTCAAGAATATAAAAAATGACATGCTACCTAAATTAAAAATGCCATGGTCTACTTAATAAAATGCCATGGTCTAATTATTAAGATTTCCATGCACTCACGAAAAATAAACATGTCATGCTATATAGATTAAAATTGTCATGGTCTACTTAATAAAAATACCATTGTCTGGATATTAAAATTGCCATGCTCTGAAGAAATAAAAATGCCATGCTACGCAAGTTGAATATGCCAAGGTCTACTGAATAAAAACGACATGATCTAATTACTAAAATTGCCATGATAGCTAAAAAAATAGCATATCCAATTAAATAAAATTGCATGAAGTTGAGAGTAAAATAATTCATGCTACCAAAATTCAAACTACCATGGTCTACTTAATAAAAGTATCATGGTATAATTACTTGAAATTCCAAAGGTATCTACAGTAAATTGCACAATGCAAAAGATTAGGAACAAATTGTTCTTTAAAAATGCCATGCTCTAAAGAATGTTTCAAGCATTGCGGTGTGAAAACATTTAAAAAAAATCATACTATCTTCTATTAAAATGAAGATGGACAAAAAGAAGATATATACACTTTGACATGTGAAAAAAACTTCAATAAATAGTGCCATGAGAAAAGTTGTCATGATCTAAAAAATAATTTTGCCATGGTTACATGAAATGGAAACCATGGCACCAGAAAAAAAACATGAAATGAAAATCGCTATGGTATAATTTAAAAGGATGCCATCCTCTAACTAACAAGGATTCCATGGTACCTGTCATGGATATAATTCTAACAATGCTAGGGGAAGGAAAGTAGAGGCAATTGTATCTACCGAACGGTGCAATTGGGAGTACGCTTAAGGATTTATACAGGTTCGGGCCCTCTGCGGTGGAGGTAATAACCTACTACTGTGGTGCTCTTAGCTTTTGGCGTAAGGCACAATGTGTGGATGTTCAACCTTCAGCCTGAAACTTCCCATCTGGCTTATATAGAGTGTGTCAGGAGAGGGTACATAATGGGCTGGTATTAATGTTGTTCATGTCCTCAGGTGTGGCCGATAGCTTCATGGCATTTTCTGCTGGTAATTATCTTATTTAACTAGATTATACTGCTATTGGGTAACTGTCGTCAATAAGACATCATGGGAGAGAGGTATCCTAGGTAGTTGTCGGCTGGTGATCTAGCCGACTACTCCCTTCGTCTCTAGTCAACTGCAGCTCTCAGCTATCGGCCGGCTCAGTATCAGACTGTAGGGACTTAGCACGGTCTTGAGCCACCCTCTGTATCCTTGATGGGATGATGACGTAGTCCCTTGGCCCATGTTCTTCTGGGTCGTATCTTGGATGGCTCATGGAACTCTGGTGGGCCATTTGTATACCTGGGCCTACCCCATATTTATAACCTCAACAGTATCCCCCGAGCCAGTCGAGGTCTCGCTAGAGAGAATGACCATCTACTTCCCCCTTCGCGAGGTGTCATACTGTTCGGCGAGCTTGTAGTTCGCCCAAGAGACCTCTGCGGACTTAGTCTGTTCATGCCCTTGGAGGGCGAAGAGGCGAGCAATTAAGATGAAGATTTAGTAATACCCATTTTTCAATCTCTTTCGAAGAGAATGACTCATGGCCCAATCGTGGGCGTATCATCAAATTCTGAGTGGCGGTCTGGAGCGTCAGGACATGATCGGATCAAGTGTTGCCAGTTAGTATCCTTTATGAGGAATACCCGCCGGACGCCTTTCTGCAGAACCAAGTCTGCGCAACCAGATGTTCGGTTCCCTAGAGAGAATCTAACTTGTGCCACTGAGGATATCACGGGCGCCCATTTCTCTTACACAGAGTGGATTTGCGACGAGTGTTAGTTCACTCAATTTTCTTCAAGTGTATGGAATTGAATAAACATCATGCCTTAGGCACGGATTGTACGACTCGGGACGGACCCTGCCAACCAATTTGGTTTGTGGTTCTCAGGCGACTGAAGGTCCTAGCCGTCTGGAAGTCGAGTCGTCGGCGGTCATCATTGTGAATATTTATGAATCATCATATAGAAATCTTTTACGAGTCTATCAGGCCCATGTAAAATCGTCTATGAGGGAAGACTCTTCGGGTTCCACGAGCCGACTGACTGAAATTAGAGTGACGCTTTGCGGTGTAGTGGGGTTTAAATGCTAACCATTTGGATGATTCCATGACTCCTTCTTTGACGCGTGTCGTGCGGACCTCTCGTGCCGGTTCGTTGCTCACTTGGGTATAAGTACCCGGAAGTACGTAGGATGGTTTTTGCATGTTGAAAGGATCGATACAGTTGACTAGAGGGGTGGGGGGTGAATAGGAGACTACAAATTTTAATCTTTCTTTTCAATTTTAAGGTTTAGAGGATAAATAGGGTTCACTAGATATGCAAATAGGTGAACACAACCTATATGACAAGCAAGCTTAAAGCAAAGTATGCAAGGCAACATACTAATTAGCAAGCTAACAAGCATTCAAGGCAAAGTAAAGTGTAGGAAATGATTAACCACAAGCGAGACAAGGACACGGATTTTATCCCCAAGTTCACTCTTCCTTGGGGAAGAGCTACTCTCCGTTTAGAACGGTGTCAGAGCCAAAGCTTGCGGAATGCCATGAAGGCTCACCGTAATCTCTTTTGAGGCACCCCCAATGGATGAGCCTCAAATCACTCGGAGTTGGTCTTGAAGGTGACCACCACACCTTTACAAACTTCTCCAAAGCACACCACAAGCAAGGAAGCTTCCGGAGAAACCTCTAACTGCCTAGGAGCCCAAGCTCCAAGATCAATAAGTCAATGCGGAAGAAATGATGTAGGGAACATGATTTGGTTTGGTCAAAGTGTAGATAGGGTCTTGCTCTCCCAATCCCCAAAGTTTCAGCAAGTTTGGGTGGAGGGATTGAGAGTATTGAGCAAAATGAAGTGTAGCAATGGTGGAGCTCAACAAGACAATAGGGTTAAGGATGGAGGAGGAAGAAGGTTTTTTATAGTGTTCTTGGCTGGGTGAGGAATTCCGCCCATTAGATCCCGTGTGCACGGGCTAAGTCAGCACCGTGCGCACGGGGTACTCAGCAGCATACGCACTACCCCGTGCGCAGGGGGTCAAGTTACACAGTACCCCAGACGCACGGGAGTCAAAAGACCCCGTGCGCACGGGGTACCCAAAAACCTTCAGTTACAAACCTTCAGCTTTGGCAAAGGAATTCCCACAAAACACAGATCCACAGAGACCCATCTTAATAGTTTAGTCTTTCCTACGACTCGAATCGAACCAAAAAAGAAAAACCTTTGAATCGCCAGTAAACCACGCCTTGGATCTTTTTGAAATGGGGGGGGGAGGGCGCACATCTCCATCAGGAAGAACCTGGAACCAATATCCTGAGATAAACTTTAGCAACCGATATTAGTTCCACTAACCATATTGTCATCACACCAAAATATAATTTAAGTGAGACATGCACTTTCAATCTCCCCCTTTTTGGTGCATTAATGACAACATGGTTAGGACATGGCAACAAAGATATATCTAAAATAAGAAGCCATGCGACAAAGGTTGATCATAGGAGCTCCCCCTATATGTGTGCATGGATAAAAGATATGCTTGAGTATGCATCAAGCACACACACCCTAGACAAATATTGCCAAGCCATGAGACCAACATAATAAAACCTATAATGGTGCCTAGATCTCATGCAACGGTGTTGTGAGAAAGTATCGTGAGACAACATAATAAGCATAAGGTCTAAGATAGATAAATAAGGTCTCATTAGCTAACACCGAGTAGCTCACAACCACACCAAGGAAAGCAAACAAGAGTATCTCTAGCCAATAAAACACCAACAAAGTGAAAAAGCCACGAGGCTTGAGATCTCAACACACTCTAAGAACACCACTCATCCCCCTTTGTCATGAAGACAACAAAAAGGGAAAAGGAAACACAAAAACAACACTAGACAATAGGAGGCATGCTCGAAGCATCATCATCAACATCATCATCAAAACGCCACCCTGTGTCAGGACCCCGACTCAATGCCACATCGATCTAGCATGTAACACCTCATATCACTTTGCGGCCTCAAGCACGGTATTCCCACGGGTGTCGCCTTACCTTTGCCCGAGACTGTTTGCTCCTTTTGGCACACGTATATGATAGTGTCGCTAGCATCCATATGATAAGGAGCCCGGGCTGACATGGCTAGTCGTAAACCCAAAGTGGCACAAACTTACAGGGATAGGCATCCATGACCCAAATCGAACGTGTCGGTCATCGTGAGTGAATCCAGTCTGTAGCACTAGGCTAGCAGGACTCGGTGAACCGGGTTGTAGCGGCTAACAGACTCCGTATTCATCGTGACAATTCCCCAAGGGGATGAACACGAGAACGAAGAAGGACAGATGCCGGCCAGCCTAAGTGTTCCGGAACAGTAGCAAGCTACCATGGCTCAGTGGAAGCACTAGGAGACATTTCCCGGTAAGAGAGGCTACTAAGGATAAACAACTAGAAAGTCAGATCCCACACATACCAAGCATTTCAATAACATACACACAATATGCTCGATATGTGCAAATACAACATGGCATCACAACATGACTCTACAACTCAAGTATTTAATTCAATAGGCTCCAAGGAGCGAGATATTACAAACATGGGTCTCTCGACCCAACATTCAGAGCATACAAGTCAAAGCACAAGCGGAAGCTTAACATGCCTGAGTACAGACATCTACAAATGAAAAAGGCTGAGAAGCCTGACTATCTACCAGATCCTGCCGAGGGCACAAGATCGTAGCTGAGGTAACAAGCTAAACGTCAAAGTCCACATGGTACTACTAGTGAGACTGAAGTCTCTCTGCAAAAACATATAATAGGCAAACGTGAGTACAAATGTACCCAAAAGACTTACATCGTAACTAACTACATATGCATCATTATCAACAAAGGGGTGGTGGAGTTTAACTACAACAAGCCAGCTTTGACTCGGTGGCTATCCTAAACTACATTGCAAGTAATTCTTTTAAGGTGGCGCACACGAGTCCACATATTCACCATATCAATACACCACTATGGATCCGCTCCGTCTCCCTACGATAACGCCATCCATAGCACTCGACACTTATCTTGCGCATTTTAGAGTATCCACTTTCACTTGTCTATGAACTGCACAGCAACCCGTAAGTCCTTTTCCACGGACACGGCTATTCAATAGATGATGTTAACCTGCAGGGGTGTACTTCTTCACACACGCTCTCGCCACTTACCGCCATGTACACCTCGTGTATCTCGGCAACCTTCAAGCGAAGCTTTGGCGAGGAGTCGACCACGACCTGACTAACCACACAAGTCTCTCGTCCAGGTTTATCGCCTATTCGGGTCCGCAAGGAGATCCGGCTGGGGTGTTGCTCACGGCCCCAAACGATGTGAGCAGGGTTGCCAAGCCCACCATCCGGGTGCCACTTGGTACACCGTGCATCAGTGCCTAGTCTGTCCCAAGCCCACTGCATCGGGTGCCACTTGGTAGACTACTAACACTACCTACAAACACGAAACTAGTTACAACTCCCGGACAGAGATCGAGTTGATTAATAAGCCGAGAGGGTCGAGTTACGTAACCCAATGTGTGGTAGTAACTGCTCATGGATCACAAACACGAACTCGAGTTCCTAAGGGCGGCCGCAATGAGACAACCCACCATGTACTCCTACATGGCCTCTCACCGCTACCTTTACCAAATCGTGTTCACACACTTAGCTCTCAACAGTAGGACATGTTCACACACCTCCAATTCATCCCCGATGAATCAGACCTAACACAACTCTAAGCAATAGCAGGCATGACAAACAAGCATGAATGAGTAGGCACATCATGGCTCAAACAACTCCTACTCATGCTAGTGGGTTTCATCTATTTACTGTGGCAATGACAGGTCATGCAGAGGATAAAGGGGTTCAACTACCGCAACAAGTAGCAGTTGTATCATTGTTGTCCTAATGCAGTAAAATAGAGCAGGAGCGAGAGAGTGGGATTGTATCGGAATGAACAAGGGGGTTTTGCTTGCCTGGCACATCTGAAGATAGTATAGTTCTTCATCGGTGTCATCGATCACATCGTCGGTACACGTCTACTGAGAAGGGACAAGCACCGACAAACAAGGAAGAATCACAATCAATGCAATGCAACAATATGATGCATGAATGTGACATAGCAATATGCTATTGATTGAGCTAATGCAGCTAGCAACAAGTTAAATGGGGTTGGTTTGAACACTAGATTCAAATTCAAACTCCATATGTGCTTTCTTAAATGCCATTTAATTGAATTGTCCTAAACAGTAGTCATAACTTGATCTAACATGCATGAAAATGGTACAGATGGAAAGATTGGATTTTCCTGATCATTTTTCATATATAATTTATCTCATTTGGAGTTACGGTTGATTTTATATGATTTTTAGAAGTTTAGGACATTTTCTGGAATTTCCTGGATTATTTTAAATGCACAAAATCAATTACTGCATCAGCATCGCGTCTGGGTGACGTCAGCAGGGTAAACAGGCCGGTCCAGGTCAAACCTGACCAGTGGGGCCCGTATGGTTAGTTAAACATAAACATAAACTAAACCAGGTTAATTAGGCAGTGGGCCCGGCTGTCAGTGTAGCTAGAGGGTTGTTTAGGGGGATAATTAGTAGCTAATGACTTAGCTACGTCAGCATGCCGGAGTTTTGGCCGGCGGCAACCTCAAACCGCGGCGGCGTCCGCCGGAGTTGCGCCAGAGACGACGGATCGACGCGCCAAGGGCACCAGGAGGTAGCCCATGGCCGCACGCATCCAGGGGAACCAACGGAAGGGTGCGGGGTGGCCGGAGTTCGCCGGAAGCGAGGTTGTGGCGGCGGACGGAGTTCGGGCGCCGATGAAAACAACGACGACTTGCACGGGAGGATATACGGTTAGCACCTACGCGTTCTATGAGAGCTCAAGAACCCAACGGAGGCACGCACGGGACCAAATGCCCACCGGAGCCTCGTTGGCGACGAGCTCGTGCGGCGGCGTGCTGTCGGGTGAGAGAGGCGCGGCGACTATGGCATGCTAGAGAGAAAATGGAGAGGGGGAGGATGATCAGGAGCTCACGTGGAGTGTATTGGTGGCCTCGGCGTGCTCGGGGAAGCTCGGACGGCGGCGAGTCGGCGATGGAGATCTGCGGCGGCCGACGATGAAGAAGTGATCGGGGACGGTGCATTGGAGCTCTTCCGGCCATGTGAGTTGACGGAGAGGATGAGGGTGGCACAGCGAAGGTCGTGGGCTGGTCCATGGGTCTAGTGCTGGCCGGTGGCCGCGGTGGTGACAAACGGCGGTGACGAACCCATTCGGGTGAGTGAGAGAGAGAGAGAGATCCAGGGGAGAGGGTGAGGACGGGGGAGAGTGAGAGGAGTTTGGGGGGCGAGGGGGAGTGCGTGGCACTCGGGGCTGGCTCCAAAAGCGGCGGAAGCAGGAGGTGGCTCAGGCGCGTGCCGGCACGCGGTGGCCACACGCCCTCGTGACCACTGGCACGAGGTTGAGGATGACTGGCGCATGGGCCTGGTGGGCTGGCTTCTCTCCTGGGCCAGGTAAGTAACAGGTACTCCCTCCTTCTCTGTTTCTATTTTAATTGCTGTTTTCTATTTATTCCAATCTGTTTTGATTTAGTTCAAGCACTAAACCATTTTTGTTCTTCCAATAATTTTTGCAGGGACTAAAAGGAATATTCTAGAGCCCCTCACAAAATATCAGAATTATTGAAGCATTAAAAATATATATAACATATATTTTCCCCAAATGAAGTACAATTGTGTTAATTCAAAAATCTAGAATGGCCTAGAAATATGTGCATCATTTTTGGCAGAGGTTTTCACCTTTACCAAAAATCATGAACATTTTTAGAGGGCATTTTGGGTTCCTTGAAAAAGATTTTAATTTGACCCTAGTTGAATTCATTAGCTGCTAGGGCTTGGATCAGTCCCCATTTCAAGTTTCATGAAATTTAAACATGATGCATGGATGCAATGCCACTAGTTACAAACAAACTCTAGGGCTGTGACAACTTACCCCCACTAAACAAGAATCTCATCCCGAGATTCAAGACGTGACGTAAGAAGACAGAGGGGACACAAGCTAACACAATCTTCACGATCCAGGTTGCACTTCATAGGGGCGTTGATTCGATCACCATGTTTGTCTCGATGTCTTGCTTTGAGAACTCCAACTAACATGACAATGAGAGGAAAGGGAAAAATCTAGCAGGATCGATCTTCTCGAAGACCGAACAACTCAGGATCAACTCACGGAGTGAGACATTAATACATCTCGCGGGCTGAGACACGAAGCAAACATCCAAAGGGATGGGGTGAAACAGATGAGGAAGGTTCACTAGGTAGACAACAATCTCACACTTAAGAAGGTGGTGAACAGTTGTCAACATAGTGAGGAGTTGAATTGCCATGATACCATAACGAGACATCTTAGAGGAGGTGACTCGTAGAATCATCCCTTAAGTGGCAAAAAGAATTACCTTTGATTCAAAGATCATTGAAACTCTTTATACCAGCCTAAGGCAATTCTCAAGCGATCGTTTAGAGGGGTTCGGTAGAATGGCATACCCGGATTAGAATGGATGATGTGGATTACCTTGTTGAAAACAACACAAGGGATGATTTTAGTAACTGGGGAGAAGCTCAACAGTAGAGAGTGAGTCCACTGTTTGAAAAGTTATAGCATAATCGAGGAAACTGAGAGCAATCCCAGTTAGTGTCGATGATAACACCCAGAGCTTGTGTGTGCTCTCAAGAACTTGAGAATTTCCATATTCATCAAGGTTTTACCAATTTCCGTGTCAAGGGTCCTAGCAACACAACACACTACCATGATGAATAGTGATGGATGATGCAGATGCAAAGGAAGATAACACCTTCTCAGATTTCACCTTAGCAATGCCAAGGTCGCAAGATCTGTATAATCGACCGAGAGACATTTAGCACTCCGCTTCTAATGTTCTCCTTGATGTGCTAGTGTATCCCATTCATAGATATGGTTTGATATCTAGAACATCAAGTAAGAGGTCGGACTTCGGAAACACCAAATCCATAAGGAACAACTTCTGGAGTAAATCCTACGAAATCCTTATGGGGAGGTGGCCAACTTCCTCAATCAAGATACTACAATAATAGCTCTTCCGGCTGGGTGTGTTGGCCACGACAACCACTTTACCGAATTACAGAGAGACCAATATTATAGTTCTTGGGAAATGTTCCAACCATCATATCTGCCTGAGATTCAGATCTGGTTGGTGTCAGGATAATCCAGACTCGTCGAGTCTAGAAAGAAAAATGAAAGTTTGCAACACAAATCGTCGAGATGACGTTGCGAGATTCTCGGGGGATGAACTATGATAGTAAGCTCCAAAACATGAGCCATCTCTGCTACATACATGTGAACATGCTGTCGCAGACAAGCATGACCATGTAGTAGACTTATAATAAAACACTATCGAGTTCAGGTGGGGAACCATCAACGAGGATAATGAAGTCTTGTGCATAAACTAGTATTCGCACAACCACTCCTTTTCCCTTGAACAAATCAATCAGTGGCTTGGTGTGCTAGGAAACCCATATAGAATGGAGGCGGCCAACCTACCAAACCGTAGAGTACTTCGCACATGTGCATGACTGTAACGCCCCAAGACCGATGCTTCAGAAGACTTCCATATTATCGTGATCATCGTGTGTTTCTTTTGTGCTTGCTCTTTTATTTTCGCATTGCATCATGTCATCATGCCAGCATGTCATTTAATTTTTAAAACCTCAACTAAATAAATTGCATAGATCGTTGATCTATTTAAATCGAGGGATATTCACATGGTGATTTCTCTTTAAAACATATTCAAAGTCTCCTACTATTATTAGGGAGCTATAATAAAATTATTCCGTTTATTTGGAATTAACCATAACCCACTTGCAAAATATCCCATGCCGTTGTTATCTCAATTCTTGGTCTCCAACCTTGCCCATAATTTCTTTCATCATTTTCCGAGCTCCACCAAAAATCCGAACATTTTTGGACCCTCCTTTTATCAAGTCCTAGTTCAAACCCATTTGAATTAAAATCAAATGAGTTTGAATTTAAATCTTTCGGTCATGCCCACTTCTATTTTTCCTGGTTCCAGCTCATTTTTGCGAGTCCGGGAAAATTAACCTCATGCTCAAATTCTTCCCCTAACCCTCTCTTTCGTTTTCTTCTCTCTAATGTTTTTCTGCTATTTGAACATAAGAGAGAGAGAGAAGCCCAGCAGCCTTGCAGCCCAGCAACCAGGCCCAACCCTAGCGCCTATCTAACCCTAGCCCTGATCCCCTCCTCTCGATCCCCTGGTCTCTCCCTCCTTCCCCGCTCGCACCGCCAGAGAGGAGTGATAGCCTCTCGCTTGATCCCGCACGCAGGAGCCCCGCACCCGATCCCCATCATCGCCAGTGTGCCCCGTCGCCCGGTCGCTGGACCTCGCCTGGACCCGTCAAGCCCCGCCACTGGCCTGTTGCCCTGCATCTCCACCGACGCTGCCCATCCCCGCCGCCTAGGTATGCCCCTGCCTCGTCCTCCGGCTGGGGTGCTCCAAGATCACGCCCACCGCTGCAGTTCGCAGCGCCTCTGCCCGTGCCATGGCCGTTGTTTCTGTCTTCCTCCAGCCTCCAAGCATCCCCGCCGCCGCCTCGTTGTGGAGCCGCGTCCCCTTTGCTCCGCCCCGCACCTCGCCCTTGCCTTCCTTTGCCTCGACCTTCTCCTCGCTGCCGTGACTGTCGCTCGCCTCCACCACGCGCGTGCCTCGCGCCGGGCCTCCTCTCTCTAGCGCTCGCCCTCCTACCGTGCCCACCGCCTGCCATGGCCTGCGAGGCTATCAGCATCGCCGTGGCCCTGTTCGCGTGAAGCCCCTACTCCACCACCATCAGCGCCCGGCGACTCCGTCCCGTTCTGCCCCTTGCTGCTGCTGTAGGCCATGAGCTCGCGGCTACCGCACGGACGCCAAGACCGAGACCGCCCCGAACCACGTCGTCTCGCTGGATCGTCAAGACCATCTCGGTTTTTGCAAGTACCTCTACGCCCAAAGACGTTGGATGCGCCAAGTTCTACTGTTGCTGAGGGTTTCGTCAAGTTCAACTACATCGACTACGAATGGTGACGACCCCGAACATCTATGGAGAGTGTACGTCTACGACCTGTGAACAACTACCGTCGCCAAGATCGCGAGTACCTCTACCGTCGCCGTGAACGACTACTTCCACGACGTCCGTGAACCACTACTTCCACTATCGTCGCGAGAACGTCTACTTCCACTACCGAAACATGTACAACTACTTCCACTACAACCCGTGTACCACTACTTCCTTCGATGAACGCGTTCTGCCCCGAATGCATGCTTCAAAGGTATAAACCCGAGATGACGACCACGAACGAATGCATGTGTGTTGCATGAGATGCCCGTGTTGCACCGTGTCCCGAATTGATCCTTGCACGTTCCTCCTCGTTTGCCATGCCGTCAACCCGTGGGAACCCGGTATCCGGGATCACCCCACCATCTTTTGCATGTTCTGCACATCCGCACGCTTGCTCTTTTGCACCGGTATCTCAATGAGTTATCGGATCATCGATATGTTGCCGTGACATCATTTTCAAATTCATTACCGTGGCACCCTTTCTTTCCACCACGGTGACAAATGCTTCATAACATGCTCATGTCAACATTTTCATAAAAACTACATAAAACTTGAATATGTCATCTGCATCATGATAACAACAATTTAAAATGTTTATATTTGTTGTTTCCATTAATTTGCTAAATGCACATGAGGATTTTCCGGAATTGTTGTTTGTTATTTCCGGCCTCATTTAAACTTGCCTAAATAGTTAGTTTACTTATGCTTCACCTCTTGCCATGTTAATAACATTTAATATTGTTGTGTTCCTAAACGAGAGAGAACTAAATAATTGATGTGGTGTTTCGTTAATATGCAACTCGTTGCATATTGAGCTCCACTTAACTTGTAGTGTTGTTTGTGCATATTGCCATGCCATGCCTCTTTAAACCGGACATGCATCATACTTGTTTGTGCATCATGACATGGTTATGCTTGTGTGTTTACCATGTTGCTTGCTTCTTTCCGGTTTGCTTCTCTCGTTAGCTTCGGTTTCGTTCCGGAGTTGTGATGATTCATTCGACTACGTCCGTTTGTCTTCCTCATGGACCCGTTCTTCTTCCTTGCGGGATCTCAGGCAAGATGACCATTACCCTCGATATCACTTCTATCTTTGCTTGCTAGTAGCTTCATTCTATCGCTATGCTGCGCTACCTATCACTTATTTACCAAGCCTCCCAAATTGCCATGAACCTCTAACCTTTGTCACCCTTCCTAGCAAACCGTTGTTTGGCTATGTTACCGCTTTGCTCAGCCCCTCTTATAGCATTGTTAGTTGCAGGTGAAGTTGAAGATTGCTCCATGGTGGACAGGATTATGTTGGGATATCACAATATCTCTTATTTAATTAATGCATCTATATACTTGGTAAAGGGTGGAAGGCTCGGCCTTATGCCTGGTGTTTTGTTCCACTCTTGCCGCCCTAGTTTCCGTCATACCGGTGTTATGTTCCCGGATTTTGCGTTCCTTACGCGGTCGGGTGATTTATGGGACCCCCTGACAGTTCGCTTTGAATAAAACTCCTCCAAAGAAGGCCCAACCTTGGTTTTACCATTTGCCTACCTAAGCCTTTTTCCCTTGGGTTCTGCAGACTCAAGGGTCATCTTTATTTTACCCCGGGCGGTGCTCGTCGTGAGTGTTGGTCCAACCTTTCAACCGCCGGTGGCCACCAGGGGCAACTCTGGGCTGGCCTACCGGAAGTTTGGACAATCCGGTGTGCCCTGAGAACGAGATATGTGCAGCTCCTATCAAGATTTGTCGGCACATTCGGGCGGCTTTGCTGGTCTTGTTTTACCATTGTCGAGATGTCTTGTAAACCGGGATTCCGAGACTGATCGGGTCTTTCTGGGAGAAGGTATATCCTTCGTTGATCGCGAGAGCTTATCATGGGCTAAGTTGGGACACCCCTGCAGGGTTATAAACTTTCGAGAGCCGTGCCCGTGGTTATGTGGCAGATGGGAATTTGTTAACGTCCGATTGTAGAGAACTTGACACTCGACTTAATTAAAATGCATCAACCGCGTGTGTAGCCGTGATGGTCTCTTCTCGGCGGAGTCCGGGAAGTGAACACGGTTTTGGGTTATGTTTGACGTAAGTAGGAGTTCAGGATCGCCTCTTGATCATTTCTAGTTGACGACCGTTCCTTTGCTCCTCTTCTCGCTCTCATTTGCGTATGTTAGCCACCATATTTGCTTAGTGCTTGCTGCAGCTCCACCTCATTACCCCATCCTTCCTATAAGCTTAAATAGTCTTGATCTCGCGGGTTTTGAGATTGCTGAGTCCTCGTGACTCACCAGATACTATCACAACATCTGCAGGTGCCGATGATACCAGTGCAGGTGATGCAACCGAGCTTAGATGGGAGCTCAACGAAGATCTTGGTCATTGCTATGTTTCGTTTCATGTTGATCAGTAGTGGAGCCCAGTTGGGACGATCGGGGATCTAGCAGTTGGGTTATCTTCTTTTCTTTTGGCTTCATCCGTAGTCGGACTATGTGTGTACTTTGAATGATGTATGAATTATATGTTCATTGTGTGAAGTGGCGATTGTAAACCAACTCTTTATCCCATTCTTGTTCATTACATGGGATCGTGTGAAGATGACCCTTCTTGCGTCTAAACCACCATGCGGTTATGCCTCTAAGTCGTGCTTCGACACGTGGAGATATAGCCGCATCGTGGGTGTTACAAGTTGGTAATCAGAGCCATCCCCGACATAGGAGCCCCCTGCTTGATTGTTTGCAGGCGTTGTTCAGTCTGGAAAAAAATGTTTTGAGTCTTAGGATTATAGATATCGGAGAGTAGGATTCTTTTTACTCCTCAGTCCCTTCGTCGCTCTGGTGAGGTCTCCTGACGTAGATGTTTTGTCTTTTCTCGCCTCAAATTTCACTAATTTTTTTTAGGATCACGCGGGTATCTTGGGATCGTTCCGATATTCTTATGACGAGAACATTGTTCTTGGTGCCTCCTGACATTTAGGGGTTGTGGCAGTGTCCCAGGGAGTTGAGCTCCAAGGTGTTGTCGTCATAATTTTATCGTTTCAGTTCTGGAATACCTGAGTTTTGCCGACATCGAAAATCTCTTTTATGCAGTTGTTGGTGAGATAACCTCGACGCCACCCAGTACTGGGAAGTTCGGGAGTATTGCCATAGCTTGTATAACGGATGCTTTTCGCAGGTTGAGGTACACGATTTCCGAAGGTTTCTTGGTTATGTGTTGACGGATGGATACAGCTTGGATGTAGGGATTATTAGTTTTGGGTGAGATATATATATTGCTTCCCCTGTATCCCCAATACCAGATTGCATAACCAGAAAGTTTCGGGAGTTCTATAGGTGGGAATTCAAGTAGCTCTAGATTTTTTCTTCCGACAGATGCATGATATGAGATTGGGGTTCGACGTCTAGTGGTCCGCCTATCCACGGTCGTTTTTTACAGTGGTCTCATTGTGTCTTAAAGAACCCTTGGCTATGGTGGTTCGGGGACACTTCGTATGTCATGTGCACTGCCTTGTACATGATGGTGCTGTATGATCGAGCCCGTGTGGGCCCTACCACGAAAACTTCGGACGAAATCTCTATCATATGTATTTGTTCCGGCTTATTCTGCAAGCCAAATCCTTTGTTTTGTTTTAATTGTGGTATTCGAGTTGCTTCGAAGTCAAATGCTGAATCCATACCTTCCCTAAACGGTGTTCTCATATTCCTATGTGAATACTAATCCTTCTTGATCATCGAGGTCGTCATGTTAATTCTTTTCCAACCGGCGTGCTTCTCTTCAAGTGGATCCGATCATTTCAACATTCGCGAGATCAGTTCTAAGTTTTCTCAACGGTATCCATTCCATCTGCCCGAGTTGCCTTTGTTTTCCCGCCCTCCCACCCTTTTTCTTCAAGGACTCAGATTTCTTAATCAAGTATCCATTTATTCATGTGAAGTCTCTACATTCTTTTCCGTCAATGTTCTTATCCGGTGATTCTCAAGAAGATACTAACGGAGCTTCAAGTTTATTATTCTTCATCTCTTTTCTTCTCCGGTGGATTCAATTCAAGCTTTTCGTTTTCATCATATTCTTTTCCTCGTTTCTAATGCTTTCTCATGCCGATGCACCTCTTAATCATTCACTTCTCGCTATTCATTTGTCCCGAAGTGTTGAAGATATCTCAAAAGATTTTTGTCTCCATTATCAATCCGTTCAAGCTATTTCGAGATTATTATCTCATTCAAGTCATTTAATTCAACCGGTGCAATCTCTCTTTAAAATCATTTCAACGGTGTTTCTCTTGAGTGGGCCCTAACCCACAGGTCTTTTCCCAGGATCTTACCTGACTCTTCTAATTTTCCCGGAACTATTCTCAAATTCATTACCAAGTTTGACGTAAGAATGATTTTCATCAGTCAGATGTTTCCCAAGATCGATTTCAAATTATTATTTTCATTGTTGGTTCAACCTCGTTGTTTCATTCTCCCGGAGTATCTCAACAACTCATGGTGGTTTTTCTCATCGTCTTTCTCAACACAGAAGACCGAAGAAGAGGTTCTCTTAAATCTTGTCTGTTCTCTTGAAGATTCATGGTTCTAGCGTTATGCCATCCTCTCATAATTGCTTTCGATTGTGAGAATTCTTTTCACCCATCCGGAGCAATTCAGGAGTCTTTTCAGTTTCATTCTCCGGAGCCAATCATCTCAGAATTACTCATTCTCAGCTCTCAGCTCTCATTCTCCAAATCTTACCGGTGCATCTTTCTAGTTTTCTCTAGTCAGCTCATGATCTCTTTGTTCTCTTGCATCTAAATCCCCTCAAGTATCTTCATTCATTTTCCAATCCTTCCCGGTGAATTGTGCCTTTGCTATGTTCATTTTCAATTCTTTCGGTGGTTCGTTCAACATTTCACTTCCTTCGTTATCACATCAATTTATTCGTTGTTTAAATCTACCAGTGGTTCGTTGAAGACTTTTCTGAAGTTTATGCTATATCCCTTTTAATCCTTTCTATGAGAATAAGTAGCATGCCTATCTGCTGCTTGTCATCAATTTAATTTTGATGAAAGATAAGCATACAATAAATCTTATTCTTATTCCTCGAGGTGATTCAATTCTTTTCTTCCGAAGATTGTTCATGATGAAGTAATTCTCGGTTCCTAGTTGTTCATTTTTTTCCCCGGAGTTCCAAGTTTCCTCGGTTATATCGTCGCGAAGCTCCATCTAAATCATTGCAAGGTTTCACCTTGTGTTTTCAACCTCTCTTTCTTTCTATCATCCTTTTATTATCAGAGTTTTTCATGGAGGCTCTACATGGTGGTTCGTCAAGGATTCCTTTCATTCTTCAATTGTTCTTCAAGATTTCTCTAAAAGTTATGATCCGCCAAGCTATACTCTAAGATAAACATGGTGCTCAACACATGTTTTGTTTTGGGGAGTTCAAGTATTCTTCATCTTGCATTCCGAAGTGCAATTCTTTCTACCTTATCATTTGAGGTGGTGTTATGTCATTCTTGACAATTTGAGTTCGTGTTTCATGATTCACATGTTGTCAAGAATGAGGTATTCTAAATCCATTAATCTCTTCATTGGAGTTATCTTGATATAGATTTCACCTAAAGCTTTCCCTAAAGAATGTTGTATTGTGGTGCTTATCAATGATCCAAGTTTTCTCCTATCCTCTCGGCAAAAGCAGTTTTCATAGCTTCGTTGATCTCAAGCAAGCAATTGTTTTCCGTTAGTGGCCGGTTGTCACCTCATAATGTTGAGATGTTTCCATAAGACCACTACAAACGTATTCTTTTCGTTGTTGGTCTTCCAACAACTCTATTCTAACCTTCTTGCAAGGATGCCTTCCAAATTCAATTGTGGTAGAAGTTGTCATTTTCTTCTCCGTCCCCTTATCCCAACGGTCTAGCTTCTATTCTTTCGTTCCGGAGGCATTGTGATGTTGTGCTCTTCACCCATCACCTCGTTTTGTCAAGTTCATGTTATTTTCGTGCTTATCCATTTAACCAGAGTGTTGTGTCATCTCTTCAAGTTCTTTTCATCTTATCATGTCTTGCATCTCTTTTCAACCAGAGTGCTGTCCGAATTTGTTCTTCCTTGTTCCTTGTTTATCTCATTTCTACCAGAGTGGTTTCAATTTCTTCCTGTCCATTGCAATCGTCGTTCTTAGCTTTGCAACCGCCAAGGTTCACATGGTGTTCCTTGTTTCTATTTTCTACTATAGTGCTCTCAATTGTGTACAACTCCGTTGTGTTCTTTATTTCAACTTTTCAACCTCTCAAGGTTCATGGTTTCACTCGTTTGTCAAAGAAGCAACTTAGTTTTACCTCTTCTCTTCCTCCTCCGTTTCTCTCCGGTGCCATCCTAGATCTCGGGACGAGATCCTCTTGTAGTGGTGGAGTGTTGTAACGCCCCAAGACTGACGCTTCAGAAGACTTCAATATTTTCGTGATCATCGTGTGTTTCTTTTGTGCTTGCTCTTTTATTTTCGCATTGCATCATGTCATCATGCCAGCATGTCATTTAATTTTTAAAACCTCAACTAAATAAATTGCATAGATCTTTGATCTATTTAATCGAGGGATATTCACATGGTGATTTCTCTTTAAAACATATTCAAAGTCTCCTACTATTATTAGGGAGCTATAATAAAATTATTCCGTTTATTTGGAATTAACCATAACCCACTTGCAAAATATCCCATGCCGTTGTTATCTCAATTCTTGGTCTCCAACCTTGCCCATAATTTCTTTCATCATTTTCCGGAGCTCCACCAAAAATCCGCACATTTTTGGACCTTCCTTTTATCAAGTCCTAGTTCAAACCCATTTGAATTAAAATCAAATGAGTTTGAATTTAAATCTTTCGGTCATGCACACTTATATTTTTCCTGGTTCCAGCTCATTTTTGCGAGTCCGGGAAAAGTAACCCCATGCTCAAATTCTTCCCCTAACCCTCTCTTTCGTTTTCTTCTCTCTAATATTTTTCTGCTATTTGAACATAAGAGAGAGAGAGAGAAGCCCAGCAGCCTTGCAGCCCAGCAACCAGGCCCAACCCTAGCGCCTATCTAACCCTAGCCCCGATCCCCTCCTCTCGATCCCCTGGTCTCTTCCTCCTTCCCCGCTCGCGCCGCCAGAGAGGAGTGAGAGCCTCTCGCTCGATCCCGCACGCAGGAGCCCCACGCCCGATCCCCATCATCGCCAGTGCGCCCCGTCGCCCGGTCGCTGGACCTCGCCTTGACCCGTCAAGCCCCGCCACTGGCCTGTTGCCCTGCATCTCCACCGACGCTGCCCATCCCCGCCGCCTGGGTATGCCCCTGCCTCGTCCTCCGGCTGGGGTGCTCCAAGATCACGCCCGCCGCTGCAGTTTGCAGCGCCTCTGCCCGTGCCATGGCCGTTGTTTCTGTCTTCCTCCAGCCGCCAAGCATCCCCTCTGCAGCCGCGTCCCCTTTGCTCCTCTCCGCACCTCGCCCTTGCCTTCCTTTGCCTCGACCTTCTCCTCGCTGCCGCGACTGTCGCTCGCCTCCACCACGCGCGTGCCTCGCGCCGGGCCTCCTCTCTCTAGCGCTCGCCCTCCTACCGTGCCCACCGCCTGCCATGGCCTGCGAGGCCATCAGCATCGCCATGGCCCTGTTCGCGTGAAGCCCCTGCTCCACCACCATCAGCGCCCGGCGTCTCTGTCCCGTTCCGCCCCTTGCTGCTGCTGTAGGTCATGAGCTCACGACTACCGCACGGACGCCAATACCGAGACCGCCCCGAACCACGTCGTCTCGCTGGATCGTCAAGACCATCTCGATTTTTGCAAGTACCTCTACGCCAAAAGACGTTGGATGCGCCAAGTTCCACTACGATATGCACCACTACTGTTGCTGAGGGTTTCGTCAAGTTCAACTACATCGACTACGAATGGTGACGACCCCAAACATCTATGGAGAGTGTACGTCTACGACCTGTGAACAACTATCGTCGCCAAGATCGCGAGTACCTCTACCGTCGCCGTGAACGACTACTTCCATCACGTCCGTGAACCACTACTTCCACTATCATCGCGAGAACGTCTACTTCCACTACCGAAACATGTACAACTACTTCCACTACAACCCGTGTACCACTACTTCCTTCAACGAACGCGTTCCGCCCCAAATGCACGCTTCAAAGGTATAAACCCGAGACGACGACCACGAATGAATGCATGTGTGTTGTATGAGATGCCCGTGTTGCACCATGTCCCGAATTGATCCTTGCACGTTCCTCCTCGTTTGCCATGCCGTCGACCCGTGGGAACCCGGTATCCGGGATCACCCCACCATCTTTTGCATGTTCTGCACATCCGCATGCTTGCTCTTTTGCACCGGTATCTCAATGAGTTATCGGATCATCGATATGTTGCCGTGACTGTCGGTGTCAAAACCGGCGGATCTCGGGTAGGGGGTCCCGAACTATGCGTCTAGGCGGATGGTAACAGGAGACGAGGGACACAATGTTTTTACCCAGGTTCAGGCCCTCTCGATGGAGGTAATACTCTACGTCCTGCTTGATTAATATTGATGATATGGGTAGTACAAGAGTAGATCTACCACGAGATCAAGGAGGCTAAGCCCTAGAAGCTAGCCTATGGTATGATTGTTGAGATGTAATGTTGTCTTACGGACTAAAGCCCTCCGGTTTATATAGACACCGGAGAGGCTAGGGTTACACAGAGTCGGTTACAATGGTAGGAGATCTACATATCCGTATTGCCAAGCTTGCCTTCCACGCCAAGGAAAGTACCTTCCGGACACGAGCCGGAGTCTTCAATCTTCTATCTTCGTAGTCTGGGAGTCCGGCGGATATTGATAGTCCGGCTGTCCGGACACCCCCTAGTCCAGGACTCCCTCAGTAGCCCCTGAACTAGTCTTCAATGGCGATAAGTCCGGCATACATAATGTTCGGCATTGCAAGGCGGGTTCCTCCCTCGAATAATCCGGAGAAGATAATGAACACCAGGATAGTGTCCGGCTCTGCAAAATAAATTCCACATTCCAACGTAGAGAGAATAAAATATATACACTGATCCAATCTGCTGACGTATTATGTAGCGTGACATCACACCGCAGCCAAGCCCTAGATTGGGTCGTTTTTATTATTCCGCCTCAGCACGTTTAGCGAAGCGGTTTCCTTGGCACGTCCTGTCGAAGCAGAGATCGTGTTCCCTTTTATTCCGGGATCCTCATCAATACGTGCGTGGGTAACCCAACCGTTCCCGTTGCCACGCCTCCTCTATCGAAGGGGAATCCCAAACGGTCACGGAGACGGCCCTTGGTATTATTTCCCCTTTATAAGAGGACCAGGACCCGTCCTTGTCTTTCAACCTTGCATCGAATCTTCCTTCTGCCCCTAGTTCCAACACCAAGAGCTCCAGACTCGAGCGCTTCGGATCCACAACAATGTCCGGCTCCGACCTCCAGGGCCGGTGGGTGCCCTCCTCCGTCACGGAGGAGGACATATTGAAGTTGCGTGAGGCCAAGTACACGCCTCGAGGTTTCGCACAGGTTGCTCGCCTGGGCTGGGCTGGCCGTACCAGCCCGAGCCCGGCGAATACGTCGTTTTCACATCTCACCTCCGTCGGGGATTAGGCTTCCCGACGAATCCTTTCGTGAGGGGGCTCCTGTTCTACTACGGGCTGGACTTCCACAACTTGGCTCCGGAGTCCATCCTCCATATCTCCGCATTCATTATCGTCTGCGAAGCCTTCCTCCGCGTCATCCCCCACTTCGGCCTGTGGCTGAAAACATTCAAGGTGGAGCCGAAGATGATCGGGGGGCGTCAAGCGGAGTGTGGCGGGGCGACCATAAGCAAGAAGGTCGATGCCCCGTGGCTCGAAGGTTCCTTTCAAGAGGAACAGGGATTGTGGCAGCAGGAGTGGTTCTACATCACCGCAGGCAGCAGGCAGAAGCCGCCGCCCTCCTTCCGCCCGGGACCTCCACGGCAACTAATGTCGTGGGTCAACCAAGGGCTCAACTGGGGGCCGTCCGAGGACGTGCCCGCCTGCAGGGCCGGATTCGAGACCTCCAAACAAGGGAGATTGACCTGATCAAGGTGATGCAGGTCATGCTAACTAGGCACCTCCTACCCTGCAAACGTCGTCCTCTCCGTTTATGGGAGTTCAATCCGGAGGGACCTCGTATCCTCCAGCATTTCACGGGTGCGACACCCTTGGAGATGTACGAGCTGTTCTTCGGACCGCAGGTGGCATGTCCGGATTCGGCCGAGGATGCTGGACTAAGCCGCGATCGCCCGGATACTCAGGTAAGTAGCTCAAAGCCCGGACATTCTATTTATACGCCTTTCAAGAGATCGTCTCCTGACCCTTCATTCTTTATAGGAATGGGTGGCGCAATCAAGGCTGATAAGGTGTCCGGCCCCCCTCCCAGAGACCGCACTGGAGCCCGTGCTGGTCAGAATGTTGGAGGTTGCGCCCATAGAAGGGGGCGACGGGGGAGATAAAGGAGCTAATACTTCGTCCAAAGGGGCGACTGAAGAGGAGGGAACCAAGGATCCCTCCCTTCAGAGGGAGAAGAGGACTGCCTCCGAAGATCCGGAGGTCCCAGCCCCTAAGCGTGGGAAGAAATCCCCACTGGTCCGCGTCCGAGAGAATCCGACGCGCAATCATCGCCAAGGACCAGCCCTCCAAATGAGCCGTGAGTATGAAAGAAGAAGTTTAATAAGGAAGTACCTTCATTTATGCTTCAGAGGTAACGAAATATTTATATCGTAGTTCGGATCTGCAGCCGTCTCGAGATGAGTTCATCCTCGGGATCTTCTTCCGGAGATGATGGAAGCGTCGCCTCCGTCTGCCGTGCCGCCCGGATGAGGCGAAGCGAGCCGAAGTGTCGCCACGGGGGCGTCCCGAGCCGGAGGGGCCAAAGAGTTCAACACCCACCGAGTCGGTCGGAGAACTGAAGAGTTTGCTTGAGAGGCGTCCATTTGAAGATCACCGCACGTTAATGCGTCACGGTGGTTGGAAGGATTTCGTCCGCTGAAAGCGGATCGCAATGCCGCCTCGAGCTTCTTGGCGGGATTTGAGGTATCTGAAAATGATGCACCCTTTGTCTTTTAACAGTTACGGATATAAAATGCGCGCTCTGTATAGATAGTAGCCCTGAGACTCGGTAGGTTGTCGAAGGCGACAGCGTCGTCGAGGATCGAAAATTGAAACATCTCGGTAGTGAATACCGCCGTTCGATGCGGTGGCGGATAGTTCGGGGCCAGCCGGATGATCGGTTTGCGGCCCGAGTCGACAGCTGGACATGGCGGATCTCGACATCGCACTTGTCAATCAGCGACTTGACGAGTAGCAAGGTAAATAAATTCCCGCAGCGGTTTATTGAGTGGGTTAAAGCCCTCCTCCGATAAGTTATATGTTGTTTACACGCATGACGGTCGGCTGCTGTGGAGAGTTTTCGGGCGAGCTTGCACAAGCTAAGGAGCAAGCCCGAAGAGTGATGTGGTGCCTGCGAGGGCGGCCGAGGAGTTGAAGGCGAAAAGGCTGCGCCCGCCTAGCGAGGCGGAGGTGGCCGAATTGGCCAAGAATTTAAAGGATGCTACCGATCGTAGCGAGGCTCTTGAAAAGGCGCACCTATCGGAGCGGGAAGGCCTGAAGAAGGCCACCGCCGAAGCCAAGGATGCCCGTTCTGCAATGCGGGCTATGAAGGAGGAGCTGCGCCAAGCCGGAGAAATCACGGCTGGCAAGCCGTTTCTTATGCGTCGCCGGTTTATGGATGCCAAGTACGCTAAATTTGAGCGGCAGTGGAGTTCGGAGGATCCTTACATGGACTTGGCTGCGAGTGCGGCTGACGCTGTTAAGCACTTCCGGAGCCAGGGGGATCACGAGGTGGAAGAGTTATATTGGACTCAATTCCACAACCCGGATCGCCCTCTTCCGCCGTCGGACAGAGTTGGCGAATGGGCGAACTGAATAGACTGTCCGGCTGGCGATGATCGACATCGTGGCCCATGTGTGGCCAGAGAGGTCCAAGGCGACGAGCTACTTCGGCCTATTGCAGCAGTTCCTTGGGGCGGTGCCGCATATCAAGGAGATGAAACGGTCGGCCTGCATCGAGGGCGCGCGGATGGCTCTAGCCCGTGTAAAGGCGCATTGTCCGGAGATGGATGCCACCGCTGTTGCTGCCCAGGGTTCGGATCAGAACCGGCTTCCTGCCGAGCATTATTTCGGGGAAGTTATGCGCGACGCTCGTATAATAGAGTCGCAGTGCTCAAAGAATGTAACGCTCAATTGAACGCATTAACTTGTGTATCAACGATTATAGTATGAATGCTTTTTATACTTGTGCTTCCAAGTAGTAAAACTTCTCCTATGCGGCCGTTTGCATATACTTGTGTCTAACCTGAAAGATGCAGTCTTCGGCTTCAGCCCCCTTGCACAAGGTGCTGGGGTGTTCGCAAAATAGCGCTTTTTCACACTTAATTCGACGTCTCGGTCCTGTTATAAGGAGGTGGTAGCGTAGCGAACGAGGCAATCCGGACTATAGTGCTTTATTTCTTTCACTTAGCCAATGGAGCTCGAGAGTGGGGCTACGATATAGCCCCTAATGACACCACACATCTCCGGATTCGGGGTGCGTATGTGCCTGACCGGGAAGCGGCCCTTCGTCAAAGCGGGGAATTCTAAACATTCCGTAGTCGATCAAGTGGTGACGGACTCTCGCTATATCATGACAATCGGTTTTGGCTTTCTCTCGAGGTGCTCGCCAGGCCGAACCGAGGCACAATCGCAGTAGTTCTCCTGGTGCCACGTTAGCCGGGTGATACGGAACGTAAGGCAGCAAAACACAGGAGCCGGGCAAACCCAACATTTGACCAAAGACATGATTCGGAGCTGATGCATATAATGCCCAACTTGAGACGCCGAACACTCCCGAAGGTGTTCGGACTTTATGATAACGGGCAGAATTATGCCCTAAGCCCCTTGTGTCCAGGTACGGGCATTGTCTTCTGACGCGGCCGATGCCAAGGCGTCAGGCTCCGCCTTGGTTATAGGAAGAAGCCGGGGGAGATTTAACAACAAGAGACGATAATAAAAGGTCTACGAGGATCTTAATCAAAAGAATCCTTGCGACGGGTCCCTCTTCGCGCTCTGCGCTGTGTCTCCGTTCGCCGTTATCACGGGACGAATGCGCACGTTGTTCATCTCAGAAAAGAGAGGAACATTTTAGTTTTTAGAAACAGTTAGATGCGAAAATAATGCAAAAGAATAAGTGTAAATAACTAAAGCTAGGTTTATATGAAACCGATGTTAGTCGTCGCACAACCCTTGTGAAAGGGTATGCGGCTAGGGAGCCCCTAGCCCGCTTAGTCCGGATTCGTCTATCCGAGTCCGGGTCTTTAAGTGACCCTCGACCGAAATGGTGCCATGTGGACCGGCATCTTAAGTGTAAGAGACGCTTAATGCGGTATGGCGTTGAGGCGGACAAAGCCTTCGTCCCAATAGTGCTTGATGTTCACTTTTAAGCGGGACGATATGGAAAATTAACTTTTAGCGTCGAAAATTGTTCGCAACCTGAACACGACTTCTAGTAATATCGAGCCTGTGCACTTGGCGTAAGGGCCTGGCGTAACTCCTTTAAAGGAAGTGCGGCTGTGTCGAATTTTGGTAGGGTCTATCCCCATCCGACGGATTGTGTTTGAATATAGCAGGTTTAAGTCACTGCCTCCGTCCATTAGGACGTTTGTGAATTGTAGTCCGTCTATTATCGGATTCAATATCAGGGGAGTCAGTCCCGCGGTTCGAACACTTCTGGAGTAGTCCAGGTGGTCGAAAGTGATTGGTTTTGATATCCAATCTCTACGGTCTGCTGAGTTGGACCGTGCGAGGCTCTTTTTAGAAAGTGCCGTGCTGTTTTTCCATGTCCTCACATGAAGCGAGTTCTTGCTTTGACCCCTTGTGGGAAAGTCTTTTGTTTTCGGTGCCTGCTTTGGCGGGTTTATCTTCTTAAGCTGACGCGTCGAGCCCCTTGTGTTCGGCGTTAAGTCGGCCGGACTGTTTGAAAACCCAACAATCCTCGTGGGTGTGATTTGCGGGCCTTCCGGGTACTGTGGATTTGACATATCCGACCCACAATTTTGTGTAGGTTAGACAGGTTAAATCATTGTCGTCCTTGAGGGGTTGAGCTTTATTATTCGCCGTGAGCTTTTAAATCCTGCGTTGACCGCCGTGCTCTTTGGGCTTTTCTCTTTATTCCGTATTTGTTCTTTCCTCGCTACCGTGATTTTCCATTTCCATCTCTTATCTCGGATGTACTTGGGTCGCTGGTGTCTGCTTCTTGCCAACCAGCTGTCCTCTCTAGCATAAAGCGGGTCATGAGGCTTGTTAATGCGGTCATTGTCCTCGGTTTCTCTTGACCGAGGTGTCTGGCGAGCCATTCGTCTCGGACATTGTGCTTAAAAGCTGCTAAGGCTTGGCGTCCGGACGATCGACTATTTGGTTCTTTTTGGTAAGGAACCTGTCCTGAATTTCATGTTGACTCTCGGGTTGTTGAGTTATGTGACTTAGGTCATCTCATCCGGAGGCGGACATAAGTCCTTGAAAATTTGCTCTAAACGCTTCCTCGAGCTCTTCCCAACTTCCAACAAAGTGTTTTCTCGGGAGGCTTTTGAGCCAATGACGGCTGGCCCTTTGAGCTTGAGGGGTAGATATTTTATGGCGTGGAGATCGTCTCCTCCGGCCATATGTATATGCAGTTTATAGTCTTCTATCCGCACTCCGGTCTGTTGTTCCATCGTAGGCTTCTATGTTTATGGGTTTAAACCTCGCTGGGAATTCATGATCCAAAGACCTCGTCTGTGAAGCATAGTGGGTGTCTGGCGCCCTGTGCTTATGCGTGCCGCTATCGTCGGACACTTGACGTGTTCCTTTGCTTATTGGGGCTTTCCTTTTGGGTCCATAGATGGACCTGGCTGGGCCATTTGACGGTGGGGGCTTTATGGCCTCTTCGTCGAATTCTGGGAGCAGCTTGCGCTTCGGGTAGCTCTTCGATTGGTGGCTGTTGCCGTGTTTGTCTGCGGTTTTGAGTACTTTGCTCCATCTCATTCGGAGCGCGTCCTCCGCTGTTTTGAGCTTCCGTTTTTCCTTCTTCAGGCTTCTTGCTGTAGCGATGAGCCTGCGTTTGCAAAGCTCTTGTTCGACGGGCTCCTCGAGTTTGTCGTCATTAGTGCTTGTTTCGTCTTCGGAGGGAGGTATGTAGTTGCGATCCTCAACCTTTTCTTCTGCCGCCCTTTCGTGAGGGCTTGCTTCTACATCCTCCTGCGCTGAGTCTTGCTGGAGGGGTTTGTCTTTGGCGCTTTCCGGAGTGTTATTATCTCCTGTGCCGGAATCTCCATTCTTGTTGTGGCGGGATTTAGAGCGGCACCGCTGACGTCGACGTTTCGGCTGCTTCTTTAGAGAATCTTCCTCCGCTGTTTTTTCGCCATCCCCTTCTTTTGGGGTATCCACCATGTAGACGTCATATGACGAGGTGGCCTTCCGATGCCACAATGGCGCTGGTCTGATCGTCTCCCGCATCATCGCCCATAGCGTCGATGTCATCGAGTCGTAGTCTAGCATGTCGGTTAAATCCTCGGCAGTGGCTACAAAGTGGGTGGTGGGTGGGCTCAATTTCTTCGTCGTCCGAACTCCAACCGCCCCGCCATAGTCCGCCAGATTCTCTGATAGCGAGAGATGCTTCAGAGAATTCAGGATATCACCAAAAGGCGAGTGTTCAAAGATGTCCGCGGTGGTGAATTCCATAACCGGCGCCCAATCTGGCTTAATTGGCGGGGGCGCGGGAGGCTCGGAGTCCGGCGAGGAGTCTGGCGCCTCGGGATCACGAGTTTCGCAAGGGACAAGATCGGTATTCGGCTCCATCGCCGTAGATGTTGAAGTCCCCAGGGCGGCGTCTATCCACCGGCCCTCGTAATGGGCAATTGGCTCCGGGCAAGTAGCCGGAGCGGATTCGATCTGACCACCAAAGCACCGTCCGTGGCAGAGCTAGATCATGCCCATCGTCGCGATCTGCGCTGCTTGGTTAGGCTCGAGTCCGTCAAGATCAAGTCTCCGCGGTCATCGGCCGTGAAGTTTAGGCTTCGAATCGACTCGACGGCCAGGGCGAAGCTTCGATCTGCTCCAGATGGCCAAGAGAATTGGCCCAGATGCGGCCCGCCGAATCTGAAGATCTGTCTGGGGAGCAAAGTCTCACCCTGGACAGCGTTGAAGGTTGAAGATGCCATCGAGCCTATCGGTGACGACGCAGAGGAACTCTCAATGAAAGCACCAATGTCGGTGTCAAAACCGGCGGATCTCGGGTAGGGGGTCCCGAACTGTGCGTCTAGGCGGATGGTAACAGGAGACGAGGGACACAATGTTTTTACCCAGGTTCAGGCCCTCTCGATGGAGGTAATACCCTACGTCCTGCTTCATTAATATTGATGATATGGCTAGTACAAGAGTAGATCTACCACGAGATCAAGGAGGCTAAGCCCTAGAAGCTAGCCTATGGTATGATTGTTGAGATGTAATGTTGTCTTACGGACTAAAGCCCTCCGGTTTATATAGACACCGGAGAGGATAGGGTTACACAGAGTCGGTTACAATGGTAGGAGATCTACATATCCGTATTGCCAAGCTTGCCTTCCACGCCAAGGAAAGTACCTTCCGGACACGAGCCGGAGTCTTCAATCTTCTATCTTCGTAGTCTGGGAGTCCGGCGGATATTGATAGTCCGGCTGTCCGGACACCCCCTAGTCCAGGACTCCCTCAGTGACATCATTTTCAAATTCATTACCGTGGTACCCTTTCTTTCCACCACGGTGACAAATGCTTCATAACATGCTCATGTCAACATTTTCATAAAAACTACATAAAACTTGAATATGTCATCTGCATCATGATAACAACAATTTAAAATGTTTATATTTGTTGTTTCCATTAATTTGCTAAATGCACATGAGGATTTTCCGGAATTGTTGTTTGTTATTTCTGGCCTCATTTAAACTTGCCTAAATAGTTAGTTTACTTATGCTTCACCTCTTGCCATGTTAATAACATTTAATATTGTTGTGTTCCTAAACGAGAGAGAACTAAATAATTGATGTGGTGTTTCGTTAATATGCAACTCATTGCATATTGAGCTCCACTTAACTTGTAGTGTTGTTTGTGCATATTGCCATGCCATGCCTCTTTAAACCGGACATGCATCATACTTGTTTGTGCATCATGACATGGTTATGCTTGCGTGTTTACCATGTTGCTTGCTTCTTTCCGGTTTGCTTCTCTCGTTAGCTTTGGTTTCGTTCCGGAGTTGTGAGGATTCATTCGACTACGTCCGTTTGTCTTCCTCATGGACTCGTTCTTCTTCCTTGCGGGATCTCAGGCAAGATGACCATTACCCTCGATATCACTTCTATCTTTGCTTGCTAGTAGCTTCATTCTATCGCTATGCTGCGCTACCTATCACTTGTTTACCAAGCCTCCCAAATTGCCATGAACCTCTAACCTTTGTCATGCTTCCTAGCAAACCGTTGTTTGGCTATGTTACCGCTTTGCTCAGCCCCTCTTATAGCGTTATTAGTTCCAGTCGAAGTTGAAGATTGCTCCATGGTGGACAGGATTATGTTGGGATATCACAATATCTCTCATTTAATTAATGCATCTGTATACTTGGTAAAGGGTGGAAGGCTCGGCCTTATGCCTGGTGTTTTGTTCCACTCTTGCCGCCCTAGTTTCCGTCATACCGGTGTTATGTTCCCGGATTTTGCGTTCCTTATGCGGTCGGGTGATTTATGGGACCCCTTGACAGTTCGCTTTGAATAAAACTCCTCCAAAGAAGGCCCAACCTTGGTTTTACCATTTGCCTACCTAAGCCTTTTTCCCTTGGGTTCTGCAGACTCAAGGGTCATCTTTATTTTACCCCCGGGCGATGCTCGTCGTGAGTGTTGGTCCAACTGTCAACCGCAGTGGCCACGAGGGCAACTCTGGGCTGGCCTACCGAAGTTTGGACAATCCGGTGTGCCACGAGAACGTGATATGTGCAGCTCCTATCAGGATTTGTCGGCACATTCGGGCGGCTTTGCTGGTCTTGTTTTACCATTGTCGAAATGTCTTGTAAACCGGGATTCCGAGACTGATTGGGTCTTCCTGGGAGAAGGTATATCCTTCGTTGATCGCGAGAGCTTATCATGGGCTAAGTTGGGACACCCCTGCAGGGTTATAAACTTTCGAGAGCCGTGCCCGCGGTTACGTGGCAGGTGGGAATTTGTTAACGTCCGGTTGTAGAGAACTTGACACTCGACTTAATTGAAATGTATCAACCGCGTGTGTAGCCGTGATGGTCTCTTCTCGGCGGAGTCCGGGAAGTGAACACGGTTTTGGGTTATGTTTGATGTAAGTAGGAGTTCAGGATCGCCTCTTGATCATTTCTAGTTGACGACCGTTCCTTTGCTCCTCTTCTCGCTCTCATTTGCGTATGTTAGCCACCATATTTGCTTAGTGCTTGCTGCAGCTCCACCTCATTACCCCATCCTTCCTATAAGCTTAAATAGTCTTGATCTCGCGGGTTTTGAGATTGCTGAGTCCTCGTGACTCACCAGATACTATCACAACAGCTGCAGGTGCCGATGATACCAGTGCAGGTGATGCAACCGAGCTTAGATGGGAGCTCAACGAAGATCTTGGTCATTGCTATGTTTCGTTTCATGTTGATCAGTAGTGGAGCCCAGTTGGGACGATCGGGGATCTAGCGATTGGGTTATCTTCTTTTCTTTTGGCTTCGTCCATGATCGGACTATGTGTACTTTGAATGATGTATGAATTATATGTTCATTGTGTGAAGTGGCGATTGTAAGCCAACTCTTTATCCCATTCTTGTTCATTACATGGGATCGTGTGAAGATGACCCTTCTTGCGACTAAACCACCATGCGGTTATGCCTCTAAGTCGTGCTTCGACACGTGGGAGATATAGCCGCATCGTGGGTGTTACAATGACCAACTTGGGACGATTCCAGAGGAAGAAAAACAATCCTTCTCAGATCCACGGCGGCAACTTACATCAAGTGCACGTGAATTAGAGAGTGTCGCTCCTTTCATCCAAGCATATGCTTCATGGGCTAGCATGAAGAAATGCTTTCAAAAGTTTCCAACACTAGCTTAATGCTCAACAAAATCATGGAGAAGATAAAAATGTTGCTGATGGGCTCAACAACAATTCGTCCAGGTTTCCATGAAGATGGAGTTCCATAATTATGTGAACAAGTGATAGCATTGGTCAGACCCTAAAGATATAATGGTGTATGCTCAAGGGATCAACCACGAGTAAGACAACATTACAAACATCGTTGGTGCTGATTTTGATTTGATGATAGCCCACACTCAAATCAAAGTTTTGATAAGACAATAGGTCCAACAACTGGTCACGAGGATCAATCGATGAAGATATCATCTTTCTTCAACACACATACAAGATATCCCTTAAAATGAACTAAGTCGGACAAGCTTTTATCTTCCAACTCTCCGAGTTGTTGTTTGGCTTAACCAACTAGCTCAGGGGTATCCAACACATATTCTTGGAGAATGGGTGGTTTGAAGGAAAACCAACATGATCACGAACTCAACATAGCGATCGGGTGACAACCTGGTAATACTTCCGAGAAGATATTCAGAACATCACGAACCACCGATATGTTACTAAGCTCGAGAACAATCTTGCTTTCCAGAGCAAGACGATATGATCAAATAAGCAAGGATTGACACATTCCTAACTTGTTGATCGAAGAGTGCACCAGGAAATAAGGACTAGGTAGCACGACCAACCTTAGGATGGTGATTCAATAACCAACATGCTAAGGATGAATTATTGTCCTTTAGCTACCGAGCAACAGAGTTGCTAGGAGTATCAATTTCACACATCATAGTTCACCTGTCAGCATTCCGGTTGCAACAACACAGAACCGAGAAATGAAAATGATGGCGAGTAGTATCACTGCGTCGGGAATTCATAAGATGTGGTGCAATTCTCATGACAATCCTGACATAAATAAGGTAATACTTCAAGGTAGAACAGACCAGAAGCTGGATTGGCATTTTGATCTATGGAATACAACTTCTTTGACCCAATCCTAGATATGGATGAGGTACTGGGGTTTGTTTCTCCTAGTCATTCCAGAATAGAATGGCTTGACAGACCACAAGAGTAATAGGCATCGATGAACGAATGCACACATACTCTTGACTATCAATTGATAGACGAGGGTCAGAAGACGACTAAGGGGGACAACTCAAAAGAACATACGATTTTCTGAGTTATGGACGCATGGATTAGAATGTCGAACGAGTTCAACATATTTCTTCCGGACAATCCATGGAGAGAGGTAGATTTGGCAGAATTGTAATATAGAAGGGGAACTCATCGAGAGCACTCTTGTTGTGATCTTTTGGTTCCCGAACTTCTGCCATATTGGTTCATGGTATTGGAAGAAGGATATACCATGAATATCGAGGACTATCACAAAGGTTACTAATATCCTAAGGGAACTAGCAAATACTATCAACACTGAAGTAAGTAGTGTGAGTCTCGGGTTCAGAAACCCAGGAGTAGAGTGCCTGCTAACTAAGTGGCATCACGGGATGCTTTCGAGATTAATGGCCAGAATCATCACACTGGAAATACAGAACATGGCCAGATTACCAGGTGATACTCTAAGATACCTAGGGTCATAATAATAGCTCCAACATATATACCGAGGCAATGAAGTACCTCAACACACTAGTTGGTGTGGTTAATCTGGCCAAAGGAACATCGGAACGGTAAGAAGGGATTTGCAAATGCATCCGACTATTTAGAAACCTGGGATGACTCGGACAACATAACGGCTGTAAATGCTTAGAAAAAGATTTGAGACATTCACAAGGTTTGGCATAGTCACTTAACAACATCATATCAAGGTTCTGGTTTAGCTAACAACATACTAAAAGTAGTAGAAATTGAACTGAGGCCTGAAACCAACAATCCTAAGATTCTACGGGTTAGTGACACGTGATCCTGATAGAGAGAAGAGAAAGCCTAATTCCTTAACCCTGTAAGAAAGATAGGATGACTCAGATCAGAAGGCCATAAGGTATAAGGAGTAAAAAGAGCCTTACGTTCCACCCCACAATCAATTCCCTCATATAACTAAAGAATTTCTAGACTCAACTTCGACCAGTTTGGCTTGGTAATCCTACAGGCAGTCAAGCTCTGATACCAAAGCTGTCAGGACCCCGACTCAATGCCACATCGATCTAGCATGTAACACCTCTTATCACTTTGCAGCCTCACACATGGTATTCCCACGGGTGTCGCCTTACCTTTGCCCGAGACCGTTTGCGCCTTTTGGCACACGTATATGATAGTGTCGCTAGCATCCATATGATAAGGAGCCCGGGCTGACATGGCTAGTCGTAAACCCAAAGTGGCACAAACTTACGAGGACATGCATCCATGACCCAAGATCGAACGTGTCGGTCATCAGCGAGTGAATCCAGTGTAGCACTGGGCTAGCAGACTCGGTGAACCGGGCATGGCGGGCTAACAGGACTCCGGTATTCATCGCGTGACATTTCCCCGAGGGGACAGACACAGGAACGCAGAAGGACACATGCCGGCCAGCCTAAGTGTTCCGGAGCAGTAGCAAGCTACCATGGCTCAGTGGAAGCACTAGGAGACATTTCCCGGTAAGAGAGGCTACTAAGGATAAACAACTAGATAGTCAGATCCCACACATACCAAGCATTTCAATAACATACACACAATATGCTCGATATGTGCAAATACAACATGGCATCACAACATGACTCTACAACTCAAGTATTTAATTCAATAGGCTCCGAGGAGCGAGATATTACAAACATGGGTCTCTCGACCCAAGATTGAAACATACAAGTCAAAGCACAAGCGGAAGCTTAACATGTCTGAGTACAGACATCTACAAATGAAAAAGGCTGAGAAGCCTGACTATCTACCAGATCCTGCCGAGGGCACAAGATCGTAGCTGAGGTAACAAGCTAAACGTCAAAGTCCACATGGTACTACTAGTGAGACTGAAGTCTCTCTGCAAAAACATAAAATAGGCAAACGTGAGTACAAATGTACCCAGCAAGACTTACATCAGAACTAACTACATATGCATCATTATCAACAAAGGGGGTGGTGGAGTTTAACTACAGCAAGCCAGCTTTGACTCGGTGGCTATCCTAAACTACGACTGCAAGTAATTCTTTTAAGGTGGTGCACACGAGTCCACATATTCACCATATCAATACACCACTATGGATCCGCTCCCGTCTCCCTACGAGAACGCCATCCATAGCACTTACACTTATCTTGCGCATTTTAGAGTATCCACTTTCACTTGTCTATGAACTGTACAGGCAACCCAGAAGTCCTTTTCCACGGACACGGCTATTCGAATAGATGATGTTAACCCTGCAGGGGTGTACTTCTTCACACACGCTCTCGCCACTTACCGCCATGTACACCTCGTGTATCTCGGCAACCTTCAAGCAGAAGCCTGGCGAGGGAGTCGACCACGACCTGACTAACCACACAAGTCTCTCGTCGAGGTTTATCGCCTATTCGGGTCCGCAAGGAGATCCGGCCGGGGTGTCGCTCACGGCCCCAAACGATGTGAGCAGGGTTCCCAAGCCCACCATCCGGTGCCACTTGGTACACCGTGCCATCAGCCTTAGTCTGTCCCAAGCCCACATGCATCGGGTGCCACTTGGTAGACTACTAACACTACCTACAAACACGAAAACTAGTTGCAACTCCGGACAGAGATCGAGTTGATTAATAAGCCGAGAGGGTCGAGTTACGAGAACCCAATGTGTGGTAGTAACTGTTCATGGATCAAAACACGAACTCAGTTCACGAGGGCGGCTGCAATGAGACAACCCACCATGTACTCCTACATGGCCTCTCACCGCTACCTTTACCAAATCATGTTCACACACTTAGCTCTCAACAGTAGGACATGTTCACACACCTCCAATTCATCCCCGATGAATCAGACCTGACACAACTCTAAGCAATAGTAGGCATGACAAACAAGCATGAATGAGTAGGCACATCATGGCTCAAACAACTCCTACTCATGCTAGTGGGTTTCATCTATTTAATGTGGCAATGACAGGTCATGCAGAGGATAAAGGGGTTCAACTACCGCAGCAAGTAACAGTTGTATCGTTGTTGTCCTAATGCAGTAAAATAGAGCAGGAGCGAGAGAGTGGGATTGTATCAGAATGAACAAGGGGGTTTTGCTTGCCTGGCACTTCTGAAGATAGTATAGTTCTTCATCGGTGTCATCGATCACATCGTCGGTACACGTCTACTGAGAGGGGACAAGCACCGACAAACAAGGAAGAATCACAATCAATGCAATGCAGCAATATGATGCATGAATGTGACATAGCAATATGCTGTTGATTGAGCTAATGCAGCTAGCAACAAGTTAAATGGGTTGGTTTGAACACTAGATTCAAATTCAAACTCAATATGTGCTTTCTTAAATGCCATTTAATTGAATTGTCCTAAACAATAGTCATAACTTGATCTAACATGCATGAAAATGGTACAGATGGAAATATTGGATTTTCCTGATCATTTTTCATATATAATTTATCTCATTTGGAGTTACGGTTGATTTTATATGATTTTTAGAAGTTTAGGACATTTTCTGGAATTTCCTGGATTATTTTAAATGCACAAAATCAATTACTGCATCAACATCACGTCTGGGTGACGTCAGCAGGGTAAACAGGCCGGTCCAGGTCAAACCTGACCAGTGGGGCCCGTATGGTTAGTTAAACATAAATAGAAACTAAACCAGGTTAATTAGGCAGTGGGCCCGGCTGTCAGTGTAGCTAGAGGGTTGTTTAGGGGGATAATTAGTAGCTAATGACTTAGCCACGTCAGAACGCCGGAGTTTTGGCCGGCGGCGACCTCAAACCGCGGCGGCGTCCACCGGAGTTGCGCCAGAGACGACGGATCGACGCGCCAAGGGCACCAGGAGGTAGCCCGTGGCCGCACGCATCCAGGGGAACCAACGGAAGGGTGCGGGGTGGCCGGAGTTTGCCAGAAACGAGGTTGTGGCGGCAGTCGGAGTTCGGACGGCTGATGAAAACGACGACGCCATGCACGGGAGGATATACAGTTAGCACCTACGCATTCTGTGAGAGCTCAAGAATCCAACGGAGGCACGCACGGGACCAAATGGCCACCGGAGCCTCGTCGGCGATGAGCTCGTGCGGCGGCGTGCTATCGGGTGAGAAAGGCGCGGCGGCTATGGCATGCTAGAGAGAAAACGGAGAGGGGGAGGATGATCAGGAGCTCACTTGGAGTGCAGTGGTGGCCTCGGCGTGCTCGGGGAAGCTCGGACGGCGGTGAGTCGGCGATGGAGATCCGCGGCGACCGACGATGGAGAATTGGTCGGGGATGGCGCGTTGGAGCTCTTCCGGCCATGTGAGCTGACGGAGAGGATGAGGGTGGCACAGCGGAGCTCGTGGGCTGGTCCATGGGTCTAGTGCTGGCCGGTGGCTGCGGTGGTGACGAACGTCGGCGACGAACCCGTTCGGGTGAGTGAGAGAGAGAGAGATCCAAGGGAGAGGGTGAGGACGGGGGAGAGTGAGAGGAGTCTGGGGGGCGAGGGGGAGTGCGTGGCACTTGGGGCTGGCTCCAGAAGCGGCGGAAGCAGGAGGTGGCTCGGGCGCGTGCCGGCACACGGTGGCCACACGCCCTCGTGCCCACTGGCACGAGGTTGAGGATGACTGGCGCATGGGCCTGGTGGGCTGGCTTCTCTCCTGGGCCAGGTCAGTAACAGGTACTCCCTCCTTCTCTGTTTTTATTTTAATTGTTGTTTTCTATTTATTCCAATCTGTTTTGATTTTGTTCAAGCACTAAACCATTTTTGTTCTTCCAATAATTTTTGCAGGGACTAAAAGGAATATTCTAGAGCCCCTCACAAAATATCAGAATTATTGAAGCATTAAAAATATATATAACATATATTTGCCCCAACTCAAGTACAATATGTGTTAATTCAAAAATCCAGAATGGCCTAGAAATATGTGCATCATTTTTGGCAGAGGTTTTCACCTTTACCAAAAATCATGAACATTTTTAGAGGGCATTTTGGGTTCATTGAAAAAGATATTATTTTGACCCTAGTTGAATTCATTAGCTGCTAGGGCTGGGATCAATCCCCATTTCAAGTTTCATGAAATTTAAACATGGTGCATGGATGCAATGCCACTAGTTACAAACAAACTCTAGGGCTGTGACACCCTGCCATTGGAAAGGAACGAATCTTGGCCTCACTGTCATTGTCCTTGGACCCTGGGCCAATCTCCTCACCAGCTGCAGCATGCTCTGCCTTCTTCTAACGCCTCACAAGCTTGTCCTTGTTGATCTCCTTGACCTGACGGTGCTGAATGGACTGACGCATCTTGAACAAGTTGCTCATGGTCTTGAACAAAGACCTCTTCTCCGCTCCGGTGAAACTAGCCTCAGACATCACTTTCTTACCCTTACCACGAGGAATCCGCGCAGTGGAGGACATGCCAGGAGTGTATCTGGCATGCTCATCGAGCCTGGGATTGCGCCCCTTCTTTGGAGGCACATATGGAGTAGGAGCAGTAGGGGTCCAGTTAGAGTTGCGCTTAGGGATTGATGTCTTGTACTGAGAGATATACTTAGCTGGGCAGACTAACTCAATCATGCTTGGATGAATAGAGCATGGATCAAAGATTTGTTTTCTTGCACACTGACGAAGCTCGTAGAACATGAAATCCAGAACATCCACCTTCTTCTTCTTATGCAAGTACACAAACACATCCAACATATATGGAACTCGTCACATTATGTGAATCACCTGCGTGATACGTCTCCATCGTATCTACTTTTCCTAACGCTTTTGCTCTGGTTTTGGACTCTAATTTGCATAATTTGAATGAAACTAACCCGGACTAACGATGTTTTCAGCATAACTACCATGGTGTTGTTGTTGTGCAGAAATAAAAGATCTCGAAATTGGACGAAACTTTTTGGAGAATTATTTTGGAATAAATAAAAAAATACTGGAACCAAGACCCACTGGAGGGGGGCCCCAGCTGCCTACTAGGCACCAGGGCGCGCCACCCCCTGGCGTGCCCTGGTGGGTAGTGGGGCCCACGAGGCTCCTCCAACCCTATTCTGGATATTATAAATTCATATTCTCTGAGAAAAAATAGGACAGGAAGTTTCATCATGTTTTACAGTACGGAGCCGCCGCCACCTCCTGTTCTTCATCGGGAGGGCATATCCGGAGTCCGTTCTAGGCTCCGGAGAGGGGGATTCGCTGCCATCGTCATCACCTAAAAGAAATATGCCCTAGAAGCAATAATAAAGTTGTTATTTTATATTTCTTTATATCATGATAAATGTTTATTTTTCATGCTAGAATTGTATTAACCGAAAACTTGATACATGTGTGAATACATAGACGAAACACCGTGTCCCTAGTAAGCCCCCACTAGACTAGCTCATTAGTCAAAGATGGTTAAGTTTCCTAACCATAGACATGTCTTGCCATTTGATGAACGGGATCACATCATTAGGAGAATGATGTGATGGACAAGACCCATCCATTAGCTTAGCATGTTGATCGTTCAGTTTTATTGCTATTGCTTTCTTCGTGTCAAATACATATTCCTTCGACTATGAGATTATGCAACTCCCGGATACCGGAGGAATACCTTGTGTGCTATCGAACATCACAACGTAACAGGGTGATTATAAAAATGTTCTACAGGTATCTCCGAAGGTGTCTGGTGGGTTGGCATAGATCGAGATTAGGATTTGTCACTCCGAGTATCGGAGAGGTATCTCTGGGCCCTCTCCGTAGTGCACATCATAAGAAGCCTTGCAAGCAATGTGAATAATGAGTTAGTTGCAGGACGATGCATTACAGAACGAGTAAAGGGACTTGCCGGTAAAGAGATTGAACTAGGTATGAAGATACCGACGATCGAATCTCGGGCAAGTAACATGCCGATGACAAAGGGAATAACGTATGTTGTCATAACGGTTTGACCGATAAAGATCTTCGTAGAATATGTGGGAACCAATATGATCATCCAGGTTCCGCTATTGGTTACTGACCAGAGAGGTGTCTTGGTCATGTCTACATAGTTCTCGAACCCGTAGGGTCCGCATGCTTAACATTTGATGATGATTTTGTATTATATGAGTTATGTGATTTGGTGACTGTCGGTGTCAAAACCGGCGGATCTCGGGTAGGGGGTCCCGAACTGTGCGTCTAGGCGGATGGTAACAGGAGACGAGGGACACAATGTTTTTACCGAGTTCAGCCCTCTCGATGGAGGTAATACCCTCGTCCCGCTTGATTAATATTGATGATATGGGTAGTACAAGAGTAGATCTACCACGAGATCAAGGAGGCTAAACCTAGAAGCTAGCCTATGGTATGATTGTTGAGATGTAATGTTGTGTCCTCTGGACTAAAGCCCTCCGGTTTATATAGACACCGGAGAGGCTAGGGTTACACGGAGTCGGTTACAATGGTAGGAGATCTACATATCCGTATTGCCAAGCTTGCCTTCCACGCCAAGTAAAGTACCTTCCTGACACGAGCCGGAGTCTTCAATCTTCTATCTTCGTAGTCCAGGAGTCCGGCGGATATTGATAGTCCGCTATCCGGACACCCCTAGTCCAGACTCCTCAAGAGCCCTGAACCAGTCTTCAATGACGATAAGTCCGGCGTGCATAATGTTCAGCATTGCAAGGCGGGTTCCTCCCTTGAATAATCCAGAGAAGATAATGAACACCGGGATAGTGTCCGCTCGCAAAATAATTTCCACATTCCAAATGTAGAGAGAATAAAACATATACACCAATCCAATCTGCGGCGTATTATGCGGCATGACATCACACCGCACCAAGCCTTTGTTTGAATTTCGTACCACTTGACACGTTTAGCGGCGGTTTCTTAGCACGCCCCGTCAAGCGAGATCGTGTTCCCTTTTTCCGGATTCTCATCAATACGCGTGGGTAACCCAACCGCGCCATTGATGGTGGCGCTTGGGAGATAAGCGAGTTTTACCGGGCGGTGCGGGGCGCATAGTTTTGTCCGCCTATATATAAGGGATAAGGATTTACCTTCTCACCTACGCCTTCTTCCTCCTTTGCTCATCCATCCCTGCGAACCCAAGCTCCAACGCTCAAGCCTGCGCATTCCGCCTCGACCCTTCTCTGAACATGTCCGGAGGGGGAGGCAAGTGGATGGCCTCCACCGCCAGGGAGGAGGACATCACCAAGCTGCGCGACGCCGGATACCTTTTCGGAGACATCGCGCATCGGCTGCCTGACGCGGGCCAGCTCGTTCCTACCCCAGGACCTCACGAGAGGGTTGTTTTTCTTCCCCACTTCCTCCGCGGACTGGGCTTTCCGCTCCATCCATTCGTCCGGGGGATCATGTTCTACTACGACCTGGATTTCCACGATCTGGCGCCGAACTTCGTCCTCACCATCTCGGCATTTATCGTCGTGTGCGAGGCCTTTCTCTGCATCCGGCCCCACTTCGGCCTGTGGCTCAAGACCTTCAACGTCAAGCCAAAGGTTGTGAAGGGGACGCAAGCGGAATGCGGAGGCGCTATGTTGGGCAAGTTGCCCAACGTCTCTTGGCTAGAAGGGACCTTCGTGGACTCCGTCAAGGGGTGGCAATCGGGGTGGTTCTATATCACCGAGCCGCGCGAGCCTACATGGGCGGCGGCCCCCGAATTTAGATCTGGAATCCCTACGCAGCTCACCTCCTGGAAAAAGAAGGGCTTGCAGTGGGGTGACCCGGTGGAGGTGACGGGACTTCGATCCTGCATCAAGAAGCTGGTGAGCAATGGGCTCTGGCTTGTCGACGTGGTCCAGGTCATGCTCCTCCGACGGATTCTCCCATGCCAAGAAAGGGCATTTAATCTATGGGAGTTTAATCCGGAACAGCACCAGACGTTAAGCGGGCTCTTCGATACAACGTACGAAGGTGCTTGGAGGGTGCTGTTCAAGAGCGCTGATGCGCCCGCATCCGCGATCAAGGCATGGATTCAGCTTGCAGTTTCCGACTGACGGGGTAAGTGATTCGACCCCATTACGGGACACTTGTAATAATTAGATTGACTCTAGCGAGGCTTTCAATCTGCCTCTTCCTTTGACAGGAATGGATGGAGAAGGCCAAGCTGCTTATCGATCCGGCTCCCATGCCGAAGAACCATGGATGCCCATTTAGCAAGGTTGTTGGTTCCGCACCGTCACGTGGTGCCGGAGAAGAAGGCCAAGAAGGTGGCCGCGGGGACTCGAAAGAGTTCCCGCAATCAGGCGTCTGATGACGACGACGAGGACTCCTCCCCCGAAGACGAGGAGGAGGAGGAGGAGTACTCTCTCCCGGAGGAGGGAGAGAAGAAGAGGAAGGCCTCCCCAATCGGGGCGGCCGAAGGGTCCAAGAGGGGGAGAACTATCCCCCCGGACAGTTTCGCCAACATCAATGTTGGCGAGGAAGAGTGGCCTCCAAGGGCCCGACGTCCGGCAAGATCGTAAGTATCCGGATCATTCATATGCCGTATTATAGTATGTCACGCAGTGTCCTTCTAATGCCGCATTGTTTCTTTAGTCCGGCCGGTGACGACTTTCCCGACTCGATGAGCGGGTCGCTGGCGCCGTCGGATGTAAATTCCATCCCGACTGCCTCTACCCCACGCGCCGAAGACGACGAGGCGGAATCCCACAGGGGGACGCGCCAGGAGGAGGCTCCGGAGGCGCCGTCAGGCAGCCCCCCGGACTTTGTGCCGGACTCTACTCCGGAACCCGTAGCGGTTCCAGGGTCCGGCAAGCAGCCCTCGAAGAGGGGCAGATCGGACGCCGGCGGCCTCCGTCCAACCGGAGGCACGGATAACCTGCTTGGGCGCCAAAAGCGCCCATCGAAGAACACCGCACTCTCATGAGTGCGGTGATTGAGAAGGTCCAGCTTCGCCAAAGGCGGGCTGACCAAGCTCGCAACAACCTTCTAACAAAGCTTTGTAAGAAGGTTAAAATTAAGTAATATAATACCGATAGACAAGAGTTCTCGATGCTTAGTCCGTGTTCGGAAAGAAAAGCGGACTAAGGATCTTTAACAAGATATACGCAGGTTTCTAAAATATGTCGATATGGGTTTGCAGGCTGCGCTGTTGACCTCTGCCGCATTAACTGCGGAGGTCGGGGCGTTGAAGAAGGACCTTGAGCGGTCGGAGCAAGAGCTCGGCCATGCCAAGAGGCAGCTCAAGGAAAAAGAAGGTAAATAACACCACTTTAAATATGCACCTTACGTAAAAAGGGTTTTGGTTGCAAACAAGATTAACAAGGATAATATAAAGGCGTCAGGGCCACTAACAAGGTGGCAGCCCTGAAGGATGCCGTGTCCGCGGCTGAACGCAATGTGGCCACAGAACGGACTGAGCGAGAAAAGCAAGCGGCGCTGGTGGCTGAGGTTCGGCAAGAGCTCCAGGCTCTCATGAAAAAGCATGAGAGTTTGGAGCGTGACTCCAAGACTCGAGAGTCCGAGCTTGCCTCGGCTCTCGATAGGGCCGAGTCCGCCAAGGCCGAGGCCCAGAGGGCCCATATGGAAATAGAGGACATGAAGAAGATAGCAGCGGTAAGGCGTTTGTCATGCGAGCAAGCATGTTAATGTAAATTACCGATACTTACCCGAATTCGAGCTCTCGGGGCATTTGCAGATCTGCCGCGAGTGCGTCTCGATGCCGCCATGTTCTATCGTGGCGAGGAGGGAGCTCAACGGATAAGGTCTTCGGTCTCAAGACGCTGAGGCCGCCATCCGGTGCCCCAAGCGACCAGTGAAGCAGCTGGTCGAACTCCACAAGGTAGCCGAGGAGGCCATGAAGGGCCTCACAGTCCGTTGTGGGTTCGGGCAGGCCATGCCCGGCAGCTACTTTGGCCTAGTGCGGCGGCTAGTTGATGCATGCCCAAGGCTGGATGTGATCAAGTGCTCCGCCGCATTGAAGGCGCTTCGTCGAGCCCTTGCCCGCATAAAGGTGCAATGGGGCAAGCTGGATGCGGAGAAGCTTCACGGATCCGCCACCGCCGGCAAGGAGCACCGTCTGGCCGGAGCGATATTATAAAGTTGTCTGAAGGGAGCCCGCGATATCGCGGATGAGTGCCCCCTTAATGTAATCCTTGAGTGAACTTGCTGTGTGTTTATCCCAGGCGCCAAAACTTTGTTTATATGCGCTATGAGCAACGCTTTGTTGAATTTAAAATATTACCTTCAGGCGGCCGCTTGTTAAATCGAGAGATGGCAAGTCGTTGGCTTCAGCCCCAAGCCACGAGTCTTTGGGGTGTTCGGTGATAAACTTGAGCACTCTTGTTCCCATCTTTGGGTCCATCTAGGAGGCGCCAACACGACGAACAAGGCGACCGGACTTATAATGCTTGAACACTCTCACTTAGCCATAGAATTCTATAATTTTAAATTTCGTGAAGCCTCCGGTATTCGAAGACCGAATCCGGGCGCTATCCACGCCTTCGCCGGACATCATCCGAACTTCGCTCAAGCGGCATGAGTCTTTAGGGACCCGAAAAGACCTCTCGAACAGCGACCAGTCTCTCGCCTTATCATGCCAGTCAGTTTTAGCTTTCTCCACTGAGGCGTTAACCCAGCTCAACCGGGGCGCAATCGCAATGGTTCTCCTAGTGCTACCTTAGCCGACGGAACGGAACGTAAGGCACCAAAACATAGGAGCCGGGCAAACCCAACTATTGACCCAAGACATGATTCGGAGCTGATTCATATAATGCTATAAGTTCGGGGTGCCGCACTTGTGAAAGTGTTCGGACTTTAATCACACCGTAATATGGGGAACAGAAGCCCCTGGCGTATTCGGCCGTACCAAAGTGTACGGGTGCAATATGTCATATAGTGAACATTTGTAAAGGATAACGCAATTGCCATGAAAAGGTAATAAACTTGCAAAAAGGAAGTGTTGCGTTATTTATGAAAGAGGGTCTGCTAATAAGGCGGACTGATACAAATAGTGCGGTAAGCAAGGTGTTTGGACTAAATTAACATGTCCCCCTCCAGGGATAAGCTGCAGACTTGGTGTATGTAATTGAATTTAATGCTCGTAACGGAGACCACCTGAGTGTTCGTTGCAGCCTACTTTGTTCCCTGACTGTTGTATCGTGAATTCGGCAAGTTCGCCGTCGGACAAGGCTTCTGGTTAATGGAGTCCTGTGTATGCAAAAGAAGAAAAGATAAAAAACAAAGCCAAGGGGGGCGATCATGAGCCCCTTGTGTGGTCGAGCCGCACTCTTTGGTCCTTGAGGTTAAGCCCCTCCCCTGCGCCCATGGTATCTCCAAAGCGTAATGATGTACGCGGAGTGTTATTCTAGTGATCATGCGCGGGCGAGGGTTGGGGCCGCATTGCTACGCGTGATCTGATCGTGCCAGGTGGTCTTGGTTGTTGTTGCTCGGGCGCGTTTAATGTGTCCGCTTTTAACCGCGGACTAGAGAATTGCCGTGAAGGCTGCTTTGTACTTCTGCCGCGAGAGCCGCTGTATGTTCCTCCGTTCGGAGGGAGCGTTCCGTATTCCCATTGACCGTAATGACTCCACGAGGGCCCGGCATCTTGAGCTTTAGGTATGCATAATGCGGCACCGCGTTGAATTTTGCGAACGCGGTACGTCCGAGCAGGGCATGATAGCCGCCACGGAACGGGACTATGTCGAAGATTAACTCTTCGCTTTGGAAATTATCCGGGGATCCGAAGACCACTTCGGTGTGAGAGCCTGTCAGCTTGGCTTCCACTCCGGGATGACACCTTTAAAGGTCGTCTTAGTAGGTTTGATCTGGATGGGTCTATGCCCATTTTGCACTATGTCTTGATAAAGCAGGTTCAGGTTGCTACCGCCGTCCATCAGACTCTTGTGAGGTGAAATCCATCGACGATTGGGTCTAGGACCACGCGCGAATCCGCCATGGCGTATGCTAGTCGGATGGTCTCGTCGATCGAAAGTGATCGACAGAGGACCATGGATTGAACTTTGGGGCGATCGCTCCATCGCATAGACGTCCGTGAGTCGCGCTTCCTCTCCCTCTTGGGTATATGGGTCGCAGAAATCATATTCACCGTCCGCACTTATGGGGAAACCCTTCGTCCTCTATTGTTCGGGCGGCGTCTCTTCCTCGTGCCGCTTATTTAGCCCCTTGTCACCGTGTGTTCGCAATTAACTTGCCAGCCTGCTGAACACCCAACAATCTCTGTTGGTGTGATTAGCTGGCTTTTCGGGTGCCATGTATCCGCATGAGCGGTCGAGTATTCTGCCTAGATTGGGCGGGCCCGAGTTGTTCTTTTAAATGGCTTCTTCCGCTGACCGGTTTGGAGCCTCGAATCCGGCGTTGACCGCCAGATCCTCTTTGTCGCTGCAGTTTTGACGGCGTTTGTTTTGATTCGCCGTGACTGCCGTGATTGTCCTTGGTGTCCGGACTGCCAGAATTTTTGGCGAAGATTGTTGCTGCGGGCTAGCTAGCTATCCTCTCCGCGCAAAAGCGGGTCATTAACGATGTGAGGGCTGCCATGGATTTCGCTTCTCCTGCCCAGTGTGCGGGCTAGCCATTCGTCCCGGATGTTGTGTTTGAAGGCTGCGAGGGCCTCCGCATCCCGGACAATCGACGATTTGATTTTTCTTCGTCAAGAACCGTGTCGTAACTGTCCGGCCGATTCGTCGGCTGCTGAATAATGTGGCTTAGGTCATCGGCGCTCGGTGGTCGCACGATGTGCCTTGGAAGTTATCAAGGAACGCGCCTCCGTGTCTTCCCAACACCCAATCGACTCTGCGGGCAGGCTGTTAAGCCAATGCCGAGCTGGTCCTTTAAGCTTGAGTGGGAGGTATTTGATGGCGTGCGAGATGTCGCCAAGGGCCATATGGATGTGGAGAAGATAATCTTCGATCCACACTGCGGGGTCTGTTGTACCATCGTAAGATTCGATGTTCACGGGTTTGAACCCTTCGGGGATCTGATGATCCATTACTTCATCGGTGAAGCATAACGGGTGTGCGGCGCCCCTGTATTGAGCAATATCGCGACGCAGCTCGAGGGAGCGCTGTCTGCTGTGTTCGCCCGCCGCATTATGTCCGGGCGCGACGGTATTCGTCGTGGGTCGAGGGCGCCCACGTGATCCATAGATGGATCTGGATTGCCTTGCTTTGTCCTCCAAGATGTCTCGCAAGTCCGCTGTTCCTTTTGGCTTCGTACTCGGATCGATGTCGGGTACGGTCTTGGCTGGGCCTTGAATGCCTTCTCGTCGCGACCACGGGCGGTCGGTCAGCCATGTCATCATGCGCCGGTGATGAAGGTATGTATGCTTCCTCCTCTAATCGGGGAGCAGCTTGCGCCTTGGGTAATTTTGGAGGGAGTTCGAGTTTATACTCTTCGGCCGCGAGGACCTCGGTCCACCGATCGGCTAGCAGATCCTGATCAGCTTGAAGCTGTTGCTGCTTTTTCTTTAGGCTATTTGCCGTGGCTATAAGCCTGCGCCTGAAGCGCTCTTGTTCGACGGGATCCTCGGGTATGACGAATTCATCATCGTTGAGGCTTGCTTCGTCTTCGGAGGGAGGCATATAGTTATCATCCTCAACCCTTCGCCCGCCGCCTGCCGTGAGGGCTTGCTTCAAGGTCCTCCTGCGCTGAGTCTTGCAGGGGAGGGATCGTCTTCGCACTCTCCGAGTGTTATTGTCTCCGTGCGGATTCTCCATCCTTGTTGTGGCGGGATTTAGAGCGGCGCCCGACGCCGGGCGTTAGGCTGCTTCTTCAAAGAATCTTCGTCCGCTGCTTTTTCGCCATCCCTTCCTTTGGGGTATCCACCATGTAGACGTCGTATGACGAGGTGGCCTTCCAAAGCCCGTGGGCGCTGGTCTCGATCGTCTCGGCATCATCGCCCATAGCGCCGATGTCCTCGAGTCGTAGTCTAGCATGTCGGTTAGATCTTCGACGGTGGCTACAAAGTGGGTGGTGGGTGGGCTCAATTTCTTCGTCGTCCAACTCCAACCGCCCCGCCATAGTCCGCCAGGGTTCTCTGATAGCGAGAGATGCTTCAGAGAATTCAGGATATCGCCAAAAGGCGAGTGTTGAAAGATGTCCGCGGTGAATTCCATAACCGCGCCTAATCTGCTTAATTGGCGGGGCGCGGAGGCTCGGAGTCCGTGAGGAGTCCGCGTCTCGAGATCACGAAGTTTCGCAAGGGACAAAATCGGTATTCGCCCATCGCCGTAGATGTTGAAGCCCCGGGCGGCGTCTATCCACCGACCCTCGCCATGGCAATCGGCTCGGCGCAGTAGCCGAGCGGATTCTGCGCGCCACCAAAGCACCGTCCGCGGCAGAGCCGATCATGCCCATCGTCGCAAAGGCGGCACGCTTATCTGTGGCTCGAGTCCGCTGAAGATCAAGTCTCCGCGGTCATCGGCCGTGAAGTTTAGGCTTCGAATCGACTCGACGGCCAGGCGAAGCTTCGATCTGCTCCAGATGGCCAAGAGAGTTGCCCGCAGATGCAAAGCCACCGAATCTGAAGATCTGTCCGGGAGAAAAGTCTCACCCGACAGCGTTGAAGTTTGAAGAAGCCATCGAGCCTATCGGTGACGACACGCAGGAACTCTCAATGAAAGCACCAATGTCGGTGTCAAAACCGGCGGATATCGGGTAGGGGGTCCCGAATCGTGCGCCTAGGCGGATGGTAACAGGAGACGAGGGACACAATGTTTTTACCTGTGTTCAGGCCCTCTCGATGGAGGTAATACCCTACGCTCGCTTGATTAATATTGATGATATGGGTAGTACAAGAGTAGATCTACCACGAGATCAAGGAGGCTAAACCCTAGAAGCTAGCCTATGGTATGATTGTTGAGATGTAATGTTGTGTCCTACGGACTAAAGCCCTCCGGTTTATATAGACACCGGAGAGGCTAGGGTTACACAGTAGTCGGTTACAATGGTAGGAGATCTACATATCCGTATTGCCAAGCTTGCCTTCCACGCCAAGTAAAGTACCTTCCAGACACGAGCCGGAGTCTTCAATCTTCTATCTTCGTAGTCTGGGAGTCCGGCGGATATTGATAGTCTGGCTATCCGGACACCCCCTAGTCCAGGACTCTCTCAGTGACCAAATGTTGTTCGGAGTCCTGGATGAGATCACGGACATGACGAGGAGTCTCGAAATGGTTGAGAGGTAAAGATTTATATATAGGACGGTAGTATTCGGACACCATAAGTGTTCCGAGGGTACCGGGTACATATCGGGTCACCGGAAGGGGTTCGGGGCAACCCCGGCAAAAGATATGGGCCTTATGGGCCAAGAGGGGAAACACACCAGCCACAAAGGGGCTGGTGCACCCCTCCCATATGGGCTGGCAAATTGGAGAAGGAAAGGGGAAGTAGGAAAGGAAAAAGGGAATGGGATTCCCCTCCCCCCTCTTCCCTACCTACTTCGAATAGGAAAAGGAAAGGGGGGAGGCCGAATTGGGAGGGCCCCAAGTAGGATTCCTCCTACTTTGGGCAACCCTTGGCTGCCTCTCCTCCCCTCCAACCTATATATATATATGTGGGGGGCACCGCTAGAAGACACACCAACCATTGTTAGCCGTGTGCGGCGCCTCCCCTCCATAGTTTATGCCTCCGGTCATATTCACGTAGTGCTTAGGCGAAGCCCTACACGGATCACTTCACCATCACCGTCACCATGCCGTCGTGCTGACGGAACCCTCCCTCGACACTTTGCTGGATCAAGAGTTCGAGGGACATCATCGAGCTGAACGTGTGCAGAACTCGGAGGTGCCGTACGTTCGGTGCTTGATCGGTCGGAACGAGAAGAAGTTCGACTACATCAACCGCGTTGTCAAACGCTTCTGCTTTCGGTCTATGATGGTACGTAGACACACTCTCCCCCTCTCGTTGCTATGCATCTCCTAGATAAATCTTGCGTGAGCGTAGGAATTTTTTTGAAATTTCATGCTACATTTCCCAACAGTGGCATCTGTCAGATTTCGGGTTCCGGAAGACCCTCAAGGTTCGAACTCTCGGGTGCGCGCGGAGATCACACCTCCTGCCTACCCACGTCTCATCACCTTGCAAGGATCTAAACTACACGAAGAACAGCACAAGGGACATGAGGTTTATACTAGTTCGGGCCACCATTGTGGTGTAATACCCTACTCTAGTTTGTGGTGTGGTGGATTGCCTCAGGGGGCTGATGATGAATAATACAAGGGAAGAACAGCCTCGCGAGGGGCTGTTCTTGGCTGGTGCGATGAACTGCTTGGGTGAGTTCAATCGCCTCTCTCTCTCTCTCTCTAGTCTACCCGAAATCTGGATCTCTAGTTGCACAAAATCTCCTCCCTCTACTCTGTGGTGGCTAGCTCTACTTATAGAGGGAGGCCCTGGGCCTCTTCCCAAATATTGAGTGGGAAGGGCGCCAACAATTGGCCATTTTGAAGGGGAACATCTAGTACACTCATCCTGGCTAAAGTCGGTCCTTGCCTGCGAAAGACCCTGACGGTGACGCCGGCTTGGGCCCCACGATGACCTCCATCCTGCCGTTCTGCTTGGTCTTGTTGCACCGAAATGGTTGCCTTTGCTTGACACTCTTGCCTGCGCTTGCCCGCTTTGCACCAAAGAGGAAACAAGGACTCTGCGCAGGCCGGCGCCCACCTGGCCTCGGTCGTCATGGCTTGCGTCACGGGCACCTCGTGAGGTACCCTGCCTTGATCTCTCCGCCTCCTTGCGAGCCAGCCTGACGAGGCTGTGCCCGAGGAAGCCTCCTGTCGTCCGCCCCGCGAGGCTTGGCCCCTCGTGAGGGTCTTGAGCATGTGTTGATGAAGATGGGCCGTACTGGGCCACTCCTTGAGCCACGCCGCAGGCCGCAGGCAGGCAAGCCTGGGTACCCCTGTTCCCAGAACACCGACAGTAGCCCCCGGGCCCAAGGCGCGCCTGGACTTGGCTTAGCAGAGAAATGAAGGGGCAAGTGCAAAGCGCCGCGTGCCCCAATAGCCTGCAGCCTTGGGCGCCGCGTGGCGGTTGATTGGACGCGGGCGTCCCTGTTTCCCCATGCCTCCTTATTTTGCACCCAGCTAGGCCGACCCGCGATTGCACACAGTCATCCCTCTTCTCGCCGCTCGTGCGCCCCCTGCTCTTCCTCTCCTTGAGCTCCAACCTCCGCTTCCAATCCAATCTCGAACCTCCCCCTTCCTGTCGCCATGGCGCCAACGAAGAAGGGGAAAGGGAAGAATCCTGTGCCCTCGCCCCGCTCGCCGCCGTCGACGGCTCCCCCTGTCGACCAATCGATCATACTCAACCTGGAAGCCTTGGACAAGGTCAGTTCCGCCCTCGCCACCATCTTCAACGAGTGCGGGAGGACGATAGTCTGGCCCGCGTCTCACTTCTCCATTGACAGAATAGTCACCGAGGTCCGGTACTTCGCCGACGCCCTGTGGGCGGGACCGGTTCCCCCATTTTCCGATTTCTTCAACGCCGTACTTTCCCATTACCAGATCCACATGATGCATTTGGGTCCCGAATCCATTGCTCTTCTTGCTGTTTTCGCTTTTGTTTGCGAGGCAATGGTGGGCATTCCTCCTTCAGTCACCTTGCTGCGCCACTTCTTCTCTTTGCGCCTCAGCGACCCCACCCAATGCTTGGGGTGCGTGAGCTTCCTCGCCGCTCTAGAAACGGCAGCCTCGGGAATTGATTTCAGCCTTCCTCCGCCTGCGACTGGGTTCCGAGAGCGGTGGCTGTACATGGATGCCGGAGTGCCCAGTCCCCTGCTCTTGAAGCCAACCTTGCCCGCTGTCCCCAATTCGGGCTGGGGCCATGAGATGCTCATGAGCCCCCGGTCGTCTTCGTCTGGCGTCGCTTTGTGAACTTGAGGGCGCTCAACGTGACGGCACCCAAGGTGGTGAAGGAGTTCCTCCAGAGCCGCATTGCCCCTCTCCAGCATCATTCCCGCCGGATGTGGACCTTCGGGGGGCGTGAAGACCGCATGAGGCTCCAGAAGGAAGAGCTGGCGCCTGAAGTGCTGAGGAAGGTTCTCATGATTATGACTGGGGATCCTTCCCTTGGCAGCCTCCGGCAAGGGGGGTGCCTTGCTATACCTTTGCTCAAGCAGGGCTGATTTTGTGAAGCAGATGCCCAGCTTCGACGAATGGGGGCTGCGCCCAGCAGGCCTCATGGGACCTCGTGAGAACCCAGTTGCGGTGGTTGCCTTCCCGGTTGCCCGCGGCGGTCCTTCCTCGAGTGGTGGAGCTGGGAGGCAAGGGCCGCCGGGGGCTGAGGGGGCTGCCGTCGGGATGATGACGCCACGCGGAACTCCTGAGGTGGCAGCTTCTGAGGCCTGCCCTGCAGCGGCCAAAGGTGTTGAGCCGCGGCCCATGGCTTCCATGGCAGAGGCTCCCGAGGCCCCGGCCACCCTTCACGGGGCGGCGTCTGGCGGCGTGCGCCAGGGAAATGCCCCCGACGCCGGTCACCTTGGCGCTTGTTCCTCATCGCAGGCTGACCCTTGCGCCGAGCTCCTAGGCCGCTTCCTCATGGCTTTGAGGCTCTCTGAAAGAGAAAGGAGGCCTGGGGTGATGATTACCCTTGCCGCCCATTGAAGCGCAGGAAGTACTTCGCCATTGATGAGTAAGCCTCCTCCTTTCTTAGTCCCTTACTTTCCTGTTGCCTCAGTTGACCATTGCCCTGCAGGGCCCTTCCTGCCGAGTTCACGGATATGGCCGAGGAGCCATCCCCCCAGGCCTCGCCCTCTCCACCGCCCCAAGCACCCCGAGCTCGAGAATTGCCCTTGTGGTGAGGCCGGTTGGAGAGGTGAGCCATCCTATGATGCATCCTGATTCTGTGCACCTTGCGACCCTCCTTCGCGAGCCCTCCCGGGGCACAGCCAGCCTGCCCCGGGCTCTTCGCTTGGTCGTGGACAGTGACTGGCTGAGGTCGGTCTCGCGTTCTTCCTTGGAGGAAGAACCGGCTCTGGGCCAGGCTTCTGGCGGGGCGCGCCCGGCCATCGCGAGGGCACCAACCCCCAGCCCCCTGCGTAGAGGGGGAGTGCTGGTTCGTGGCCCTCCGCAAGCGCCTGGGGCAGAGGACGACGCGGAAGACGTGCTCGAACGTGCTCGGGAGCGCCGCGGCCTTCACCAAGGGTTTCTCCGGAGGGCGGCTGACGCAGTGAGCCAGCTCGGTGTAGAGCTTGCCGGCGAGGACGCGCGCCTTGAGGCTGAGGGACTGCGCCTAGCTGAGGAGAGGCGCAAGCTGAAGGTGGCCGTTGCCCTTGCGCGCCACCAGCGTGACCTCGACAATGAGAAGGCCGAGGCGTCGCTGGCGGCTTCTCGGGAGGCATGCTCCCAGGCCGTCGAGGAGGCCCAGGAGGCTGACCAGCAGCGCAGGGCTGCAGAGGAGCGGGTGTGGGAGCTTCGGGCTTGGAGTAGCTCCCTGGAGCAGCAGGTGGAGTTGCATGAGGCGGCCCTTGCGTCGATGAAGGGGGCCTCGGTCGACCGGGCGGAGCTCCAGAGATGTGAGGAGGCACTGACGCTGGAGGCCACCGAGCGCACCCTGGACCTCGAGCGGTTGGAGACGAGAGAGCGCCAGGTGGCGCAGGCAGAGGATGACGTTGCCGCGCGGGAAGCCTGAGCCCTAGAAGAGGTTGATCGCCGGGTGGCGGCGGCCCGCTCGAACCTCGAGCGTGAGTACGAGGAAAGGCTGGAATTGATCAGGGTCGAAGCAGAGGGCAGGACTGCCGCCCTGAAGGCCAAGCTGGATGAAGTGACGCGGCGTGTGGACACTGCCGGGGCCGCCCTTGGTGCGGCACAGGTGGAGCTGGCTTCCTCCCGTGCCGAGGTGTTTCTTCTCCGTCAAAGGGTTGACGCGGCTGAGGTCATCGCGCGGTGGAGCGAGGACGAGATACGCCAGTGGTAGACCTTGGAGCACATGCATGGCCCTATGCTCCGCACGCTCCGGGAAAGAGCTAACACGGCCTTGGGCAACATCTGCGAGGTAGCCGTTGGGGAGCCTCATGAGGTTAACTATGCTGGTAACCTTCAGTTCTTCACTGATGTGGTGACGCAGCTAGAGACCCGGTCGGGCAGAGCCGACAGGTTGGTGGAGGAGAGGAGCCGTGCCCTACTTGGGCGTGCTCTTCTCGCGTCTTCAGTCATCTTTAGAACATGGACCCCCACTTTGACTTTGATGCCACCATCGCACCGGTACCCCTGGCCATCCGGGGCGATCTGGCGCATTGGGTGGAGGACAACGTGGATGCCCTTGTTAGGGCCTTCACCGCCGATGACAACGGTGTGGTCATGGTTGCTGATGAGGGCGGCGTGGTGAATGGCCTAGGTGCTGGACGGTGACGTAGAAGGCGATGGCGAGGCCAGCAATGCCAGTGACGACTCCGGAGGTGCCGCTGAGGATGCATTGGGGGATTTATCCGATTGATCACAAGGCTGTTCTCGCTTTTACCTGCAGAGAGAGTTCGGGCTTGGCCCTGAAGGTTGTAAGAGCATTTTGGGAGGGGGAGCCCCTCGTGTAAAAACTTGCAGTTAGCGTATTTGTAGACATGATATCGCCCGCATGCCTATGCTGAGCGACTGGTCTTGTGACGAGTCAATTGGCTTGTTTACCTTTGACCCGCGTGGGCCCCGAGCGAGCCTGCTGTAAGTGCATCTAGTGCCCCTTAGTGATTTTGGTGGTTTGAAGACTTATAGGTTAAGGGACTGATGCGTTTGTGAGTGTACACAGGTCTATAAGTCTATGAGGAGTTTGATATTTACAGAGAAAGTCGACCCCTAAAAATGAAGTTCTTCGACTGAAGACTTTGATATTCTGAAGACTTTCTGAAGACTTTGAAAGTGAAGAAATCGGTGTGACCTTGAAGACTTGATATTCACTTGAGGAACATGAAGCGTGAATACTTTTGTTTTTGTAGTTTCATTTTCTCTTTCTTGAGTCATAGGAAACACCGTACTGTTAAAGGGGGTCGAGGAAATACTAAGGAAAATTTTCCATGTGATGCTCAACTCAAAATCCTACACCTACCAATCCCTTCGAGTGAAGCCATTGGAAATCTCATACAGTTCAGTCATTTTCTTCAATGACAGAGACGCAGATTCTTCCGTCACCGAGGACTTTGCTCGATCGAGGAGTTAGGAATTCGCCAGTCGAATTGCCTACAAAGTGAGGAACATGATAGCCCTTAGGAATTTGAGAGTCAAATTTCCGACCGTTGCTGTGCTGCGCGCCGGCTGTCCCAAAGTATCTTATCCACCTAACGGTCATATCATTGAAGGGCATTTATGTCTTATCATGTCGGGCTGCTCCCTAGGCTATAAATAGCCGCCCCTACAACCACTAGCTGGTTGGCTGCTCCGAGAGAACTTGACACTTGTCATTTGAGAGCAACCCATCCTCCGAGGACTTTGAGCGAAAATCATCAAGTGAGGAAAACCCAAAACCAAACCCCCACAAACCCAAAGTGATCGAGCATCATCAAGAAATTGATCCCGCCTCGATCCGACGCTTGTTACCTTTGAAGACTCGCCACTCTTTGAAGAACATGCCAAGATCGCTGATGACTTTCAACTGCCGATGAAAATGTAAGTTCCAGGCTGATGACTCCATTCCAGCCACCGAAGAAATTGCCGTGGCATCCACTAGTGGTGCGCTCAAGAAACTAAAGAAATCAGGGCAATCATCGATCGCGCTACCAAGAAAATCAACCAGATTCCTCAGCTCCTCCCGCGCCTACACCAACGCCAATTCTTCCTTCGCCTATGAAGTGAAGAAGACCAAGGCTGCAGAGCGAGCTGCAATGAAGAAAAGGAAGGCATCACCAAGGCCAAATTCTTCGCTGCAAAGAAAATGAAGCCAATGACCAACTCACTTGAACATCCAATTGATGCCGCTCCATTTCCTCCATGTCATCAAAGGAAATTGTCCCTTTGGAGAAGACTACAAGATTCCAAGCGGATCTCGATGAAGAAAATCATTCTGCCGCTTCGTCAGAGCAGATTGATGAAGAAATTGAAGTGGATACCATCCTTCAACGACACCATTTCTCACCTATGCCTCGGTTCACAGTCAAGAGGCTGGTGTTGAGGAAATTGAAGATGAAGATGTGGATATTGGATGCACCACACCTATGATGAACGATGACTTCGGGAAAGTCAAGATCCCAATACTCCTCTCTTCACTCCTATTCAACAGATTCCTCAGCGTCTGCAACCACAGCTCAAATGGGCTCAAGAAACTCATCCCACTTCCTCTGCTCATGAAGACATTCCAGCCGCTAGTGTCAAGAACCTGCTTCTTTGCTGATCCACAGATTGCACAAGAAGAGGAACCAAATTCCTCACTGAAGAACCCGAGCTCGCGATTCTCGAGGTGGTGCCGCAAATCACCGACATTCCTCCGCCAAGCCAAAGAATCCGCTCTCAAGCAAACCGAAGTTCAAGGCTGAAGACTTTTTCCGAGCATGTGTTGTTCACCGACTACAACCCATATGACTCGCCGCATAAGGAAGAGGCGCTTCGACTGCCACCAAGCCAACTTCTATTCCTCGGTCTGTTTTGACAAGGACAAAATCTTCGATCATGAACATATTCCTCACGTGGATATGGAATCTCCGCCATGCTTCGAGCCGCCTCGGTGTTCTTCATGATGCAGATTACCGAATTTCAGACCGACATTTGCGATTGGAATGAAGAACTCATTCTTCGCTTCTACGCCACACCGCATATCACCGAGACGCCAAGATGTCAATTCATGGGTGTTGGATTGATGACCGAAAACACTCACTACAAGGCACCGCAACTCAATTGCTTCGTGTCCTTCCTCTCGATCCTCCCCATGACAAAGGCATCGTTGCATCTACAATGACCCCGAATCGACAGATCATTATATGCAAGTGCTCATGAAGCCTTTGAAGTTCGGGCAGGCCCCACGAACCAAATTCCTTGTCAAGGAATTGCTCTATGTGCCTCGGATCGTCTATCGCATTCGACGAAGACAATGAGTCCTATCAAAGGCCATGACTCAAATGATGAAGATGTCGCTGGCATCATGAAGAATATGCTTTTCAACATCATTCATGGCGTTCCGTCAACTTCCATGATTTCTTCATGAGGACTCGCAAATGTTGCTATGTCACCTTTTGAGTGAAGCCCTATGCGCCTTGGATTATGAGATTCATAAGGGCAAGATCTTCACCGAATTACAAAGTCGACACTCAACCATGGTAGCTACTTGCCTCCCATTGAAGTCCTCAAACGGACGCTTTTCTTGATTGATGATAAAGGCAAGGCAGTCTGCAGTGATCGATGAAGGCATTCATCCATTGATGGTCAATTTCGCCGCTACATCTTACTCTACCAATGATGACTCGCCACACATGACACCGCTGCAAATACCTCAGCTAAGCAAAATCCTCAAGCCACAAAGACCTGTGGTGATGATCGACCGTGAGTTACTCCCCGCCTTCATCGGAAGGTTGATCGCAATCACAAATGGGTAAAGCGCCGCTTGTCGCCGTTCTTCACAATATGACCTCAACACATAATGCAATGAAGAAAACCATTATCACCTTCATGAAACCCTCAACCGCACTGGCTGTCCTCACTCATGTCTATAGCGCGAAGAATCAAGACTATGGGTCTCAAGGAAGCATTTGATCGGTCTCGCACCTCCTCCAAGAAATTCAAGAGGGTCAAAGTTCCTGATCCGTGGCTAGCTCTTATTCTTCATCGCGTGACACCGATGAGTATGAAGATTTGGACGACATCGCGGCAGCCCCGCTACAACAAACAACCCGACAACGCCGGGCGCCCTCCATCAACTTGAAATTCTTCAGTATGTTAGTCCTCAGTTTCAATCCCTTTGGTCATTTGATGACAAAGGGGGAGAAATCTGAGTTAGTCTTCAAGCGGGTTTATATTATGGGTGTTATTTTAAGTTACAACTCTCGTTCTTCCAAAACTTTTATTGGATCGAGTTGTAATCTTAAACCTGATGGTGTCCTGATACTTTTGGACGGTGCTCTGATACTTTTGATGCACTGTGCTCTGATACTTTTGATGTGCTATTCTGCATACTTATTCCTTGTTAAAATTATTCAACTCTTCAAATGTGCATTGCCTCAAAAGCAAATTCCTCACTATGCACATCTTCAGGGGGAGTTCTTCTATATCTTGCAATCAAATTCCTCAATATCAGTAGTTACACTTCATATGTTTATCCCCATTGAAAACTTAACCTATGTTGTCATCAATCACCAAAAAGGGGGAGATTGTAAGTGCATCTAGTGCCCCTTAGTGATTTTGGTGTATTGAAGACTTATAGGTTAAGGGACTGATGCGTTTGTGAGTGTACACAGGTCTATAAGTCTATGAGGAGTTTGATATTTATAGAGAAAGTCGACCCCTAAAAATGAAGTTCTTCGACTGAAGACTTTGATATTCTGAAGACTTTGAAAGTGAAGAAATCGGTGTGACCTTGAAGACTTGATATTCACTTGAGGAACATGAAGCGTGAAGACTTTTGTTTTCGTAGTTTCATTTTCTCTTTCTTGAGTCATAGGAAACACCGTACTGTTAAAGGGGGTCGAGGAAATACTAAGGAAAATTTTCCACGTGATGCTCAACTCAAAATTCTACACCTACCAATCCCTTCGAGTGAAGCCATTGGAAATCTCATATAGTTCAGTCATTTTCTTCAAAGGATGAGACGCAGTTCTTCCGTCAATGAGGACTTTGCTCGATCGAGGAGTTAGGAATTCGCCAAAGGCGAATTGCCTACAAAGTGAGGAACATGATAGCCCCGAGGAATTTGAGGGTCAAATTTCCGATCGTTGTTGTCTTTGCACCGCTGTCCCAAAATATCTTATCCACCTAACGGTCATATCATTGAAGGGCATTTATGTCTTATCATGTCGGGCTGCTCCCTAGGCTATAGATAGCGCCTCTACAACCACTAGCTGGTTGGCTGCTCGAGAGAACTTGACACTTGTCATTTGAGAGCAACCCATCCTCCGAGGACTTTGAGCAAAAATCATCAAGTGAGGAAAACCCAAAACCAAAGCCCCACAAACCCAAAGTGATTTAGCATCACTGAAGAAATTGATCCTGCATGGATCCGACGCTTGTTACCTTTGAAGACTGTGCTTCTTCCAGACGGTTAGGCGTCAAGGTCTAGAGCATCCAAGAGGAATTGTGGATCGCCGAGTGACCAAGTCTGTGAAGGTTTGAAAGTCACCTGAAGACTTAACACGAGTGATTGGACGAGGCCTACGTGGTCTTAGTTCAAGGAGAATACGGTGAGGATCGGGTGTCCCGAGTTGCGCTCGAGGATCGGGTGTCCGGATCTGCGTGTCCTCGAAGTTTAAATACTCACCGCTCCAACCAGACGCATAACCGAGACAACAGCTTGAACTGGTTTACCAAATCATTGTCTTCACCAACTAATCGGGTTCTATTTCTCAACCTTTCATTTCCTCATTACTTGTGTTGAGTGTTTGTTCATATCTGTGCTTGAAGACTTTGATCAAGACTTTCTCAAATTCCTCGCCAATTTCTTCACCGCTTGTCTTCATCTTGTGTTATCCTGTGATTACGCTTTTTGTACTCTGTGCTTGTCTTCATTTCATCATGATGACCATGCTTGTATTCTGTTATGCTTACTTCTGAGTACTTATTCCGCTGCTAGTAGTTCTTCGCTAAGGGATTTCCTTACCAGCAAATTCCTCAGTGAAGAATTCATAAAAATCGCCTATTCACCCCCCTCTAGTCGATATAACGCACTTTCAATTGGTATCAGAGCAAGGTACTCCCTTGTTCTGTGTGATTTTGGTTTAATCGCCTGGAGTTTTAGTTATGTCGACCGCAGGTACGATCAAAGTCTCGGCTGGGTGTCCTACCTTTGATGGGACGGACTACCCCTACTGGAAGAACAAGATGCGAATGCATCTTGAGGCAATTGATAACGATCTCCGCATGTTGTGGAAAATGGTGTTCCTCTGTCTCACCCTCACCGAATGCTACCGATGTGAAGAGATTCAAGCAACTCGATTCTCAAGCTTAAGAATATCATATGTGGCCATCCGAGCAAAGGACAAGATGGAAGAGTGAGTGCTTTGGAAACCTGCTAAGTTTATCCGGGATAGGCTGTCCAAAGTAATGAAGGAGTCTCAACTCAGCGTGACTCTCGAGTTGATGTTCTTCGAATCTCTTCAACCGCTTCAAAAGACTCGACAATGAAAATGTCCAACAAACCTTTGATCGCCTCATCGACATCTCAAATGAGCTTCAAGCCCTCGGTGCCACCGACATCACCGATCATGAGGTGGTGAAGAAACCGTTGAGATCGCTTGATTCCTCATTTGATACTCGGGACCGATGATACAAGAACGTCTTGACTACAAGTCTCTTGATCCTGCCGATATCCTCGAAAGGCTAAATACTCACGAGTTCCAGCTTGCCGAAAAGAGAGATCTCTATGGTTCAAACTATGGCAAACCACGTGCCCTGAAGGCCAAGGTGTGGGGACCCCGACTCATAAGTCGTGATCACCGAATGCACGTGTACAGTGATCCCAGAGATCAATGCTCACTGAACACACAGAAGCTGAATAACAAGAGTCTTACATCCATACATACCGCTTTTACACAAGTAGGACCATTATGGTCAAGTCTTGAGTATATCGTCAGCAGCGAAATCTTCGCCGATAACTTGGACCCATGCCATCCGCCTTAACCCTACAGTATTCTACACCGGGAAGCGCCCTAGCCCGCATGTTCGCCATCAAGTATTCTTCATCATATCCTCGTTTTTCATGCCCGGTCAATGAAATAACCAGGGCAAGAAAATGAGTACTTTGAATGTACTACAAGCAACCCATGTTTTGGTTCAAGATGTAACGATGCATGATATAGGTAAATTTTGCGTAAAGCTAGTTTCGAGTGCAATGACATGTTCAACAACTTGTAAGACATGCATCAAGAGAATTCAAGTAACCATGAGGACAGTTACGATATCAACATAAATAGAGTGGGCACCAACCCAACATAAATAGAGTGGGCACCAACCCAACTTAAATAGAGTGGGCACTAACCCAACATAAATAGAGTGGGCACCAACCCATCTCAAACATGTCGAGTCCTTTGACTTGACCCAAGTAGTTTTATCAACACACACACACACGGTTGAAAACTCGACGTAGTTTAAGCAAAGACCGCCTAATCGTCCTTGACCGTGGACACGGCTATTCAATAGTTTTACACTCTGCAGAGGTTGCACACTGTACCCACAAGATCCGGGGAACTTCCGTGTCATCCACGACCCGCGATACCTCAAGTACCCGGGGTAAGCACCCGATCACTACCTTTCCCTAGACGACACTAACATGGAGTCCACTCGATTGGTAGTAACCCCCGTGCCCAACATTTCACATAGCATTTTCGTGGAGCCTTGCTCCCATATTCATCACATACCACCGGCACGGGGTACCAACGGTGTGTCCGGTGCCCCATAAAGATGGTCATGGCCGCCCTACCTAGCACGACCCCGTCCCGAGAGAGAGCACCAACAACTCTCCCGTCACTAGTAATGCGGGCTCCAAGCTAGTATCGGTCTAGGTACTCAACAATGCCCTTTCTCATATAAGGGTAGAGTGCTTGCGCATGTAAGGTTGGGACAGTCGACAAATCTTAAATCTAATCCGTTTTCGAAAACAACACACACACTTGCCTCGGTACACCACTTCGTCATCAAGTGGTCACCCATCTCATCATCTCCCTCGCATAAGTGGCACCCGACGGGTTTTCAAAAGTCTTTGAAAAAGCTTTGCCTCCTTCACCATGCATAAACCCATCCCTTTATGTAGCATCTACATTAGCAACCTATCTATTCCCACCGCATAACCCTCATAAGAAGGTAGGGTCATGCACAATGCAAGTATCAACGAGAAAGTTCGGGGCAAGCCATCAAGTGGTTACCACCTCATCATGATTCCGATGCAGCAATAATAAAGAGCTATATGACATGCATAAAAGGGTTTCATAGACATGGTCAAAGGGCTGCTTGCCTGTTGTAACGAAGTCTTCGAGGTCTTCAAATATCCTGGTCCAACTCCGAGCATTCCGTCTACTTCACAACTATCGCCGAAAGCAAGCATAATAAGCAACACAACAAGGCAGGAAATAAAAGTGCTCTAAAAATATGAGTTGGACTTTTCTAGGATACCTCTGGTCACATGAGGGATGACCAAAGTGGTTTCATTAGGATTTGATCAATGGACATCTCTGAACATTTTGATATGGTGGAATCAAGGGGTTTATGGATTTGCAAGAAGTGTACAGAAATATATTTTTGAAAAATGAGCAAAGGCACCCATTTAACAAAGGATGATTTTAGAAGCATCTAGGAATTGGTTTCACTGGATTTGGAGTTCAAATGAATTTCCTATGAATTTGCAAAGTTGGCTATATATAAAGAAATAGACCATTATTTGAGGTGATACAGAAAGTACTAGTAAAAATGTTCAAAAACTAAGTTTTGAACTTATAGACACCTAGGATTTTGAATCATGAGATTTGGATAAAAAAATGGGCTCTCTGTGATTTTCTAAAGTTCATCACAGAAATGGAAAAATAGGGTTTTGATAAATATTTGTGAAGAAAATCTTTATGGAAAAATGTGCAATTTGCACCATGTGATAGATCAGGAATTTATGAACTATTAGAAATTTGAATCATCAAATTTGGAGATAATATGAATATTCTATGGGTTTTAGAAGTTCACTGGAAAAAGAAAAAAAAGGAAAAAAAGGCTTTAACCTTATCTGGCGCGCTGGGCCAGAGTTAACAGTTGGGTCGGCCCAGTGCTCGGCTGCAAGCGCTGGCAGGGGGCCACGCCGGAGGCGATTCGTGAAAATACGCCTTGGCGTGAGGGAGACAAACGCCCAAACCGCTCCACTTAAACGGGTGGGGTCCGCCCACCGGTCACCGACGAGCGGGCCCGGCTCAGTTATCTCCTACCTCCCGCCGAACAGAGCAGAGGCAGGGGAGGCGAGGCCGAGCGGCACCGGCGCCACCCCGGCGGCACGGGCCACCTCGGGCGCCCGCACACCGGAGGATTCGGCGCACATGGCGCACCTGTCCATGTCAGGCGACCTGGGAAGCCAGGAAGAGGAGGGCTTGGTCTGGCGGACCGGGGTTGACGGGCGGGTTCGGCAAGGCGAGGAAGGAACGGGAGGAGTGGAGGGAGCACGGGAGGGGCTCGTGGCGGTGGTGGCGCTCTAGCGGTCCGAGGGAAGGAGGGGAGAGATGGGCGCGAATTTAGGCGGATTCCACGGCTCGGCCCGCCATGGTGGGTGCTGGAGGGCACGAGAGGGAGGGGGAGGCTGTCCAGGAGGTCTCTGGGGGAAGATAGAGCGAATGGAGCCAAGAGGAGGGGCTCGGGATGGTTGTTTAAGGTGGGGTGACGGTGCACCGTGGACGGCGTCCATGGCCACGGCCTAGGAGATGCCGGAGGCCGAATTGGCACACTCGGCCATGTCCGGGGTGTTCGTGGGCGTGGACTACTCCCAGGAGGAGAAGAGAGGGAGCGGGAAACGCGGGAAAGCGGGTCCCGCTGGCTGGCCGATCGGCGCTCGGGCGGCGCTCTGTCTGCACGCAAGGAGAGCCGAGAGGGAGAGAGAGGAGGGGGCGACAGGTGCCGTGCACCGACGCCGAGGTGACCTCGGGGACACGAGGGGAGGCCCTTGGTGGCCGGAGGCGGTTGAATGGGCGGCTAGGCGGGAGCAAGATCAGAAGCGCCTCAAGCGCCTAAATGGCATGCCATGGCATTAAGAAAGGGGAGGGCGCGCCACTTGTGTCCAGTAGTGCAAGGAGGTATTAGGATAGCAGGGGGAAGCCTTGGATGCCTTGTGGAACCAATGGAGTGAGGAGGGAGGTGAGAAAGAGAGAGAAAGGAGCTGTCCAGAGAGGGATAGAGAGATTTTTCCCCTCCAATAAGTGAGCTGTGGTCTTGCCATTGCTACTAGAGGTAAAAGGGGGCTAGGAGGAGCTGTGGTAAAAATTTGAGCTCCCCAAGAATAGTGGAAGGGGTCAAAATAGTGATTTTTTGCAAAATGCCAGAAGGTGTTTGATAATGGTTTGGGCAAGCAAATGAACTTTAATTTCCATGAGACTTAACAGGATGGAATGGCACATAGAAGTAAGGTGTTCCACCAAGTTTGAGCTCATTTGGGCAAAGTATCCAATGTAACTTTGGTAAACCCTAGAAATTGGCAGAAATGGCTTTACCAAGATTTAGTCATGCAAATCAATTCTCCTTGATGCACCACTTGGTGTAGTGTCATCATTTGAGGATTTGAACATGTCCACAAAAATTCAGATCAAAAGGACACACTTGGCAATGTAGAGTTGTTCAAATTTGGTTCTGGTCAGAAAGGGCTTTGGGGAACTTTGATCAAGTTAACTTGTTCTCTAACTTGTGCCATTTGGTCTAGATGCATTATTAGACCATTTGAGCATGTTCACAAGGTTTGAGAATATTTGGACATGTTTGGCAATGTAAAGTTGCTCAAACTTCAAAATGGATGAAATGGTTTTGAGGGTATTTGATGATGTTATCTTGTTCTCCAAGTCATGAGACTTGGCAAGATCATCTAATATTTTATATGTGACATGATAGAATTTCCTTGGAATATTTGGAGAATATTTCCTTTGTAAATATTTCAAAATCTTGAAATATCCGTAAAGGGTTTTGAGGATTTGACCAATATTTTGAACATGACCATGTGTTAAAACTCTTATATATGGACAATATATGTCCTATGAGTTTCCCTAAATTTTGTCAAATATGTTTGAAGCAATAAAATAATTTTTCCCTATTAAAGACCATTTCTGGCCTTAAGAAAAAGCTTTTAAATAAAATAGGAAAATAACTTTTAAAATTATATTTTTGTGGTTTATGGATATCCTATATCTAATAGGAGTCAAATATATTTTTGGAAAGATTTTTACTGACCTTAATTAAGTACTTGCAGTGCAAACCTCAATTCAGGGGTTTTTGAAAAACTAATTTTTAGAAAATACTTTTTGGCCAAATTATTTTTGCAAGAAATTATTTTTATGTCCTATACACATGGCATGATCATTGGGAAAGGTTTTTGGATCAAGGAGATGAAGTATCGAAGTTGGAGGGTTTATTTGATTTTTAGAGCACTTGCAAACAGCAGACAAAAATCAAATCAAGGCAAAGACAAAACACTCAAAAGTTTTTGTCAAACCACATTTTATCATGATTTATTAGCTTAAGTGTTGTGGCATGAAAATCAGGGTGTGACAGACCTACCCCCCTTACAAGAATCTCGTCCCTGAGATTCCCAGACTAGGCGCGGAAAGGAGTATGGAAACTTGGATTCGGGGTAGTCTTCACGTCCTCATACTGCTCCTGCTTCCGTGTAGTGCTCCATTTAGCTTGAAGTGCTTGCTGGTGTGGCTTCGTGTATGACGTTCCTCTTGATCCAGGTTGCTAATGGGTAGCTCGCGGTAGGTTAGATTGGGCTAGGGGTCGATGGCTTGGTGGTCAACGCCCATGTAGAGATCGGGCAAGTTAGGAAGTTGGAAACACTTCCAGGGTTGTGATGCATGGAAAGTGTTGTGCACATCGGGTAACTCAGGTGGCAACTCCAGCTGGTAACTGTCTTCTCTTCGTCTCGTAGTGATCTTAGAAGGGGTTGTTTAAATCTAGGGGTGATCTCGAAGGGGCCCGATGAATCTTGGTGCGGGTATCCTTGTCTTGGAAATGCATGGTTCCCTTGAGAGAAGTGGCTTGCAGATATGTCTGGCCTTCGATGCGGAGGTTTACTTCTTGATGATGGTGGTAGGTGTAGTTCTTCCTCCTTGGCATGGCAGTCTTCAAATGTTCCTTGACTAGGTGAACGGCTCTTCTTCCGTCTTCGGGTGGACAGGTAGGTCACCAAATGATGATGACAACTATCTTGGCTAAGCACTCCATGAAGTCCATGGGGTACGTGAAGTGGGCTGAGGCATTGGTGGTGGTCATGGTTGAGTATCGGCCAAGGTCTTATGATCTAGAACCAAAGCCTGCGGTCATGATCTGACCATGTTATGGCTTGGTAGGGCTTAAGGGTTTCAAGGATTCTAGTGTGCGAGTGAACATTTATCATCTTTATCCTTAAGCACGGTTCCTGAGATGCCAATTGTCCTATCTAGTCCTTTAAACAAATAACCTTATACCACCGAAAGCATCAACTCTTGTAGGTCAGCTCCAATCATCACTCATGTTATTCATATCCTCATGGCTCCGAAGAGGAGGTCTAACAAAATCATATATGTCTACAATCCCCCAAACTCATATGTATGTCTACCCCTAAAAATCCATGGGTAGATCATACAGGCTGCTAAGTTTGAATTAAACATCACAATCCAAGTGCTCAGCCTATTCTTCCAAGGTCTAAGATAAAGCACCTTTATCTAAGGAAACACGTCGTATGCCACTCCAAAATCCTGTTTCCTTCCTATGAATCAACTCCAATAGCCCATTAACTTCCATCAATCACTACACGATCCACTAATTCCACAAATCCAATGTCTATGATCTCCTAATGTTCCTATAATCCCCAGATACTTGAAAGGGCTGCCTTACTATAGTCAGTCCACCAATTTCCATTATTGTGATCTAGTAATACTCCAAGGTCAAGCTCACAAAGACTCCTAAATAAACTCCGACAATTGTTCCAATCTCCTAGTTTATCGTCCACCAAGAAACATGGTGTCATGATCAAGATCATCAGTCTAAATCCAATTTACTCCGAACCATGTAGACATACTCAGCATCTATTCTCAACTAGGATCACCTATTTAAATCCAAATCTCTTGTCCAACAAGAATTCCTATATGTTCCCCAAGTCATTTACGTAGCATCAACTGTCTCCTAACAATATCCCATGGCTAAGTTAAATCCAAATACTTCCAAGAATTCTAGCTTGCGAACACAATTATCCTATAAATCCAATTTACTCAGGGTAATGAAAGCTATGCTACTCTATAATCATGATCCCACCAAGTTCATCTACCAACATCAAAGCCTCATAATCCACCAAATAATCTCATATAATTCCTCAAGTCATTGATATAAACTCATCAAGTCATTTGTCCTCAATTCCTATATCCTCAAACTGGTCTTCCCTACGGCATCGTCAGTTCTTGTGCTATATTAGGATGATAATGTGCTCGTTCACTATGTCCACTAGTTCCCTAATGAACCCAGTGATGTGCAAGGTTTACAGAGGCTTAACTGGTTCTCTTGCAATTCTGTGGGTTAAGCTCATGGTTAAGGTTTCGAGATGGGTATCTCGTGAAGCCTCGAAGGGTCTTAGAATGGTTCCCTAATCTTGAGGGGAAACCATAACTCTAAGGGGTTGCACTTGTTCGAGGAGGTTGTAGCAAAAGTCTTCAGTGCTTGTTGGTCGCCGAGGTGGAATCCTTGGTGCATATTGTCTTGCTTGTCTTCAGTTGAGGAGAGAGATGAGAGGGGAAAGTAGCATAGAGGAGGGGAATGCCTAAAGGGGGTTATATAGTGCAAGTGCAAACAAACAGGTGCAAAAAGGGCCAAACAGAAAAGCAAGGTAAGTGTAGGATCGAAAGTATGTCTAGAGGGGGGGGTGATTAGACTACTTGACAATATAAAAATTCTGCCTTTTGACAAAGAACAGTTTTTGGCAGATTCACAATTATGATCATGTCAAGCATCACCCTACACATGCAATTCTAGAGTATAGGCAGTGGAAAGTAAATTGCACATGTAGTAAAGAGAGGTGGAGAAGAGCAAACGCAATTTTGGAGACGCGGTGATTTTTCTCGTGGTTCCGATAGGTGGTGCTATCGCATTTCCACGCTGATGGAGACTTCAACCCACGGAGGGTAACGGCCATGAGAGTCCACGGAGGGCTCCACCCATGAAGGGTCCACGAAGAAGCAACCTTGTCTATTCCATCATGGCCTACGCCCACGGAGGGCTAGCCTTACTCGGGGTAGATCTTCACGAAGTAGGCGATCTCCTTGCCCTTACAAACTTCTTGGTTCAACTCCACATCTCGATGACGGAGGCTCCCAAGCGACACCTAACCAATCTAGGAGGCACCACCCTCCAAAAGGTAATAGATGTTGTAGATGATGATGAACTCCTTGCTCTTGTGCTTCAAATGATAATCTCCCCAACACTCAACTCTCCTCACTGATTTGGCTGTGGTGGAAGAAAGGATTGAGTAAGCAACTTGGGAAGGCTAGAGATCAAGCTTCATATGGTGGGAGTGGAGCAACTTGATCTCAACACAAGGGTAGGTAGTTCTCTTCTCAGAAATGTAAGGTAGGAGTGGTAGTTCTTTCTGATGGCTCTCTCCACGAATGAAGAGGGGGTGGAGGGGTACAAATAGCCTCCACACAAAATCCAACCGTTACACACATTTGAGCAATCTCGGTGGGACCGAAGTTGACAACTCGGTGAGACCGATAGTTCAAATAATGTGAACGTTGGGATTTTCGGTGGGACCGAAAATACAATATCGGTGAGTCCGGTTCGTGCAATCACAGGAGCATGCCAGTTTCGGTGGGACCGACTTCATCATCTCGGTGACACCGATTTGATGACAGAAGGTTACAGAAGCTTGGCAACTCATGTTTCGGTGAGACCGAGTTCAGAATCGGAAAATCCGAGTTTGCTAGGGTTTGGCTTATGGCTGAGGTGGTTCATCTCGGTGTGACTGAGTTTGGAAAATTGGTGGGACCGAGACTACTTATGAGTGTATATGGCAGTGAAAGTTGCTGATAGTTTAGGAGATGTATCACTAAGCACTTGAGCAACCAGATCATCATCATAACCTCATCCCTTTTAATAGTATTGGCTTTTCCTATGGACTCAATGTGATCTTGGATCACTAAACCAAAATGGAGTCTTGAGCTTTTGCCAATGCTTGCCTTAGCATTTTGAGGGTCCACTTCTTCAGCCCTTGCCATACCCATATCACTGAACTCTCTCAAATGATTCTCAAGTAACTATTAGTTCAATGATATATATGTTGTTATTAATTACCAAAACCACCCGGGGATAGTTGCACTTTCAGTAAGGAAGGTGATATAGTCACACACTTGTCGCCTAGGGCAAAAGTGCGACCTATATCAAAACACAAACAAATAAAAACAAGCAACACACAATCATCGTTCTATTCGAACTATCATACGGCTCGACTGCGCATAGGGGGTACACGACTCATCCTACCCTAGGGTTCTTGGACTCGAGAGTCGTGTCTTGTGCCTCATGCGCCTTCTTCGAGTTTTCCTCGTGTTGTTACATCTCTTGTAGTTGTTCGATGAAACAATCCGGTTGATCTCAAGATTCTTCAACAACTTCTCGCCTGTTGAAGTGATGGGGTGAAGGTGGCTCCTCATAACTGGCATTGACTTGATCTTCTATTGTCTTCTTAATCACGACGATCCCTTGTTGTCTTCTAAACCGTCGATGGTACCAGGTAGGTAATCCTTTATGCAATGACACTAACAAGGCATAGTAGAGGTCCAATCTGCCGGATACGCTATTGCCAGTATCGTCACCGAGAGCGGGGAATGAAGAGAACCGTTTTCCTGCTCACTATAGTGAGGCGGACCAAATGGCTAGGTTCTCATCCACCGGTGGTTGCCGATACAACAACGGTAGTGGCAGGGTTACTCTATTAGCGATGTATATCATGATCTTGCATACTCTAGGCCCTGATCATTATAGGCTAAGGTTGCATCATCTTGGGGCAGTGTCAAGGGTGTCACTATCTCCTGGGTCTTCAGGTCCTCATTCCTCGAGGATGTATCTTCTGTTGGTATCGTCTTGTTGTGATGTCGCCAATCTTGTGTTCGTGAGATGTGGGTGAATGTCCGGCAAGGCATCTTCCTTCTAGATTATCCACGAGGATTACAAGGAATCCAAAGGGTCGGGGCATAAGGGTTCTAGCGACCAAAGGTTTTGAAGGGAAGAGATCAATAAGGAAAGTATACCTTAGTTTTCAAAAACCGAGAAGGAAGAGGAGTACAGATAGTTTTGAAAACTAGTAGTAGTTTTGGAAATAGTTTTACCCTAACTAACGACCATGCTAACTAAGGCTTCCTACAATCAGATGGCTCGATACCAGCTCTCAGTGGGGACCCCGACTCATAAGTCGTGATCACCGAATGCACGCGTGTCAAAGGATCCCGAGATCAATGCTCACCGAACACACATAAGCTGAATAACAAGAGTCTTACATCCATACATACCGCTTTACACAAGTAGGACCATTATGGTCAAGTCTTGAGTATATCGTCATAGCGAAATCTTCGTCGATAACTTGGACCCATGCCATCCGCCTTAACCCTACAGCATTCTCGACCGAAGCGCCCTAGCCCGCATGTTCGCCATCAAGTATTCTTCATCATATCCTGTTCTTTCATGCCTGGTCAATGAAATAACCAGTGGCAAGCCAATGAGTACTTTGAATGTACTCGCAAGCAACCCATGTTTTGGTTCAAGATGTAACGATGCATGATATAGGTAAATTTTTGCAGAAAGCTAGTTTTGAGTGCAACGACATGTTCAACAACTTGTAAGACATGCATCAAGAGAATTCAAGTAACCATGAGGACAGGTTACAGATATCAACATAAATAGAGTGGGCACCAACCCAACATAAATAGAGTGGGCACCAACCCAACTTAAATAGAGTGGGCACCAACCCAACATAAATAGAGTGGGCACCAACCCATCTCAAACATGTCAAGTCCTTTGACTTGACCCAAGTAGTTTTATCAACACACACACACACCTTCCGTGTCATCCATGACCCGCGATACCTCAAGTACCCGGGGTAAGCACCCGATCACTACCTTTCTCTAGACGACACTAACATGGAGTCCACTCGATTGGTAGTAACCCCCGTGCCCAACATTTCACATAGCATTTTCGTGGAGCCTTGCTCCCATATTCATCACATACCACCGGCACGGGGTACCAACGGTGTGTCCGGTGCCCCATAAAGATGGTCATGGCCGCCCTACCTAGCACGACCCCGTCCCGAGAGAGCACACCAACAACTCTCCCGTCACTAGTAATGCGGGCTCCAAGCTAGTATCGGTCTAGGTACTCAACAATGCCCTTTCCCATATAAGGGTAGAGTGCTTGCGCATGTAAGGTTGGGACAATGACAAATCTTAAATCTAATCCGCTGAAAACAACACACACACTTGCCTCGGTACACCACTTCGCCATCAAGTGGTCACCCATCTCATCATCTCCCTCGCATAAGTGGCACCGACGGGTTTTCAAAAGTCTTTGAAAAGCTTTGCCTCCTTCACCATGCATAAACCCATCCCTTTTGCGTAGCATCTACATTAGCAACCTATCTATTCCCACCGCATAACCCTCATAAGAAGGTAGGGTCATGCACAATGCAAGTATCAACGAGAAAGTTCGGGGGCAAGCCATCAAGTGGTTACCACCTCATCATGATTCCGATGCAGCAATAATAAAGAGCTATATGACATGCATAAAAAGGGTTTCATAGACATGGTCAAAGGGCTGCTTGCCTGTTGTAACGAAGTCTTCGAGGTCTTCAAATATCCTGGTCCAACTCCGAGCATTCCGCCTACTTCGCCAACTATCGCCGAAAGCAAGCATAATAAGCAACACAACAAGGCAGGAAATAAAAGTGCTCTAAAAATATGAGTTGGACTTTTCTAGGATACCTCTGTCACATGAGGGATGACCAAAGTGGTTTCATTAGGATTTGATCAATGGACATCTCTGAACATTTTGATATGGTGGAATCAAGGGTTTATGGATTTGCAAGAAGTGTACAGAAATATATTTTTGAAAAATGAGCAAAGGCACCCATTTAACAAAGGATGATTTTAGAAGCATCTAGGAATTGGTTTCACTGGATTTGGAGTTCAAATGAATTTCCTATGAATTTGCAAAGTTGGCTATATATAAAGAAATAGACCATTATTTGAGGTGATACAGAAAGTACTAGTAAAAATGTGCAAAAACTAAGTTTTGAACTTATAGACACCTAGGATTTTGAATCATGAGATTTGGATAAAAAATGGGCTCTTTGTGATTTTCTAAAGTTCATCACAGAAATGGAAAAATAGGGTTTTGATAAATATTTGTGAAGAAAATCTTTATGGAAAAATGTGCAATTTGCACCATGTGATAGATCAGGAATTTATGAACTATTAGAAATTTGAATCATCAAATTTGGAGATAATATGAATATTCTATGGGTTTTAGAAGTTCACTGGAAAAAGAAAAAAAAGGAAAAAAAGGCTTTAACCTTATCTGGCGCGCTGGGCGAGAGTTAGCAGTTGGGCCGGCCCAGCGGCTCAGCTGCACGCGCGCAAGGGCCACGTCGGAGGCGTATTCGTGAAAATACGCCAAGGTGAGGGAGACGGCAACGCCCAAACCGCTCCACTTAAACGGGTGGGGTTCGCCACCGGTCACTAACGAAGCGGGCCCGAACTCAGTTGCCTCCTACCTCCCGCCGAACAGAGCAGAGGCAGGGGAGGCGAGGCCGAAGCGGCACCGGCGCCACCTCGGCGGCACGGGCCACCTCCGGCGGCGCCTGCACACCGAGGACTCAGGCCAAGGCGCACCTGTCCCATGTGCAAAGACGACTGCTGGGGAAGCCAGGGAAGAGGAGGGCTTGGTGGGCGGACCGGGTTGACGGGCGGGTTCGGCAAGGCGAGGAAGGAACGGGGAGGAGTGGAGGGAGCACGGGAGGGGCTCGTGGCGACGGTGGTGGCGCTCTAGCGCGGTCCAGAGGGAAGGAGGAGGAGAGATGGGCGCGAATTTAGGCGGATTCCGACGGCTCGGCCCGCCATGGTGGGTGCCGGAGGGCACGAGAGGGAGGGGAGGCTGTCCAGAGGTCTCTAGGGGAAGATAGAGCGAATGGAGCCCAGAGGAGGGGCTCGGGATGGTTGTTTAAGGTGGGGTGACGGTGCATCGTGGACGGCGTCCATGTCCACGGCCTAGGCGATGCCGGAGGCCGAATTGGCACACTCGGCCATGTCCGGGGTGTTCGTGGGCGTGGACTACTCCCAGGAGGAGAAGAGAGGGAGCGGGAAACGCGACAAAGCGGGTCCCGCTGTGGCCAGCGATCGGCGCGCCGGGCGGCGCTCTGCTCCGCACGCGAGGAGAGCCGAGAGGGAGAGAGAGGAGGGGGCGACAGGTGCCGTGCACTGGACGCCGAGGTGACCTCGGGGACACGAGGGGAGGCCCTAGGTGGCCGGAGGCGGTTGAATGGGCGGCTACAAGGCGGGAGCAAGATCAGAAGCGCCTCCAGAGCGCCCAAATGGCATGCCATGGCATTAAGAAAGGGGAGGGCGCGCCACTTGTGTCCAAGAGTGTCGGGAGGTATTAGGATAGCAGGGGAAGCCTTGGATGCCTTGTGGAACCAATGGAGGAGGAGGAGGTGAGAAAGAGAGAGAAAGGAGCTGTCCAGAGAGGGAGAGAGATTTTTCCCTCCAATAAGTGAGCTGTGGTCTTGCCATTGCTACTAGAGGTAAAAGGGGCTAGGAGGAGCTGTGGTAAAATTTGAGCTCCCAAGAATAGTGGAAGGGGTCAAAATAGTGATTTTTGCAAAATGCCGAAGGTGTTTGATAATGGTTTGGGCAAGCAAATGAACTTTAATTTCCATGAGACTTAACAGGATGAAATGGCACATAGAAGTAAGGTGTTCCACCAAGTTTGAGCTCATTTGGGCAAAGTAGCCAATGTAACTTTGGTAAACCCTAGAAATTGCCAGAAATGGCTTTACCAAGATTTAGTCATGCAAATCAATTCTCCTTGATGCACCACTTGGTGTAGTGTCATCATTTGAGGATTTGAACATGTCCACAAAAATTCAGATCAAAAAGACACACTTGGCAATGTAGAGTTGTTCAAATTTGGTTCTGGTCAGAAAGGGCTTTGGGGAACTTTGATCAAGTTAACTTGTTCTCTAACTTGTGCCATTTGGTCTAGATGCATTATTAGACCATTTGAGCATGTTCACAAGGTTTGAGAATATTTGGACATGTTTGGCAATGTAAAGTTGCTCAAACTTCAAAATGGACAGAAATGGTTTTGAGGGTATTTGATGATGTTATCTTGTTCTCCAAGTCATGAGACTTGGCAAGATCATCTAATATTTTATATGTGACATGATAGAATTTCCTTGGAATATTTGGAGAATATTTCCTTTGTAAATATTTCAAAATCTTGAAATATCCAGAAAGGGTTTTCGAGGGATTTGACCAATATTTTGAACATGACCATGTGTTAAAACTCTTATATATGGACAATATATGTCCTATGAGTTTCCCTAAATTTTGTCAAATATTTTTGAAGCAATAAAATAATTTTTCCCTATTAAAGACCATTTATGGCCTTAAGAAAAAGCTTTTAAATAAAATAGGAAAATAACTTTTAAAATTATATTTTTGTGGTTTATGGGTATCCTATATCTAATAGGAGTCAAATATATTTTTGGAAAGATTTTTACTGCCCTTAATTAAGTACTTGCAGTGCAAACCTCAATTCAGGGGGTTTTGAAAAACTAATTTTTAGAAAATACTTTTTGGCCAAATTATTTTTGCAAGAAATTATTTTTATGTCCTATACACATGGCATGATCATTGGGAAAGGTTTTTGGAGCAAGGAGATGAAGTATAGAAGTTGGAGGGTTTATTTGATTTTTAGAGCACTTGCAAACAGCAGACAAAAATCAAATCATGGCAAAGACAAAACACTCAAAAGTTTTTGTCAAACCACATTTTATCATGATTTATTAGCTTAAGTGTTGTGGCATGAAAATCAGGGTGTGACACCAAGGCTGTGTCTGACTCTGAATATGAGGATTCTGGTAGTAGCCTTGGTGATCCTGAAGAATTGAGCCAGGAGCTAGCACTACTCGTGAAGAAATTCCAGAAGTTCTCAAGACGTGGTCGCTTTGGAAAATCCTCAAGAAGCAGTGATTCCTCATCTAGTGACTATAAGAGAAGGTTGTGCCACAAATGCAAGAAACCTGGTCACTATATCCAAGATTGTCCTCAGTGGGGAAAGGAAATGAAGAAGAAGAAATACAAGGATTACAGTTCTGATGATGCAAAGAAGAAGAAGAAATCGTCAAAATCTTCATCATCAAAATCCTCGAAGTCTTCATCTCACAAGAAGAGCAGCTCCAAGAAGGCTCGGGCATTCATTGGCAAGGAGATGGACTCTGAAGCTGAATCTGAGGAAAATGATGAAGAGGAGGCGTCTCAAGAATCTAAATCTGGTGTGGCGAGTCCGCCTTCACATCGCTTTCGTCAAGAAGTCCATTTTCAACATCAAGAAACTGACCCCACCGACAAGCCCGATGAAGATAACGATGGCTACGCCCCACCTATTGCTTCATGGCGAAAGGTGCAAAGGTACTCAAATACAACTCCTCCGAATCTAGTGAAAATGAATCGATGAGGATCTCAAGCCCAGCTACTCTAAACTTGCTAAGATTGTCAGAAACAACAACGGGCTTTTGAAAAGGTTCAAAACATGCTAGACAAAAGTGATGATATGTTGGGTGAAGAAATGGATCGCACTAAAGCCCCGATCGAAAATCTTCAGAGACTTCATCTAGGTTTGATAACCTTCAAAGTCATCATAACACTCTCTTATCTGATCATGAGAAACTTTCTTATGAATTTCTTCAAGAAAAGCAAGATCACGAGAAGCTTTCCTCTGAATCTCTTCAAAGAAAGGAAGATCTTGAAAAGCTAAGAGTGTGTTATGAAGATCTTCAGAAGGAGCGCGATTCATTACTAGCTCAACAAATCAGCGCTTCTCAGGAAGAATTTGTTCCTCCATGCTTAAAGTGCATTGAACGTGAATCTGCTAATTCTTCACCTAAATGTTCAAATGCTTCAACTGTTACAAATTCTTCATCTGCCTCTGCTATCACTAATTCCACATCTGAGGACATTGCTAGTATCACTGACAATGCATGGCTGAAGGAATTGTACATGACAGACATGTACAAAAGCCTCAAAGGGCATCAGACACTTTGTGATGTGCTTAAAAAGCAGATCCTCAACGGAAACCCTAGGAAAGAGGGTATTGCCTTTGAGAGGAAACTCAATGCCGATGGAACATATTGAAGCCCGAGCAGACCCCAAAACCTCATGGGTTGTGCAAAGGGACCTCCAGCTTGATCCATCTAACTTATCCGGCTTTACATGTGAATCTCCTCATTCTTCCGATGAGTCATTTGACTCAACTATAAACTGTTCAAAAATCGAATGGTGAAGTATTTCCTAGATATGTTGGCACTAATCGCAGAACGGTTCCCTATGAAGAAAATCTGGGTTCCCAAAAGTTATGTTGAAAGTCTTCGGTGAATGTCCTCATGACACCACCGTGAAGAACAGAACCCCAGATCGAATTCTTCATATGGACCAAATTCTTCATATAGATCCAAGTCCTCATACGGACCAAATTCCTCACATGGATCAAATTCCTCAAAAGGATCAAAGTCCTCATATGATTATCATCATGCTAACAATTCTGTCTCGCAGGGTAGAGCTAAGGGCTATGAATATGTGCATTATTCTTCAAACCATTATGTTCATAAGTCCTCGAAGAATTTCTCTGCTTATTCATATGCTTACCCTAACCCCTCTTATGTGAAACGAAATGGCTTGGCATCTTTGCCACCTTTCTCATATGGTGCTCGCAGAGTGATGAATTCTTTGCCACCCCTCCAGATGTGGGTGGTGATGAAAAGAACTAATCTCTTCTGCAGGTCAGTCTCCGACGTGCTTTAACGTCTGAAGAATTTGTGGGACCTGACAAAATGCCTGAAAGGACGCAGGCGAATCATGATGAAGTGAACTTTCATTTCACACGTCCTCATACTGCTATATCTGTTTATTGCTTGATGAAATTCATCTAATGAACTTGATATCATATTCTTCACTGATGAAGCATATGATATTGTAAGCTACACTAATTCATCTGCAGGATGATCAACCCAAAACTACTGAATGGGTCCTCGATAGTGGATGTACGAATCACATGACTGGTGACAAGAATCTATTGATGGATGCTCCTTTATCACCGTCACCTCTGAAGCATATCATCTTTGCTGACAAAGGCAAAAGTCAAGTAGTGGGTCTTGGTAAGGTTGCAATCTATAAGGATAAACACATGGACAAAGTCATGCTTGTTGAGTCCTTAGGATACAATCTAATGTCAGTCTCAATGCTTTGTGATCTTGATATGGTTGTTGTCTTTGGCAAGTATCGCTGTGTTGTGATTATGGAAGCTGACAATTCCAAAGTCTTCGAAGGCTTTAGGAGAGGAGATTTGTATATTGTTGATTTCTCTACAGACCACAACCAGCCGTGTGTCTACTTGCAAAAGCTTCGTAAGGCTGGCTATGGCATCGACGACTTGGTCATGCAGCATGAGGAATTTGCACACGCTTGCAAAGAAGAAGCATGTCATTGGCATTGAGAATGTCAAATTCTCAAGGATCACTTATGCAGAGCCTGTGAAGTCGGAAAATGACCAAGGCCAAGCATCCAAAGAAAGACTATCATGACCACTACCCGTCCATTCAATTGCTTCACATGGACCTCTTCGACCTAATCATTACTCAGCAAATCACTAATGATGCATCTCTATATGGTTTTGTCATTGTTGATGATTACTCTCGATATACATGGGTACACATTGTTACTTACAAACATGAAGTGCGTGAAGTCTTCAAATGATTTTCCTCGAGGGCTTCAACCAACTTTGGTGTGAAGATCAAGCACATCGAAGTGACAATGGAACTGAGTTCAAGAATTCGGTCTTGATGCCTATCTTGATGAACTTGGTATTACTCATGAGTTATCTGCTCCCTATACTCCTCAAAGAAATGGCGTCGTGGAGCGCAAGAACGTAACTCTTGTTGAGATGGATTGCACTATGCTTGATGAATACAAAACGCCTCAACGCTTTTTGGATTGATGCAATTGATACTTGCGTGCCACATCATCAACAGAGTATATCTTCACAAATTCTTCAAGAAGACGGCCTATGAACTCCTCACTGACAAGAAACCCAATGTGAGTTATTTCAAAGTCTTCGGTGCTAAATGTTGGATTAGAGATCCTCACCACAACTCTAAATTTGCACCAAAAGCACATGAAGGTTTTATGCTTGGTTACGGAAAGGACTCGCACACCTACAGAGTCTTCAACATTGTTCTTCACAAGATTGTTGACACTATAGATGTGCGGTTCGATGAAACTAATGGCTCGCAAAGAGAGCACCTACCTTCTGTGTTAGATGAACCAGCACCTGAGGATTCTATCAAGTTCAAGGCAACTGAGGATGTCATTCCCATCAAGAATCTGTGAAGAATTTATTCCAGTTCATGAAGAACGCCGAGCTGATGCACCGAAGAAAATGCTGAGAAAATGGTGTCAAGAAAATGCTGATCAAATTCCTCAACGACAACCAGCTCATCCTCGCTTGCAAAAAGAAGTGCAAGTGGAGAAGATCATCGATGACATTAGCGCACCAGTCCTCTCACACGCCAAAAGCTTCACATTTATCTAACTTTTGTGGGCACTATGCTTTTGTCTCTATCACAGAGCCCACTAAGGTAGATGAAGCATTTCGAGCCGGAGTGGATTCAAAGCTATGCAAGAAGAATTACATCAGTTCGAGCTTAACAATGTCTGGAACCGGTCAATCACCCAGATCCTCGCAAGCATAATATCATTGGCACAAAGTGGATCTACCGCAACAAGCAAGATGAAAATGGCCTTGTGGTGAGGAATAAGGCACGACTAGTAGCTCAAGGCTACACACAGTTCAAGGAATTGATTTCGATGAAACTTTTGCACCTGTTGCTAGACTTGAGGCTATTCAGATATTACTTGCTTACGCTAACCATCATGATATCATCTTATATCAAATGGATGTGAAAAGTGCATTCCTCAATGGTAAGCTTGAGGAAGAAGTATATGTTGCTCAACCCCCAGGTTTTGAAGATCCAAAGAATCCTGACAAAGTCTTCAGACTCAATAAGGCTCTCTATGGCCTCAAGCAAGCCCCTCGGGCGTGGTATGATACATTGAAGGAATTCTTCGTGAAGAATGGCTTCACACCCGGTTCACTCGACCCTACTCTCTTTACAAAATCTTATGATGGTGAACTGTTTGTGTGCCAAATATATGTTGATGATAGTATCTTTGGCTGTACTGACCAACGTTATAGTGATGAATTTGCCTATATGATGAGTGAAGAATATCAAATGTCTATGATGGGAGAGTTGAAATTCTTCTTAGGTCTTCAAATTAAATCCACAGCAAGAATGGCATATTCATATCTCAGAGAAATACCTCAAAGATGTAATCGAGGAAATTCGCATGCAAGATTGCAAAGGCGTCAAAATTCCTATGCCCACAAATGGCCATCTATGCATCGATGAAAATGGTATTGACTTCGATCATAAGGTATACCGCCCATGATTGGTTCTTTATTGTACTTATGTGCATCTAGGCCGATATAATGCTTAGTGTTTGCATGTGTGCCCGATTTCAAGCTGCACCGGAATCACACCATAAGGCTGTGAAGCATATTCTTTGATATCTAGCTCACACACCAACACTAGGATTATGGTACCCCAAGGGCTCGCTTTTGATCTCATTGATATTCTGACTCGACTATGCCGGTGATCGTGTGGACCGCAAGTCAACATCCGGTACTTGTCATTTCTCGAACGATCTTTGGTCCGTTGGTCCTCGAAGAAACAGAATCTGCGATCACCGTTCTACTACTCAAGCTGAATACATTGCTGCTGGCTCTTCTGTGCTCAACTGCTTTGGATGAAGCAAACCTCAAGGACTATGGCGCCAACGTGAAGAATGTGCCTCTCCTCTCACGAAAATGAGAGTGCCATCAAGATTGCACACAACCCAGCTCAGACTCAAGACAAAGCACATTCAGATTCGCCATCATTTTCTTCGTGATCATGTGTTGAAGGGCGACATCTCCATCGAAAGCACGTGAAGATCAAGAACAGCTAGCTGATATCTTCACTAAGCCCTTGGATGAGAAGAGATTTAGCAAGTTGCGTGTGAGCTAAATATCTTAGAGTCTTCGAATGTTCTTTGAAAAGGACACACATCCTAACACTTATGCAAAATTGATGACTTAGATGTGCAACACATGAAGAAACGTTTTTCTTCAATCAATGAAGAATAACACTCTAAGTGTGAAGAAATTAATGAAGAATTTGATTCTCAGAACCCTACGACAATTGTACGCGTTGTCTGAAATCATCATTCTTATATGGTGGGTCACGCCACCACAAAAAGTTGAAAATCTTCAATTTGACTTTTTCCTCATTTTTTAAAATTCTTAAGTTTTTCAAATTCTTCAACTTTGCAAACTCTTCACTATTTCCGTCGTTTTTCTTCATTGGCTATATATATATTTATGAGTTTATGTCCTCTACAACATTCACTTATGGCTATTTCTTCAAGTTGCGTTTTCTGCTAAGTGAATGTGATCGGACCCTTCCCCCTCTATGCTAAACTCAACCCAATCTATTCACAAATTCTTCATGTGCGTCCTATTTGAAACTCGTTCAAAGTCTTCACTGTGTCCTTGTCAGCTGAAGAAATTGCGAACGAAACTTTAAAACAAATCTTATCCAGATTTTCGGTTTTGCCGCTCAAACCGTTCCGCATCCCATGATGCATTATTATATTCACCCACAATCTTACACGATCTCATCTGCATAGTACATGGGTGACACATGTCGCGTGAAGGAGAAAGGGCAGGGGCATGTTCGTCCCAAAATCTTTGGGCGAACAGTTTTTCACCGTGGCTATAAATACCCATCTCCCCTTCCACACTTCATTTACTCCGCTCGGTCGCTGTCTCTCGCTCGAGCTCCTCAAACCCTAGCGCCGCCGCTACTCCATCGTCGTCAGTGAGGAAGAGCTTCGCTGCCTCGACCTCGTCGCCGTCGTACTCGCGCCGGTTGCGGAAATCTTCACTCCGCCGCCGCCGTAGCTATCTCCCTGTGCCAAGTTAGGGCGTGGGAGATCTAACTTGACGAACTTCACTGCTGTTCATCTCAGTTCGTCGTGTTCTTCAGTTCGGGTAATTAAAAGTTACTTTTATTATTCACTTTGATTCTCAAGCTTTCCTGAAAATCTTCAAAGGTGTTTTATTCTTCAAATCTTCACACATCTGAACACCTCACACACTGTATGCTCTTGATCCATTTCTCTAAGCACTCATTTTCTTCAAGATTCCTCAATTGTGTGGATCTTCGATCTGTAAAACTCTGGAGCCTAAGACAAGAATGCTTAGTGAAATTCCTCAAGGCTCAACTGGTCAAATTCCTCAAAACTTGTCTTTTCGAAAAACCTTCTGAGAACGCATATGACCTCTCCAAATTCCTCGCACCTACACTCTGTTCATAGGTACTCATCTCCGCTGCTGAATCACTAGGTTCTCATCAACTTAATTCATTTGAAGCATTCCTTGAAGAAAAATTGCATACTTCTTCAGAGTGTTCAATTTTTCAAATTCCTCATCTGAAGAATATGGCTGAAGGAAAGAGACCGCAGAAAGGAGGAAAGAAACCTGAGGTCATGATTGCTTTCGAGATCCCTGATGACATATACAAGGACTATTGCACACCTGATGAAGCCAAATTTGGCAAAGAGAACAAAAATCAGCGCAAAGTGCGCATTCAGAGGATTGAACGGAGATGGGCAAGAGAATGGAGGGAATATCGATATGTTACTCCAAAGTACATGAAGAAATTCGCTTTAAATCCTCCATGCCCAAGAGCTCCATTGGCACCTGGCCAAGTAGCTGATCCCACCAGCATCAAGCATGGTGAGGACTTTCCTGAAGAGTAGGCTAGGCGCCAAGCTAAATTGGCAGTGAGGAAATTCAATGAGGATTCTGCTGCTGCTGCTGCTGCTACTGAGGCCTCGGTCAAGCCGAGGAAATCAATGCCAAAGAAGCCTGCTCATAAGCCAAGTGCTTCACCAACAGCGCCCTCACGGCCAAGTTCCTCAGCTATGCCCTCACGGCAAATTCCTCGATCGCATCGCTCCCTCAAAGTCCTCAACTCCTGTGCATCCGCTACATGTCAAAGGACTACCGGTTTTCAATTGCTTCGTGTCTTAGCAAGTTCCTCACCGCACCAATGTCCTCATCAGCCCCACATTGTTAAAGACTAAAGCAACAGCTGGACGCGGTCCTCGACCAAGTCCAAGGAAGAAACAGGTCGCATTCCAAGTGCCCTCTGATGATGAAGCTTCTGATGATGAACTTGCAGAAATCATCAGAAACAGGCAAGTGAAAGCCGCTAGAGCCAAAGGCACATCGGTGCCACTGCTTTTGGATCCGAGGAAAATCCTCGATTACATTGACCTCTGGCACAAGGATCCAAACACCCCCATGCCTGATTTTCAACTGACTCATGGTCAAAGTCACATGCTGACCCATTTCATCACTCAAGAGAAATGGAAGTTTGAAAAGGCAAGAGAGATCAAGAAGGCTCAATACAGGAAGGAGAAGCTCCTGAAGAAAAATGTTGTCAGAATGACACCTGAGGAACTTCTCCAGGCTCAGTCTGAAATCCAAGCCCTCAGCAAAGACTTCGATGCATACTATGCTGATTGGCAAGGAGCCAAAGTGAGATTCGTCAACCTGACGAAGAAAATGACAACTATTGCAGCCCCATCGCAACAAGAAAATCTTTAGGCTGCAGACTCTGCTCAGCCTGCTGAAGAACATGCCAGCACTGCTGATGACTTTCAGCCTGCTGATGAAATGTAAGTTCCAGGGCTGATGACTCCATTCCAGCCGCCGAAGAAATTGCCGGGCATCCACTAGTGGTGCGCTCAAGAAATCAAGAAATCGTAGCAATCGTGATCACCATGAAGAAAATCAACCAGATTCCTCAGCTCCTCCCGCGCCTACACCAACGCCAATTCTTCCTTCTGCCTATGAAGTGAAGAAGACCAAGGCTGCAGAGCGAGCTGCAGTGAAGAAAAGGAAGGCATCAGCTGCGTCAAATTCTTCGGCTGCAAAGAAAATGAAGCCAATGACCAGCTCACTTGAACATCCAATTGATGCCGTTCCGATTTCCTCCATGTCATCAAAGGAAATTGTCCCTTTTGGAGAAGACTACAAGATTCCAAGCGGATCTGATGAAGAAAACATTATGCTGCTTCGTCAGAGCAGATTGATGAAGAAATTGAAGTGGATACCATCCCTTCAACGACAGTCATTTCCTCACCTATGCCTCAGTTCACAGCTGAAGAGGCTGGTGCTGAGGAAATTGAAGATGAAGATGTGGATATTGGATGCACCACACCTATGATGAACGATGACTTCTGGGAAAGTCAGCATCCCAATACTCCTCTCTTCACTCCTATTCACCAGATTCCTCAGTCCCCGGCAACCACAGTTCAAATGGGCTCTGAAGAAACTCATCCCACTTCCTCTGTTCATGAAGACATTCCAGCTGCTAGTGCTCAAGAACCTGCTGCTGCTGATCCACAGATTGCACAAGAAGAGGAACCAGAAATTCCTCAGCCTAAAGAACATGTGCTCGCGATTCCTGAGGTGGTACTGCAAATCAGTGACATTCCTCTGCCGAAGCCAAAGAATCCGTTCTCAAGCAAACCGAAGTTCAAGGCTAAAGACTTCTTTTCCGAGCATGTGTTCTTCACTGACTACAACCCATATGACTCTGCTCGCATAAGGAAGAGGCGTTTCTGGACTGCCGGTCAAGCCAACTTCTATTCCTCAGTTATGTTTGACAAGGACAAAATCTTCGATCATGAACATATTCTTCATGAGGACTCTGGCAAATGTTGCTATGTCACCTTTTGAGCTGAAGCCCTATGCGCCTTGGATTATGAGATTCATAAGGGCAAGATCTTCACTGAATTACAAAGCTAACACTCTGAACCATGGTAGCTACTTGCCTCCCATTGAAGTCCTCAAATGGACAGCTTCTTCACCGATGATAAAGGCAAGGCAGCCTGCAGATGATGAAGGCATTCGTCCATTGATGGTCAATTTCGCCGCTACATCTTACTCTACCAATGATGACTCGCCACACATGACATCGCCTGCAAATACCTCAGCTAAGCAAAATCTTCAAGCCACAAAGACCTGTGGTGATGATCGACCGTGAGTTACTCCCCGCCTTCATCGGAAGGTTGATCGCAATCACAAATGGGTAAAGCGTCGCTTGTTGCCGTTCTTCACAATATGACCTCAACACATAATGCAGTGAAGAAAAACCATTATCACCTTCATGAAACCCTCAACCGCACCTGGGCTGTCCTCACTCATGTCTATAGCACGGAAGAACTGAAGACTATGGGTCTCAAGGAAGCATTTGACTGGTCTGCACCTCCTCCGAAGAAATTCAAGAGGGTCAAAGTTCCTGATCCGTGGCCAGCTCTTATTCTTCATCGCGTGACACTGATGAGTATGAAGATTTGGACGACACTGCGGCAGGCCCTGCTACAACAAACAACCCCGACAACGCTGGTGCTCCTCCATCAACTTGAAATTCTTCAGGGGCGTTAGTCCTCAGTTTCAATCGTTTTGGTCATTTGATGACAAAGGGGGAGAAATCTGAGTTAGTCTTCAAGTGGGTTTATATTATGGGCGTTATTTTAAGTTACAACTCTCGTTCTTCCGAAACTTTTATTGGATCGAGTTGTAATCTTAAACCTGATGGTGTCCTGATACTTTTGGACGGTGCTCTGATACTTTTGATGCACTGTGCTCTGATACTTTTGATGTGCTATTCTGCATACTTATTCCTTGTTAAAATTATTGCACGCATGCTGAATCTCATCAGGCACCATATTTCATCATGCATTTCAAATTCTTCATCTTATGTATCAAATGTGTGTATGAATTACAAGATATAGGGGGAGATCTCCATGATTCAACTCTTCAAATGTGCATTGCCTCAAAAGCAAATTCCTCACTATGCACATCTTTCAGGGGGAGTTCTTCTATATCTTGCAATCAAATTCCTCAATATCAGTAGTTACACTTCATATGTTTATCCCCGTTGAAAACTTAACCTATGTTGTCATCAGTCACCAAAAAGGGGAAGATTGTAAGTGCATCTAGTGCCCCTTAGTGATTTTGGTGTATTGAGGACTTATAGGTTAAGGGACTGATGCGTTTGTGAGTGTACATAGTTCTATAAGTCTATGAGGAGTTTGATATTTATAGAGAAAGTCGACCCCTAAAAATGAAGTTCTTCGATTGAAGACTTTGATATTCTGAAGACTTTCTGAAGACTTTGAAAGTGAAGAAATCGGTGTGACCTTGAAGACTTGATATTCACTTGAGGAACATGAAGCGTGAAGACTTTTGTTTTCGTAGTTTCATTTTCTCTTTCTTGAGTCATAGGAAACACCGTACTGTTAAAGGGGGTCGAGGAAATACTAAGGAAAATTTTCCATGTGATGCTCAACTCAAAATCCTACACCTACCAATCCCTTCGAGTGAAGCCATTGGAAATCTCATACAGCTTCAATCATTTTCTTCGTGATGAGACGCAGTTCTTCCGGTAACTAAGGACTTTGCTCGATCGAGGAGTTAGGAATTCGCTAGTGCGAATTGCCTACACAAAGGAGGAACATGATAGCCCCGAGGAATTTGAGAGTCAAATTTCCGACCGTTCTTTATCTTTGCCGCACGCCGCTGTCCCAAAATATCTTATCCACCTAACGGTCATATCATTGAAGGGCATTTATGTCTTATCATGTCGGGCTGCTCCCTAGGCTATAAATAGCCGCCTCTACAATCACTAGCTAGTTGGCTGCTCGAGAGAACTTAACACTTGTCATTTGAGAGCAACCCATCCTCCGAGGACTTTGAGCGAAAATCATCAAGTGAGGAAAACCCAAAACCAAACCCCCACAAACCCAAAGTGATTGAGCATCATCAAGAAATTGATCCTGTGGATCCGACGCTTGTTACCTTTGAAGACTGTGCTTCTTCCAGACGGTTAGGCGCCAAGATCTAGAGCATCCAAGAGGAATTGTGGATCGCCAAGTGACCAAGTCTGTGAAGGTTTGAAGTCCTCAAGACTTACCACGAGTGATTGGACGAGGCTCATGTGGTCTTAGTTCAAGGAGAATACGGTGAGGACTGGTGTCCCGAGTTGCGCTCGCTGATCGGGTGTCCGGACTACGGTCCTCGAGTTTAAATACTCACCGCTCAACCAGACGCATAACCGAGACAGCAGCTTGGAACTGGTTTACCAAATCATTGTCTTCACCAACTAACTGGTTCTATTTCCTCAACCCTTTCATTTCCTCATTATCGTGGTGAGTGTTTGTTCATATTTGTGCTTGAAGACTTTGATCAAGACTTTCTCAAATTCCTCGCTCAATTTCTTCACTGCTTTGTCTTCATCTTGTGTTATCCTGTGATTACGCTTTTTGTACTCTGTGCTTGTCTTCATTTCATCATGATGACCATGCTTGTATTCTGTTATGCTTACTTCTGAGTACTTATTCCGCTGCAAGTAGTTCTTCGCTAAGGGATTTCCTCACCAGCAAATCCCTCAGTGAAGAATTCATAAAAATCGTCTATTCACCCCCCTTTAGTCGATATAACGCACTTTCACCTGCGGGGGGCCGTGGTGTCCTGAGTGCCTCCTGAACGAGCCCATTGAACCTATAATAAGAACCTCCTGAGAGGGCGTGGCGACGGCAGTCCGGGCTACGCGCATGCTGGGCCTGGCCCGGCTCGCGAGGGGCTCACGAAGGGAGGCAGCTGAATCTGGATGGATGCAAAGCGGTAGCCAGAACGCGAGAGATTGCTCGAATGAGACTAAACACCCCTTCCCCGAACACACGCAAGTCTAAAGCTCAAATCCAACTTAAATCCAAATAGGGGAAAAACTACAACCAAGGGAAAGGCAAAAAAAAAGCAAAAAGGCCGCGTCCGGCACCTAGTCTAGTCTTCGACGTCTTCTCACTAGCGCAGAGCTAAGTGCTGCCACTGGGCGTGGGCGGGAGCCCCGAGGCCCGAGGGCAGCTCTCCGGAGACTCCGGGGCGTGTACAGCCCCACTCATTATTACGTGAGAGTGTCACGGGGCGGCGAGCTTCACAGGCACTGGGCCTTCTTCACAGGTACCGGCCTTGCTTCATATCGCCAGATGAGCTCCCCGCCTTCCGCCACACTCTATTGCCATCGACGACGGCCGGAGACCGAGGACACCGCCGATGGGATAGAGCAGTCTCCAGCGGTTCCCCCGATGACCACGGGTCCTCTGCCGGGGGTAGGCCCTGGGGCACCTCCCCGGCAGAGGGCCTACCTCCTGAGGACGCCTTTGCTCCGAAGGCCACAGGCGTGGCGGATCTCGGCCCCTCTCCTGCAGCCCCCGGTGCCCTCCTCCTGAGGGGTAGGAAGCTGCTGGATTGGGGCAGCCATCCGCCGCGACGACCTGTACCTCCTGTGATCCATGGTTAGAGTATGCCTGTTCCTGAGGAATTAGCGGTACCCAAGAGTCACTGCCTCCGGCGCGGTCGATGAGGCCTTCCCTGGGCTCCTGAAAGAGCTCAGCTTCAGGTATCTCTTCCCCCGAGCTTGGGCCGAGGAACGAGCCATGGTATTCCTCCTGCGCGTGCCCTTGATCCACCATGTGGGGCACATACGCTTCCGGGGCTGCCGCCCCAAATGCCTCGCTGTAGTGCCCCATGTGCCATGCAGTCCTTCTCGAGGTGCCAACCTGGGAGTGGTAGCGTGGCGGACCACCAAGATCGTGGGCTGTAGTGAATCCCCCTTCGCTGGTCGGAGGCGGAGGCGGCACTTTTGGTAGCCAGGCGCCGACGGCCAGGCTGGCGTTGGAGTTGTCGTGGTACTAAAACTGACAGTAGAATGGGGGTAGGTATGGAGAGGCAAGATCCTAGCTATGGAGTAGTTGTATATGCAAGGGATTTACGAGTTCAGGCCCTTCTCGGAGGAACTAACAGCCCTACATCTCGGAGTCCGGAGGTGGTCGACTGGATTATAAGCGTATGAGTTACAGAGGTCCGAACCCTTCTGCCAGTGGAGGGGGGTGGCTTATATAGTATCTGCCAGGACCCAGCCAGCCCACGTGGCGGAGGGTTTAAAGTACATTAAGGCCTGGCATTACAGGTAATGCCTAACATAAAGTGTCATCATGGTCATAAAGACTACTTATTTACAGACCGTTTGGATACAGAGTGGCTCTTGATCTCCTGGTGGTCGAGTGAGTCTTCCTGGTCGAGTGTCTTCGAGTCCTTCGAGTGGAATCCTTCCAAGTCGACTGGAAGGGAGTTTCTTCTATAGATGTCCTTGGGAAGGCTACCTTGGATAGGTCCATGACCCTACCCTAGGTACATGACTTCATCATTAGCCCCCGAATGGATCGAGGTTTGAGTGAGGAAGGAGTTGATAGTATTTCCGACCTGATTTTTGTGCTGCGAGTGTGTCTCCCTATGGATCAATGAATTCTTAGTAATGGCGTCAACTTCTCTTTCAGTCGCCTTGATCCATTCTTTATAATTGTCGAGTGAACTTGATGAACTTGGAGATTTCCAAGCGATGGATCGTAGGAGATCTCCCGTCTGACAAGTTGCTCTGCTGTTAGCGATTTAGCGGGATCCGAATTTTGGGAAGCGCACGAAGCGGAGAAGACCGCGGTACTCAGATGGGATAAGGAAGAGATGCCTCGATTTCCACACCACTTTTTTTCGCCACGCACGCCGCGCGATCGCTGCGGATTTGACAGATTGCTCGGCCTCACCGGTCAGCCACTCGGAAGTGACCTTACATAAGGCGTCGGACGGGGGTTTTTGTACAGTGCATCTTCATTCCCCTCTCCCCCTTCCTCAACCTCGCCCACTGCACCCGCTTTTACCTCTGCCCATCTGCTCCTCGCGCTCCTCGCCAGCGACGATGGTGAAGGAGAAGACGGCGGCCTTGGAGCGAGCGAAGAAGGCGACGGCGACAACGAAAGCGAAGGGGAGAGTGACCAGTCGGGGAGGATCTTCGTCACGGTCCCGCCTGCCGCAAGGCTGGGTCCAAGGAGACTGGATCCGATTGACCATCACCCAGAAGGATCTCGATGATCTGGCCCAAGAGGGACTGATCTCCCATGGGTCAGCAAGGCTTCCGGGGGCGGAATGGCAACCGCAGCCTCGGGAGGGTGAGTGCGTTCTCTTAGACACCCATGTAGATCGCGGGTTCTCTCTGCCGCCGAATCTTTTCTTTCGAGGGTTTCTGAACTTCTTTGGTGCCAACCCCATCACTTCACTCCCAACTCCATTGCCTATCTCGCCGCTTTCGTGTCTCTGTGCGAAAATTTCCTGGGTTGTCGGTCGCACTGGGTCTCTTCAAGCACATATTCACCTGTCATTCCCAGACGGTGAAAAAGGCGAGTGCGAATGACGAGAGGACCAAAGTAATCCAGATGTGTGGGGGTCTTGGGGTCCAAATGAGGAGTAAGAGTGCTTTTCCAGCCATGACCCTTACCGAGTCGGTTAGAGGGTGGCAATGATCCGTTCTATCGCTAAGACGAAGTCGACGCCGGGCGGTCGACCGGTCTCCTCTCGCTCTCCATGGACCGAGTGAACAAGCCATCTTCCATGAAGGTGCTTCCGGAGGAGAAGGCTTAGGTCAAAATGTTGATGGAGCGTGTAGTCCAACTCATCCGCGACGGGGTCACTGGCATGGATCTTTTGGAGGTTTTCCTTCGACGGCGCATTCAGCCACTCCAATACCGAGGCCACCCGATGTAGTTGTACTCTGGGACCGAAGACACCACTCGGGTCCACCCAGAGGAGGTCGACGACGCCACATTGGAGAGGTTGATGACTGCCATCACAGGGAACAAAGATAACCCTCGTGGGGCTAGGAGGATCCCACCAGTCGACCAGTCCTATGAACCAGACAAGGTATCACCACTTATCTCCGACTGTAATCATGTTCTGTTCATTCTATTTTGCTGCAACTCAGTCGACTGGCTTTTGTCTTGTTTTGTTGTCTTCCAGGCTACCACTGAGTTGTATTCGATGCCCAATGGGGCGCAAGCACAGACCGCGGAAGAAGAAGGAAGTGGAGGCGAAAGCCAGGAGGAGTGGGAATCAAATGGTGATGATGATGATGAAGATGATGGCTCTGATGAGGAAGAAGAGGAGGAGGAGGAGGAGGAGGAAGTCGCACCTCCCCGTTATGAAACACGATTGAAGCTTGTCCATGACCCTGCAGCTGAGCGCAGGAAGGGGTCGCTACTGTCGTGCAATGACTGCTGCCCTCGGACGACTTCTCCGTGCCGACCGAGAAAGCGCCAAGCAATCTCGAGTGGTGTCGCCGGTTTACAAAGGCCTTGCCGAAGATGAAGATGGCGATCCCCACTATCTCTGGGTAATGGCGTAACTTGAGTTTTCTTGTTTCACATGGATTTATTCTTGGTCGATTCGTGAGCTGACCGACTGACTTCTGAAACTGCAGTGCTGCTACTTCTGATACCTCGACCAGACCTGAAGATCACGAAATGGAGGATGCTGTCACTTCCAACCCTGGTATGACCTTTGTAGTTTCATTTTTTAGTCGGTAGGATCTTCATTTCTAACTTTGACTCTCTTCTGCAGCTCCAGCTAACATCATCATTGACCTTCCTGATGATGATGATGAGGAACCACTGAGGCAGAGGAGGAATAGGAAAGCGTCTGCTGGCAAGGCAGCTCAGGTCGTGTCAGCACCCGAGAGATTGGTTGTGGAGGGGGACAATGTCACTCGGCCTACCGTATCCTTTGCGGTGCCGTTGACGAGTGCACGCCCTTCGTCGTCGAGTGCTGATCAGCCTTCACTTTTCTTGACCCACCACGTCCCAGAAGACCAAGCAAGCACTGCTAAAGAAGCCATACGCCAGGCGGGGGTCATGATGGAGCAAGTGAAGGCGATCTGAGATGCCACTCAAGCGGCTTATGACGCCAGTCGCTTCTTGAGCAATGTTCGTGTTAGTCGATCACCGCTGTTCATTAGGATATGATACCGAACACTTTTCTTTCGAAAATCTTAGTATCATCAGACACCCACCGGGTGCGCCGATTGAAATTCTGGATTGGTGGGGCTCTCGAGTGCACCCATCGGGTGTAGTCCCCAAGGCTATGGTGGATCACGGCAATCGACCATAGTCTTTATGTCAAGCTTTTTCTTCACTCGATCAGCTCGAATGGAATCATAGACCGGTGGGGCACGCTGAGTGCACCCACCGGTGTAATCCCGAGACCGTGGTCGATCACCGATCAATGACTACATCAAGAATGCCTCTCTTTTTTTTGTGGCTATCTGCTGGTGTTTAGCCTTTCTATCTTTTTTGGTCGACTGATCGACTTCTGGCTGATAGAACTAGTGGGGGCACGCTGAGTGCACCCACTGGGTGTAGTCCCCGAGACTACAGTCGAATGTTTAAATTCGGCTGTAGTCTTAGAAATGCTACAATTTTTCCTTAGTCACTCGGAAGTGACCTACCTTTGACGTCTGTCGATTGGCTCTTCGCAGAAATCTTGCGAGCTTGCAGCTCGTTATACTGAGTTGGAGAACAAGCATATCAAGCTCGAACTTGATCTGAAGCTTGTCCAGGAGAACTTCACGAAGGCGAAGGAGGAGGCAAAAGGTATGTTTGGTGAGAACCTTGACGACTGCCTTTGTCTCTTGTTCATTCCTGAGTCTGATCTCACTGTGATTTTGCAGATAAACTAAGGGATTCTCTGAAGAAGAAGGATCTTCACCTCGCTGAGGCGCAGAAAGCAGCTTCAGAGAAAACCAAGCTCGCAGAAGAAAAGCTGGCCTCAATCAGCAAGCTTGAAGAGGAGAATACCAATCTGAAAGCTGCTCTTGATGCGGCCAACAAGGAGGTCACCGATCAAGAATGACAAGATTGCTTTGAGTGACAAGGCCAGCGAGTTGGCGGAAAGAAGAATGATCTGGAGACTTATCTGGGAGGACTCGCCAAGAAGCTATTCCTCATGCTCGAAGGTAATCCTTTGTATCAGACAAGCTTTTTAACCATGATCTTGCCATCAAACTGCTGCCTTAACCTTGGGGTTGTGTCTGCAGAGTTCTGCCAGAACTTCGAGGAGGAGACTGGTCGACTGGAGACGAGCCTAGACCCCATCAATTCTCCTGTGAAGGACAAAGCCGCCATGAATGTGCTCCGACTCGAATCTCGCGTCGCTGCTGTTGTCGACTATCTTGCAAGGCTGAAGGTTGCAACTTCTCGCATTGACACAATACTCTGGCCAGGAGAAACACTTCAGAATGACCTTGAGTCTTTGATGACTCGACTGAACGATGTTCCAAGTCGAGTGCAAGAATGGAAGAAGTCTTCGCCAAAAGCGGTCGGACGCTGTTCTATCTCCGCCCGTGTTCACTATAAGGAAGCGCGAGAGGACAAGCTGGCAGCTCTCAAGGTGGCCAATACCAAGAAGCATGACTTCCGATCCTTCATGGAGACCTTCATCGCTGATGCCACTCGGATCGCAGATGGAATCGACCTGGACGAGTTCGTTGCGCCTTCCAGCCCTTCGCAGGAGGGGTAAAAAACTTCTATGCTTGATGCTTTAAATTTGCCTCGGTATGCCGAGTGGTTTTTGTAACCGATAAACCTTAACGGGCTTAGCGCCTGGGCACTTCTAGTTCCGTAAGACGTTATCTGAACTTGGATTTGACGTTGAATATGTTTGCATCTGGTTTGAGGTGTCTTTTTGCAGGCTAGGATGAAGCACATATTGCAATCGACTTGTACCTCATCACTCTTAGGCGAGCACTGGGCTGCAGCTAAGCCCCCGAGTGGGAGATCTGCTCTCCACTCAGTAGGATTTTCAAAAACTTAGGCGAGCACTGGGTTGCAGCTAAGCCTCCGAGTGGGAGGTCTGCTCTCCACTCGGTAGGATTTTCAAAAACTTAGGCGAGCACTGGGCTGCAGCTAAGCCCCCGAGTGGGAGGTCTGCTCTCCACTTGGTAGGATTTTCAAAAACTTAGGCGAGCACTGGCTGCAGCTAAGCCCCGAGTGGGAGGTCTCTCTCCACTCGGTAGGATTTTCAAAAACTTAGGTGAGCACTGGCTGCAGCTAAGCCTCCGAGTGGGAGGTCTGCTCTCCACTCGGTAGGATTTTCAAAAACTTAGGCGAGCACTGGGCTGCAGCTAAGCCCCTGAGTGGGATGTCTACTCTCCACTCGGTAGGATTTTCAAAAACTTAGGCGAGCACTAGGCTACAGCTAAGCCCCCGAGTGGGAGGTCTGCTCTCCACTCGGTAGGATTTTCAAAAACTTAGGCGAGCATTGGGCTGCAGCTAAGCCCCCGAGTGAGAGGTCTGCTCTCCACTCGGTAGGATTTTCAAAAACTTAGGCGAGCACTGGGCAGCAGCTAAGCCCCCGAGTGGGAGGTCTGCTCTCCACTTCGGTAGGATTCCTGTGGCGTACCTCTGAAGAAGAAGGTGTCAATTGACCTGCACTTCGTCTTCCTTGCGGAGCGCACATTATACTTGTGGCGTAGCTCAGAAGAAGAGGGTAGCAGTCGACCTGCACCTCATCTTCCTTGCGGAGCGCATATTATACTTGTGGCGCAGCTCGGAAGAAGAGGGTAGCAGTCGACCTGCACCTCGTCTTCCTTGCGGAGCGCATATTATACTTGTGGCGTAGCTCGGAAGAAGAGGGTAGCAGTCGACCTGCACCTCGTCTCCCTTGCGAGGCGCATGTTATATTTGTACTTAGGCGAGCGCTATGCTGCAGCTAAGCCCCCGAGTGGGAGGCTGGCTCACCACTCGGCAGGATTTTGTTGAAACTTAGGCGAGTACTTGGACTGCAGCTAAGCCTCCGAGTGGGAGGCTGGCTCACCACTCGGTAGGATTTTATTTAAAAATAGGCGAGTACTTGGACTGCAGCTAAGCCTCCGAGTGGGAGGCTGGCTCACCACTCGGTAGGATTTTATTTAAACTTAGGCGAGTACTTGGACTGCAGCTAAGCCTCCGAGTGGGAGGCGGCTCACCACTCGACAGGATTTTGTTTGAACTTAGGCGAAACGGATTCACAGCTAAGCCACCGAGTGTGAGGCTGGCTCACCACTCGGTAGGATTTTTACAAACTTAGGCGAAACGGATTCGCAGCTAAGACACCCACTGGGGGGACCTTTATGTGAACAAAAGTAATAACATTCACTGGGAAAATTATAACACTATTGTCTTTGAAAGATGAACTACAGAAGTACTTTTATTACATCTCATCCGAATGCATACTTAAGTATAAAAGGGGCGGAGTAGCTCCGCGTTCCAAGCTCGGGGCTCGTCAATCTGGTGCTCGACATTATAAAGCCGGTATGCACCAATGTGGAGAACCTTGGTGACGATGAAGGGACCTTCCCAAGTAGGAGCAAGCTTGTGTGGTTTCTGTTGATCCACTCGGAGAACCAAATCTCATTCTTGGAAGGCTCGACTCTTCACATTTTTGGCGTGGAAGCGACGCAAGTCCTGCTGATAAATGGTCGATCGGATCAAGGCCATCTGTCTTTCTTCTTCCAGAAGGTCGACTGCGTCCTGCCGGGCTTGCTCTGCTTCAGCTTCAGTGTAGAGTTTGACTCGGGGTGCGTTGTGAAGTTGGTCACTCGGCAAGACCGCTTCAGCTCCGTAGACCAAGAAGAACGGAGTCCTTCCAGTCGACTGATTAGGTGTGGTCCTTAATCCCCAAAGCACTGACGGAAGTTCGTCGACCCATGCACCAGCAGCATGCTTGAGGTCGCGCATCAATCGGGGTTTCAATCCTTTGAGAGTCAAGCCATTTGCTCGTTCTGCCTGTCCATTCGACTGGGGGTGAGCAACTGAAGCTAGTCGACTCGTGTGCCCTGAGATGTGCAGAAGGCTCTGAATTCCTCGGAATCGAAGTTTGACCCATTGTCAGTGATGATGCTGTGTGGAACTCCATATCTGAATATCAATTCCCTGATGAAGCTAATAGCAGTGCCGGCATCAAGATTCTTGATGGGTTTAGCCTCAATCCACTTGGTGAACTTGTCGACTGCTACTAGCACATGGGTGAAGCCGCTTCTACCTGTTCTCAGAGGTCCAACCATATCCAATCCCCATACAGCGAAAGGCCAGACGAGTGGAATGGTCTTCAAAGCTGAGGCGGGCTTGTGCGACATATTGGAGTAAAATTGACATCCTTCACACTTGTCGACTATCTCCTTTGCCATTTCATTTGCTCTTGGCCAGTAAAATCCTGCTCGGTATGCTTTGGCCACAATGGTCCGAGAGGACGCATGATGGCCACAGGTCCCCGAGTGGATATCGTCAAGGATTATCCGACCTTCTTCTGGCGTTATACATTTCTGACCAACTCCAATCGCGCTTTCTCTGTACAACTGTCCCCTTATCATGGTAAAGGCTTTAGATCGGCGGATGATCTGTCGAGCCTCTTCTTCATCCTCCGGGAGCACTTTCCTTAAGATATACGCGATAGATGGCACTGTCCAATCAGGAGTGATCACCAACGCTTCCATGATCAGGTCGACCACTACTGGAACCTCAACTTCAGTCGGATCTGTGACACTTTTAGGCTGCGGAGCTTCTTCGGTAAAAGGATCTTCTTTAACTGATGGAGTATGGATATGCTCCAAGAACACATCACTGGGAATGGCTTCTCTCTTGGAACCTATCTTCACCAAATCATCAGCCGCTTGATTCTTCAGTCGGGGTATATGATGGAGCTCTAACCCTTCAAATTTCTTTTCAAGCTTTCTCACCAAGATTGCAAAGATCCAAATATGATCGGGCTTCTAACGTCCCACTCCTTCATCACCTGATTGACCACCAAATCTGAGTCGCCATAAACCATAAGGCGACGGACGCCGAGTGAAATGGCCATGCGCAACCCATATAAAAGTGCCTCATATTCTGCTTCATTATTGGAGGTATCAAAGTGGATCTGGAGCACATATCTGAGCTTATCTCCTCGGGGGGAAACCAATACTACCCCAGCACCGGAACCATTTAACATCTTAGAGCCATCAAAGAACATGGTCCAATGCTCCGAGTGAACTTGAGTCGGCTTCTATTGTTCAATCCACTCGGCAAGGAAATCTGCTATTGCTTGGGACTTAATGGCTTTCTTCGCCTCAACCTTGATATCAAGGGGAAGGAGTTCAACCGCCCATTTCGCCACTCGACCGGTTGCATCTCTGTTGTGCAGAATCTCTAACAGTGGGGCGTCGCTCACGACTGTAATGGAATGATCAGAGAAATAATGAGCAACCTTCTTCGTGGTCATGTAGATCCCATACACGAGCTTCTGATAATGAGGGTATGTTTGCTTCGATGGGGTCAAAACTTCAGAAAGATAATACACTGGGCGCTGAACTTTGAAGGCTTTCCCTTCTTCTTCCCGCTCAACCGTAAGTACTGTACTGACGACTTGTCCTATGGCTGCAATGTAAAGCAACAAAGGCTCTTTGCTGATTGGAGCAGCAAGCACTAGCTGGGTGGAGAGCAGAGCTTTTAGCTCGGCAAACGCTGCATCAGCTTTTGGAGTCCACTCGAACTTGTCTGACTTCTTCATCAGTCGGTAAAGAGGCAATGCCTTTTCACCGAGGCGAGAGATGAGTCGACTTAATGCGGCCAAGCATCTAGTAAGCTTCGACATCGCGGCACACGCATGTATGCTTTCATTCGGAGTATAGTGCCAACTTTTTCTGGGTTAGCGTCGATTCCTCGTTCTAAAACGAGAAAACTGAGTAACTTTCCACCAGGAACTCCGAATGTGAACTTTGATGGATTGAGCTTGATATCATACCTCCCGAGATTGGCAAATGTTTCAGCGAGGTTAGTCAACAGGTCGGAACTCTTCCGTGACTTGACCACAATATCATCCATGTACGCTTCCACGTTCCGACTGATTTGAGTGAGTAAACACTTCTGAATCATCCTCATAAACGTGGCTCCAGCATTCTTGAGGCCGAATGGCATGGTGACATAGCAAAGGCACCTGAATGGAGTCATGAAAGCTATTTTGATCTCGTCGGGTCCATACAGACGGATCTGATGGTACCCGGAATAGGCGTCTAAAAAAGACAATCTCTCACATCCTGCAGTCGAGTCGACTATTTGGTCGATGCGAGGAAGAGGAAAATAATCTTTCGGGCAGGCCCGATTGATATGTTTGAAATCGATGCACATGCGAAGTGACTTGTCCTTCTTAGGGACCATGACAACATTGGCGAGCCACTCAGAGTGGTAAATCTCTCGGATAAACTCCGCTTCCAGGAGCCAAGCCACCTCCTCGCCAATGGCTTTTCTCTTCTGGACGGCGGACCGTCAAAGATGTTCTTTGACAGGTTTTGCCTTTGGGTCGACTCGTAGACGATGCTCAGCCAGCCCCCTGGGAACACTCGGCATGTCAGCAGGCTTCCATGCAAAGATGTCCCAGTTCTCACGGAGGAACTGGATGAGCGCTTCTTCCTATTTAGAGTCGAGTGTGGTGGAAATATGAGTCAGTGCAGCACCGGGGTCACCGGGTGAATGTGAACGGGCTTCGCCTCACCGCATTTAATCGAATGTCGACTGTGGCGGGCTTCTTGGCCCGCAATAAATCACTCGGATCTGCATTTTTCTTATATTCTTCCAACTCCACCACTATTATCTGGGAATCGGCAATCTTTGAGCCTTTCTAAGAACACTCTTCTTCCTTTTTCCGATTGCCAGTGATGGTGATCACACCCTTGGGGTCAGGCATCTTCAGTTTGAGGTATACATAACATGGTCGAGCCATGAACCGTGCGTAAGCTGGACTGCCCAAGATAGCGTGATAAGCACTCTGGAAATCCACGACTTCAAATGTTAGCTTCTCTTTGCGGAAATGCTTTGAATTGCCGAAAACCACATCTAGAGCTATTTGGCCGAGTGACTCAGCCTTCTTTCCAGGAATGACTCCATGAAAACTCATGTTGCTGGAGCTGAGTCTGGACATCGGAATGCCCATTCCCTTTAGCGTCTCCGCGATACAAGATATTCAGTCCATCGCCACCATCCATCAAGACCTTAGTCACCGAGTGCCTTCGACGACTGGGTCGACCACTAGAGCTTGCCTCCCAGGGGTGGCTATGTGTGTCGGATGATCAGACTGGTCGAATGTAATGGCAGTCTGAGACCATTTCAGATATCTTGGTGTCGCCGGAGCGACCATATTTACCTCACGGTTGATAACTTTCAATCGACTTTTGCTCTCCACATCAGCAAAAATCATCAGGGTGGAATTGACATGGGGGTATCCTTCATCACTGTCCTCTTTGTCATCAGCCTTGTCCGACTCCTTTTCCTTATCCTTGGGCTGTTTCCCTTGAAACTACTGGATTAAGAGCCGACACTGGCGAGTGGTATGTTTTGGGTAGATGAAGTTACCCTCTTCGTCTTTCTTCATGTGGATGTGACATGGCAGATCCATCACGTCGTTTCCTTCCTTATCCTTTACCTTCTTGGGGTTCCAGGATCCTTTGGGCTTCCCTTTGAATTTGCCCTGAGTCACGGCGTGGCCTCTCCAGAGCAAATGGCTCGGCTTTCCGCTTCTGCTTCCGACTGGAGTTTCCTTTTTCCGACTGACTCGGCTTGTACTTGCCACTCCGGAGTCGATCCTCTTCTTCACCATTGGTGTATTTGGTGGCAATCTCCATCATTCGGCTCAGGGTCATAACTCCGGTCTGACCAAACTTCAAACTTAACTCTCTGTTCTTAACACCATCCTTGAAGGCATAGACTGCTTGATGATTAGACACGTTCTCCATCGTGTGATGCAATGTGATCCATCTCTAGATGTAATCTCTCAGGGTCTCATTCGACTTTTGCACGCAGACCTGCAGCTCTGTCAGCCCTGCTGGTCGCTTGCAAGTTCCCTCAAATGTCTTGACGAACACTCGGGCAAGATCTTCTCAAGTGTAAATGCTGCTAGGAGCCAACCGATTCAACCAGGCCCTGGCCGAACCCTCCAACATGAGTGGTAGTCCTCGAGCCAAGTTTTGGGCTTGGAATCACCAGTGAACTTACTTACCCCAGTCGCCAACCTGAAGTTGGGAGGGATCACAGCGGCTCTGATGGCTCTGCTAAAAGATGGACTCGGCTGCTGGTGGGCACATCTCTGTTGTGGCCTTCTCGATGAGCTCTCTTTCGATCGACCAAACCTTGCATGATGATGGATCTCGCGTCAAAGCCTGGTTCCCTGGGGTCGACTGGAGCTCTCCGCCCAACACTGTGTTGGCGCCTGTCATCTTGCTGCCGAGGGGCATAAGACCCACCGCTAGGGGGATGGGTGGGCACTCGACGCCGATCATCACGACCGAATTGATCATCATACTGATCACGTCGACCTCCACGTCCCTCACGCCGCGGAGGCGATCTTGGGCTATGAGCCGACTGGACTGTATTTGCAGCGACGGATCGACTGTGAATCCTATTGCATGACTGTGACACAGCTGAATTCTGATCTCCTCTCGCCTCGAGCAAATCTCGGATCTCAAGATTGCCTCCGCCACCTCCGATTGAGAGGGCTGAATTGACTCTGCTATACGGCTGCAGCCGCTAAATTCTGAATCGGGTTCGATATACCTGAGTTGGTTGCGGAAAGAGTTGACGCCGACTAGAGTCGGTACTGCTGCCGCTGCTTAAATCGAGTGCTCGCCGGAGGTTCTCCGCCTAGTGCGCCACCGACCTCGTTAAACGCGATCCTCCAAGGCACGAAGTCTCGGGGTTTCTCCTCGATGGGAGTATGCAGAGCATCCATATTCGGCGGTGAAGATCTTCCCTTTGCAGAGAAGTGAGTGGCTCGGGTTGATACTCCTCGTGACTGAAGCGGGTCGCCTCCGCCGTCCGCTCCGCCGGTCGAGGGAAGCCGGAGGACTACGAGGCCCATTGACCATCGTGACCTCCGCCGCTGGATCATCGCTTGTCGCACTCGGATGCGCTTCTCGGAGCCGGTCCGACGATCGAACAGGCCGTAGAGAGATTCATCAGGCTCGATTGCCGTGACTTGGGTGGTGGCCGATTGACGAGCCACTGCATGTCTCACCCATCGTTGAAGCCTCGACCGACCAGAGCGCTTGCGCTGGCGGGAGACAGGGGGGAGGACTACACAGGAGTAGACCGATACGGAGCCGACGGTTGCCGCAGCAGGACGCCACGGATACATGCACGAAAATGCGTCGCCCCGCGGACGGGAAGCGCGTCGATGTCGAGTGGAGCCTCCTGGAGCCAAGCGGAGTCGTCGGTGATGAACGTGAGCGCGCCGAGACGGATCTCGCGGCCCTCGACCACAACTCTGCCAGAAACCATGATGAAGGCGATCGGAACAATTGCAACTTCTCCAATAAGTTGCTAAGACACCTACCCCAAGGTGGGCGCCAACTGTCGTGGTACTAAGACTGACAGTAGAATGAGGGGGTAGGTATGGAGAGGCAAGATCCTAGCTATGGAGTAGTTGTATACGCAAGGGATTTACGAGTTCAGGCCCTTCTCGGAGGAAGTAACAGCCCTACGTCTCGGAGCCCGGAGGCGGTCGACTGGATTATAAGCTTATGAGTTACAGAGGTCTGAACCCTTCTGCCAGTGGAGGGGGGTGGCTTATATAGTGTCTGCCAGGACCCAGCCAGCCCACGTAGCGGAGGGTTTAAAGTACATTAAGGCCTGGCATTACAGGTAACACCTTACATAAAGTGTCATCATGGCCATAAAGACTACTTAATTACAGACCGTTTGGATACAGAGTGGCTCTTGATCTCCAGGTGGTCGAGTGAGTCTTCATGGTCGAGTGTCTTCGAGTCCATCGAGTGGAATCCTTCCAAGTCGACTGGAAGGGAGTTTCTTCTATAGATGTCCTTGGGAAGGGTACCTTGGACAGGTCCATGACCCTACCCTAGGTACATGACTTCATCAGGAGTGGCCCTGGAATCCGCTTGGAGCTGTGCGGGCGCGCGCGGGGCCTCCGTGCAGTCCACCTTGGGCCTGAGGTGGCGGCTGGGTGCAAAAGGGGTGAGCCCCTGAGGCGGCGGAGCCCAGGAGCTCTACCACCCGCTCCAGTAGCACGTCGTGGCCGCCCTCCAGCAGCCTGCATTGTAGTAGCTCTCGGGCTACCGTGAGCGCGGCCCTTGAGTTCGCCTGCTCCTGCCGGGTGTACGACGCCGTGACCATGGCGTGGCTTGAGGCCCTTGCTGCCGACCGCACCTGCCACGGCGTGAGAGCTGGCGCCGCCTGACCGCAGTGCCCTGTGGACCGCGGGCTGCCTGGGGCGCGGGGTTGAGGTCGCCCTAGGCAAGCGGCTTTGCGCGGGCGGGCCAGGCCGCCCAGGGATCGGGATTGCCCGTTGGGTCGCTGGACATGATGACGACGATGCGACGGTACGCGAGGCGGCGGGAGAAGGATTCCAGCGCACCCCTACCTGGCGCGCCAAATGTCAGATTTCGGGTTGCGGCAGACCCTCAAGGTTCGAACTCAGGGGTGCGCGCGGAGATCACACCTCCTGCCTACCCACGTCTCGTCGCCTCGCAAGGATCTAAACTACACGAAGAACAACACAAGGGACACGAGGTTTATACTAGTCGGGCCACCATTGTGGTGTAATACCTACTCTAGTTTGTGGTGTGGTGGATTGCCTCAGGGGGCAGATGATGAATAATACAAGGGAAGAACATCCTCGCGAGGGGCTGTTCTTGGCTGGTGCGATGAACTGCTTGGGTGAGTTCAATCGCCTCTCTCTCTCTCTCTCTAGTCTACCCGAAATCTGGATCTCTAGTTACCCAAAATCTCCTCCCTCTACTCTGTGGTGGCTAGCTCTATTTATAGAGGGAGGCCCTGGGCCTCTTCCCAAATATTGAGCGGGAAGGGCGCCAACAATTGGCCATTTTGAAGGGGAACATCTAGTACACTCATCCTGGCTAATGTTGGTCCTCGCCTGACAAAGACCCTAACGGTGACGTCGGCTTGGGCTCCACGATGACCTCCATCCTGCCGTTCTGCTTGGTCCCGTTGCACCAAAATGGTTGCCTTTGCTTGATACTATTGCATGCGCTTGCCCCCTTTGCACCAAAGAGGAAACAAGGACTCTGCGTAGGCCGGCGCCCGCGTGGCGCCCACCTGGCCTCGGTCATCATGGCTTGCGTCACGAGCACCTCGTGAGGTACCCTGCCTTGATCTCTCCGCCTCCTCGCGAGCCAGCCTCACGAGGCTGTGCTTGAGGAAGCCTCCTGTCGTCCGCCCCGCGAGGCTTGGCCCCTCGTGAGGGTCTTGAGCATGTGTTGATGAAGATGGGCCGTACTGGGCCACTCCCCGAGCAACGCCGCAGGCAGGCAAGCCTGGGTACCCCCGTTCCCAGAACGCCGACAGCATCCGAGCCAGGTCTATGCGTAGATGATATGCACTAGTAGAACACAAAGAGTTGTGGGCGATGATAGTCATACTGCTTACCACCAACGTCTTATTTTGATTCGGTGGTATTGTTGGATGAAGCGGCCCGGACCAACCTTACATGACCACGTTCATGAGACCGGTTCCACCAACAGACACTACAAACAAAAGATACATCCGTGACATTTTGGGCCGGACGAAAAAAAATTCTGTCATACATATGACACTTCTATGACGATAATTGTGACAAAACCCGATATCATCATAGATATGGTGGGCTCCTACTTCTATGACAAAAAATCATGACAGAAAATGGGCTTTTCGTCCTGGGCGGGCCGGAGACGCAGCTGCATGACATTCTTTGGGCCGTCCATGACGGAAAAAATCGTGGTAGAAGCGAGGGGGAGGAAAATTTCGGGGAGTTGCCGGTTACGGTGGGAGGTCGGGGGCCGAGCGATGCACGCTTTCTCGTGACGACGCTGCAGGTGCAAAGCGTCGCTTAATCAACTCGAAGCGAGGCGTTGGGCTCTAACTGAACCCAAGCGATTGCACTGCAGGCTACACGTTACTGAACCCGAGCGATCGATCGATGGCTGTTAACTGAACCCGATGGAGCAATTCCTTCGCTGCTGCTGCTAACTGAAGCCGATCGATTGATGAACAAAGGAGCGCTGCGGGGGTTGATGAATAAGTGAGTGGTGGCGCTGCCTCGGATGAATAGGACCCGTGGTGTGGAGGGCTGGATGAACAGAGACGGTGGAGGGGTGGCCGTGGAGGGGTGGTTGAACAGACCCGTGGTGTGGAGGGCTAGATGAACAGAGATGGTGGAGGGGTGCCCGTGGAGGGTGGTTGAACAAGAGCTGTGGAGTAGCGCGTGGAGGCTGGATGAATAGGAGCCCGTGGAGGCTGGAGGAGGTCGACAGAACCCGTGGAGGCTAGAGGAGGTCGATGGTGGAGATGAACAAGATCCGTGGAGTCCTGCTTTTGCGGTGCGCCACACCCTCCCGGCGAACAGACCCCGCTTTTGATCTGTAGGAGGTCCATTTCGTCCGCTTTATGCGGTCCGCCACACCCCTCCCGATCAACAGGACCCCCCTTTCTACCATAGGAGGTCCGTTTCGTCCGCTTTGCGGTACGCCACACCCCTCCCGATCAACATGACCCCCGTTTTGACCGTAGGAGGTCCGTTTCGTCCGTTTTGTGGTACGCCACACCCCTCCCAATCAACAGGACCCCCGTTTCAACCATAGGAGGTCCGTTTCCTCCGTTTTGCGGTACTCCACACCCCTCCCGATCAATAGGACCCTGTTCCGAACGTAGGAGGTCTGTTTCCTCCGTTCTGCGGTATGCCAGGCCTCGTTTCGATCGCCTATTCCGTCCAAGCCCTCCCGATGAACACGACCACACATTCCGTTCTAACCCAGCCGGTTGGCTCCCCATGAACACGACGACGACGCTGTTTCTCCGTTCCAATCCAACCATGTACACGAGCCCTCGCCAGACGATGCGCTTGTAGTAGGCGTTGAGACCCGCGCCAGATGTACACATACGTGGCAGATTTTCTTTCTTGCACCCTCGCCACCAGACGACGCGGTACATGATACGTGCGCGCCTCTACTACAACACGTGCGCGCCTCTACATCCACCAGTATATATGTACGTACATGTTTGCGACCAGAATGACAACGCTACGTATGCTTCGACCAGGTGGGTCCCGACTGTCAGGCACTTCCTTGCGTGGGAAAATGTAGCTGGTGGGTCCCAGCAGTCAGAGGGGCGAATCGTTTTTTAGCCCGGACGCACTTCCTTTGCGTGCGAAGATGTAGCTGGTGGGTCCCAGCAGTCAGGGGCGAAAGGTTTTTTTTTGCTCGGACGCACTTCCTTGCATGCGAAGATGTAGCTGGTGGGTCCCAACAGTCAGGGGGGCTAATCGGTTTTTTTTGCCCGGATGCACTTCCTTGCATGCGAAGATGTAAATGGTGGGTCCCATCAGTCAGGGGGAAACATTTTGGCGCGAAATACGGTGGCCCATCTGGTGGGTCCCCGCGATCAGGTGGAGGAATCATTATTTTGCGCGTAATAAGGAGGCACTTCCTTGCTGCGGCCGTGGACCCAGCTGTCAGCCTCTCCACGTACAGTCCACGTCCGATGGAAGTCATTCCTTGACCACGTTGACCACGCCGCGCCGAGAGCACCACGGCGGTGGACGACAGCGAGGCCTAGGAAGGGGACGACTCGGAGCCGGGGAAGACACAACAGTGGATGCCCAAGCGAAGAGGAGTACGAGGGTTCACTGGTTCGGCTGCGGTGTGAGGCTGCTGTCGCCGCAGAATAACAGGGGGTGTGGGTGAGTAGAGGGATGGCCTGGACAGCGGTGGGAGTAGTAGGGGGCGGTGAGGCCTCCACGGCATCATGGCCGGCCACGGGAGGCAGGAGCACGTAGCACGACCGGCGCTGGTTTGGGCGGCTGGGGCAAGAAGACCAGAGGTTGAAGAAGCACTACGGACGTTGGATGAACATCGTACGGTAACAGGAGCTAGCATCGTTCATATTGACTAAGTTGACAAAGCCCTCTGTTCCCGTCAACTTGGTAGGCCCACAAGTCAGCCTCCCACTATGCTGGGTTCCAGCTGGCAGGGGGAGTATTCTTTTTTTTTTGTGCGTAATAAGGAGGCACTTCCTTGCGTGCGAAGATAGCTGGTGGGTCCGACATGTCAGCGGGGGGCACGTTTTTCTCGTGAAATACAGAGGCCCTTCCAGTGGGTCCCAGATGTCAGGTGGAGGAATAATTATTCTGCGCATAATAAGGAGGCACTTCCTTGCTGCGGCCATGGACCCAGCTGTCAGCCTCTCCACGTACAATCCACATCCAATGGAAGCCATTCCTTGACCACGATGACAACGCCGCGCCGAGAGCACCAGGGCGGTGGACAACGGCGAGGCCTAGGAAGGGAACGACACAGAGGCAGGGAAGACTCGGCAGTTGTTTCCCACGCGGAGGGAGTACGATCGTCTGAGGGTTTATCGTTCGCTCGCCTCGCGGAGAATAACAACAGGTGTGGGTGAGTAGAGGGATGGCTCGGCCAGCGATGGGAGTACGATGGGGCGGTGAGGCCTGCACAGCAGCACAGCCGGCCGCGGGGAGGAGGGAGCAGGCAGTCCCGCTAGCGCTTGTTTGAGCGGCTGGAGCAGGAAGAGCAGAGATTGAAGAAGCACGACGACCGTTGGATGGACATAGTACGGTCACTGGAGCTAGAATCGTTCATATTGACTAAGTTGACAAAGCCCTCTGTCCCCGTCAACTTAGTAGGCCCACAAGTCAGCCTCCCTCCATGGTGGATCCCAGCTAGCAGGGGGAGTATTCATTTTTCTGTGCGTAATAAGGAGGCACTTCTGGTGGGTCCGAGCTAACAGCGGGTGAACATTTTTTTCGCGAAATACGGTGGTCTGTCCGGTGGATCCCAGCAGTCAGGGGCAAACGTTTTTTTTTGTGAAATACGGTGGCCCGTCCGGTGGGTCACAACAGTAAGGGGGGAAACGTTTTTTCCACGAAATACTGGTGGCCCGTCCAGTGGGTCCCTGTTGTCAGGTGGAGGAATAATTATTTTGCGCGTAATAAGGAGGCACTTCCTTGCGGCTGCCGTGGACCCAGCTGTCAGCCTCTCCACGTACAGTACTCTTCCGATGGAAGTCGGTCGTTGACCACATTGACCACGCCGCGCCAAGAGCACCAGTGCGATGGACGAAGGCGAGGCCTAGGAAGGGGACAACGCGGAGCCGGGGAAGACGCGACAGTGGATGCCCACACGGAGTGGAGTACGAGGGTTCACTGGTTCAGCTGCGGTGTGAGGCTGCCGTCGCCGCTGAATAACAGGGGGAGTGGGTGAGTGGAGGGATGGCCTGGCCAGCGGTGGGAGTAGTATGGGGACGGTGAGGCCTCCGCGGCAGCACAGCCGGCCATGGGAGGCGGGAGCATGCGGCACGACCGGCGCTTCTTTGGGCGGCTGGCGCAAGAAGACCAGAGGTTGAAGAAGCACTACAGCCGTTGGATGGACATCGTCGACCACGCCACGCCGAGAGCACCAGGGCGATGGACGACGGGGAGGCCTATGAAGGGAACGACACGGAGGCGGCGAAGACACGACAGTGGCTGCCCATGCGGTGGAGAGTATGAGGGTTGACTGGTTCGGCTGCCGTCGCCGGAAAATAACAGGAGGTGTGGGTGAGTAGAGGGATAGACAGGCCAGGGATGCGAGTATGATGGGGCCATGAGGCCTGCCCGGCAGTACTGCCAGCCACGGGAGGTGGGAGCAGGCAGTTCCGACGGCGCTAGTTTGGGCGGCTGGGGCAGGAAGATCAGAGACTGAAGAAGCACGATTACCGTTAGATTGACATCTAACGGTGTGACCCTGGTAGAGTCGATTGTTGACTAAGTTTCTTTTTTAAGAAACCTTGTATACGCATGAACTTAGTAGGCCCACAAGTCAGCCTCCAAATCTGTGGCAGACAACATAAAGCCCATTTGCTATTTTTTATAATTTGCAGCCCATTTGCTATTTTTTATAATTTGCAGCCCATTTGCTAATTCTTAAGTAATTTATTATAGCCCATTTTCTGCCCAGGACCACGGTCAAAAATTCAACCTTATTTTGCATATTTCGGAAGAGTCCAAACTGTTGTAATCCTGAAATGATAAACATTTTTTAAGAACTTATTGATTTGCCAAAAAAATCGTTTTGTTTATGTAAGCAAATAAGACGTGGGACAATTGAGTTGGTTTAAGGGAAAACCAGTGGTAAAAAAATCAGGGCTGGGTGGGAAATAAAAAGAAAAATAAGGATGTAAATATGAAAAGGGAATTTTATGTGTTTTCAATATAATGATACGTGTATATGAACTATTAAAACTATAGGTAGAGATTAGAAAACGGATGTAGGACATGCGTTTCAAGAGGAAAATAGAACTGGGCTGTGTGTTTGATTCAGTAAAAAAACTGCATGAGGATGTTGTAAGACAAAATATAACTAACGATGGTGGGCCAGAGGCCAGTAGATACCTGCTGGATCTTTGTGCCCTGTTGTCGTCATGGGCTGGGCCTGTTAAAAACAAAACCAACCCTGGGCAGTCTACAACCCAGTTGAAACTTGCTCGACCTGAAAAACAATATACGTGCTCAATAAACGAGAGAATTTTGCAAGCACAGACTGATAACTGGGATGCAGCACGGATATAGTTTTTTTATCGTGATAATAAGTACATGCACTTATTTCAAAAAAAACTGCAGAACTGGGAATTCAAATAAAAATCAGGTGCCCGAGAATTTGTTTCGAAACAAATGATTCATCTTTATATTCACGTCGACCCTCGGCATGATGGTTGGAAGCAAATGCAAGTTCATACCAAAAGATCGTTAACAACAATACCAACTTGCGGACGACAAGGTAGTACAACTACCAATACCAAACTAACTTATAATCTTTTTACTCCTGGCCCTAGTGTTCGTCTGGTAGAAAATCTTGCAGAGGACCAGCTCCCGCTCCTTCTCTTGCTCCAGGTCCCCGAGGTGGTACTGGTGCATCACCCAGTTGGTCCTCTGCTGGTCGAAGTTCTTGTTGGTGTGCAGCACCAGAACCTTTTTGCTGCCCGTCTGTTGGCCGTTGACCATCACCATACAAGGTATTGCCGGTCTTGTGCCACATCGCGTGCATGCCGCACTCCGACTGTATCTTGCGACGCATCCACGTGCCCCTTTTGAACACCCTGGAATTGCGCTGGAAGAAATGCTTCCAGTGGCCACTCAGTGTGATACCTGCATTATTGTGGAATACAAGTTTTAGTGTACCTAGTTGGCATTTTCATAACATCTTTGGCATGTTGCAGTCACTTGTTTCACTTTTTATTAACTGTCAAATTGTAATTGCTTCACCAGGTCTACGTCTAAAAAGAAAAATAGAGCTATAAACAAAGGAATATGTTTGTGCAAGTAGACGGCCGATCGGTGTCTTACCTGGAAGTTTCTCAGGTTGGGTGTAGCATATGCCGTGCTCGCTGTCCATGGTTGGTATGAACAAATCGATGAGAGACTGAAATCTCGCGCTGTCAGCACTCACTTTGGCCTCAAGGTGCTCGATCAGCTCCTGATCCGTGGGATCGAACTTGACGCCAGCCGGCAGCACCGGCCAATCCTTCTTCGACTTGCATCAGTAATTCCAGTTATATGGTCCTCAGTGTATGATCAATCGACTATTTTAAGTGAATGATGAAAGATTTCGACAGATAATTGGTACTCCAAATATGAAGTCAAGAATACCCGAACACGCCACCAGGATTCTTGTGTCACCTCACGCGCAGCGTGTTGTCACGTCAGTTCAATGTGTGGACATGATGAATGATTTGACCGACGTATACTAGTACTGCTACTGTACTACTTATTAGTCGTATTTAGTGTCACAATTTATACATAGGTTTAACTAACAAGTACGCACTTGAAGCCTAACTGATATATATATGTATATATATGGCTTCTGCACAGCATCTCCATCATCATTACAGTACATCCTACGCAGGTGAGTTAGGATGCACTTGATCCCAGGAAGGTATCTATCCTTCAAACCAGAGGAGTGCTTCAAACTAACAACAGTACATAATATCCAACAAAAGAGGGTCGTGCTATAGCAGCAAAATACATGGCTCAGTTGTGCATATTTGCTATTTGCTATTGGCAGGAACCACATCTCCATCATCATTACAGTACATCCTACGCAGGTCCTGGAATATTTGCTATTAGCTGAACGAGCGATAAACCAGCACCCATCGGCTGGTATGATTCCAGGTCCTGGAATCATAAGGCCAGCGCATTTGCGTCTGCTGCAACAATTCAAACTGGAGACCAAAGGACAACAATAAACAATCATGTTCAGAGTATGTGTAGAATTAAGATTATTATAAAAGTGACACATATCATAGACAGAGAATTGCAATGCCGTGGTCATAATCATACCCAGAGTTAAAAACAATAAGCCAATGGCTTTCATATTCTAGCAACATGTCATGGTTCAAACATCATGTAACAATGAGAGGAAAACAACTATGACAGCGCCTACTCATATTCTACCATAGCACTTACTACGACTATTCTCATATCAACTCTAAGCAATAACATGCGTTGTTATAAAAATCTTGTAAACAAGAGTAACATATAACAATCATGATGTTATGCTCATAATATCTATTCTAACAATCATTAGATGCCAATTGTTCTCATATCAACTCTAACAATAACATGTGTGGTCATAAAAATCTAGGAAATGAGAGGAACATATAGCAATGATGTGGTTATAGACATGCTATGCATTCTAAATTTGTAACAAATGAATAGGCAGCCGTATTCATAAGGTAAAGATGAGATGAGATAGACAATTACATGACGATAGATTCCACCAGTATAGGCAGCCAATCTGTGTGTCGACCGCGTAAACGATGCCATCATGCACTATAGCATCAGACAGAAATGTTGCCTCAATAGGATTGATGATGAGCCATAACCATGTATGGCGACCGGATTCCAGATAGACTAATCCCATGTCGAACAAGGCAATGAGCTTGTAGCCATGTAGTCTTCTGATGGTGTGGGCACTTCGTAGATTACAACTTTCTGCAAACAGAGGTCGAGCCAAAAGCTTGACGCGTCTCGTGCGTAGTAGGCAGGAGTGTCCGGCGGGCCGCGAGGCTCGATGTCGGCGGTATCCAACGATGGAAGGGTGATCTCTCGCTGGGTGTAGATATCCACGAGACGCCACAGACCACCAGTGTGGTTGATGAGGACGATCCAGTTGGCCTTCATGCCCGCCCAGTAGTGGACGCGCATGAAGGATAGGTGGACGGGTAGTGGTAGCATGTCGAGGGGCACCACGGCAACCTCCGTAGGATCGTCAAGTCGGTGTCTGGGCCACCTGCGAGGATCGGGCATCAGCAAGCAGGGTGTCTTGAAAAGAGCCGGCCGGTTGCAGACGAGTAGACGGTACAAAGACACCGAGCATGCGGCCAGACGGACGGTGCTGAGTAGGTCCATACGACTACAGATCTGCTCCAAGAGAACATCGGGAGGGAATTCCAATCGCGGCTCTACGTGTCAGTCGGTTCTGCCATTGGGGTTTTCGGTGCCTGTGAGCCAGCGGGGAAGTGGATTCGGGCGGGCGAGCGAAGAAGCTTCTCCTCGTGTGGCCGAGCAGTGAGTGGGGGGATATGGTACACGCGAGCTACCAAGGAAGATGGCGCGGGCGAGCGAGTAGTGAGCGGGGGTAAATGGTGTGCGGCCGACGATGGGGAAGAGAGGAGGAAGAAGAAGAGAGGAGGAAGAAGAGTGGAAGACAGGGAAGAAAGTGCATTAAATCTCAATTCTACTAGTACTACTACCAGGATATAGGCACCATCCTTCGGAGTGTAAATAGTTACACCGATGACATGTGGTTCTACCACAAGAGGGCCCATATGTTAGTTAATGGAGGACAGAGGTGCGTAGGCGTATTTGCGGAAGCGTGCTCTACTGGCAAACATGATGGCAGTACTGGGTATGGCTGATTTAGTAACACCAACATGCCGGTTCAGCTTATTAATTATGTGTCCCATCTGCTGCAGCGTGTATTGTCAGTTCACTGCGAAGACTAGTTGAATAGTTATCTCTGACGGAGATGGGGAATGATGGATCACGAGGACTTCCTTTCTACAGTATCCCTATGCCTCTATGCTCACTTCATCATTTTGCTCCATACCTAGTCACTTGTTGAAAACTGTAGAAAGACAAATACTCCGTATTTGGGAACAGAGGGAGGCTTTTACTCCGTACTATTTGGGAACAGAGGGAGTATCACCATATGTAGGGAACAGAGGAAGCTTGAAATATGAACATGTCAATGGGAGGGAGTAAGCCCCATGCATGCATGCATGCATGCAACATGCAACACTCACACGTACTCCACATGGACGCACGCAACACTCACGCACCCATGCGGCACACAGCACACGACGCAACACACACGCTCATGCTCAAGTGCTCAACCTACTCCCTACGTCCGTGAAAGCCTGTACATTTAGAGATTTACACATTGACCAGGGTATAATTAACGCCCAAAAGTAGCAGACTTATGTGTGTATGCGACCATTGAGATAAGAAGATTAAATGAAGGCCATTGCATGCTGTAATTAAGGATAGACATGTAGCCTATACCTACAGCACAAGTTGGTGCATTAGTCAATCAATATCAATTTAGATTAAAGGCTAAATGCATTGGAAGTGTAGATGTACATCATGTACTACTACACTCTTTGTTTTATAGCCGATGTACACTCTTTGTTGGAAGACCGAGGGAGGACACGTGCATGCACTCACATACACAGCTAGGGCGGTTCGGGCGCAAGGGTTGGACTCGTGTCGTGCCTGCGTAAAGTTTTGTTTAACTGATTTCTTTGCTCTGCCAACTGACAGGTGGGACCTAGAAACCAGGTGACAATTTAACCAGTCAACAAAGTGCCACGTCGACTTTGTGGCCGGCCAGTAGGGTGCAATACGGTGATCTACGATGAGCTAGTGATCGTATAATCGACACAAAACTATATATATTGACCGTAAAGAGCGTATTGTTACATACGTTGATCGCCAGTGTATTTTTCTCGTTTCAAATTAAGCCATATTAATCGGAAAGGACGCGGTATGGACTACTACTAGTACTAGTACTGCTTTGATATGTCCCGTCAACTCGCCGAACGAGGAGAAGCTTACTTACAACGCCTCTCCCTCGCCCACGTGCGCGGTGGTTCGCAGGACGAGGAGAGGGTTCTGACTACAACACCCTCTCCCTCTCCCTCACCCTCGCCCTCGCGATGGACGTGCAGCAGTTCAATCGGTGTCAGATTGCCAGAAGCATATTGTACTGTAGTATCATCATTGTTGGACCTTTCGAAGAGGCGAAGAGGCAAGTGCAAGGTTCATACGAGTACGAACTGTTGAACCTCCCGAAGAGGCAAAGAGCCAAGCTGATAGAGGCGGGGTGTCCCGATCTTTCGATGAGATGATAACTATCGATTTGGTGGAGACGACTTTGACGATCCGACTACAAACGTGCACGACGTTGCGTCTTAGCAATCGCTAAACCAATCTCCTGAGGTTACTGACGATGCCGGAAGCACGATCAGCCTGACCACGAAGGTCTATTCCTGCAAGCAATCGAAGAACAAGCAAGAATATAATAAAAGCAATCTGAATATTGCGAGTATGTATGAAGTATTGATAAAGGTGGGGATCCGAAAGTGGTCTTGGTCTGGTCGTTGGACACAAACGGCACACGGTTGCAATGGCTAACTTTTAACTAAACAAATCCCAACCGAAAAGCTACTAGATGGATCTACTTATATAGGAGCAAGGGTGGCGGCCAAGGAGGTGGGAGGACGTCCCAAGGCAGCCTAAAACTAACCCTAGGTCGTACAAGGCCAATGGGCCCAAGTGGAGGTGACGTAACATCTTTGGACTTGTAGTTTGACTCGGATTCTGGTGCAGCGTCAGATTGTTTCGTCCATAAATCAACGCTCCGGACGGATTTTAAGGTGATTCCAACTGTGCTAGAAAGAGCATGAAATCTACTTTCCAACAAAAAAAGAATCACCCAATTAGGAGTCCGTATGAAAAAGTTGTTGACGTTTTGAGTCAGGTATGTCTGTGCAGTCCGAATCTGAATCCAGAACGTGAGAGACTTGGACTCTATCTTCTCTTTGCCCAAAAGTGACGTGAGAAGACTTTTTGAACAGCACCTAAACTTCTCCTTTTCCCTTGTCATCATATGTGGATTGTACAAATGTCCCATACACCTGCAATTAGACAAAACACAAAAGTATGTGAAGTATTTTTGTTCTGGATAACATAAATATATTATTGAATAGTTTGCACTGGAAATCACCTGACAAATATGCATGTATGCAATATTTTTGGTCTTATCCAAGGTAGTCATGTCCTCATCATCCTCCCCTTCTTGAAAATAAAGCCGTCCTCGGCGTTGCTTAATCTGAAATGTGGCTAACAAAAGAGACAAGGTGTACATGTTGTATATGTATATGTCATCCATTTTTACTTCCCTTGATTTTTGAATATATGACACATGAATAGATGAGTAACTTGCATAGTTCATAAAATCTAAAGCCAAAAAATTAGCACAAGAAGTAGAAGGCATGAAAATATTGCAACTCAGTTTGCACATATAAATGAAGCTCTTATTCATTTCAAAAGATTGACAATGTTCATCATTAAACCATCCCAACATTGGTGAATAAACCTTACTTGCATCAAATTTACATGCTACAATATGCTTAAATAAGCAAACATGCAATAAGTCATTCAACACAGAATCATCACCAGGATTAGAGGTCATATCAAAATGATTAAACATTGATTCTTTTGCATCAACAGTTAATTCAATGGGTGTACTCAAAATTGTTGGTATTTCAGTTGTTTGATCACATGACGCATTCCCGACGAAGATCAAGATTCTTTAAAATAGGTGTTGTGCTCAAATCACTGTGTAACTCAACACATGATGCATTCAAGTTAACTAGGGATGCATCATTCTCATGTGAAGTTATATCATCAATACCTTTACTGTTACCTTGTCGCAAAGACGTAGTTGATGTAGGTACAGACATAGACAATGCACCATACTCTTGAGATGATGTCGCGCTCACAATACGAGGTGGGGCTGCTCTAGTAGGTGCAATGGTGGAGGAACCAACCGGCGGTGATGAGCATGAACTGGAATAGTAGTTGTTGTAGTCACCCAATGCATCCTCCTGTATCTGTCTCTCAAAGGTACAAGCACGAACATACATACCAGTAATGCAACGAGGAATATACTGAAATCTTTCCTGAATACCATGGTTCAAACCACCAAAAAATCTATTCATTGTATCATCCTTAGATTCTTCTATGTCACAATGATACATATAAGATTTGAACTCTTTGTAGTAAGCATGAACAGTGTTGTTGCCTTGTTTAAATTGTTCGAATTTGCGAAGCAATTCACGATTTATAGTAAGGAGGAAAAATGTTGTCTCATTACATCTTTCAAATCTTTCCAAGTTGTGGGTTGGTTATCAATATTTTTCTTACAATGCACACTCCACCAAACTGAAGCAAAACCAGTAATGCTCTAGTGGCAGCTCGTACTCGCCAAGTTCAGAAAAGTCATGGTTACTAAAAACTTGTTCTACTTCAAACTCCCAAGCAAGATAAATAGCAGGATTAAATCTACCCTCAAATAACGGTAAAGAGATAACCTGACCATGTGGTTGTGTGTGCTGTCCCAACTCTCGTGATGGTGAAGATGTGTCCATCGTGCAAGAACTTCTATCTCCGAACCTGTCATGATTAGTAGAAACAAGAAACAAAATTCCAGAATAATGTTCCTATGTACTACTAGGATGTGGTTGTAAAGTGCTCACAAGAAAGCAAATATCAATATCTTACAAGTTCTTACCATGCGGCAGGTGGTGACAGCAACCAGCGATGTCAAATAACTCAAGATTGTGTAAAGCGATTGCCGGGGAACGACGATACACGGTGTAGAAATATGTGGAGCTGGGTTGGCTATATATGGTAGCAAAAGATTAGCAATAATCAATTCAGAGATGCAATGTTGAATAAACGCCAACGACGGTACTGTGCTGGTCCTAGGCTAGACCGACTAGAGACGCGAGCCTAGAACACTAATGAGGTCACGGCGTAGCACAACTAGCATCAATGAAGGATACTAAGTAGCTCTTGACAGCAAGATATATGTGAAGATCACAACGGTAGTGAAGATAATGATGAAAAACAACTACCAAGCAGGACATACAACAACTCTCTCTCCAACTTTCCTCTTGAAAAGTTTGAGCCAATTTTCTGATAAATTCTTTCAAAGAATGCTACTAACTCAAGCTTTCCAATGCAAAAAGAATCACTCAATTCCGAGTTGATATGAGGAGTCAAAGAATTCTAAAACTGGCTTGAAAATTGGAACAAGCTGTGTTCACGAACTTCGGAAGGCAAAACGACCTATTTAGAAGCCGATTTTGAGGTGTCAAATATTGAACTTGCTTCTGCAACTATTTAGATGCGGCTCGTCGCTAGCTTCAATTTGAGTACTCACGGAGCCAAAACGGACTTCGTATGAGGAAGATACACCTGTTTTACTGAACATTGCGCAAAACAGATTCCAATCCGAATTCAGGTACGAGATTGATTCTAGATAGATCCTTTTTTTCTTCTCTTTTTTTTTCCTCACACTTTTTTTTTCTTTTTCTTCTCTCTCTTTTTTTTTTTTTTCTTTCCTTTTTTTCTCTCTTTTTTCTCTCTTTTTTTTCTCTCTCTTTTTCTCCCTCTTTCCAAGACAAACACGATAAGATGCAGATTGGATCAGGCGAAGATGTGAATGACCTCACCTATGATTATGAAAATGAACAGCGCGTAGCACGTGGTGGAAATTAAAAGATGGGATGGTGGACAGCGGAAGGGATAATGATGCAGCGGCGGCGTGACTAATGTGAACAGAACTCGAAACTCTAAAGGAACTAGACACTAAGACCAGCAACTGACACGACGATACAACCGATAATTCAACTATGCAAGCAACGAATAGAAAATTGCAAAGGCTCAGACTGGCTTGGATAAAGGATTAACAGATCTAACTTTTTTTTGTGGCTGTTTCATGGACTATAGGTATGAATGACAGATGCGATCTAAACTATGAAAAACAGTAAAATCTCACCGAGCAACCTGAAAACTGATACCACTTGATAGAGGCGGGGTGTCCCGATCTTTCGATGAGATGATAACTATCGATTTGGTGGAGACGACTTTGACGATCCGACTACAAACGTGCACGACGTTGTGTCTTAGCAATCGCTAAACCAATCTCCTGAGGTTACTGACGATGCCGGAAGCACGATCAGCCTGACCACGAAGGTCTATTCCTGCAAGCAATCGAAGAACAAGCAAGAATATAATAAAAGCAATCTGAATATTGCGAGTATGTATGAAGTATTGATAAAGGTGGGGATCCGAAAGTGGTCTTGGTCTGGTCGTTGGACACAAACGGCAGTACGGTTGCAATGGCTAACTTTTAACTAAACAAATCCCAACCGAAAAGCTACTAGATGGATCTACTTATATAGGAGCAAGGGGTGGCGGCCAAGGAGGTGGGAGGACGTCCCAAGGCAGCCTAAAACTAACCCTAGGTCGTACAAGGCCAATGGGCCCAAGTGGAGGTGACGTAACATCTTTGGACTTGTAGTTTGACTCGGATTCTGGTGTAGCGTCAGATTGTTTCGTCCATAAATCAACGCTCCGGACGGATTTTAAGGTGATTCCAACTGTGCTAGAAAGAGCATGAAATCTACTTTCCAACAAAAAAAGAATCACCCAATTCGGAGTCCGTATGAAAAAGTTGTTGACGTTTTGAGTCAGGTATGTCTGTGCAGTCCGAATCTGAATCCAGAACGTGAGAGACTTGGACTCTATCTTCTCTTTGCCCAAAAGTGACGTGAGAAGACTTTTTGAACAGCACCTAAACTTCTCCTTTTCCCTTGTCATCATATGTGGATTGTACAAATATCCCATACACCTGCAATTAGACAAAACACAAAAGTATGTGAAGTATTTTTGTTCTGGATAACATAAATATATTATTAAATAGTTTGCACTGGAAATCACCTGACAAATATGCATGTATGCAATATTTTTGGTCTTATCCAAGGTAGTCATGTCCTCATCACAAGCGCAAGGTTTTATAGGAGTTGTTGTCCTAGTAGGAGTGTACTACAACTATAGAGAACGATGCTAGTGTATGATGCCGCCACATCACATATATCCAAAGCTATGCCACCTTTTTTTCTCAAAGAGCGTGTTGGAGCCCGTGCAACAACCACACAAGTTGCACATACACATAACACATTTACTAGTAATAAATTCTAAAGGAAAAATGCCAGTATGCCACACAAGTTCATCTCCAATTCATGTGATAAATTTGTGCATGACTAGTCTACATATATTCACAGCGCTACCGTTCACAATTAACGTACTCCACTTACACGTTATAGATGGGCTATATGCATGTCCTCCACCAGGTTCCAGTCCCAGGTGTTCTTCATGGATGGCACGATCCATAGCGGTGGGCAATGGGAATCATTGTCGTAGCTTTCTAGTCCGGTTCCACACGATGGACACTCATCCAAGCTGAAGCGGCATAAATCAGGGATAGCGTGTCCCAGCATGTCGTTCATCCAGCGGTGTGCACTGAAGACACAACCATGCTTCATGAACGGTAGGCCTTCCATGTCGTGCACGGAAGGTGGCATCCGCTTCACAATGGGGTAGCTGTCCCCGATGAAAAGCGAGTACTCTCCAAGAGTGTTCCTCGGCACCCACGTAGCATCACAGGGGTCGAACTCAGCGCCGTTCATCTGGTACACGCGGCATCCCAGATCTGGACACATGGTGACGTACATAGTCAAGGTCCATGCATAATAATGTTGTGCTCAAATATGGTGGTCAGTAATACTGTGCAACAAATAGTACTACTCCAGTATAGAGGAAGTAAAATAACCGGCTTATTATATATAGCCACTCTTGGCTGCATGGATGAGATAGTAAGACATGGAAAAACAAAAAATGGTGGCAGCTAGTGGGTTCAAGTCTTCAAGGGCCTAGCTAGCTATACGCGTCCCCCAAGGTAAAAAGTACTCCTACTAGTAGTACTAAGTATACTACTAGTACAACAATGAAAGAGAAGGCGAGAGGGTTAAAAAATGGAATACCTGGGTAGATGGTGATGGTCCGGTCGTGGTAGATTGTGTGACCATGTCGCACATTAGTGGTACCATGGGTAACGACTGCTAAGATAGTTGATCCCAATATGCCAAAGTCAGCTACAAGGTTCCAGGTTAGACCAAATCGCGGATGCAAGTGCACATCCAGGATCGACGATCTTATTTTGATCGGGGGATGATTGGTCCCTGCAAAATAATGGAGTACCGTTAGGGATGCAAATGATGGTTTGTGCCTTCCGTTTGTAATCTCCCGTACCGTAGGATGGCAAGTTGGCAACCAGATGAAACAAGTCCCCTGGCTTGTCACCGCGAAGATGCGGCCTAGATGGCGCACGGCGTCTTTGAACGTGTAGGGGTACAAATCTGCCGCCGCCAACATGCGCCAGCCTGTGGCGTTACTGCGTCTTGCATTGATGGCAATCCTTATGTCGAACACCGTGATGAGATAGTAATCGTCGTAGCCGCGTCGCTTTGTCGGCGGGTCCGCAATTGCTATCTTCCTCAATCTCATGTAGGCATCATCATACGTATTCAACCCCAGCCAGTCCGGAAGGCCGATCCCAATGGTGGAGAAGGGGTCTACTGGAACGGCTGCACTGCTGTGGATGTTGTGCAAAATGATGGTGGTATCCGGCCGGAGGTATGCAAGCCAATCTTCGTTGGCCGACCCAGACCTATATATAAGACGGTGGGTAGCGGAGAAATTACGTGATGGAAATGTAATAACTAAGTACTACATGATCAAACTCCATTATTGACCTGCTCATCGGACAAAATCCGACTACCTCTCAACGTCGGCAACTCTAGCGGAGTCAACGTGCAACCATGGCCAGGGAGCGGTGGACTGTTCGAAGGATTGTCCCATAGAAGAACCTTCTCCTCGAGGATGCATGGAAGACCAACAAGCATGGCCTTTTCGCAAGCCTGTTTAAGCAGCGTCTTGAAAAAGTTGGTGGAGGAAGCACCGAGTCTTGCAGCGGTGAGGACGTCGGAGCGGCGTGCGATTTCTCCCGGAGGATCATCGTCCAAGGTCTCCCAGCCCCGACGAGGAGGAGAACCGCCTGGCGAATCCATGGGAGCAGCAACGAACTGCCTTCTCTTCGGGGGGACGGGAACTGGCGAGGAGGAGATAAGAGCATAGTAACCACAGGGCCTCGTCCCTTCCATCTGTAGATCGTTCCTCAGCGAAGGGGTGAGGCTATTATTTACTACTAGTACTAGCATTATGGAACGTTATGGGATTGCATTATACTGTAAATAATAGCACTAGTAAGAAATTTTTGGCACTAGGTAGTAGTTTTTGGCGTGGATTAAGAAATTTTGGGTATGTTTTGCCATTTTTTGTACACGCCAACTAGTGTCAAAAAACGTCTTACATTATGTGACGGAGGAGTATGTACTGCATCTTGTAGAAGTACCAAGACTACTTTTCTCAACTAGTAGTGCGATGTACTGTACTTCTAGTCTAGTCTAGTATAGTGCACCAGTTTTGAACTCTTGAATCTCAGGGCCAAGGAGCTACAGTTGGAAGTGGAGGGTACTACTGTTCTCTAGAACCATCGTTGTACTATCAATGCAGGGGAAGTACACCTGCATAGTGGTCTAGTGGGTACTCTCGGTGCTATATTCAGCCGCTCCTCTCACGTAGGAGTAGCTGGCCTACTCGGCCGCTCCTCGCACGCACACACTAGCAGCCTGTTTATCAGCAACTGTTACTGCGGTCTGCGCGGGTAGAACATTTGAGTTATTTGATATAGCGAGACTAGGCTTTTCGCCTCCATTTGTGGAGGTGTAATGGATCTCGTCGAACTTTGTTAGTAGTTCCTTCTTTATGAATGAGATGAAGCAAAGCTTTTTCCTCCGTTTCCAAAAAAACACGTCAAGAGGAATTTCTTTTATAGTAGAGCCGATAATGGAGTGAAGTCCATGCGTGCAACGCCACAAGCTACAGAGTACTACCTCCGTCCGGGTTTATTGGTCCTCATTGTATTTCGTGTCAAATTTTGACCATAAATTAAACTAACAAAATGTTTACGCATGTTACCAAACATTATATTTTTGAAAATTATGCTCAAATACGAATCCAATGAGATAATTTTTTTGACACGCATTAACATTTTATTAGTTAAATCCTTAGTCAAAATTTGACACAAACTACAAAGGGGACCTGTAAACCAGGACAGAGGTAGTAGTAGTACAACACTTTACATACAGAGCCATATTGCACAGTTCCCAATGCCCCGCCAGGCTTTTCCGGCTCCTCAGGCTTAATTGGGAGGCGCTAGTTTAAATATGCTACTAGCTGATGAGAAAGCTGCAAGCGAGGTGCGGCTAGGGCGAGCACGCGAGCCACGGGATGCTGGGAAGGAAAACCCATTCACGTGGCTAGGCTGTCCAGTGCACCCAGATTGTGGGGCCACACGTCCGTTTGACTTCAAAACTCAAACTACCCGTGTAAAATATTGGCTTCGCAGTACTATTTTTAAAAAAAGGCCGCCGTGCGTTCGGCCGGGATCGAACCCACAAAATGAGGTATACACTTCCGCGACCACTAGTAGTACTCGTTGGAGTACAACGCAACCTAGAATCGCCTTTCGTCGCTAGTAGTAAGTACATTGTTCCTTACAAGAAACCCCTAATAATGCAAGAAACCACTAAAATGCCAAGAAACTACTAGCACTTGCATACGTGGTAGACTTAAGATAAGACTACCTTATCAACCATTGTACATGCTCTTACCAACCAAAATCCTCGAGTGACCTCCTACCTCCGGCCCGTCCACCTAGTCATCCTCGGCCATGGGACGCAGCTACCGCCGCCGGTAGAAGGCAAGGTCAAAACCGTCGGTGGTGCGGAGCCCATGTTGCGGTACCCCGGATGCCAGCTCCGTCCGGCGCTCGCGGCCGCTAGCTAGCCAAGATAGCTCCGTCCAGCTGCTTGTCTGCAAGGGTTGCTAGCTAGATTGGCATGGCAGTGCGGCGGCTTGCTCGCGCGCGCTGCGCTCAGCCAGCCATCTGGCTCGAGCGAAGGCCAACGAGGCGGCTTGCTTGCTCGTGAGTCACGCTCGGGCCAGCCTGCCAACCCGTGCGGAGGCCAGCGCGGCGTCCGGCCCGTCCAGCGAAGCGACAGCCAACTCACTCATCACCGACGCCACCGACAAACACGCATCAGTACTATTCGAAGTAATGTTCAGGAAAAATAATGATTTGAGGGGGAATACAGGATAGAAGGTCAGATGTGGGTCCCTCGTGTCAACGTTCAAACAAAATGTGTTGGTTTAAGCTGCCTCCTCAGCACGGATGTGTGGGCCAACCCAGTCATAAATGGGTTTAAACGAACCTAATCGGTAGGAGTACTAGGTAGTAGTTTTTGGCGTGGATTAATAAATATTGAGTATGTTTTTGCTATTTTTTGTACAATAGATTCTTCGTAGGGCTGGTTGAAAGTGGTAGTTTTTTGTTAAATACTCTGTATATTGTAAGTAGGAGTGAAAGTTAAGCTTTGGAAGCCAATAAGCAAGGCTAGTTACATAGTGCATATGTGTACATGATTGAAACTAAATATCAACCATGAGTGACTAATATCTTGATGGAAAACTCGAAACTACGGAATACTAGGAAAAATGCATGGTTGGAAATACTAGAAATGTTCATGTCTGTTGCAACGAATCATAATTAGAATAATACTTATTCACAAACTTGGTACAAAACACCCTAATTTTGATATACATATGTCACTAGAGATATATTATGTTTCAGTTATAATATATTCCTTGGGCTGTTTTGGTGAGGTCAGGGAGGGATGTGGTTGGTTTTAAGATACTAATTATGGGTTTTTCTGAAAAATGGTAGACAAGTGGGATGTTGGTGAGAAAAGGCAACAACTTACCTCACAATCGTTAGATTAGATCTAATGGTCAGAAACGACGGATGGCGTATACACCAAAGATCACCAACTTAGTCTTGTGTAGGAGTATTAGCAAGATCCGTGCATTGCACGGAACATGAAGATGCATTTTTTATAAAACACTTGTTGTGATTGACCCTTGCGGAGTAACCCCATGTGTAAAAACTAATGATATCTCGAGAAATATGAGATAAGGTGAAGAGGAGGGGGTGTGGTGGTGGTTGGTGGTCTGACCGAGCGGAGGCATGGGGATTGACGACGCCGCAGCGGCCACTGTGCCAGCTTTGTTCAAGAGGCTTCCTTTCTTAATTGCTCAACAATGAGGTTTGTTGGAGATAAGGATGAACGAGGGAAGGCCTTGTCTGCAAATGTGGAGAGGGGTGCGGGTATATTTTAGTTTAATTTCCATCTGTCAGATATAGATCGGACGGTCTATATTGCAAGATGGCACACGTACCATCATCACCAACTTGGTTTTTTTATAAAACAAAAAATATAAGTATGGAGATACAAACGTATTATCGATACTTGCTTCCGTAAACTAGCATCTACATTCTATTCAACGCCTCGGCATGTGGGGCCTTAGCACAATGACTTCTCGACTGTGTAAAACAAAGATTTTCCCGTCGCCGACAAGGAGGGGGTGACGGCGGCATGCATTTTGGCTTGATCTAGTCCTAGTAGTCATACTAGGTAGTCTAAGCACATGTAGATTTATTCTTTTTCACGTCTTGTGTTCGCCGTACTGCCACGACTGTTGATGAGTAGATGGTAAGTTATTCACGGGGAAACCCTTGTTGAGCGTGTTTGTGAGAGAGAGAGACAGTGTGCGTGTGTGATATGTTAGAGACTGAGGCAATGATAACAGATTCTTTGTGTCTATGTGTGTGGAGGATAGAGAGAGACATGTACATGGGGCTTTGTGTTGTGTAACATGGAGACACATATACAAAATTAGAGAGAGTGAGTGTGCGAGATACACATGCGGACATGTGGAGAGATGAGGATCCAGATAAAGGGGTGTTTGTGCGTGTCTGTGTCTGTTTGTGCACGCGTTTGTGTGTGACAGGGAGAGAGTGTATGTGGAGTAGAGAGATCATTGATGATGTAAACCTAGTATTAGGGAAGGGGGAATGGTGTGACATGAGCGAGATAGCACAGGTGCGGGCGGGGGGAGCAGACTATTTGGAAGAGACATCGAGTGTGTGTGTGGGAGAGGGGTGTGAGAGCGAGAGAAAGAGAGAGCTAGCAATAGAGAGAGAGAGAGATAGATAGATAGATAGATAGATAGATAGATAGATAGATAGATAGAGAGAGAGAGAGAGAGAGAGAGAGAGAGAAGAGAGGGGGCGAGAGGGGTCGTTTGTGTCCATAAATGGCGTATAGATAGGGAGACAATGTTGATGTTGTCCGAAATTGGCCTATGAAGGGAGATGCAAGGGAAGCGAGTCATCATGTGTGTGATAGGGACTTCATGAGAGATCTAGAATAGATGGAGAACAATGTGCGAAATCGAGAATGATTATACATTAGGGAGCTATGCAAAGAGTCACAACATATATGTATACAGGGAAGGAGCTGGGGAGGGTCCGCATGTGGGAGAGATAGAAAGAGGAGAGTGGTGCACAAGGAGACAAAGTGTGCTTGTTTGCAGTGGGGGTGGTGTGTGAGGTGAGTGCGCGAGAACCACATAACTAGGGAGATAGACGTTTGGGGGTGATATTTTGTGTGTATGGGAAATATACACTCTACATAGTGCATGTGCTTGGGTAAGAGAGATAGCGGGAGACCTAGAGAGTGAGGGAAGAGATGTGTGCATGCTCGAGAGACAAAGTGATAGAGACCTATGTTGGGGTCCGGACTTTACAAGAGAGAGGGGTGTTAATGTGCTCGTGTGTTGGTGTCTGGGGGAGAGAACGACTTCTCTATGTGTGTGTGTGTGTGGTGGTGGTGGGGGGGGTTGACTTCAGATAAAGAGTGAGGTGTCTATATTTGAGGGACTTTAGTGTAATTGTGATATTGTGCACTCATGGTTGATCAATTCGTTTCACATTTTGTACTATGAGATAACGATACTTTTGAACATGCGTGATATACCTTGATGTACCAGAATTACAAACCTAAGATTGGAATTTTGGAATTCGACTCCATCATTAGCTTTTGTAATTCATTTAAGCGGAGGTACATTTTTTAAGCAGGGATTTCGTGATTTCAAATTCATATATCAAACCTAGAGATATACTCATACGGGCATGTTCAAACTTTATAATCATTCGCTTTATTCATACACATACACATTTTTACTTTTGTCATCATATTTAGGATAAACACCTTTGGAATTTCATTTGAATTGGACCGTACGATGGTATTTGCTTCTAGTAGCTCAATGATCCATATTTGAATTGAATGGACAATCTAAGTTTCGAGTTGGAGACACTGATTTTCAAAATTTGCACATTTTTTGCGTGCAAGACAAACAAATTGTCGGCCATGATATCATAGTCGGCCGTACGAGAGCAGAATACTTATAATTTTAGGCGCCAAAAGCTTTCAAACTTCCTGCTCACATCGAAATATCACGCGCCCGAAAGTTTAGCCCTGCGATATTCCTGTTTTACCCCTGCCACATGAACGGAAAAGGGCTGCTTTGGTAACTACCCTTCCCCTCTTTGCCCCCAACATTCTTCCCCAGAGCCCCTCCCCTTCCCCTTCCCGACCACCCAACCATGGCAAGCCGCCGAATCTAGTCCTCCGCCGCAGCGGTGGACCTCACACCCCACCGATCTACCTTCCGCACCTTGGAACCCCCAACTGCCAACTCACCACTTCACCGGAGCTGCTTCAGCGACTGGCTTGTCCACCGCTCTAGATCTCCATGACCGCCATAATGGTCCACTGCACGAGATCTGCTTAACCGGCGCCCTCGCCCACCACAACAGAGGCCCTTCACTAACTCCTCGTCCGCCTTTGCTGGCCCTTCATACAAGCCCTCGTCCGCGCAACAGATCCGCCTCACCGAAAGCAATCGCATAACGCGCCGCCAAAGCCTTTCGCCCATCGCACCGACCCGCTCCACGATGCCATATTCAACTCCATCGCCCTGCTTTACCGACGCCGCAGCCTCATCAGTTATTTTGATTTGTACTCCTTCGGTTTTTCTTTATCGTGCAACTGTTCACTTACCACGATGAGCTTTCTTGTATGTCGACAGCGCCGCAATCAGAAGTAATCGAGCCGCTTCAGCGACGGCGATACCAGCCCAAACTCAACCGCAACACGAGCACCATCGACGATCCTTAGCTATCAAGTATGACAACGATACCCATACGCCGCCGAGAATCAGGTACTATTATCCAACGGCCAGCGCCTACGTTCACTTTCCTAGCATAAGCACCGCACCTTTGAATTTCTTCAGGGCATCATTTAGTTTTTCATGAGACGCGTTATTCTGCTTGCACCTGTAGGGCCATACTTCCGCAAAGGAACATGTTACATGTGCTAAATTACATACCAGTGCACATATAGTTAATATGCTTTAGTTTTGTTCTGATGCCACCTGTTGGTTCCATCAGATTGCTTAATGTCCTCTATGCTTAATTACACATCAGCAAACTAGCATGTGGTTCCGCTGCTTTTTGTTCGTTTTACCCTACATTTTCTGATGCTAGCTATTAAATCACTGCTCTGAGCCTCTGTTCATTACTTGTTTGTGTGTTCTTGATCTTCCTAAGTTGCATGACTAATTTGATGCTTCTATTAATTATGGAGCTGGCAACCCCATCAAGCAAAATATTTGTTCTTTTGGGGCTGGCACCTCGAACAAGCATAAAAATAGAGGGAAGCAGATATATTGTCGTGTATGCACACACCCTTCTTTCATTAGTTTAGATGAACCATTGATGATCAATTCGACCAAAGCATGTGATTAAAATTAATTTTACCTAAATAGATGGTGCAGAATAAACTACAACAACTAGATTTGCAACCACGGGATGCTGACGATATCTTCCAAGAACATTGCAACAGCAGCTAGGCTTCACAGCAACATATGGTTAGCCAATGTGTTTTAGTACATGTGAAATGTAATGCGAGTGGGCTGCTTTCTTGGCTTGTGCCCTCAATGTGTAATCCTACTGAATTACAAATAGTTCAGTTGTCTGCTTTGCTGTATTGCTTGATTACAATGCTTCTTTGTTGTTACGCTATACCCGAGTTGGCCAATATGTCGCAAAGGCTCATTGTACTATCGTAAAGAAATGCATGCCTATTTCATTTGAGTCCTTAACTTTTCCTCTCAACTTCATCACAAGACTGTCTTCGTAGTTTATATGAGGCCACACTGTTAAGTGCTTTCTCAGATTATTTCAACTGCTTAGATGCCTTGGCAACTTAAATATAGCGGTTGTACACTCCCTTTCAACTAGGGATGTCAAATGGGTCCCGTTTAATCCCGATTAAAGTCCACTAGTGGTATGATAGTTCAAAAGAGTTTTGTTTTTTGAGGAAAATGAACTAGCGAGGTAGCAAAAACTAACTAGATGGGACTGGCGGATGTCGTTTATTTGCCACTTACATCCCTAGTTTCATCTTACCATTTTAATTTCTTTTCGGCTGACGATGCTTCGAATCATTTAAATATAGTTTGCCATGCTCGGCAATAATTCGTCCGTCGTTTACCATCTAAGCTTACTGCCTGGATCATACGATAACTATCTCTTACTTATGTCCAGCGGAAACCTTTCAGGATGCCGTTCACACTAGGACACAATGTACAACCCCAGAATCTATTTGTGGAAGCAGTGCGCCATCCATGTTACCAGATGGTAGCAGTTCAGAGGCAACACCGCCGGAGAGCAGTCTGAGCATAGATATTATAGTGATTGAGGCTCTACTAGAGGCAGAAAGAGATGGTGTGGCTGCCATGAATGAGGTAATCTTTATCTTGAGGCTGGAAATTACAGAATTAGCGGCACACATTATGCAAGTAACCCAAGAATTGGAGGAAGTAAGAATGTTGCATTTGAAGACGGAGGAGGTCCTGCTGTTTCTGCTATCTGAAGCCCAAGGTAATCCCGGTTCTTCTTTAGATACCAGTTGAAATTTTCATTAGATTATTGTACTTGCATGTTGTGTCATGTCTCTGAATGGATTATGTTGCAAGACCCCCTATGTTGTCTAGAATTCCATGTTGTTCATGTGTTGTAATGATCTGAATTTTTAGGCGAGGTAATCCTCAGTACTTCTATGATTGGCATAAGGTGAACTGTTTTTCGTGTGAGCATATTGTATTGGATGAAATAACTGTTTGAATCAGAGTGTATCCAACCTACTGAACTCAAAGATCATGGCATTTCTAAATCATAATCATATATAAAGGTGGAATAAACTTTGTTGTGGTGTTGAAGAAATAAATAGCAAAACGTATAATTATCTGTGGATATTCATAATCGAATACAAATTGGATTTGAATTTAGTTTGCCAGGTCCCAGGGCAAACGTGAATGCTAATTCTCCCAAGTTTTGAACAAAGCGGCTAAACACCCACTATAATTTGTGGGCTGCCCGAAGCAAGTGTTTGCGAGATGGAAATTACTGTCTACCCCTGACACTTGACATCCTTATTGACCGGATTTACACTGTTGTCGATAGGGGTAGACTATTAACTTCAATCAGACGTGACATGACATCCTTTGAACCCATTCAGACACGGTGGGCGCCAAACGTGGGCGGCAAAACACATTTGATTCAAGCTCGTCCGAAAGACATGTGTCTTTTCCTCCATTTCCCCATTCATACATGGTGGGCGGCAAAACAAACTCTCTTCGTCCGAAATCGATGTAGGCTAATATTTTAAATAGGGGCAGATGTGTAACTTCCATCAGACATGACACAACCGCCCTACCTGTCAGCCCCATTCATACACCGTGGGCGCCAACCTTGGGCGACAAAACACCCTCTCCTCGCCCGAAATAGTTACCGGCAAATATTTGGGAGATGCGAGATTACCGTCCTATCCCCAACCGACGCGACGTCCGAAATTTTAAATGGGGGATAAGTTCGTAACTTTCCCCCATTTCAGAGAAGCGTGTCCCAAAGTTTGAGATCCCCCTCACCTCCATTTCCCCATTCATACACCATCGGCGGCACGACAACCTCCGCACTGCGGCCAGCCTCCTCCGTCTGCCACCCCATCCTCCACCTTGCCAGAGCCGCTACCCCTACCCCTGGCTGCCGATCGCAAGAGATGGACGTCTCTCATCCACGACGCTGGACCAGGATCCTTTCATCGCCTCCTCTCGCTTCATCGGTGTTGTCGTCCACCTTGCCGTTGCCGCTCCTATGACCGCCTCGTCCACAGCAACAGGATATATCCCCCGACCCGACCGTCTGCCGTCTAAAGTCTTCTTCCCCACCGCCGACAGCCATTACACCCGCAGCACCCTCAACGTATCAGCATAGGCCTACACGGCGTCGCAAGAGAGGTGGTACTCTTCCACATGTGCTTAAGTTATTGATCTCACCCGGACAATAGATCATAATTTGTTTACTGTACTTTTCTTGTCCGTACCAAATCGTAGTGGCTAGTTGAAAGCAAACATTGGTTGCGAAGTAGCTTTGTCCGGTTTGCACCTTCAGATTCGCCATGGCACGGGCACTATACTCGTAAAGCTTATGGTTTCCCCCCTTTATATTCACTACCATCATCGTAGGTGCTTCGTGTCGTGCTAGCACTGCTCCTCAAGACCTCAACCCAAAGCTTACGTGTTGAAATATGAATCTGATATGATGTTCATATCACCAAAACAGAGAACATTTAATTGGTCACCTAATGTTCCTATATTCGTTTCGAAAAGCATGTGCGCCACCCACTGGTCCAGCTAGTTCCACTTTCCTGATTTTTCTCTTGATCCTTAGGGTTTTCCCCTTTTATCTACTCTACTATGATCTGCATAGGTGCTTTCTGTCGTACTAGCATTACTCCACCCTTCAAGCTAACCAACACAACACTCAGAATTTGAAAGCTTAGTTGTTCAAATATGATTGTGATATGATACTGATATTAGTTAACCAACACATTTAATTGGTTAGCTAAAGGTCCCACTTGAGTTTCCAAATGCATGTCGCGACATATAGAGAGACAGCATAATTGCATTTCTTTGTCACTTGTTGACCGTACTTTCTTGTCCATACCAAATCTTAGTTGTTATTTCAAAGCAAACATCGGTTGCTAACTACCCTTTGCGCGGTTTGCAGCTTTAGATCTGCCATCCCACTACCACGGTCAACACTGTACTCATCATGCTTATGTTTTCCCCATTTTATGATGACCACAATCAGCCTACGTGGTTCGTGTCGTAATAGCACTGCTCCACCCATTGAGCTAAACAAGCTTAGTTGTACAAATTCATATCTGACATTATTGCTGATATTAGTAAAACTGAGAGAAGTTTAGTTGGTGAGCTAAATGTTCCTACTTTAGTTTCGAAATGCATGTGAGCCACATATGGAGAGACCGGAAAGAATAGTATTTCTCTATGCGCTCTGGTTCATCATGGGTGGCCAACCGACATTGTATTGAAAGACTTGTAATATCTTCAATCTGCTTGCTGTTCTGCTCTTCTTTAAGATGATACTCTTCTCTTGCGGTCGACTGGTCAGGTTGAGTTGTTCTCCCTTAGTATATTTTGAATCTGTCAGGTCAGGTCGACTTGTTCTTCTTTACTATATGTTGAAGCTATCATCTGCAAAGTGTCATCACTTCTTGAGCTCCCATATTTTGAGTAATAGGCCACATTATATTAATGCACACAACAAATTACAGCATGCATGGCATCTTTTAAAAGAATTGCAGAGATATCACAAAGGGGTTTACAGGGAGGCAGTATTGGATTAGAATCACTTCTGCATTACAAAGAAAATCTCACTTGTTTTTATGTTTTCATGCATGTCAGATATTGAACATTATCAAAATGAATATGAGAATGGGCGCACGAGAGGAATATTGCGGCTGGCTAACAAACTTGGCATGGTGGAGGATGGCCTATCTTATTCACCCATCAAGGTGCTTGCTCTAGCTTTGCAAAGTTGTATTGGTCGCACATATTTTGCATCTGACCTCTTGCATTACTTCGACTTTGTTACACCATCTGCTTAGTTTAAGCATCATATATGATTATATGCTATACCTATCCATTTTCTGTACCTATTCCATGTGTCGTCACACTATGTTTTTCCAGTCAAATGTTGTTCTTTCGTAATAGATGTCCAAAAGGAAGAGGGTGAGTGCAGATCCTCAAGGAGTACAAACTAGGTATTTAGAAAAGGTAGTGTTACCTGTTAAATCAGATAGATCAGCAGCCACAGAAAACACATGCCCAACTATACCACACTTTACCCCTACTCCAGTGGCTAAACCCCTATTAGAACTGCTGGGAGCCCAGCGTCAGGTACCGTCTATGATATCAATTCAAAATTTGAACTCCTAAATTTCTGCTTGTGCCTTACCTTCTCTCTTGTATGAAAACTAATTTCAGATGAATCTCCTTACTCAAAGGATCATACGATCTCAAAACAATAATGGGCTCTGCATTGCTCTTGTTAGTACCTCTCTCCCTTTTGCCTTGTAACGTTGTACTTAGTTAATTGCTATTTGATTATGTATCATCAATCTGCACCTGAGCTTCATTATCCTCTGTTTCTTCCCATATTATTTGATCTATATTTACTCTTTGCAAAATGTAGAATAATGGCAACGCTTATAAAGAATTTTCTTTGGGGAATTTATTGAATTATCCTTGCATCAACATGGAGAAGGGCTTTGTCCAGCCCGTGTTAACATGTAATGTAAGTTCATCCTTCTAAAGCCTTCAAACTTTGTTCTACTATAGATTTGGATAGGCATTATTTCCTCCACTGCTGTTTGCTTTGCTGTTTACATCTGATTGGATGTTTGCAACAACTACCAGTTTCAAATTGTAGTTGTAAAAACATGTTCCTTATACAGAACAGATCCATGTATTTGCTTATATAATTGTGAAACCTGTTACGTGTCTCCTTGTTTCTCTTCGAGTCGTATTCTTACGCCAGTGTAACTTTAGGGAAGATAGTGAGCCAAACCATCTTGTGGACAGCGAGATGACCCTAAGGTCATGTATTGATGAAGACAGTGAGTTGAAGCTACTCACTAGCAGGTGTGAGACAACCTCTGTGCAGTCGCTGCCTCAATCAGTTCGACTTCTCAGTCTCAACTTAAAGCGGAAAGGCTTGCTTCAGCTCAGCTCCGACTTGAAGTCAAAGATGCAATGAAGATATGAGAGGACTGTCGTGGTGTTGATGCATCTATCGTTGACACAACTGAGGTCTACTTAGCTTCTTCAGCTGTTTGGGGGGCCCTTCCTGGCCAGGCCTAGTGCCTTCTGAAGTGCTCTCAGTTTTGTATATTCTTTTTTCGGCGCGTTTATTTGCACTGGTGGCGAACTTTGATGCCCAGTTGATGTAATATGTGATAGCCGTGATAGCCTAGCGTAAGTTGCTTGCTTATTTATTTCCTTGTTGTCTTGTTTATTTGTTTGCTTGTAGTCATTGCAGTTCTTTTTCCGCGGTTTGCTAGTGGCTGCAATAACCTATTTTTTAAAACTAGGCTACAAAACCATGGGCTAATATTTACTGTAGTGACACTGGGCCTCCTACTGGCCGTAGAAACAATGGGCCTTCTACGGGCCGTAGAAACAATGGGCCTTCTAAGGGCTGTAGAAACAATGGGCCTTCTACGGGCCATATCATCAATGGGCCTTATACGGGCAGTATGATAACATGGGCCAATAACAGGCCGTATTATGGCCGTAAACGGGCTAGAGTTGGAATCGTCCGTTCATGGGCCGACCATAACGGGCCATCGTTAATAGGCCATATTTCATGATGCTATGAAAACGGCCCAACGTATTAACGGACCACAAATGGGCCGACTGTAACCACGGGCTGAATTCGGCCCACAAGCAGAAAATAACAGTAGTGGGCCGTAAGTAAATGAATGCTGGAAATGAGCCGAGAATAAATGGGCTCCGAGAAGGCCGAAAGATAACATGGGCTAGAAATGGCCCAACGGAATAACGGGCCGTTAATGGGTATAAAGTGATACACTATTCATTACAGGCCAGTTTCACCACGGGCCGTTAATGGGTGTAAAGTGATACACTGTTCATTACGGGCCAGTTTCACCACAGGCCGTTAATAGGCCAAGAGTTACATAGGGCCTCATATGGGTCGAAAGATGTCATGGGCCATACATGGGCCAGAGGTCAAAACGGGCTGGAATCATATTGGGTGGCCCAGATGACGCTACTGGGCCTAATTCGCATAGGGCGTAACGGGCCTTGGGTTGGCAGGCTGTAAATGGGCTATATGTGAACATGCCGTTAACAGGCTTTCCATGGGCCGGCTCGCCACATTTTGACCAAGTCAAACGGGCCGACCTTTCCACAGGAATGGGCCTCTGTTGGGCCGTGCCACGTGTCGACGTATCATAGGCGCCTTCCGTCCAATGAGTGGATGACATCTGTCCCAACGATGAGCAGACACGTGTTTCCTCCAGCCATTGATGATTTTACACGTGGAAAATCCCCATTGGTCGGGGCTGTTAATGGGTTATCGGATCCAAAACCCGACCCGATAGCTCAATGGCGTTCCATTACGGTGGATGACACGTGTCGGTCACCCTTGATGAAAGCACTTCTGTGACGCGCGATTTATCGTCATGGAAGTGGACACTTCCGTGATGATAATTTTGGTAATGTCATGGAACACTTCTACGACAAAGACAGTATGACTATCTTGATTCTGTCATAAATTTGTCATGGATGTACATGCATGACAAAAAATGCGACCTACTGTGACAAACACGTATCATCACGGAAGTGTATTTTTTTGTAGTGAGACACGCAACTAGTTTTGCATAAAGGTGGCTGGCGGGTGTTTTTTCTCCAACTTAAATTGAATCGAATTTGACTACGGCCTGTCCTTGTTGAAGGTTAAAACAGCAAACTTGACAAAACACCATTGTGGTTTTGATGCGTAGGTAAGAACGGTTCTTGCTAGAAGCCCGTAGCAGCCACGTAAAACTTGCAACAACAAAGTAGGGGACGTCTAACTTGTTTTTGCAGGGCATGTTGTGATGTGATATGGTCAAGACATGATGTGATATAAGTTGTTGTATGAGATGATCATGTTTTGTAAAAGTTATCGGCAACTGGTAGGAGCCTTAAGGTTGTCACTTTATTGTATGAAATGCAAATGCCATGTAATTGCTTTACTTTATCACTATGCATTACCGATAGTTGTAGAAGCAATAGTTGGCGAGACGACCACGACGCTACGATGGAGATCAAGGTGTCAAGCCGATGACGATGGAGATCATGACGATGCTTTGGAGATGGAGATCAAAGTCACAAGATGATGATGGCCATATCATGTCACATATTTTGATTGCATGTGATGTTTATCTTTTATGCATCTTATTTTGCTTAGTATGGCGGTAGCATTATAAGATGATCCCTCACTAAAATTTCAAGGTATAAGTGTTTTTCCTGAGTATGCACCGTTGCGAAAGTTCTTCATGCTGAGACACCACATGATGATCGGGTGTGATAGGCTCTACGGTCACATACAACGGGTGCAAGACAGTTTTGCACATGCGGAATAGTCGGGTTAAACTTGACAAGCCTAGCATGTACAGACATGGCCTCGGAACACTGGAGACCGAAAGGTCGAACATGAATCATATAGTAGATATGATCAACATAGAGATGTTCACAATTGAAGACTAGTCCATCTCACATGATGATCGGGCATGGTTTAGTTGATTTGGATCACGTATCATTTACACGACTTGAGGGATGTCAGTCTAAGTGGGAGTTCTCAAGTAATTTTATTAATTGAACTTTAATTTATCATGAACTTAGTCCTGATAGTATTTGCAAATTATGTTGTAGATCAATATCTCGCGTTATAGCTCCCTATGTTTTTTGATATGTTCCTAGAGAAAAATAAGATGAAAATTATAGTAGCAATGATGCGGACTGGGTCCACGATCTGAGGATTATCCTCATTGCTGCACAGAAGAATTATGTCCTTAATGGACCACTAGGTGAAAGACTTATTGCAGGAGCAGATGCAAACGTTATGAACGTTTGGCAAGCTCGATATGATGACTACTTGATAGTTTAGTGCGCGATGCTTTACGGCTTAGAACCAGGACTTCAAAAATGTTTCGAACACCACGGAGCATATAAGATGTTCCAAGAGTTGAAATTGGTATTTCAGACTCATGCCCATGTCGAGAGGTATGAGACCTCTGACAAGTACTTTGCCTATAAGATGGAGGAGAATAGCTCAACTAGTGAGCATGTATTCAGAATGTCTGAGTACTACAATCTCTTGAATCAAGTGGGAGTTAATCTTCCGGATAAGATAGTGATTGACAGAGTTCTCTAGTCACTATCACCAAGCTACTAGAACTTCGTGATGAACTATAATATGCAAGGGATGACGAAAACGATTCTCGAGCTCTTAGCGATGCTGAAATCGATGAAGGTAGAAATCAAGACAGAGCATCAAGTGTTGATGGTTGACAAGACCACTAGTTTCAAGTAAAAGGGCAAGGGAAAATAAAGGGAACTTCAATAAGAATGGCAAGCAAGTTGCCACTCCCATGAAGAAGCCCAAAGCTAGACCTAAGCGTGAAACTGAGTGATTCTACTGCAAAGGGAATGGTCACTGGAAGCAGAACTACCCCAAATAATTGGCGGATAAGAAGGATGGCAAAGTGAACAAAGGTATATTTGATATATAGATTATTAATGTGTACCTTACTAGTGTTCGTAGTATCCCCTTGGTATTTGATACCGGTTCAGTTGCTAAGATTAGTAACTCGAAACATGAGTTGCAGAATGAACAGAGACTAGTTAAGGGTGAGGTGACGATGTGTGTTGGAAGTGATTCCAAGGTTGATACGATCGCCATCGCACACTCCCTCAACCTTCGGGATTAGTGTTGAACCTAAAGTAAATGTTATTTGGTGTTTGCGTTGAGCATGAATATGATTGGATCATGTTTATTGCGATACGGTTATTCATTTAAGTCTGAGAATAATTGTTGTTCTATTTACATGAATAAAACCTTATGTGGTCATACACCAAAGGTGAATGGTTTATTGAATCTCGATTGTAGTGATACACATATTCATAATATTGATGCCGAAAAGATGCAAAATTAACAATGATAGTGCAACATACATGTGGCACTGCCGTTTAGGTCATATTGGTGTAAAGCACATGACGAAACTCCATGTAGATGGATTTTTGGAATCACTTGATTATGAAACATTTGATACTTGCAAACCATGCCTCATGGGCAAGATGACTAAGACTCCATTCTCCGGAACAATGGAGCGAGCCAGTGACTTATTGGAAATAGTACATACTGATGTATGCGGTCCGATGAGTGTTGAGGCTCACGGCAGATATTGTTATTTTCTGACATTCACAGATGATTTGAGCACATATGGGTATATCTACTTGATGAAACACAAGTCTGAAACATTTGAAAAGTTCAAAGAATTTCAGAGTGAAGTGGAGAATCATCATAACAAGAAAATAAAGTTTCTACGATCTGATCGCGGAGGCAAATATTTGAATTACGAGTTTGACCTTCATTTAAAACAATGTGGAATCATTTCACAACTCATGCCACGTGGAACAACACAGCGTAATGGTGTGTCCGAATGTTGTAACAGTCCTTTATTAGATATGGTGCGATCTATGATGTCTCTTACCGATTTACCACTATTGTTTTGGGGTTATGCATTAGAGACAACTGCATTCACTTTAAATAGGGCACCATCTAAATCCGTTGAGACGACACTGTATGAACTGTGGTTTGGCTACAAACCTAAGATGTCGTTTCTTAAAGTTTGGGGTTATGATGCTTATGTGAAAAAGCTTCAGCCTGATAAGCTCGAACCAAAATCGGAGAAGTGCGTCTTCATAGGATACCCAAAAGAAACTATTGGGTACACCTTCTATCACAGATCCGAAGGCAAGATCTTTGTTGCTAAGAATGGATCCTTTCTAGAGAAGGAGTTTCTCTCGAAAGAAGTGAGTGGGAGGAAAGTAGAACCTGACGAGGTAATTGTACCTTCTCTCGAATTGGAAAATAGCTCATCACAATAATCAGTTCCAGTGATGTCTACACCAACTAGAGAGGAAGCTAATGATAATGATCATGAAACTTCAGATCAAGTTACTACCAAACCTCGTAGGTCAACCAAAGCACGTTCCGCACCTAAGTGGTATGGTAATCCTGTTTTGGAAGTCATGTTACTAGACCATGACGAACCTACGATCTATGTAGAAGCGCTGATGAGCCCAGATTCTGATAAATTGCTTGTGGCCATGAAATCCGAGATAGGATCCATGTATGAGAACAAAGTATGGACATTGGTGGACTTGCCCAATGATCGGCAAGCCATAGAGAATGAATGGATCTTCAAGAAGACTAACGCTGATGGTAATGTTACTGTCTACAAAGCTCGACTTGTCACGAAAGGTTCTCGACAAGTTCAAGGAGTTGACTACGATGAGACCTTCTCACCCATAGCGATGCTTAAGTCTGTCCAAATCATATTAGCAATTGCTGCATTTTATGATTATGAATCTAGAAAATGGACGTCAAAACTGCATTCCTTAATGGATTTCTTAAATAAGAGTCATATATGATGCAACCAGAAGGTTTTGTCGATTCTAAAGTTGCTAACAAAGTGTGCAAGCTACAGTGATCCATCTATGGACTGGTGCAAGCATCTCGGTGCTGGAATATACGCTTTCATGATGTGATCAAAGCATATGGTTTTATACACACTATCGAAGAAGCCTGTATTTACAAGAAAGTGAGTGGGAGCTCTGTAGCATTTCTAATATTATATGTGGATGACATATTGTTGATTGGAAATGATATAGAATTTCTGGATAGCATAAAAGGATACTTGAATAAGAGTTTTTCAATGAAAGACATCGGTGAAGCTGCTTATATATTGGGCATAAAGATCTATAGGGATAGATCGGGACGCTTAATAGGACTTTCACAAAGTATATACCTTGGCAAAATTTTGAAGAAGTCCAAAATAGATCAATCAAAGAAAGGGTTCTTGTCTGTGTTGCAAGGTGTTAAGTTGAGTAAGACTCAAAATCCGACCACGCCAGAAAATAGAAAGAGAATGAAATTCGTTCCCTATGCCTCAGCCATAGGTTCTCTAAAGTATGTTATGGTGTGTACTAGGCCTATTGTGTACCTTGCCATGAGTTTGGCAAGGAGGTACGATAGTGATCCAGGAGTGGATCACTGGACATCGGTCAAAATTATCCTTAGTTACCTAAGAGGACTAAGGAAATATTTCTCGGTTATGGAGGAGATAAAGAGTTCGTCTTAAAGAGTTACGTCGATGCAAGCTTTGACACTGATCCGAATGACTCTGAGTCTCAACATGGATACATATTGAAAGTGGGAGCAATTAGCTAGAGTAGCTCCGTGCTGAGCATTGTAGAAATAGAAATTTGTAAATCACATACGGATCTGAATGTGGCAGACCCGTTGACTAAACTTCTCTCACAAGCAAAACATGATCACACCATAGTACTCTTGGGTGTTAATCACATGGCGATGTGAACTAGATTATTGACTCTAGTAAACCTTTGGGTGTCTGTCACATGGCGGTGTGAACTATGGGTGTTAATCACATGACGATGTGAACTATTAATGTTTAATCACATGGCGATGTGAACTAGATTATTGACTCTAGTGCAAGTGGGAGACTGAAGGAAATATGCCCTAGAGGCAATAATAAAATTGTTATTTTATATTTCCTTATATCATGGTAAATGTTTATTATTCATGCTAGAATTGTATTAACCGGAAACTTGATACATGTGTGAATACATAGACAAAACACTGTGTTCCTAGTAAGCCTCTACTAGACTAGCTCGTTAATCAAAGATGGTCAAGTTTCCTCACCATAGACATGCGTTGTCATTTGATGAACGGGATCACATCATTAGGAGAATGATGTGATGGACAAGACCCATCCATTAGCTTAGCATGTTGATCATTCAGTTTTATTGCTATTGCTTTCTTCATGTCAAATACATATTTCTTCGATTATGAGATTATGCAACTCCCAGATACTGACCTTATGTGCTATCAAATGTCACAACGTAATTGGGTGATTATAAAGATGCTCTACAGGTATCTCCGAAGGTGTCTGTTGGGTTGGCATAGATCGAGATTAGAATTTGTCACTCTGAGTATCGGAGAGGTATCTCTGGGCCCTCTCGGTAATGTGATACGTCTCCAACGTATCTACTTTCCCAAACACTTTTGCCCTTGTTTTGCACTCTAACTTGCATGATTTGAATGAAACTAACCCGGACTGACGCTGTTTTTAGCAAAACTGCCACGGTGTTGTTTGTTGTGCAGAAAACAAAAGTTCTCGGAATGACTTGAAAATCCACGGAGATAACTTTTGGAAAATATAAAAAATACTAGCGAAAGAATCAAGGCCAGGGGGACCACACCCTGTCCACGAGGGTGGGGGCGCGCCCCCTCCCCCTGGGCGCGCCCCCCTGTCTTGTGGGGCCCCTGATGCTCCACCGGCCTCAACTCCAACTCTATATATTCCGTTTCACAAAGAAAAAATCAGAGAGAAAGTTTCATCGCGTTTTACGATACGGAGCCGCCGCCAAGCCCTAATCCCTCTCGGGAGGGTTGATCTAGAGTCCGTTCGGGGCTCCGAAGAGGGGGATTCATCGCTGTCGTCATCATCAACCATCCTCCATCACCAATTTCATGATGCCCACTGCCGTGCGTGAGTAATTCCATCGTAGGCTTGCTGGACGGCGATGGGTTGGATGGGATTTACCATGTAATCAAGTTAGTTTTGTTAGGGTTTGATCCCTAGTATCCACTATGTTCTGAGATTGATGTTGCTATGACTTTGCTATGATTAATGCTTGTCACTACGGCCGGAGTGCCATGATTTTAGATCTGAACCTATTATGTTTTCATGAATATATGTGAGTTCTTGATCCTATCTTGCAAGTCTATAGTCACCTATTATGTGTTATGATCCAACAACCCCGAAGTGACAATAATCGGGATACTTCTCGGTGACGACCATAGTTTGAGGAGTTCATGTATTAACTAAGTGCTAATGCTTTGGTCCGGTTCTCTATTAAAACGAGGCCTTAATATCCCTTAGTTTCCATTAGGACCCCGCTGCCACGGGAGGGTAGGACAAAAGATGTCATACAAGTTATTTTCCATAAGCACGTATGACTATATTCGAAATACATGCCTACATTACATTGATGAATTGGAGCTAGTTCTGTGTCACCCTAGGTTATAACTATTACATGAGGAATCACATCCGACATAATTATCCATCACTGATCCAATGCCTACGAGCTTTTCACATATTGTGCTTCGATTATTTACTTTTCTATTGCTACTGTTTCAGTTACTACAAAACCTCTACCATTACTTTTGCCACTCTTACCGTTACTTCCATACTACTTTGCTACTAAATACTTTGCTGTAGATACTAAGTTATCCAGGTGTGGTTGAATTGGCAACTCAACTGCTAATACTTGAGAATATTCTTTGGCTCCCCTTGTGTCGAATCAATAAATTTGGGTTGAATACTCTACCCTCGAAAGCTGTTGCGATCCCCTATACTTGTGGGTTATCAAAACTAATTTCTGGCGCCATTGTCGGGGAGCATAGCTCTATTATTTGAGTCACTTGGGATTTATATCTGCTAATCACTATGAAGAACTTGAAAGACGCAAGAACTAAGATTTTTCTCTCAACTACGAGGGGAGGTAAGGAACTGCCATCTAGCTCTGCACTAGATTCTCCTTCTGTTACGAGTAAGCTTGCGTCACCTAAACCTGCTACTGCTATGAATTCTGATATGTCGCATATTATTGATGATGCCACTTCTGCTATGCATGATGCTTATGATGAAACTACTTCTATGCTTGATACTACTGTGCCATTAGGTGAATATCTTGATGAACAACTTGCTAGGGTTAGAGAGAATGAAATTATTGAAGATGAAATTATTGATGATAGCCATGATGAAGGTACTCCCCCTAGTTATGAATTGCCTGTTGTTCTTGAGGGTTATGTTATGGATGAAGAAGCTGCTAGAGCTATTTTTGCTTGCAATGATAGATATGATCTTAAAAAGTTATTAGCTAAATGGAAGCAGCAATCTCTTAATGCTAGAATGAAACCTGACCTAGCTTTTGCTGCTTCACCTATCTATGTTACTGATAAGGATTATGAATTCTCTGTTGATCCTGAAATAATTACTTTGGTTGAATCCGATACTTTTTATGGCTATGAATCTGAAACTGTTGTGGCACATCTTACCAAGTTAAATGATATAGCCACCCTGTTTACTATTGATGAGAAGTCTCGCTATTATTATATCCATAAGATATTTCCGTTCTCATTAAAGGGTGATGCTAAAACTTGGTTTAATTCTCTTGATCCTGGTTGTGTGTAGTCCCGTGATATGATTTATTACTTCTCGCTAAATATTTCCCTGCTCATAAGAAACAAGCTGCCTTATGGAAATATATAATTTTGTGCAAATCAAAGAAGAGAGTCTCCCACAAGCTTGGGGGAGGCTTCTCCGATTACTTAATGCTTTACCTGATCATCCTCTTAAGAAAAATGAAATACTTCATATCTTTTATAATGGCTAACCGATGCTTCCAAGGACCACTTGGATAGTTGTGCTGGTTGTGTTTTCAGGGAAAGAACAGTCGATCAAGCTGAATTGTTATTGAATAATATGTCAACTAATGAAAATAATTGGACTCTTCCCGAGCTAATTGAGCCAACTCCTGAGCCAACTTCTGAGCCTATTCCTAAACCAACTCCAAAAAAGAGGGGAGTTCTATTTCTCAGTCCTGAAGATATGCAAGAGGCAAAGAAATCAATGAAAGAAAAAGGTATAAAAGCTGAAGATGTTAAGAATTTACCTCCTATTGAAGAAATACATGGTCTTAATTTACCGCCTATCGAAGAAACACATTGTCTTGATAACCCGACACAGGTAGTAAAGGTAAATTCTCTCTATAGATATGATAAAGTTGAAATCCCGTATACTAAATTTCATAACCCATGCTTAGATGAATTTGATGACTTTATGGCTAGACAAGAAAGTTTTAATGCTTATGTTGGTAGAGAATTAAAGAATAATGCTTTCGAGATAGGACGCTTGAGTGATTATATGGCTAGAGTTAAAGGTGAACTCAAACTCATTAGCAAATATGCTTCTATGGTTACCACTCAAGCGGAGCAAGTACTTAAAGCTCAAAGTGATTTGCTCGATGAACTAAATAATAAACATGATTTTTCTGTTAGAGTGGCTACTAGAACTGGTAGAATGACTCAGGAACCTTTGTATCCTGAAGGCCACCCTAAGAGAATCGAGCAAGATTCTTAGAGAAATAATTTAGAGGCACCTAGTTCTTCTAAAAAGAAGAAAAAGAAGAATGATAGGACTTTGCATGCTTCTAGTGAACCTGTTGTAGACACACCTGAGAATCCCAATGATATTTCTATTTCTGATGCTGAAACACAATCAGGTGATGAACCTGAACCTAGTGATAATGTTAATGATAATGTTCATCTCGATGCTCAACCTAGCAATAATAATGATGTCGAGATTGAACCTGCTGTTGATGTTGATAACCCACAATCAAAGAATCAACATTGTGATAAAAGAGACTTTGTTGCTAGGAAGCACGGTAGAGAAAGAGAACCATGGGTGCAGAAACCCATGCCTTTTCCTACTAAACCATCCAAGACAAAGTATGATGTTGAGCGCTTTGCTGAAATGATTAGACCTATATTCTTACGTATGCGCTTAACTAATATGCTTAAAGTAAACCCTTATGCTAAATATATGAAGGATATCATTACAAATAAAAGAAAGATACCGGAAGCTGAAATTTCCACCATGCTTGCTAATTACACTTTTAAGGGAGGAATACCAAAGAAACTTGGAGATCCAGGGGTACCGACTATACCATGCTCCATTATAGGAAATTATGTTAAAACTGCTTTATGTGAACTTGGAGCGGGTGTTAGTGTTATGCCTCTCTCTTTATATCGTAGACTTGAATTAAATAAGTTGACACCTACTGAAATATATTTGCAAATGGCTGATAAATCAACTGTTATACGTGTCGGTATTTGTGAGGATGTGCCTATTGTGGTTGCAAATGTCACTATCTTAACAGACTTTGTTATTCTTGATATTCTCGAGGACAATAGTATGTCGATTATCCTTGGTAGACCCTTTTTGAATACTGCAGGGGCTGTTATTGATTGCAACAAAGGCAATGTCACTTTTCATGTTAATGGTAATGAGCATACGGTACACTTTCCAAGGAAACAACCTCAAGTTCGCAACATGAATCCTATTGGAAAAGTTCCAACTGTCATTATTAGGGGTTTTGAATTTCCTCTTCCTACTGTCAAGAAAAAGTATGATATTCCTATTGTTGGGGATGTTCATATCCCCGTTGAGGTAACCTAGTGTTATTCGGAATTTCTCCAGTTCCGTGTTATTCGGAATGAGTTTGTTAACAAGACTTGATCAACCTTGTTAGTGGATTCATTTTGATGATCATGAGATGGATGAAACTAGAAGGCACAACCTTCTGTACCCTCTTTTTACTTTCTGTTATTTATAATAAATAAAGAAAAAATAGTATTATCTGTCTGTTTTCTGAATTATCCGTGCAATAAAAATATCCCAAAAATAAAAGTGCTCCAAATGCCCTACAAATTTAGTATGATTTTTTATGTAATATTTGAGGATTTTAGGCACTGAAAACACAGCAGGGGGGCAAGCACCTGGCCACAAGGGTGGAGGGCGCGCCCCCTGTCTCATGGGCCCACAGTGGTCCCCCTCCACTTATTCCTTCACCCACACACTCCATCTTCCTCCCAAAAAATCCCCATCCAGCTCAAGCACGAGTTCTAGCTCATTTTGGTGCGATTTTCGATCTCCTTCCTCAAAGCTCCATTCACAAAACTACTTTGGGAGATTGTTGCTTGGTATGTGACTCCTCCATTGGTCCAATTAGTTTTCGTTGTAGTGCTTTACTCATTGCAAATTTTTGCTGCATAAGTGACCCTGTTCTTGAGCTTGCATGTCAAATTTATGAGGTCCCAAGTAATTCTAATGCATGATATAGGCTCTAGGCACTTGTGGGAGTAGTTGCTATCAATCTTGTTTAGTTTGATTCACTTTTATTTTGAAGTTACTAAGAATTTCAGAAATTTTTCAAAGGAAGAAATATGTCCAGGAAAATGTACCAAGGTGGTTTCTCAACAAAGAGAGGACCCAAGTGTGCTATGCGCGGGCAAGACGATGAACCACCAAGGGAAGCTGAGGTACAGTCGTGTGAATGGCCGTCAGACTAGTTTATGGTTAATGCAGGCATCAAGGATGAATTTGACGCATATGTGCGTAATGCCGATCTTGAGGACTTCATACAAGATAAGTGTCCTCAGTACTACCAATTGACTGATTCATTCATGAGAAGAATTAAATATTCATCATTGCGTAATTCTCAGAATGTCATGTTTGATATTTATGATGAATCTTATACCATGGACCTAGAAGATTTTACAACTTCTTGCAAACTCCCACAGTGGGGCAACGTTCATGAACCCCACAAATCTGAATATAAAGACTTTCTTGCTAGTATTACTGTGGGAGAATCTAGGGATATAGCACAAGCTACCATAGGGAGCATTCATTTTCCTGCTATACATTATTTTGCTCTTTTCATTGGTAGATACATTAACGGTAAAGATGAAGAATGTCACATGTGTGTCCCTGATCTTTGTGTCCTCAAGAGTGCTGTATTAGGTAATAAAGATCACAACTTGGGGGCAATAGTCGCACGTAGTTTGCATAATAATGGTATATCTGGAGATTTATTTGGAGGAATTTATGCGACCCGGGTTGCTAATTATCTTGGTATATCCCCACGTGAGGGTGATATGGTGTTGCCTCCCGCTTATTTAGATTATGACGCTATGGTCAGGCACCGTTTTCTTTTGAGGATTGAACAATTCCTCCAGTATCGACTAATCTTTGACAGACGTCGCGCTGTCCATGTTACTCTCCCAGCTCCTTCCCTTTTTGATTACCAGGAAAAACGAAGATATGTTGTTACCAGGGAGGAGGTAGCCGAACACGAGAGGAGAGCGGAGGCAGCTCGCCAACATGCCGCAGCTCAGGAGATATTAGCTGCTGCATCTCAGTACGACCCCAGTTATAACTTCGGATATCAGCCAGGCTATCTTTGGCAATAGACCAACTTAGGCCAAAAGCCTAAGCTTTGGGTAGTACGTATTTCTCGCCGACTTTACATTCATGTTCACACACTTATTCTAGTTGTCAGTGCTCATACTCTTTCATTGTATTATCCATGCTAGTTTAAATTTCTTTTTCTAGCTTTCTTCTTGTGTGTTTAATAAACCTTAAGAAAACCAAAAAAAATAGTTAGTTTAACTTCCATGCTTGTAGTAGTAATTAAAATGAAAACCCAAAAAGATTTCTCGTTCTTCTTTTACTTGTTGGGAGCTTTCCCGTGTAAATAGTTTTATTTCTTTTCTTTCTTTTGGGGGTCAAGAGTAGAAGACCATATTGAAAATGCTTAGTGGCTCTCATATGCATGAATGTCCATTTAACTAAGAGCCCATATTACCTTGTCTTCTCTCTTGAATTGAATGCTTGCAGATTCCAGCTTAGTCCAATGCACGTGCACTATTATTATTGTACACACTGTTCAGTCGTGCAAGTGAAAGGCAATAATGACGATATATGATGGACTGATTGAGATAAGAGAAGCTGGTATGAACTCGACCTCTCTTGTTTTTTTAAATATGATGAGTTCATCATTCCTGATTCAGCTTATTATGAGTAAACATGTTTACAATGACATTTAGAGATCATAGTTACTTATGCCATGCTTAATTAGCTATGAGTTTATAATGGTTTACCTTGCGTGCCAACATGCTATTAAAATGGTTGTGATGTGGTATGATGGGATGGTATCCTCCTTTGAATGAATTGAGTGACTCGACTTGGCACATGTTCATGCATGTAGTTGAAACAAATCAACATAGCCTTCACGATATTTATGTTCATGGTGGATTATATCCTACTCATGCTTGCACCTGGTGTAGATTAATTTTAATGCATGTCCATGACTTTTGTCGCTCTCTCAGTTGGTCGCTTCCCAGTCTTTTGCTAGCCTTCACCTGTACTAAGAGGGAATACTGCTTGTGCATCCAAACTCCATAAACCCCAAAGTTATTCCATATGAGTCCACCATACCTTCTATATGCGGTATCTACCTGCCGTTCCAAGTAAATTTGTATGTGCCAAACTCCAAACCTTCAAATAAAATTATGTTTTGTATGCTCGAGCAGCTCATGTTTCAACTAGGGTTGTCTGTATCTTCCATGCTAGGTGGGTTATTCTCAAGAGGAGTGGACTCCGCTCCTCATTCACGAGAAAGTGGCTGGTAACCGGGATGCCCAGTCCCATGATCAAAAAGATCAAAGCAAATCAAAATAATTAAAAAAAACTCCCCTAGTGTTGTTGCTAGTTGGAGGCACTCGTTGTTCCAAGCAAGCCAGGGATTGATGCTTGTTGGTGGTGGGGGAGTATAAACTTTTACCATTCTGTTTGGGAACAGCATATAATGTATGTAGCATGGAAGATATTACCATCTCATAGTTGTTGCGTTGACAGTGAAAGTATACCGCTCAAAATGTTATTCATCTCTATTTTAAAATCGAGCTCTAGCACCTCTACAAATCCCTGCTTCCCTATACGAAGGGCCTATCTATTTACTTTTATGTTGAGTCATCACCCTCTTATTAAAAAGCACCCGCTGGAGAGCACACTGTCATTTGCATGCATTACTATTAGTTTATATTGGGTATGACTTGACTGGATCTCTTTTACCATGAATTACAATGTTTAGCCAGTCCTTGATCTTTAAAGGTGCTCTGCGGTCTCAGAAAGGGCTAGCGAGATACCATCTTGTTATATCATATCATGATTGTTTTGAGAAAGTGTTGTCATCCGAGATTTATTATTATTGCTCGCTAGTTGATTATGCCATTGATATGAGTAAACATGAGACCTAAGTGTTATTGTGAATATGGTTAGTTCATAATCTTTGCTAAAAACTTGAATGCTGGCTTTACATATTTACAACAAGAAGAGCAAACCGAGTTTGTAAAAGTTTTTCTTTATCACTTTCAGTTTATCAACTGAATTGCTTGAGGACAAGCAAAGGTTTAAGCTTGGGGGAGTTGATACGTATCCAACGTATCTACTTTTCCAAACACTTTTGCCCTTGTTTTGGACACTAACTTGCATGATTTGAATGAAACTAACCTGGACTGACGCTATTTTCAGCAGAACTACCATGGTGTTGTTTATTGTCCAGATAACAAAAGTTCTCGGAATGACCTGAAAATCCACGAAGATAAATTTTGGAAAATATAAAAAATACCGGCGAAAGAATTAAGGCCAGGGGGCCCACACCCTGTCACGCGGGTGGGGGCGCGGCCCCTCCCCCTGGGCGCGCCCCCTTGTCTCGTGGGCCCCTGATGCTCCACCGACCTCAATTCCAACTCTATATATTTCGTTTCGCGGAGAAAAAATGAGAGAGAAAGTTTCATTGCATTTTACGATACGGAGCCGCTGCCAAGCTCTAATCTCTCTCGGGAGGGCTGATCTGGAGTCCGTTCGGGGCTCCGGAGAGGGAGATTCGTCGCTGTCGTCATCATCAACCATCCTCCATCACCAATTTCATGATGCTCACCGCCGTGCGTGAGTAATTCCCGTAGGCTTGCTGGACGGTGATGGGTTGGATGATATTTACCATGTAATCAAGTTAGTTTTGTTAGGGTTTGATCCCTAGTATCCACTATGTTCTGAGATTTATGTTGCTATGACTTTGCCATGCTTAATGCTTGTCAGTAGGGCCCGAGTGCCATGATTTCAGATCTGAACCTATTATGTTTTCATGAATATATGTGAGTTCTTGATCCTATCTTGCAAGTCTATAGTCACCTATTATGTGTTATGATCCGACAACCTCGAAGTGACAATAATCCGGATACTTCTCGGTGATGACCATAGTTTGAGGAGTTCATGTATTCACTAAGTGCTAATGCTTTGGTCCATTTCTCTTTTTAAAGGAGGCCTTAATATCCCTCAGTTTCCATTAGGACCCCGCTACCACGGGAGGGTTGGACAAAAGATGTCATACAAGTTCTTTTCCATAAGCACGTATGACTATATTCGAAATACATGCCTACATTACATTGATGAATTGGAGCTAGTTATGTGTCACCCTAGGTTATAACTATAACATGGGGAATCGCATCCGACATAATTATCCATCACTGATCCAATGCCTACGAGCTTTTCACATATTGTGTTTTGCTTATTTACTTTTTCGTTGCTACTGTTACAATTACTACAAAACCTCTACCGTTACTTTTGCCACTGTTACCGTTACTTCCATACTACTTTGCTACTAAATACTTTGCTGCAGATACTAAGTTATCCAGGTGTGGTTGAATTGACATCTCAACTCCTAATACTTGAGAATATTCTTTGTCTCACCTTGTGTCGATAAATTTGGGTTGAATACTCTACCCTCGAAACCTGTTGCGATCCCCTATACTTGTGGGTTATCATAATGCACATCATAAGAAGCCTTGCAAGCAATGTGACTATTGAGTTAGTTGCGGGATGATGCATTACGGAACAAGCAAGAGACTTCCTGGTAACAAGATTGAACTAGGATGAAGATACCGACGATCGAATCTCGGGCAAGTAACATACCGATGACAAAGGGAATAACGTATGTTGTCATAATGGTTCGACCGATAAAGATCTTCATAGAATATGTGGGAACCAATATGATCATCCAGGTTCCGCTATTGGTTATTGACCGGAGAGGTGTCACGGTCATGTCTACATAGTCCTCGAACCCTAGGGTCCGCACGCTTAACGTTCGATGACGATTTTATATTATATGAGTTATGCGATTTGGTGACCGAATGTTGTTCGGAGTCCCGGATGAGATCACGGACATGACGAGGAGTCTCGAATGGTCGAGAGGTAAAGATTGATATATAGGATGATAGTATTCGGACACTGGAAGTGTTCCGAGGGTACCGGGCAAAAGATATGGGCCTTATGGGCCAAGAGGGGAAACACACCAGCCACAAAGGGGCTGGTGCACCCCTCCCATATGGGCTGGCCAAATTGGAGAAGGAAAGGGGAAGGAGGAAAGGAAAAAGGGAATAGGATTCCCCCTTCCCCGTCTTCCCTTCATACTCTGAATAGGAAAAGGAAAGGGGGGAGGCCGAATTGGGAGGACCACAAGTAGGATTCCTCCTACTTGGGGCGCCCCCTTGGCTGCCTCTCCTGCCCTCCAATCTATATATATGTGGGGGGGCACCGCTAGAAGACACATCAACCATTGTTAACCCTGTGCGGTGCCCCCCTCCACATTTTACGCCTCTGGTCATGTTCACGTAGTGCTTAGGCGAAGCCCTGGGCGGATCACTTCACCATCACCATCACCATGCTGTCGTGCTGACGGAATTCTCCCTCGACACTTTGCTGGATCAAGAGTTCGAGGGACGTCATCGAGCTGAACGTGTGCAGAACTCGGAGGTGTCGTACGTTCGGTGCTTGATCGGTCGGAATGCGAAGATGTTTGACTACATCAACCTCGTTGTCAAACGCTTCCGCTTTCTGTCTACGAGGGTACGTGGACACACTCTTCCCCTCTCGTTGCTATGCATCTCCTAGATAGATCTTGGATGAGCATAGGAATTTTTTTGAAATTGCATGCTACGTTTCTCAACATCACCAACCATCCTCCATCACCAATTTCATGATGCTCACCACCGGGAGTGAATACTCTCTTCATAAGCTTGCTGGACGGTGATGGGTTGGATGAAATTCATCATGTAGTCAAGTTAATTTTGTTAGGGATTGATCCCTAGTATCCACTATGTTCTGAGATTGATGTTGCTATGACTTTGCGATGCTGAATGCTTGACACTAGGGCCCGAGTGCCATGATTTGAGATATGAATCATTTATGTTTTCACCATTATATCTATGTTCTTCATATGATGTTGCAAGTTATACGCACCTGTTACGTGTTATGATCCGTAAACCCCAAAGTAACAATAATTGGGATACTTTCCGGTGATGACCGTAGTTTGAGGAGTTCATGTATTCACTATGTGTTAATGCTTTGTTCCGGTTCTCTATTAAAAGGAGGCCTTAATATCCCTTAGTTTCCTTATGTCCCACGCTGCCACGGGAGGGTAGGACAAAAGATTTCATGCAAGTTCTTTTCTATAAGCACATATGACTATTTACGGAATACATGCCAACATTATATTGAAGAACGGGAGCTAGTTCTGTGTCGCCCTAGGTTATGACTATTATATGATGAATGTCATCCAACGACATCACCGATCCAATGCCTACGAGCTTTTCATATATTGTTCTTTCTAAGTTACTACTTTTGCTACTACTGTTACAATGCTGCAAAATTATTACTACTGATGTTACTGTTACTGTTATTATTACTATCATTGCTACTGCTATCAAATTACCATACTACTGTGCTACTGATCACTTTGCTGCAGATATTTAATCTCAAGGTGTGGTTGAATTGACAACTCAACTGCTAATACTTACAAATATTCCTTGGCTCTCTTTGTGTCGAATCAATAAATTTGGGTTGAATACACTACCCTCGAAAACTGTTGCGATCACCAATACTTGTGGGTATCAAGACCTTTTGCTGGCGTCGTTGCCGAGTAGGGGTGGGCATAAAAACTGGTGAACTGAATACCGAGCCGAAGCCGAAACCGAAGAAACTAAATTTTTGGTTATTCTCACTGATATAGCCAAGTTCGGTTTTCACTTCCACTAACCGAACAGAGTTTACTCGGTTCAGTTTTATACCTGGTCACCGAACAAAAAACCGAAGCACCTAGGGAGTCACGAGGCTCGTAGTCAACCGATGACGGCTGTGTCTGTGTCCCGCCACAGAGTGAACCAACGGCCCAAGACCTGCTTGCGGTCGGCGGCCACGTTACGTACAGTAGCTTTCTTTAAGGGAGCCACGTAGTAGTAGCTCACGTAGTGATAGGCATGGGCGGATGGGCCGGCCACGTCATTGCAAAGTCCAAACCCAACATGACGTGCTTTTGTGGGCTAGTGAAGTGTGCAATGGCAGGAGAATGTGGTTTAGTCCCACCTCGACTGGCCATGCAGAAGCGGACAGAGCGCTCAGTGATATAAGAGATTGCTGAGTAGAGAAGTGCTTGTATCCATCACCAGGCAAACCATCACTTCGATATAAACTGAATAGCGAACCGAATTTATCGGTTAACCAAAATTTTGGTTAGCTGATATTTAGTCTGTATTTCGGTTTTTTACTTTTGCTAACCGAATTCACACAAAAACCGAACAGCAGAAACCGAAATTTTGGTTTCTACCAGACGCCCAGGCCTATTGCCGAGGAGCATAGCTATATTTGTTGAGTCACTTGGGATTTATATCTATTTATCACAATGAAGAATGTTGAGGATGATAGAACCAAGAACGTTCCCTCTAAGACGAGGGGAGGTAAGTAACTGTTATCTAGCTCTGCACTTGATTCACCTTCTATTTTGAGTAAGCTTGCAACACCACCATATACTATTAATCCTGATATGTCGCAAGTTATTGATGACACTACTTCTGCTATGAATGATGATATTGATGATGCTAGTACCCTGCTTGATAAGACTGTGCCACTAGGTTAATTTCTTGATGAACAACTTGCTAGAGCTAAAGATATTGAGAATGCTGAAACTGATGAAATTACTGAAACTGATGAAGTCTTTGAAACTGAGAATTATGAAACACCTTTTAGATCTAGCTCTCCTAGATATGAATTGCCTGAGATACCTAAGGGGTATGTTATGGATGGAGAGGTAGCTAGAGACTTTCTTGCTTGTAAGGATAGAGATGATCTTACGAAATTACTGTGTAAGTTGAAAGAAAAATCCTTAAATTTTAGAATGAAATATTATCCTAAGTTTGCTACTTCAACTATCTTTATTACTGATGAGGATTATGAATTCTCTGATGACCTAGAGTTAATTACTTGGTTGAATCTGATCCTTTCCATGGCTATGAAACTAAGACTGTTGTGGCACATCTTACTAAATTAAATGATATAGCCACCCTATTTGCTCATGAGGAAAAAATTCGCTACTACCATATCCTTAAATTATTTCCTTTCCCATTGAAAGGTGATGATAAGATATGGTACAATACTCTTGCTCCTGATTGTGTGTGTAGTCCCCAGGATATGATTTATTACTTCTCTGAAAAATATTTTCCTGCTCATAAGAAACAAGCTGCCTTACAGGAATATTTAACTTTGTGCAAATTGAAGAAGAGAATCTCCCAGAAGCTCGGGGCAGGCTTCTCCAATTACTTAATGCTTTGCCTGATCATCCTCTCAGAAAAATTAAATACTTGATATCTTTTATTATGGACTAACCGATACTTCTAGGGACCACCTAGATAGTTGTGTTGGTTGTGTTTTCAGGGAACGAACTGTTGAACAAGCTGCAGAACTATTAAATAATATATTGAAGAATTATGATGATTGGACACTTCTAGAACCACCACCGAAACCCACTCCAAAGAAGAGGGGTATTTTATTTCTCAGTCCTGAAGATATGCAAGATGCAAATAAATGTATGAAGGAAAAAAGGTCTTAAAGCTGAAGATGTGAAGAATTTACCACCTATTGACGAAATACATGGTCTCGACACACCACCACAGGTGGTGGAGGTAAATTCTCTTTTAAAGTTTGATGAAGGTGACATCCTGCATAATAAACCTCCTAGTCAATGCTTATGTGAATTTGATAACTATATCATGAAGCAAGATCACTTCAATGCCTATGTTCTGAAACAATTAAAACAAAATTCTGATATGATTGCTCTCTTGAGTGACTTGTTATTTAGAATCACTAATGATGTTAGAGGAGTAGGACAACATTCTTCTATGGTTCAAACTCAGTTAGAATAAGTTGCCAAATCTCAAAGTGAGTTGCTCAATGAAATGAATAATAATATGAATGATCATGATGTTAGATTAATGACTGATGACCCACAAGTATAGGGGGTCAATCATAGTCCTTTCGATAAGTAATAGTGTCGAACCCAACGAGGAGCAGAAGAAAATGACAAGCGATTTTTAGCAAGGTAATGTCTGCTAGCACTGAAATTGTCGGTAACAAGTAGTTTGATAGCAAGATAATTTGTAACGGGCAAGTAACGGTAACAGTAAATAAAGTGCAGCAAGGTAGCCCAATCCTTTTGTGGCAAAGGACAGGCCAAAACGGTCTCTTATAATAAGCAAATCATTCTGGAGGATACATGAGAATTTCATCTAGTCACTTTCATCATGTTGGTTTGATTCGTGTTCGCTACTTTGATAATTTGATATGTGGGTGTACCGGTGCTTGGGTGTTGTTCTTACTTGAAAAAAATCTCTGTAACATCCCAAAATTCTAAATTTTGGAATGTTATGTTAAATAAATAGTTTTGAATGTTTGCTTGATTGTTGTGTGAATGATTGAGTGAAATTGAGTGCAATTTGAAACTTTTTGAAAGTTGAATGAGAGGGAATAAAAGGACTTTCCCAAAAGTGTTCCCATCTGAAATAATTTGAAACCTCATTTGAAAGTAATGCAAACTTCATGCCACTCAAGGACTTTCAAGAGAGGAGATGAAATGACTTCTCCAACTTTTAAAGGAAAGATAGTGGGGAGTTAAACCACTTTTGAAATTCCATTTGGAATTCTTCCCATTTGAATAGTTTCAAATTCCTCTGACCCATTTCAGAATAAAGAGAGGAGCAATATGACACTCCAAACCAAGGGCAAATTTGAAGTATAATTGAATGAGGAAAATCAGAAAAGATTTGGAAGTGGTTTGAATTTCTATTTCAAAACCATTTAGGAGTTATTTGGCTTTTGATCAAATTATTTTTCTCCTTAAAATAAATAAATGGAAATATTAAATAAGGGTAAAATGATTCCCTTCAATGGAAAATTAGGAGAAAAAAATTTTGAAATATTTTTGGTATTTTAAAAATGATTTTTATTGGGTTTTATTGCAACAGAAGTACTGTTTGCTTTATTGGAATTTTTGTTGATTTTATTTGAACTTGGAAAATAGTTCACATTTTAGGAAATCTTTTTCTGAATTTTTTGATATATAATATGCCTATTTTTTGATTATATTGTTTTTTTCGTCCCTGCTGTTTTTTTAAAAAGCCCGCCAGGCCATGTCCACCGGCAGGCCCAGCAGAGGCCAGCGCGCACGTACGCTCGCTCCCAGGAGCCGCCGCCACCTCCCCCGATCACCCGATCTCTACTCTGTGCTCTCTCTCTCTATTGTTATTTTTTTCCCTGGCGCATGGACCCCACCCCGCTCGTTTTCTTCTTCTTCCCACGTACAGAAACAGAAACCTATATGTACACGCCGCCGCCGCCGCGCCGATCCTCACGGGAACCCTACCCCGAGTCTACCCCTTCCCCAAACCTCATGTCCTATAAATACCCGAGGTCGTCCTCTCCCATTTCCAGTTCATCGCTCGACTCCGACCGCCGGTGAGCTTTCAATGACCCCTCCTTCCATACTCTACTTCCCCTCGGGATTGTGCATCTATTTGACATAACCACGCCGCCCAGGGAATACCGGAACCTCGTCCTCAACCTCGTTCATTGTCGCCGGAGCTCCCGGTTCACAGGAGCTTCCAGAGTCGCACCGCTCGCCCCGCTCGCCCTGGACATCCCCGACCACCACCTTCAACAAAAGTCGGACCCCCCTCGGAGTTCTCCATCCACTGGACAAGGGGAGGTATGAGAGAATGCACCTTGGGTGCTCTCGAGTGTATTACTCAGACTAATATAGCCGGGTTACAGGGGCACCGAGCGCAGTTACATGGGGCGCGAGGTGCGCGAGGTGGAGCTACAACGTGGGCATGCACGAGTACGTGCATGAGTGCTAGACTAGAGAAGTTACAGTCAACACCCCGCCACAGTCTGAGCATCGGGTGGCTAGATGCATAGGCTGGACCAGAATTCCTGGAACGCCGGCGTCGGGATGCCCTTCGTCATGACGTCGGCGAACTGCTGCGCGGTCGGGACATGGAGAACACGTAGTTGGCCCACAGCAACCTTCTCGCGGATGAAATGGATGTCGAGCTGGTTGTGTTTGGTGCGGCGGTGATGCACCGGGTTGGCAGCCATGTACACAGAGGATATGTTGTCGCAGTAGGTCACCGTGGCCGTCGGCAGGGGCATGCGCAGTTCACGGAGAAGTTGTCGCAGCCAGCAGCATTCTGCAACGGCGTTAGCGATGGCGCGGTACTCCGCCTCTGCACTGGAGCGGGAGACGGTCGGCTGGCGCTTCGACGACCAGGAGACAAGCGAGTTGCCGAGGAAGACGACGTAGCCAGACATCGAGCGGCGTGTATCTGGGCACCCGGCCCAGTCGGCATCGGAGTAGGCCACCAGGTCAAGCAAAGCAGATCGATACAGGTGGAACCCGTGTGTCGACGTGCCGCGCAGGTAACGCGGGATCCATTTCACGAGGGAGAGATGCTGCTCGCGCGGATCGTGCATGAAGAGGCAGGCTTTCTAGACCACGTAGGCGAGATCAGGGCGCGTGAGAGTGATGTACTGGAGCGCGCCCACCAGGCTCCGGTACTACGAGGCGTCGCGGACAGGCGCGCCCGCGACGGCGGACAACTTTGAGTGCGTGTCCACTGGTATTAACACAGGCTTGCAAGCAACCATGTTGGCGCGATCCAACAGCTCGTCAGCATACTTCTGTTGAGAGAGGAAGAAGCCGGCGCGGCTCCGCGTCACACTAATGCCGAGGAAGTAGTGGAGCGGGCCGAGATCCTTCATCGGGAACTCAGCGAACATGCGCCACTGCAGCTGCTGGAGAAGAGCCGTCGATGAAGCCATGAGGACGATGTCGTCCATGTACAGCAGCAGGTATGCCGTGGCGACCTCATCGTGGAGCGTGAACAGCGATGGGTTGGAGCAAGCCGTCGTGAAGCCGATGGTACGGAGGAAAGCAGCGAACCACGCGAACCAGGTGCGGGGGGCCTGCTTGAGCCCGTACAATGACTTGTCGAGGAGGCACACATGATCAGGGTGAAGCTTGTCGATGAGCCCCGCCAGCTGTTGGCAGTACACGCGCTTGGCAAGCTGGCCATGCAAGAACGCGTTGTTCACGTCATTTGGTGCACGGGCCAGTCACGCGCGGCGGAGACGGTGAGGACAGCACGGATGGTTGCTGCTTTAACCACGGGCGAGAATGTCTCATCAAAGTCCACACCAGGTCGTTGTGAGAACCCGCACACGACCCATCTCGCGTTGTAGCAATCGAGGCTCCCATCAGCCTTGAGTTTATGCCTGAACAACCACTTTCCCGTGACAATGTTGGCACCTCGGGGCCGTGGCACGAGCGTCCAGGTCATGTTCGTCATGAGAGCAGTGTATTCATCCTGCATAGCGGTTAGCCAATGGACATCACGAAGCGCGGCGGACCCAAACTTGGGCACGGGTGAGATGGTGGAGACGGCAGAAGCAGTGTTTGTTTCAGCATATTTGGGGTTGGGAAGGAACTTGTCAGTGCGCCCACAGGTGATCATGGCGTGCGTGGGCACGTGAGAGGGGCGATCAGGCGATGGTGTGCTGCAGGGAGCTGCTGGACCGCTGTCGGGGTTGGAGTGCATGGCAGGCTCAGAGTCCGGCGACGCGGTGGTCGTGGGAGTGACAGTAGCTACCGGAGAGCTGGGTGTTTGGTGTGTCATGGAGGCGGGTGGAGAGTTGGGCAGGTGTGTGACCATGACAGTGGTTGGGGGGAGGGAGGTTGTGGGCGGGATCGCTGTGAGGGTAGCTGATCAGGTTCCTCGTCAGTGGGTGTGGGTTCAGTGGTCGTGTTGGAGAAGGGGAAGTGGGTCTCGTCGAAGACGACATGGCGTGAGATGAGGACGCAGTTGTTTGTGCGATCGAGGCAGCGGTATCCCTTGTGCTCAGAGGAATAGCCGAGGAAGACACAAGCTGCAGAGCGCGGAGCAAGTTTGTGCGGGATAGTTGCTGTGATGTTGGGGTAGCAGAGGCATCCAAACACGCGCAGCGACGCGTAGTCAAGGTGAGTGCCGTGGAGGAGGAAGAAGGGAGTGCGGTCATGGCGAGTACGACATGAGCGACGGTTGAGTAGGAATGTGGCCGTGTTAAGAGCTTCAGCCCAGTACGTGAATGGCATGGAGGCGTGTGTGAGGAGCGAGCGAACGGTGTCGTGCAGGGTGCGAAGCACTCGCTTAGCTCACCCGTTTTGTGGCGACGTGTATGGGCAAGACAAGCGGAGAGATATTCCCTCGTCGGAGAGGAAGGCTCGAACTACATGGTCGTCGAACTCTCGTCCATTGTCGCACTAGAGAGCGAGCAGGTTCAAGTTGAACTGTTGGCGAGTGAAACAGGCAAACGAGCATATAAGAGGGAAAACTTCAGATTTGTGATTAAGGGGATACGTCCACACAAAGTTTCTATAATCATCGAGAAGAACAAGATAGTACTCCTTGCCCGATACACTGGGCACGGGCGAGGTCCAAACATCACAGTGCACTAACTGAAAGGGGAAATACGACACATGTTCTAAAGAAGAAAACGGGAGCCTAACGCTCTTGCCTAACTGACATGCATGCCAGATTTGCGACGGCGAGCTGGGGAGATGGACGGAGCAGGCACATAGCATGCAGTGAAGAACATCGTGGCCTGGGTGACCCAGTCGCTGATGCCACAGGTCCGGAGAGGTGACAGTGGCGGCGAGGGCGAGGCGGCAATCGGGCTGCGTGACTGGGTAGATTTCATCGTCAGATTTACACCGGAGGATCACCCGCTTCGTCCTTCGTTCCTTGACAAAGAAACCCACATCGTCAAATTCAACATTAACGGGATTGTCACGAGCTAGTTTCTTGACAGAGACAAGATTTTTGATGAGGTTGGGAGAGACTAGAACATGGCGCAACGTAAGAGGATCAGCGGATGTGGGAATGTGAGCAGTGCGAGAGTGCGTGACCGCGAACGATGATCCATCGCCAACAACTATACGAGAAGAATGACAAGGGCTGGAGGAGCTGAGCAAACCTGATGACGAGGCCATGTGCGAGGATGCTCCTGTGTCCAGGTACCAGTCCCCGCTGGGCTGCGGCGGCTGCGGCTGCTGGATGTGCATGTTGTTGAGGGCGTGCACCAGCGCGGGCTGGTCCCAGCCAGCCGGAGCGGACGACGAGGATGCCCCCGACGGAGGCGCGCCGTAGAGAGGGTGAGGTGGGACGACGCCGGGGGTCCAGTGTGCTGGGAGCGCGCCGTACGAGGCCGGTGGCGGGACGGAGTAGTGCGAGGCCACACCAGCAAACGGTGCATGTCCACCAGGGAGAGGCCCGAGCACACCCGCGCCAGGGGCATGCGGACGCCACGGCACTGGCTAGGCATGCACCATGCCCGTCCAGGGCGCGTGCGCAGATAGGGGCGGTGCAGGTGGACGCGGTGCTGGCACGCTGTTGCTGCTGCTGCCGACCTCCATCGGCGCTTTGCCCTTCCCTTTATTGCAGCCACCACCGCCACCGCGACAGTTAGGGCTGCTGTCACTACTTGCGGCGCCCCTATCGGAGTTGGTGCTGGCAGGAGCGCGGGCGGCGTGAAGGGCGATGTTGCTGGACGGCTCCATGGACTGGCGGCTCTCCTCGAGGAGGAGGAAAGCGCGGTAGCGGAGGAAGGAGGGGAAGGGTGTCTGCATTGTCAGGATGGGCACGGCATAGCACAAGCGTGGGTGAAGGCCGCGGAACATGTTGAGGACCTGCTCGTGATCACCAACGGGCTCACCAAGGTCGGCGAGACGATCGGCGCAGTCCTTCAGACGCGCAAAGTAGGAGAGGACCGAGTCAGATCCTTGCTCGATACGGCGGAAGTCGGTGGCGAGGAAGATCGCCTGATGCTCCCTTTTCTCCAGGAAGATGGAGGTGATTGCCACCCAGAGTTCCGCGGCCGTGGCGCCGCGGCAGTGCACAAGCCCAAAAATATCCGGGCTGATGCGGTTGTAGAGCCAGGAGACGATGTGGGCATTGTCCTGCAGCCAGAGGGGATCAGCGGGTCGCAGTGCCCCATTGATGTGAGCGACGACACCGCTCTTCTGGAAAGTGACCTCAAACAGGGTGCGCCACTGGGAGAAGTTGGGTGGCCACAGGGAAAGGATGATGGGGACATGTTGGTTGATGTAGATGGCAGCTAGGTGGGAGGGCGGCGGCGCAAGGTGCAAGTCGGGGGCGCCGGCGCCAGGGATGATGGTGCCATTGCGCGAAGCCGCTGAAAGGGCCGAGGGGGTGAGGAGAGCATCACGGCTCGGTGTGGCAGCGGCGGCGGCGGCAAAGGTGCCGTGGAGACCACGGTTGGTTGGAGGTGGGGCTGGAGGGGGAGGCGGCGGCGATGGAGCAACCGTGGCGCCGGCAGTGGGGCAGCGGAAGGCAGTTAGCGACGCTGGTGAGACCGGGCGTCTGATACCATGTAGACAAGGGGAGGAATGAGAGAATGCACCTTGGGTGCTCTCGAGTGTATTACTCAGGCTAATATAGCCGGATTCGCGGGGTGGGGGCGTGCGATTACATGGGGCGCGAGGTGCGCGAGGTTGAGCTACAACGTGGGCATGCATGAGTACATGCATGAGTGCTAGACTAGAGAAGTTACAGTCAACATCCGCCTCCGGTCACCGGAGCCGTCGCCCCGACCTCCACTTCCCTGTCTACGACGAACCTCTCTATAAGCAAACGCCTGTTCTTCGTTTCATTTAAAAAAACAACATTCTTTTAGATTGGCTTGTTCGGTTTAGTACAAGGTTTATTATGGTTTAGGTCGAACTGGTTTGCCGTTTTTAAACGTACGCATACGTTTCTGTTAATTTACGACCGAGCATGGTTGAGCTTTAGATCGCACAACCTTGTAGCCCAGTTACAGCCCACTACATAGCTAGTGCACTTTTGTTTTTAGTTTTAGATTCAGTTTTTTTATATCTTTAGATCTACAACTCCGATTTTAATGATTCTTTTTGCTACGGATTCACAAAAATCCCATCTATCCATAGAAACCAACGAAAAATAATTTTTACCTTTTTAATTTTCGAATTCAAACAGATTTGTTACAAACACTAAATTGCTAATAACTTTTATTTTAAAATAGTTTTTTGACTAATTCTTTTTGCTAGTGATCACTTGATCTTTTTTCTAAACAGTAGGCTTTTGCAAATTAGTTTTTGTTTATTTTAATTTAGGGTTTTAGGCAAAACAATACTGTTTTACATAGTTTAATTATATTTTCTTTTCCCTTAGTATTTATATGTTTTTAATTAAAAACTTTTTGTCAATTTTTTTGAAAATTTTAGTTTTTTTCTGTTTTGAACAGTAGACAATTTTATTTGATTTAAAATTTTTAGTTTCTTTAATTTTGTAAGAAAACTTGTATATGTCATAGTTAGAGTTTTATAAAAGCTTTCTATTTGTTTCTTTTTGCTACTAAAAGTTTATGAAAATTTATTTCTATCATTTTAATGAAAACTCTATTTCTTTTCTGTTAATTTATTAGTTTAGTATTTTATTTGCTATTAAGTTTGCTTAGGTCAAAAACTGCTTTTGTGTTGGTTGTAGTAAAAACTCTATAGTTTCCTTGTAGTTTTCCTTGAAATTTTCTTTGGATTTCTATTTAGTTTTCTTATGGATTTCTTTGTTTCTTTTATATTGATTGAGTGTTATTATGGTTGATAGAATTGTTTGCTAGAGTGTTTTGCTTATGTGAATGCTATGTTTGACTTAATATAGATTTTCAACGGAGTGACGAATAGTTCTACCAAGTCTTTATTCTGAGAACGATATTATCTTCATCAACTTACCAGGCAAGTTCACTTTGACCATGCTTTCATACCTATGTTTTTATTGCATTTAGTGGCATCTTTGCAACAACCCTCCAGTAGTGATACTGAATTCTTGTAGTTGAGTAGTATGCATGAGGTAGGAACCCATCACCCTGTTACCAAGCTCGGGACATTATTTATTTTAATGCTACGCTATAGTAGATAGGGTTTGGTATGACTGCATGAGAATGGTGTGAAGAAGGAGGACTCTATGTCAATGACGACAACTCCATGATGGCATCTGCAAGGACTGCATCTTCAAGGCCTCAAGATTTCAAGACTCGAGACAAGAATTCAATACACACTACTGGATGAAGGACAATTGACGGGCACCCTGGATAAACTAGTGGATGGCCGGGATGCATGGAGAAGAGCCATGACATCTTGCGGAAAGCTTCACCCAGACTCAAAGGGATGGAAGAATACTTCATGCCCGGAAGCTTACCTGTGCAACCGCAAGTCACTAAGGGCTCTGGCTTGGTTGACCTTAGTTGTGACTCTGGCTGGGATGGTGCTAGCTGATGTAGAACTACGGTAGGATTGGATGAGCACCGGACAGTGGTCAGGGGAACTCTTCGGAAGACCATGCTTCGGTCGTCGTGTTCTCAAACACCCTGAAGTGCGAGAACGTAAAAAGAGGGATCGAATCTTGCGGGTAAAGTGTACAAACCTCTACAGAGGGTTTAAACCTAATCGATTAGCTGTGTCCCCAGTTACGGACAATTTGAGCATCTGGACCTGAATCTATCTTGGAACTCTCAACACCGGACTGATAACTTAATTGTGGGCAACTTATTTTGATTTGGCTATGAGACATCGGTTGGCGAAACCATGCCATGATAGGAAACTCCGTAGTATAGACTCCTAATATTTCTTTAATGTAGGGAAAATAAAACCAACTTTTATGCAAAAAAACAAAACTCAGACATAGAGCCACAAAGCCATATTGGATTTAGTATAGTTTTATCATCTGTTTTCTCATATTGTGATCTTGCCGGTACATTCAATGTACTGACCTACATGGCTGCAATGTATCATGTTGCAGGATTATTTCTACGATGAGTAAGAGTTACGATACAGGGTTATGGTGTACACTCAACCTGCCGATGGCGTTGATGGGACTCCACACCCGATTACTTGTTTCAGCTGAGACTTATGAGGTATATATCAGATTTACGTTATTCAAACATGTGATTGCACTTTGATATATACATTGATGTACTGTGTGTGCCAGCATACTGATCCAGGGATGGCACGGATACATAGAGGCTTGACCGTCTGAGGTCGGGTCGCTACAACCTCCCACTTATGATTAACCCCCTCGCAAGCATCTGCAACTATGAGAAAAGTATTAAGATAAAATCTAACCATAGCATTAAACATATGTATCCAAATCAGCCCCTTACAAAGTAGCGCATAAACTAGGGTTTAAGCTTCTGTCACTCTAGCAACCCATCATCTAATAACTACTCCACAATGCATTCCCTTAGGCCCAAATATGGTGAAGTGCCATGTAGTCGACGTTCACATTACACCACTAAGGGAATCACAACATACATATCATCAAAATATCGAACACATATCAAGTTCACATGATTACTTGCAACATGACTTCTCCCGTGAGCTCAAGAACGAAAGTAACTACTCATGAATGATAATCATGCTCAAGATCAGAGGGGTATTAAATAGCATAATGGATCTGAACATATAATCTTCCACCAAATAAACCATATAGTAATCAACTACAAGATGTAATCAACACTACTAGTCACCCACAAGTACCAATCTGAGGTTCCGGTGCAAAGATTGAACACAAGAGATGAACTAGGGTTTGAGAGGAGATGGTGTTGTTGAAGATGTTAATGAAGATTGTCCTCCCAAAGATGAGAGGGTTGTTGGTGATGACGATGGCTTTGATTTCACCCTCCGGGAGGGAAGTTCCCCCGGCGGAATCGCTCTACTGGAGGGCAAAAGTGCTCCTGCCCAAGTTTCACCTCGAGACGATGGCGCTCCGTACCGAAAGTCTTTTCCTTATTTTTTCTAGGTCAAAATGACTTATATACCATGAGATGAGCACCACAGGTGGGCTGGGATGAGCACAACCCACCAGGGCACGCCTGGGGGGGCTGGCGTACCTTGGTGTCTTGTGCTCACCAGGTGGGCCCCTCAAGTAGTTATTTGCTCAAATATTTTTTAAATATTCCAAAATAATTCTCCATGAAGTTTCAGCTCATTTGGAGATGTGCAGAATAGGTATCGCTGGCATAGCGTTTTCAGGTCCAGAATTCCAGCCGCCTGCATTCTCCCGCTTTGTGTAAACCTTGCATATTTTGAGAGAAAAGGCATTAGAATTACTCCCAAAAGCATTATTATGCATAAAAACATCATAAATAACAGTAGGAAATCATGATGCAAAATGGACGTATCAACTCCCCCAAGGATAGACCTCGCTTGTCCTCAAGCGGAAGCCGATATCGAAAAACATGACCACATGGTTTGAGAGAGAGAGGTGTCGATAAAAAAATAAGGACATAGTAGCATCATGCTTATTATTATAACAACAACAAACTTTATCATAAAACTTCTTCATATAACTCTATCAAACTTCTTATGAATAAGTGACAATTCATCACAACATCGAAGTATAAAGCATAAACCTTATTGAAAACCAACAAACTATGTTCTCAGTCAACTTTGCAACCACAATTCATCATATTTTCAAGAAGGGTCTCATATCGGAGCCTCTTGGCAAGTCCACATACTCAACCATCTTTTAATATTTTATGATTGCTAACACTCACATCATTCCCATGTGCCAAAAGTTTCAACCAGACACATAGGAAGATAGGGGTTTATAGTTTCGCCTCCCAACGTATTCACCTCAAGGGTGATGTCAACAATGATAACTCATGCTCACTCATATCCAACTAGATATATGTGCCTAGATCATCCTCACCACATGATTCTTGCAAAAAGCGAAAATAGAAAGGAATAGTGAAAAATACTTTGACTCGTGCATAAAAGTAAATACATAAAGGTAAAAGATAGACCCTTCGCAGAGGGAAGCAGAGGTTTTCATGCGCTTTTTTGGTTTGTATGTCAAATCCCTTAATGCAAAAGAATGTCGCATTATATTGCCCCTTATGATAGCAACCTTTATTATGCAGTCCGTCACTTTTATTATTTTGCCATCACAAGTTCGTACAACGCTCAATTTTCTCTTACACTAAATGATCCAACACATTTAGAAGCAATTTTTATTGCCTTAGTGCACCGATGGTAACTTACTTGAAGGATCTTACTCAATCCATAGGTAGGTATGGTGGACTCTCAAAATATGAATTTGGGTTTAAGGGTTTGGATGCACAAGTAGTATCTATACTTAGTGCGGAAGTTTGGCTAGCAAATATATTGAGCAAGCACCACATGTTGAAGGATATATGACAATATAACTTCTGTGTGAATATGAACAAACATAATTCATTACGTTATCTTCCTTGTCCAAGGTCAACTTATTTGGCATATAATATTTAATGGGGGCTCACAATCATAAAAGATGTCCAAGATAGTATATTTGCATGTGAGTCTTCTCTGCCCTTACTAATTCTTTCATGAGTTGCATCATTGACCAATGCTATGTTTGTCAACTTCCAATAAATTTTACCACTTATACTTTTCCTTATGTGATGTCATTACTTACCATAAGATTAGCATATGATCTTTTTCATTTACTTCCCTTTATTTTGGTTGCAACTAGAAAGTAAAGAAGCAAAAACTCAAACTAAAATGTGTTATATAACTATCACTCTATTACATAGATAGATAGATCACGAAACTAATACTCAAAAGTAGATCACACTAAGCTTTCATTCAGCTAAATCACCAAATAACTATGGATCGAACTAAAATAGGCAAAGGTAATGAAAGTGATGGTGATACGGTACTGGGGCACCTCCCCCAAGCTTGGCACAAGCCAAGGGGAGTGCCATACCCGTGTACTCAAGTCTCCTTTGGTGGGGAAGATGATGAAGGTGGTGATGAGAGGTAGTAGCGAGCTTCTTCCTCAGTTTATGCTTGAGGATAAAATTTTCCTCCTTTAGGCTCTCGATCTCCTGCTCAAGCTTTAGTATCTTTTCACATAGTGCCTGCTTGTTTTCCTGCGGAAGATGAAAGGGGATAAATTGGATCTTAGGTTTCTTTGCTTTATTAGGGAGATTTGACTTCTTTAATTCCACGTGCAAGTCCCTCGGTTGAGGAAGTGGGACTTCGTCTTCATTAGAGCTTGTCTCTTCCGTTCCCTTCAAGTCATAATCCTCTTCTTCTTCTGTTGTCCAGCCGTGATGCTCCACATCCCCGTAGACCTTGGGGTCAGCAATATAATCTGCGACATAGCTCTCTTCCTCCAAATCTTGAGACGACATATTTTCCGATCTGTCAGGAAAATAGCACGAAATGAAAACAGAAGATTTCTCCGTGATACGGTGGTCAATACGTTCGGGGGTTCTATAAAGTTTTTTTTACCTTAGGAAACAAGCAAACAGGAGGAAAACATAGTCGGGTAGGTTCCCGAGGTGGGCACAACCCACCTTGGCGCGCCTTGGTGTATCGTTCCCTCCTCGGTTGCCTTCCTGGTTATTTCTTATTTTTCAAATTTTTATAATATTCCAAAACTGACAGAAAATATTTTTGCGGATTGTTCGGAGTCCGTTTACTTACCCCATGTACCTCCTCTTTTTCAGGATTCTGGAGTGTTCTGGAAGGTTTCTTTTATGTGCTCCTCCAGTGTTATGGTATGGATAACATTGCTTTCAACATTAATAGGCGTACCTGAGATATAGTGTTTAATTCTTTGTCCATTGACCACCTTCGGGTTAGTACCTTTGGCAATATTAATTTTGATATCTCCAGATCGATACATCTATTCAATGATATATGGTCCTTCCCATTTGGAGAGAAGTTTTCCTGCAAAGAATCTAAAATGATCATTGTACAAAAGAACATATTCTCCAACTTTGAATTCCCGCTTTTGGATTCTTTTATCGTGCCATCTTTTAACTTTTTCTTTGAATAATTTGGCATTTTCATAAGCTCGGGTTCTCCACTCATCTAGTGGGCTAATATTAAATGGCCGCATTTCACCGGCAAGCTTGAAGTCATAATTAAGTTCTTTAATTTCCCAATATTGTTTATGTTCTAACTCAAGAGGCAAATGACAAGCTTTTCCATAAACCATTTTGTATGGAGACATACCCATAGGATTTTTATAAGCCATTCTGTAGGCCCAAAGTGCATTAGCCAATTTCTTAGACCAATTCTTTCGGGACCTATTGACAGTCTTTTGTAATATTAGCTTTATTTCTCTATTGATAAGTTCTACATGACCACTAGATTGAGGATGACATGGTGACGCAGTTCTATGGTTAACATCATATTTAGCAAGCATTTTATGGAAAGCACCATGAATAAAGTGTGAACCACCATCAGTCATTAATTATCTAGGGACTCCAAACCTTGGTAAAATAACTTCTTTAAGCATTTTAATGGAGGTGTGATGATCAACACTACTAGTTGGAATAGCTTCTACCCATTTAGTAATATAATCAACAGCAACCAAAATATGAATATACCCATTAGAGGAAGAAAAAGGTCCCATATAATCAAAACCCCAAACATCAAATGGTTCAACAACAAGTGAATAATTCATAGGCATTTCCCGACGCTTACCATAATTACCAATTCTTTGACATTCATCACAAGACAAGACAAACTTACATGCATCCTTGAAGAGAGTAGGCCAAAACCGGATTGCAATACCTTGTGAGCAGTTCTATCTCCCGCATGATGTCGCCCATAGGCTTTGAAATGACATTTCCGTAGGATTTTTTCCTGTTCATGCTCAGGTGCACAATGTATAATAACACCGTCTACTCCTTTATAAAGGTGTGGGTCATCCCAGAAGTAAAGTCTTAAATCATAGAAGATTTTTTTCTTTTGTTGGTATGTGAAACTAGGTGGTATATATTTAGCAACAATGTAATTAGCATAGTTAGCATACCAAGGAGTATTATGAGAAACATTTATTGCAGCTAGTTGTTCATCAGGAAAACTATCATCAATAGGTAGTGGGTCCTCAAGAATATTTTCTAACCTAGAAAAGTTATCAGCTGCAGGATTCTAAGCTCCTTTCCTATCAGTGATATGTGAATCAAATTCTTGTAGCAAGAGAACCCACCTAATGAGTCTAGCCTTAGCATCTTTTCTTTTCCATAAGGTATTTTATAGCAGCATGATCAGTGTGAACAATTACTTTGGAGTCAACAATGTAAGATCTAAATTTATCACAAGCAAACACAGCTGCTAAAAAATCTTTTTCAGTAGTACCATAATTTCTTTGAGCACTGTCTAGAGTTTTACTACCATAATGGATAACATTTAATTTCTTATCAACTCTTTGTCCAAGGACATCACCAATAGCATAATCACTAGCATCACACATGATTTGAAAAGGCAAGTTCCAATCAGGTGGTTGAACAATAGGTGCAGAAGTTAAGGCTTTCTTTAGTGTTTCAAAGGCTTCTACACAATCATCATCAAAAACAAATGGAACATCCTTTTGCAAAAGATTAGTAAGAGGCCTAGAAATTTTTAGAGAAGTCTTTAATAAACCTCCTATAGAAACCAACATGACCAAGGAAACGGAAAATACAAATACCTTTAATATCTTTAGGACATGGCATTTTCTCAATTGTATCAACTTTAGCTTTATCCACCTCAATACCTCGTTCAGAAATTTTATGCCCCAAGACAATACCTTCATTAAACATAAAGTGGCACTTCTCCCTATTCAAGACAAGATTAGTTTGTTCATATCTCTGCAAAACTCGATCAAGGTTGCTTAAGCACTAGTTGGTTGGCTGCTTCGAGAGAAACTGACACTTGTCATTGAGAGCATCCCATTCTCCGAGTGAGAAAACCCAAACCCAAACACCTACAAACCCAAAGTGATTGAGCATCAGTGAAGAGATTGTTCATGTGTGGAACCTGCTGCAGACGGTTAGGCATCATGGTCTAGAGCATCCAAGAGGAAATTGTGGATCGCCGAGTGACCGAGTCTGTGAAGGTTTGGAAGTCACCTGAAGACTTACCACGAGTGATTGGGCGAGGTCTGTGTGATCTTAGCTCAAGGAGAATTTGGTGAGGACTGTGTGTCCGGGACTGTGTGTCCTTAGTTTTAACGCACTTTCCGTTCCAACCAGACGTATGGCTGTCACAGCGGTTGGAACTGGTCTACCAAATCATTGTGTTCACCAAGCCACTGGTTCTATTTCCTATACCCTTTCACTTCATCACTCATATGGTATTGTACTTGATCATTACTGTTTGAAGACTTTGACTGAAGACTTTTTCAATTTCCTCAATCCTATTTCTTCAGTCAGTTTCTCTTCAGCCTGCTTATCCTGGTTACTCGCTACTTGTACTTTGTGCGTGCTTCCATTTCATCATGATGACTGTGCTTCTGTTCTGTTATGCATGTATGTGAGTACTTATTCTGCTGCTAAGTACTTCATTGCTTAGGAATTTCCTCACCTTGAAATTCCTTAGTGACGAATTTGTAAAAATCACCTATTCACCCCACTCTAGTCGATATTACACACTTTCAATTAGTATCAGAGCAGGGTACTCCCTTGTTCAGTGTGATTTTGGTTTAACCACCTGGAGTTTTAGTTATGTCGACTGCAGGCATGACCAAGGTCTCTGCTGGGTGTCCTACTGATACATCAATTTTGCATCATGCTTTTATATCAATATTTATTGCATTATGGGCTATTATTACACATTATATCTCAATACTTAGTGCTATTCTCTCTTATTTTCGCAAGGTTTACCATGAAGAGGGGGAATGCCGGTAGCTGGAATTCTGGCTGAAAAGGGAGCAAACATTGGAAACCTATTCTGCACTGCTCCAAAATTCCTAAAACTCCATGAAACCTGTTTTTGGAATTAATAAGAATTATTGAGCGAAAGAATACATCGGGGCCCACACCTGCCAGAGGGGGGGGCGCCCACCCTCACTGGCGCGCCCTGTCTCTGGGCCCCTGGTGGCCCCGGTGTCCATCTTCTGCTATATGAAGGCTTTTAACCTGGAAAAAATCATGGGCAAGCTTACGGGATGAAACTCCGCCGCCACGAGGCGGAACCTTGGCGGAACTAATCTAGGGCTCCGGCGGAGCTGTTCTGCCGGGGACACTTCCCTCCGGGAGGGGGAATCATCACCAACGTCATCACCAACGATCCTCTCATCGGGAGGGGGTCAATCTCCGTCAACATATTCACCAACACAATATCCTCTCAAAACCCTAGTTCATCTCTTGTATCCAATCTTGTATCCAAATCACAAATTGGTACCTATGGGTTGCTAGTAGTGTTTATTACTCCTTGTAGTTGATGCTAATTGGTTTACTTGGTGGAAGATCATATGTTCAGATCCTTAATGCATATTATTACTCCTCTGATTATGAACATGAATATGCTTTGTGAGTAGTTACGTTTGTTCCTGAGGACATGGGTGAAGTCTTGCTATTAGTAGTCATGTGAATTTGGTATTCGTTCGATATTTTAATGAGATGTATGTTGTCTTTTCCTCTAGTGGTGTTATGTGAACGTCGACTACATGAGACTTCACCATTATTTGGGCGTAGAGGAAGGCATGGGGAAGTAATAAGTAGATGATGGGTTGCTAGAGTGACAGAAGCTTAAACCCTAGTTTATGCGTTGCTTCATTAGGGGCTGATTTGGATCCATATGTTTAATGTTGTGGTTAGGTTTACCTTAATACTTATTTTGTAGTTGCGGATGCTTGCAATAGGGGTTAATCATAAGTGGGATGCTTGTCCAAGTAAAGGCAGTACCCAAGCACCGGTCCACCCACATATCAAATTATCAAAGTACCGAACGTGAATCTTATGAACGTGATGAAAACTAGTTTGACGAAAATTCTGATGTGTCCTCGGGAGCTCTTTTCCCATTATTAGAAATTGTCCAGGCTTATACTTTGCTACATAAAGGATTGGGCCACCTTGATGCACTTTATTTACTTTATTTACTTGTTACTCGTTACAATTTATCTTATCACAAAACTATCTATTACCTACAATTTCAGTGCTTGCAGAGAAAACCTTACTGAAAACCGCTTATCATTTCCTGCTCCTCCTCATTGGGTTCGACACTCTTACTTATCAAAAGGACTACGATAGATCCCCTACACTTGTGGGTCATCTAGATTCTTTTCTGGCGCCGTTGCCGGGGAGTGTAGCGCTTTTGGTGAGTGGAACTTGGTAAGGAAACATTTATATAGTGTGCTGAAATTTTTTGTTACTTGTCATTATGGAAACTAATCCTTTGAGGGGCTTGTTCGGGGTATCTTCACCCCGACTATAAGAGCAAATAGTTGCTCCTCAACCTATTGAACTTTTTGAAAATATTTACTTTGAGATTCCTTCGGGTATCGTAGAAAAACTGCTAGCTAATCCATTTGCAGGAGATGGAACATTGCATCCTGATTTACACCTTATCTTTGCGGATGAAGTTTGTGGATTATTTAAGCTTGCAGGTATTCCCGATGATGTTGTCAAAAGGAAGGTCTTCCCTTTATCTTTGAAGGGAGATGCATTGACATGGTATAGGCTATGTGATGATACGAGATCTTGGAATTATAAGTGATTGAAGTTGGAATTTCACCAGAAGTTCTATCCTATGCATCATGTTCATCGTGATCGTAATTACATATATAATTTCCGGCCTCCTGAAGGAGAAAGCATCACTCAAGCTTTGGGGAGGCTTAAGTCAATGTTGTATTCATGCCCCAATCATGAGCTCTCCAGAGAAATGATTATTCAAAAATTTATGCTCGGCTTTCTATTAATGATCGCAACCTGCTCGATACTTCCTGTGATGGTTCTTATATGCTGAAGACAATTGATTTAAAATGGGACTTATTGGAAATAATTAAACGCAACTCTGAAGATTGGGGTTCCGACGATGGTAAGGATTCAGGTATGACACCTAAGTTCGATTGTGTTAAATCTTTTATGGATACCGATACTTTTCGCGGATTTAGCACTAAGTATGGACTTGACTCTGAGATAGTAGCTTCTTTCTGTGAATCTTTTGCTACTCTGTTGATCTCCCTAAGGAGAAGTGGTTTAAATATAATCCTCCCATTGAAGTAAAAGTAGTTGCACCTATTACAGTTGAAGAAAAGACTGTCACTTATAATGATCCTATTGTTCCTACTACTTATGTTGAGAAACCTCCTTTTCCTGTTAGGATAAAGGATCACGCTAAAACTTCGACTGTTGTTCGTAAGAGTAATACTAGGACTTATACACCTCCTGAGCAAATCAAAGTTGAACCTAGTATTGCTATGGTTAAAGATCTCTTGGATGATGATCTAGATGGGCATGTTATTTATTTCTGTGGTGACACTGCTAATATTGCTAGACCAGATACTAAGATACATAGACCTGTTGTAGGCATGCCTTTTATTTCTGTTAAAATAGGAGATCATTGTTATCATGGCTTATGTGATATGGGTGCTAGCGCTACTGCAATACCCTATGATTTATAGAAAGAAATTATGCATGACATTGCACCCATTGAATTAGAAGACATAGATGTTACTATTAAGCTTGATAATAGGGATACCATTAAACCAATTGGGATAGCTAGAGATGTTGAAGTCTTGTGTGGGAAGGTTAAATATCCTACTGATTTCCTTGTTCTTGGTTCCCCACAAGATGATTTTTGCCCCATTATTTTTGGTAGACCCTTCTTGAAAACAGCTAGTGCTAAGATTGATTGTGGAAAGGATACTGTTACAATTGTCTTAGAGGGTGTGTCTCATGAGTTTAATTTTTCTAAGTTTCCTAAATAACCTCGTGATAGAGAATCACCTAGTAAGGATTAAATTATTGTTCTTGCTTCCATTGCTGTACCTCCTACTGATCTATTAGAACAATATTTGCTTGACCATGAAAACGAAATGTTTATGAAGGAAAGAAGGGAAATAGATGAAGTGTTCCTTAAATAGGAACCCATGCTTAAACACAACCTTCCCGTTGAAATTCTTGGGGATCCCCCTCCACCCAAGGGTGATCCCGTGTTTGAACTCAAACCATTACCTGATAATCTTAAGTATGCTTATCTTGATGAAAAGAAAATATATCCTATTATTATTAGTGCTAACCTTTCAGGGCAAGAAGAAGAAAGATTATTGAAAACTCTGAAGAAGCACCGAACCGCTATTGGATATACTCTGGATGATCTTAAGGGCACTAGTCCCACGTTATGCCAACACAAAATTTCAGTGGAGAAAGATGCCAAACCAGTTAGAGATCCTCAACGACGACTGAATCCCAAGATGAAAGAAGTGGTAAGAAAGGAGATACTAAAGCTCCTTGAGGCAGGTATAATTTATCGCGTTGCTGATAGTGATTGGGTAAGCCCTGTCCATTGTGTTCCTAAAAAGGGAGGTATTACCGTTGTTCCTAATGATAAAGATGAATTGATCCCGCAAAGAATTATTACAGGTTATAGGATGGTAATTGACTTCCATAAATTAAATAAGGCTACTAAGAAAGATCATTACCCTTTACCTTTTATTGATCAAATGCTAGAAAGATTATCCAAACACACACATTTCTGCTTTCTAGATGGTTATTCTGGTTTCTCTCAAATACCGTGTCGTCGTGGGATCAATCAAAAACTACTTTTACTTGCCCTTTCGGTACTTTTGCTTATAGACGTATGCCTTTTGGTTTATGTAATGCACCTGCTACCTTTCAAAGATGTATGATGGCTATATTCTCTGATTTTTGTGAAAAGATTTGTGAGGTATTCATGGATGATTTCTCTGTTTATGGATCCTCTTTTGATGATCGCTTGAGCAACCTTGACCGAGTTTTGCAGAGATGCGAAGACACTAGTCTCATCCTGAATTGGGAAAAGTGTCACTTTATGGTTAATGAAGGCATTGTTTTGGGGCATAAGATTTACGAGAGAGGTATTGAAGTTGATAAAGCCAAAGTTGATGCTATTGAAAAGATGCCATGTCCCAAGGACGTAAAAGGTATAAGAAGTTTCCTTGGTCATGCCGGTTTTTATAGGAGGTTCATTAAGGACTTTTCTAAAATCTCTAGGCCTCTGACTAATTTATTGCAAAAAGATATTCCTTTTGTCTTTGATGATGATTGTGTAGAAGCATTTGAAATACTTAAGAAAGCTTTGATCACTGCACCTATTGTTCAGCCACCTGATTGGAATTTACCCTTTGAAATTATGTGTGATGCTAGTGATTATACTGTAGGTGCTGTTCTAGGGAAAATAGTCGATAAGAAATTGAATGTTTTCCAGTATGCTAGTAAGACTCTTGATACTGCCCAGAGAAATTATGCTACTACTGAAAAAGAGTTCTTAGCAGTTGTGTTTGCATGTGATAAGTTTAGACCTTATATTGTTGATTCCAAAGTTACTATTCACACTGATCATGCTGCTATTAAATATCTTAAGGAAAAGAAAGATGCTAAGACTAGACTCATTAGATGGGTTCTCTTGCTCCAAGAATTTGATTTGCATATTATTGAAAGGAAGGGAGCTGAGAACCCCGTTGCAGATAACTTGTCTAGGTTAGAGAATGTTCTTGATGACCCACTGTCTATTGATGATAGCTTTCCTGATGAATAATTAGCGGTTGTTAATGCTTCTCGTACTGCTCCTTGGTATGCTGATTATGCTAATAACATTGTTGCTAAGTTTATACCTCCTAGTTTCACATACCAGCAAAAGAAAAAGTTATTTTATGATTTAAGACATTACTTCTGGGATGACCCACACCTTTATAAAGGAGTAGATGGTGTTATTAGACGTTGTGTGCCTGAGCATGAATAGGAACAGATCCTACACAAGTGTCACTCTGAATTCTATGAAGGACACCACACTGGAGATATAACTGCACGCAAGGTACTACAATCTGGTTTTTACCGGCCTACTCTCTTCAAAGATGCTCGTAAGTTTGTCTTATCTTGTGATGAATGCCACAGAATTGGTAATATTAGTAGACGTCAAGAAATGCCTATGAATTATTCTCTTGTTATCGAACCGTTTGATGTTTGGGGCTTTGATTACATGGGACCTTTTCCTGCCTCTAATGGTTATACACATATTTTAGTTGCTGTTGATTACGTTACTAAGTGGGTAGAAGCTATTCCAACTAGTAGTGCTGATCATAACACTTCTATTAAAATGCTTAAGGAAGTTATTTTTCTGAGGTTTGGAGTCCCTAAATATCTTATGACTGATGGTGGTTCAGATTTTATTCATGGTGCTTAACGTAAGATGCTTGCTAAGTATGATGTTAATCATAGAATCGCATCTCCTTACCATCCGTAGTCTAGTGGTCAAGTAGAGTTGAGCAATAGAGAGCTCAAATTAATTTTGCAAAAGACTGTCAATAGATCTAGAAAGAATTGGTCCAAAAAACTTGATGATGCATTATGGGCCTATAGAACTGCATACAAAAATCCTATGGGTATGTCTCCGTATAAGATGGTTTATGGAAAAGCGTATCATTTCCCTCTTGAACTTGAACATAAAGCATATTGGGCTATTAAAGAGCTTAATTATGACTTCAAACTTGCCGGTGAGAAAGTTGTTTGACATTAGCTCACTCGATGAATAGAGAACCCAAGCATATGAGAATGCCAAGTTATTTAAAGAAAAAGTCAAACGCTGGCATGACAAAAGGATACAAAAGCGTGAGTTTAACATAGGGGATTATGTGTTATTATGCAACTCTCGTTTAAGATTTTTTGCAGGAAAACTTCTCTCTAAATGGGAGGGTCCCTACGTTATCGAGGAGGTCTATCGTTCTGGTGCCATAAAAATCAACAACTTCGAAGGCACAAGTCCGAGGGTGGTGAACGGTCAAAGAATCAAACATTATATTTCAGGTAATCCTATCAATGTTGAAACTAATATTGTTGAAACCGTAACCCCGGAGGAATACATAAGGGACACTTTCTAGAACGTTCCAGACTCCAAAAAGGAATAGGTATGTGGTATGGTATGTAAACCGACTCCAAAACAACTCCAGTGGCAATTTTTATCAGTTTTGGAATATTTAAGAATTTTAGGAAGGAAGAAGTAGTCTGAGAGGGACACGAGGCCTCCACGAGACTGGAGGGCGCGCCCACCCTTACAGGGTGCGCCCCCTGTCTCCTGGACACCTCGTGAGCCTCTTGGACTCCGTTTTCTTGCACGTTACATATTTTGGTTGGTAAAAATTCATTATATATACTCCTGAAGGTTTTGACCACCGTATCACGCAAATATCCTCTGTTTTTGTTTCGAGCTGTTTCTATTGCAGATCTAGAGCACCATGACTTCGCCCTCCTCCAACAATGAATACAAGGATGCTTGGCTATTGAAGATAGAGCTGAAAAGAGAAGAACCGGAAGAGATCAACAAGGATGAAGGGATCTAGAAGGCCATGGAGGTTCAAGCTCCGGTGGTGAAAGAAGAAGATACCCCTCAACCTTTACCTAACCTCTTTACTCCAATAGAGATTGAAGCTTTCAAGATGATTGGGTTAGCTCGCATACAGAACAAGTGTCTCACACAGGAGAATATTCTAATGAGGGATCATATCGCCGGACTCAAGGGCATTATATGCAAGTTGGAGGAGCTTTTACGCTCAATGTGCGATTATCCACCGTCATTATCACCACCTCCATCACCTCCGAGGACATAATCACATGGGTATGGGCACTCCCCTTGGCAACTGCCAAGCTTGGGAGAGGTGCCCCGGTATCGTATCACCATCACACTCCTATCTTTACCGTTTTATTTAGTTCGATCCTTTTAATAGTATCTTGATCTAGTAGATTGAAGTTTTGATATCAAGTAGTTTTGAGTTTTGCTTTGTGATCTCTTTATGAAATCGAGTCCGTGAGCTATCTATAATAAAGATTAGTGTTGAATCAAGGGCTTTGCTATGTTGCTATGATCTTGAGGAAGTAGAAAGAATAAAAGAGTTCATATTGATCTTATGGTTAGTGATGACTTCACGCATAGAAAGTATGAGGCATAAAAGTTGTTGGGAGTTGATAAATGTAGTTTTGGTCATCGTTGCAATTAATAGGAAGTGATAAGGAAAGAGAGGTTCACATACAAATATATTATCTTGGACATCTTTTATGATTGGGAGCACTCATTAAGTATGACATGCTAAAAGAGTTGACGTTGGACAAGGAAGACAACGTAATGGTTTATGTTTTCGCACATCTCAGTTAAAGTATATTGTCATTGACCTTCCAAACATGTTGAGCTTGCCTTTTCCCCCCATGCTAGCCAAATTCCTTGCACCAAGCAGAGATACTACTTGTGCTTCCAAATATCCTTAAACCCAGTTTTGCCATGAGAGTCCACCATACCTACCTACGGATTGAGTAAGATCCTTCAAGTAAGTTGTCATGTTGTAGGCAATAAAAATTGCTATCTAAATATGTATTACTTATTAGTGCAGAGAAAATAAGCTTTATACGATCTTGTTGTGGAAGTAATAAAAGTGACGGACTGCATGATAAAGGTCCACATACAAGGGGCAATATAAAGTGACGTTCTTTTGCTTTAAGATTTTGTGCATCCAACCCTAAACGCACATGACAACCTCTGCTTCCCTCTGCGAAGGGCCTATCTTTTACTTTATGTTCTACTTTATGCTTGAGTCAAGGTGATCCTCACCTTTCCCTTTTTCATTTTATCCTATGGCAAGCTCCTCGTGTTTGAAAGATCATGATATATATATCCAATTGGATGTAAGTTAGCATGGACTATTATTGTTGACATCACCTAAAGGTGAATACGTTGGGAGGCAAAACAATAAGCCCCTACCTTTCTTAGTGTTCGGCTGAAATTCCATAACCGCAAGTATTGCGTGAGTGTTAGACACTGTAGAAGACTACATGATAGTTGAGTATGTGGATTTGCTGAAAAGCTCTATTGTTGACTCTTTCTGATGTTATGATAAATTGCAATTGCTTCAATGACTGAGATTATAGTTTGTTAGTTCTTAGTGAAGTTTCTAAACCATACTTGACATTGTGAATTGGTTGTTACTTGAGTATAAGAATCATATGATAAAATCTATATATGTTGCTGTTACAAGAATGATCATGATGCCCTCATGTCCGTATTTTATTTTTATCACACCTCTATCTCTAAACATGTGGACATATTTTTTGATTTCAGCTTCCGCTTGAGGACAAGCGAGGTCTAAGCTTGGGGGAGTTGATATGTCCATTTTGCATCATGCTTTTATATCAATATTTATTGCATTATGGGCTGTTATTACACATTATATCTTACTACTTAGGAATATTCTCTCTTATTTTACAAGGTTTACCATGAAGAGGGGGAATGCCGGCAGCTGGAATTCTGGCTGAAAAGGGAGCAAACATTGGAAACCTATTCCGCACTGCTCCAAAAATCATGAAACTCCACGAAACCTGTTTTTGGAATTTATAAGAATTATTGAGCGGAAGAAATACATCAAGGGGGCCCACACCCTGGCCAGGAGGGTGGGGGGCGCGCCCACCCCTACTGGGCGCGCCCCTGTCTCCTGGGCCCCTTGGTGGCCCCCCGGTGTCCATCTTCTGCTATATGAAGGCTTTTACCGTGGAAAAAATCGTGGGCAAGCTTACGGGACGAAACTCCGCCGCCATGAGGCATAACCTTGGCGGAACCAATCTAGGGCTCCGGCGGAGCTGTTCTGCCGGGGACACTTCCCTCCGGGAGGGGGAAATCATCACCAATGTTATCACCAACGATCCTCTTATCGGGAGGGGGTCAATCTCCGTCAACATCTTCACCAGCACAATCTCCTCTCAAAACCCTAGTTCATCTCTTGTATCCAATCTTGTATCCAAACCACAAATTGGAACCTGTGGGTTGCTAGTAGTGTTGATTACTCCTTGTAGTTGATGCTAATTGGTTTACTTGGTGGAAGATCATATGTTTAGATCCTTAATGCATGTTATTACTCCTCTGATTATGAACATGAATATGCTTTGTGAGTAGTTACGTTTGTTCCTGAGGACATGGGTGAAGTCTTGCTATTAGTAGTCATGTGAATTTGGTATTCGTTCGATATTTTTGATGAGATGTATGTTATCTTTTCCTCTAGTGGTGTTATGTGAACGTCGACTACATGAGACTTCACCATTATTTGGGCGTAGAGGAAGGCATGGGGAAGTAATAAGTAGATGATGGGTTGCTAGAGTGACAAAAGCTTAAACCCTAGTTTATGCGTTGCTTCGTTAGGGGCTGATTTGGATCCATATGTTTAATGTTGTGGTTAGGTTTACCTTAATACTTCTTTTGTAGTTGCAGATGCTTGCAATAGGGGTTAATCATAAGTGGGATGCTTGTCCAAGTAAGGGCAGTACCCAAGCACTGGTCCACCCACATATCAAATTATCAAAGTACCGAACGTGAATCTTATGAACGTGATGAAAACTAGTTTGACGATAATTCCCATGTGTCCTCGGGAGCTATTTTCTCATTATTAGAAATTTTCCAGGCTTATCCTTTACTACATAAAGGATTGGGCCACCATACTGCACTTTATTTACTTTATTTACTTGTTACTCATTACAATTTATCTTATCACAAAACTATCTATTACCTACAATTTCACTGCTTGCAGAGAAAACCTTACTGAAAACCTCTTATCGTTTCCTTCTGCTCCTTGTTGGGTTCGACACTCTTACTTATCAAAAGGACTACGATAGATCCCCTACACTTGTGGGTCATCACCTACCTTCGATGGGACGGGCTGCCCTTTTGGAAGAATAAGATGCGCATGCATCTTTAGGCAATTGACAACGATCTCTGGTGTGTTGTGGTAAATGGCATTCCTACTGCCACTCCTTCTGTGAACGCTGCTGATGTGAAGAGATTCAAGCAACTCGACTCTCAAGCGAAGAATATCATATGTGGCCATCTATGCAAATGGCGGTATGGCAGAGTGAGTGCTTTGGAGACGACGAAGCTTATCTGGGATAGGCTGTCAAAGGTCAACGAAGGAGTCTCAACACAACGTGACTCTCAAGTTGACGTTATTCACAATCTCTTCAACCGCTTCAAAAGACTCGACAATGAAAATGTTCAGCAAACCTTCGATCGCCTCACTGACATCTCAAATGAGCTTCAAGCACTTGGTGCCACTAACATCACCGACCATGAGGTGGTGAAGAAATTGCTGAGATCGCTCGATTCCTCATTTGACACTCTTGCACCGATGATTCAAGGGCGTGGAGACTACAAGTCACTTGATCCTGATGATATCCTCGAGAGGCTAAATACTCATGAGTTCGAACTTGCTGAGAAGAGATATCTCTACGGACCAAGCTATGGTCGGTCTTGCGCACTGAAGGCCAAGGCAGTCTCTGAATCTGAAGGTGAAGATTCTAGTAGCAGCCTTGGTGACCCGAAGAATTGAGCCAGGAGCTAGCAATGCTCATGAGGAAATTCTAGAAGTTCTCAAGACGTGGTCACTTTGGTAAATCCTCAAGGGGTGATGACATGGGATCAGATTCTTCATCCCGTGACTACAAGAAGAGAACTTGCCACAACTACAAGAAACCTGGTCACCACATTACTAATTGTCCTCAGTGGGAGAAGGAATCAAAGAAGAACAAATACAAGGATGACCGTTCTGATGACTCAAAGAAGAAGAAGAAATCTTCAAAGTCCTCATCGTAAAAATCTTCAAAATCTTCATCTCACAAGAAGAGCAGCCCCAGAAAGGCTCAGGCATTCATTGGCAAGGAAATGGACTCCGAAGCTGAATATGAGGAAAATGAGGAAGATGAGGCATCTGAGGAGTCAGAATATGCTCGCTACTACTTTTGTCAGCAAGTCCATCTTCAACTCTGAGGAAAATGACTTCCCCAACACTGCTGACGACGGTGATGATGACTACACTCCCACCTATTGCTTCATGGCAAAAGGTGCCAAGGTACTTGATGTCTACTACGCAACCTTCTTCTTGTAGACGTTGTTGGGCCTCCAAGTGTAGAGGTTTGTAGGACAGTAGCAAATTTCCCTCAAGTGGATGACCTAAGGTTTATAAATCCGTGAGAGGTGTGGGATGAAGATGATCTCTCTCAAACAACCCTGCAACAAAATAACAAAGAGTCTCTTGTGTCCCCAACACACCCAATACAATGTTAAATTGTATAGGTGCACTAGTTCGGCGAAGAGATGGTGATACAAGTGCAATATGGATGGTAGATATAGGTTTTTGTAATCTGAAAATATAAAAACAGCAAGGTAGCAAGTGGTAAAAGTGAGCATAAACGGTATTGCAATGCAAGGAAACAAGGCCTAAGGTTCATACTTTCACTAGTGCAAGTCCTCTCAACAATAATAGCATAACTAGATCATATAACTATCCCTCAATATGCAACAAAGAGTCACTCCAAAGTCACTAATAGCAGAGAACAAATGAAGAGATTATGGTAGGGTACGAAACCACCTCAAAGTTATCCTTTCTGATCGATCTATTCAAGAGTCCGTAGTAAAATAACACGAAGCTATTCTTTCCGTTTGATCTAACATATAGTTCGTACTAGAATAACACCTTAAGACACAAATCAACCAAAACCCTAATGTCACCTAGATACTCCATTGTCACCTCAAGTATCCATGGGTATGATTATACGATATGCATCACACAATCTCAGATTCATCTATTCAACCAACACAAATACTTGAAAGAGTGCCCAAAGTTTCTATCGGAGAGTCAAGACGAAAATGTGTGTGAACCCCTATGCATAAGTTCATTGAACCCGCAAAATGATCACCAAAACATACATCAAGTAGATCACGTGAATATCCCATTGTCACCATAGATAAGCACGGCAAGACAGACATCAAGTGTTCTCAAATCCTTAAAGACTCAATCCGACAAGATAACTTCAAGGGGAAAACTCAATTCATCACAAGAGAGTAGAGGGGGAGAAACATCATAAGATCCAACTATAATAGCAAAGCTCGCGATACATCAAGATCGTATCACCTCAAGAACACGAGAGATAGAGATCAAACACATAGCTACTAGTACATACCCTTAGCCCCAAGCGTGAACTACTCCCTCCTCGTCATGGAGAGCGCTGGGATGATGAAGATGGCCACCGGTGAGGGATCCCCCCTCCGGCAGGGTGACGGAACGGGCTCCCGAGAGGTTTTTGGTGGCTACAAAGGCTTGCGGCGGTAGAACTCCCTATCTATTGTGCTCCTCAAAGTTTTTAGGGTATATGGACATATATAGGCAAAAGAAGTCGGTCAACGGGGCCACGAGGGGCCCACGAGGGTGGGGGCGCGCCCAGCGGGTAGGGCGTGCCTCCCTACCTCGTGGCTTCCTCGTTGCTTCCCTTATGCATACTCCAAGTCTCCTGGATTGCTTCCATTCCAAAAATAACTCTCCCGAAGGTTTCATTCCGTTTGGACTCCGTTTGATATTCCTTTTCTTTGAAACACTGAAATAGGCAAGAAAACAGCAATTTGGGTTGGGCCTTTGGTTAATAGGTTAGTCCCAAAAATAATATAAAAGTGTATAATAAAGCCCATAAGCATCCAAAACAGATAATATAATAGCATGAATGCTTCATAAATTATAGATACATTGGAGACGTATCAGCATCCCCAAGCTTAATTCCTGCTCGTCCTCGAGTAGGTAAATGATACAAGAAATAATTTATGAAGTGTGAATGCTAGCAGGTGCACAAGTTTGATCAGTGGTAATTTCAATCACCTTTTCTAGCATCATTATATGTCATAGCAGTAGCTCATCTCATAAAACTTCTCATGATCAAGTGACAAGCTATTCAAATGTTAAAGCATAGACCATAAACTTTCCTTGAAAACTAGAAAACTATGTTCTCACTCATCAAACAATTGCAATTCATCTTATTTTCAGGAAGGGTCTATGTAAGAGCTTTGATTTAGCAAATCCCACATACTCAACTATCATATAATCTTCCATCATTGCTACCACTCAAAGCATATTTTTAGAACAAATAGCATCCAGCGAACACAGAGAAAGATAGGGGCTTAATGTTTCGCCTCCCAACTTACTTATCATATAGATAATTGTTAACAATAATAATTCATGATCAAATATATTTGAATGGTCATATATGCTTAGATCTTTCCCCACCACATGATGCTTGCCAACTAAAGAGTAGGTTGGAATGAGAAGGAATACTACTAACTCTTGCATAAAAGTAAAAGATAGGCCCTTCGCAGAGGGAAGCGGGGATTTGCAGAGGTGCCAGAGCTCGAAGCTTTTAAACAAAGATGAAAATAATTTTGAGAGGTATGCTTTCATTGTCAATATAACAACCAAGAGTTCCCAGTTTCTTCCATACTGGATACATTATAGGCGGTTCCCAAACAGAATGAGTTTTTACTCCCCCTCCACCAACAATCATCAATCCATGGCTTGCCCAAAACAATGGGTGCCTCCAACTAACAACAATCCTGGGAGAGTTTTGTTTGCAATTATTTTTATTTGATTTTTGATCTTTGGATCATAGGACTGGGCATCCCAATTACCAGCCATTTCACTCGTGAATAATGAGCAAAGTCCACTCATCGTGAGAATAACCCACCTAGCATGGAAGATACCGACAGCTCCTAGTCGCTACATGAGCGATTCGGGCATACAAAGCAGATTATTATTTGAAGTTTTAGAGTTTGGCACATGAAAATTTACTTGGAACGACAGGTAAATACTGCATATAGGTAGATAAGGTGGACACTCATGGAAGAAACTTGGTTCAAGGAATTTGGATGCACACGCAGTATTCCCGCTTAGTACAGATATTTTGGCTAGCAAAGGATTCTAAAAAGCAAGCACCACATGTTGGAGGATCTATAACAATATAACTTCTATACAAATATACCCAAGCATAACTCATTATGTTGTCTTCTTTGTCCAATTTCAACTAATTTGCTCAAGTTTGAAAATAATTAATGGGGCTCACAATCATAGAAGATGTCTAAGATAGTATATTTATTTGTGAAATATCTCTTCCTTCAATATTCTTTCATGAATTGTTCTAGTGACCAATACAATGTTTGCTAACCAACAATAAATTTACCACCTCTACTTCGTATATGTGAAGTCATTATTCCCCATGGGATAAGCATATGAAACATATATAATTTCAGATTTATGATATTCAAATCATTCAACCATTTACTCAAATGATATAAGTGAAGCACACGAGTAAATGACAAACTACTCCAAAAGATATAAGTGAAGCCCAATGAGTAGTTAAATAATTATGTAGCTATGTGAAGACTCTCTCTCATTTAAGAATTTCAGATCTTGGTATTTTATTCAAACAGCAAGCAAAACAAAAGAAAATAAAATGACGCTCCAAGCAAGACACATATCATGTGGTGAATAAAAATATAGCTCCAAGTAAAGTTACCGATGAACAAAGACGAAAGATGGGATGCCATCCGGGGCATCCCCAAGCTTAGGATCTTGGTTGTCCTTGAATATTACCTTGGGGTGCCTTGGGCATCCCCATGCTTAGGCTCTTGCCACTCCTTATTCCATAGCCCATCGAATCTTTACCCAAAACTTGAAAACTTCACAACACAAAACTCAACAGAAAACTCATAAGCTCCATTAGTATAAGAAAATAAAACCACCACTTAGGTACTGTTATGAACTCATTCTAAATTCATATTGGTGTAATATCTACTGTATTCCAACTTCTCTATGGTTCATACCCTCCGATACTACTCATAGATTCATCAAAATAAGCAAACAACACATAGAAAACAGAATTTGTCAGAAACAGAACATTCTGTAGTAATCTGTAACTCTCGAATACTTTTGTAAGTCCCAAAACCCTACCAACTTAGGAAAACCTGAGCAATTATTGTAATAATCCAAAGCAAAAGAATCAGATCAAAATCACGTTTCTGTGAATTATCAAAACCAATTTACTGGGCACAAAAGTTTCTGATTTCAGCAGGATCAACACAACTATCACGGTAAGCTATCCTAAAGGTCTTACTTGGCACTTTATTGAAACAAAAGCTATAAAACATGATTACTATAGTAGCATAATCATGGGGACACACAAAAATAGTAAGGGTAAATATTGGGTTGTCTCCCAACAAGCGCTTTTCTTTAATGCCTTTCTAGCTAGGCATGATGATTTCAATGATGCTCACATAAAAGATAAGAATTGAAACATAAAGAGAGCATCATGAAGAATATTAATAGCACATTAAAGTCTAACCCACTTCCAATGCATAGGGATTTTGTGAGCAAACAATTTATGGGAACAATAATCAACTAGCATAGGAAGGCAAAACAAGCATAACATCAAGATTTTAAGCACATAGAGAGGAAACTTGATATTATTGCAATTCCTACAAGCATATGTTCCTCCCTCATAATAATTTTCAGTAGCATCATGAATGAATTCAGCAATATAACCATCACATAAAGCATTCTTTTCATGATGCACAAGCATAGAATTTTTATTACTCTCCACATAGGCAAAATTCTTCTCATTCGGAATAGTGGGAGCAAACTCAACAAAATAACTATCATGTGAGGCATAACCCAATTGAAAATTAAAATCATGGTGACAAGTTTGATGGTTATATTTATTATTTATAGCATACGTGTCATCACAATAATCATCATAAATAGGAGGCATGCTTTCATCATAATAAATTTGCTCATCAAAACTTGGGGGAATAAACACATCATCTTCATCAAACATAGCATCCCCAAGCTTGTGGCTTTGCATATCATTAGCATCATGGATATTCAAAGAATTCATACTAACAAAATTGCAATCATGCTCATCATAAAAAGATCTAGTACTGAACATTTTAATGCATTCTTCTTCTAGCACTTGAGCACAATTTTCCTTTCCATCATTCTCACGAAAGATATTAAAAAGATGAAGCGTATGAGGCAAACTCAATTCCATTTTTTAGTTTTATTTTATAAACTAAACTAGTGATAAAACAAGAAACAAAAAGATTTGATTGCAAGATCCAAATATATACCTTCAAGCACTCACCTCCCCGGCAACGGCGCCAGAAAAGAGCTTGATGTCTACTACACAGCCTTCTTCTTGTAGACGTTGTTGGGCCTCCAAGTGCAGAGGCTTGTAGGACAGTAGCAAATTTCCCTCAAGTGGATGACCTAAGGTTTATCAATCCGTGGGAGGTGTAGGATGAAGATGGTCTCTCTCAAACAACCCTACAACCAAATAACAAAGAGTCTCTTGTGTCCCCAACACACCCAATACAACAGTAAATTATAAAGGTGCACTAGTTCGCCGAAGAGATGGTGATACAAGTGCAATATGGATGGTACATACAGGTTTTTGTAATCTGAAAATATAAAAATAGCAAGGTATCAAGTGGTAAAAGTGAGCGTAAACGGTATTGCAATGCTAGGAAACAAGGCCTAAGGTTCATACTTTCACTAGTGCAAGTTCTCTCAACAATAATAACATAACTGGATCATATATCTGTCCCTCAACATGCAACAAAGAGTCACTCCAAAGTCACTAATAGCGGAGAACAAACGAAGAGATTATGGTATGGTACAAAACCACCTCAAAGTTATCCTTTCTGATCGATCTATTCAAGAGTTTGTAGTAAAATAACACAAAGCTATTCTTTCCGTTCGATCTATCACAGAGTTCGTACTAGAATAACACCTTAAGACAAAAATCAACCGAAACCCTAATGTCACCTAGATACTCCATTGTCACCTCAAGTATCTGTGGGTATGATTGTACGATATGCATCACACAATCTCAGATTCATCTATTCAACCAACACAAAGTACTTAAAATAGTGCCCCAAAGTTTCTACCGGAGAGTCAAGACAAAAATGTGTGCCAACCCCTATGCATAAGTTCATTGAACCCGCAAGTTGATCACCAAAACATACGTCAAGTAGATCATGTGAATATCCCATTGTCACCACAGATAAGCACGGCAAGACATACATCAAGTGTTCTCAAATCCTTAAAGACTCAATCCGACAAGATAACTTCAAGGGGAAAACTCAATTCATCAAAAGAGAGTAGAGGGGGAGAAACATCATAAGATCCAACTATAATAGCAAAGCTCATGATACATCAAGATCGTATCACCTCAAGAACACGAGATAGATAGAGAGAGAGAGAGAGAGAGAGAGAGAGAGAGATCAAACACATAGCTGCTGGTACATACCCTTAGCCCTGAGGGTTAACTACTCCCTCCTCATCATGGAGAGCGCCGGGATGATGAAGATGGCCACCGGTGAGGGATCCCCCCGCCGGCAGGGTGCCGGAACGGGCTCCCGAGAGGTTTTTGGTGGCTACAGAGGCTTGCGGTGGCAGAACTCCGGATCTATTGTGCTCCTCAAAGTTTTTAGGGTATATGGACATATATAGGCGAAAGAAGTCGGTCAGGGGGGCCACGAGGGGCCCACAAGGGTGGGGGGCGCGCCTCCCTGCCTCATGGCTTCCTCGTTTCTTCCTTGTTTCTTCCCTTACGTGTACTCCAAGTCTCCCGGTTTGCTTCCGTTCCAAAAATAACTCTCCCGAAGGTTTCATTCCGTTTGGACTCCATTTGATATTCCTTTTCTTCGAAACACTGAAATAGGCAAGAAAACAACAATTTGGGCTGGGCCTTCGGTTAATAGGTTAGTACCAAGAATAATATAAAAGTGTATAATAAAGCCCATAAACATCCGAAACAGATAATATAATAGCATGAATGCTTCATAAATTATAGATACGTTGGAGACGTATCAGTACTCAAATACCCCTCCTCTGAATCAAGTGAGGATGAATCTGATGAAAACCTCAAGACCAACTATTCTAAACTTGCTACGATTGTTGTAAAGCAACAAAAGGCTTTTTAAAAGGTTCAGAATATGCTAGACAAAAGCGATGACCTGTTGGGTGAAGAAATGGATCGAACTCAAACTCCGACAGATAATCTTCAGAGACTTTAGTCTAAGTTTGATAACCTTCAAAGTCATCATAACACTCTCTTAGCCGATCATGATAAGCTTTCTTATCAATTTCTGAAAGAAAGCAAGATCTTGAGAAGCTAAGGGCGAGTTATGAAGATCTTCAGAAGGAGCGTGATTCATTGCTTGCTCAATAGATCAATTATGCTCAAGATGAATTCATTCCATCATGTTTGAAATACATTGAACGTGAATTTGCTAATTCTTCACCCGAATGTTCAAATGCTTCTATTGCTGCAAATTGACAATGCAGGATTGAAGAAATTGTATGTGACAGGCATGTACAAAAGCCTCAAAGGACATCCTGGTCTTTGTGATGGCTTAAAAAGCAGATCCTCAATAGGAACCCTAGGAAAGAGGGTATTGCCTTTGAGAACAAACTCAATTCTGATGGTACCTATTGGAAACCTGAGCAGTATCCCAAAACCTCATGGGTTTCTGCAAAGGGACCTCTAGTAGATCCATCCACTTTATCTGGCTTTACATGTGAATCTTCATATTCTTCTGATGAGTCATTTGACTCCAACTATAAACTGTTCAAAATTCAGAATGGTGAAATATTTTCTAGATATATTGGCACTAACTGCAGGAATGGCCCCCCTATGAAGAAAATCTGGGTTCCCAAAAGGTGCCTTGAAAGTCTTCAGGTGAATGCCATCATGACAACATCTGTGAAGAATAGGAACCCCAGATCAAATTCTTCCTATGGACCAAAGTCTTTATATGGATCCAAGTCCTCATACGGACCAAATTCCTCACGTGGATCAAATTCCTCATATGAATCCAAATCCTCATATGAACATCATCGTGCTAACACTTCTGTTTCGCAGGGAAGATCTAAGGTCTATGAATATGTGCATTATTCTTCAAACCATTATGTTCATAAGTCCTCGAAGAATTTCTCTCCTTATTCGTATGCTTACTCTAACCCCTCTTATGTTAAATGAAGTGGACTGGCTTCTATGCCACCTTTCTCGTATGGAGCTCGCAGAATCATGAACTCTTTGCCACCCCTCCAGATGTGGGTGGTGAAGAAAAAAAACTAATCTCTTATGAAGGGTCAGATCTCCAGATGAACTTGAACGTCTGATGAATTTGCTGGAGACCTGAATATGCTTGAAAGGATGCAAGCTAATCATGAAGAAATGAATATTCATTTCTCACGTCCTCAACTTGTTATATCTGTTGTATTGCTTGATGAAATTCAGTCTGATGAATTGATGTCATATTCTTCACTGATGAAGTATATGAGTTCGCAAGATGCACTAATTCATCTGCAGGATGATCAACCCAAAGCTGCTGAGTGGGTCCTCGACAGTGGATGTACAAATCACATGACTGGTGACAGGAGCTTATTGATGGATACTGCTTTATCTCCATCGCATCTAAATCATATCACCTACACTGACAAAGCTAAAAGCGAAGGTATTGGGTCTAGGTAGGGTTGCAATCTCAAAGGATCGACACATGGACAAAGTCATGCTTGTCGAGTCCTTAGGATTCAACCTCATGTCTGTCTCAATGCTTTGTGATATTGATATGGTTGTTGTCTTTGGCAAGTATCATTGTGTTGTGATCATGGAAGCTGACCATTCCACAGTCTTCGAAGGCTTTAGGAGAGGAGACTTGTATATTGTTGATTTCTCTAAAGGACCACAACCTGCCACATGTCTACTTGCAAAAGCTTCAGAAGGCTGGTTATGGCATCGACGACTAGGTCATGCTGGCATGAGGAACCTGCACACACTCGCGAAGAAGAAGCACATCATTGGCATCGAGGGTGTCAAATTCCTCAAGGACCATCTATGTGGAGCTTGTGAAGCTGGAAAGATGACCAAGTCCAAGCATCTCTCGAAGACTATCATGACTACCAGTCGTCCATTTGAATTGCTTCACATGGATCTCTACGGCCCTACTGACTATGCCACATTCACTATTGTTGCATCTTTATATGGCTTTGTTATTGTTGATGACTATTCTCCTTACACATGGGTGCATATCATCACTTACAAAACTGAAGTGCAGGAAGTCTTCAAACGATTTTCCTCGAGGGCTTCAACCAACTACGGTGTGAAGATCAAGCCCATTAGAAGTGACAATGTGACCGAGTTCAAGAATACTGGTCTTGATGACTATCTTGATGAACTTGGTATCACTCACGAGTTATCTACTCCTTATAATCCTCAGCAAAATGGCGTCGTGGAGTGGAAGAATAGGACTCTTGTTGAGATGGCTCACACTATGCTTGATGAATACAAGACGCCTCCTCGTTTCTGGCCTAAAGCAATTGATACTGCGTACCACATCATCAACAGGGTATATCTTCACAAATTCTTCAAAAAGACCTCATATGAACTCCTCACTGACAAGAAACCCAATGTGAGTTATTTCAAAGTCTTCGGTGCTAAATGTTGGATTAGAGAAACTCATCACAATCCTAAATTTGCACCGAAAGCACATGAAGGTTATGCTTGGTTACGGAAAGGACTCGCACACCTATAGAGTCTTCAACACCTTTCACCACAAGGTTGTTGAAAATGTAGATGTGCAGTTCGATGAAACTAACGGCTCGCAAAGAGAGCACCTACCTCCCGTGCTAGATGAAATGTCACCCGAGGAATCCATCAAGTTCAAGGCTACTGAGGATGTCATTCCTACCGAAGAATCTGCTGAAGAAGTCATTCCAGAACATGAAGAATCTCATGCTGGTGCACCTGAGGTAAATGGCTCTGAAAAAAATGCTGAGCCCACTCAACGTCGTCAACCTGCTCATCCTCGCGTCACAACTGAAGTGCAGATCGAGAAAATCATTAATGACATCAACGCACCAGGTCCTCTCACATGCTCAAAGGCTTCACATTTGTCTAAATTTTGTGGGCACTTTGCTTTTGTCTCTATCACTGAGCCCACCAAAGTTGATGAGGCATTTCTGGAGCCTGAGTGGATTCAAGCGATGCAAGAGGAATTACATCAATTCGAGCTCAACAATGTTTGGGAACTCGTCAAGCGACCAGACCCACGCAAGCACAATCGGCACCAAATGGATCTACCGCAACAAGCAAGATGAAAATGGCCTTGTGGTGAGGAATAAGGCACGACTTGTTACTCAAGGCTACACACAGGTTGAATGAATTGATTTCGATGAAATTTTTGCACCTGCTGCTAGACTTGAGGCTATTCGCATATTGCTTGGTTATGCTAACCATCATAATTTCATCTTATATCAAATGGATGTGAAAAGTGCATTCCTCAATGATAAGCTTGAAGAAGAAGTATATGTTCCTCAACCCCCAGGTTTTGAAGATCCTAAGCATCCTGACAAAGTCTTCAGACTCAATAAGGCCCTCTATGGCCTCAAGCAGGCCCCTCGGGCGTGGTATTATACTTTGAAGGAATTCCTTAGGAAGAAAGTCTTCAAAACCGGTTCACTTGACCCAACTCTTTTCACTAAAACTTATGATGATGAATTATTCATGTGCCAAATATATGTTCATGATATTATATTTGGCTATACTAACCAACATTACAGTGACACATTTTCCTATATGATGAGTGAGCAATATCAAATGTCTATGATGGGAGAATTGAAATTCTTCTTAGGTCTTCAAATTCATCAACAGCGCAACGACATCTTCATATCTCAAGAGAATACCTCAAGGATGTGTTGAGGAAATTCGGCATGCAAGATTGCAAAGGCGTCAAAATCCCTATGCCCACAAATGGCCATCTATGCATTGATGAAAATGGTATATGCTTCGATCAAAAGGTATACGCTCCATGATTGGCTCTTTATTGTATCTATGTGCATCTAGGCCAGATATTATGCTTAGTGTTTGCATGTGTGCCCGTTTTCAAGCTACACCAAAGGAATCACACCATAAGGCTGTGAAGCATATTCTTTGATACCTAGCTCACACTCCAACACTTGGATTATGGTATCCCAAGAGCTCGGCTTTTGATCTCATTGGATATTCTGACTCTGACTATGCTGGTGATCGTGTGGACCGCAAGTCAACATCAGACACATGCCATTTCCTCGGACAATCCTTGGATGTTGGTCCTCAAAGAAGCAGAACTGCGTATCACTCTCTACTGCTGAAGCTGAGTACATTGCTGCTGGTTCATGCTGTGCTCAATTGCTGTGGATGAAGCAAACCCTCATGGACTACGACATCAATGTGAAGAATGTGCCATTCTTCTGTGACAATGAGAGTGCCATCAAAATTGCTCATAACCCAGTTCAGCACTCGAAGACAAAGCACATCCAGATTCATCATCATTTTCTTTGAGATCATGTGTTGAAGGGCAACATCTCTAATGAGCACGTGAAGACTGAAGAACAACTAGCCGATATCTTCACAAAGCCCTTGGATGAGAAGAGATTTAGCAAGTTATGGTGTTAGCTAAATATCTTAGAATCTTCGAATGTTCTTTCAAAAGGACACACATCCTAACACTTATGCAAAATTGATGACTTAGATGTGCAACACACGAAGTAATGTTTTTTATTCAATCAATGAAGACTAACCCTCTAAGTGTGAAGAAATTAACGAAGAATTTGATTCTCAGAGCCCTACGACAATTGTACGCGGCGTCTGAAATCATCATTCTTATACGGTGGGTCATGCAACCAACAAATGTTGAAAATATTTAATTTGAGTTTTTTTTCAGTTTTTGAAATTCCTCGGTTATTCAAATTCTTCAACTTTGCAGGTCTTCACTCTTTCTCACTGTGTTCTTCATTAACTATATGTATTTGAGTTTTTTGTCCTCTAGAACATTCACTTATTGCTAATTCTTTAAGTTGACTTTTTTGCTAAGTGAATGTGATCAGACCTGTCCCCCTCTATGCTAAACTCAACCTAGTCTGTTCAAAAATTCTTCATGTGCGTTCTATTTGAAACCCATTCAAAATATTCACTGTGTCCTTGTCAGCTGAAGAACTTGTGAACGAAACTTTAAAATATTCTTATTTGAATTTTTGGTTTTTGCCGCTCAAACCATTCCGGATCCCACAAGGAGATTATTCTATTCGCCCATGATCTAACACGATCTCCACTTCATAGTACGTGGGTGAAACATGTTGCTAGGATGAGAAGGGTCAGGGGCATATTCGTCCATTTTCCTCGGACGAACGGTTTTTCACCTAGGCTATGAATACCCCTCACCCTCCTCTGACCTCATTTACCCCGATCGACCTCACTCCCCTCGCTCGATCTCTCTGACCTAGCGCCGCCGCTACCTTCCATCGTTGCCGGTGAGGAAGAGCTTCACTGCCTTGACCTCGTCACCGTCGTACTCGCGCCGGCCACGGAAATCTTCACTCCGCCGCTGCTGTAGCTGTCTTCCGCCGCCAAGTTAGAGCGTGGAAAATTTGAACGGATGAACTTCTCAACTTCAACTCCCAGTTTGTTGTGTTCTTCGTCAAGGGTAAAAAAAATTTATTTTTACTGCCCTTGTTGCTTCTGATGATTTCCGCAAAATCTTCAAAAGGTGTTTATTCTTCAACTTCCACACTCTTAAACACCACACTTGCATCTGTTCTTGATTTATTTCTCTAAGAAATGTTTTTCTTCAAGATTTCTCAATTGTGTGAATTTACAATCTATATAACTCTGGAACCTAAGTAAAAGACCGCTTAGTGAAATTCCTCAAGACACCCCTGGTCAAATTCCACAAACTTGATTCTTTTGAAAAACTTCTGAGAACGCATATGACCTCTCCAAGTTCTTCGCACCTATACTCTATTCATAGGTACACATGTCCGCTGCTGAATCTCTAGGTTCTCATCAACTTAACTCATTTGTAGCGTTCCCTGAAGACAAATTGCATACCTCGTCAGAAAATTCAATTATTCAATGTCCTCAGTTGAAGAAAATGCTGAAGGCAAAAGACCTCAGAAGGGAGGAAAGAGACCAGAGTCAAATACTCCTTTTGAAATCCCTGAAAACATATATGATGAATATTGCACTACTGATGAAGCCATGCATGGCAAGGAGAACAAAAATCAGCGCAAAGTGCTCATTCAGCAGATTGAAAGAAGGTGGGCCAGAGAATGGAGGGAGTATCGCTATGTTACTCCCAAGTACATGAAGAAATTCATGGTTAACCCTCCATGCCCAAGACCATCTTTGGCTCCAGGCCGAGAAGCTAACCCCTCTAGCATCAGAAGAGGTGAGGAATTTCCAAAAGAATGGGCCAAGCGCCATGCTAAACTAGCCAAAATGGCAAAAGAAGCAGTGAATAAATTCAATGAAGATTCTGCTGTTGCCGCTGCTAAGGCCTCTGCTAGCAAGCCTAAGAAGGCTATGCCAAAGAAGCCTGCTCACAAGCCCAGTTCCTCAGCTGCAATGCCCTCACGACCAAGCTCTTCAAAGCCCTCACAGCCTAAGCCTCAAGCTACTTCCTCAAAAGCAGCTCCAGTCTGCACTGCAAAATCCTCAGCTACTGCTGCAAAGTCCTCAGCACCTGTGCATCTCGCCTCTTGCCAAAGGACCACTGGTATATCAATTGCTTCAAGAGTTTCTGCAAGTTCTTTAGCTCCTCCTCAGTCTTCAACGGCTCCGACCTTGCTGAAGACGAAGGCCACTACTAGATGAGGCACAAGGCCAAGTCCTCACAAGAAGCAGGTCGCCTTTCAAGTACCGTCCAGTGAAGACGAAGCTGATGATGAAGAATTGGCTGAAATCATCAGAGATCGACAAGCAAGGGCCACTAGAGCCAAAGGATGTGAAGTGCCACTTCTGCTGGATCCGAAGAAGATCATTGATTTCATTGATCTTTGGCATAAGGACCCCAACACTCCTTTGCCTGAATTAAACCTCACACCTGGTCAAAGTCACATGTTGACGGCCTTCATAAATGAAGAAAAATGGAAATTTGAAAAGGCCAGGCAAGTGAAGAAAGCTTAGTACAGAAAGGAGCATTTTCTATAGAAAAATGTTGTGAAAATGTCTCATGAGGAACTTGCAACTATGCAGATTGAGATCAAAGCACTCAGTGATGAATTTGACGCATACCATGTTGATTGGCTAGGCGCCTAAATCAGATTCGTCAGAATGGCGAAGGGATTCACTCCAAATGTTGCAGCTTCATCGCAACATGAAAGTCCTCAGGATGAGACATCTGCTCAGCCTACTGAAGAACATGCAAGCACAGCTGATGACAATCAGGCTGTTGAAGAAAATGAAAGTATCAGGGCTGCTGAAGAAATTCCAGCCACTGAAGAAACTGCCAGGGCAACCTCCACTATTGCGCCTGAAGAACAAGCCAGGCCAGTTGAAGCATCTGCTACTGTGCCTGAAGAAACTGAACATGCCAAGGCAATTGCATTAGTTGCGCCTGAAGAAATTGAACAAATTTCCTCTGCTCCTCCTACATAGATGACAAGTATCAACCTTCCTTCTGCATCAGAAGCGAAGAAGACCAAAGCTGTGGAGCGAGCGGCAGTTAAGAAAAGGAAAACATATGTAACTTCAGAGTCTTCAACTCCTAATAAAGTGAAGACTTTGACGAGCTCTTATGCAAACCCAATTGATGTTGTTCCCATTCCAAGCATGCCATCGAAGGAGATTGTTCCCTTTGGTGAGGAATATGTTATTCCCGATGACTCGGACGAGGAAAATTATTCTGTTGCTTCGTCAGAGCAGTTCGATGAAGAAATTGAAGTGGGCGATATCCTTTCAACTCCATTCGTATCATCGGCCATGCCTCAGTTCATAGCTGAAGAGGCAGGCATTCAAGAAATTGATGAACAAGATGAAGATGTGGATATTGGGTCAACCACTCCTGTTCAGAATGATGACTATTGGGAAAGTCATCACCCCAATTCTCCACTGACTACACCACTGCACCAACTTCCTCAGTCCCCAGTTCAAACTGAAGAAATTCATATGGGCTCTGAAGAACATCAAGCTTCACTTTTGTCTATTCCAGAAGAAGTTCCAGCCACTAGTGCTGAAGAAATGGAGGCCAAGGCTGCTGATGAAATTGCTCCTGAAATTCCTCAGCCTGTGGCTCTAGAGGTTGTGCGTCAAGAGGCTGCGAAGACTTCCACTGCAAATCTTCAGCCCAAGCCATAGAATCCTCACACCAAGAAGCAGAAGTTCAATGCTGATGATTTCTTTGCCGAGCATCATTTTTTCTCTGACTACAATCCATATGATTCTACTCGACTTCGTCGCAAGTCTTTTTGGACTGCCAGCCAGATGAATTTATATTCCCCCATGCTGTTTGATAAGGAAAAAGTTTTTGACCATGAGCAACTTCCTCATGTGGATATGGAGTCTCTACCATGCTTCACCCCAGCCTAAGTGTTCTTCATGATGCTGGGTTGCTAAACTTCTGCACCGACATCTGCGATTGGAATGAAGAACTCATTCTTCAATTCTTCACCATGCTGCACATTACTGGAAATGTTGAAGATGTCAATTCATGGGTGCTTGACTGGATGACAGAAAACACTCACTACAAAGCTCCGGCCTCTGAATTGCTTCACACCGTCCCAGTCAGTCCTCCCGCTGAAGGTGCAAGGCTCATCTATGCTAAAGCTGAACTTTCAAATCATCTGATGCAAGTGCTGATGAAGCCTTTGAAGCTTGGCCAAGCTCCAAGGACCACATTCCTCATCAAGGAATTGCTGTATGTGCCAAGGACTATATATCACATTTTGACCAAAACCCTAAGTCTAATCAAGAGCCACAACTCTGATGAAGAAGAGGTTGTTGGCATAATCAAGAATCTACTTTTCAATATCATACATGGTATTCCTATCAACTACCATGATTTCTTCATGAGGACTTTGGTCAATGCTGTTTTGTCGCCGTTTGAGTTGAAGCCTTACGCCCCCTGGATCATGAGATTCATCAGATCAAGGTCTTCAATTCATTACAAGGCTGATTTTCAAAAATCATCTCACCTACTTGCCACCCATTGAAGTCCTCAAAAGGACTATTTCCTTAGCTGATGAGAAGGGAATGGCTGTTGTTATTGACGAAGGCACTCGTCCATTGGATGGACAGTTTCGCAAAGCTGCTTCTTATTCCACCAATGATGACTCCGCCACACATGACATTGCCGCAAATGCTTCAAAGCAATTTCCTCAAGCCATTTCTTTGCAAGTGATGACTGATCGTGAGCTTCTCTTAAGTCTTCACTAGAAGGCTGATCGCAATCACAAGTGGGTCAAGCGACAGTTTGGTGCTATTCTTCAGAACATGACCGTCACGAAAAATACTGTGAAGAAGAACCACTACTACTTGCATGAAGTTTTTGATCGCACTTGGGCTGTACTGTCTCACCTCTACGGTGATGAAGATCTCAAGCAGATGGGCTTCAAACAGGACTTTGACTGGTCACAGCCACCTTCAAAGAAATTCAGGAAGGTCAAAGTTCCTCACTTGGTCGCCAGTTCATATTCTTCATCAAGCGAGACAGATGAAGCTGAAGATTTGGACGACACCGCAGCAGGCCCTACTTCAATGGACGACCTCATCAACACTCGCGCTCCTCCATCGACATCATGATGATATTCTTCAGGGGCATTAGTCCTCACTTTTTGTCCCTTTTGGTCATTCGATGACAAAGGGTGAGAAATTTAAGTTAGTCTTCAAGCGATTCTCTATATATGGGCGTCTTTTTTTCTAAGTTACAACTCTCGCTCTTCTAAAGTGTTTGTTGATCGAGTTGTAAACTTAAGTCCTATGGTGGTCAGATACTTTTGCTTTGTTTACTTCGTTAATGCACGCATGCAGAATTTCATCAGACACCATATTTCATCATGCATTTCAAATTCTTCATATCTTATGTTAAATGCGTGTATGAATTACAAGATATAGGGGAGATCTCCATGATTCTACTCTATAATGTGCTTTTGCTATGCAAAGCAAATTCCTCACATATGCACATCTTTCAGGGGAGTTCTTCTATATCTTGCAATCAAATTCCTCAATATCAACATTTACACATCATATGTTTAGCCCCGTTGAAAACTTAACCTATATTGTCATCAATCACCAAAAAGGGGGAGATTGTAAGTGCATCTAGTGCCCCTTAGTGATTTTGGTGTATTGAAGACTTATAGGTTAAGGACTAATGAGCTTGTGAGCGTACACAGGTCTATAAGTCTATGAGGAGTTTGATATTTATGATGAAAGTCGACCCCTAAAAATGAATGACTTCAGTTGAAGACTTTGGTTTTCTTGAAGACTTTGAAAGTGAAGAAATTGGTGTGACCTTGAAGACTTTATATTCATGCGAGGATTATGAAGCGTGAAGACTTTTGTTTTTGTAGTTTCATTTTCTCTATCTTGATCCATAGGAAACACCGCACTGTTAAAGGGGACGAGGTAAAACTAAGGAAAAGTTTCCAAGTGATGCTCATCTCAAAATCCTACACCTACCCAATCCTTTCGAGTGAAGCCATTGGAAATCTCATACAGTTTAGTCAATTTCTTCAGTGACAGAGACGAAGATCTTCTGTTCTCTGAGGAATTTGTTCTGACTGAGGAGTTAGGAATTTTCCAGTGCGGATTCCCTACAAGTGAGGAACATGATATCCCTGAGGAATTTGAGAGCTCAAGTTTCCGACCGTTGTTGTGCTATGCGCTTGCTGTCCCAAAATATCTACCAACCTAACGGTCATATCATTGAAGGGAATTTATATCTTATCATGCCGGGCTTCTCCCTAGGCTATAAATAGCCGCCCCCTACAACCACTAGTTGGTTAGCTGCTCCGAGAGAAACTGGCACTTGTCATTGAGAGCATCCCATCCTCCAAGGACTTTGAGCGAAAATCATCAAGTGAGGAAAACAAAAACCCAAACACCTACAAACCCAGAGTGATTGAGCATCACTGAAGAGATTGTTCCTGTGTGGAACCGACGCTTGTTACCTCTGAGGAGTGTGTATCCTCCAGACGGTTAGGCGTCATGGTCTAGAGCATCCAAGAGAAAATTGTGGATCGCCGAGTGACCGAGTCTGTGAAGGTTTGGAAGTCACCTGAAGACTTACCATGAGTGATTGGGCGAAGACTGAGTGATCTTAGCTCAAGGAGAATACAGTGAGGACTGTGTGCCCGGGACTGTGTGCCCTCAGGTTTAAATACCTAGCGGGACTGTGTGCCCGGGACTGTGTGCCCTCAGGTTTAAATACCTAGCCGCTCCAACCAGACGTACGACGGTCATAACAGTTGGAACTGGTCAACCAAATCATTGTCTTCACCAAGCCACTGGTTCTATTTCCTCAACCCTTTCATTTCCTCATTCATATGATGTTGCACTTGATCATTGCTGTTTTAAGACTTTGACTGAAGACTTTCTCAATTTCCTCAATCCTATTTCTTCAGTCAGTTTGTCTTCAGCCTGCTTATCCTGGTTACTCGCTACTTGTACTCTGTGCTTGCTTTCATATCATCATCATGTCTGTGCTTCTGTTCTGTTATGCATGCATCTGAGTACTTATTCCGCTGCTAAGTAGTTCGTTGCTGAGGAATTTCCTCATCTTGAAATTCCTCAGTAACAAATTTGTAAAAATCGCCTATTCACCCCCTCTTGTCAATATAACGCACTTTCAATCTTGTTTGTTCTTGAAGATCCACTTTGTTCCAGTGACATTATGATGCTCCTTGGGTCTCTCCACAAGAGTCCATACTTTGTTGCTGGTGAAGTTATTGAATTCTTCATGCATGGCATCTACCTAATTCGGGTCGTCAAGTGCATATTCAACCTTAAGGGGCTCAACACAAGAGACAAGCGAGTGATGTTCACAAAAGTTTTCCAAACGCTATGAGTAGTTACCCCCTTTTTAATGCTTCCATAGATGTAGTCGGTGAGGTGTTGAGGATGCTTTAACTCCGCGGCCACTTTTTGCTCTTTGAGTGCAAGATCTTCTTCACTTGGTTTTGAAACTGATGAAGAAGCTTGCCCTTGAGATTGTTTTAACCTTGGAGACACCCTTCTCTACACAACCACAAGTTCTTGTTCATTGGGAAGTGACAATGATGAAGACACTTGTGGTTGGGGTTGGTCTTGATCTTGATCTTGAGCCTCAGTAATTGGTTCTTCGCCATTGAATGAGCTTGCCCTTGATCTTGCTCGGGAACATGAGGGACTTGATCTTGTTCTTGGATAGGTTCATGATCTCCCGTAGCATCTTGTACAAGTGATGGTTGTGATGACTTCCCTTGTGGAGACTCCACAAGAGGAGCTCTTACTCCTTCTTCTTCTAGTTGGACTTGGGGTGTTTCTTGTGGACGAATGTGGCCTACCCCAATAGTCCTTATAGCTTGTGAAGGAGCCTCATCACCTACAGCACTAGGAACAATTTGCTCCACACGGGCACCGTCATCTTCATAAAACTCCACATTCACCGTTTCCTCAATGCATCCGGTGGATTTATGGAGAACTCGGTAATCATGAGAGTTCGATGCATATCCAACAAATATGCCCCCATCATCTTCATAAAACTCCACATTCACTGTTTCCTCAATGCATCCGGTGGATTTATTTAGAACTCGGTAAGCATGAGAGTTCAATGCATATCCAACATATATGCCCTCATAAGTTTTAGGATCAAACTTAGCCTAACATGATTTTTTTGTTTAGAATGAAACACTTACAACTGACTACTCAAAAGTATTTGACATTAGGCTTTCTCCTGATTAAGAGTTCATATGGGGTCTTGTTCTTGAGCTTGCAAAGATAAAGCTGATTTGAAGCATGATACGCGGTGTAGATGGCTTCGGGCCAAAGCTTGTAAGGAGACTTGTACTCATCAAGCATGGTTCTAGCCATCTCAATGAGAGTCTGATTCTTCCTCTCGGCAACAACATTTTGTTGGGGAGTATATAGCACGGCATATTTATGATTTATCTCCTCATCACTCAATAACTCATCGATCATGTAATTCTTGAACTCGGTGTCGTTGTCACTTCAAATTGCCTTGATCTCACAATTATGTTGACGTTGAGCTTCTTTGGCAAAGTTGCTGAAGGTATCTTGATTTTCATCTTTAGTCTTCAGAAAGAACACCCACATATATCTTGTGTAGTCAACGATGACAAGGCAATACCTCCTCCCTCCCACACTATCATAAGATGGAGGCCCAAAGAGATCCAAATGGATAAGCTCGAGAGGCCTCAAGGTGGGGATGCTAGTCTTCCCTTTATGAGCTTTTTCATGTAGTTTTCCGGCAATGCAAGCACTACAAGGATGATATTTGGCAAAATAAACATTTGTTAATACAAGGATGTGGTCCCCTTTTAAGAGAGCTTGTAAATTTCTCATGCTATCGTGGGCTAGCCATCGGTGCCATAGCCACCTCACATCGGCCTTGGCCATTAAGCATGTTGCAAGATAAGTTTTCTCTTTTGAGAAATCAACCATGTAAAGGTTGTCTTCAACATGCCCAAAAAAGACCACTTTGAGATTGCTTCTCTTAAAGATGGTCACATGAAATTCACTGAAATGAGAATCATAATCGGACGTGCCAATTGAATAGTTGAAAGTACATTGTAATGAAGGGATTGGACAAGCATGACATTTGAAAGTGATGAATAATCAGAGATTACTACCTTGCCCAAACCCAATACCTTGCCCTTGCTATTGTCACCAAATTAGATGTTCGAAGAGGCCTTGAGTGAATCGACGAACTCCACAAGCATCTCCCTCTCTCCGGTCATATGATTGGTGCATCCACTATGGACCACCCATTGTTTTCCATCGGAGATATAGTCCTACAAGAATCAAGCTTTGGTTTTAGGTAAACATTTTGCAATGGGCCCTAGAGAGTTAGCAACAAGGGTCTTAGGAACCCAAATATTCTAAGCATAATCATCATAGTTAGTGCCAACAAATTTTTCAAATCCGTAACCATCATCTCCTCTCATGAGGACATAAGATGGATTATTCTTGCCGGCAAAATCCTTGGGAATGGCCTTGTCCCTAGTGACCTTGCCATTCCCAACAACCACTTCTTCCTTCTCCTTCTCCTTGTGCCCTTCTTGCAGAAATACTACCTTTTGTGGATGAGGAAGAGTAGGACCAATCTTCCTCTTGTTGCTCTTCTTCTTCTTCTTCTTCTTCTTCTCCTTCTTCTTCTTCTTCTTCTTCTTCTTCTTCTTCTTCTTCTTCCTTTTCTTGGATGAGGGGTCAAACCCAATTCCCTCCTTGGCAACACACTCCTTTTGGTTTCTCAATAGGTCATTGAGGTTTTTCTCCCCTTGAATGCATGACACTAGCCCTTCTCAATTTGGGCCTTTAGCTTCTTATTCTCCTCTTGGAGAGAGATGCAACCATGAACAAAGTTAGTCATACAAGATTCATCATTTAACTCCATATGAGGTACAGAAGTAAGGGCCTTAATGGTTGTAGCTTTAAGTTGATCATAAGACTCGGTGAGGGCAATGAGGTCACCTTTCACAACCTTGGAACTAGTCACAAGTAGCTCATGTTCCTCAACAAGTCTCATGTGATCAACTAGAAGCTTCCCAACTCTAACATTCAGGGCATCCTTGTTCTCAAGGGCAAGTTGCAAAGCATCATTTATTTTAACAAAGTCAATTTGATGAGCCAACAAGGCATCCTAAAGTGATGCTCTCATGACACTCTCTTCATGTAGTTCTTGATCGAGGAGTTCGACTCTCTTTTTTTCCTCTACGAGGAGGTTTTCAACGTTCTCAATAAAATCATTGCGTTCGGTGAGTGACTTAAGGAGATCGCCAAAACGAGCACGAGCTTCACCATGAAGAGTTTTCATGAAATCCATCAAGGATTCCTCATCATTGTCCACACCCTCTTCACACTCATCCTCCACTATCTCACGTGATACATTGGCAGTGTAGATGGCGGGTCTTTGATATTTGGACTTTGTTTTTACCTCTTTGGCCATAAGGCACCGATGAGTGAAAGGCTTGTCCTCGTCTGGAGAGTCGAAGAGGCCAGTGGTGGAGGAGGAGGTAGTGGCGTGCATGGAAATGGCGATCGTGCCCACTTGATCATCATCACCGTCATCTTCATCTCCGGGCATGTATTCTTCATGAACTAGAGCCTTATCATCTTTCCTCTTTGAGAACTTGTTGAACTTCTTCTTGAGCACAAGCTTCTCGGACTTGTCTTCACGTCTCTCATACGTACAATCATGCACAAAGTGTCATGGGCTATCACAATTGTAGCATTTTCTTCGACCAAATGATCTTCGTTGAAGATTCTTACCTTTGTTTGTCATGGTCCCGGAGTACTTTTTAACTAAGAGATCCAAGTCTTCCGCAAAGTCATTTGCCGGGCATGAGGTGTCAACATCTTCCTCACAAGTCTCTTCAACCACTTCTTCATCCCTTGGGAGTTGACAAATAACTTTCTTGGCCTTCAAAGCAAGATTTTTGTTCTTGGTTGCTTCAGCAACGACAAAGGTCTTCTTGGACTTGTTCTCCAAAAGAACATGAGTTGAGAAAGTGGAGACAACTTGAGATGTGGTCAACTTGTGATAATCCGGGCATTGATGTATCATCATGACCAAGGTATGTTCCGTGAGAACCATAACATCTATGAACTTGTCCTTGGTGAAATCATCATTTGCCCAAGTACACCCAAAGGTTTTTAAGTTGAGCACAAGAGACTTCAACCTTCGGTAGACCTCTTCCATGGACTCACCCTCGTTTCTCACAAAAATATTGACTTCTTGCTTGAGCCAAGCCAACCAGATCTTTGAATTGCTTCATCTCCTTCGAGAGCCTCATCATGGCAATCCCAAATTTCCTTTGCAGTCTTGAGAAGAGCAATGGAGTCACTATAATCATCAATCACCGTGGTGCGCAACATGTTGTGGGTGGTTGCATTGAGTTGATCATCAACCGCTTCTCTTGGAGTGAGATTCATCGGGTCCTTGGGATTGAATCCATTGACCACAATCCAACATAGTTGAGTTGACGCACTGCAATTATCAGACTCCGTATCTAGCTTCCATTTAGCAAACGCATTAGCTTTCAAAGGGGCCGGAGGCCCAACAGGATTAATGCGAGGGTGTTGCAAGGGTTGGGGTGAGTAAAAGGGTTCCACGACATTGTACATGGGAACTTGGGTGCGAGCAAGAGATGCAAGGGGTTCTCTCGAATCATCCGCATCACGAATGTCATTTGGATCAAATGAGTTTGATACGGATGTCGAGGGCTTTAAGCGAGCATCAATTTCCTCCTTGACCTAGGAACGAACTTCTTTCAACATGGCGATTTTGAGGTCCGCAAACAATGAGAGAACATCGGCCGCAGCAAGGGTGCACCCGGGTTAACAGGGGCGGCGGGAGCAATGACCGGAGCACCAAGTGTGTCGGGTGCGTCAGGGGGTAGGATTTCACCATCCTCCACAAGGAGTACGACACCTCCCACATTCCCTAGGTCGACCATATCCTCTAATGTCGTAATAACTTATATTAGAGCATGAGGTTGTGATACCAATTGAAAGGATTGATACGGTCGACTAGAAGGGGGGTGAATAAGAGACTATAAATTTTAATCTTTCTTGTCAACTTTAAGGTTTAGCGCATAAATAGGGTTCACTAGATATGCAACTAGGTGAACACAACCTATACGAGAAGCAAGCTTAAAGAAAAGTTTGCAAGGCAACAAACTAATTAGCAAGCCAACAAGCATATAATGCAAAGTAAAATGCGGGAAAGGATTAACCACAAGTGAGACGAGGACGTGGATTTTATCCTGAAGTTCACTCTTCCTTGGGGAAGCGCTACTCTCCGTTTAGAGCGGTGCCAATCTTGCGGAACACCATGAAGGCTCACCATAATTGTTAGGACGAGAGTATATCGACCAGACAGGGGTGAATGGAAGATTCAAAATTCTTATGAATGTTTCGAACTGATCTGTCACGCCCAATATGCGATAATATCCTAAAGAGACTCGAAGGTCCCACCAAGGATAGAACCGCATATTGATACACTTTTGCAAGGAGGATATCATTACATCAACATTACATAATAGATGGGGATACATACAAAAGGCATACAATGCCACATGAATACAACATCATCTTACATAAGAGCACCATCCGACTACGGATGAAACACAAACAGAAACTCAAACGACATCCACCTCGCTAGACCAGGCTGCCGATCCGAACCTATCCCCGATTGAAGAAGAAGCGAAGAAGAACTCCAAAACAAGCAAACATCGCTCTCGCCATGATCATCGTGATAACCTGTACCGCAATCGTTGTTGTAGTAATCAGGAGCCACGAGGACTCAAAGAATCCCATTACCATGGGTATCAAGACTAGCAAAGCTTAATGGGTAAGGAAGGGGTAAAGTGGTGACGTTGCAGCAGCGACTAAGCATGATATGGTGGCTAACATACGCAACAAACGGAACGGTCGTGAAACTAGCAATGGTCAATAGGTGATCCTGAACTCCTACTTACGTCAAACATAACCCAAAACTGTGTTCACTTCCCGGACTCCGCCGAAAAGAGACCATCACGGCTACACACGCGGTTGATGCGTTTTAATTCGGATCTGGTGTCAAAGTTATCTACAACCGGACATTAACAAATTCCCATCTGCCACATAACCGCGGGCACGGCTTTCGAAAGTTTATACCCTGCAGGGGTGTCCCAACTTAGCCCATTATAAGCTCTCGCGATCAACGAAGGATATACCTTCTCCCAGGAAGACCCGATCAGTCTCGGAATCCCGGTTTACAAGACATTTCAATGATGGTAAAACAAGACCAGCAAAGCCGCCCGATGTACCGACAAATCCCGATAGGAGCTGCACATATCTCGTTCTCAGGGCACACCGGATGAGCCAGACGTCGGGTTGGCGTAGACCCTGGTTGCCCAGGGGGCGCCAGACATCGCTTCGAGTTGGACCAACACTTGAGGAGCACCGCCCGGGGGGTAAATAAAGATGACCCTCGGGCTCCGGAAACCCAAGGGAAAAGGGCTAGGCGAGGCAAATGGTAAAACCAAGGTTGGGCCTTGCTGGAGGAGTTTTATTCAAAGCGAACTGTCAAGGGGGTCCCATAAATCACCCAACCGCGTAAGGAACACAAAATCCGGGAACATAACACCGTATGACGGAAACTAGGGCGGCAAGAGTGGAACAAAACACCAGGCATAACGCCGAGTCTTCCACCCTTTACGAAGTATATAGATGCATTAATTAAATAAGAGATATTGTGATATCCCAACATAATCCTGTCCACCATGGGGCAATCTTAAACTTCACCTGCTATTAACAATGCTATATGAGGGGCTGAGCAAAAGCGGTAACATAGCCAAGCAATGGTTTGCTAGGAAGGGTGACAAGGTTAGAGGTTCATGGAAATTTGGGAAGGCTTGAAGAACAAGTGATAGGAAGCGCAGCATAGCGATAGAACGAAGAAACTAGCATAGCAATGATAGTAATGAGATCTAGGGTAGCGATCATCTTGCCTGAAATCCCACTAGGAAGAAGAACGAGTCCATGAAGAAGACGAACGGGTGAAGCCGAACCAAGCGTAGACGAACGAATCCTCACGATCGCAACGAAACGGGAACTATCGAGAAGAAGCACACAACATGGTAAACACACCACACATGACAAGGTATGATGCTCAACCAAGTATGATGCATAACAAGGCTAGATGAGGCTACTCATGGCAAGAGATGATGCAAACAAGAACAACATATCAAGGCAAGTTTAAATGAGGCCGGAAACAACATATAACAATTCCGGTAAGTCCTCATATGCAAATTTAGAAATTGGTCCAGAACTGAACAAACATTACATTGAAGTTGTTAAACAGCAAGTTAAAGAGCACCAAGATGATGTACACGAGATTCTAGTCAAGTGACATATAAAATTCATTTAGTTCGGAGCTACGGCCTAGAAGATATGAGCAAAACAAGTTAAACATGACATTGATGCAAAATGCATACAAACATCAAGCAAACACTCTCAAATCAAGGATGCAACATGATAATATGAAACTACATGCAAAATCAAGCAAGTTTCATATAGAGCACACTCAAAACGGAGCAACGGTGCAACACATACACTCTATACAAGTTTAAAGGACAAGCTGTCCAAATCAGCAACTAGGCATCTAGCAAGCATCAAAACAACATGCTACAGTACCATGATATGAAAAAAAGGCATGGACATGATTTATAGGTAATGCATGACAAAACATGAACACTGAGCTAACTCCAGAAATCACTAGAACATGCTCAAAAGGACATGGCAAGATTGCAAATTATAAGTTTCAGACTTAACAGGAATAACATCAGGTTGCAATGTTTAGAGCTATCAAACAACATGTTACAGGAACTTATCATGGCAAACAAAGGCATGGAATGAATCTACTAATTGCATATAACAGAAGTCCCTTACTGACCATGAGCCAAAAGGGCACAGAAAATATGATGGCACCCATGTAAACATAGAAAGTGATATGACAGATTCATACATGGGAGGAACAACAATAAGTAGGCATGTTGGTGAGCTTGTACCACTCAGCACAGAGTAATACATGTAATGGAAAGGTGACCAACAGTAAGAAGACATGTTTATGAAGCTAAGCATGGCAAGAGCAAGTTCATAGGGTGCATGGATCACTAGCAAAGCTCATGGAAAACTGAACTTAATGTTAACAGGCTGATAGCCACATTATTTAGCAATTTGAGAGCAAGATTACAACAAGCTACAGCAGGCTATAAATGCAACCAGGGGTATGAATGGATAGAGCATGACATGTATAACAAAACATCCTTAGTGAACATCTCCATATTATGCATAGAATGACTTGTAGCAGCAGGTTTACATAGCATCATGATGTAACAGATTCAAACTAGCAAAACAGCAACAGCAATTACCCTACTTAACTAGCTTGATGCACTCAGTACAAGACTCACAAAAATAAATGGATGGCACCACTGTGAAGATGGCATGATGTAGCATAAAACACATGTAGACATCAACCTCATAGGATGCACACACAAAATGCAACGAAAAAGACAAATCATCAAGTTATAACAGTTTCAGCAGGTTAACATCACATAACACTCTTGCAACGATAATTCAGGCATCAAGATGGACTCAAACAAGCATGGCACAATGGAATGAAATGTAGATCATCTCATGACGAACAATCTGATATATTATTCACGCAAAACGGAGCTACAGTCATGGAGATAACACAGGTCAAACATGCACACTTGTGATGATGATTTTAGGGACAACAGTTTCTGGAAAAAAATGGACGCGCGAGAGAATACTAAAATGCGACCGGGGCGGGATCTAGGCGGGGCTCACCATGGGCTCGGCCCAGGAAGGAGGAGGAGGCAGGCCGGCTTGGGCTGGTGGAGAGGCAACGCGGGCCGGGGCTGGAGCGGCTTGCGGGGCCCACGTGGCCCACGTGGTCAACGCGCTCGGGCGCACGGTCCCGAGCAGGAGGCGGAGCAGGACGCCGGCGAGGAGGCCATGGTCGGCGGCAGCAGGGAAGATCACCGGATCCGGGGGAGACCGACGGGAATGGATGGGTTTGGGCGCGGGGGCGCCATATCTGGCCTCAGGCGAGGTTGCCACGCTCCGGCGACGAGATCCGAGGCGGGCGCCGCGAGCTCTCAAGGAAGAGGCCGACAGTGGCGGTTAGCGAGGGGAGAGAGAAAGGAAGAGAGAGGAAGGCGAGGGCGGCACTGCTCGCGGGGTGGATCGGGCGGCGCCGGGCGAGGCGGCGGGAGAGAGGCCGCGGGCGAGGGCGGTGGTCGGTGCGGCGCTGACGAGGTCCGGTGGCGGAGACGGCGGCGCGGCGCCGAGGACGATGGGCGGCGCAGGCAGCGGAGTCGGGCTTGCGGGCTCGCTGGGCTCGCGGGCCGGCGGTGGCTGGCGGCGGGGATTGCCACGTGGCGCGCTGGGAGTGGTTGGCGGCGGCGCGGTGGAGCGGACATGTCCGGTCCGATCTGGACGTGTCCGGCGGCGCGAGGATGAAGATGGCTAGGGTTAGACCAGGATTTCGGGGGAGATGCACATATTTATAGATAGAGGGAGCTAGGAGAGTCCAGGTGGAGAGCGGTTTTCGCCCACACGATTGTGATCGAACGACCGAGAGCATGGAGGGGGTTAGGATGGGTTATTGGGCCACTTTGGAGGGGTGTTGGGCTGCACACAAACGAGGCTTTTGGCTACCCGGTTAACTGTTGGAGTATCAAACGGACTCCAAATGGCACGAAACTTGACAGGCGGTCTACCGGTTCTATATCAAGGCCGCTTGGCAAATCACGGTCCATTCCGAGAATGTTTAACACCCGCACATGAAAAGAGACAAGAAGGGGACGCTGGATGACATAGGGGTGCCGGATTACAAAACGGATAACGGGGAAAATGCTTGGATGCATGAGACGAACACGTATGTCAATGAGATGCACATGATGACATGATATGAAATACAGATGATGACATGGCAAAATGCAACACGCAAGCACATGACATGGCAAGGACGGCGAATAACTGGCGGACACCTGGCGCATCGAATCCGGGGCGTTACATGATCTGAAACACATCAGTGGAAATAAGGTTGGGTAGAAAATAACGTAATCAAGCACACTAGAGAGGAACATATCTATCGAAGAAGTAAGCAATAATAGTTCGAGCATAGGATATCACAGGTTTGACAAAAACGATGGTAATGCAATAAGCTAACAGATGCAGTAGCATGAATGAAAACATGCTGAGATCTACGACAAAAAAGCACACAATAATGGGTGACAAGGTAAATGAAAGCGACACAGGGAAAACACGCCAGTCTAACAGGATAAGTGCAACGAGTAATTTATATGACTAGGACGACTCAATTGAATGATGAGAATGAAAAAAGGTGAGCGTCAGAGAAGACAAGGATGAATGATATGCAACAGTCAATGATTGATCAGATAAACTATCGTCATAGAGCAGAAATGTAAATTGTTGAAGGTAATGCAGTAAGGTAAAGTGAACCAGTGGTGCTCGATGGCGACAGAGAGATTTGGTAGACCAGTTCACCCTTCTGCCAAAGGACTACATCTGGTTGGAGGGGTTGTGATTTAACACAGAAGATACACTCTGTTCGCCCTATTCTCCTTCAACTCAGAGTTGATCAGGCTCCAGTTGATTTCCCTCATGGTAGATACTAGCCGGCGATCTACAAACCTTCGACAGACCTCTTCGTGAACCACAATGACTCTTGGTTGCTAAAGATCTTGCTCGATGAAGACAACAACTCTTGAACACTCAAGACGACACCTATCCGTCTAGAGAGTGCGCAACTCTCAAGAGTAATAGGTACAAGAACTCTAAACTCAGAACTACTATCATGCTCAACCACTGTCTAAGTTTTGGCTCTTGATTTATCTCTCGATGGATCTTAAACTCAAATCACTCGGAGAGGGGATGCTCAATCAATCTTCTTAGAAATCTTAAGCCAAGCAGCCAACGGGTAATGTTGGAGCGGGGTGGATATTTATAGCTACAACCTTCCATGAAGGGAAAAGACCAAATTGGACATGTCGAGCAGGCAATGGCCAAACAACACAAGTCCAACGGTCGGAAATTTAGCACAACCGTAACATTCCTTGAGGGGCAAGTAATGCTAACTCCTCAATTTGAATGATATCTCGTGCAGCACGAAGAACAACGTCTACTACTGACAGCTAATCATTCGAAAATAAAGATATTTCTCTCAGTCTCGCATAGGTTTTGGGCTAAGCATCACATCGGATCTAAGCTTCGAGAACCTATACCCCTCTTAATAGTACGGAGTGAAGGAAATATGCCATAGAGTCAATAATAAAGTTTTTATTTATATTTCCTTATATCATGATAAATGTTTATTACTCATGCTAGAATCTTATATTTACTAATTGGAGGCATCATACGAGGCTCCGCGTTAATTCTGGAGAAACAACAGTGATAACCGTAGGATTGTGAAATATACGACTAGGATCAAAAGAGATCTATTTTGTCCACAATACAGTCCTATAAAATTGCGGAACAAACAAAACATGTCCACGTGTAGTTTCCTAAATAAACACGCTACCTTCTACCAGAAAAAAAAAAGAACCACCCCATACCAACGCACGTAAAAGAGTCCCCAATGCCCAAGTTTAAGTTGGAAACAGTAGAAAATCCACTTACCTTATCCCTTCGTAATAAATAAATAAATAATGTGCACAAATGAAGAGTCCCCGCGTCTCACGCTAGGAATGGAGACCACATCCATAGTCCCACAAAAACAAAAGCCACGTGCATGTTCCCTTGAAAAAAAGGACACGTACAATTTATTTTTAATTTTGAGAAACACATACAAATAAATGCCGGTCCCACAAAAAACAAAAGCCACGTGCATGTTTCCTTGAAAAAAAGGACACATACAATTTATTTTTAATATTTACAAAAACGTACAAATAAATGCCCATCAAGCCTGATGTTCAGAAAAGGAGTCTATGCCGAAATGAATTTTTTTCCAACTGTTAGAAAAGAATACATGCACAAGATCTAAAATAAATAAAAAATGATCAAACAAAAATATGCCGCTAATAGCTTCCAAACATTACAACTTCCATGGTCATTAACTTAATGTGTGAAATCATCTAATGTTAACATAATTTTTAAAAAGAAAAATTTACGCACCAAAAAGTCATTTCTTTATTGCTCTATTGGAACTATCCTATGCAAATTCCACACTCCAAATACTTAGTTTGTCATTTCCAATTAACAATGGTCAGTCCATAGTCCAGAAAGAATATGAGAAAGTCGTTTAATTACTCTAAGAATATTCAGAATCAGTGCTCTCTCTAGCTCTATACTGCTTAGCTGTTATATTCCAGGAGTAACTTCTTTTAACCATGAATTCATATGTTAGCATGTTGTGCTTAATAAGATAGTGTTTTGTGACATAGATGCGTATTACATAATTTTACTCATGTAGCATAGTGGTCTTTTGTATTGTTTGCACCTTTGTGGACCAAATTCAATTTTTGGCTATGCCATGGATATTTAAGGTTCCTGCTAAAAGTCTGCCATACAAGGAAATAGTAAACTTTGGATTGATAGGGGGCATACATTTACATGGATGGATAGCAAGTCAGATGGAGCACATACAGGAACCAAGGTAGCAATTTGTTGGTGTTTTTGGGCTCATTTGTGAGTAATGTAATAGATTTTTAATTTTTGTAGTACATAATATATGTGTGCTCTAAATCCTAGCCTATGCAGGTAGCACAGGTGGATGACTAGTTTTATTAACCGGAAACTTAGTACACGTGTGAATACATAGAAAAAACAGAGTGTCCATAGTATGCCTCTACTTGAGTAGCTCGTTGATCAAAGATGGTTATGTTTCGTGACCATAGACATGTGTTGTCATTTGATGAACATGACCACATCGTTAGAGAATGATGTGATGGACAAGACCCGTCCGTTAGCTTAGCATAATGATCGTTTAGTTTTATTGCTATTGCTTTCTTCATGACTTATACATGTTTCTCTGACTATGAGATTATGCAACTCCCGAATACCGGAGGAACACTTTGTGTTCTATCAAACGTCACAACGCAACTGGGTGATTATAAAGATGCTCTACAGGTGTCTCCGAAGGTGTTTGTTGGGTTTACATAGATCAAGATTAGGATTTGTCACTCTGTGTATCGGAGAGGTATCTTTGGGCCCTCCCAGTAAGGCACATCACTATAAGCCTTGCAAGCAATTTCACTAATAAGTTGTTTATGGGATGATGCATTACAGAACGAGTAAAGAGACTTGCCAGTAACGAGATTGAACTAGGTATGATGATACCGACGATCGAATCTCGGGCAAGTAACATACCAATGACAAAGGGAACAACGTATGTTGTTATGCGGTTTGACCGATAAAGATCTTCTAGAATATGTAGGAGCCAATATGAGCATCCAGGTTCCGCTATTGGTTATTGGCCAAAGATGTGTCTCGGTCATGTCTACATAGTTCTCGAACCTGTAGGGTCCGCACAATGTTCGATGACGATTTGTATTATGAGTTATGTGTTTTGGTGACCGAAGTTTGTTCGGAGTCCCCTCGTCGCCCTGGACTTCCTACGCGATGCCACGCGGCCCCCTCGACCCTCTCTCACTCTCCCGTGTCTCTCCTCCATCCCTATCCCCTCTCGTTTCTCTCCCTCCCGCGATCGAACGGAGCCTGCCGCCGACCAGGACAGCATGCTGCCAGCAGCCATCCCGGCCTCTCGACACGCCCTCGAGCTCCGCCGGTCCTCCTCGCCCTCCTCGCTGCCTCACGCGACTGTAAGAGCCCCGAGCGCCGCCCGACGCTTTCTCCTCGCCGCCGGAGATCCACTCGCCGCCCCGCTGCCCGACACTTCCGCGCCCCGCTGCCTACACCGACCAACTCCCCGTGAGCTCCTCTTCCTTCTCCCCTAGTCACGCTGCTCGAGCTGCCCCAAACCCCGCTGCCATCACGGCCGAGAGCTCGCCCGCCGCCATGTCGCCGCTAGGCCACAGATGCGTAAGCTCAAAACGAGCATGTCGGCGCGTTTCAACGAACCCCAGAGCACGTAGCACCCTCCGGCTTCTCCTCTAATGCACCGTAGCTCCTTCTCCCTTCCGTGGAACTCCGCCGCAAAGCTCGACGCCGCTGGTCAGAGACCACCTAAGCCCCTCCCGCTATTAGATGGATGCGGCTGAGCGCCACCACGCCAGATGATCGCTGCCGCCGATTTTGTCGCCGGAGGAGCGCTTCCGACGCCCGCCGCTGCTTTGGCGTCGCCGGCGATGAGCCGCTGGTCAACTCCGCGAAGTTGACCGGGTTTGACTAAGCCGACGTGGCTGGCTTAATTAGCCACTAACCACCGCACCGTGTCACGCATACCGCCCCCACCCCTAACTAACCGGCTAACTAAAATAGATTAAGTTTAATCTAATTACAAAGGGCCCCACGCGCCGCTTTTGACTGCGCCGACGTGGCCGCTGATCGGGCCCACACGCCGCCGCACTAACCAGCCCCACCATCGACCAAGGACCCCATCGGTCAGGTTTGACCAGCAGCAAGGTTCTGCTGACCTGCCGACGCTATAGTGACGAAATGTCGACGCAATTAACCATTTTCTCGATTTAAAATATTCAGAAATTCCGAATTTAGTTCAAACTTCTAAAATTCATATAAAATCAACCGTAGCTCCAAATCAAACAAATTATATATGAAAAATGATCAGAAAAATCCAACCTATCCATCTGTACTGGTTTCATGCATGTTAGGGCAACCTAACCTTGCTGTTTAGATGAAACATGATAATGCACTTATATGAGTTCATAGTTTAGGCTTATATTTGAATCTTTGATTCAAATAAGATCAAACCACTCGTTTTAGTTGCATTAGCTCAATCAACAACATATTGCCATGACATTATCATGCATCATATTTGTTGCATTGCATTGATTGTGTCCTCTTTGTTTGCCGGTATTTGTCCCCTCTCGATAGATGTGGTTTCGACGATGAAGATCGATGACACTGATGAAGAACTATATTATCTTCGTAAGTGCTGTGCAAGCAAAACCCCTTGTTCATTCCGATACAATCCCACTCTCTTGCTCCTCGCTTCTATTTTATTGCATTAGGACAACAACGATTCATCTCATACTTGTCATGTAGCTGAACCCTTTATCCTTTGCATGACCTGTCATTCCACAAGAATAGATGAAACCCACTAGCATGAGTAGGAGTTGTTTGAGCCTTGTTGTGCCTACTCATACATGCTTGTTTGTCATGCCTGCTACTGCTTAGAGTTGAGTCGGGTCTGATCCATCGAGGATGAATCAGAGGTGTGTGAACATGTCCTACTGTGTGTGTGAGCAAAGTGTGTGAACACGATTTGGTAAAGGTATCGGTGAGAGGCCATGTAGGAGTACATGGTGGGTTGTCTCATTGAAGCCGTCCTTAGGAACTGAGTTCGTGTTTGTGATCCATGATTCAGCTACTACCATACATTGGGCCCTCAAATATGACCCCGCCGACTTCTTATTCACCCTAGTCCTCTCGTCTGTGAGTTGCAAGTAGTTTCGTGTTTGTAGCTCATCGAGGCCGTGGACAGCACCGACCATAGGGGTGGGCTGTGATGCGGTAGGTACGTGGCATGGTGTACCGGATGCCCGCTTGGTATCTCTCGAACCCTGCTCACATCGCTTGGGGCTGTGAGCGAAACTTCGCCGAACTCCTCATGGATGGAACCCAAATAGGCGATAAACCTGGACTAGAGACTTGAGTGTCTAGGTAGGTCGTGGTCTACACCCACGTCGGCTTTCGCTTGATGTCTGCCGAGCACATGTCGTGTGTAGACGCTAAGTGGTGGAAAAATGTATGAAGAAGTACACCCCTGCAGGGTTAATATGATCTATTCGAATAGCCGTGTCCGCGGTAAAGGACTTCTGGGTTGCCTATAACAGTTCATAGACAAGTGAAAGTGGATACTCTAAAATGCGCAAGATAAGTGTGAGTGTTATGGATGGCGTTCTCATAGGGAGACGGGAGCGGATCCATAGTGGTGTATTGCTATGGTGATTATGTGGACTCGTGTGCGCCACCTCAAGGAGTTACTTGCAATGTAGTCTAGGATAGCCACCGAGTCAAAGCTGGCTTGTCAGCTTAAACTCCACCATCCCTTTATTGATAATGATGCATATGTAGTTAGTTCGATGTAAGTCTTGCTGGGTACATTTGTACTCACATTTGCCTATTTTATGTTTTTGCAGAGAGACTCAGCCTCGCTTAGTAGTTCCACGTGGACTTCGACGCTTAGCTTGTTACCTCACTACGATCTTGTGCCCTCGGCAGATCTCGTAGATAGTCGCTTCTAAGCCTTTTTCATTTGTAGATGTCTCAGATTCGACATGTTAAGCTTCCGCTTGTGTTTTGATTTGTATGCTCGATTGTTGGGTCATGAGACCTATGTTTGTAATATCTCGCCCTCGGAGCCTAATGATAAATACTTGAGTCGAGAGTCATGTTGTGATGCCATGTTGTATTTGCACATATCGGGCATATTGTGTGTATGTTATTGAAATGCTTGGTATGTGTGGGATCCGACTATCTAGTTGTTTATCTTTAGTAGCCTCTCTTACGGGAAATGTCTCCTAGTGTTTCCACCGAGCCATGGTAGCTTGCTACCGCTCCGAACACTTAGGCTGGCCGGCATGTGTCCTTCTTCGCTCGTCGTCTGTCCTTCGGGAAATGTCACGCTGAGTACCGGAGTCCTCGTTAGCCCGCCATGCCCGGTTCACCGAGTCCTGCTAGCCCAGTGCTACAGCCCGAACTTTCGCCGATGACCGACACGCTCGATGTCGGGTCATGGATGCTCGTCCTCGTAAGTCTGTGCCACTTTGGGTTTACGACTAGCCATGTCAGCCCGGCCCTTATCATATGGATGCTAGCGACGCTATCATATACGCAGCCAAAAGGCTAAACGGTCCCGGCAAAGGTAAGGCGGCACCTGGGAATACCGCATGCGAGGCCGCAAAGTGATATGAGGTGTTACATGCTAGATCGATGTGGCATTGAGTCGGGTCCCGACAGCTTTGGTATCGAGCTCGATCGTCAGAGGATTTCCAAGCCAAACCGGTCAAGTTGTGTCTAGAAATGCTTTAGTTATATGTAGGGGAATTGATTGTGGGTTGGAACGTAAGGCTCTTTTACTCCTTATACCTCATGGCCTTCTTATCTGAGTCAACCTCTTCTTTTCTATGGGATTTAAGAACTAGGCCTTCTCATCTATCTATCAGGATGACGTGTTACTAATCCATAGACTTATAGAATTGTTAGTTTCAAATCTCACTTCAGTTTTACTACTTCCGATGTTCATAATCTGTGATCTCAAACCTTGATATTGTGCTTCGGAGTGGCTATGCCACCATTTTTGTAGCATGCCTCCAATCTTTTGAGCATTTACACCGTTATGTCAGTCTCGAGTCATTCCTGTGTTTCTAAACAACTGATGCACTTGCAAATCCTTTCCTCTCGGTCTTGATGTTCCTTTGGGCCAAAGTTAATCACACTAATTGCTGAGTTGAGGTATTCTATTGCCTCGACATATATGTTGGAATTATTATTATGACCCTAGGTGTCTTAGGGGATCATCTAGTAATCTAGCCATGATTTGTGTCCTAGTGTGATGATTCTGGCCTTTATTCCCGAAAGCATCCCGTGATGCCATTTAGTTAGTAGGTAATCTACTTCTGGGTTCTTGAACCCGAGATTCACCCTACTTACTTCATGTTGATAGTAATTGCTAGCTCCCTTAGGTTATTAGTAACCTTTGCATTAGTCCTCGAGGTCCGTGGTATTTCCTTCTTCCAAATACTATGAACCGCTTATGGCAGAAGTTTGTTGGATCGAAAGATCACAACAAGAGTGCTCTCGAAGAGTTCTCCTTGCTATATCGTGACTCTGCCAGTCCTACCTCTCTGCATGGGTTATCCGGAAGAAACATGTTGAACTTGGTTCGACATACTAATCTATGCATCGACAACTCAGAAAATTATATGTTCTTTTGAGTTGTCCCTCTTTAGTTGTACCCTCGACCTTCGCCTATTGATTGATAGTCGAGTAGTATGCGTATTCGTGTTCATCGATGCCTTTTACTGTAGGGTCCGTCAAGCCATTCTATTCCGTAATGACTAGGAGAAACAAACTCCAAAGACTTTGTCCATTTCTAGGATTGGGTCAAAGCAATTGTACTTCGCATATCAAATTGCTAATCTAGCTTTTGCTCCGTTCTACCTTGGAGTATTACCATCTTTATATCAAGAATGTCATGGGAATTGCACACCATCCTATGAACTCTTGATACAGTGATACTTCTTTCCATCATTTTTCATTCCTCGTCCCCGTGTTATTGTAACCGAATACCGACAATTGGAATGGGATGTGTGAAATCAATACTCCTAGCAACCTCGTTGCTTGGCAGTTAAAGGACAATAATTTCATTCTTAGCGTGTTGGTTCTTGAATCATCATTCTAAGATAGATTGTGCTACCTAATCCTTATTTTTGGTGCACTCTTCGATCAATGAGTTAGAATTATTCAATCCCTTGCTTATTTGATCATATCGTCTTGCTCTGGGAAGCAAGATTGTTCTCGAGCTTAGTAACATAGCGGTGGTTCGTAATTTTCCGTATATCTTCTCGGAAGTATTACCAGGTTGTCACCTGACCGCTATGTTGAGTTCGTGATCAAGTTGGTTTCATATAAACCACCCTTTCTCCAAGAATCTGTGTTGCATACCCCTGAGCTAGTTGGTTAAGCTAAACAACAATCTGGAGAGTTGGAAGATAAAAGCTGCCTGACTTAGTTCATGTTAAGGGATATCTTGTGTGTGTGTTGAAGAAAGATGATATCTTCATCAATTGATCCTCGAGGCTAGTTGTTGGAGCTATTGTCTTGCCAAAACTTTGATTTGAGTGTGGGCTATTCTCAAATCAAATCAGAACCAACGATGTTCGTAATGTTGTCTTACGCGTGGATTTTCCTCGAGCATACACCATTATGTCTTTTGGGTCTGACCAATACTATCCCCTTGTTCACATAGTTATGGAATTCCATCTCCATGGGAATCTGGATGAATTGTTGTTGAGCCCATCGACAACACCCTTATCTCCTCCATGATTTTGTTGAACATTGCTAGTGTTGGAAACTTTGTAAGCATTGCCTTCATGCTCCGCTCATGAGGTATATGTTCAGATGAAAGAAGTGACTTTCTCTAATTCACGTGCATTTGGTGTAAGTTGTCACCGTGAATTCGATAAAGTCAATGTTGCTTCCTTGGAATCATCCCAAGTTAGTCACACATGTGCAAAGTATACTATGGTTTGGTAGATTAATTACCTCCACTCCATATGTATTCCGTAGCAAACCAAGCCACTGATTGATTTGTTCAAGAAAAAGAAGTTCCTTCTTAAGAATCATGACTTATGCAAGGACTTCAATATCTGTAATGATGGTTCCCCTCTTGAACTCGGTAGTGTTTTATCATAAGACTATTATGTGGTCATTTTTGTCTTGGACATCATGTTCACATGCATGTAGCAGAACCAGCTCATGTTTTGGAGCTTGCTATCGTAGTTCATTTCCTGAGAATCTCGCAACGTCATCTCGACGATTTGTGTTGCAAACTTTCATTTTTCTTTATAGACTCGATGAGTCTGGAATATTCTGACACCAACCAGATCTGAATCTCAGGCAGACTTGATGGTTGGAACGTTTCCCAAGAATTATATTATTGGTCCCTCTGTAACCCGGTAAAGTGGATGTCGTGGCCAACACACCCAGCCGGAAGACCTGTTATTGTAATATCTTGATTGAAGAAGTTGGCCACCTCTCCATAAGGACTTCGTAGGAATTATTCCCTATTTGTGTGCCTTATGATTTTTGTGCTCCCGAAGTCCGACCTGTTACTTGATGTTCTAGATTTCAAACCATATCTATGAATGGGATACGCTGGTACATCATGGAGAACATTAGAAGCGGAGTGCTAAATGTCTCTCGGTCGATCATCCAGATTTCTTTCCTTGGCCTCGCCAAGGTAAAATCTGAGCAGGTGTTGTCCTCCTTTGCGTCTGCATTGTCCATCACTATTCATCATGGTGGTATGATGTGTTGCCAGGATCCCCGACACGGATGTTGGTAAGATTTTGATGAGTATGGAAATGCTCAAGTTCTTAAGAGCACGTTCACGCACTAGGATATATCCTCGGTACCAATTGAAATGTGCTTTCCGCTTGTCGAGTTGTTCTATAATCATAGTATCCTTCCCGATCTGAGTATGCCATTCCGACGAACTCCTTCAAACGATCATTTGTGAACTGCCTTAGACTGGTATAGAGAGTTTCAATGATCTCTAAATCAAAGGCAATTCTTTTCGCCACTTAAGGGGATATTTCTACAAGTTACCTTCCCTAAGGTCTCTCGTTGTGGTATCATGACAACTATTTTCCTCGCTACTTTGAAATTTCATCAAATTGTTTCTTCCGTCCTTCATGATGTGTGTTTTTCCTCTCAGTTCAAGAGATGTCCTACATCTCATTCCGTAAGTTGATCTTGTGATCATTAAGATGATCCATCCTTGTAGAGCCGCCTCCGCCTCGTGTTGGATGAAGTTCTCTAAAGCAAAGACGTCAAGATCAATTTGAGTCAACAAATCAACAACCTCGATGGAGGCAGTTGGATCAAGAAGTTCAAGATGCTTAGTGTTCCCTTTGTCTTCTTGCCTCACGTCTTGAATCTCGGGACGAGATTCTAGTTTAGTGGGGGTGAGTTGTCACATCCCTAGTTCTGGCCTGACCTATGCCAGCTGCCATGTGTGCATCATGTTTAAATTCAAATGAAATTTGAATTGAGGAATTTTCATAAGCCTCAGGAAACCTCTAAAAATAACCAACATTTAAATCTTCTCAAATGAGTCCAAGAAAATGTTCCTGTTAATCTATTGAAATATAGGTAAGAGTTAAATTCAAACCAATATTTTTGGAGTTACAGAAATATTTATTTTGGCCATTTGAATTAATCCAATAACTATTTGCTTTGGATTTATATATAATATATATTAAATATGACTCCAATAATTCTGGAAGTTTGTGAGTGGCTTTGTATATATTTTAGCGAGCCACATAAAAACCTACAGAATTTATAAAAATGATTTAGTGTCTAAAACTAAATCAAAACAAACTACAGAAAATAGAAAACAGAAAGGAAAATAGAGAGAGGAGAGAGAGAAACCTACCTGGCCCAGCTCCTCCAATCACTCACCGGGCGGCCCAGCCCACTGCTCAGCCCACCTCGCCCCTCGTCGCCTACCTCGCCATCGGCAGAGGCGTGTCGCTCACAGACGCACCGGACGCCACCTCCTGCTTCCACATCCTGCTGCCCCTCGCCGCCTCGACTTCTCCGCGACGCCACGCGCCCTCGACCTCTCTCACTCTCCCGTGTCTCTCCTCCGCCCCTATCCTCCTCTCGTTTCTCTCCTCCCGCGACCGAACGGAGCCTGCCGCCGCCGACCAGCCACATGCCGCAGCCATCCCGGCCTCTCGACACGCCCTCGAGCTCCGCCGGTCCTCCTCGCCCTCCTCGCTGCCTCACGCGACCAAGAGCCCCGAGCGCCGCCCGACGCTTTCTCCTCCTCGCCGCCGAGATCCGCCGCCGCCTCGCCGCCCGACACTTCCCGCCCCGCTGCCTACACCGACCAACTCCCCGTGAGCTCCTCTTCCTTCTCCCCTAGTCACGCTGCTCGAGCCGCCCCAAACCCCGCTGGCCATCACGGCCGAGAGCTCGCCCGCCGCCATGTCGCCGCTGTGGCCACAGATGCGTAAGCTCAAAACGAGCACGCCGGGCGTGCTCAACCGAACCCCTCAGAGCACGTAGCACCCTCCGGCTTCTCCTCTAATGCACCGTAGCTCCTTCTCCCTTCCGTGGAACTCCGCCGCCGCAAAGCTCGACGCCGCTGCTGTAGACCACATCAGCCCCTCCCGCTATTAGATGGATGCGGTTGAGCGCCACCACGCCAGATGATCGCTGCCGCCGATTTTGTCGCCGGAGGAGCGCTTCCGACGCCCGCCGTTGTCGGGCGCGCCGGGCGATGAGCCGCAGGTCAACTCCGCGAGTCGACCCGGTTTGACTAAGCCGACGTGGCTGGCTTAATTAGCCACTAACCACCGCACCGTGTCACGCATAGCCGGCCCCACCCCTAACTAACCGGCTAACTAAAATAGATTAAGTTTAATCTAATTACAAAGGGCCCCACGCCGCCAGCTTTTGACCGCGCCGACGTGGCGCTGATCGGCCCACACGCCGCCGCACAAACCAGCCCCACCATCGACCAGTGGACCCCATCGGTCAGTTTGACCAGCAGCAAAGGTTCATTGACCTGCCGACGCCATAGTGACGAAATGTCGATGCAATTAACCATTTTCTGGATTTAAAATATTCAGGAAATTCCAGAATTTAGTTCAAACTTCTAAAATTCATATAAAATCAACCGTAGCTCCAAATCAAACAAATTATATATGAAAAATGATCAGAAAAATCCAACCTATCCATCTGTACTGGTTTCATGCATGTTAGGGCAACCTAACCTTGCTGTTTAGATGAAACATGATAATGCACTTATATGAGTTCATAGCTTAGGCTTATATTTGAATCTTTGATTCAAATAAGATCAAACCACTCTGGTTTTAGTTGCATTAGCTCAATCAACAACATATTGCCATGACATTATCATGCATCATATTTGTTGCATTGCATTGATTGTGTCCTCTTTGTTTGCCGGTATTTGTCCCTCTCGATAGACGTGGTTTCGACGATGAAGATCGATGACACCGATGAAGAACTATATTATCTTCGTATGCTGTGCAAGCAAAACCCCTTGTTCATTCCGATACAATCCCACTCTCTTGCTCCTGCTCTATTTTATCTGCATTAGGACAACAACGATTCATCTCATTACTTGTCATGTAGCTGAACCCCTTTATCCTTTGCATGACCTTTCATTCCACAAGAATAGATGAAACCCACTAGCATGAGTAGGAGTTGTTTGAGCCTTGTTGTGCCTACTCATACATGCTTGTTTGTCATGCCTACTACTGCTTAGAGTTGAGTCGGGTCTGATCCATCGAGGATGAATCGAGGTGTGTGAACATGTCCCACTGTGTGTGAGCAAAGTGTGTGAACACGATTTGGTAAAGGTATCGTGAGAGGCCATGTAGGAGTACATGGTGGGTTGTCTCATTGAAGCCGCCCTAGGAACTGAGTTCTGTGTTTGTGATCCATGATTCAGCTACTACCATACATTGGGCCTCAAATATGACCCCGCCGACTTCTTATTCACCCTAGTCCTCTGCCTAGGAGTTGCAAGTAGTTTCGTGTTTGTAGCCTCATCGAGGCCGTGGACAGCACTGACCGTAGGGGTGGGCTGTGATGCGGTAGGTACGTGGCATGGTGTACCGATGCCTGCTTGGTATCTCGGGAACCCTGCTCACATCGTTTGGGGTCTGTGAGCGAAACTTCGCCGGAACTCCTCATGGATGGAACCCAAATAGGCGATAAACCCGACTAGAGACTTGAGTGTTCAGGTAGGTCGTGGTCTACACCCACGCCGGCCGCTGAAGTCCGCCGAGCACATGTCGTGTGCGCACGCTAAGTGGTGGAAACATGTATGAAGAAGTACACCCCTACAGGGTTAATATGATCTATTCGAATAGCCGTGTCCGCGGTAAAGGACTTCTGGGTTGCCTATAACAGTTCATAGACAAGTGAAAGTGGATACTCTAAAATGCGCAAGATAAGTGTGAGTGCTATGGATGGCGTTCTCGTAGGGAGACGGGAGCGGATCCATAGTGGTGTATTGCTATGGTGATTATGTGGACTCGTGTGCGCCACCTCAAGGAGTTACTTGCAGTCGTAGTCTAGGATAGCCACCGAGTCAAAGCTGGCTTGCTGCTGTTAAACTCCACCATCCCCTTTATTGATAATGATGCATATGTAGTTAGTTCTGATGTAAGTCTTGCTGGGTACATTTGTACTCACGTTTGCCTATTTTATGTTTTTGCAGAGGGACTTCAGTCTCGCTAGTAGTTCCACGTGGACTTCGACGCTTAGCTTGTTACCTCAGCTACGATCTTGTGCCCTCGGCAGATCTCGGTAGATAGTCGCTTCTAAGCCTTTTTCATTTGTAGATGTCTCAGATTCGACATGTTAAGCTTCCGCTTGTGTTTTGATTTGTATGCTCGATTGTTGGGTCATGAGACCTATGTTTGTAATATCTCGCCCCTCGGAGCCTAATGATAAATACTTGAGTCGAGAGTCATGTTGTGATGCCATGTTGTATTTGCACATATCGGGCATATTGTGTGTATGTTATTGAAATGCTTGGTATGTGTGGATCCGACTATCTAGTTGTTTATCTTTAGTAGCCTCTCTTCGAAATGTCTCCTAGTGTTTCCACCGAGCCATGGTAGCTTGCTACCGCTCCTAACACTTAGGCTGGCCGGCATGTGTCCTTCTTCGCTCTCGTCTGTCCTTCGGGAAATGTCACGCTGAGTACCGGAGTCCTGTTAGCCCGCCATGCCGGTTCACCGGAGTCCTCGCTAGCCCAAAGCTACAGCCCGAACTTTCTCGCCGATGACCGACACGCTCGATGTCGGGTCATGGATGCTCGTCCTCGTAAGTCTGTGCCACTTTGGGTTTACGACCAGCCATGTCAGCCCGGCTCCTTATCATATGGATGCTAGCGACGCTATCATATACGCAGCCAAAAGGCGCAAACGGTCCCGGGCAAAGGTAAGGCGGCACCCGTGGGAATACCGTGCGTGAGGCCGCAAAGTGATATGAGGTGTTACATGCTAGATCGATGTGGCATTGAGTCGGGGTCCTGACACCTCCATGGTCGATTCCCCCTCCGGTAGAGTGCCGGCGAAGGCGCCAAGATGAGATCTCGCGGATACAGAAGGTTATGGTGGTGGAAATTGTGTTTCGTCCTGCTCCTGGATGTTTTCGGGGTACGTTGGTATATATAGGAGGAAGAAGTACGTCGGTGGCCGCCCGAAGGGCCCACGAGACAGGGGGCGCGCCCTACAGGGGGGGCCCTCCTATCTCGTGGGAGCCTCGGCAGCTTCTTGGCTTGCACTCCAAGTCCTCTTGATCACGTTCGTTCCAAAAATCACGCTCCCGAAGGTTTCATTCCGTTTGGACTCCGTTTGATATTCCTTTTCTCCGAAATACTGAAATAGGCAAAAAAAACAGCAATATGGGCTAGGCCTCCGGTTAGTAGGTTAGTCCCAAAAATGATATAAATTTGTAAAATAAAGCCCATAAACATCCAAAAGGGGTAATATAATAGCATGGAACAATCAAAAATTATAGATACGTTGGAGACGTATCAAGCATCCCCAAGCTTAATTCCTACTCGTCCTCGAGTAGGTAAATGATAAAAAGAGAATTTTTGATGTGGAATGCTACCTAGCATAATATAATGTAATTTTCTTTATTGTGGCTTGAATGTTCAGATCCAAATGATTCAAAATAAAAGTTCATATTCATAGAAGAAATAGTAACACTTCAAGCATACTAATCAAAGTAATCATGTCTTCTCAAAATAACATGGCAAAAGAAAGTTCATCCCTACAAAATCATATAGTTAGGCTATGCTTCATTTTCGTCACACAAACATGTTCCCAACTTCTATACCCCCGATGACAAGCCAAGCAATTGTTTCATACTTAAATAATCTCAAACTTTTTCAACCATCACGCAATACATGAGCGTGAGCCATGGATATAGCACTATGGGTGGAATAGAATATGATGATGGGGATTGTGTGGAGAAGACAAAAAAGGAGAAAGTCTCACATTGACGAGGATAATCAACGGGCTATGGAGATGCCCATCAATTGATGTCAACATGAGGAGTAGGGATTGCCATGCAACGGATGCACTAGAGCTATAAATGAATGCTCAACAAAAGAAAACTAGTGGGTGTGCATCCAACTTGCTTGCTCACAAAGACCTAGGGAATTTGAGGAAGCCCATCGTAGGAATATACAAGCCAAGTTCTATAATGAAAAATTCCCACTAGTATGAAAAAGACAACTTATGAGACATAATATATGAAAAACATGGTGCTACTTTGAAGCACAATATATGAGACTCACTACATGAAGAACAAGGTGCTACTTTGAAGCACAAGTGTGGAAAAAGAGATAGTAACATTGCCCTTTTTATTTATTCTCTTTTTTTTCTTTTTTTTCTATTTTGGGCCTTTCTCTTTTTTTGGCCTTTCTTTTTTTCCTTTTTTTCTTTCGGCAATGCTCTAATAATGATGATCATCACACTTCTATTGATTACAACATATGAATTACAACTCGAAACTAGAACAAGATATGACTCTATATGAATGCCTCCGTGTGTATCGATGGTGCAATGAATCAAGAGTGACATGTATGAAAAATAATGCATGGTGGCTTTGCCACAAATACGATGTCAACTACATGATCTTGCAATGGCAGTATGACAAAAGTAAAGTATGTCATGATGAAGAACGGAACGGTGGAAAGTTGCATGGCAATATATCTCGAATGGCTATGGAAATGCCATAATAGGTAGGTATGGTGGCTGTTTTGAGGAAGATATAAGGGGTTTATGTGTGATAGAGCGATCGTAGCATCGGGTTTGATGCACCGCTAAGTTTGCACCAACTCTCAAGGTGAGAAAGGGCAATGCACTGCATCAAGAGGCTAGCAAAGGCGGAAAGGTAAAAGTGCGATAATCCATGGACTCAACATTAGTCAAAAGAACTCATATACTTATTGCAAAAATTTAGAAGTCATCAAAAACCAAGTATTACGCGCATGCTCCTAGGGGGATAGATTGGTAGGAAAAGACCATCGCTCGTCCCCGACCGCCACTCATAAGGATGCACAAGCCAGGTACACTTCATGTTTAAAATTTGTCACACAACTTTAACCATGCGTGCATGCTACGAGACTTGCTAACTTCAACACAAGCATTCTTTAAATTCATAATCACCCAACTAGCATGACGTTAATATCACTACCTCCATATCTCAAAACAATTATCAAGTATCAAATTGATCATAGCATCCATTTCACTTCCTATGATAGTTTTTATTATACCCAACTTGGATGCCTACCATTCTAGGACCAATTTTATAACCATAGCAAATACCATGCTGTTCTAAAAGACTCTCAAAATAATATAAGTGAAGCATGAGAGACTAGTAATTTCTACAAAAATAAATCACCATCGTGCTCTAAAAGATATAAGTGAAGCACTAGAGCAAAAACTATCAAGCTCAAATGATATAAGTGAAGCACATAGAGTATTCTAGCAAATTCTAATAAAATAGGCTTCTCCCAAAAGGTGTGTACATCAAGCATGACTGTGGTAAACTAAAAAGCAAAGACTAATATAATACACGACGCTCCAAGCAAAACACATATCATGTGGCGAATAAAAATATAGCTCCAAGTAAAGTTACCAATGAACGAAGACGAAAGAGGGGATGCCTTCCCGGGGCATCCCCAAGCTTAGGCTTTTGGCTATTCTTGAATATCTTGGGTGCCATGGTCATCCCCAAGCTTAGTCTCTTGCCACCCTTTATTCCATAGTCCATAAAAGCTTTACCCAAAACTTGAAAACTTCACAACACAAAACTCAAAAGGAAATCTTATAAGCTCCGTTAGTGAAAGAAAACAAAACCACCACATAAGGTACTGTAATGAACTCATTATTTATTTATTTTGGTGTTAAACCTACTGTATTCCAACTTCTCTATGGTTCATAAACTATTTTACTAGCCATAGATGCATCAAAATAAGCAAACAACACATGAAAAACAAAATCTGTCAAAAACAGAACAGTCTGTAGCAATCTGTAACTAACGCAAACTTCTGGAACTCAAAACCTCTTACCAAAATAGGAAGTCCTGGACAATTTGTTTATTGAACAGCACAAAAAAGAATCAACGCAAAAGCACGTTCCTGTGATTTAACAAAATTATATTCTTGCGTGCAAAGTTTCTGTTTTTCAGCAGAATCAAATCAACTATCATCGTAGGTTATCCTATAGGTTCTACTTGGCACAACCACTAATTAAAAGATAAAAACGCATCTAAACAGAAGGTAGATGCAAGATTTATTACTAAACAGGAGCAAAAACAAAAAAACATAAAGAAAATTGGGTTGCCTCCCAACTAGCGCTATCGTTTAACGCCCCTAGCTAGGCATAAAAGCGAAGATAGATCTAACGAGTGCCATCTTTGGCACTAAATTCATCAATAGAGCGCTTGTGATCTCTAGGGATTTCTCCCCTTTTAGCAATGGCTAAACCTTTAGGAAAAAATTCAAGAAATTCATTGGTAGCAAAAGTTTCCTTAACGATAGAGAGACAAGTGGGAAGAATACTTATGGATTTGAGATCCGCGTCTCCCTTACTAGAAGATTCACCCTTATTTTTAGGAACATAAATAAACTTGGCGGTTTTAGTAGAGGGTTTTGGAGTGTTTTTCATGGGGGAAAACACGGAACCTAAGTTTGTAATGATATCCTCAAGTTTACCGATTCTAGCAGAGTCTAGATCTATTTTTTTATTGACTATAGGTTATTTTTCGTTAAGATTTTTCAAAGTAACTCCAACCTTAGATCCAAATTGGGTAATGTGATTATGAATCTTTTTATCCAAATTTTCAATTAACTCAATAGTGGAAATTTTATTTTCGATAATATCAAGTCGTTGCATCACAAGTTCTAAAGTTAAAACCGTTCCATTAACCAAAAGAGGTGGTGGGCCAAACAAATCTAACATAGCACTATAAGCATCAAACATATGGCTACTCATGAAATCACCTCCGGTAGCAATATCAAGAACACATCTATTCCAAGAAGTAACGCCTACATAAAAATTTCGGAGAAGGACGGAAGTAGCAAGCTTCCTAGTAGCTTTATATTGGGCATTGCAAATTCTATGCCAAGCATCTTTTAAATTTTCTCTCTCCCTTTGCTTAAAACTGAGAATTTCTTGTTCGGGAGTGAGAATAAGGATAGGAGGACTAGCCATAACGACAAGCAAAACGAACTAACACACGAGCAAACAAAAGGCAAGCGAAAGAAAGAGAGAGGAGGAGATTGGGAAAGAAAGGGCGAATAAAATGGCAAGGGTGAAGTGGGGGAGAGGAAAACGAGAGGCAAATGGCAAATAATGTAAATGCGAGGGAGATGGGTTTGTGATGGGTACTTGGTATGTTGACTTGAACGAAGACCTCCCCGACAACGGCGCCAGAAATCCTTCTTGCTACATCTTGAGCTTGCGTTGGTTTTCCTCGAAGAGGAGAGGGTGATGCAGCAATAGTAGCATAAGTATTTCCCTCAGTTTTTGAGAACCAAGGTATCAATCCAGTAGGAGGCTCCTCAAAAGTCCCACGCACCTACACAAACAAACTGAGAACTCATAACCAATGTAATAAAGGGTTGTCAATCCTTCACGGCCACTTGCAAAAGTGAGATCTAATAAAGATAGTAAGATAAGATAAATATATTTTTGGTATTTTATAATATAGATGCAAAAAGTAAAGATGCAAATAAAAGTAAACTGGAAGCAATTATGATAAGGATAGACCCGGGGGCCATAGGTTTCACTAGTGGCTTCTCTCAAGATAGCATACGTATTATGGTGGGTGAACGAATTACTGTCGAGCAATTGATAGAAAAGCGCATAGTTATGAGATTATCTAGGCATGATCATGTATATAGGCATCACGTCCGCAACAAGTAGACCGACTCCTGCCTGCATCTACTACTATTACTCCACACATCAACTGACTCCTGCCTGCATCTAGAGTATTAAGTTCATAAGAACAGAGTAACGCATTAAGCAAGATGACATGATGTAGAGGAATAAACTCAAGCAATATGATACATACCCCATCTTGTTATCCTCAATGGCAACAATACAATACGTGCCTTGCAACTCTTTCTGTCACTGGGTAAGGACACCGCAAGATTGAACCCAAAGCTAAGCACTTCTCCCATGGCAAGAAAGATCAATCTAGTAGGCCAAACCAAACTGATAATTCGAAGAGACTTGCAAAGATAACTCAATCATACATAAAAGAATTCAGAGAAGATTCAAATATTGTTCATAGATAAACTTGATCATAAACCCACAATTCATCGGATCTCGACAAACACATCGCAAAAAGAGTTTACATCAAATAGATCTCCACAAGAGAGGGGGAGAACATTGTATTGAGATCCAAAAAGAGAGAAGAAGCCATCTAGCTAATAACTATGGACCCATAGGTCATTGGTAAACTACTTACAACTCATCGGAGGGGCAAGGATGTTGATGTGAAAGCCCTCCATGGTCGATTCCCCCTTCGGCAGAGTGTCGGCGAAGGCTCCAAGATGAGATCTCGCGGATACAGAAGGTTACGGTGGTGGAAATTGTGTTTCGTCCTGCTCCTGGCTGTTTTTGGGGTACGTAGGTATATATAGGAGGAAGAAGTACGTCGGTGGCCGCCCAAGGGGCCCACGAGATAGGGGACGCGCCCTCCTATCTTGTGGGAGCCTCGGCAGCTTCTTGGCTTGCACTCCAAGTCCTCTGGATCACGTTCGTTCCAAAAATCACGCTCCCAATGGTTTCATTCTGTTTGGACTCCGTTTGATATTCCTTTTCTTCGAAACACTGAAATAGGCAAAAAAACAGCAATATGGGCTAGGCCTCCGGTTAGTAGGTTAGTCCCAAAAATGATATAAATGTGTAAAATAAAGCCCATAAACATACAAAAGGTGTAATATAATAGCATGGAATAATCAAAAATTATAGATACGTTGGAGACGTATCAGTGGGCAGAAAAACTTTTCTTCAATAAGCTGCTCAATGGCAAACATGACCCAAGGTGCATGTGGCTTCAAAGCTTGAGGGTTATCAGCTGTGTAGGCCAAGTTGCAAATGAAAATATCCAGAATGTCGAAACGAATACCATGAGCTATGGTAGAAGAGGATTTTTCATGATGCTATGAATGGTTTTTGGCCTATTTGTTGGCGTAAGGGACTTGCAGAGGATATAGAACATCACTTTGTTCTCACAAGCCAGATTCTTTGTATTTGCGTCTGTGCATTCATCACCAACAATATTGGGATCCCTTAGTAGATTAAGTTGAGCTTCAGATACTTCCCAATAGTGAAGTCCATGTTCATGAGTAGCATCAAATTTGCATCGAGGAAGATTTTACAGAGCAAAGAACTGGTCAGCCGAGCATTTGATCTTTTCTTCTCCTGTCATCCATTCAAGAATCCATGTAGTGCAATTTGCAAGATCCCCTGAGATATAAAGAGTAGCATAGACTGAAGAATCACTTCACCATTCCAGCCATGATTTAAGCGAAGTAAGATCTTCAGGAAGACAAGTTCAATTTGCTCGATGATATGATCAAAGCAGGGTAGACTTTCGAGCATTGCAAAATCCAGAATCTTGTGCTTGAAAATGTGATTCTTCCCATACAGAATACAAGCATAATACACAGCCTATTCTCAAGATCTTGATCACAAGGAAGTTCTTTCTCCATCATATGGGCTATTTCCAAATAATGCAAGTTTCAAATGATGAAACTGTTCGTTAATGGCAGGACCATTTGGGCCATCTTTGACAGGAAACAAGGGGAAGGTTTCCAATGGGTTTCTCAGATGTTCCTCTTCGCCCATCATCCGGGTATGAATGTCATCAGGTGTAGGCACACCTTCCTCTATAGGTCTGAGAGGATCTCGAGGCTTCCTTGATTTCTCTTGTATAGATAGCTTTGAGGAACTTGACTTGCTATCATTTTTGCTCGTTGGAACTCCTTCAATAGCTTTCTATCTTTCGGGCACTAGGGCCCTTTCTTTTAGTGTCTTTCCCTCAGTGGAAGGCACAACGACCTCTTTCTCAGATGCTTTGGGCACAACTAGTCGAGCAATTACATCTTGAGCCACTGGCTCATCAGATTTCTCATCTTCCTCTTCCAATTGTGGTGCAGTGGAGTGAGGAGCAGGATCAACATCCATCTGCGTAGGGGCACCAGATGATCCTACCAGGGTGGATTTTCCTCGAGAAGCATTTAGATCCCCCTCATTCTTGTCAATCACCTCCTTTGATTCAGAGGGCTCAGCTTGCAATGTTTTTGGAGGCGATGGATCTGCCTTCTCAACTTCAATTTCTTCATCAACATCATCAATTAGGGCTCGCTGCCCAGGCGGAGTATTTTCTTTGTCAGTCTTTTCCAGGAAGATATCAACCACATCAGGTTGTTCTTGTGCTGCTGGAGTCAGAATGTCGGTGCAACAAACCCTGGGTCTGTTGCCCAGACTGTGCACAGGCACGAGAACAAGATTGAAGCACCAAACCAAGTCAGGAGGTTGAAGAACCAAGAGATTTGAAGAACCAACACGCAGTCCAGAGAGACCAAGATCAAGCCAGACGAGCAAGATATCAGCAAGAGAAGGTCCTCCCTTTCCGGGCAGGCGAGCCCAGCAAGGGGCGAGGACACCACCAGAAGCAAGCAATCAAGGCTCCCTGGCAGAGCCTGCCGGGGCTTGCAGGGGCAAAACCACCCCACCAACCACTCAAGCATGACCCACGTTGTCAATCAGTGCGGTGTCAAGCCGCAGGATGATTTAGTGGCAGCCATTTGCCACATGGCAGCTATTTCCTACAGAAGAAACCCATAGATGACACCCGTCCTGCGACGTGTCAAGGGAACAGGCGCGGAGCTAGCAAGACAGTCCGGCAAGCCTTGCCAGGCAACTAGTGATGAGAAACTAAGCGGTTTATTTAATGCACCCTATCAGCCCGCAAAGTTAGGTATGATAGCACTGTTTGCTATCATATCAGTGGATAATGACTACTTTGCCATTGTGGTGACCCCTTAATCTATAAAAGGAGGCCCATGGCACCCGTTAGAGGGGTTGGAAAGTTGAGGAACCCACACCACCATACGCGCATAGTCGCTGCTGCCCTACGGCAACCCTGCCGGGCAAAGTGTACTGTGTTCCACCATTCCCATTCCACCATCAATCTACTAAAGCAGGAGTAGGGTCTTACGCCTCGCGGCGGCACGAACCTGGGTAAAGTGCTTGTGTGCTCTCTACCGTGTTGCCGTGCGCTGGTCTGCTCTTTGTGCAACGCGCCGTCCCCCTGCTGAACCAGCAAGGGCCCTTCTGGTCCCATAGGTGGCCGCGGATATCCCGCGACATCTTTGGCGCGCTAGGTAGGGGGAGCGCTTGCGCGAACCGAAAGCGTATGCAGCGCGTCATCTTCATCGCCATCTTTATTTTCGACGACGCCATCGACCATGGCGCCTAAGAAGAAGTCCGGTCCTTCGGCCCACCCATCCACCTTGAAGGCTCCACCGCCCGCAGCCTCTAATGTTGCAGGGATGCGGAGACGAGCAAGGACGTGAGCGCTGCTAGGGGCATGGTTGGAGCAGGTAGCGCCATAACCACTCCCCCCGCGGACAACACGGGGGCTAGAGGCGCCAGAGGAGAACAACATCAACAACGCCTTGGCGGTCACGCTCCACATGGTGCGGGTGAGGGGGTCACTCCTTCTGCACCCTCCCCTCCCGCTGATGGGCACTGCCGTAGCAACGGCGCTCGCTCCAAGGTGAACCATCACCCTCCGGCCGCTCCCACCGCGGGAGCGACCGCGGCCCATGTGCCTCCTCCCGGACGAGCCGACCAGGCCGTTGCGCTCGAAGGAGCCGCTGGTCCTTGAGCGCCACCGCCGCACGACCCCGTTGCCCAGGTGGTCGTCCCACAGCCGTGTGGGTGTGGCACCCCGCCGTCACCGCCCCTGGCACTATCAGGAGCCAGGCGACGGCACGACCAACATCATCAACTTCTATGCCAAGCACAGCCACGGAAGCTATGGTGCAAGCTCAGTTGCTACAGAAGTTACTGCCAGCGGCTGAGCAGATGGATGAATGGTGTGCCACCATCTAGAGCCTGCTCGGTTTCGCTGAAGCTGGGGGCTCATGGCGAGCTGACCCACCACAACCTCCCCAAGCGACAGCAACCGCCCGTACTGTTGGCCGAACGGAGGGGGCCGTCCTCGCGGTGCAGTCCCCGCCACGGCAGCTGACGCGGGTGTAGCTAAATCAAGACCCCGACGACGTCTGGATGTCCTCCTCTGACCCTCGAGCACGTCTAGTCCAACGTCGAACCCCAGAATATAGGTAGTGGGAAGACGCGCGCGCCATCATAGGTCGGCGCCATGACGACCTCCGCCAGACCGATGGGTGTGGCGGCCTCAACATCGACGAGCCTGCGCTTGGTGTTGGCGGGTGCCTACTTTTTGAGGTCGGTTGCCCTGCCTTTACACGAGAGCTATGGCAAGTCCATTGGCCGTCCGTTCGCACGTTCAACCCAGAGATACCTGAGAAGTACGACGGGAGGCTGAACCCGCAGAGTTCCTGAGAATCTACACCATCGATGTTCAAGCTGCCGGGGGAAGAGATGAGAAGGTGTTCGCCAATTAATTCCCTTTGGCCCTCAAGTCCAATGTGAGGTCTTGGCTGATGCACCTGCCGAAGAACTCCATTTCGTCATGGGTAGACCTGTGCCACGAGTTCGTCGGTGCCTTCACCGATGGCCATCAATAACCCGGCAGGCCCAGCGACCTGCAACTTCTCCAGCAGAAGGAAGGATAAACTCTCCGTAAGTATTTACAAAGATTCAGTAAGATTCATAGGAATATTCCAAATCCATCGGCAGCCGTTATAGAAGCCTTCCAGTCTAATGTGCGCAACCATCGCATTCATTCTAAGATGAATGTGCAGTTGCCAAGAATGTGAAGGAGCTATACACACTGGTGGATAAGTGTGCTCGGGTGTAGGAAGGAAGGAAGTTGCCTGGAGAAGAAGATTGCATCAATGTTGATTCAGAGGATGAAGATGAATCAACCGTCAGAGGAAGGGTAAGAAGCGCAGTAAGAAGCCAAGAGATAAAGCACTGATGACTGTAGAAGGATCAGGCACATCTAGTACCGGCAAGACGGCCAAGGATGAGGCCCCCAGCAAGGAAGTTGCTACTTGCACAGCCTGCCGAGAAGCCGCTGCCGCCGAGAAAGCTGGGAAAGCCGATGGGCCGTTTGCAAGATCCATCGGACCAAGGGCCATGACCTTTGATGACCCACAAGTATAGGGGATCTATCATAGTCCTTCCGATAAGTAAGAGTGTCGAACCCAACGAGGAGCAGAAGGAAATGACAAGCGGTTCTCAGTAAGGTATTCTCTGCAAGCACTGAAATTGTAGGTAACAAATAGTTTTGTGATAAGATAATTTGTAACGGATAACAAGCAATGAAACTAAAGAAAGTGTAGCAAGGTGGCCCAATCCTTTTTGTAGCAAAGGACAAGCCTGGACAATTTCTAATAATGAGAAAAACGCTCCCGAGGACACATGGGAATTATCGTCAAGCTAGTTTTGATCACACTCATATGATTCGCGTTTGGTACTTTGATAATTTGTTATGTGGGTGGACCGGGTGCTTGGGTACTGCCCTTACTTGGACAAGCATCCCACTTATGATTAACCCCTATTGCAAGAATCCGCAACTACAAAATAAATATTAAGGTAAACCTAACCACAACATTAGACATATGGATCCAAATCAGCCCCTTACGAAGCAACGCATAAACTAGGGTTTAAGCTTTTGCACTCTAGCAACCCATCATCTACTTATTACTTCCCAATGCCTTCCTCTATGCCCAAATAATGGTGAAGTGTCATGTAGTCGACGTTCACATAACACCACTAGAGGAGAGACAACATACATCTCATCAAAATATCGAACGAATACCAAATTCACATGACTACTAATAGCAAGAATTCACCCATGTCCTCAATAACAAAAGTAACTACTCACAAAGCATATTCATGTTCATGATCAGAGGAGTATTAATATGCATTAAGGATCTGAACATATGATCTTCCACCAAGTAAACCAATTAGCATCAACTACAAGGAGTAATCAACACTACTAGCAACCCACATGTACCAATTTGTGGTTTGGATACAAGATTGGATACAAGAGATGAACTAGGGTTTTGAGAGTTGATGGTGCTGGTGAAGATGTCAATGGAGATTGACCCCCTCCCAATGAGAGGATCGTTGGTGACGATGATGGTGATGATTTCCCCTCCCGGAGGGAAGTTTCCCTGGCAGAGTAGCTCCGCCGGAGCCCTAGATTGGTTCCGCCAAGGTTCCGCCTCGTGGCGGCGGAGTTTCATCTCGTAATCTTGCTTATGATTTTTTTTCCAGGGTAAAAGCCTTCATACAGCATAAGATGGGTACCGGAGGGCCACTAGGGGGCCCAGGAGATAGGGGGCGTGCCCAGTAGGGGTGGGCGCGCCCCCCACCCTCCTGGCCAGGGTGTGGGCCCCCTCTGGTGTTTTCTTTGCTCAATAATTCTTATTAATTGCAAAAATAACTTCTGTGGAGTTTCAGGATTTTTGGAGCTGTGCAGAATAGGCTTCCAATATTTGCTCCTTTTCCAGCCAGAATTCTAGCTGCCAGCATTCCCCCTCTTCATGGTAAACCTTGTAAAATAAGAGACAATAGCCATAAGTATTGAGATATAAAGTGTAATAACAGTCCATAATGCAATAAATATTGATATAAAAGCATGATGCAAAATGGACGTATCAACCTTCAGGAGTGTTACCAAGTTGAGCAGCTTGTCAAGAGACAGAGGGCAGAATATGATAAGCGTGATAAGGAAAAAGGTCAGAATGCCGCTAGCGGGAATGGCCGAGGCGGTGAAGCAAATCTTCCCGGAAAACCCTTTCGAAAGCAAGGAAAACCCGCTAGGGGTCAAGAGAAGGAAATCTGTGATGATGTGAGTGATGGAGGGAATGAATAGGATACTAGTGAGCAGGAATTTCAGAAGGCCACTGACGCCCTATGCATCGATAGAGGTGCATCTTTGCACGCCTCCCACCGCCAGCTCAAGCGATGGGCACAAGAGATCAATGCTGTGGAGCCAGCGCCAGAAGCCCGGAAGCCGCTCAAATGGTCCCGCACGCCAATCATCTTTGGTGAGGAGGATCACCCTGGCCGCACCACTGCGGTAGGGTGCTTGTCGTTGTTGGTCTTCCCAACAATCCCTAACCTCAAGGTCACAAAAATGTTAGTGGATGGCGGGGCCGGGTTGAATCTGATTTCCCCGGCAGTTATCAATAAGCTTCAGATTGGAGAAGAAGAGTTGGAGGTTACCGGCACATTTCAAGAAGTTAACCCTGGCAGGAGCCGTCCCAAGGGGAAGATTACGTTGTCGGTGATGTTCGGGGGAGAGCTGAACTACCAGACTGAGAAGGTTGTGTTTGATGTGGTTGATCTCCCCCTGACGTACAATGGGATTCTTGGATGACTAGCCCTGGCCAAGTTCATGGCAGCATCCCACTATGCTTATAACACTTTAAAGATGCCTGGACCACTGGGAGTCATCACTATCCCATCAGATGAGAAGGATGCAATTATCTGCATGGACAAGATGTATCGGGATGCAGTCGCAGCAAAGGCTGCGGCAGCAGCAGCTCCCGCCAAGGAAAGCAAAGGAAAGAAGAAGGATTGTAGGACCTCTGATACGTCCATTTTGCATCATGCTTTAATATCAATATTTATTGCATTATGGGCTGTTATTACACAATATATCTCAATATTTATGGTTATTCTCTCTTATTTTACAAAGTTTACCATGAAGAGGGGGAATGCCAACAGCTGGAATTCTGGCTGGAAAAGGAGCAAATATTGGAAACCTATTCTGGAAGCTCCAAAAACCACGGAACTTATTTTTGGAATTAATAAGAATTATTGAGCGAAGAAAAGATAAGAGGGGGCCCACAACCTATCCAGGAGGGTGGGGGCGCGCCCACCCCTACTGGGCGCGCCTCGCCTCCTGGCCCCTGCTGGCCCTCCGCCCCCATCTTCTGCTATATGAAGGCTTTTACCCTGGAAAAATCAGAGGCAAGCTTACGGGACAAAACTCCGCCGCCTTGAGGCGAAACCTTGGCGTAACCAATCTAGGGCTCCGACAGAGCTGTTCTGCCGAGGAAACTTCCCTCCGGGAGGGGGAAATCATCACCATCGTCATCACCAACGATCCTCTCATTGGGAGGGGGTCAAACTCCATCAACATCTTCACCAGCACCATCTCCTCTCAAAACCCTAGTTCATCTCTTGTATCCAAACCACGAATTGGTACCTGTGGGTTGCTAGTAGTGTTGATTACTCCTTGTAGTTGATGCTAATTGGTTTACTTGGTGGAAGATCATATGTTCAGATCCTTAATGCATATTAATACTCCTCTGATTATGAACATGAATATGCTTTGTGAGTAGTTATTTTTGTTCCTGAGGACATGGGTGAAGTCTTGCTATTAGTAGCCATGTGAATTTGGTATTCGTTTGATATTTTGATGAGATGTATGTTGTCTATCCTCTAGTGGTGTTATGTGAACGTCGACTACATGACACTGTTGAGGAACGTTGCAGAAAATAAAAAAATTCTACGCTTCACCAAGATCAATCTATGGTGTCATATAGCAACGAGATAGAGGAGTGCATCTACATACCCTTGTAGATCGCGCGGAGGCGTTCAAGAGAACGCGGTTGAGGGAGTCGTACTCGTCGTGATCCAAATCACCGATGATCCCAAAGGTTGAACGGACGGCACCTCCGCTGCTCAACACACGACGGTTGGGGAAGATGTGTCCTCCTTCTTGATCCAGCAAGGGGGAGGGAGAGGTTGATGGAGATCCAGCAGCACGACGGCGTGGTGGTGGAAGCAGCGGTGATCTCGGCAGGGCTTCGCCAAGATCTACGAGAGGGAGAGGTGTTGCGGAGGGAGTGGGAAGCGCCAGGAGGAGGGGTGCGGCTGCCCTCCCTCCCCTCTTTATATAGGGGCTCGGGGGTGGCCGCCCCCAGAGATCCCATCTCAAGGGGCGGCCAAGGGGGGGGAACTGCCCCCTGTCAGTGGGCGCCTCACCCCTAGGGTTTCCAACCCTATGCGTAGGGGAGGCCCAAGGGGGGTGCACCAGCCCACCAGGGGCTGGTTCCCTTCCCCACTTCAGCCCATGGGGCACTCCGGGATAGGTGGCCCCACCCGATGGACCCCCGGGACCCTTCCGGTGGTCCCGGTACAATATCGGTGACCCCCAAAACTTTCCCGATGGCCGGAACTGGACTCCCTATTTATAATTCTTCACCTCCGGACCATTCTGGAACTCCTCGTGACGTCCGGGATCTCATCCGAGACTCCGAACAACTTTGGGGTTACCGCATACTAGTATCTCTACAACCCTAGCATCACCGAACCTTAAGTGTGTAGACCCTACGGGTTTGGGAGACAAGCAGACATGACCGAGACGACTCTCCGGCCAATAACCAACAACGGGATCTGGATACTCATGTTGGCTCCCACATGTTCCACGATGATCTCATCGAATGAACCACGACGTCGAGGATTCAAGTAATCCCGTATACAATTCCCTTTGTCAATCGGTACGTTACTTGCCAGAGATTCGATCGTCGGTATCCCAATACCTTGTTCAATCTCATTACTGGCAAGTCACTTTACTCGTACAGTAATGCATGATCCCGTGACCAAACACTTGCTCACATTGAGCTCATTATGATGATGCATTACTGAGTGGTCCCAAAGATACCTCTCCGTCATACGGAGTGACAAATCCCAGTCTCGATCCGTGTCAACCCAATGTACACTTTCGAGATACCGTAGTATACCTTTATAGCCACCCGCCACGCTGTGAAGTTTGGTACACCCAAAGCTCTCCTACGGCATCCGGGAGTTACACGATCTCATGGTCTAAGGAAATGATACTTGACATTGCAAAAGCTCTAGCAAACGAACTACACGATCTTGTGTTATGCTTAGGATTGGGTCTCGTCCATCACATCATTCTCCCAATGATGTGATCCCGTTATCAATGACATCCAATGTCCATGGTCAGGAAACCGTGACCATCTGTTGATAAACGAGCTAGTCAGCTAGAGGCTCACTAGGGACATGTTGTGGTCTATGTATTCACACATGCATCACGATTTCCGGATAACACAATTATAGCATGAATAATAGACAATTATCATGAACGAGGAAATATAATAATAACCATTTTATTATTGCCTCTAGGGCATATTTCCAATAGTCTCCCACTTGCACTAGAGTCAATAATCTAGTTACATCGTGATGAATCGAACACCCATAGAGTTCTGGTGTTGATCATGTTTTGCTCGCGGAAGAGGTTTAGTCAACGGATTTGCGACATTCAGATCCGTATGTACTTTGTAAATATCTATGTCTCCATCTTGAACATTTTCACGAATGGAGTTGAAGCGACGCTTGATGTGCGTGGTCTTCTTGTGAAACCTAGGCTCCTTGGCAAGGGCAATAGCTCCAGTGTTGTCACAGAAGAGGGTGATTGGCCCCGACGCATTGGGTATGACTCCTAGGTCGGTGATGAACTCCTTCATCCAGATTGCTTCATGCGCTGCCCCCGAGGCTTCCATGTACTCCGCTTCACATGTAGATCCCGCCACGACGCTTTGCTTGCAAATCGCACTACCATCGCCCCACCATTCAAAATATACACATATCCGGTTTGTGACTTAGAGTCATCCAGATCTGTGTCGAAGCTAGCGTCGACGTAACCCTTTATGATGAGCTCTTCGTCACCTCCATATACGAGAAACATATCCTTAGTCCTTTTCAGGTACTTCAGGATATTCTTGACCGTTGTCCAGTGTTCCATGCTGAGATTACTTTGGTACCTTCCTACCAAACTCATGGCAAGGTTTACATCAGGTCTGGTACACAGCATGGCATACATGATAGACCCTATGGCTGAGGCATAGGGGACGTCACTCATCTTCTGCCGTGGTCGGTCATTAAGCCGAGCTCAATTTCACACCTTGCAACACAGGCAAGAACCCCTTCTTGGACTGATCCATATTGAACTTCTTCAATATCTTATCAAGGTATGTGCTTTGTGAAAGACCTATGAGGTGTCTCGATCTATCTCTATAGATCTTGATGCCTAATATGTAAGCAGCTTCTCCAAGGTCCTTCATTGAAAAACACTTATTCAAGTAGGCCTTAATGCTGTCCAAAAGTTCTATATCATTTCCCATCAAAAGTATGTCATCCACATATAATATGAGAAATGCTACAGAGCTCCCACTCACTTTCTTGTAAACGCAGGCTTCTCCATAAGTCTGCATAAACTCAAACGCTTTGATCATTTCATTAAAGCAAATGTTGCAACTCCGAGATGCTTGCACCAGCCCATGGATGGAGTGCTGGAGCTTGCATACCTTGTTAGCATTCTTAGGATCAACAGAACCTTCCGGCTGCATCATATACAGTTCTTCCTTAAGATGGCCGTTAAGGAATGCCGTTTTGACGTCCATTTGCCATATCTCATAATCATAGTATGCGCAATTGCTAACATGATTCGGACGGACTTCAGCTTCGCCACGGAGAGAAAGTCTCATCGTAGTCAACCCCTTGAACTTGTCGATAACCCTTAGCGATAAGTCGAGCTTTATAGATGGTAACATTACCATCCGTGATCCGCCTTCTTCTCGAAAGATCTATTTGTTTTCTATCACTCGCCGATCATCGGCAAGTCTCACAAAGTCCATACTTTGTTTTCATACATGGATCCTATCTCGGATTGCATGGCTTCAAGCCATTTGTTGGAATCTGGGCTCGCCATTGCTTCTTCATAGTTCAAGGTTCACCGTTGTATAATAACATGATTTCCATGACAGGTTGCCATACCACTGTGTGGAACGCTTCTCGTGGACCTACGGTTCAGTAGTAACTTGATCCGAAGTACCTTGATCATCATCATTAGTTTCCTTTCTAGTCAAGTGCACCACAGAACATCTTCCCGAGCTGCGCTTACTTTCAAGAGGTAGTACTTCATCAAGTTCCACTTTCCTCCCACTTACTTCTTTTGAGAGAAACTCTTTCTCCGTAAAGGACCCGTTCTTGGCAACAAAGATCTTGCCTTCGATCTGAGGTAGAAGGTATACCCAATGGTTTCCTTAGGGTATCCTATGAAGACGCATTTTTCCGACTTGGGTTCGAGCTTTTCAGGTTGAAGTTTCTTGACATAAGCATGGCATCCCCAAACTTTTAGAAACGACAGCTTAGGTTTCTTCCCAAACCATAATTCATACGGTGTCGTCTCAACGGATTTAGACGGTGCCCTATTTAAAGTGAATGTAGCTGTCTCTAGAGCGTATCCCCAAAATGATAGTGGTAAATCGGTGAGTGACATCATAGATCGCACCATATCCAATAGAGTGCAATTACGATGTTCGGACACACCATTACACTGAGGTGTTCCAGGCGGCGTGAGTTGTGAAACGATTCCACATTTCCTTAAGTGTGTGCCAAATTTGTGACTTAAGTATTCTCCCCCATGATCTGATCATAAGAACTTTATCTTTCGGTCATGTTGATTCTCTACCTCATTCTGAAATTCCTTGAACTTTTCAAAGGTTTCAGACTTGTGTTTCATTAAGTAGACATACCCATATCTACTCAAGTCGTTAGTGAGAGTGAGAACATAACGATATCCTCCGCGAGCCTCAATGCTCATTGGACCACACACATCAGTATGAATGATTTCCAATAAGTTGGTTGCTCGCTCCATTGTTCCAGAGAACGGAGTCTTGGTCATTTTGCCCATAAGGCATGGTTCACATGTGTCAAATGATTCGTAATCAAGAGACTCCAAAAGTCCATCAGCATGGAGCTTCTTCATGCGTTTGACACCAATGTGACCAAGGCGGCAAAGTACACAAGTATGTGGGACTATCGTTATCAACTTTACATCTTTTGGTATTCACACTATGAATATGTGTAACATCATGTTCGAGATTCATTAAGAATAAACCATTGACCAGCGGGGCATGACCATAAAACATATCTCTCATATAAACAGAACAACCATTATTCTTGGATTTAAATGAGTAGCCATCTCGCATTAAACGAGATCCAGATACAATGTTCATGCTCAAATCTGGCACTAAATAACAATTATTGAGGTTTAAAACTAATCCCATAGGTAAATCTAGAGGTAGTGTGCCGACGGCGATCACATCGACCTTGGAACCATTCCCGATGCGCATCGTCACCTCGTCCTTCGCTAGTCTCCGCTTATTCCGCAGCTCCTGTTTTGAGTTACGAATATGAGCAACCGCACCGGTATCAAATACCCAGGAGCTACTAGGAGTACTGGTAAGGTACACATCAATTACATGTATATCACTTATACCTTTGGTGTTGCCGGCCTTCTTGTCCGCTAAGTATTTGGGGCAGTTCCGCTTCTAGTGTCCCTTTCCCTTGCAATAAAAGCACTCAGTCTTAGGTTTGGGTCCATTCTTTGGCTTCTTCCCAGCAGCTGGCTTACCGGGCGCGGCAACTCCCTTGAAGTTCTTCTTACCCTTGCCTTTCTTGAAACTAGTGGTTTTATTGACCATCAACACTTGATGTTCCTTTTTGATTTCCACCTCTGCTGATTTCAGCATTGAAAATACTTCAGGAATAGTTTTCACCATCCCCTGCATATTGTAGTTCATCACAAAGCTCTTGTAGCTAGGTGGGAGCGACTGAAGGATTTTGTCAATGACCGCCTCGTCCGGGAGGTTAATCTCCAGTTGGAAAAGCGGTTGTGCAACCCAGACATTTTTAGTATGTGCTCACTGACAGAACTATTTTCCTCCATCTTACAACTATAGAACTTGTCGGAGCCTTCATATCTCTCGACCCGGGCATGAGCTTGGAAAACCATTTTCAGCTCTTCGAACATCTCATATGCTCCGTGTTGCTCAAAACGCTTTTGGAGCCCCTGTCTAAGCTGTAAAGCATGCTGCACTGAACGAGGGAGTAATCATCAGCACGTGACTGCCAAGCATTCATAACATCTTGGTTCTCTGGGATGGGTGCTTCACCTGGCGGTCCTTCTAGGACATATGCTTTCTTGGCAACTATGAGGATGATCCTCAGGTTCCAGACCTAGTCCGAATAGTTGCTGCCATCATCTTTCAGCTTGGTTTTCTCTAGGAACGCGTTGAAGTTGAGGTTGACATGAGCGTTGGCCATTTGATCTACAAGACATTTTGCAAAGGCTTTTAGACTAAGTTCATGATAATTAAGTTCATCTAATCAAATTATTTAATGAACTCCCACTCAGATTAGACATCCCTCTAGTCATCTAAGTGATACATGATCCGACTCAACTAGACCGTGTTCGATCATCAAGTGAGACGGACTAGTCATCATCGGTGAACATCTCCATGTTGATCGTATCTTCCATACGACTCATGTTCGACCTTCGGTCTCTTGTGTTCCGAGGCCATGTCTGTACATGGCAGGCTCGTCAAGTCAACCTAAGTGTTTTGCATGTGTAAATATGTCTTACACCCGTTGTATGTGAACGTTAGAATCTATCACACCCGATCATCACGTGGTTTTACGTATGTGAACGTTTCTTACCTACGTAAAACCAATTTCTATTTACCCTTCATAAGGACCCTTTTCATCGAATCCGCTCCAACTAAAGTGGGAGAGACAGACACCCGCTAGCCACCTTATGCACCTAGTGCATGTCAGTCGGTGGAACCTGTCTCAATGAAGCGCACGTAAGGTCGGTGCGGGCCGCTTCATCCCACGATGCCGCCGAAGCAAGATAAGACTAGTAGTGGCAAGAAAGTTGACAACATCTACGCCCACAATAAGTTTGTGTTCTACTCGTGCATAGAAACTACGCATAGACCTAGCTCATGATGCCACTGTTGAGGAACGTTGCAGAAAATAAAAAAAATTCTATGCTTCACCAAGATCAATCTATGGAGTCATCTAGCAACGAGATAGAGGAGTGCATCTACATACCCTTGTAGATGGCGTGGAAGCATTCAAGACAACGGGGTTCAGGGAGTCGTACTCGTCGTGATCCAAATCACCGATGATCCTAGTGCCGAACAGACGGCACCTCTGCGTTCAACACACGTACGGTTGGGGAAGACTTCTCCTCCTTCTTGATCCAGCAAGGGGGAGGGAGAGGTTGATGGAGATCCAATAGTACGACGGCGTGGTGGTGGAAGCAACGGTGATCTCCGCAGGGCTTCGCCAAGCTCTACGAGAGGGAGATGTGTTGCGGAGGGAGAGGGAGGCGCCAGGAGCAGGGGTGCGGCTGCCCTCCCTCCCCCCTCTTTATATAGGGGTCCTGGGGGTGGCCGGCCCCCTAGAGATCCCATCTCAAGGGGGGGGCTGCGGCCAAGGGGGGAACTTGCCCCCCAAGTCAAGTGGGCGACTCCCTACCCCTAGGGTTTCCAACCCTAGGCGCAGGGGAGGCGCAAGGGGGGCGCACCAGCCCACCAGGGGCTGGTTCCCTTCCCCACTTCAGCCCATGGGGCCCTCCAGGATAGGTGGCCCCACCCAGTGGACCCCCGGGACCCTTCCGTGGTCCCAGACAATACCGTGACCTCAAACTTTCCCGATGGTCAAACTGGACTTCCTATATATAATTCTTCACCTCCAGACCATTCCGGAACTCCTCGTGGTGTCCGGGATCTCATCCGGGACTCCAAACAACTTTCGGGTTACCGCATACTAGTATCTCTACAACCCTAGTGTCGGTGTACTAAAGTAGGGGTACCTTAGTACCCCGAACTTGTGCACGGGCAGTCGCAGTGCCCCGCGGCAAGGCTTGCCGGGTGTCCGCCAAGACCCTCCGTCATTCACACTACTGCCATTTAAGAACAAAGTATTAACTAAGAAGACAAGGCCCCGGCAAGAGGAGCTTGCCGGGAAGTACAAGGCCCCGGCAAGAGGAGCTTGCCGGGAAGGACAAGACCCCGGCAAGAGGAGCTTGCCGGGAAGGCCAACCAAGGCACTTCTAGAAACTTGCCGCGACGCCCCGCGCGTCCCGACAAGGCCCGGCGGCGCGGCAAGCTCGCTGGTGCGACAAAGACGATGGTCATGGCAAAGACGCTTGTCGCGGCAAGGCTGCCACTCGCACCCAAGCTCCAACAAGATCCAACGACGTGTCACCCTGTGGCCATCCCAGAGCACGTGGCGAGGCGCCAGGCAGCCATGCGGTGCGAGGTGGCGTTTTGCCGACAAGGAGGCCATCGTGGCGATCGGTGGCGCCTCTAACGATCGCTTCTTTGCACCGTTGAGGCGACTGCAGACGGGCATTAAATGCCCTTGTCCCCGCCACGAGTTAGGTAGGGGGCACTGTTGGTAGTAGTTGTACCAACCTCGCGCTTTTACTCTTCTACCCTCTTTCTACGCTGCTACCTGTCGGTGACCCCTTAGACTATAAAAGGAGGCCCATGCGCACGAGAAGGGGTTCGAATTTTGGTTTCACAAATGGCTCGGTTCATCCGACGATCCAACACCACAACACGCCACACTCTTGAGCAAGAACATAATACCAACACAAAGCAGCAAGAGGAGTTTTATCTCCGAGAGCTCCGGCTGGGTAAAATCCCCGCACGCCCCCACCTCGATCTGCTCAAGGTGGCGCCCGTCCCTTGCCGGACTAGAAGGGCCCCCTGCCCCATAGGTGCTCGTGTTCCCACGTAAACGCCATGACATCTTTGGCGCGCTGTAGGGGCGCCGAGGTCGTGAGCATCTCGATCCGGCGTCACCAAGACTACATCAACATCTTCATCAACATGCCATCGAAGAAGAAAATTTCGAGGTAGCCGCCTGCTCGCGATCGTCCTACCGCCACCGAGCAAATCGGGCGGTGGGGTGGACGCCGCGCGAGGAGCGGGCGCCAGCTGGGGACTCACATCGCCACCCGTCCAAGGACAAGGCCCGCAAGGTTCCGTGATCTGCACATCCACCGCACTCCTCCCAGAGGTGCAAGATCGACAACGCCATGGCGCCTCGGTGCCGTGCTCGCTGCGTTGGAGCAAGGCTGTTGGTGGGTCGCGGACGCTCAATGTTAAAGATGCGTGCCGGACGCTGGCACGCCGCACGGCACGGCGGTCACCGGACGAGATGCTGCTCCTTCTAACACTGTTAGAAGTTTGAGCATGTCACGCACTCGCCCGCCACCACCGCCACCTAAGACTCAGAGGAAGCGCCGCCCGAGCCCAATAAGCTTTAGATTACCCTCCAAATGCCGCATAAGATCGACGACTAGAGGGCCGCTATCTATATCCTCATTGGCTTCGCTTAACGCGCATAAGCCCCGCAACCGAAAGCACATCGAAGCTCCTCGCAAGACGCCCAGCGCAAGCAGATGCCGACAAGACCGCTGGGGTGCCACCACTGCACTCCCCGCCTCAAGGCCAAGATCGCCGACTCGCGGGCCAACCTCGACGCCGACTCAGGCTGTCGTCGACCCCATGAGCTCGCCATGATCAACGCCACGCTCTCCAAGAACAACGACACGAAGACATGTTGGAAATATGCCCTAGAGGCAATAATAAAAGTATTATTATATTTCAATGTTCATGATAATTGTCTTTGTTCATGCTATAACTGTGTTATCCGGAAATCGTAATACACGTGTGAACACTTAGACCCCAATATGTCCCTAGTGAGCCTCTAGTTGACTAGCTCACAGATCAATAGATGGTCATGGTTTCGACTATGGACATTGGATGTCGTTGATAACGGGATCACATCATTAGGAGAATGATGTGATGGACAAGACCCAATCATAAGCATAGCATAAAAGATCGATAGTTCGCTTGCTAGAAGCTTTGCCAATGTCAAGTATCTCTTCCTTCACCATGAGATCGTAACTCCTTGTTACCGAGGAGTGCCTTTGGTGTATCAAACGCCACAACATAATCGGGTGACTATAAAGGTGCATTACAGGTATCTCCGAAAGTATCTGCTGGGTTGACACGGATCGAGATCGGATTTGTCACCCGCATGACGGAGAGGTATCTCTGGGCCCACTCGAATGCATCATCATAATGAGCTCAATGTGACCAAGGTGTTGGTCACGGATCATGCATTACGGTACGAGTAAAGTGACTTGCGGTAACGAGACCGAACGAGGTATTGGGATACCGACGATCGAAGTCTCGCAAGTAACGCATCGATTGACAAAGGGAATTGCATACAGGTTTGATCAATCTCGACATCGTGGTTCAACCGATGAAATCATCGAGGAGCATGTGGGAGCCAACATGGGTATCCAGATCCCGCTGTTGGTTATTGCCCGAGAGTCGCCTCGTCATGTTCAAGGTGTCTCCGAACCCGTAGGGTCTACACACTTAAGGTTCGTGACGCTAGGGTTAGTAGGAAGACTAGTATGTGAATACCGAATGTTGTTCGAGTCCCTGATGAGATCCCGGACGTCACGAGGAGTTCCTAAGGGTCCGGAGGTAAAGAATAATATATAGGAAGTGGTGTTTCGCCATCGGAAAGTTTCGGGTCTCCTGTAAAGTACCGGACCACCTAAGGTTCCTGGGTCCACCGGTGGGGCCACCTATCCCGGAGGGCCCCATGGGCTGAAAGGGGAAGGAACCAGCCCACGGGGGCTGGTGCACCCCTAGGCCCACCTCTGCGCCTAGGGTTGAAACCCTAGGGGGGGGCGCCCACCGGCTTGGGGCACTCCACCCCTTGGTCGCCGCCCGGAGATTGGATCTCAGGGGCCGCCACCTGTGGGGCCTATATAAAGGGGAGGAGGGGGCTGCTGTACCAATTCCCAAGGCGCAGCCCTCCTCCCAACACATCTCCTCCTCCGTAAGAGCTCGGCGGCCTCGCCGAGTATCGCTTCTCCACCATCACCACGCCGTCAGGCTGCCGGTGGAGTTGTCTTCTCAACCTCTCCTTCCTCCTTGCTGGATCAAGAAGGAGGAGACGCCGCCGTCCCGCACGTGTGTTGAACGCGGAGGTGCTGTCCGCTCAGACTTGGACATCGGTGATCTGAATCACGCTCGAGTACGACTCCATCATCACCTTGCAAGCTTCCGCACGCGATCTACAAGTGGTATGTAGATGCAATCTCTCTCCATTACTCGCTTTTTAGATGAACTCATAGATGGATCTTGGTGAAGCCGTAGAAAAATTTTAATTTTCTCGCAACGCTCCCAACAAAGGCATCATGAGCTAGGTCTATGCGTAGTTCTCTAATGCACGAGTAGAACACAATTTGTTGTGGGCGCTGATCTTGTCATCTTACTTGCCTCTACTAGTCTTTTCTTGCTCAACGGTATTGTGGGATGAAGCGCCCGACCAACCTTACACGACGCTTACGTGAGACCGGTTCCACCGATCGACATGCACTAGTTGCATAAGGTGGCTGGCGGGTGTCCGCTCTCCCACTTTAGTTGGAGCGGATTCGATGAACAAGGCCCTTATGAAGGGTAAATAGAAGTTGACAAAATCACGCCAGGTGATTCGTAGGTAAGAAAACGTTTTGCTAGAACCCAATCGCAGCCATCGTAAAAGATGCAACAACAATTAGAGGACGCCTAACTTGTTTTTGCAGCGATTGATCATGTGATGTGATATGGCCGAAGTTGTGATGAATGATGAATTGTGATGTATGAGATCATGTTCTTGTAATAGGATTCACGACTTGCATGTCGATGAGTATGACAACCGCAGGAGCCATAGGAGTTGTCTTTATTTTTTGTATGACCTGCGTGTCATTGAAGAACGCCATGTAAACTACTTTACTTCATTACTAAACGCGTTAGTCATAGAAGTAGAAGTAGTCGCTATGCGTGACAACTTCATGAAGACACGATGATGGAGATCATGATGATGGAGATCATGGTGTCAAGCCGGTGACAAGATGATCATGGAGCCCAAGATGGAGATCAATGGAGCTTTATGATATTGGCCATATCATGTCACAACTATATAATTGCATGTGATGTTTATTATGTTTATGCATCTTGTTTACTTAGGACGACGGTAGTAAATAAGATGATCCCTTATAAAATTTCAAGAAGTGTTCTCCCTAACGTGCACCGCTGCTACAGTTCGTCGCTTCTAAGCACCACGTGATGATCGGTGTGATGGATCCTTACGCTCACATACAACGGTGTAAGACAGTTTTACACAAATAAAACACTTAGGGTTAACTTGACGAGCCTAGCATGTATGACATGGCCTCGAACACGGAGACCGAAAGGTCGAACACGAGTCGTATGGAAGATACGATCAACATGAAGATGTTCACCGATGATGACTAGTCCGTCTCACGTGATGATCGGACACGGGCTAGTCGACTCGGATCGTAACACTTAGATGACTAGAGGATGTCTAATCTAAGTGGGAGTTCATAATTTTGATTAGAACTTTATTATCATGAACTTAGTCTAAAACCTTTGCAAATATGTCTTGTAGATCAATGGCCAACGCTAATGTCAACATGAACTTCAACGCTGCTCCTAGAGAAAACCAAGCTGAAAGATGATGGCAGCAACTATACGGATCGGGTCCGAACCCGAGGATCATCCTCATAGCTGCCAAGAAACAATATGTCCTAGAAGCACCGTTAGGTGACCCACCTGTTCTCCCAGAACCAAGACGATTTGAACGCTTAGCGACTCGCTCGATGATTACTCCTCGCTCAAGGCGGCATGCTCTACAGCTTAGAACCGGGCTCCAAAAGCGCTTTTGAGCATCACGAGCATATGAGATGTTCAAGAGCTGAAACTAGTTTTCCAAGCTCATGCCCGGTCGAGATATGATGTCTCCGACAAGTTCTACAGTTGTAAGATGGAGGAAAACAGTTCACAAGGAGCACATCCTCAAGATGTCCGGGTTGCACAACCGTATGACCCAAATGAACATTAACCTCCCAGATGAGGCGGTCATTGACAGAATCCTCCAGCCGCTCCACCAAGCTACAAGAGCTTTGTGATGAACTACAACATGCGGGGATGGTAAAGACCATTCCTGAAGTGTTCTCGATGTCAAGTCAGCAGAGGCTGAAATCAAGAAAGAACATCAAGTGTTGATGGTCAATAAGACCACTAAGTTCAAGAAGGGCAAGGGTAAGAAGAACTTCAAGAAGGACGGCAAGGATGTTGCCGCTACCGTAAGCCCGCTGCCGGAAGAAGTCAAAGAATGGACCCAAGCCCGAGATCGAGTGCTTTTATTGCAAGGGAAGGGTCACCGAAGCGAAACTGCCCCAAATACTTAGCGGATAAGAAGGCCGCAACACCAAAGGTATATTTGATATACATGTAATTGATGTGTACCTTACCAAGACTCGTAGTAACTCCCCGGTATTTGATACCGTGCCGCTGTTCATATTTGTAACTCACAGCAGAGCTGCGGAATAAACGGAGACCGGCGAAGGACGAGGTGACGATGCGCTGCCGAATGGTTCCAGAGTCGATGTGATCGCCGCCGCACGCTGCCTCTACATTTACCTACGGGATTAGTTTTGAACCTCAATAATTGTTATTTAGTGCCAAGTTTGAGCATGAACATTGTATCCGGATCTCGCTTGATACGAGATGGCTACTCATTTAAGTCTGAGAATAATGGTTGTTCGATTTATATGAGAGATATGTTTTATGGTCATGCTCCGATGGTCAATGGTTTATTCTTAATGAATCTCGAGCGTAATATTACACATGTTCATAGTGTGGATGCCAAAAGATGTAAAGTTGATAACGATAGTCCCACATACTTGTGGCATCGCCGCCTTGGTCACATTGGTGTCAAGCGCATGAAGAAGCTCCATGCTGATGGACTTTAGAGTCTCTTGATTATGAATCGCTTGACACATGCTAACCATGCCTCTTAGGCAAATGACCAAGACTCCGCTTCTCCGAACAATGGAGCGAGCAACCAACTTGTTGGAAATCATACATACCGATGTAAAGCGGTCCAATGAGCGTTGAGGCTCATGGAGGATATCGTTATGTTCTCACTCTCACCGATGACTTGAGTAGATATGGGTATGTCTACTTAATGAAACACAAGTCCGAGACCTTGAAAAGTTCAAGGAATTTCAGAATGAGGTGGAGAATCAACGTGACCGAAAGATAAAGTTCCTACGATCGATCGTGGAGGAGAATACTTAAGTCACGAATTTGGCACACACTTAAAGAAATGTGGAATCGTTTCACAACTCACGCCGCCGAACACCTCAAATAAACGGTGTGTCCGAACGTCAGAATCGCACTCTATTGGATATGGTGCGGTCTATGATGTCTCTACCGATTTACCGCTATCATTTTGGGGATACGCCTAGAGACAGCTACATTCACTTTAAATAGGGCACCGCCTAAATCCGCTGAGACGACACCGTATGAATTATGGTTTGGGAAGAAACCTAAGCTGTCGCTTTCTAAAAGTTTGGGGATGCGATGCTTATGTCAAGAAACTTCAACCCGAAAAGCTCGAACCCAAGTCGGAAAATGCGATTCATAGGATACCCTAAGGAAACTGCCGGGTATACCTTCTACTTAAGATCCAAGGCAAGATCTTTGTTGCTAAGAACGGATGCTTTCGAGAAAGAGTTTCTCTCGAAAGAAGTAAGTGGAGGAAAGTAGAACTCGATGAAGTACTACCTCTCGAACGGAAAGTGGTGCAGCGCAGAAACCGCCTCGTGATGCCCACACCAACCAAGAGGAAAACAATGATGATGATCAAGGTACTTCGGATCAAGTTATTATCGAACTTCAAGGTCCACGAGGACACGCCCGCACTGAGTGGTACGGCAACCTCGTTATGGAAATCATGTTGTTAGACAACAATGAACCTTCGAACTATGAAGAAGCGATGGCGGCCCGGATTCCAACAAATGGCTTGAGGCCATGAAATCCGAGATAGAATCCATGTATGAAAACAAAGTATGGACTTTGACAGACTTGCCCGATGATCGGCGAGCAATAGAAAACAAATGGATTTTTAAGAAGAAGACGGACGCGATGGTAATGTTACCATCTATAAAGCTCGACTTGTCGCTAAGGGTTATCGACAAGTTCAAGGGATTGACTACGACGAGACATTCTCTCCCGTAGCGAAGCTTAAGTCCGTCCAATCATGTTAGCAATTGCCGATACTATGATTATGAGATATGGCGATGGACGCCAAAACGGCATTCCTTAACGGACATCTTAAGGAAGAGCTGTATATGATGCAGCCGAAGGTTTTGTCGATCCTCGAACGCTAACAAAGTATGCAAGCTCCAGCGATCCATTTATGGACTGGTGCAAGCATCTCGAGTTAGAACATTCGCTTTGATGAGATGATCAAAGCGTTTAGTTTATGCAGACTTATGGAGAAGCCTCGCTACAAGAAAGTGAGTGGGAGCTCAGAGCATTTCTCCTATTATATGTAGATGACATACTCTTGATGGGAAATGATACAAAACTTCGACAGCATTAAGGCCTACTTGAATAAGTGTTTTTCAATGAAGGACCTTGGAGAAGTTGCTTATATATTAGGCATCAAGATCTATAGGATAGATCGAGACGCCTCATAGGTCTTTCACAAAGCACATACCTTGATAAGATTTTGAAGAGGTTCAAATGGATCAGTCCAAGAAAGGGTTCTTGCCTATGTTACAAGGTGTGAAATTGAGCTCAGCTCACCACCCACCACGGCAAAAGATAAAGAAGAGATGAGTGTCATCCCTATGCTTCAGCCATAGGATCTATTATGTATGCCATGCTGTGTACTGACCGATGTAAACCTTGCCGTAAGTTTGGTTGCAAGATACCAAAGTAATCCCGCAAGGAACACCGGACAGCGGTCAAGAATATCCTGGCACCAAAAGGACAAAGGACATGTTTCGCTTATGGAGGAGACGAAGAGCTCGTCAGAAGGGTTACGCCGACGCTTAGCTTCGACTCAGATCCGATGACTCTAAGTCACAAACCGGATACGTGTATATGTTGAATGGTGGAGCAAGAAGCTGGTGCAGCCGCAAGCGAGCGCCGTGGCGGATCTACGTGTGAAGCGGAGTACATGGCAGCCTCGAGGCAGCGATGAAGCGATTTGGGTGAAGGAGTTCATCACCGACCTAGGAGTCATACCCAATGCGTCGGGCCGATCAAACTCTTCTCGTGACAACACCGAGCTATTGCCCTTGCCAAGGAGCCCAGTGTTTCACAAGAAGACCAGCACATCAAGCGCCGCTTCAACTCCATCCGTGAAAATGTTCAAGATGGAGACATAGAGATTTGCAAAGTGCACACGGATCTGAATGTCGCAGATCCGCTGACTAAACCTCTCGCGGCAAAACATGATCAACACCGTAACTCTATGGGTGTTCGATTCATCACAATGTAACTAGATTAGTGACTCTAGTGCAAGTGGGAGACTGTTGGAAATATGCCCTAGAGGCAATAATAAAAGTATTATTATATTTCAATGTTCATGATAATTGTCTTTGTTCATGCTATAACCGTATTATCCGGAAATCGTAATACACGTGTGAACACTTAGACCCCAATATGTCCCTAGTGAGCCTCTAGTTGACTAGCCCACAGATCAATAGATAGTCATGGTTTCGACTATGGACATTGGATGTCGTTGATAACGGATCACATCATTAGGAGAATGATGTGATGGACAAGACCCAATCATAAGCATAGCATAAAAGATCGATAGTTCGCTTGCTAGAAGCTTTGCCAATGTCAAGTATCTCTTCCTTCGACCATGAGATCGTAACTCCCGTTACCGAGGAGTGCCTTTGGTGTATCAAACGTCACAACGAATCGGGTGACTATAAAGGTGCATTACGTGTATCTCCGAAAGTATCTGGGTTGACACGGATCGAGATCGGATTTGTCACTCCGCATGACGGAGAGGTATCTCTGGCCCACTCGGTAATGCATCATCATAATGAGCTCAATGTGACCAAGGTGTTGGTCACGGATCATGCATTACGGACGAGTAAAGTGACTTCTCGTAACGAGACCGAACAAGGTATTGGGATACCGACGATCGAAGTCTCGCAAGTAACGCATCGATTGACAAAGGGAATTGCATACAGGTTTGATCGAATCTCGACATCGTGGTTCAACCGATGAAATCATCGAGGAGCATGTGGGAGCCAACATGGGTATCCAGATCCCGCTGTTGGTTATTGCCCGAGAGTCGCCTCGGTCATGTCTCAAGGTCTCTCGAACCCGTAGGGTCTACACACTTAAGGTTCGTGACGCTTAGGTTAGTAGGAAGACTAGTATGTGAATACCGAATGTTGTTCGAGTCCGGATGAGATCCCTGACGTCACGAGGAGTTCCGAAGGGTCCGGAGGTAAAGAATAATATATAGGAAGTGGTGTTTCGCCATCGGAAAGTTTCGGGTCTCCCTAAAAGTACCGGACCACCGGAAGGTTCCCGGGTCCACCGGTGGGGCCACCTATCCCGAGGGGCCCATGGGCTGAAAGGGGAAGGAACCAGCCCACAGGGGCTGGTGCGCCTCAGGCCCACCTCGCGCCTAGGGTTGAAACCCTAGGGGGGCGCCCCACCGGCTTGGGGGCACTCCACCCCTTGTCGCCGCCTCGGGAGATTGATCTCAGGGCCGCCACTTCTGGGGCCTATATAAAGGGGGAGGGAGGGGCTGCTGTACCACCCCAAGGCGCAGCCCCTCCCTCCCAACACATCTCCTCCTCCGTAAGAGCTCGGCGGCCCGCGCCGAGTATCGCTTCTCCACCATCACCACGCCGTCGTCTGCCGCCGGTGGAGTTGTCTTCCTCAACCTCTCCTTCCTCCTTGCTGGATCAAGACGGAGGAGACGCCGCCGTCCCGCACGTGTGTTGAACGCGGAGGTGCTGTCCGCTCAGCACTTGGACATCGGTGATCTGAATCACGCTCGAGTACGACTCCATCATCACCTTGCAAGCTTCCGCACGCGATCTACAAGTGGTATGTAGATGCAATCTCTCCCATTACTCGCTGCTTAGATGAACTCATAGATGGATCTTGGTGAAGCCGTAGAAAAATTTTAATTTTCTGCAACGCTCCCAACAAGACACTCGTACCGTGATCGAGCGCAAGAAGAAGCGCGGCGCCAACTGACCAAAAGGCCGGGCCCATCGTCGATATGCATGCGCCTGGAGGAACCAGCGACTTGTCAGACGCTGCAGGTTGCCCTGCTGCTCACCCGTGAGCTGCGGCAAGTCCAGTGGGCTCAAGACCAAGAACTTCAAACCAGACGCACTCAAGAAGTACAATGGAAGGATACATCCGTCGGAGTTCTCAAAGATCTACACCATCGCGGTGCAGCTGCCGGGACGCGACGAGAAGATCCGCCAACTACTTCCCGGCGGTGCTCAAGCCCAACGCCGATCTTGGCTCATGCACTTGCCGGACAACTCCATCTCTTCGGGCGGACTCTGTGCCATCAGCTTTGTCGGCGCCTTCACGGGTGGCCACAAGCCCCATGGCCAGAAAGCGACCTTCATCTCGCCGCCTAAGGAAGGAGAGCCCTCAAGCAAGTATATATACAGAGATTCAGCCAGGTGCACAATATCTCAGACGCCCACCCCGCCACGGTAATTAGCGCTGCTCCATCGAACGCAAGAACGCAGGATGAGGAGGAGATGGCGATGTGCAAGATCGAGATGTCACGAGCTCTATGCTCGCCGACAAGTGTGCACGGCCGAGGAGGGAGAGACTCCAAGAGAACACAGGAGCGTATGATCTCGACAAGTGAGGATGCCCCTCCGCAAAGAAGAACCAGAGGCGTAATAATGTAAAGAGAAAGGCTAAGGATGTGCTAGTTGTCGAGCGCTCGGCAGCGGAGGCGGCCCGACAAAGCCAAAGCCGGAGACTCCGGCGAGGCTGTGGTGGCCGCCGACAAGCAGGATGGCTCCGGCAAGCAATATTGCAAGATCCACCGCACCAAGGGCCATGACCTCCAAACCTGCAAGAAAGTTGAGCAGATGGCGGAGCTACTGTAGCGGAATACGAAGCGCCATGACAAGGAGAAGGCCCGGAAGGTGGCAGAGGATCCGGCAATAAGGGTCCCGCCCGGGGAGGGCACCGCGGCAAGGCCAAGCCGCGGCAAGGAGACAGACCTCCCCGTGGCCGCGACAAGGACGAAGACGAAGATGAGGATGATGAAATGGAGGAAGATGAGACCGACGGCCAAGAGTTTCAGAAGGCAACAGAGGTGTTGTGCATCGACGGTGGTGCTTCTCGACACCTCGCACCGCCAACTCAAGCAAAGCGCGCGAAGTGAGCGCAGCAGAACCGTCCGCTGAAGCGCGCGAAGCCCTGGCGGTCCAAGCACGCCCATCATCTTCGACGCTGAGGATCACCCCGATCGCATCACTGCGGTCGGGTGCTTGCCGATGTTGGTTTCGCCAACAACTGCAACCTCAAGGTCATGAAGATGTTGGTTGACGGCGGGCCGGGCTGAATCTGATCTCTTCAGCGGTGCTCCGAAGCTCCAGATCCCCGACAAAGCTCAAGAGACCGCACCTTTCAAGGAATCAACCCGGGAAGGAGCAACCCGAAGGGGAAGATCACATTGCCAGTGACGTTTGGCAGCGAGCTGAATTTCAGGACAGAGAGAGTCACATTCGATGTTGCTGATTTCCCATTGCCCTACAATGGGATACTCGGCCGTCCAGCGCTTGCCAACTTCATGGCAGCCTCTCACTACGCCTACAATGTGCTCAAGATGCCTGGTCCGATAAGTGTCATTTCTGTCCAAGGCGACAAGAAGGATGCACTTATTTGTACCGACAAGATCTTCCGGGAAGCAGCAGCCGTAGCAGAGCGCCAACCACTTGCCCGGGGGGAAAAAGAACAAGACCAAGTCCGGCAAGAGTAGCTCTGATGCCCACTCCGGCAAGCGCACCTCTTCGGAGTGCTGCGCTACCATCGAGGACGCACCATCGAGCTCCACCGGCAAGTGCAAGAAGGCAAAGACAGCTTCACCAGAGACTAAGAAAGTGGCCGCCAAGGAGGACGGCACTGGTGGTACCTTCACCATCAGTGCCACGCTTGATCCTAAATAGGAAAGCGCACTCGTTGCTTTCCTGCGGGCGAATCTTGATGTGTTTGCATGGCAACCATCTGACATCCCCGGTGCTCCCAGGGAAGTAATTGAGCACCACCTTGCCGTCTGTCCCCACGCGCGGCCCGTCAAGCAGAGAGTCAGGAAGCAAGCAGTGGAGCGTCAAGAGTTCATTGCTGAGGAAATCAAGAAGTTGGAAGCAGCATGCTTGGTCCGAGGAGTACTCCATCCAATGTGGTTAGCCAACCCAGTAGTCGTGCGCAAAGCAAACGGGAAGTGGAGGCTTTGTATTGACTTCACTGATGTTAATAAAGCTTGTCCCAAGGATCCATTTCCCTTGCCGCGCATTGACCAGATTGTCGACTCCACAGCAGGATGTGATCTGCTTTCATTCCTTGATGCATACTCAGGATATCATCAGATCTTCATGGCAGAAGAGGATGAAGAGAAAACCGCATTCATTACTCCATGTGGCACATACTGCTTTGTACGGATGCCTTTCGGACTAAAGAATGCTGGTTCGACATTTGCAAGAGTAGTCAGTCATGCTTTTGAGCCACAGCTGCACAGGAATGTGGAAGCTTACATGGATGACATAGTGGTCAAGAGCAAGGACAAAGAGACTCTGATCCAAGATTTGGACGAAACTTTTGCAAATCTGCGCAAGGTCAATCTCAAGTTGAACCCCGAGAAGTGTGTGTTTGGAGTTCCTTCCGGCAAGCTTCTCGGGTTCTTTGTGTCCCAGAGGGGGATCGAAGCCAAACCCGACAAGATCAAAGCCATTGAACAGATCGAAGCACCAAAGCGAGTCAAGGACGTACGGAGACTTGTCGGCTGTGTTGCTGCTCTCAGTAGGTTCATCTCTAAGTCTGCTGAGCGCCCCCTGCCATTTTTCAAGATTTTGAAAAAGGCAGGTCCAATGCAATGGACTCCGGAAGCGGAGGCCGCGCCGCAGGACCTGAAGAGATACCTATCCTCTACTCCAACACTTGTCGCACCTAAGCCACAAGAGAAGTTGCTGCTATACCTAGCGGCAACCAATCAAGTGGTTAGTGTTGCGTTAGTTGCGGAGAGGGAGGCAGATGATGAGCCAGCCATCATGCAAGTAAGCGAGCCCAAATGACAAGCTGTGGGGCTTCCCGACAAATTCTGCTCCGCAAGGATGGACCTGTGCAGTTGCCGGAAGAGAAACAAGAAGATGGTGCAGCTCCTACCATTTTGTCACTCCCTTTGCGGGGCTAGATCAAGGTACCTGGTGTCGTGTTGCTTTTGGCCTTCTTATGGCCTCGAGGAAGCTGCGCCATTACTTTCAAGCACATGAGATCACAGCTTGTCACTCGCTTCCGCTGAAGAGGATACGCAGAATCCGTATAACAGTGTGATTGTCGAGTGGGCACTGGAATTGTCAAGCTTTGGCCTCAAGTTTGAAAGTACTTCAACTATTCAGAGCCGAGCAAAGGGCGTAATTCATAGCAGAGTGGACGCCAACGCCGATGAAGAGACTCTGATGTAAGCATCCCGCACAAGGAAGCAGATAAAGAGTGGATCATGTACTTTGATGGTGCCTTCATCGCAAGGCGCCAAAAGTCTTGCGCATTACTTGTCGCACCCACCGGAGAGCACCTCAAGTACGTGATCCAAATGCACTTTCCCAAGGAGCAAGCAACAAACAATACTGCAGAGTATGAAGGCTTGCTTGCCGGACTCAGGATAGCAGCAGAGCTTGGGATCAAGAAGCTTATTGTCAGGGGTGACTCGCAGCTCGTCGTCCGCCAAGTTAACAAAGATTATCAAAGTCCGTTGATGGAAGCCTACATTGATGAAGTGAGGAAGCTAGAAGAACATTTTGATGGCCTGCAGATGGAACACGTTCCAAGAGCTCAGAATGACATTGCAGATGGCTTGTCAAAATGTGCTGCACTTAAGTTGCCTGTGGAACCAGGGATTTTTGTGCTCAAGCTGACTCAACCATCTGTCACACCATCAGCTGGACGGAGCAAAAAGAGAAAGTTGGTCACTGGCGACTACTTTTCGGCAGAGCTTCCCGGAGCCGCCGCCAAGAAGGTCCCCAACGTCAACACAGAAAGTGCTGAGGAGCAGTCTGCTCCGACAAGCCCTAGGGTTTGTTTCGTTGAAGCAGACGCTCCCGACAAGCCGTGTCCCGACACGCTTGCCGGGGAGCACCACGCTCCGGCAGAATCCCAGATTCTTGCCGTAGAAGCGGATGTTCCCGCAGCAGCATTTACGCCTTTAGTCCTTGTCGTCGAGCCACAAGCTCCGGCATGGGCACAGCAGATCGTCCATTTCCTTTAGACAGGAGAACTTCCCGAGGACCAAGAAGCAGCGGAGAAAGTAGCCTGGCAATCAAGTATGTACTAGTTTGTCGATGACATACTGTACAGAAGAAGATTCAACAGAGTGAAATTGAAGTGCATCTCCCGGGAAGATGGACAGAAGCTGTTGGCGGAGATTCACGGAGGCATATGTGGTCACCACATTGGCGCAAGAGCCCTTGCCGCAAAGCTTTCCGAAGGTTTCTTTTGGCCGACAGCCCTCCGTGATGCAACCGCACAAGTAACCAAGTGTGAAGCGTGCAGTGCCCACTCCAAACAGATTCACCAACCAGCTCAAGCTCTCCAAACAATCCCTTTATCTTGGCCATTTTCGTCCGGGGCTCGATATTCTCGCCCCTTCCCCGAGTCGTTCGGGCTTTGAGTCCTTGTACGCTGTAATCGACAAGTTCACAAAGTGGCCTGAAGTGGAACCAGTGAGAAAGGTGACAGACAACAAGCAATAAGTTCTTCAGTCAATTGTTTGCCGCTTCGGAATCCCTAACAGGATCATCACCGACAATGGCACACACCACAAGCCGCACCTTCATGCAAGACGCCCAAGATCTTGGCACCAAGATCTGCTTCGCTTCGCTGCTCACCCGAGAAGCAACGGTCAAGTGGAGAGGGCGAACGCAAGCGCTGCGCTGGCTCAAAACAAGAACTTTCGATAGGCTGCACAAGTGCGAAGAAATTGATCGAGCAGCTGCCAGGGTTCTTTGGTCGATCGTAACGATGCCAAATTGAGCCAACGCCGCACACCCTTTGCTCTTGTCACGGAGCAGAGGCAGTTCTCCCACGAACTCAGATACGGATCGCCGAGGGCTCGCTTATGATGAGCTTGAGCAAGAGCAGCTGCGGCAAGATAACGCTACCGCTCCTCGAGGAGGATCGCCTTCAGTCTGGTGTCGCGAGCTGCTAGCTACCAGCAAGCTTTGCGCCGCTACCATAGCCGCAAAGTTAATGCCAGAAGCTTCGAGGAAGGCGACCTTGTTCTTCGGCGTGTTCAATCCGCCAAGAATTCCAACAAGTTGACGCCGAAGTGGGAAGGCCCTTATCGGGTGAAACGAGTCACTAGGCCCGGCGCTGTCCGCTTTGAGACCAAGATGGCATTCCAGGAGCAACTCTCGAACATAGACCATCTTCGCAAGTTTTACCCATAAGGCACGGTTGCCGTGCCCTGCTCCGCAACAACCTTTTGTACAAGCCTTGCCGCTGTTGCATGTAACCTTCAGACAAAGCCGAGCGCAGCTCCCGTATGTAAATAAAGTTTATGTGCCTCGCACATCTTGTCAAATTTAATGCATCTTTCCTTTTTGCATGTATATCTGACACTTTGTGCAGCACTAACCCCCGGTAAGCAATAGCGAACCTTAAGGTTCCGTATCATTATTTTCTTCTTTCTTCTCAAAGAGGATTCCTCCGCCCACAAGTTCACCGGGGAGGAGAAGATAAAATGTGGACCAGCGCCGCTCAAAGGAATCCAGCCTTGCCGGACGCAGATTTACGTAAAAGCTAAGTTGCCAAAGTTTGAGCATAGTCAATTTTAAATTTTAAGTTATATTCCTTGAACGTCTGCGCCTTGTATGGAAAACCCGTGCGCGGAGGAATCGACTCGGGTAAGTTATGCGATTTGTTTTCGAGTCCGCTCAACAATACAAGCGAAGTGAACTAGTCCCGATAAGATTTCTGTCGGAGGCAGCACCGCCACTGGTTGTTGATGTTCCAAGACTCAGCAAGTGTGCTCGCTACCGTGAGTTCCCTCAAAGCGAGGGGTAAAAACATACAAGGGATGTAACAGAGTAAAGGAAATAACATAGCAAGCAGACCTGAATAAAGTTATATTACAAGAATGACTTATTGTGGCAATCGACTAAATTGTTCTCATAATCAAACGGAAGCGGCAGGAAAAGGGAGAAGAAGGGTGGCCTAATCCACGCGCCGTCGACCCTCCCGACCTCATTCACCTTGTCCACAATGGTGCGACAATGGCCTTGAGTTCTTCAAGAGCAGCACCACGCAGCTTCTTGGTGACGCTGGTGAGGTCGATGCTCGGGTTGCGGAAGAGTATCTTCACCAACACCTTCTCCAAGACCTCGCACAGATCGCTACGACTCGCCGGCCAGCTTCTTCGGATTCTTTCCCGAGCTGCCGGAGAGCCGCCACCACAACCTTGAAGAAAAGCGTGAGCTTGGCGCTGGGCTGAGATTTTCCTCGCTGGAGTACCAAGCCCGCCAAGTCCAGCTCCGCCAACTCCTCGTCGATGGATGCGGCGATGTTGACGAGGCCCTCCGTCCGTAGCTCCACCGTGGTCTTGAAGGTGTTTTGGGTCTCAAGAGCCTCGTCGGCCAGCCTCCTCGCTTCTTGAGCTCCTTCCTCAAGTCATCTTCTCGCTTGGCGGGCGCCCAGCGTCCCCGCCAAGGTGGCTGGGCCAGCCCAGATCAACACTGAGTCTTTGGCGGCGTTTCAGCTCCTTGATCTTCTCGGCAAGCTGAACTTGCAGCTCGCCATGGGCGCGCAGCATCCTTCTCGCTGTCATACTGGAGTGCGGCAAGCTCTTTGTTTTTCCTTTTCATATCCGCCCAGCTGCATCACCTTCACTCTAATTCTTCTGGCGGCCTCGGCAGCAGCTGTGGCATCCTTTGCCTCCTTGAGTGCCCCGCCAAGTGATTGCTCCCGGACGGCGAGCCCTCTTCGTGACTGTCCAAGTTCACCTTCTTCAGATCAGCCACCGTCCCGCTTGGACAGCTCCTCGGCGGCGAAGCCTTCGCTGCTTCTTCGCTTCAGCCTTTTCCAGATGAACGCTTCTTTCGCCGAGCTGCGCCTCTCCTCAGAATGGACCGAGGGCCTCCTGGTTGCGCTCTTGAGCTCCTCCGCATGCTTTCTATGTCAACTCCCCGCCGCTGATAAGCGCTCAGACTCAAGCTTCGCTTGCCGGGCGCGTAGAGTGACACCAGCCACGGAGCAGCCTCCTCCTCGACTCTCTGCTGCTGCTTGGCTTGTCGACCACTACCAGCCCAAAGAGAGGCGTAGTACTTCCTCACAAACTCCTCCTTCCACCGGGCGCCTGAGCTCGACGCCCAGGAAGCTTGATGTACACGCCGCCTTCTGGCACGCGCTCGGGCTGGGGCTTGCCGGAGTCTGGCGCTGCATCAGCGGGCGGAGTGGTCGGCGGACGGTGCAGCGCTTTGCACTCCTGGCCCTCCGGTCGCTGCGATCGCCGACCTCGCCAGCCTCCTGAGCCAAAGAGCCTTGGCGGCTTCCTCGTCGGTGGGTTCATCAGCGCCGCCTCTTCCTCGCCAACAAGCGGCATCTTCGTGTTGTTGCAGGCGCCTTCCTCGCCCGGTGGCCTCGGGTATCCATCGGGTCTGCGAGAGGGGGTCCGAGGATAGGAAGAGGGAGGAAAAGTCACAAATATCCAAAAAGAAGATCGAAGAAGAACCCAAGGGAAGATTTCCGACAAGGAAGGTTACCTGTGCCGGGCTCAAGGACTATGGGCTCTTCCACCAAGGGCTCACCGTTCCGCCCCTTGCCGGGACCTCTCCTTGCCGGGAGCGCCTTTGTCGGAGAATCGCCTTGGCGGCGTAGTCGGCGCATACACCTCCGGGCGGTTTCGCTGTTCTCGTGGACCTGTTCTGCTCCTACGCAAGTAAATTAGTAACCAAAAATGTCAGCAAAAGAAGAAGCACCCATGCGCGCCCCACAACAGGAAGTGAACCAAGCACTTACGCTGGGGGCTGTGCTGGGGGCTGCTGCAAGGGGATGGAACCGGGTCCATCAAGGTAGTCTCGGACGTGTCCTCTGCCTCCACAGCAGGATCGTCCTCAACGACAACCGCAGGGACCTTGGCCCTCTTCGCCGCTCTCTCGGCCAGAGTCCTGAAATTGAACAAGGATTTAGGGGGAGGAGAACCAGATACAAGATAAGCAACAACAAGGATCAAAGAAAGACAAGTACAGTAAGAAGAAAGCCTTACTCCTCCTCCTCCTCCTCCTCTTCATCGTCATCGGAGCTCAGCGCGGAGAGGTCGAACTCCGGTACCCTCTCAGCACGGTGTGGCGGAGGAGTAGGCTCCCTTCGGCGTTTGCGGAGGGTTACGGAAGGATCAGGCGTGGCGGCCCGGGAAGACCCCGCCTCAGTTGCCGGCACGGCCTGGGACCCTCCCGCGGCAATGGTACTTGCCACGGTGGAGCGTGTCCCACGGCGCCGCGGCTGCTGGTCGGCCTGCTCCTCTGCCATATCTCCAACTCGACGGAGGCGCCTTCTCGGTTGAATTGGGCTGCGCTGGGCTCCGCCATGGTAAGTTGCTCAAGACGGCTGGTCAGCCGTGTCCCCGGCGGCTCGCCGCTCGACCTCGGCCCCCTCGCCATCGACTTCTCGGCAAGATCTTCCCGGTCGGCAAGGCTTGTCACCAGCTGCATCCACCTCCGCCAGCGTGAAGCCAAACTTGCGCTGCATGCAGCGCGCCGCCGCTTCTTCTCACCGCTGGCGTACAACATCTCATTTTCGTGGTGGCACGGTGAGGAGCTTCGTCGCCGGAGTTGATCGCTACTCCGCTGTTATCAAAGAATTGCTGCACGACTTTGGCGGCAGGCTCTATCCGTTGCACTTATCCCGCGCGAAGTCGTGACTGCATCATTGCGCAGATGCGAATCGCGCCGGGAATTGTTGCACAAGGACGACACCTTGCGGCAACCTGAACCACTCGGGTGGTTGGCGCCATGCTTGAACATCTCCTCAAAGATCCCGCCAAGCCCGCATGGTGAAGTTGAAGTTGAGGCCTGACTCAGCCTCATGATATCCGCCGGCCGCCAAACAGCCAGCAGGCCTCCCCTCTTCTCGCAGAGGGGCGATGCGACGGCGAAGGAAATCTGCGGCCGACCGCCTCATAGAGCCCGCATGCCTCGAGCCGGAGGATTCGGGTGGTGGCAATCCTCGCCTTGGCGCCGTCCGCGACAGAGCGCTCCAGCTGCCACGCACCACCCGGTCTGGGCGCAGCTAGTGAATGGCTGCGGATTGGCATCACAGATCCAAAGACCACTCCGCCTCCACTCGTCCCCACTTTGTTCGGAGCTCGCCTGGCCAAGTACACCTCCTTCATGCCCATCCGGGAGGTCCAGCGATTCCGCCAGCCTGGCTCCTTTCGCCCGGGAGAGAAATAATGACGAAAAAGACCGACATTGGGGAGGATGCCAACAAAGTTCTCGCAGAGGTGTGCGAAAACCGCCATTGTCAGAACGGCGTTGGGGGTGAAATCAAGAAGATGAAACCCGTAGGTGTTCATGATGTCGCAGAGAAAATAGGAAAAAGGTGGACAGAGCCCGCAATAGAAGAACACAGGAAAGAAGTAGTACCCTTTGGGGGCACTTCTTCGATTTGGAAGCCTCAGCGGAGAGAGCCAGTGTGCGCGGATGCGCCCGCGTCTCCGTCGACCAGAAGAGGTAGAACTCCTCCCGCAGCGCCTTCGGGGTGAGCTCGGGGAAAGCGCTTGCTTCTTGCGCAGCGCCGAGCCCAGCTAGCTGCCGACTTTTGCAGCTTTCATGCCTTCACAGCCTTCGGCCTTCCCGGTCTTCGGAGCCATGGCGGAAGCGGTGGGGGAAGGCGAGGGCAACGGCGGCGACGGCGGCGATGGGCGGCGGAGCGCCGCTCTCTTTCGACTTGGGAAGCGGAGAGGAGCGGCGGAGCTTTCGGAGGAAGGAACTGCAAGTCGCGAAGGTGGGGGAACAGTTCCGTTTCCTCTGCTTATAAATAGGGGAGGTGAACGTTGCGCCTTTCCTGGGTTAAAATATAGCCCACGATCTCTCCCACGACGCCGCAATCGACGCGTGCCGTTACGGAGGACGCGGTGGATACGGAGTGGATTCGGTTTGGACCTGTGCCGCTGCCGTTCTGCAGACTATTTTGGGCTCGCCCAACAGCCGCACTGTGTATGGCCCAGGCCTGGGCTCCTGTCGGTAGACTAAAGTAGGGGTACCTTAGTACTCGAACTTGTGCACGGGCAGTCGTGAGCGCCATGCGGCAAGGCTTGCCGGGTGTCCGCCAAGACCCTCCGTCATTCACATTACTGCCATTTAAGAACAAAGTATTAACTAAGAAGACAAGGCCCCGGCAAGAGGAGCTTGCCGGGAAGTACAAGGCCCCGACAAGAGGAGCTTGCCGGGAAGGACAAGACCCCGGCAAGAGGAGCTTGCCGGGAAGGCCAACCAAGGCACTTCTAGAACTTGCCGCGACGCCTGCTGCCCCGACACCCGCCGGGCGGCAAGCTCACTGGTGCGACAAGACAACGGTCAAGGCAAGACGCTGCACACGGCAAGGCTGCCATCAAGACCCAAGCTCCAACAAGATCCAACGACGTGTCACCCTGTGGCCATCCCAGAGCACGTGGCGAGGCGCCAGGCAGCCATGCGGTGCGAGGTGGCAAGAGAAGCTGACAAGGAGGCCATCGTGGCGATCGGTGGCGCCTCCTAACGGTCGCTTCTTTGCAATCACATACTCAGACGGGCATTAAATGCCCTTGTCCCCCGCCGCCGAGTTAGGTAGGGGCACTGCTGGTAGTAGTTGTACCAACTCATGCTTACTTTCTACCCTCTTTCTACGCCATGACCTATCAAAGGACCCCTTAGACTATAAAAGGGAGGCCCATGCGCACGAGAAGGGGTTCGAATTTTGGTTCCACAAATGGCCCGGTTCATCCGACGATCCAACACCACAACAAGCTCAAACTCTTGAGCAAGAACATAATACCAACACAAAGCAGCAGAGGAGTTTTATCTCTCCGAGAGCTCCGGCTGGGTAAAATCCCAGCGCCCCGCCGATCCGCTCAAGGCGCCCGCCCCTTGCCGGACTAGAAGGGGCCCCCTGCCCCATAGGTGCTCATGCTCCCACAAAAACGCCGCGACACCTAGCATCACCGAACCTTAAGTGTGTAGACCCTACGGGTTCGGGAGACATGCAGACATGACCGAGACGACTCTCCGGCCAATAACCAACAGCGTGTTCTGGATTCCCATTTTGGCTCCCACATGTTCTACGATTATCTCATCGAATGAACCACGATGTCGAGGATTCAAGTAATCCCGTATACAATTCCCTTTGTCAATCGGAATGTTACTTGCCCGAGATTCGATAGTCGATATCCCAATACCTCGCTCAATATCATTACCGGCAAGTCACTTTACTCGTACAGTAATGCATGATCCCGTGACCAAACACTTGGTCACATTGAGCTCATTATGATGATGCATTACCGAGTGGGCCCAGAGATACCTCTCCGTCATACGGAGTGACAAATCCTAGTCTCGATCCGTGTCAACCCAACAGACACTTTCGGAGATACCTGTAGTATACCTTTATAGACACCCAGTTACGTTATGACATTTGCTACACCCAAAGCACTCCTACGACATCCGGGAGTTACACGATCTCATGGTCTAAGGAAATGATACTTGACAATGGAAAAGGTCTAGCAAATGAACTACACGATCTTTTGCTATGCTTAGGATTGGGTCTCGTCCATCACATCATTCTCCCAATGATGTGATCCCGTTATCAATGACATCCAATGTCCATGGTCAAGAAACCGTGAAAATCTATTGATAAACGAGCTAGTCAACTAGAGGCTCACTAGGGACATCTTGTGGTCTATGTATTCACACATGCATCACGATTTCCGGATAACACAATTATAGCATGACTAATAGACAATTATCATGAACGAGGAAATATAATAATAACCATTTTATTATTGCTTCTAGGGCATATTTCCAACAGACACTTCACCATTATTTGGGCCTAGAGGAAGGCATTGGGAAGTAATAAGTAGATGATGGGTTGCTAGAGTGACTGAAGCTTAAACCCTAGTTTATGCGTTGCTTCGCAAGGGGCTGATTTGGATCCATATGTCTAATGTTGTGGTTAGGTTTACCTTAATACTTCTTTTGTAGTTGTGGATGCTTGCAACAGGGGTTAATCAAAAGTGGGATGGTTGTCCAAGTAAGGGCAGTACCCAAACACCGGTCCACCCACATATCAAATTATCAAAGTACCGAACGCGAATCATATGAGCGTGATGAAAGCTAGCTTGACGATAATTCCCATGTGTCCTCGGGAGCTCTTTTCTCATTATAAGAAATGTCCAGGCTTGTCCTTTGCTACAAAACGGATTGTGCCACCTTACTGCACTTTATTGACTTTCATTGCTTGTTACCGGTTAAAATTTATCTTATCACAAAACTATATGTCACCTACAATTTCAGTGCTTGCAGAGAAAACCTTACTAAAAACCGCTTGTCACTTCCTTCTGCTCCTCGTTGGGTTCGACACCCTTACTTATTGAAAGGACTACGATAGATCCCCTATACTTGTGGGTCATCAAGACTCTTTTCTGGGGCCGTTGCTGGGGAGTGTAGTGCTTTTGGTGAGTGGATCTTGGTAAGGAAACATTTATATAGTGTGCTAAAATTTTCTGTCACTTGTTACTATGGAAACTAATCCTTTGAGGGGCTTGTTCGGGGTATCTTCACCCCGGACAGAAGAGCAAAGAGTTGCTCCTCAACCTACTAAACCTACTGAGAATATTTACTTTGAGATTCCTTCGGGTATGATAGAGAAACTGCTAGCTAATCCCTTTGTAGGAGATGGAACATTGCATCCCGATTTACACCTTATCTTTGTGGATGAAGTTTGTGGATTATTTAAGCTTGCAGGTATTCCCGGTGATGTTGTCAAAAGGAAGGTCCTCCCTTTATCTTTGAAGGGAGATGCATTGACATGCTATAGGCTATGTGATGATACGGGATCTTGGAATTATAAACAATTGAAGTTGGAATTTCACCAGAAGTTCTATCCTATGCATCTTGTTCATCGTGATCGTAATTACATACATAATTTCTGGCCTCGCGAAGGAGAAAGCATCGCTCAAGCTTGGGGGAGGCTTAAGTCAATGTTATATTCATGCCCCAATCATGAGCTCTCAAGAGAAATGATTATTCAAAAAAATTATGCTCGGCTTTCTCCCAATGATCGCAACATGCTCGATACTTCCTGTGTTGGTTCTTATATGCTGAAGACTATTGAATTCAAGTGGGACTTATTGGAAAGAATTAAACGCAACTCTGAAGATTGGGGTTCCGGTGATGGTAAGGAGTTAGGTATAACACCTAAGTTTGATTGTGTTAAATCTTTTATGGATACCGATGCTTTTCGTGTATTTAGCGCTAAGTATGGACTTGACTCTGAGATAGTAGCTGCTTTTTGTGAATCTTTTGCTACTCACGTTGATCTCCCTAAGGAGAAGTGGTTTAAATATAATCCTCCCATTGAGTAAAAGTAGTTGCACCTATTACAGTTGAAGAAAAGACTGTCACTTATAATGATCCTATTGTTCCTACTACTTATGTTGAGAAACCTCCTTTTCCTGTTAGGATAAAGGATCATGCTAAAACTTCAACTGTTGTTCATAAGAGTAATACTAGAACTTATACACCTCCTGAGCAAATCAAAGTCGAACCTAGTATTGCTATGGTGAAAGATCTCTTGGATGATAATTTAGATGGGCATGTTATTTATTTCTGTGGTGAGACTGCAAATATTGCTAGACCAGATGCTAAGATACATAGACCTGTAGTAGGCATGCCTGTTATTTCTGTTAAATAGGAGATCATTGTTATCATGGCTGTGTGATATGGGTGCTAGCGCTAGTGCAATACCCTATGACTTATATAGATAAATTCTGCATGATATTGCACCCACTGAATTGGAAGGTATTGATGTTACTATCAAGCTTGCCAATAGAGATACTATTTCACCAGTTGGTATTGTCAGAGACGTTGAAGTCTTGTGTGGGAAGGTTAAATATCCTGCTTATTTTCATGTTCTTAGTTCCCCACAAGATGACTTTTGTCCCATTATTTTTGGTAGACCCTTCTTGAATACTGTTAATGCTAGGACTGATTGTGAAAAGGATACTGTTACCATAGGCTTAGAGGATATGTCTCATGAGTTTAATTTTGCTAAGTTTCATAGACAACCCCCTGATAAAGAATCACCTAGTAAGGATGAGATTATTGGTCTTGCTTCTATTGCCGTGCCTCCTACTGATCCGTTAGAACAATATTTGCTAGACCATGAGAATGATATGTTTATGAATGAAAGAAGGGAAATATATGAAGTGTTCCTTCGATAGGGTCCTATTCTGAAACATAACTTACCTGTTGAAATCCTAGGGGATCCCCCTCCACCCAAGGGTGATCCCGTATTTGAGCTCAAACCATTACCCGATAATCTTAAGTATGCTTATCTTGATGAAAAGAAAATATATCCTGTTATTATTAGTGCTAACCTTTCAGAGCAAGAAGAAGAAAGATTATTGAAAACTCTGAAGAAGCACCGTGCTGCTATTGGATATACTCTGGATGATCTTAAGGTCATTAGTCCCACGCTATGCCAACACAAAATTAAATAGGAGGAAGATGCCAAACCAGTTAGAGATCCCCAACGACGATTGAATCCTAAGATGAAGGAAGTGGTAAGAAAGGAGATACTAAACCTCCTTGAGGCAGGTATAATTTATCCCGTTGCTGATAGTGATTGGGTAAGCCCTGTCCATTGTTGTCGTGGTTTTGTCACGGCAGATGTCCTTAGTGTCAGGACTTAGTCACGAGACCAACGCATCTATGTGGTAGCTTGAGAGGGGTTGAGTGGGACAAGAGACGCAGGGCGGATCAACACACAAGACAAGGATTTAGACAACTTCGGGCCCCGGGAAACATCATCCGGTAATAGCCCTACATGTTGTTTGTGGCTAGGTCTCATTATCATCACGAGGGAGTCGCCGTAAACCGGCTCTTTGTGTCTAGCCCTAAAGATTGTTTCTTGCTTGTCCCTCTTTGGGGAGCCCTGCCCCTCCTTATATATGTTGAAGGGGCGGGTTACATGACTAGTCCTAGTAGGATTAGGATTACTCTATTACAACTGGAGTCCTAGTCTTGCTTCCTTTGTAGAAAAATATTCCTTGTGCTTTCCTCATAAACCGGCCCACCATAGCGTGATCCGGCCTTCCATAAACGCCTCATGGGCCACCGGTCTTGTCGCTTCTCGACCGCCGGATTACCAATGAATCTTAAACCGCCAGGTCCAAGTGGGTCACCGGTGAATCGTCAAACTCTAGCCGGGTCATACATCTGGCGGTTTATACCGCGGGGTATATCCCCGACATTAGCCCCCTGTTTCATTTGGATTCATCCATGTTAAACTGATTTGCAACATAAACACAAGAACAAATTTGTCGGGTTGTGCTCCGGCTTAAATATTCTTGTAAACCGGCACTTGATCATCCTTAAATCCTTGTCATTTCTTCCTTCTAAAAAATCCGAGTCAATAGACGAGTTTAATAATCGATTTGCTTGTAGAAGATATTTTGTAAATAAAGAATCCATTTGAATTGGCCTTCAATGCTCTGACTTGACAAAAATATTAGTCTTTGAAATATTCAACTGATATCCAGCCGGCTTGAAGATGTAAAACTGGTCGGTTTATGATTACCACCATTGTCAGGTTATAAAAACTGATAATTCCGCGTCATGATTGTTGCCAACGCTGGTTCATGATTGTTGCAAACACCGGTTCATGATTATTGATGACGCCGGGTTGCAGACACAGGGTCGTTGTCGGTGTCAAAACCGGCGGATCTCGGGTAGAGGGTCCCGAACTATGCGTCTAGGCGGATGGTAACAGGAGACAAGGGACACGATGTTTTTACCCAGGTTCGGGCCCTCTCGATGGAGGTAAAACCCTACTCCTGCTTGATTGATATTAATGATATGGGTAGTACAAGAGTGGATCTACCACGAGATCAAGGAGGCTAAACCCTAGAAGCTAGCCTATGGTATGATTGTTGTTGTTGTTGTGTCCTATGGACTAAAGCCCTCCGGTTTATATAGACACCAGAGGGGGCTAGGGTTACACAAAGTCGGTTACAATGGTAGGAGATCTACATATTTGTATCGCCAAGCTTTCCTTCCATGCCAAGGAAAGTCCCATCCGGACACGGGACGAAGTCTTCAATCTTGTATCTTCATAGTCTTGGAGTCCGGCCGATGATGATAGTTCGGCTATCCGGACACCCCTAATCCGGACTCCTCAAGAGTCCCCCGAACCAGGCTTCAATGACGACGAGTCCGGTGCGTATATTGTCTTCGGCGTTGCAAGGCGGGTTCTCCTCCAAATTCCATGTGCTTGCCGAATAGTGTCTGGCTTCCTTATAAATGTTGCGCTCCTTGGCTTCCACGCCCAATAATGGCCCTCTTCCACGTGTCGTACGAATGCGAAAGGCCAGGGTATTTTTATGTTTTACCCCCAAGCTGCGCGAATAAGCTGCCTATAAGAGAGGCAAGAATCTAGATCCAAATCACACCATCCTCCTTCCGCGGGTACTCATCGGAGCACTTCTGACAAAAATCCACTCCATCATGGACCGTCGACGCGGCTCCTCCTCTCGCACTCCCAGCCCTCAGCCAGGAGACTGGAGGAGATGTTCAGTCCCGCACAACGAGCTGGTGGCGCTCCAAGCGGAGGGATACCTTCCTCCGGCCTTCATGGTCCCGGTTCGAGCCAGGCTGGCCACCTACAAAGGTGGAAAGCAGGCGGAGAACACCCCCAGTCCCTCCAAAGGAGAGAGGGTGTGCTTTGTCCCTTATCTAATAAGGGGGCTCGGATTTCCCATACATCCGTTTCTCCGGGGGCTTCTGGAGTTCTACGGACTCCAGCTTCATCACCTTGAGCTCGCCTCAATTTTCACATTGCGGGTTTCGTAGCTCTTTGCGAGCTGTTCTTGGGCATCGAGCCCCATTTTGCGCTGTGGAAGAGATTGTTTTGCCTCGTACCCCGTTCTCACGGGAGGTCGATATATCAAGTGGGCGGAGCCGAAATATGGCGCATCGCCGGGACCGGATATCTATCTGGAACCCCGAAGAAGGCGTCCGAAGACTGGCCTTCGGAATGGTTTTATATGGAAGACGCTCCACTGCTGGACCCAGTTCGGATCGGCCTCTCAGAGTTCAGCAACGCTCCTCTGAAGAAACGCCTGAGTTGGCGCCCGCGGAGCCCTCAACGAGAAGATGACAGGAGCGTCCATTATCTGATGGGCCGGATAAGGTTGCTGGCTCATTCCGGATTGACCATGATTGGAGTCATGGCCACGTGCATTATGCGAGGGGTGCAACCGCTCCAATATAGGGGCCACCCCATGTGGGATTTCAACGGGGAGAATGACGCCACCCGTCATGGTCGCAAGGGGCCGGGATCGGCCACCGATCTGGCGAAGATCCTGTCCGGCTTGTACAAGGGGGAGAAGGAGGACTTCCTCCAAACAAGTCCATTGAACGGATTCTCCATGAATAACCCTCGGAGCTGGGTAAGCGGACGTTTATCTATCCGATCCGTGCTTTCAAAGTTAAGTGTCTTACTTTATGATTTCGACGCAGGAACTGCGCCGGGATGTGGAGGGCATACAGTCCGACTCCACAACCCGAGGATCCGGAAAGATCCCTTGACCCGGCCTCCGGAGAGGATCCGGACATAGAGGTGGAGCTGATTGACGGGGTTTTCCACCAACTTAGCATGGACAATGCTCTAGTCGCCATTACAACTTACTACCCCGGTTTATCTCCGAATTCCCAGGTAACTATGACCGGAGTCCTGACACCATTACTTCGTCCGTGCTTATTTCTGACCACCGTATACCAACGGTGTCTCGCAGGAGGTGCCTTCAAGGCGGGAAGCTGATCCCGCGGCGGCTGACCAACAAGGGTCAGTTCGGCCCAGCAGGCGGAAGAGGGGTGCGGTGCGAATCGAAACATTGCCGCAACGGTATAGCCCGCCACCGTTTTTAAGGGAAAGATTCCTAGGAGGTATATTAATGCTCATGACTTTTCCAGAGAAAAGCGCCACGGATCGTGTCCGGAGAGGTTGCCAACCAAGCCTCCGCCACCAGTGCCCAACAGCTGGTCCGGAGGGGGAGGCGAGCGCAAGGCGCGAGCCGGATGCTCCTCCAACGGAGGATGCCGACAGGCTGTCCGCCACCAGGTCTGAGGTGGAGAGCGCCATGAATCATAGGCACCGCCGGACAGTTCTTCGTGACGCGTGTTTCTCCCCGGAGGCGTTGAATGCCTTTAATGTGGGAGACGCGCACCTCCGTGCCACTCAAGATGGTTTAACCAGAGCCACGGAGCAGTATGTGAAAGACATACGGGTAAGGAATTTTAATAGTTATATATGCCAGTAGCCCCCGAGACTTAAAGGATCACTCGATATGCAGGATCTTACGGAGAAGAATACCCAATTGTCCCAAGAGCTTCAAGAGTGCAAGGCCCAACTTGAGGCCGCACTAGCCGCCGCAGGAGGAGACACAGATACCCCCTCTGGTAACACATATTTCAAAAAGATAAGCGGTTTATGGCGTGCGGCGTGCGTATAAATCTGACAATAATATTGCAGAGGGCGCCGGACTGGATCCGGACAAGCAACATTCTGCTACGCCACCAAGGCCGCGAAAAGGTGCTTATGAGGGTGCAAGAGGAGAGAAACAAACTCCAGATGCCAACACCCACCGGGCGAAGAACTAAAAGATGTTCGGGTCCAACGTCTGACCAGAAGGAGAATCGGCGGCTTGCCGCGGCATCTACAAGAAGTGCTTGAGCAAACTCTTTTGAAAAGAAGAGTTCGGCGAGGAAGTCGATTGACGTAAATGTGTCTCAGAGGGTGTCCTCACAGTGTCGCCTCATGGAGGAAATTCCAGTTCAACGGGTGACCAACTTCCCGAAGTTGTTGCAATCGCACGAACGCGTTCGTTAAAGCGGCGAGTGGCGCCGCCAGACTTATGGCCGTCCGTCTCCCTACCCGAGGGTCTTGGAGGGCTTGCGGAGAAGCTTCAGGAGCACGGCAGCGCTTCCGTCTGTGGAAGATATCGGCCTGCCATCAAGGTGCTAGGGAGGCCTGGGCCATGGTGAAGACGCGGTACATGAAGGCGGATCCGAACCACATGGCGAGGTCGGACCTGTGGGGCCCGATGGGAAGGAGATCCCTGTGAGCTTAATGTACGACCAAGTAGAGTTGGCCACTAAGTATTCCCAATGGGACTGTAAATTAGACAGCCCGTTAGATGGGATTGAAGAGGAGTACAATCAGTCAATGTGATGATGTATTTTAAAATGACATGTATAATGCCTTCTAGCCGGATTGTAGATCGTTTGTCTTTGCGGACCTTTTCGCTTCAACCTCGGGACCCAACAGTCCAGAGTGTGTCTGGATACCCTCGCGGATATGCAAAAAACCGGGGCATGCATGGAGACCAGGCATAGGGGTCATTAGTGCTTTATCAGACAAGTGCCCAACTAGTTATGTTATATTACATGGTTAGTAAGAAACATCTTCCGGGAGAATAGTTCCGTTAGGGGTTCTTTTCTCGAGGCATGCCCTAAAGTGCATGTCCGGACTGCGAAAAGAGCGTAAAACATCCGGGGCGGATAAATAGATAGGTAAAAATCATCTTTCAAGTCACCGACCAAATATTCCCTTAAGAACGCTTAGCTTTCGCTTCACCCGGTCGAGGTACACATCCGCTGACCAGCAAAGAATAATCGCAGAGTGTCGGGGAACTGCCCGCCACGAACACCTATGGGGCCGGGCCCTTTGTGTGCTTGATACGAGGCGGAGGGAGCACAGAGAGCAGATCGTAGATGCAGCACGCTGGGCGGTTTTACCAGTTCGGTCGCGACGGACGCCAGAAAACCCTACTCCTGCCTTGGTTTGTATTGAGCTCGGGAGCTAGAAGAGCTACAGAGCAGCTACACCGAGCGCGAGTTGCAAAGGTTACGAAGCGAACCCCCACGCAGTGCATGGGCCTCCTTTTATAGTGCAAGGGTCACCGACAGTGTCAACGAGGAGAAAGGGGTAAAATGTAAAAGAGGTGGTAGTTGGAATAGTGCGGAACAAGAAGCTACAAAGGCGTGAACAAAGGGTCGCCACCTACTTTGACAAGGGGGACAAGGGCATTTAATGCCCGTCGCCGTCGACCCCAAAAGCTCCCGCCTTGCGTCTCCGCTCGCCACGGCGATGGATCCACCACCGTGTAGTGCCACCGTGTCCCCAGTGCTGCACAGTTTATCCGCCACGCTGTCCCTCGAGAGGCCCTGTGGCGCGCCAGGCCGATGAGCTGAGCGCGGGCACACAACAAGAACTCTCCCAAGAAGCACCTTGCCGGTTCGATTTTGCCGGGCCCGGAGCTTGCCGGCTCAGAACTTGTCGCTCCCGGGCCTCGCCGACGCATATAGCGCCGAGGCGTCTTCTATGATGTAATCTCCTAGTCTTCCGGCGAGCTCCTTCGCCAGGCCTTCGTGAGTGCTGCAACCTCGAGCCCGAACGCCTTCCAGCAAGCTCCGCTTGCCGGGTCTCGATCTTCTCTTGTATACTTTGTCTTCAATGGTTTGACATGGAGCAGAAGGTCTCCGGCGAGCACGTGGTAAACCCCGCCGCTGAAATCGCAGCCGCCCGTGCACAAGTTGGGGTACCGAGGTACCCCTACCTTAGTACACCGGCAGGAGCCCAGGCTGGGCCACACACGGTGCCGAAGCGCTGTTGGGCTGTGGCCAAACAGGCAGGGCACACGCGCTCCACGGCGCGCCGAATCCACTTCCGCATCTGCCGCATCCTCCCGTAACGGCATGCGTCGATTGCGGCGTCGTGGGAGACGTGGGCGGCGCGTGTGGATCTTTAGGGCATCCACTCCCGTGATCGTGGTGCAGGGCGAGGTCACTTCACCCGTCGCTCCGGCCCCGCCTTTTCGCCACGCTGCCCTCATGCATGGGGGTCGGGCGGCGATGGGAGACCGAGCCGTCACGGGCGTAAATGGCGAGTCGGCCCTGCTCCTCTGCCCTCCTCGCTTCCCGATTGGCCGGGCAGGGCGGTTGAGCCCCCACCTCGCCCTTTAAAAGGGGCGGAAGGGGAGCACAATGGTCTCACACTTCCTCCTCTCCCTTTGTCTTCAGCTTCCGTTCTTCTTTCTGCCATGGAAGGAGGAAGCCCTAGTTCTTCAACGGTGGCAGCGAGGGTCGCCTCCAGGCAGCGCACTTCTCCCTATCCCGCACCCGCGGCGGCGGAGCCGGCCACGAGGGGAAGAGGGAGAGGGCGAGGCCGCGGACGAGGCCGAGGGCGTGGTCGAGGTAGCCGGGGGAGAGGCGGTCGTGGCGATGTGCCTCCCCCGTCTCCTCCGGCGGCTCCTTTCCTCGAGGCGGTCCATACTGGAGACGATCCCTCGGAGTTCTTCATCAAGCTGCGCCGAGCGCCTGCCGCCGCCCGCCTGCCGCCCCGTCATGAGCGCTGATGGAACCGGATCTGCCCGAGGTGATGGAGTTAGCGATGAGGGGCTGCGGGATCAGCGGCACTCGAGTGAGTGTCGGGTCCCCAGCCCCGGCGTGATGTACTTCACCGAGGGTGGAAGACGTTCGCCGCATCCACAGCTTGACGGCGGGGTTTACCTCCATTTCAAGTTAATGGAGGGCAACCTTCTCGCCGTCAAGGTCTTGGGATTCCAGGACCAAAGCGAGATGTCAGTGGACAGCTCCTCCGATGAAGAAGGTCCTCCTCGAGCGAGAGTGACGAGGGAGGGGAGGACAGCGCGACGACGAGGATGGCGGGTCCGACTAGACGTCGGACGCTGCTCAGCAGGGCCACCGGCGACCCCATCATCCGGGTCGCCGCCTTCGAACTCCCCGGGCCGCCTCCTTGGGCGGCCGGCGAGGGAGGCTGTTTGAAGAGGAAGAGGGGTGGCGGCAAGGCCGTCAAATCGAGTACGAGGCGAGGAGCCTCGACAGCGCGGCTGACGCCCCACCACCTCGCCTTCAAGCTCGCCTCCGCGCCTCCGCCTCCGCCAAGCTCTGGCCGGCCCCGGAAGTTCTCTTGGTGTCTTCTCGCCCGTAGCTCTCCTAGGCGCCTTTCGCCCCCCGGCAAGCTTCTCTTGCCGGGACTCCTGACCTACCTCCTGAACTCCCCGAACAGAGAAACAGAGAAGGATTACGGCATCTTATCTTTCAATTTGTAAGCCCTTGGGCCTTAGTTGTATTTAAAATATGTAATCCTCTCTATCATGTTTTTCATCCTCTATGGACTTGTACTAAACTAGGATGTTTTTAATGAAAAGAGGGGAACGCTTGTCGGACCGAGTCCTTTACTTGACTTCGTGCCTTGTATGTTCCCATCCTACGCTCTCGGGAGCTTGTCGGCGCGAACACGCTTCTTTGAAAAGTCGCGGAACATCAACAGCCAGCTGGCGGTGTTGCTTCCGCAAGCAACCTTGCCGGGCGAGCCAAGACTTAGCTTGCTGAGCGGGCTCGAAAACGCGAAACAAGGGCGCGACACTTGTCGCAGCTCACTTAAATCGTTGAGCGTGCTCGAAAACGAAACAAGGGCGCGACACTTGTTGCAGCTCACTTAAATCGTTGAGCGTGCTCGAAAACAAGATAAGGGTGCAATCGCCACGACTGCTCCTCCGCGCGGGTTTTACAAGACACGCTGCTCAAGGACGCAGCCCCGCTTTCCCCGGTCCATGAGAGGATGCATGACGAGGGATGAAAAACTTATCTGATTCCGCAGCTTCCCGGTGCTATTATCCCGGCCTGGAAGGAATCTTGGCACTCGCAGCCCCCGGCAACTCTGGCTCCGCCAAAATCCAGGCGCTGGTGTGCTCTTCTGGTTTCTCCTTGTTGCTGTAATTTCAGCCATGGAAACAGCTGAGATAGGTCTGCAACAGTTTCATTATTTACATGCATATGTATATAAATCCTTTCTCAGGCGACTTTGCAATACGATGTCGTGCCTTGCCCTTCAGATGTTTATACTTCTCGCTGCTAGGAACTTGCCGCAGGCCCTTGCCGCGGCGCCGAGTGTTGAACTCGAAGCAGCCTCTGGCCAAGGTCTTACCGGCAAGCAACCTTGCTGCTAGTCGCAACGCACTTAGCTTGCTGAGCGGACTCGAAAACGAAACAAGGGCGCAACACTTGTCGCAGCTCACTTAAATCGTTGAGCGTGCTCGGAAACAAGATAAGGGTACGGCTATCCACGGGTAGGTTCCTCCGCGCACAAGTTTCTCATACGAAGGGCATCTTACGGCAGGGCTTGCTACGTCACACCCTCTACTTTACACCCTTTGTGTGCTTTCGCCCTCGCTTCTAGGAACTTGCCGCAATGGGCCCTTGCCGCGAGCGCCGAGTGCTGAACTCGAAGCAGCCGCCGCCAAGGTTCTACCGGCAAGCAACCTTGCAGTGCTAGTCGCAACGCACTTAGCTTATCGAGCGGACTCGAAAACGAAACAAGGGCGCGACACTTGTCGCAGCTCACTTAAATCGCTGAGCGTGCTCGGAAACAAGATAAGGGTGCGGCTATCCACGGTAGGTTCCTCCGCGCGCCTGTTTTTGCGTACAAAGGACTAACGATGAGGAACATAACATAAAAAGCATGGAACCAAGCAAAGGCTCGCACAAAAGCTCGGACGACTTAGCTTTTTATTTTCAACAATCCGTCGGCCGTATTCTCCCCGATCCTTTCCCCTTGTATGTTCTCGACCTTACGCTTTCGGGGAGCCCACCAGCGCAAACATGCTTGTTGAGCGCAGGGCATCAGCGGTCCGCTGGCGGTGCAGCCCCCGGCGGGAAGAACTTGTCGGGCTAGTTGCGGCGGGCTTTTATCGTCGAGCGGACTCAAGACGACCCGACGGCGTAAACCAACCACGATTCGACCCTTTCGCGTCCAGGTCCCTCATACAGGGTATGGATTCTCAGGGGGTACAACTCAAAAGTTCGGAGCGTGGCAATTTTCTTTGCCCTACTGGCCGGTGGACCGGTCGGCGGGGCTCGATGGCGCGTCCTCGACGGCATCGCAGCGCTCCGGGGAGACGCGCCTGCCGGAGTGAGCACCAGAGCTTTCCTCGCGCTTGCCGGTGGAGCTCGATGGCGCGTCCTCGACGGCAGCGCAGCACTCCGAAGAGGTGCGGTTGCCGGAGTGAACACCAGAGCTGTCCTTGTCGGACTTGGCCCGCTTGCCGGAGCGAGCACCAGAGCTGTCCTTGCCCCAGCAGGCGGATACCACCTCCCGTGGTATGGCGCTGCTGGGTCGTCGTGTGCTGAGATGGACGCGACGCGTCCACGGAGACCGAGGCGCGGTCATCCGTCTTGTCCTTGGGTCTGGTGACGCCGCGAGTGTCCTCGCCGGCGACCACCCTTCCGACGGCGTCTCCTCCGCCCACCGTTGGCTCCGGTGGCGGCGGATGGGACGCTGACGGGACTGCAACCTCCGAAGCCTTCCTCTTCGGGGCCATGGCGCAATTGTTGATGAAGTTGTTGATGAAACTGGAGAGGTTGATGAAGAACGCGCCCGCGTGAACGCCGGATCAGGTCCGCACAACCTCGACGCCCCCTACCTGGCGCGCCAGAGATGTCGGGGGGGAACTGCCCGCCACGAACACCTATGGGGCCAGGGCCCCTTGTGTGTGCGGTACGAGGGCGGAGGGAGCACAGAGAGCAGATCGTAGCGAGCACGCGGGCGGTTTTTACCCAGGTTCGGGCCGCGACGGACGCGTAAAACCCTACTCCTGCCTTGGTTTGTATTGAGCTCGGGAGCTAGAAGAGCTACAGTAGCAGCTACACCGAGCGCGAGTTGCAAAGGTTTCGAGCCGACCCCCCCCCCCCCACGTTGTGCATGGGCCTCCTTTTATAGTGCAAGGGTCACCGGCAGTGTCAACGAGGAGAAAGGGGTAAAATGTAAAAGAGGTGGTAGTTGGAATAGTGCGGAACAAAGTGAAGCTACAAGCATCGTGAACAAGGGTCGCTACCTACTTTGTGATGGGGACAAGGGCATTTAATGCCCGTCGCCGTCGACCCCAAAAGCTCCCGCCCTTGCGTCTCCGCTCGCCACGGCGATGGATCCACCACCGTAGTGCCACCGTGTCCCCAGTGCACAGCCATCCGCCACGCTGCCCTGGAGAGGCCCAGGCGTATGCGTGGGCCGATGAGCCGAGCGCGGGCACACAAGCAACTCTCCCGCAAGCACCTTGCGGGGTCTTGACCTGCGGGCCCGGAGCTTGCGGGCTCAGAACTTGTCTCCCGGGCCCTCGCCGACGCATATAGCGCCGAGGCGTGTCTTCTATGATGTAATCTCCTAGTCTTCCGGCGAGCTCCTCTCGCCAGGCCTTGCGTGAGTGCTGCAACCTCGAGCCCGAGCAGCCTTCCGGCAAGCTCCGCTTGCAGGGTCTCGATCTTCTGCCTTGTATACTTTGTCTTCAATGGTTTGACATGGAGCAGGAAGGTCTCCGCCGAGCACGTGGTAAACCCTGCCGCGGGAAACTGCAGCCGCCCGTGCACAAGTTGGGGTACTGAGGTACCCCTACCTTAGTACACCGACACAGAGGTGCTCCCTTTACCTCCTAGCCGAACAATCGGGAATGTAGGGGTAGGCACAGGAGCTAGGCAACCCAGCTTGGCCAAAACTTAAGTCATATCGATGCATATAATGCTGAATAAAAGGTACATGCAGAAGTTTGACATGTGTTGGGCATAAAGCCCGTATAAATAAGCTTCTGTTAAAGAAGCCCCCAGGTATAATGAGTGCGAGTAGCACGTCAAGTGTGTGCGAAGAATGCGCTGATCAGCCCTCAAAGGCTCTATGAAAAAAGGGGGGAGAAAAGAGACAAACAAAAGACAACTGAACTATAAAATGTGGACGGAGGAAGGAGACGAACTCTGAGTCCGGCGCTAGGCGTAGAATCTTTGGAGGCGGGCTGCGTTCCATGGGTTCGGCTCGAGTCGGTTGTCCGATGCGTTTTGCAGACGGTATGCTCCGCCGGTCAGGACTTGGTCGATGATGAAGGGACCTTCCCATTTGGGCTAGAGTTTGTCCTTTTTCTTGTTCGGCAGGCGTAGAACTAGTTCGCCAACATTGTAAGTTTTGGCCCGTACTTCCCTGCTTTGATATCTTCGAGCCTGCTGCGGATAGAATGCGGAAGGAGCCTTTGCCACGTCGCGCTCCTTCTCCAATGCGTCCAAGCTGTCCTGCCGATCCAACTTGGCTTCTCTTTCTTCGTACATGCGCACTCGAGGTGAGTCATGAATTATATCGCAGGGCAAAACTGCCTCTGCGCCGTATACCATAAAGAATGGTGTGAATCTGGTAGTACGGTTTGGCGTGGTCCGCAGCCCCCAGAGTACGGAGTCGAGCTCCTGTACCCAGTGCGTGTTAGATTCCGTGAGGGACCGCACTAACCTGGGTTTGATGCCGCTCATGATTAGACCATTTGCTCGTTCGACTTGACCGTTAGTTTGAGGGTGATAGACTGAAGCGTAGTCGAGCTTGATGCCCATATTTTTGCACAAGAGTTTAACCTCGTCGACCATGAAGTTCGTGCCGTTATCGGTGATGATGCTGTGGGGGACGCCATAACGTGTACATCCCGGATATGAAGTCTATCACAGGTCCGGATTCGGCCGTTTTAACTGGCTTGGCCTCTATCCATTTGGTGAATTTGTCCACCATGACCAATAGGTATTTTTGCTTATGGGTTCCCCCTTTAAGGGGTCCAACCATGTCAAGCCCCCAGACCGCGAACGGCCAGGTGATGGGTATAGTTTTGAGGGCGGTGGGTGGCATGTGGCTTTGATTAGCAAAAAGCTGGCACCCGATGCATCGTTGGACTAAGTCTTGAGCATCTGCCCGGGCCGTCGGCCAATAAAATCCTGTACGGAAGGTCTTTCCTACAAAGGCCCGGGCTGCGGCGTGGTGCCCGCCGAGTCCGGCGTGAATTTCAGCCAGCAGATTTCGCCCTTCCTCTTCGGAGATGCACCTTTGAAGGACTCTGGTTGTGTTTTTCTTATAAAGTTCTCCCTCATGGACTTTGTAGGCTTTAGATCGCCATACTATGCAGTGGGCCTCATTTTGGTCTTCGGGGAGTTCCTGCCTAATTAGGTAGGCTAGGAATGGTTCCGTCCACGGGGCAATGGCTGCCATTATTTCGTGGGCTGAAGGTGTTATTTCATTGGCTGAGCCGCCGATTGTGTCAGAATGTTCGGTGTTGGGCGGTGTGGTTGGTTCTGGATTGTTGTTTCCGGACTCCTCTTCCCATACTACGGATGGCTTAAAGAGCCACTCTAGGAAGATGTTTGGAGGGACGGCGTCGCGCTTTGCGCCGATGCGCGCCAACACGTCAGCCGCCTGGTTATTATCCCGGGCTACATGGTGGAATTCGAGTCCTTCGAACCGAGATGACATTTTTAAGACGGCGTTATGATAGGCTGCCATTTTCGGATCCTTGGTATCAAAGTCTCCATTTACTTGGGATATTGCAAGATTTGAATCCCCGCGGACCTCTAGGCGTTGAATGCCCATGGAGATTGCCATCCGGAGACCATGTAGAAGGGCCTCGTATTTGGCTGCGTTGTTGGAGTCCATGTACATTATTTGAAGTACGTATTGGACTGTGTCTCCAGTTGGGGACGTCAAGACGACGCCAGCCCCCAAGCCGGCCAACATTTTAGAGCCGTCGAAGTGCATGATCCAATTGGAGTATGCGCCGTACTCTTTAAGGAGTTCAGCTTCAGACCATTCAGCGATGAAGTCAGCCAAGACTTGCGATTGTATAGCTCGCCATGGTTTGTAGGTTATGTCAAATGGTAAGAGCTTGATGGCCCATTTTGCGATCCTGCCCGTCGCGTCGCGGTTGTTTATAATGTCGTTGAGAGGTACTTCGGAGGCCACTGTTATCGAACACTCTTGAAAGTAGTGTCGCAGCTTCTGGGATGCCATGAACACTGCGTACGCTATCTTTTGATAATGTGGGTACCGGGACTTGCATGGAGTTAAGAAAGTGGATACGTAGTACACTGGTTTTTGAAGAGGGAATTTGTGCCCTTCTGTTTCACGTTCGACGATGAGCACCGCGCTTACAACTTTATGTGTTGCACGATATATAACAGCATTGGTTCGCCCAAGTTGGGCGCGGCCAGGACCGGATTTGTTGCCAATATGGCCTTTATTTCTTCGAGTTCGGCCGTGGCAGCATCCGTCCATTCGAAATGTTCGGTGCGCCTGAGGAGGCGATAGGGGCAGTGCCTTTTCTCCCAAACGGGAGATGAAGCGGCTTAGAGCCGCCACGCATCCAGTCAATTTTTGTATTTGTTTGAGGTCTTTTGGGATATCCAACTGTGATAGAGCTTGGATCTTGGCTGGGTTTGCTTCAATTCCTCTACTGGATACAATGAAGCCCAAGAGCTTTCCGGCTGGTACGCCGAAAACGCATTTTTCCGGGTTGAGCTTAATGTCATTTGCTCGGAGGTTGTCGAATGTGAGCCTCAAATCGTCTACTAGAGTTTCGACGCATTTGGTCTTGACGACCACATCGTTTACGTATGCCTCCACTGTTTTGCTGATCTGGGTAGCCAGACATGTCTGAATCATGCGCTGATATGTTGCGCCGGCATTTTTGAGTCCGAAGGGCATTGTGTTGAAGCAGAATGGTCCGTATGGAGTAATGAATGCCGTTATGCTTGGTCTCTCCGCCATCTTTATTTGATGGTAGCCGGAGTATGCGTCGAGGAAGCACAATGAATCGTGCCCTACGGTAGCATCGATGATTTGATCGATGCGGGGAAGGGGGAAAGGATCCTTTGGACAAGCCTTGTTAAGGTCTTTAAAATCGACACACAGGCGCCAGGATTTGTCCTTTTTGGGTACCATTACCAGTGTTTGCTAGCCAGTCCGGATGTTTGATGTCTCTGATGAATCCGGCTTCTAATAGTTTGGCTAGCTCCTCTCCCATTGCCTGTCTTTTGGATTCAAAAATCGCCGAAGAGCCTGTTTGACTGGCTTGAATCCTTTTAGGATGTTTAGGCTGTGTTACGCCAACTGCGTGGGATTCCCGGCATATCTCAAGGGTGCCGAGCAAATATGTCCCAATTTTCCAAGGAATTCTCGTAGTCTGGCGTCTACATCAGGTTTAATTGTGCCCCAATGGAGGCCGTCTTTGTGGGGTCCGTTGGATGGACTTGGAATTTGACTATTTCGTCCGCCGGTTTAAAAGAGGTGGACTTGGATCTCTTATCGAGTATCACATCATCCCTGTTCACCGTGGAGCGCAGTGCAGTGAGTTCCTCTGCCGCCAGGGCTTCGCATAGTGCCTCTTGGGCTAGTGCGGCTGTCTTATTTTTGGCGCGGAGTGCTATGTCCGGATCACTGACAAGAGTGATCATTCCATTGGGTCCAGGCATCTTGAGCTTCATGTACCCATAATGGGGTATAGCTTGAAAAATTGTGAATGCCTCTCGACCTAATAAAGCGTGATATCCGCGACTGAACGGGGCCACTTGGAACGTGACCTCCTCGGACCTGTAGTTGTCCGGCGAGCCGAACACCACATCTAGTGTAATTTTTCCTGTGCAGCGTGCTTCCCGACTAGGGATTGTTCCTCTAAAGGTTGCGCTTCTTCGCTCAATGCGGCTCCAGTCTATTTCCATTTTTCAAAGGGTTTCCTCGTAGATGAGGTTTAATCCGCTACCGCCATCCATGAGTACCTTGGTAAGACGAGAGCCGTCCACTATTGGACTGAGGACCAATGCGGCTGGTGCTCGGGCTGTTCGAAATTTAGGTTCGTCGCTGTCGTTGAAGGTGATAGCTGTGTCGCTCCATGGATTTGTTGTTGCTACTTGGTATACTTTGGCGAGGCTGCGGATTGTTCGTTTCCGCGTATTATTTGATGCGAAAGTCTCGAAGACTGTTAATACCGTATTGGTACTGTTGGGCTGGTTCTCCGGGGCTAGAAGCTCTTCGCCACTTTTGGCCACCTACCGTAGTATCCAACATGCTCGAAGGCTATGTGTTGGAGTGGCGCCCTCTGTACTATGGATTTTACAGGGTCCGCTGAGCCATCCCTCTAGTACGGTTCCGTGCCCTTTATGGGGTTTTGCTTTTGGTTTTGTCCCGGGTGCGTGAGCATGATGCACCCTTTTGTTTCGAACTAGGGTTGTGTTCGGAGCCGGATTGTCCCAAAACTTAGTTTCGGTTTTCCAGGTACTCTCCATCGCACAGTACTTTCGTACTACGGACGCCAGGTCGGTGAAGCGTGTAATTTCGCGGTGACTTATGGTGTTCTTGATTCCCTTGTCCGTGCAATTGCTGCAGAAAATTGAGATTGCGCTTTCCTCCCGGGAGTCCTTTATCCTATCCATAACCAGGAGGAATCTGGCCCAGTAATGATGTACTGTTTTCGTGGGCTCTTGTCGGATTTGAGATAGATCGCTTATGTTTGGGTGGGCGGGTGGAATTGAGTCCGGAAGCCTGCCCAACTTGAGGCTCAAGGGCCGAAAAGTTTCCAAATTTGGAAGGTTGGATTGCTGGACGTTGTCCAACGAGTCTGGTCCACTGCCTGACTTTAGGTTCAGTACTTGATTGATGTCCGTCCCTCCGCAGGAATCCGGCATGGGGGGATCAGGAGTCCAGACGTAACTGGTCTTTAATATAGAAGAAGAGTTGCCGCGTTGTTCCTCTACCACCGCAACATGGTGGGTAACCAGGGGAGAATTAATCTCTTTCAGATCGGTTTTAAGCCCAATCTGATCGTAGTCTGTAGCGACTCCCAGGGCGGCGATGCGATCCAAGAGCTCGTTTACGGAAGAGAGCTCCATCGGATCCAGCTGCTCGGTGAGTTCCAAGTTGACGTGAAGATCGCATTTGATGACCCGAGAGGTCATCGTCGAAGCGGCGGCCGAACAGGCGGTCATGAGAAAACAGCCTAGCCGGAAAGTTTGGCCGGTGGCCAAAGCTCCTTTGGCAATGGTACCGTCTTTAAAGACGGGAAGAGGCATCTTTCCTGATCGTGACGGCACAGAGGAACTCTCAATGAAAGCACCAATGTCGGTGTCAAAATCGGCGGATCTCGGGTAGGGGGTCTCGAACTGTGCGTCTAGGCGGATGGTAACAAGAGACAAGGGACACGATGTTTTTACCCAGGTTCGGGCCCTCTCGATGGAGGTAAAATGCCACTCCTGCTTGATTGATATTGATGATATGGGTAGTACAATAGGGGATCTACCATGAGATCAAGGAGGCTAAACCCTAGAAGCTAGCCTATGGTATGATTGTTGTTGTTGTTGTGTCCTATGGACTAAAGCCCTCCGGTTTATATAGACACCGGAGGGGGCTAGGGTTACACAAAGTCGGTTACAATGGTAGGAGATCTACATATCCGTATCGCCAAGCTTGCCTTCCACGCCAAGGAAAGTCCCATCCGGACATGGGACAAAGTCTTCAATCTTGTATCTTCATAGTCTTGGAGTCCGGCCGATGATGATAGTTCGGCTATCCGGACACCCCCTAATCCGGGACTCCCTCAGTCGTAATGATTGGTGACGCCGGGTCAATCCAGTTTGCTCAAAACAGAGAATTTGAAAATAGTTCTTCGATAAGAATTTGAAAATAGTTCTTCGATAATAATATAATACATGTAGCCCCCATGTCTTGAGCAGAACAAAGTGATGGCTTAAGACTTGCTTCAATATAAATACTGCCACTTAAGAAGAAATCCATGTTGTTCATCCACCACTTAGTAAAAACTGAATACTCCATATTATGTAGCCCCCAAGTGTTTGGGTTGTCATGCTTGCAAACAACTCGACTTGCAATTGTCTTATACTCATAGAAACTTCAACCAGTGTAGCCCCCAAGGGTTGGGTCATTATGCAATAATGAGCAGGGACTTTGTAGGTATAATCATGTAGATTTGAGCAATGATGTGTAGCCCCCAAGGGCCGGCTCAGTAAGATAATATTGAGTTGGGACTTGATATATACTTCAATGAAAATAACATCATATGATGTAACCCCCATTATGGGACTTGAATCCACGTCCGCAAGGTTAAGAGCCTTGTGCTTTACCAACTGAGCAGTGGGCCCTTCAATATAATGAATAAAAAGCTTTGTACCTTGAATTGTTAACAGGAGCAATTGGTAGCCCCAAAGGGCCGGCTCATTACGATGTGATGAGTCGGGTCTTCAATAAGGTGAGCAAACAATGACTTTGCATTAGCCCCCAAGTGTTATGGTGCATGCTTGAAGCGACATGAGACTTGTGTATTTGATGTAATCTCAACTTAAATAATGTAGCCCCCAAGTGCCAGGTCGTAAGCCTGCAGCGACTCGGGACTATTCCCTCCATTGTGGAATAAATCATATCCATTGATAAAATAATAGCCATTGCGCTGAAGCGACTTTGAAAACCTCAATCATAATATTGGTTATTGATAACATAATAAAAATCCAGCCATGTTGGCTATTCAAGATTTGAATAATATACCCAATGATTTATAAGCGCATGAGTCCAATGGCGCAATCCAAATATATAGTGGCGACTTATAGTCCAAAGCCAGGCCGGGTTAATAAACACCGGTGATTTGTATTTATGCTTTGTTCAACCTGTTTCTGCATACAACAAGTTTAAAGTGTCCTGGCGGTTTACCGCCGAACGGGTCATAATGCCCAACATATAACCCGGGTTTATAACCAAGGCTGCACTTAAGAATAATCAAATATGAAATATATTATACCTGTGACATTGAATCACATCGTTGGTTTGCCAACTTTTAGTAGTAAGGGTGATAACCCAAATCTTGAGTATGATAACTCCCCTCATATTTTGCCGGTTTGTAATAAAACCGTGTCAGGTTGTAATAAACATCGGATGATCATCCTGGCAACTTATAGTCAATGCCAGACCGGATTAAGAGATGCCGGTTCATAATGGATTATGTGCTAACAGCTGATAACTGTAAGCCATGCCGGGTTAAGAAACACCGGGTTGATGTAATGACATATGGTCTGGCCGGGTCAGTAGACACCGGTTTAACTTAGAACTTTATTAACAGAGATAAAATTTGCAAAAAAAAACAAAATCAAATAAAACTTTTAGTCGAGGCTTTTCAAGGGCTGCCAGGCCCAAATTCGAGGCTTTTCGTGGGCTGCCAGGCCACTGAGTTAAACCATTTGACAAAGCCTTTTAAGATGGGCCTCCAACTAACCAATCCTTGTTTTAACTTTGACAAGTTCAGGGTCTCTATGAGAGTATATTGTCAAACGTTCGGCGGGTCATGCCAGGATTACCTGGATAGGAGTGGCTTACTTGATGAAGGCAGGTTAACCCGGGGTTTTAGGTGAATACACCAGGCTTCCAAGCCGTGGGTCGATACCCAATTACAAGGGTCCTTTCAAAATCTTTGTTACTTTACACAAAGAGCCCCCAAGTAACTTTGTGAGCTGTGCTCAACGGGTGTCTATGTTTGAGTTATGCTTTTAGCAACAATACTCTCTTTGGCCCCTTGGGTGTGAAGCTCCCAAGCTGTATTGTGGCATGATAGCCAGTTTAATGGACAAAACAGGAGGTCGCTTTGTAAGCAGAAGCCCCCACATGATAAATAATACGATAAGCTAATAAGGAGGGATACCCATGTTTGAAACGCGCATCATGGAAGCAGGTCCTCTTTGGCAACCTTTAACTTTTTGCAAGAGATAAATTCTTCTTGAACCGGGATTTTGAACCGGATATTGAGAGCTTCAAAGCTTTGTGGGAGACATCTTTCCCTTGAACCGGATTTTAAACTGGAATCTTCATTTTCAGCCAGAAATTTTCTGACGGCCTTTAAGCTCGAACTTGCGAGAAGTTAATTCTTTTTTGGACCGGACATTTTTAAACCGGATTTGAGAGCTTCAGAGCTTTGTGGGAGAATAGATTTCTCTTGAACCGGATTGTAAACCGGAATCCTTTCTGATGACCCAGAACTTCTTCCTTGAGCTGGGATTTTGTAACCGCCATATACTTTCTAAGCCGGAAATTTTCTAATGGCCTTTCAATTTTCATGAATATAACAGTAGCCTCCGGGACCGGGTTATCCTTCCCTCCATCGTCCTGGGGTTCTTAAATTTGCTAAAACTGGCAAGATTTGCTGAGTCATGTCATCGTAGCCCCCGAGTCTCAAAGGTGACTCGAGGAGTTGGCTTGAAACACTCATATTTGACTGTGATATAAACCGGCATAACTTGTATGTCATTGGTGTTAATAGCATGATGTGAATCCACAGAAGGTTGAGATGACTGCGGCGGGTTATAAATGATCCCGTATGAGCCATGTCAGCAACTCGGCCGATGGTTCCTTCAACTGGTGATTTGAAGTTAACCAAACTGTAGTGGCGGTGACTTGTGCGCCTGCCCATTGAGCCACCCATTGTAGACGGTGGCTGATAGTATATGATAATTTGCCTCCATTTTGTTGAAAGAAAAACCAGGCTACCCAAGCTGTGACTTGATCAGACAGCTCATGCAGACAGGTGCGGCCCGGTATGCTGATGTAAACCAGGCCGTGAGAGGCGGACAGAATAGACGACCTCAGCATCAGAGGCGGCTCAGATAGATGAACCGGCCGCGGTGTTGTAAACCGGCGCGGACGGGCGAGTCAACCATGTCATTTTAATGTAGTGAACAATTGTCCTGCATCAAAAACATCGCTCGGGGAGGCGGCCAGCCGGTGAAGTGCGCCGTTAAGGGCTGTTCAGCTATGGCCGGTTTGTCGAGGTTGCGGTGGCGCAGGCACTCCGAGGCAGAGCAGGTGAAGGACGCGGGGTTGGCGATCTTCAGTGGCGGCTTCCGTCTTCAGCGGTCGACGGAGGCGAGGCCAGGGCGGCCCGACCCGTAGCGAAGGTGTGCCATAGTTCGACAGGGACCGGGGGTTGGAGCTGACACTAACGCGGGCGCGGGTGACTCGCGTGCTACCAGCGAGCAAGCGAGGAAGGCCGAGCGTGGGTGGACAGCGCAGCGGCTCAAGTCAGTGATTATGGGGCAGAGCTGCAGCCGGAGCGGATCCACTCGCGCCAGGGCGGCTTGAGGCGTAGATGTGGATTTTGAAGCATGCTCCAGCCGCGTGGTGTCAATCCGGCGAAGTGAGTTGTTGCCGGGGATGTGGCGACTCTGCGAGCGGCTCGCGGCGGGCCGAGGACACGGCAGTGGCGGAGAGACGGAGGTGGCTTGAAGACGGCGTGCGTCTTGAACGCAGAGGCAGCCTGGCGGCCTGACTCGGATGACGGTCGTAGGAAAGGCAACCAGCCGAGGCGAGCTATCAGAAATAGTGCGATGGCAGAGGGGAATCGCGGCAGTCCAACCGCAACCGACTCGAAACCGGGCCCAAATTATTTTCTGGGTCATACTAGTGCTGACCCCATCTGAATCCCCGTCTTCGTCTTCTTCTCTCTCTGCTTTCTTTTGCATCTGGATCCTTAGTGCATCCGTAGTACGACCGTTATGGACGGACAAAACATGTCCGTGTTCCCGAGTCGTGGTGACGCTTGACGGAAATCCTGTCGGTCTCGTCAACTTGGCACCCATGTGATGGCGCATCTGACGCAACCCTAATTTCCTTTTGATCTTAAATCTTGAACACGCGGTTTGATTGTTCGGCATATCGCGAGCTTCTCGATCCCTGAAGAGATCCCTTCAAGAACTCAACACCACCATGCGCAGGCCCCACAGTGGGCGCCAACTGTCGTGGTTTTGTCACGGCAAATGTCCTTAGTGTCAGGACTTAGTCGCGAGGCCAACGCATCTATGTGGTAGCTTGAGAGGGGTTGAGTGGGACGAGATACGCAGGGCGGATCAACACACAAGACAAGGATTTTTACAGCTTCGGGCCCCGGGAAACATCATCCGATAATAGCCCTACATGATGTTTGTGGCTAGGTCTCATTATCATCACGAGGGAGTCGCCGTAAACTGGCTCTTTGTGTCTAGCCCTAGAGATTGTTTCATGCTTGTCCCTCTTTGGGGAGCCCTTCCCCTCCTTATATATGTTGAAGGGGCGGGTTACATGACTAGTCCTAGTAGGATTAGGATTACTCTATTACAACTGGAGTCCTAGTCTTGCTTCCTTTGTAGAAAAATATACCTTGTGCTTTCCTCATAAACCGGCCCACCATAGCGTGATCCGGTCTTCCATAAACCGCCCGTTGGGCCACCGGGTCTTGTCGCTCCTCTGACCCGCCTGCCGGATTACCAATGAATCTTAAACTGCGAGGTCCAAGTGGGTCGCCTGTGAATCACCAAACTCTAGTCGGGTCATACATCCGCCGGTTTATACTGCGGGGTATATCCCCGACAATTGTGTTCCTAAAAAGGGAGGTATTACTGTCATTCCTAATGATAAAGATGAATTGATCCCGCAATGAATTATTACAGGTTATAGGATGGTAATTGATTTCCGTAAATTAAATAAGGCTACTAAGAAAGATCATTACCCTTTACCTTTTATTGATCAAATGCTAGAAAGACTATCCAAATACACACATTTCTGCTTTCTAGATGGTTATTCTGGTTTCTCTCAAATACCGGTGTTAGTGGGGGATCAATCGAAAACTACTTTTACTTGCCCTTTCGGTACTTTTGCTTATAGATGTATGCCTTTTGGTTTATGTAATGCACCTGCTACCTTTCAAAGATGTATGATGGCTATATTCTCTGACTTTTGTGAAAAGATTTGTGAGGTATTCATGGATGATTTCTCCGTTTATGGATCCTCTTTTGATGACTGCTTGAGCAACCTTGATCAAGTTTTGCAGAGATGGGAAGACACTAGTCTCGTCTTGAATTGGGAAAAGTGCCACTTTATGGTTAATGATGGCATTGTCTTGGGGCATAAGATTTCCGAGAGAGGTATTGAAGTTGATAAAGCTAAAGTTGATGCTATTGAAAAGATGCCATGTCCCAAGGACATAAAAGGTATAAGAAGTTTCCTTGGTCATGCCGGTTTTTATAGGAGGTTCATTAAGGACTTTTCTAAAATCTCTAGGCCTCTGACTAATTTATTGCAAAAAGATATTCCTTTTGTCTTTGATGATGATTGTGTAGAAGCATTTGAAATACTTAAGAAAGCTTTGATCACTGCACCTATTGTTCAGCCACCTGATTGGAATTTACCCGTTGAAATTATGTGTAATGCTAGTGATTATGTTGTAGGTGCTGTTCTAGGGCAAAGAGTTGATAAGAAATTGAATGTTATCCAGTATACTAGTAAAACTCTTGACACTGCCCAGAGAAATTATGCTACTACAGAAAAAGAGTTTTTAGCAGTCGTATTTGCATGTGATAAGTTTAGACCTTAAATTGTTGATTCCAAAGTTACTATTCACATCTATCATGCTGCTATTAAATATCTTATGGAAAAGAAAGATGCTAAGCCTAGACTCATTAGATGGGTTCTCTTGCTCCAAGAATTTTATTTGCATATTATTGATAGAAAGGAAGCTGAGAACCCCGTTGCAGACAACTTGTCTAGGTTAGAGAATGTTCTTGATGACCCACTACCTATTGATGATAGCTTCCCTGATGAACAATTAGCGGTCATTAATGCTTCTCGTACTGCTCCTTGGTATGCTGATTATGCTAATTACATTGTTGCTAAATTTATACCATCTAGTTTCACATACCAGCAAAAGAAAAAGTTCTTTTATGATTTAAGACATTACTTCTGCGATGACCCACACCTTTACAAAGAAGGAGTACATGGTGTTATTAGACGTTGTGTACCTGAGCATTAACAGGAACAGATCTACGCAAGTGTCACTCTGAATCATATGGAGGACACCACGCTGGAGATAGAACTGCACATAAGGTATTGCAATCCGGTTTTTATTGGCCTACTCTCTTCAAAGATGCTCGTAAGTTTGTCTTGTATTGTGATGAATGCCAAAGAATTGGTAATATTAGTAGATGTCAAGAAATGCCTATGAATTATTCTCTTGTTATTGAACCATTTGATGTTTGGGGCTTTGATTATATGGGACCTTTTCCTTCCTCTAATGGTTACACACATATTTTAGTTGCTGTTGATTACGTTACTAAGTGGGTAGAAGCTATCCCAACTAGTAGTGCTGATCATAACATGTCTATTAAAATGCTTAAAAAGTTATTTTTCCGAGGTTTGGAGTCCCTAGATATCTTATGACTAATGGTAGTTCACATTTTGTTCATGGTGCTTTTCGTAAGATGCTTGCTAAGTATGATGTTAATCATAGAATTGCATCTCCTTATCACCCACAGTCTAGTGGTCAAGTAGAGTTGAGAAACAGAGAGCTCAAACTAATTTTGCAAAAGACTGTGAATAGATCTAGAAAGAATTGGTCCAAAAAACATGATGACGCATTATGGGCCTACAGAACTGCATATAAAAATCCTATGGGTATGTCTCCATATAAGATGGTTTATGGAAAAGCATGTCATTTACCTCTAGAACTTGAACATAAAGCATATTGGGCTATTAAAGAGCTCAACTATGACTTCAAACTTGCCGGTGAGAAGAGGTTGTTTGACATTAGCTCACTTGATGAATGGAGAACCCAAGCCTATGAGAATGCCAACCTATTCAAAGAAAAAGTTAAAAGATGGCATGACAAAAGGATACAAAAGCGTGAGTTTAACATAGGTGATTATGTGTTATTATTCAACTCTCGCATAAGATTTTTTGCAGGAAAACTTCTCTCTAAATGGGAAGGTCCTTACGTTATCCAGGAGGTCTATCGTTCCGGTGCCATAAAAATCAACAACTTCGAAGGCACAAGTCTGAGGGTGGTGAACGGTCAAAGAATCAAACATTATATCTCAGGTAATCTTATCAATGTTGAAACTAATATTATTGAGACCACCCGAAGGAATACATAAGGGACACTTTCCATAACGTTTCAGACTCCGAAAAGGAATAGGTATGTGGTGCGGTAAGTAAACCGACTCCAAAACAGTTCTAAAAGCAATTTTTCTCCATATTGGAATATTTAAGAATTTTAGGAAGAAAGATGTAATCCGGGAAGGACACGAGGCCTCCACGAGGGTGGAGGGCACTTCCACTCTTCCTGGGTGCGCCCCCTATCTCGTGGCCACCTCGTGTGCCTCCCGGACTCCGTTTTCTTGCATGTTATGTATTTTGGTTGGTAAAAATTCATTATATAATCTCCCGAAGGTTTTGTCCGTTGTATCATGCAATTATCTTCTGTTTTTTGTTTCGAGTTGTTTCTATTACAGATTTATAGCAATATGTCGTCTCAGGATTCGGAAGGGGAAAGCTATGTGGCTGTTTTCCTTGTAGACCCTATGGTCTACGGGGACTTGGACCATGGTGGTTGGACCACTTAAGAAGAGGAAGACGATGAGCCTAAGGGAAAGGAGGAGACGAGTTCAGACAAAGATGAAGCCCCATTACCTCAACCTGGGGACATTCATGTGGAGTTTAAAAAGTCAAGGCTCCCTTTTCATCTCTTGTAGGAAAATAAACAGGAACTATGCAAAAGAATATTAAGTCTTGAGCAGGAGATTTATGATCTAAAGGAGCAAAATACCATCCTCAAGCGTAAATTGAGGAAGAAGCCTACATCATCAACAACTCCTACAACACCAACTATGAAGAAGGAGACATAATTACATGGGTATGGGCACTCCCGTTGGCAACTGCCAAGCTTGGGGGAGGTGCCCCGGTACCGTATCACCATAACACTCCTATCTTTACCATTTTACTTAACACAATCCTTTTAGTAGTATCTTGATCAAGTAGATTGAAGTTTTGATATCAAGTAGTTTTGAGTTTTGCTTTGTGATCTCTTTATGTAATCGAGTCCGTGAGCTATCTATAATAAAGATTAGTGAGCTATCTATAATAAAGATTTGCTATCTTGCCATGATCTTGATGAAGTAGAAAGACTAAAAAGAATAAAAGAGTTCATATTCATCTTATGGTTAGTAATAACTTCACATATGAAAAGTATGAGGCATAAAAGTTGTTGAGAGTTGACAAACATAGTTTTGGTCATCGTTGCAATTAATAGGAAGTAATAAGTATAGAGAGGTTTCCACATACAAATATACTATCTTGGACATCTTTTACTTTTGTGAAGCACTCATTAAGTATGACATGCTAAAAGAGTTGATGTTGGACAAGGAAGACAACGTAATGGTTTATGTTTTCTCACATCTCAGTTAAAGTATATTGTCATTGACCTTCCCAACATGTTGAGCTTGCCTTTCCCCCTCATGCTAGCCAAATTCCTTGCACCAAGTAGAGATACTACTTGTGCTTCCAAATATCCTTAAACCCAGTTTTTGCCATGAGAGTCCACCATACCTACCTATGGATTGAGTAAGTTCCTTAAAGTAAGTTGTCATGTTGCAAGCAATAAAAATTGCTCTCTAAATATGTATGACTTATTAGTGCAGAGAAAATAAGCTTTATACGATCTTGTTATGGAGGCAATAAAAGCGATGGACTACATAATAAAGGTCCATATACAAGTGGCAATATAAAGTGACGTTCTTTTGCATTAAGATTTTGTGCATCCAACCCTAAACGCACATGACAACCTCTGCTTCACTCTGCGAAGGGCCTATCTTTTACTTTATGTTTTTACTTTATGCTTGAGTCAAGGTGATCTTCACCTTTCCCTTTTTCATTTTATCCTTTGGCAAGCTCATCGTGTTTGAAAGATCTTGATATATATATCCAATTGGATGTAAGTTAGCATGAATTATTATTGTTGACATCACCTAAAGGTGAATACGTTTGGAGGCAACACCATAAGCCCCTATCTTTCTCAGTGTCCGGTTGAAACTCCATAACCACAAGTATTGCGTGAGTGTTAGCAATTGTAGAAGACTACATGATAGTTGAGTATGTGGACTTGCTGAAAAGCTCTATTCTTGACTCTTTCTGATGTTATGATAAATTGCAATTGCTACAATGACTATAACGCCCTCGATGCGGCTATATCTCCCACGTGTCGAAGCACGACTTAGAGGCATAACCGCATTGAAAGCAATGTCGCAAGTGAGGTAATCTTCGCACAACCCATGTAATACATAAGGGAAAAGATACATAGTTGGCTTACAGTCGCCACTTCACACAATACATAAATAAACATCCATCATTTAGTTTACACTCAAGGTCCGACTACGGAACCAAAATAGAAGAAGACTACCCCAAAAGCAACACAGATCCCCGATCGTCCCAACTGGGCTCCACTACTGATTGTCTGGAAATGAAACATAGTAACGACCAAGGGCCTCATCAAACTCCCACTTCAAGCTCGAAGTTCGCCATCTCGCTACCGGTATCATCGGTACCTGCATATGTTTTGGTAGAATCTGTGAGCCACGGGGACTCAGCAATCTCACACCCGCGAGATCAAGACTATTTAAGCTTAAGGGAAGGGTGGTGTAATGAGGTGGAGCTGCAGCAAGCGACTAGCATACATGGTGGCTACGATCGCAAGAGAGAGCGAGAAGAGAAGCAAGGCACGGTCGTGAAGCTAGTAGCGATCAAGAAGTGATCCTGAAACTACTTACGTCAAACATAACTCCAACACTGTGTTCACTTCCCGGACTCCGCCGAAAAGGGACCATCACGGTTACACACGCGGTTGATGTATTTTAATTAAGGTCAACTTCGGGTTTTCTACAACCGGACATTAACAAATTCCCATCTGCCTCATAACCGTGGGCACGGCTTTCAAAAGATAATACCCTGCAGGGGTGTCCCAACTTAGCCCATCACAAGCTCTCACGGTCAACGAAGGAATAAACCTTCTCCCGGGAAGACCCGATCTGTCTCGGAATCCCGGTTCGCATGACATTTCGACAATGGTAAAACAAGACCAGCAAAGCCTCCCGAATGTGCCAAAAAATCCCAATAGGAGCTGCACATATCTCGTTCTCAGGGCACACCGGATGAGCAGTCCGTACAACTAAAACCAGACCTCAAGTTTCCTTGAGGGGGCGCGGCAAAGCGCTCTAGTTTGGACCAACACTCGAGGAGCATTGGCGGGGGTTAATAAAGATGACCCTCGCTCGCGAAAACCCAAGGGAAAAAGGCTTAGGTGGCAAATGGTAAAACCAAAGTTGGGCCTTGCTGGAGGAGTTTTATTCAAAGTGAACTGTCACGGGGGTCCCATAAATCACCCAACCGCGTAAGGAACCCAAAATCAAGGAACATAACACCGGTATGATGGAAACTAGGGCAGCAGGAGTGGAACAAGTCACCAGGCATAAGGCCGAGCCTTCCACCCTTTACCAAGTATATACGGTGCATTAATTAAACAAGAGATATTGTGATATCCCAAAGTATCCGTGTTCCAACAAGGAACAAACTTCATCTTCACCTGCAACTAGCAACGCTATAAGAGGGGCTGAGCAAAAGCGGTAACATAGCCAATCAACGGTTTGCTAGGACATGGATGGTTAGAGGTTTGACATGGCAATATGGGTGGCATGATATAACAAGTGGTAGGTATCGCAGCATAGGCATAGCAAAAGAGCGAGCATCTAGCAAGCAAAGATAGAAGTGATATCAAGGTATGGTCATCTTGCTCAAGGTTCTCGAGTTGTCGAAGGCTTGATCCTCGTGGCGTTCTCAACAGGTTCCTCGTACACGTACTCGTCTCCCGGCTCTACCCAAAGCAAGAACACAAGCAATGGAACAACAATCAAAACAAGGAGCAATGCACAAGCAATATGATGCAATACATGACATGCTATGCGAGATGTGATATGCAATGCATATGTGTGCTCCGAAAGGGAAAAGACGAACAAGGCATCAACTTGGCAAACCAAGTATGCCGCTGGAAAGATGGGTTGATTTCGGTTGAAATCGATATAAAGATCACCGGAATAGGATGCACGGTTTGCAAATGGCAAGCAAAACAATAATGGCACAAATCTGCGTTTAACAGCACGATGCTACTTAGCATGCAACAAGAAACTATGCTACAACACCCCAACATAAAAACCAAGCATATGGCAGTGATCTCCAAGAGATGCTTAACAAAATAGGAACACTGAGCTACGGCTAAATCACATCATAGCAGGCTCAAACTAGCATGGTGAAAGTGCAAAAAAATATCAGGTTCACAGACTTAGTGAAAATACTAGTATGCCAGAAATTAACATCAGGAAGGCATGTTTAGAGCAAGCAAACACCAAGCTACAGGAACTTATAATAGCAAAACAAGGCATGACATGAATTTACTCAAAGCATAGATCAAGAGTCCCTTACTGCCCATAAGCAAAAAAGGTCCATAAGAAATGATGGCGCCCATGTAAACATAGCAAGTTTTATTAACAGTTCCAGACTTAGTGAAATTACAGGGCATGGCAAAAACAGATTCAACATGGCATCTTTACAAGCTTGATTAACTCACTACCAGGCATATCATGGCATGGAACAAGTACTAGCATGAAGTAGGCATGAAAAAGAAGCTATCCTTGTGCAAAACAACCTCATAGCATGCTTGGAATAAACCACACAACAATGACAAGACAAGTAAAATGACAGGTTCATGAACTTGCTCAAATGCAGAAACTAATGCCACCACTAGATTGGTGGGATTTTTCTACCCCAAAAACATATATAATATGTTAGGGTTGCTGTAGAAAAATATTCACAAGTGCACTAAGATGAAACCTGCCTAAAATGGTAATTGATGAAATGGCACTTTCCATAATTGGAAACGCCCGTAAAAGGACTTGCCGAAATGGAAAAGCACTAATCGCCAGAAATGGTATATTCGCAGAACAAAACAAAACACCTTATAATAATAAAATAAATAAATAAAACAGACAGGCTAGAGAGTATGACAGTGGGGCCACCTCATCATACGACAAAGGCAAGAAATGGAGAAAAAAGGGGGTTAATATGCAGCATGAGGATCGAACCGGGTCTCCCGATGTGGCTCGCCATCGCAACCATGGGCTAGGCGTCTTGGCTGCTGATAGGGAAGGGCTTGGCCCTTTTAGAAAGGCTCCAGGTTGCGACGACTGTTGCAAAAAGAGAGAGACGACGCGCCCGGGCGAGGGCAACGGCGGCAACCAAGGCCAGGCCTGAGGCCTCCGGCCGTGCGGAAAGGGAAGAAGGACGCTCGCATCTACGAAGGAAAAGCAGGGGCGCTCGAGCTCGAGTAGTTGCTCGACTCGGGGCCATGGCGTCCGCGGCGAGCGGCAGAGGGACTTGCCGGAGCTGCGGGAGGCTTGCAGGGTGCGCGCGAAGGCGTAAGCGAGTGCGCGAGCGCGCTACGGGAGCACGAAGAGGGGGAACCGGAGCGGGGACACGCAAAACAAGCTACGGTTGCACCGCACTGCATCAACAAATTCAGAAACGCCGGAGCACTGCGAGCGCGGAAAAGACACGGATCGGACGCACCCTACGGTTGCCTAAATGTCAGGGAAAGGATGGGAGAGGGAGGTGCGTTACCCAGCTCACCCAAGGACACGGAGTAGTCGACGGAGACGAGCTGCCGGCGACGCGGTGGAGCTCGGAATCGTGGCGCGTTTTCTGACCGAGAGGTAGGAGGAAGCAGGGGACGTCGATGAACTCGTCGTCCGGGCACCGTAGTCGACGTCGTGGAAGGAGACGACGGCGAGGAAGAAGATGGACACGAACTGCGGGGTTTGGAGTGGCCGGAGAGCACGCCGGCGACGAGGTGCGCTCCCAGGTGCGCTCGGGACGGGGCGGAAGCGGCAGATCTGGTGGCTAAACTGTAGGATCAAAAGTATGTCTAGAGGGGGGGGGTGATTAGACTACTTGACAATATAAAAATTCAGCCTTTTGATTAAGACAAGTTTTGGCAGATTTCAAGATGATGATCAAGTCAAGTATCACCCTACACATGCAATTCTAGAGTATTGGCAGCGGAAAGTAAATTGCACATGTAGTAAAGAGAAGTGGAGAAGAGCAAATGCAATTTGGAGACACGGAGATTTTTCTCGTGGTTCCGATAGGTGGTGCTATCGTCAATCCACGTTGATGGAGACTTCAACCCACAGAGGGTAACGGCTGCGAGAGTCCACGGAGGGCTCCACCCACGAAGGGTCCACGAAGAAGCAACCTTGTCTATGCCATCATGGCATACGCCCACGGAGGACTAGCCTTACTGGGTAGATCTTCACAGTAGGCGATCTCCTTGCCCTTACAAACTTCTTGGTTCAACTCCACATCTTGACGGAGGCTCCCAAGCGACACCTAACCAATCTAGGAGGCACCACCTCCAAAAGGTAATAGATGGTGTTGATGATGATGAACTCCTTGCTCTTGTGCTTCAAATGATAATCTCCCCAACACTCAACTCTCCTCACCGATTTGGCTGTGGTGGAAGAAAGGATTGAGTGGAAAGCAACTTGGAAGGCTAGAAATCAAGTTTCATATGGTGGGAGTGGAGCAACTTGATCTCAACACAAGGGTAGGTAGTTTTCTTCTCGAAAATGTAAGGTAGGAGTGGTAGTTCTTTCGATGGCTCTCTCCGAAGAGGAGGTGGAGGGTATTTATAGCCTCCACACAAACTCCAACTGCTACACACATTTGACCAATCTCGGTCGGACCGAAGTTGACAACTCGGTGAGACCGAAAGTTCAAATCTTGTGAGCGTTGGGATTTTCGTGGGACCGAAAATACAATCTCGGTGAGTCCGATTCTTCCAAAGACTAGGGTTTGCCAATCTCGGTGGGACCGACTTTATCATCTCGGTGACACCGATTTCATGTCGAAGGTTACGAAGCTTGGCAACACAACTTGATCTCAACACAAGGGTAGGTAGTTTTCTTCTCAGAAATGTAAGGTAGGAGTGGTAGTTCTTTCTGATGGCTCTCTCCGAAGAGGAGGTGGAGGGGTATTTATAGCCTCCACACAAACTCCAACCGTTACACACATTTGACCAATCTCGGTCAGACCGAAGTTGACAACTCGGTGAGACCGAAAGTTCAAATCTTGTGAACGTTGGGATTTTCGGTGGGACCGAAAATACAATCTCGGTGAGTCCGATTCTTCCAAAGACTAGGGTTTGCCAATCTCGGTGGGACCGACTTTATCATCTCGGTGACACCGATTTCATGTCAGAAGGTTACAGAAGCTTGGCAACACTAGTTTCGGTGAGACCGAGTTCAGAATCGGAAAATCCGAAATTTCTAGGGTTTGGCTTTGTGGTGAGGTGGTTCATCTCGGTGTGGTGAGTTTAGGAAATCGGTGGGACCGAGATTACTTATGAGTATGTGTTGGAATGAAAGATTGCTGATGGTTTGGGAGATGTATCACTAAGCACTTTGAGCAACGGATCATTAACATAACCTCATCCCTTTTAATAGTATTGGCTTTCCTATAGACTCAATGTGATCTTGGATCACTAAACCAAAAATGGAGTCTTGAGCTTTTGTCAATGTTTTCCTTAGCATTTTGAGGGTCCACTTCTTGACCATTGCCATACCCATATCATTGAACTTTCTGAAATGTTCTCAAGGAACTATTAGTTCAATGATATATATGTTGTTATTAATTACCAAAACCACCCGGGATTAGTTGCACTTTCAATCTCCCCTTTTGGTAATTGATGACAACATATAGATCAAAGCTTCGACAAATGATATAATCAATGAATAATATAAATCGCTTTGAGAAGTATGTGATAAGCAAGAGCTCCCCTAAATTTGTGCATTATTTAAGATTTGCGTTTGAATGCAAATGCACAATCGATTAGGATCATGGGTCACTCTTCCTTGTCACATACATCTTGGTGGAGCGCACAAAATGATAAGAATGAATAGCATGCACCCAATCACCAAGACATGAGTAAATGGTCATACAAGATATGAATAGCATATGATAAGCATTAAGCACACATTAAGGCATAGTACGACCAAGCACTCATCAAAGTAGAACAATCGTAGTATCAAACACACGGAATGTCTCGAAAAACTCAAAAGTATCTCAAAAAGACCGCAAATGAAACGAAAGAGCAAAAGCGAGCACTCTCTCTCTCTCTCGTCCTATGATCTATACAATTTCTCCCCTTTGGCAACAAGTTACCAAAAGTTCGAAAGGTATAGAGCTAAACGTCACTAGGGACTCTGCTGGCGGCTCTATGCAGGTTGATGGAGTTGAGATGGCTGCATCTGCAAAGGCTTCACCGATGTCTGTGGAGCCGAGGAGTGGTCCTTTGGCTGGAGCTGGAACCGATGGAGCTGTGGGAGGTCTTGATCTTGTAGCCTCGTGTCTGCCTTTGGAATAGCAGTGATCGGGTCTGTGGGAACCGGAGCAGGCTGTTCATAATCATCTGGACTAGGTCATCTTGCATCTCGCGCATGAGTTCTTCCTTCTCCTCTTTGCTTCCTCGATATCTGCCTCAAGCTTGTTGTGATGACTTGCACTTGATCGACTTCACATCGAGCATGGAACTTGTCTTCAACTATCCTCTCAAGACTCTCCCGAGGCGCATAATGCTGGCAGGCGTTGTTCAATCCTCCGGTAGCTTCAAGGAGCTGCTCTCCAACACTCTTGGGTTTAGCTGCTGCTGCTTCTTGCTTCCTTCTCAGCTTTAGCTTGTTTGGCAGCTTCACTCTTTGCTTGACCTTCAACAGACGTTGGGTCATCCTCAGTCATCCCAACTTCATTGTCCTCATGCTCAGGCTGCAGTGGCAAGTGTGGTCTATCCAACAAGTAGGTGCCCGTGCCAAACTTGGCATTGATAAGCATCTGAATGTGCGGGGCAAATCCACATGACCTCTTCTGGTCAGCTACAGTCCTCTTGATAGTCTCAACTATCAGGCCCATCACCTTGAAAGGTGCCTTCTGATCAAGTATATGCAGCATGTTGATAGAATAGCCTCTTATCATGCGATGATCTCCAGACTTGGGCATCAAGGTATGCCTCAGAATAGTGTTTGTGGTAGGTAGACCTGCCTGGAGATGATACACTGAGCCGAGCTTCCAGATTTCCACATCCTTAGCTGGTACCTCATTGTACATATTTCTCATAGACTCATGGTTCTTCTTGGGAATACCATAGACATCAACATCATCCTCTCTCTGCACTGGAGCATTCAGCAGTGCTGCCCATTCTTCAACAGTTGAAGAGAATCTTTGGCCTTCAGTCATCCATACAATCCTGCCATCTGGATAGAAATGAGCTGTGGCATAGAATTGCATGATCATCTCATCATTCCAAGCTGTCAACTTCTGACCAACGAAATCAGCAACACCACATGCAGTAAAGCTCTCATGCACATGTGGAAAGAAGTCTCTGTGCTCTTCACTATCAATGTATGCCCAGTCAACATATCTAGTATCTGCAATAATGGGCTTCTTGTCCATAAGCACAGTCTCAGAGAAGTCCTGCTGCTCTCTGGTGTGGAACCTTGGGTCAACAGCAGTCCTTCTCCTCACATCATATGGATCAGCTTGTCTCCATAGCCTGAGACCTCTATCCTTTCTTTCCTTCATGTTTTCAGCTCGAGGATGAGCATCATTGTGAATTGGCAGTTTCTGACGGAGTTTCAAGAATCTGGTGCCTCATCATCGACTCACTGGTGGCACATTGTCTTTCTTCTTCTCTGAAGCAGGAATGTTTCTGACAGTTTTCTTGGGCTTGGCAGCAGGCTTGGCTTGAGCTGCCTTTGCTGGAGCAGATGGCTTAGACTTTGAAGGTGCTCCTGCCCTGATGGCATCGCCCATGAACTTAGGCTTCTGAGGAGGAGGCTGGGGTGCTTCCTCATCCTCATCTTCTTCAGCTGCTTCATCATGCACAATCCTCTTCCTCTTGGAAGTTTTCTTCACTTTGCTTGAAGTTTCTTCTTCCATACTCAGCTTCTTGGCAACAGTGGATTTCTTCACTTTACTGGTGCCTTTCTTGGTTTGCTGCCCTTGATGCTCTTTGGCAACAACTTTCCTCTTTGGCTTGGAGGAGATCTCTTCCTCGAGAATGAAGTCGAATCTTCTTCATGAATTCTTCTTCTTCTGCCCCCAGTGGCAGCAGGAGGCAAACCACTTGGTGTGCTCCTCTCACCATCATCTGAAAAGCTGCTGGCCTCGGGACTAGTGCCCGCCTCTGGAATCTCGTGAATTGGTGATTCAGACCTGTTACGGCTGTCACCGCATCGACATGGCCGACAACCCGTGAATAGATTAGGTATAGGCAGAGAAGAAGAGTTATCACAAACTGCAGAAGATTTTGCAAAAAAAATGAGTTCAAATTTCAGTTTTAGGTTTTCACAGAATGCATTTCGGTCAGACCGAGTCTAAAATTCGGTGAATCCGAAGTGTCCTAACAGAAGCATTCACACCACTTTCGGTTGGACCGATGTGGGTTTCGGTCCTGCCGAAAACACTAGGGTTTCACTAAATCCTCATTTCGGTCGCACCGATTTGCACAACTCGGTTAGACCGAAAGGTGCAGTGCAATGGCCAGAGGCCAAATCGGTCATACCGAGAATGTAAAATCGGTCTCACTGAGATGTGTTCGGCGGAAACCTAACCCTAAAACTTTTACTCGAATTTCGTTCAAAGGAACTAATCTGGCGTATGGAAGATCTCAAACGTGGCAAGAAGCTAGGCAAACCAATCGTGCATAGAATCGGAGATGGAACACGAGAGGGATTGAAACTCACCCTAACTTGGTGGAGTTCCTCTACGGCGGCAACGGCGCGGAGAGAATGTCCGTTGACGACGACGGAGACTGCTGCGCGAGGCGCCTGGCGGCAGCGGAGATGATCCGGAGACCACGGCGACGGCAAAAAGGGATTGGGGCGAGGCGTTTTGAAGAAGGAATCAACAGCGCTGCCCTCGGATATATATACCCTTTTCTTGTCGGTGGGACGAGTTGTAAAACTTCGGTGGCACCGAGATGGATAATCGCAAGCGATTACACACTTGATCACGCCGAAAATTGCAACTTCGGTTTCACCGAGGTGAAAACCTAGATCAATCCAAGTGCTTTCGGTCTGTCCGAGTTTGAGTGGGTTGGTCGACCGAAAATACTTAGAAGGTTTTGGAATTTTAGCCCTTGACGGATCGGTGGCTCCGAGTGCTCCTCACTCGGTGGGTCCGAAAATGACTTGATCAAAGTTTGTGATATTAGCATGAATAGAATTTGAGACAAGAAAGCATAGATAGCTAGGGGAGGAACTTAGGCATTCTTGTCCATCCATTTGGTCAGACAAATCCAAAAGACCAAAGCAACAAATGGATGTCCTCGAATGGATAAAATTATGCATCCAACATGCTCACACAATAAGATAGCAAATGAAATATGTGTCAAACATGCACAAACAAAACACTAGCTACTATCACACAATTTGTCGATGACTAGGTCATCTATATATGAGTATATTGACTTAGGAGTCAAATGAGAACATTTGATCATAGGTCATACTCATCGTTTAAGCACAAGTGGGGTTACCACTTTTACATAAAGCATTAATGTGTTCACATCATTTGAAGATGCTTTAGCTCAATTCTTTAGAGCAAAGCTCCCCCTTGATGTGAGAACCCCTTTTAAAGGGTCAAACTAACCTTGGGTTGTCGTAGAAGACTTCATGTAGATGTTGAAGATGTGGATGCTCAATGTTGATGAAGATCATCAAGAGTTGTGAGCAATCCTTTGGATTCGGGCACTTTCAATACCTACATGGGTTAGTCCCACAAGGAACAAACAAGGATGTCCATGGACATAGATTGAAGTTCACAAAAGATGATGTCCATGAAAGCAATGATTACCTTGTCCCTTGACTTACCAACAAGAGGGTTTGTGACTCCATGAACTAGTGCAAGATGTGAAAGTTGATTGCACAAGTTCTTGCCAAAATGAATGTGAGTGAAGTATGTTGGCGGAGTCACCCTCAAGAGCTTTCTAGTTCTTCTTCTTCGGGATCCACATCATCTTGATGGGAATCCTTGGGGTTGTAGTTGATCTTGACGAAGTAGAACTTGACGTTTCCTTGGGAACCCACTTGACCATCGCTTTAGGTGCTTCAATAAATGCATCAATCTCCTCTTGAAGCTTGTCCTTGCCTTTTAGCTTGTGGTCTTGTGGTGGAAGGTCATCTTGAGCTTGTTCCACATTGGAAGAAGTAGGATCATACTTCTCCTTTTGAGAAACAAACATTGGAGTGGGATATTGACCTTCTCCCCATTCAACACCCTCGGCGTTGAACTTTCGCTCAAAACCAATTCCTTGATTCTTCCGTGCCTTCCTTGCTTGCGAACAATTTCCTCAAAGTTCTTGCTTCCGCAAGGCTCTTGTAGACACCTTTCTCTATGATCCCTTTCAATAAACTATTTTCTTGCTCAAGTGTAACTTGGCTTGAAACATTGTTAGTGGAATCAAGAGAACTACTAGAAGCAACAATATTGGATTTAGCATGGTTATTGTTACTACTAGATGAAGAATTTTTCTTATGCTTGTCATGCTTAGTTTTAATAGGTGGCAAGAAATTAGACAAGAGAAGTCGTTTGGCAAGATATGAAGAACTCTTCTTTCAAGATCGTCATTGATTGCTTTTAGAAACTCATGTTCTTGCTCTAGATTGAGCTTCTCGAGCGTAGCTTCTCATGAGATCTTAGGAGCTCTCTATGATCTTCTTGAGTTGTTTCATGAGCTAACTTAAGAGTGTTTAGTTCTTTAGTTAGACGCTCAATCTCCTTCATAGCATTGTCATTCGACTCTTCTCGACTATAAAGACTACTAGCATGTTCATCATTACTAGGCTCACTAGATTTGTCATGTAAAAGCTCATCTTCACCAAGCAAGTCATCCTCATCACTATCAAAGTCAATAAATTCAGGGTGTGATACCTTGGGGCCTGTTGCCATGAAGAATCTTCCAATTCCCTCATTTGGTGAATCAAATAAGTCATAGGAGTTGGAGTTGGAGGATACGAGAGCAAGACCGGCAACACCTTCATCTTGATCAGTATTCGGAGTTGGAGTGATAGCTTCTTTCGGAGTGATTGTCGGAGTCGGGCCGAGACCCATTCACCTACATGAGCTTGATGTTTTCTTCTTGTGTAGCTCCTTGATGACTTGTCTTTCCTCTCCGAATCCTTGCTTCTCCGAGAGGATCTTCGTTCATAACGATCATCTCTACTCCTTCTCTCTTTCCGAGGTGACTCTTCTCTTGAGCTTCTTTTTCTTGGAGATTCTTCTCTTCTCTTGTGGGGAGCCGAACACTCATTTGAGTAGTGTCCGGGTCTTCCACAATTGTAGCAGTTTCGATCACGACTAGAAGATCTCTTTTCATCATATGATCTAGACTTTGAGCTTCTTTCCTTGCTTCTACTCTTGTAGAATTTGTTGAAGTTCTTCACCATTAGGCTTATCTCTTCATTGGAAACTAGCTTGTCACTTGATGTTGTGGGAGCGTCACTTGTAGCTTTGTAAGCACCACTTGACTTGTTGTGAAGCTCTTCCTTATCTTTAAGTGTCATATCATGAGCAACAATTCTTCCAATGACTTCGGTAGGCTTGAGATTCTTGTAGTTTGGCATCATTTGGATCAAAGTGCACACGGTGTCATACTTTCCATCCAAAGCTCGAGAATCTTCTTGATGATGAATCGGTCGGTCATTTCTTCGCTTCCTAAGCCGGCAATCTCATTTGTGATGAGAGCAAGCCTAGAGTACATTTCAGCGACTCCTTCACCTTCCTTCATCTTGAACTTGTCAAGTTGACCTTGAAGAACATCTAGCTTTGATTCCTTCACGGACTCGGTACCTTCGTGCATTTCGACCAAAGTATCCCAAATCTCTTTTGCATTCTCAAGGCGGCTGATTTTGTTGAACTCCTCGGGACACAAAGCATTGAAGAGAATGTCACAAGCTTGAGCATTGTTTTGCAACATCCGCAATTCATCCGCAGTAGCTTCACGATCCGGAACTTTTCCTTCCTCGAAGAATTCACCTTGCAAGCCAACACAAATAATGCCCCATGCCGCGGTTATGTCCAAGAATATGCATTTTCATTTTATGCTTCCAACTAGCAAAGTTTGAACCATCAAAGTAAGGACCTCTCGAAAATTACCCTCACTAGGCGCCATACTCTCCTAGGTTGTGAAACCAAGCTTATGGAGTCAATGCAATGGAAACCAATACAATGGAGACCAAAGCTCGATACCACTTGTAGGATCGAAAGTATGTCTAGAGGGGGGGTGATTAGACTACTTGACAATATAAAAATTCAGCCTTTTGATTAAGACAAGTTTTGGCAGATTTCAAGATGATGATCAAGTCAAGTATCACCCTACACATGCAATTCTAGAGTATTGGCAGCGGAAAGTAAATTGCACATGTAGTAAAGAGAAGTGGAGAAGAGCAAACGCAATTTGGAGACACGGAGATTTTTCTCGTGGTTCCGATAGGTGGTGCTATCGTCAATCCACGTTGATGGAGACTTCAACCCACGAAGGGTAACGGCTGCGAGAGTCCACGGAGGGCTCCACCCACGAAGGGTCCACGAAGAAGCAACCTTGTCTATGCCATCATGGCATACGCCCACGGAGGACTAGCCTTACTCGGGGTAGATCTTCACGAAGTAGGCGATCTCCTTGCCCTTACAAACTTCTTGGTTCAACTCCACATCTTGGCGGAGGCTCCCAAGCGACACCTAACCAATCTAGGAGGCACCACCCTCCAAAAGGTAATAGATGGTGTTGATGATGATGAACTCCTTGCTCTTGTGCTTCAAATGATAATCTCCCCAACCCTCAACTCTCCTCACTGATTTGGCTGTGGTGGAAGAAAGGATTGAGTGGAAAGCAACTTGGGAAGGCTAGAAATCAAGTTTCATATGGTGGGACTGGAGCAACTTGATCTCAACACAAGGGTAGGTAGTTTTCTTCTCAGAAATGTAAGGTAGGAGTGGTAGTTCTTTCTGATGGCTCTCTCCACGAATGTAGAGGAGGTGGATGGGTATTTATAGCCTCCACACAAAATCCAACCGTTACACACATTTGACCAATCTCGGTCAGACCGAAGTTGACAACTCGGTGAGACCGAAAGTTCAAATCTTGTGAACGTTGGGATTTTCGGTGGGACCGAAAATACAATCTCGGTGAGTCCGATTCTTCCAAAGACTAGGATTTGCCAATCTCGGTGGGACCGACTTTATCATCTCGGTGACACCGATTTGATGTCAGAAGGTTACAGAAGCTTGGCAACACTAGTTTCGGTGAGACCGAGTTCAGAATCGGAAAATCCGAAAATTCTAGGGTTTGGCTTTGTGGCTGAGGTGGTTCATCTCGGTGTGACTGAGTTTAGGAAATCGGTGGGACCGAGATTACTTATGAGTATGTGTTGGAATGAAAGATTGCTGATGGTTTGGGAGATGTATCACTAAGCACTTTGAGCAACCAGATCATTAACATAACCTCATCCCCTTTTAATAGTATTGGCTTTCCTATAGACTCAATGTGATCTTGGATCACTAAACCAAAAATGGAGTCTTGAGCTTTTGCCAATGTTTTCCTTAGCATTTTGAGGGTCCACTTCTTGATCATTGCCATACCCATATCACTTGAACTTTCTCAAATGTTCTCAAGAAACTATTAGTTCAATGATATATATGTTGTTATTAATTACCAAAACCACCCGGGGATTAGTTGCACTTTCAATCTCCCCCTTTTTGGTAATTGATGACAACATATAGATCAAAGCTTCGACAAATGATATAATCAATGAATAATATCGTCGCTTTGAGAAGTATGTGATAAGCAAGAGCTCCCCATGGCGACGGCGAGAGGAGAGGGAAAAGGTGGGTGCGGGAAACAGGGGAGGCACTGACGAGCGGGGCCGACCTATCCACGTGTCGAGGGTCTAGCGGTGGTGCGCGCTTGTGTGGGTGAGAAAAGACGAGGGCGCGAGCGGGCTGGCTGGCGCTCTGGCTGGGCTGGCTGGCTGCGCGGGGCGCTAGCTGGGCCGGCCTGGGAGGCCGAGGCCTAGGGGGTTCTTCTTGCTGGCTACTCTCTGCTTTCTTTGCTTGTTTCTATTTAAATAAACAGAAATAGAAATAGAAAATCTCAGGAAAATGGGAGAGGAGTTAGAGCATAAAGAAAATACTCTCCAACCCCTGGAATTATCCACTATTTTAATAAATTGCATTGGGCATTTTTAGAGGTAGAAAAATAAGACAAGTTTGAAATATTTTCAAACTTGTGTCATTTTTGAACCTGACCAAAACAACTTCAAATAAGGATATCTTTGGCAGAGAGGTTTAGGGCAAGGAGCAAGATTAACAGGGAGAAGATGAACATTAAAAGAGAAGGAAAAAATAGCACTTGATAAGAGAAGGAAGGAGGAGGAGTGATGGAGCCATGGTTGAAAAGGGGAGGGACAAGGTCATGCCCATGATGCTCATGGCAACAACATGAATGACAACATGCAACATGAGATGGCATGAGATGAAGATGCACTATATGATGAGGATGAATGCAAAATGACAAGAAGCACAAATGCAATATGGCTAAAAGGAATATGACAATGAAAAGAATAAAACCACACCACAAAACAAGTTGAGGCCAAACATGATAAAACCCACAAGAATTGGATGAAGGTCAAGTTGGTATATTGCCAAAAATGGACATGTTACATCTGGGGTGTTACAACTCTCCTCCACTACAAGAGGATCTCGTCCCGAGATCTAGGACTGAAAGAACTCCGGATATTCGGAACGGAGGTGATCCTCGCGCTCCCAGGTGGCTTCTTGGTCGGAATGGTGTGACCACTTCACTTTCAGGAATTTGATTGACTTGTTGCGAGTCTTGTGCTCAGTTTCTTCAAGAATAGCAACGGGGTGCTCATGATAAGCGAGATCTTCTTGGAGGTCAATTTCTTCAAAGTTGATAGTGCGCTCAGGAATCTTGAAACACTTGCGGAGCTGTGACACGTGAAACACATCGTGCACGTTTGCAAAATTGGATGGAAGCTCAAGTTGATAGGCGAGATCGCCTCTTTTGCCAATGATCTTGAAAGGACCCACGTATCTAGGGGCAAGCTTCCTTTGATACCGGGTTTACGAGTGCCTTTCATTGAGAGACGCGGAGGTAGACATGGTCTCCGATTTCAAAAGCCACATCACGGTGCTTGTCATCATAATAGCCCTTCTCGGGCGCGATTATGCGGCTTTGAGATTCTCACGAATGACTTTGCACATTTCTTGACTTCGTGATCAAGTCGTTGCCAAGAAGTTGGCGTTCACCGTCTCGGACCAATTGAGGGAGTACGACACTTCCTGCCATAGAGAATTTCAAATGGGGCCTTGCCTCAACTCGCTTGGAAGCTGTTGTTGTAGGAGAACTTCGGCATATGGAAGACAATCTTCCCACTTCATGCCAAAGGAAATGACACAAGCCCGAGCATATCTTCAAGGATTTGATTGACTCGCTCGACTTGGCCACTAGTTTGAGGATGGAAAGCTGTCTTTGAACGAATGTTAGTGCCCATGGCCTTCGAAAGGAGTCCCGAATTTAGAAGTGAAGATGCTTCCACAATCAAGAGATCAATTGTGGAATACCGTGCAAGGAGACAATTCTGGAGGTGTATAGCTCTGCCAGCTGAGCTGCTGTGATAGATTCTTTGATAGGAAGGAAATGAGCCACTTTAGTAAGCTTGTCAATGACAACGAAGATAGCATCATTTCCACGCTTGGACTTGGGAAATCCAGTCACGAAGTCCATCTCAATGTGATCAAACTTCCATTCCGGAATAGCAAGATGTTGGAGGAGACCAGCTGGTCGTTGGTGTTCTGCTTTCACCCTTCTGCAGACATCACATTCATTCATGAATTGAGCAATTTCTCGCTTCATTCGAGTCCACCAAAACGATTGCTTGAGGTCATGGTACATCTTCGTACTTCCAGGATGAATGGATAGGAGGGAATTGTGTGCCTCATTCATGATGACTTTTCTCAGATCGCCTTTGGGAACCACAATTCGATCCTCGAAGAAAAGAGTATCTTTGTCATCCAAGCGATAGCACTTGTATTTAGGAATGCCCTTGTCAATACCACGTTTCACCTTCTTCACCATGGCATCCAGGAGTTGTGCCTCACGAATTTGATCTTCCAAAGAAGGAGAGACTATGAGGTTGGCAAGAAATCCTTGAGGAACAACTTGAAGATTCAGCTTGCGGAAAGCTTCACAAAGATCCGGTTGGAAGGGCTTGAGAATTAAGCTGTTGCAATAAGCCTTTCTGCTCAAAGCATCTGCAATCACATTCGCCTTGCCAGGAGTATATTCAATACTTGGGTTGTACTCTTGAATCATTTCGACCCATCGAGTTTGCCTGAGGTTGAGGTTGGGTTGAGTGAAGATATACTTGAGACTCTTGTGATCAGTGAAAATGTCCACTTTCCTTCCCAACAAGAGATGTCTCCATGTTATCAATGCATGGACAACTGCCGCCAACTCAAGATCCTGAGTGGGGTAGTTCTTTACGTTGGGCTTCAACTGACGAGAGGTATAGGCCACAACTTTTTTCTCTTGCATTAACACAGCACCGATACCTTGAAGAGAAGCATCACAGAATACTTCGAATGGCTTGGATTCATCAGGAGGAGTAAAGACAGGAGCTGTGACGAGTTTCTCTTTGAGGGTGTTGAAAGCGACATCACACTCAGTCGTCCAGACATACTTGACATGCTTCTGGAGGAGGTTGGAAAGAGGCTTTGCAATCTTAGAGAAGTTCTCAACGAATCTTCGGCAATAGCTTGCAAGACCGAGAAAACTGCGGAGCTGCTTGACATTCTGAGGAGGTTCCCAATTCACAGTTGAAGACACCTTCTCGGGAATAACAGCGATGCCCTTGGCGGAGATGATGTGACCAAGATAAAGAACTTCATCAAGCCAGAACTCACATTTGGAAAACTTCGCATAGAATTGATGCTCTCTGAGCTTGTCGAGCACCAATCGCAAATGTTTGGCATGATCCTGCTTGTTCTTGGAGAAGACCAAAATATCATCGAGATACACCAAGACGAAATCATTGGTGTAGGGGTTGAAGATAAAGTTCATCATTCGAGAGAATGTTGGAGGAGCATTGACAAGGCCGAAAGACATGACAAGATATTCATAAGAACCAAAGCTTGTTCGAATCTTGTCTTGGGAATATCTTGTTCACGAATGCGAATCTGATGATAACCCATCTGAGAGGTCAAGCTTGGAGAATACTTTAGCACCTTTGAGTTGCTCGAAAAGCTCATTGATGTTGGGAAGTGGATACTTGTTCTTGATTGTCTTCTTATTCAATGGACGATGTCGGCGCAAAGTCGGTCCGTGCCATCCTTCTTCTGGACAAAAAGAACTCCACAACCCCATGGAGATGAACTCGGTCTGATCAAACCCAGACGCTCTTGTTCATCGAGCTGCTTCTTCAATTCTTTTAGCTCCTTGGGTCCAAGCTTGTAAGGACGCTTGCAAACGGGTTCAGTGCCAGGCTCAAGATCGATAACGAATTCGACTGGCCGATGCGGAGCATACCCGGAAGCTCTTCTGGAAAGACATCTTGGTACTCACAAATGACTGGAATCTGAGAGATAGCATCCAACTCGCCCTTCTCATTGAGAGAAAACAACCGAATGGTTTCATCACGAGCGGCATAGATGATAACATCCTCAGAAGAGTGTGTCAATTGAATTTCCCTGACGGCACAATCAAGCTGAGCCTTGTGCTGAGAAAGCCAGTCCATCCAGAGAATTAGATCAATATCCGAGTCACCAAGGACAATTGGTAGAAACCTCCAGGACAAAATTATTAGCTGTCATTTGCTTACCCGGGGACACCACTGATAAAGAACTAGGCAATGCTTGAAAACCCAACTCATGCTTAGATGCAAAAGGTCTTGAGATGAAAGAAAGTGAAGCACCAGTATCAAATAAGACTTTTGCAAGAATATCATTTACGGAGAGATTACTCATTATCACATCTGAAGAATCCTCTGCCTGAGCTGCATTCATCATGTTCACCTTTGCAGACTTGGGATTATGCTTGACCACCGCATTGCTTGAAGACCTCACAGGAGGAGGAGGAGGAAGGCGCCTTTGGTTGAAGCATTTGTTCGCGTAGTGACCTTTTTGCTGACACTTGTTGCAGGTCACCTCTGAGAGCGGACGGTGGTAAGGAGCATTTGACCTTGGAGCTTGAGGCTGAGACTTGTTCTGGTAGCTTGGGTTGGGTGGGTGGGAAGATCCACGACCACCTGAGTTCTTCTGTTGGTAAGGCTGACGGAACGCAGGAGGAGGAAGGTAGAACTTTTGCTGCTTAGCTGCGCCTTGAGAGGAAGAAGACGACTGAACTGCATCCCTGATTCTCTTCTTTGAAGCCTCACACTTGAGCTGAGCACCTTCTTGCTTGAGGGCCATATTGTAGAATTGATCAAACTAAGTAGGCTCAACAAGAAGGAGAGCTAACTGCAGATCCTCTCTAAGGCCACCTCTGAATTGATAGATCATACTCTTTTCATCAGGAACGTCTTGTTTAGCGAAGCGAGCAAGTTTCTGAAACTGCTTGTTATATTCATACACTGACATGTTGCCTTGCTTGAGATTGCGGAACTCCTCACGCTTGCTCTCAACAACACTGGTAGGAATGTGGTGAGCTTTAAAGTCCCGACAGAAATCAGTCCAAGTAATCACTCGACCTCCTCTGGAATCCTTGTATTGCTGGAACCAATCAGCTGCTTGATCCTTGAGCTGAAAAGACGCGAACTTGACGTAGTCCTTAGGTCTGACATTGCTGCATTCGAAATGCTTGTTGATATCCACGAGCCAATCATCGGCGTCTGTGGCCTCGGCACAGTAGCTGAAAGACTTTGGCTGATTTGCAAGGAACTGGTTGAGGGTAGGGAACTGAGGCTGATGGTAGAACTGTTGGGGAACGTAGTAATTTCAAAAAATTTCCTACGCACACGGAAGATCATGGTGATGACATTGCAACGAGGGGAGAGTGTTGTCTACGTACCCTCGTGAGACCAAGCGAAGCGTTGACACAGCAGTAGTGGAAGTAGTCGTCGTCTTCCGGTTCAACCGATCCAGCACCGTTACTCGGCACCTCCGAGTTCTTGACACGCCAGACAGCTCGATGGCGCACCCTCGATCTCCGATCCAGCGAGGCGCCGAGGGGAGTTTCACAAGATGACGGCGTGGTGACGATCTTGATGTTCTCTGTCACGAGGCTTCGCCTAAGCACCGCTACAATATGACCGAGGTGTAATATCGTGGAGGGGCACCGCACACGGCTAAGGAACGATCTCAATGATCAACTTGTGTGTTCTAGGGTGCCCCCTACCCCGTATATAAAGGAGGGAGGGAGGAGGAGGCCGCCCAAGAGGCGCGCCATAGAGGAGGGGGAAACCTACTCCAAGTAGGTTTCCCCCTTTCCTTATCTTATTTGGAGGGAAGGAAAGAGTACTAGTATTAGGAATAAGTACTAGTAGTAGTAATAGGAAGAGGGGAAGGAGAAAGGAAGGGGCGGCCCCCCCCAATTCAGATTGGGCTGGGGCGCCCCTCCCTTGTTCCTTCTCCTTCTTCCTATATGGGCCCAATAAGGCCCATATACCTCCCGGGGTTCCAGAACCTCCGGTAGCTCCAAACTTCTCTGGAACCTTTCCGGTGTCCAAATATATCCGTCCAATATATCAATCTTTATGTCTCGACCATTTCGAGACTCCTCGTCATGTCCGTGATCACATACGGGACTCCCAACAAACTTCGGTACATCAAAATACATAAACTCATAATATAACTGTCATCGAAACCTTAAGCGTGCGGACCCTACGGTTCGGGAACAATGTAGACATGACCGAGACACGTATCTAGTCAATAACCAATAGCGGGACCTGGATGCCCATATTGGTTCCTACATATTCTACGAAGTTCTTTATCGGTCAAACCGCATAACAACATACGTTATTCCCTTTGTCATCGGTATGTTACTTGCCCGAGATTTGATCGTCGGTATCCAATACCTAGTTCAATCTCGTTACGGCAAGTCTCTTTACTCGTTCCGTGTCGTCATCTCATAACTAACTCATTAGTTACATGCTTGCAAGGCTTGGGTGATGAGTATTACCGAGAGGGCCCAGAGATACCTCTCCGACAATCGGAGTGACAAAACCTAATCTCGAATTATGCTAACTCAACATGTACCTTCGGAAACACCTTTAGTACTCCTTTATAATCACCCAGTTACGTTATGACGTTTGGTAGTACCCAAAGTGTTCTTTCGGTAAACGGGAGTTACACAATCCTCATAGTTACAGGAACATGTATAAGTCATGAAGGAAGCAATAGCAGAATACTAAACGATCAAGTGCTAAGCTAACGGAATGGGTCAAGTCAATCACATCATTCTCCTAATGATGTGATCTCGTTAATCAAATGACAACTCTTTTGTCTATGGCTAGGAAACATAACCATCTCTGATAAACGAGCTAGTCAAGTAGAGGCATACTAGTGACACTATGTTTGTCTATGTATTCACACATGTATCATGTTTCCGGTTAATACAATTCTAGCATGAATAATAAACATTTATCATGATATGAGGAAATAGATAATAACTTTATTATTGCCTCTAGGGCATATTTCCTTCAGTCTCCCACTTGCACTAGAGTCAATAATCTAGATTACATAGTAATGATTCTAACACCCATGGAGTCTTGGTGCTGATCATGTTTTGCTCGTGAGAGAGGCTTAGTCAATGGGTCTGCAACATTCAGATCCGTATGTATCTTGCAAATATCTATGTCTCCCACTTGGACTTGGTCCCGAATGGAATTGAAGCGTCTCTTGATGTGCTTGGTCCTCTTGTGAAATCTGGATTCCTTTGCTAAGGCAATTGCACCAATATTGTCACGTAAGATCTTCATTGGTCCCGATGCACTAGGTATGACACCTAGATCGGAAATGAACTCCTTCATCCGACTCCTTCATTTGCCGCTTGAAGCAGCTATGTACTCCGCTTCACATGTAGATCCTGCTTTCGACGCTTTGTTTTGAACTGCACCAACTTACAGCTCCACCGTTTAATATAAACACGTATCCGGTTTGCGATTTAGAATCGTCCGGATCGTTGTCAAAGCTTACATCGACATAACCATTTACGACTAGCTCTTTGTCACCCCCATATCGAGAAACATATCCTTAGTCCTTTTAGGTATTTCAGGATGTTCTTGACCGCTGTCGATGATCCACTCTGGATTACTTTGGTACCTACCGCCAAGCTTATTGCTAAGCATACGTCAGGTCTGGTACACAGCATTGCATACATGATAGAGCCTATGGCTGAAGCATAGGGAACATCTTTCATTTTCTCTCTATCTTCTGCTGTGGTCGGGCATTGAGTTCGACTCAACTTCACACCTTGTAGCACAGGCAAGAATCCTTTCTTTTCCTGATCCATTTTGAACTTTTCAAAAATTTGTCAAGGTATGTGCTTTGTGAAAGTCCTATTAAGCGTCTTGATCTATCTCTATAGATCTTGATGCCCAATATGTAAGCAGCTTCACCGAGGTCTTTCATCGAAAAACTTTTATTCAAGTATCCCTTTATGCTATCCAGAAATTCTATATCATTTCCAATTAATAATATGTCATCAACATATAAAACTAGAAATGCTCTGAGCTCCCACTCACTTTCTTGTAAATCTGAGGCTTCTCCAAAAGTCTCATATAAAACCATATCTTTGATCACACTTCAAAAAGCGTTTATTCCAACTCGAGATGCTTGCACCAGTCCATAAATGGAGCGTTGGAGCTTGCACACTTTGTCAAGACCTTTTGGATCAACAAAACCTTGAGCTGCATCATATACAACTCTTCTTCTAGAAATCCATTCAAGAATGCAGTCTTGAAATCCATGTGCCAAATTTCATAATCATGAAATGCAGCAATAGCCAACATGATTCGGACAGACTTAAGCATCGCTACGGGTGAGAAAGTCTCATCGTAGTCAACCCCTTGAACTTGTCGAAAACCTTTCGCAACAAGTCGAGCTTTGTAGACAGTAACATTACCATCAGCGTCAGTCTTCTTCTTAAAGATCCATTTATTTTCAATGGCTTGCCGATCATCGGGCAAGTCAACCAAAGTCCATACTTTGTTTTCATACATGGATCCTATCTCAGATTTCATGGCCTCTAGCCATTTTGCGGAATCTGGGCTCATCATCGGTTCCTCATAGTTCGTAGGTTCATCATGGTCTAGTAACATGACTTCCAGAATAGGATTTCCGTACCACTCAGTGCGGATCTTACTCTAGTAGACCTCGAGGTTCATAGAAACTTGATCTGAAGTTTCATGATCAATATCATTATCTTCCTCACTAATTGGTGTAGTCGTCACAGAACCGGTTCTTGTGATGAACTACTTTCAATAAGGGAGTAGATCTGATTATCTCATCAAGTTCTACCTTCCTCCCACTCACTTCTTTCGAGAGAAACTCCTTCTCTAGAAAGGATCCGAATTTAGCAACGAAGATCTTGCCCTCGGATCTGTGATAGAAGGTGTACCCAATAGTCTCCTTTGGGTATCCTATGAAGACACATTTCTCGATTTGGGTTCAAGCTTATCGGTTGAAGTTTCTTCACATAAGCATCGCAGCCCCAAACTTTGAGAAACGACAACTTTGGTTTCTTGCCAAACCACAGTTCATAAGGCGTCGTCTCAGCGGATTTTGATGGTGCCCTATTTAGCGTGAATGCGGCCGTCTCTAAAGCATAACCCCAAAGCGATAGCGGTAAATCGGTAAGAGACATCATAGATCGCACCATATCAAGTAAAGTATGATTCTGACGTTCGGACACACCATTTCGTTGTGGTGTTCGGTGGCGTGAGTTGCTGAAACTATTCCACATTGTTTCAAATGTAAACCAAACTCGTAACTCAAATATTCTCCTCCACGATCGATCGTAGAAATTTTATTTTCTTGTTACGATGATTTTCTACTTCACTCTGAAATTCTTTGAACTTTTCAAATGTTTCGGACTTGTGCTTCATCAAGTAGATATACCCATATCTGCTCAAATCATCTGTGAAGGTGAGAAAATAACGATATCCGCCACGAGCCTCAACATTCATCGGACCACATACATCAGTATGTATGATTTCCAACAAATCTGTTGCTCTCTCCATAGAACCGAGAACGGTGTTTTGGTCATCTTGCCCATGAGGCACGGTTCGCAAGTACCAAGTGATTCATAATCAAGTGATTCCAGAAGTCCATCAGTATGGAGTTTCTTCATGCGTTTTAGACCGATATGACCTAAACGGCGATGCCACAAATATGTTGCACTATCATTATCAACTCTGCATCTTTTGGCTTCAACATTATGAATATGTGTATCACTACTATCGAGATTTAATAAAATAGACCACTCTTCAAGGGTGCATGACCATAAAAGATATTACTCATATAAATAGAACAACCATTATTCTCTCGATTTAAATGAATAACCGTCTCGCATCAAACAAGATCCAGATATAATGTTCATGCTCAACGCGGCACCAAATAACAATTATTCAGGTCTAAAACTAATTCCGATGGTAGATGTAGAGGTAGCGTGCCGACCGCGATCACATCGACTTTGGAACCATTTCCCACGCCGATCGTCACCTCGTCCTTAGCTAATCTTCGCTTAATCCGTAGTCCTGTTTGAGTTGCAAATGTTAGCAATGTAACCGATATCAAATACCAGTGCTCTGCGAGCATTAGTAAGGTACACATCAATAACATGTATATCACATATACCTTTGTTCACTTTGCCATCCTTCTTATCCGCCAAATACTTGGGGCAGTTCCGCTTCGGTGTCTAGTCGCTTGCGGTAGAAGCACTCGGTTTGTGCTTAGGTCCGACTTGGGTTTCTTCTCTTGAGCAGCAACTTGTTTGCTGTTCTTTTTGAAGTTCCCCTTCTTCTTCCCTTTGCCCTTCTTCTTGAAACTAGTGGTCTTGTTGACCATCAACACTTGATGGTCCTTCTTGATTTCTACCTCCGCGGCTTTCAGCATCACGAAGAGCTCGGGAATAGTCTTGTTCATCCCTTGCATATTATAGTTCATCACAAAGCTCTTGTAGCTTGGTGGTAGTGATTGGAGAATTCTGTCAATGACGCTATCATCCGGAAGATTAACTCCCAGTTGAATCAAGTGATTATTATACCCAGACATTTTGAGTATATGCTCACCGATGTAACTGTTCTCCTCCATCTTGCAGCTATAGAACTTATTGGAGACTTCATATCTCTCAATCCGGGCATTTGCTTGAAATATTAACTTCAACTCTGGAACATCTCATATGCTCCATGACGTTCAAAACGTCGTTGAAGACCCGGTTCTAAGCCGTAAAGCATGGCACATCGAACTATAGAGTAGTCATCGACTTTGCTCGCGGACGTTCTTAACGTCGTTAGTTGCATCAAAGCGAGGCTCGGCACCCAGCGGTGCTTCGGGATGTAACTCTTACGTGCAGCAATGAGGATAATCCTCGAGTTACGGACCCGATCCGTGTAATTGCTACCATCATCTTTCAACTTTGCTTTCTCAAGGAGCGCATTAAAATTCAACGGAACAACAAAGACGAGCCATCTATCTACAAACAAACATAGACAAGCAAAATACTATCGGTACTAAGTTCATGATAAATTTAAGTTCAATTAATCATATTACTTAAGAACTCCCACTTAGACAGACATCTCTCTAGTCATCTAAGTGATCACGTGATCCAAATCAACTAAACCATGTCCGATCATCACATGACATGGAGTAGTTTCAATGGTGAACATCTCTATGTTGATCATATCTACTATATGATTCACGCTCGACCTTTCGGTCTCCGTGTTCCGAGGCCATATCTGTATATGCTAGGCTTGTCAAGTATAACTGAGTATTCGCGTGTGCAACTGTTTTGCACCCATTGTATTTGAGCGTAGAGCCTATCACACCCGATCATCACGTGGTGTCTCAAAGACGAAGAACTTTCGCAACGGTGCATACTCGGGAGAACACTTCTTGATAATTAGTGAGAGATCATCTTAAAATGCTACCGTCAATCAAAGCAAGATAAGATGCATAAAGGATAAACATCACATGCAATCAATACAAGTGATATGATATGGCCATCATCATCTTGTGCTTGTGATCTCCATCTTCGAAGCACCATCGTGATCACCATCGTCACCGGCGCAACACCTTGATCTCCATCGTAGCATCGTTGTCGTTCGCCATCTATTGCTTCTCGACTATCGCTACCGCTTAGTGATAAAGTAAAGCAATTACGATGCGTTGCATTTCATACAATAAGCGACAACCATATGGCTCCTGCCATTGCCGATAACCGGTTACAAAACATGATCATTTCATACAATAAAATATAGCATCACATCTTGGCCATATCACATCACAACATGCCTGCAAAAACAAGTTAGACGTCCTCTACTTTGTTGTTGCAAATTTTACGTGGCTGCTACGGGCTTAAGCAAGAACCAATCTCACCTCGCATCAAAACCACAGCGATAGTTTGTCAAATAGACTCGTTTAACCTTCACAAGGACGGGCGTAGCCACACTCGGTTCAACTAAAGTTGGAGAAACAGACACCGCTAGTCACTGTGTGCAAAGCACGGCGGTAAAACCAGTCTCGCGTAAGCGTCTGCGTAATGTCGGTCCGGGCGCTTCATCCAACAATACCGCTGAACCAAAGTATGACATGCTGGTAGGCGGATGACTTATATCGTCCACAACTCACTTGTGTTCTACTCGTGCATATAACATCAAACCATAAAAACCTAGGCTCGGATGCCACTGTTGGGGAACCACTGTTGGGGAACGCAAGATCATGGTGATGACATTGCAACGAGGGGGGAGTGTTGTCTACGTACCCTCGTAGACCGAAGCGGAAGCGTTGACACAGCGTAGTGGAAGTAGTCGTACGTCTTCCGGTTCAACCGATCCAGCACCGTTACTCCGGCACCTCCGAGTTCTTGACACGCGTACAGCTCGATGGCGCACCCTCGATCTCCGATCCAGCAGAGGCGCCGAGGGGAGTTTCACAAGACGACGGCGTGGTGGCGATCTTGATGTTCTCTGTCGCGCAGGCTTCGCCTAAGCACCGCTACAATATGACCGAGGTGTAATATCGTGGAGGGGGCACCGCACGGCTAAGGAACGATCTCAATGATCGACTTGTGTGTTCTAGGGTGCCCCCTACCCCCGTATATAAAGGAGGGAGGGAGGAGGAGGCCGGCCCAAGGGGGGTGCGCCATAGAGGAGGGGGAAACCTACTCCAAGTAGGTTTCCCCCTTCCTTATCTTATTTGGAGGGAAGGAAAGAGTACTAGTATTAGGAATAAGTACTAGTAGTAGTAATAGGAAGAGGGGAAGGAGAAGGAAGGGGCGGCCCCCCCCCAATCGGATTGGGCTGGGGCGCGCCCTCCCTTGTTCCTTCTCCTTCTTCCTATATGGGCCCAATAAGGCCCATATACCTCCCGGGGTTCCAGTAACCTCCGGTAGCTCCAAACTTCTCCGGAACCTTTCCGGTGTCCAAATATATCCGTCCAATATATCAATCTTTATGTCTCGACCATTTGAGACTCCTCGTCATGTCCGTGATCACATCCGGACTCGAACAAACTTCGTACATCAAAATACATAAACTCATAATATAAGCATCATCGAAACCTTAAGCGTGCGGACCCTACGGTTCGAGAACAATGTAGACATGACCGAGACACGTTCGGTCAATAACCAATAGCGGGACATGGATGCCCATATTGGTTCCTACATATTCTACGAAGATCTTTATCGGTCAAACCACATAACAACATCGTTATTCCCTTTGTCATCGGTATGTTACTTGCCCGAGATTTGATCGTCGGTATCCAATACCTAGTTCAATCTCGTTACGGCAAGTCTCTTTACTCGTTCCGTGTCGTCATCTCATAACTAACTCATTAGTTACATGCTTGCAAGGCTTGGGTGATGAGTATTACCGAGAGGGCCCAGAGATACCTCTCGACAATCGGAGTGACAAAACCTAATCTCGAATTATGCTAACTCAACATGTACCTTCGGAAACACCTGTACTACTCCTTTATAATCACCCGATTCGTTGTGACGTTTGGTAGTACCAAAGTGTTCTTCCGTATACGGGAGTTACACAATCCTCATAGTTACATGAACATGTATAAGTCATGAAGGAAGCAATAGCAGAATACTAAACGATCAAGTGCTAAGCTAACGGGATGGGTCATGTCAATCACATCATTCTCCTAATGATGTGATCTCATTAATCAAATGACAACACATGTCTATGGTTAGGAAACATAACCATCTTTGATTAATGAGCTAGTCAAGTAGAGGCATACTAGTGACTATATGTTTGTCTATGTATTCACACATGTATCATGTTTCCGGTTAATACAATTCTAGCATGAATAATAAACATTTATCATGATATGAGGAAATAAATAATAACTTTATTATTGCCTCTAGGGCATATTTCCTTCAAGAACTGCCCCTGACCTTGATTCCCTTGGTTGCCTTGGCCTTGGTTACGCTCTTGCATCAGCTGAATCAACAACTGAGCGCTGACGTTAGTGGTTGCCATCAAAGTTTGCCATGCCTCCGGAGGCGGAGGTGGAGGTGGAGGGTTCGCCTGACTCCCATCACTGCGTTCCGGATTCTGACGCGTTGGCGGAGCCATCCTGAAGAGGGCGACATCCGTTAGCATCTAGATTGACAGATAGACAAGTTGAATCAACGGATAGAAATTGCAACATATAGTCTTCACAATAAACATTCGAACAGGGATGAACGAATGAATTCCAAAGTAACCATCACGTCCGTTAAGGTGAGAAGCCACTTGATAAGAGATTGATGAATGAAAATAAAAACAAGGTATGAATGGAACAAATAAGTGGTAAGGATTACCCAATCACAAACCAAATATTTGCGGGAAGAAGTTCTAGAGCTACTTGAATCCCACCTATAAACTCCCGAAACTTTTCGGTTATGCAATCAGGTGTTGGGGATACAGGGGAAGCAATATATCTCACCCAAACTAACAATCCCTACATCCAGTTGTATCCATCCGTCAACACATAACCAAGAAACCTTCGGAAATAGTGTACCTCAACCTTCGAAAAACATCCGTTATACGAGTCATGGCAATACTCCCGTACTCACCTCAGTACTGGGTTATCGGGGTTATCTCACCAACGAACTGCATAAAAGAGATTTTTGATGTTGGCGTACTAAACCCAGGTATTCCAGAACTGCAACGATAAAATTATGACGACAACACCTCAGAGCTCAACTCCCCGGGACACTTCCACTAAACCCCTGACAGGAGGCGCCAAGACAATGTTCTCATCATAAAACCATCGGAACGATTCCAAGATACCCGCGTGATCCTAAAAAAAAATTTAGTGAAATTTGAGGAGAGGAAAGTCAAAACTTCTCGTCAGGAGACCTCACCAGAGCGATTTAAGGACCGAGGAGTAAAAAGAATTCCTAACTCTCCAATATATATAATCCTAAATGACTCAAAACATTTTTCTAGACACAACTCGGCCGCTAAAAACGATCAAGCAGTGGGGCTCCTAAGGTCGGGGATGGCTCTGATTACCAACTTATAACGCCCTCGATGCGGCTATATCTCCCACATGTCGAAGCACGACTTAGAGGCATAACCGCATTGAAAGCAATGTCGCAAGTGAGGTAATCTTCGCACAACCCATGTAATACCTAAGGGAAAAGATACAAAGTTGGCTTACAGTCGCCACTTCACACAATACATAAATAAACATCCATCATTTAGTTTACACTGAAGGTCCGACTACAGAACCAAAATAGAAGAAGACTACCCCAAAAGCAACACAGATCCCCGATCGTCCCAACTGGGCTCCACTACTGATCGTCTGGAAATGAAACATAGTAACGACCAAGGGCCTCATCAAACTCCCACTTCAGCTCAGTTGCACCATCTACGCTGGTATCATCGGTACCTGCATCTGTTTTGGTAGAATCTGTGAGCCACGGGGACTCAGCAATCTCACACCCGCGAGATCAAGACTATTTAAGCTTAAGGGAAGGGTGGTGTAATGAGGTGGAGCTGCAACAAGCGACTAGCATATATGGTGGCTACGATCGCAAGAGAGAGCGAGAAGAGAAGCAAGAACGGTCGTGAAGCTAGTAGCGATCAAGAAGTGATCCTGAAACTACTTACGTCAAACATAACTCCAACACCGTGTTCACTTCCCGGACTTCGCCGAGAAGGGACCATCACGGTTACACACGTGGTTGATGTATTTTAATTAAGGTCAACTTCGGGTTTTCTACAACCGGACATTAACAAATTCCCATCTGCCTCATAACCGCGGCACGGCTTTGAAAGATAATACCTGCGGGGTATCCCAACTTACCCATCACAAGCTCTCACGGTCAGCGAAGAATAAACCTTCTCCGGGAAGACCCGATCAGATCTCGGAATCCCGGTTCGCATGACATTTTGACAATGGTAAAACAAGACCAGCAAAGCCTCCCGAATGTGCTGACAAATCCCGATAGGAGCTGCACATATCTCGTTCTCAGGGCACACCGGATGAGCAGTCCGTACAACTAAAACCAGACCTCAAGTTTCCTTGAGGGGGCGCTGCAAAGTGCTCTAGTTTGGACCAACACTCAGGGGAGCATTGGCCCGGGGGGTTAAATAAAGATGACCCTTAGGCTCGCGAAAACCCAAGGGAAAAAGTCTTAGGTGGCAAATGGTAAAACCAAGGTTGGGCCTTGCTCGAGGAGTTTTATTCAAAGCGAACTATCACGGGGGTCCCATAAATCACCCAACCGCGTAAGGAACGCAAAATCAAGGAACATAACACCGGTATGACGGAAACTAGGGCGGCAAGAGTGGAACAAGTCACCAGGCATAAGGCCGAGCCTTCCACCCTTTACCAAGTATATAAGGTGCATTAATTAAACAAGAGATATTGTGATATCCCAAAGTATCCGTGTTCCAACAAGGAACAAACTTCATCTTCACCTGCAACTAGCAACGCTATAAGAGGGGCTGAGCAAAAGCGGTTACATAGCCAATCAACGGTTTGCTAGGACATGGATGGTTAGAGGTTTGACATGGCAATATGGGTGGCATGATATAGCAAGTGGTAGGTATTGCAGCATAGGCATAGCAAAAGAGCGAGCATCTAGCAAGCAAAGATAGAAGTGATATCAAGGTATGGTCATCTTGCCTGCAAGGTTCTCAGAGTTGTCGAAGGCTTGATCCTCATAGGCGTTCTCAACAGGTTCCTCGTACACGTACTCGTCTCCCGGCTCTACCCAAAGCAAGAACACAAGCAATGGAACAACAATCAAAACAAGGAGCAATGCACAAGCAATATGATGCAATACATGACATGCTATGCGAGATGTGATATGCAATGCATATGTGTGCTCCGGAAGGGAAAAGACGAACAAGGCATCAACTTGGCAAACCAAGTATGCCGCTGGAAAGATGGGATGATTTCGGTTGAAATCGATATAAAGATCACCGGAATAGGATGCACGGTTTGCAAATGGCAAGCAAAACAATAATGGCACAAATCTGCGTTTAACAGCACGATGCTACTTAGCATGCAACAAGAAACTATGCTACAGCACCCCAACATAAAAACCAAGCATATGGCAGTGATCTACAGGAGATGCTTAACAAAATAGGAACACTGAGCTACGGCTAAATCACATCATAGCAGGCTCAAACAAGCATGGTGAAAGTGCAAAAAAATATCAGGTTCACAGACTTAGTGAAAATACTAGTATGCCAGAAATTAACATCAGGAAGGCATGTTTAGAGCAAGCAAACACCAAGCTACAGGAACTTATAATAGCAAAACAAGGCATGACATGAATTTACTCAAAGCATAGATCAAGAGTCCCTTACTGACCATAAGCCAAAAAGGTCCATAAGAAATGATGGCACCCATGTAAACATAGCAAGTTTTATTAACAGTTCCAGACTTAGTGAAATTACAGGGCATGGCAAAAACAGATTCAACATGGCATCTTTACAAGCTTTATTAACTCACTACCAGGCATATCATGGCATGGAACAAGTACTAGCATGAAGTAGGCATGAAAAAGAAGCTATCCTTGTGCAAAACAACCTCATAGCATGCTTGGAATAAACCACACAACAATGACAAGACAACATCATGATGTAAAATGACAGGTTCATGAACTTGCTCAAATGCAGAAACTAATGCCACCACTGGATTGGTGGGATTTTTCTACCCCAAAAACATATATAATATGTTAGGGTTGCTGTAGAAAAATATTCACAAGTGCACTAAGTTGAAACCTGCCTAAAATGGTAATTGACAGAAATGGCACTTTCCATAATTGGAAACGTCCAGAAAGGACTTGCCCGAAATGGAAAAGCACTAACTGCTAGAAATGGTATATTCGCAGGAACAAAACAAAACACCTAATAATAATAAAAATAAATAAAAAATAGACAGGCTAAGAGAGTATGACAGGTGGGACCACCCTTTCATACGCACAATGCAAGAAATGGAGAAAAAAAGGGGGGGTTAATATGCAGCCGCGGGGGATCGAACCCGGGTCTCCCCGGTGTGGCTCTGCTACTGCAACCACTGGGCTAGGCAGGCGCTGCTGATAGGGGAAGGGCTTTGGCCCCTTTTAGAAAGGCGCCAGGTCGCGCGACTCTGTTGCAAACAGAGAGGACGACGGCGCCCGGCGAGGCGCAACCCGGTGGAACCAAGGCCTCCGCCGCCATGCGGAAAGGGAAGAAGGACGCTCGCATCTACGAAGGAAAAGCAAGGGCGCTCGAGCTCGAGCAGTTGCTCGACTCGGGGCCATGGCGTCGGCGGCGAGCGGCAGAGGGACGCGCCGGAGCTGCGGGAGGCTTGCGAGGTGCGTCTGGCGTGGCGAAGTCTTGTGGCCTGCTGCCGGGAGCACGAAGAGGGGGAACCGGAGCGGGGACACGCAAATCACGCTACGGTTGCACCGCACTGCATCAACAAATTCAGAAACGCCGGAGCACTGCGAGCGCGGAAAGACACGGATCGGATCGCCCTACGGTTGCCTAAATGTCGGTGAAAGGATGGGAGAGGAGGTCGTTACCCAGCTCACCCAAGGACACGGAGTAGTCGGCGGAGGCGAGTTGCGGCGGCGCGTGGAGCTCAATCGTGGCGCGTTTTCTGATCGAGAGGTAGGAGGAAGCAGGGGACGTCGATGAACTCGTCGTCCGGGCACCGTAGTCGACGTCGTGGAAGGAGATGACGGCGAGGAAGAAGATGGACACGAACTGCGGGGTTTGGAGTGGCCGGAGAGCACGCCGGCGACGAGGCGGGCTCCCAGGTGCGCTCAGGACGGGGCGGAAGCGGCAGATCTGGTGGCTAAACTCACCTAGAAACGGCGGCGGCGGACGAGGGAAACCCTAGGCGACGCGAGGGACACAGGAGCTGGGGCTTATAAGGGCTAGGGCGAGCGGTGCGAGCTCACAGCCTTCGTGCTCATGGGTCCCCATGGCGACGGCGAGAGGAGAGGGAAAAGGTGGGTGCGGGAAACAGGGGAGGCGCTGACGAGCGGGGCCGACCCATCCACGTGTCGAGGGTCTAGCGGGGGTGCGCGCTTGTGTGGGTGAGAAAAGACGAGGGTGCGAGCGGGCTGGCCGGCGCTCTGGCTGGGCTGGCTGGTGTCTTGGGCGCTAGCCTGGGCGGCTGGGAGGCCGAGGCCTGGGGGGGTCTTCTTGCTAGCTCTGCTGCTTCTTGACTCGTTTCTATTTAAATAAAAGAAATAGAAACAGAAAATCTCAGGAAAAAGGGAGAGGAGTTAGAGCATAAAGAAAATACTCTCCAACCCTGGAATTATCCACTATTTTAATAAATTGCATTGGGCATTTTAGAGGTAGAAAAATAAGACAAGTTTGAAATATTTTCAAACTTGTGTGGATTTGAACCCGACCAAAACAACTTCAAATAAGGATATCTTTGGCGAGAGGTTTAGGGCAAGGAACAAGATTAACAGGGAGAAGATGAACATTAAAAGAGAAGGAAAAAATAGCACTTGATAAGAGAAGGAAGGAGGAGGAGTGATGGAGCCATGGTTGAAAAAGGGGGGGGGCAAAGTCATGCCCATGATGCTCATGGCAACAACATGAATGACAACATGCAACATGAGATGGCATGAGATGAAGATGCACTATATGATGAGGATGAATGCAAAATGACAAGAAGCACAAATGCAATATGGCTAAAAGGAATATGACAATGAAAAAAAATAAAACCACACCACAAAACAAGATGAGGCCAAACATGATAAAACCCACAAGAATTGGATGAAGGTCAAGTTGATATATTGCCAAAAATGGACATGTTACATCTGGGGTGTTACAATGACTGAGATTATAGTTTGTTAGTTCCCAATGAAGTTTCTGAACCATAATTGAAATTGTGAATTGATTGTTACTTGAGCATAAGAAATCATATGACAAAACCTATATATGTTGCTGTTATAAGAATGATCATGATGCGCTCATGTCCGTATTTTATTTTTTATCGACACCTCTATCTCTAAACATGTGGACATATTTTTTGATTTCGGCTTCCGCTTGAGGACAAGCGAGGTCTAAGCTTGGGGGAGTTGATACGTCCATTTTGCATCATGCTTTTATATCAATATTTATTGCATTATGGGCTGTTATTACACATTATATCTCAATATTTATGGCTATTCTCTCTTATTTTAGAAGGTTTACCATGAAGAGGGGGAATGCCGGCAGCTGGAATTCTGGCTGGAAAAGGAGCAAATATTGGAAACCTATTTTGCACACCTCCAAAAATCCTGAAACTCCACGGAAGTTATTTTTGGAATTAATAAGAATTATTGAGCAAAGAAAACACAAGAGGGGGCCCACACCCTGGCCAGGAGGGTGGGGGCCGCGCCCACCCCTACTGGGTGTGCCCTCTGTCTCCTGGGCCCCCTATTGGCCCTCCGGTGCCCATCTTCTGCTATATGAAGGCTTTTACCCTGAAAAAAAAATCAGAGGCAAGCTTACGGGACGAAACTCCGCCGCCACGAGGCGGAACCTTGGCGGAACTAATCTAGGGCTCCGGCAGAGCTATTCTGCCGGGGAAACTTCCCTCCGAAAGGGGGAAATCATCACCATCGTCATCACCAATGATCCTCTCATTTGGAGGGGGTCAATCTCCATCAACATCTTCACTAGCACCATCTCCTCTCAAAACCCTAGTTCATCTCTTGTATCCAATCTTGTATCCAAACCACAAATTGGTACCTGTGGGTTGCTAGTAGTGTTGATTACTCCCTATAGTTGATGCTAATTGGTTTACTTGGTGGAAGATCATATGTTCAGATCCTTAATGCATATTAATACTCCTCTGATTATGAACATGAATATGCTTTGTGAGTAGTTACTTTTGTTCCTGAGGACATGGGTGAAGTCTTGCTATTAGTAGTCAAATGAATTTGGTATTCTTTCGATATTTTGATGAGATGTATGTTGTCTATCCTCTAGTGGTGTTATGTGAACGTCGACTACAAGACACTTCACCATTATTTGGGCCTAGAGGAACGCATTGGGAAGTAATAAGTAGATGATGGGTTGCTAGAGTGACAGAAGCTTAAACCCTAGTTTATGTGTTGCTTCGTAAGGGGCTGATTTGGATCCATATGTCTAATGTTGTGGTTAGGTTTACCTTAATACTTCTTTTGTAGTTGCGGATGCTTGCAATAGGGGTTAATCATAAGTGGGATGCTTGTCCAAGTAAAGGCAGTACCCAAACACCGATCCACCCACATATCAAATTATGAAAGTTCCGAACGCGAATCATATGAGCGTGATGAAAACTAACTTGACGATAATTCCCATGTGTCCTCGGGAGCTATTTTATCATTATAAGAAATTGTCCAGGCTTGTCCTTTGCTACAAAAAGGATTGGGCCACCTTGCTACACTTTATTTACTTTCATTGCTTGTTACCCGTTATAATTTATCTTATCACAAAACTATCTGTCACCTACAATTTCACTGCTTGCAGAGAAAACCTTACTGGAAACCGCTTGTCATTTCCTTCTGCTCCTCGTTGGGTTCGATACTCTTACTTATCGAAAGGAGTATGATAGATCCCCTATACTTGTGGGTCATCACCTCCGGCAAGGAGTCCGGGAAGCGTGCCCCCTCTGAGTGCATGGCACCCATTGATGACGTGCCAGAGTGTTCCAACAGCAAGAGATCCAAGGTTGCTGCACTCCAAGTGAAGAAGGTCCCGACAGGGCTGGCTGGCGTTGATGGTACCTTCACCATCAGCGCCACCCTTGATGACAAATAGGAAAGCGCGCATGTTGCCTTCCTGTGGGCGAATATCATTGTGTTTTCTTGGAAACCATCTGATATCCCCAGTGTTCCCAGATAGGTAATCGAGCACCACCTTGCTATCTGCCCACAAGCCCAACCCATCAAGCAGAAAGTCCGGAAGCAGGCCTTGGAGCGGCAGCAGTTCATTGCCAAAGAAATCAAGAAACTAGAGGCAGCTGGTTTGGACAGAGGAGTACTGCATCCTACATGGTTAGCAAATCCAGTGGTGGTCCAGAACGCGAATGGGAAATGGAGGCTTTGCATTGATTTCACATATCTTAACAAGGCTTGCCCGAAGGACCAATTTCCCTTGTCGCGCATCGACCAGATTGTGGATTCCACTTCAGGTTGTGATTTGCTCTCCTTTCTAGATGCATACTCCGGATATCACCAGATCTTCATGTCCAAAGAAGATGAGGAGAAGACATCATTAATCACTCCATGTGGGACGTACTGCTTTCTCCGCATGCCTTTCGGATTAAAGAGTGTCGGGTCCACTTTTGCAAGAGAAGTCCAGATTGGTTTTGAGCCATAGTTGCACAGAAACATCGAAGCCTATATGGATGATATAGTGGTCGAAACAAAGGATAAGACCACTCTTATCCATGATTTGGAGGAAACATTAGCTAATCTGTGCAAGATCAACTTGAAGCTTAATCCGGAGAAGTGTGTGTTTGGTGTCCCCTCCGGCAAGCTGCTTGGTTTCTTCGTGTCCCATCGGGGGATCGAAGCTAACCCGGACAAGATCAAAGCCATCAAGCAGATCCAAGCACCAAGGACAGTTAAGGATGTAAGGTGCTTGATGGGATGTGTTGCCGCGCTATGCATATTCATTTCCAAGTCTACCGAGCATACCCTGCCGTTCTTTAAAATTTTGAAGAAGGCAGGACCTGTGAAGTGGACCCCGGAAGCAGATGCAGCCTTGCAAATGCTGAAGGCTTACTTATCATCTGTACCTGCCTTGGTTGCACCCAAACCCCAAGAGCTGTTGTTGCTTTACTTGGCGGCAACCAACCAAGTGGTCAGTGCAACCTAGGTAGCGCAGCGAGAAGTGGATGATGCAGAAAGTGGATAGATCACGGCAGAGTCAGAAATGGATCATAACACCGACGAGCATGGCAAAGAGATCAACCCCAAGGACGCGACAAGGAAGAAAGTGGTGCAGCGCCCAATGTACTTCATCAGCTCCTTGTTACAAGGGGCTAGATCGAGGTACTCTGGCATGCAAAAGTTGATCTTTGGTCTCATTATGGCCTCAAGGAAACTGCGCCACTACTTCCAAGCCCATGAGATCACGGTTGTCACTCATTTTCCACTGCAAAGGAAACTCCGAAACCCTGAGGCTACCGACGGAATAGTCGAGTGGGCTGTGGAGTTATCTAGCTTTGGTTTAAAGAGTTTGAGAGCACATCAACTATTCAGAGTAGGGCACTGGCAGAGTTTAGTGCAGAATGGACACCAACCCCTGATGAGGAAGTGACAGAAACAACTCTCCCCGGCAAGGAATCACCCCAAGAATGGATTATGTATTTTGATGGTGCTTTTTCCCTACAAGGTGCAGGGGATGGTGTGCTTCTTGTTGCCCCCTCCAAGGAGCACTTAAAGTACGTTGTCCAAATGCACTTTGCCCAGGAAAAAGCCACCAACAATACAGCTGAGTATGAGGGGCTCCTTACCGGGCTCAGGATTGTGACAGAGTTGGGAATCAAGAAGCTTATCATACGAGGAGATTCACAACTTGTGGTGAGACAAGTCAACAAAGATTATCAAAGCCCATTGATGGAAGCATACGTCGAGGAAGTGAGGAGATTGGAGGAGCACTTTGACGGGTTGCAAACAGAGCATGTACCCCGTACGGAAAACAACATAGCTGATCACATATCAAAGTGTGCTACGTAGAAGCTTCCTATGGAACTAGGAAGTTTTGCTCTCCGTCTCTCTTAGCCCTCCGTATCACCAGCCATAATGGCCCGGAAGAGGAGAAAGCTGGACTACGGTAAGCCTCTCCTAATAGAGCCATCCGCTCCCAGCAGAGACCTTGCCGAAAACAACTCCTCACAGCCTATCGGGCCACCCCCCAGCCGGGCCTATGGACCCCGTGAACGAGGCTGGTGCTCCCACAGCAGAGGAGGTGCCTCTAGTCCTCGTTGCTGAGCCCCAGGCTCCAACTTTGGCAAGGTACATCGTCCGCTTCCTCCAAACCGGAGAGCTTTCCGGCGACCAAGATGAAGCTGAGAAAGTAGCCCGGAGGACCATTATGTATCAGTTTGTCGATGACACTCTGTACAGAAGGAGGCCCAACGGTGTGAAATTGAAGTGCGTCTGCCGGGAAGATGGAAAGGATCTGCTGGCTGAGATTCACAGAGGAATGTGCGGCTCACACATTGGATCAATGGCATTAGTTGGGGAAAGCATTCCGACAAGGATTATATTGGCCCACAGCCCTCCAAGATGCAGTTGAGCTCGTCACGACATGTGAAGCCAACCAGTTCCACTCCCAGAGAACACACCTGCCTGCCCAAGCCCTTCAAACAATCCCTTTATCATGGCCATTTTCGGTCTGGGGGCTCGACATCCTCGGCCCCTTCCCCCGACCAATCAGGGGCTTTGAACTCTTGTTCATCGCTATCGACAAGTTTACGAAGTGGCCGGAAGTGACTGGTGTGAGAAAGGTGACTGCTCAGTCAGCTATCAAGTTCTTGAAAGAGTTGGGTGTCGTTTTGGAGTTCCGACAAGGATCATCATAGACAATGGCACCCAATTCATGAGTCATGCATTCATGCAATATGTTTGTACCCTCGGATGCAAGATCTCATTTGCCTCTGTGGCACACCCCCGGAGCAATGGACAATCTCAGAGGGCGAACGCTGAAGTGTTGCATGGACTCAAGACAAGAACTTTTGATACGCAACAGAAGCACGGCAGGCGGTTGATCGAGGAGTTGCCAGTAGTTCTCTGGTCCCGCAGAACGACACCTAACCAAGCTACCGGGCAGACTCCCTTCTCCCTGGTCTATGAGGCAGAAGTAGTTATCCCCATGGAACTCATTTGCAGGTCTCCTTGAGTGCTTGCCTACGATGAAGTAGTGCAAGATCAGCACCACCGTGACAACAGTGTGCTACTCGAAGAGAACCGTCTCCGGGATGCTACACGTGCTGCATGCTACCAGCAAGTCGTGCATCACAATCACAGCCGCACGGTTCATGTCCGGTGTTTTGAGGAAGGTGACCTTGTCCTTAGGCGCGTTCAGTCCGCCAAGGGTACAAACAAACTATCACCAAAGTGGGAAAAGCCCTTACCGGGTGGTATGAGTCACCAGACCTGGTGCAGTCAATCTGGAGACCGGAGATGACACTCAGGTGCAAAACTCATGGAATATTGAGCATCTCTGCAAGTACTACCCGTAAGGCGCGAGGCTGTCGGGCGGCCCTTTTGTACAGGCCTTGCCTCAGCTGCATGTAACCCCTTTTACAAAGCCGGGGTGATGACCCTGTGCAAGAGCAAATAAAGAAGCATTGTAGGGGGGGCCCAACTAAGATTGCATGCATGCACGAGCACACCCAGAGCACTGCATAAGCATTTCATGAGCATTTGCATATTCATATAGATATGATTGCATCCTGCATTCATTCTCATCTACATGAAGTTGCAGGTTCCTGCCGTGAACTTGACTTCGACAAGGGACGAGAAGATTGCATGGCACGGCGATCCCCAGCAAAGATAAACAGATAAGTTTTACCTCTTGTCCATTAGTGTTCTATAAGGCTACAACTTTGCATGAGAAAACCTCGCCTCTCTTTTGAAACTTAGGTGCTCCCATCCATGAGTCGAATGTTGCTTCAGTCAGGGTGGTCGCGGTAGCCTTTGGTAAAAAGGAGCTAGCAGGGGGCTGGCCCCTCTGTCTGTTCCCCAGCAGACGTAGCTCTCCGGCAGGCAAAGAGGGTGCCGTCGGGATATCCCACCGGGGAAAACTCGTTTATTTTTATTAAAGAGGCACCCCACCTCTGCATGGACATACACATGCACGGGTTCCAGGCAAGGTTCATATTTTTCATACATATGTCGATACAAGTACAAGCATTACAAAACACAAAGATGGACTCGAGAGATCACATTATTTGAATTAAAATTTGGCAATTGCCTACAAGTTTAAGATTGAAAAAAGGTAAGCGCCCCGTGATCCCCAATTTTCGCTTCCCCTCCTTTAGGCAATGCGGCGGAAGGAGCAAAAGATGAGAAAAGGAGCACCCAAGCAGGAGCCCTTCCCGGTCCCGTCAGGGCCCATCAGGCGCGGCCTGACAAGACCGGGAGCGGAGATGTTGTGAAGGAGGAGTGTGGGGGACGGGGCGACACCTTCCGGTCGCCACCTCCAGAGCCAGCAAGAAGCCCCGACTTGAGCGCCGGTGGAGTCATCCACCAAAGCCACCCGAAAGACTGCTAGAGGCGAGGAGAAGGCACCATGGGAACATCCCTCCCTGGCTATCACCCGAAGAGACTGGTGACGATGGTGCCGGGGAGGGAGGGGAAGAGCAGAAAGACGGGGCGGCGGGTCGATGGTCGGAGGCGAAGGAATCCATGCCATCGCACTCCGACCTAAAGCCCGGCCACCCGCCTTCTCCGTATTCCCTCGCTTTCTCCTCACCACTGCTGCTCCCAGACAGTGCCAGGACCCCGGTCCATCGCCTCCAGTGGAGAAACAACAAGCGGCCAGGATGGTGATATGTCTCCAACGTATCTATAATTTTGATTGTTCCATGCTATTATATTATCTGTTTTGGATGTTTATGGGCTTTATTATACAATTTTATATTATTTTTGGGACTAACCTATTAACCGGAGGCCCAGCCCAAATTGCTATTTTTTTGCCTATTTCAGTGTTTCGCAAAAAAGGAATATCAAACGGAGTCCAAACGGAATGAAACCTTCAGGAGAGTTATTTTTGGGACAAACGCAATCCACAAGACTTGGAGTAGATGTCAGGGAAGCTTCAAGGAAACCACGGGCGTCCAGGGCGCGCCCCCCACCCTCGTGGGCCCCTCGGTGCTCCCTTGACCGACTTCTTTCGCCTATATATATCCATATACCCCGAAAACATGCAGCAGCACAATAGATCGAGAGTTCCGCCTCCGCAAGCCTCTATAGCCACCAAAAACCTCTCGGGAGCCCGTTCCGGCACCCTGTCAGAGAGGGAATCCATCACCGGTGGCCATCTTCATCATCCCGACACTCTCTGAGGGAGTCCTGGATAAGGGGGTATCCAGACAGCCGGACTGTGCACAACGTCCGGACCATTGAAGCGTGAAGATACAAGACTCGAGACTTCGACCTGTGTCCGGATGGGACTTTCCTTGGCGTGGAAAGCAAGCTTGGCGATCCGGATATTATATTTCCTTCCTTGTAACCGACTCCATGTAAACCCTAGCCCTCTCTGGTGCCCATATAAACCGGAGAGGTTGGTCCATAGAAGGCCGATCACAATTATAATCATACCATCATAGGCTAGCTCCTAGGGTTTAGCCTCCACGATCTCGTGGTAGATCTACTCTTGTACTACCTATATCATCAATATTAATCAAGCAGGAAGTAGGGTTTTGCCTCCATCGAGAGGGCCCGAACCTGGGTAAACATCTGTGTCCCTTACTTCTTGTTACCATCATGCTTGACGCACAGATCGGGACCCCCTACCCGAGATCCGCCGATTTTGACACCGACATTGGTGCTTTCATTGAGAGTTCCTCTGTGAGGTCGCCGCAAGGCTCGATGGCTCATCTTGTCATCAAGGATGACATTACCTCGGAGGGGGCTCTGGCTGTAGGCCAGACGGTCCGACTCGGCGGCTTTATCATGGCCGCCTCATCGGCGAAGGCGCCGATGATGGCCTCTCGGGTCATCAGTCATAACCTTCACGTCAGTTCGGAACTCGCCGAACAGATGGATCCAATGGACCTCTACTCCCTTAACGAACTCTTGGGTCGCATCGTCGCTCTGGGAGTCACTACGAACTATGACCGGATTGGGCTTAAACCCGACCGAAGGGACATCAGGTCCCCGCCGGCCACCCATGAGGTAGTGATAGTGGAGGAACCACGCGCGGATTGTCCCTCAACTTTGAGGACGAATTATGTTCGGATTGCCAAACTCCTCGAGCCGAAAATCTGCTCAAAGGAGAACATGACCCAGGCCCCGGGCTTAGAATCGGGCATTGGGCCAAAGAAATTGGGTAATATTCCTGATTCTGAGCTGTTAAGCTCGGAACCGCCCACGCCCTTGGGCGTTGGATCGGATCAAAATCCGGACTCTGCTAACAACACCTATATAGATCTAAATTGTCTCTCCCGCATCAGGCAAGAGCCCCAGGAAATGGTATATCATTACTGGGCCAGATTCCTCCTTGCGCTTAGCAAGGTCAAGGACTGCTGCGAGGAGAACATGGTCTCGCTCTTCTGCAAAAACTGCACGGACGAAGGGCTCCTCAACGCTATAAGCCGCCGTGACATAATGCGCCAGCGGACTTGGCAATCATAATCGGAAGTCTTGTGCGATCTGAGCGCTTGGAAGACCCAAACAGAATTTTGCGATAGTACCGCTCTCACCAAAACCTTTGCCCGAACTAAACGGACGAACTCTCGTAGGACGTCTGATCCAATCCCCAAGAAACTGAAGCCCACCCTAGGGCGGGGATCCGTATTGGAAGAATGGCTCGACGGGGCATGTAAGCTCCACAGTACGTCAGATACAATGGCAACTCATAGCCTTAGGGCATGTTGGATACTCCGGCAGGTGGCAATAAGTGACGAGGATCTTCTTGTAAGCCATAAAGCGGAACAACATCCTGCCAGCGGACAACAATATGGTACTAACAGTCTTCGAGACTTTCGCCTCGAACAACAGGAGCAAGCGAGCTCACCGAAGCTCTGCGGAAATTTGCCATGTGGCAAAGATAAACCCCTGGAATGACACTGCCATAACTTTCAATGCCAGTGATGAACCTCGATTCGGACTATGCAGGCACCGCCGCTCTGGTCCTTAGCCCAATCATGGACGGCTTCCGGCTCACCAAAGTACTCATGGACGACGGAAGCGGGTTAAACTTGATCTATGAAGAAACGCTCAACAAAATGGAAATTGATAAGGCCGCATTGAGCAAAGCGGTACCACCTTTAGGGGAATCATCCCTACGCAGGAAGCGCGGTGCGCGGGAAAAATCACACTCGATGTGGTATTCGGCACCCCGGAGAATTATAGGTCCGAAGAAATCACATTCCAAGTGGCTCCCTTCAGCAGCGGATACCACGCCCTTCTAGGGCGGGACGCGTTTATAAGCTTTCAAGCCGTACCCTATTACGGGTACATGAAGCTTAAAATGCCCGGACCCAACGGAATCATCACTCTAGCCAGTGATCCGGATGTCGCACTTCGCGCCAAAAACAAAACCGCAGCACTAGCCCTGGAAGCATTATCTGAAGCCCTAGCAGCCGAACAGTTAACAACACTGCGGGCCACCGTGGACAGGGATGATGTGATACTCAACAAACAACCCATGTCCACCTCATTTAAACCTGCAGACGAGATAGTCAAATTCCAGGTCCATCCAACAGATCCCATGAAGACAACATCCATTGGGACACAGTTGAGCCCCATGATGGATGCCGCACTGCGAGATTTCTTACGCAAGAATTGGGACATTTTCGCCTGGCACCCTTCGGACATGCCAGGCATCCCACGCCAGCTGGCCGAACACGGCCTCAATATATTAAAGGGATACAAACCGGTCAAACTGACCTAAGGCGGTTTTCAGAACCCAAACGGCAAGCCATGGGGGAAGAGCTAGCCAAGCTGCTTGAGACCGGATTCATTAGAGATATTAAACATCCGGATTAGCTGGAAAATTTGGTAATTGTACCAAAAAAGGACAAATCTTGGCGCTTATGCGTCGACTTCAAAGACCTCAACAAGGCTTGCCCCAAAGATCCCTTTCCCATCCCTCGCATCGATTAAATCATCGATGCCACAGCTGGACACGACTCGCTGTGTTTTCTCGACACATACTCTGGATACCATCAAATAAAGATGGCAGAGTCTGATCAAGCTGCAACAGCTTTTATAATGCCATATGGCCCCTTTTGCTTCAACACTATGCCCTTTAACGCATGATTCAAACATGCCTGGAAAAATAAATCGGCAAAACAGTGGAAGCATATGTGGACGACGTGGTCATAAAAACTAGACACGTCGAAACCCTAATAGATGACTTGAGGCTCACATTCGATAACCTCCGGACATACGAAAGCAAGTTGAATCCGGAAAAATGTGTTTTCGGTGTCCCCTCAGGGAAGCTGCTGGGCTTCATCGTTTCCAACAGAGGAATCGAAGCGAATCCAGCAAAAATTCGAGCTCTGTCGTAGTTGGCTATACCAACAGACCTCAAGCACATCCAGAAGCTAGCTGGATGCATGGCCACTTTGAGCCGCTTTATATCCAGGCTAGGAGAGAAGGCATTGCCTCTTTACCGCCTCCTTCGATGCACTGAACACTTTGTATGGACGGATGCAGCCGCGGCCAGACTCGATGAGATAAAAACCTTATTGGCCAGTAATCCAGTCCTAATAGCGCCAAACATCGGCTAACCTATGCTACTATACATAGCTGCAACACATCAAGTGGTAAGCGCAGTGCTCGTCATCGAACGAGAGGTGGACGGACACAAATTCCCGCTTCAAAAGCCGGTTTATTACGTATCCACGGTCCTCACCCCATGCAAATCCCGATACCCAGACTATCAAATAATAGCATACGCGGTCTTCATGGCATCCCGGAAGCTAAGACACTACTTTCAAGAGTGTTCAATTACCATTGCCTCCGAAGTACCACTCAACGACATAATTAATAACCGCGACGCTATGGGCCGGATTGCTAAATGGGCTATCGAGCTCCTCCTGTTCGACATAATATACAAACCACGACGGGCCATTAAGTCGCAAGTACTGGCTGACTTTGTCGACGAATGGACAGAAGCCGAACTCCCTAAAGAGTACGGCGCGTACTCCAATTGGATCATGCACTTTAACGGCTCCAAAAGGCTGGCCGCACCGGGAGCAGGGGTAGTCCTGACGTCCCCCACCGGGGACACAGTCCAGTATGTACTACAAATATTATACACAGACTCCAACAGTGCAGCCGAATATGAGGCTCTGTTGAATGGTCTTCGGATGGCGGTCTCTATGGGCATCAACGCTGAAGTCTTGTGAGGATTCGAACCTCGCAGTATCACAAATAAATGGAGACTTTGATGCCAAGGATCTCAAAATGGCGGCCTATCGTAATGTCGTCCTCAAAATGTCAGCTCGGTTCGAGGGGCTCGAATTCCACCATGTGGCTCGAGAAAACAATCAAGCGGCGGACGTCCTCGCCCGCATCGGCGCCAAACGCGACCCTGTCCCACCTAATATATTCCTGGAAAGACTGTTCAAGCCATCCGTGGTATGGGAAGGGGAGTCCGGCAATACCAGCACAGATCCGAATAAACCCCCAGACTGCGAACCATCAGACACAATCGGAGGCTCTGCCACTGAAATAACTTCTTCGGCCCACGAGATCATGGCTGTAATCGCCCCATGGACCGAGCCTTTCTTGGCCTACCTAAGTAGGCAGGAGCTCCCCGAAGACCAAAATGAAGCACGCTGCATAGTTCGGCACTCTAAAGCTTACAAAGTCCACGAAGGGGAACTCTACAAGAAAAGTGCGACCGAAGTGCTCCAAAGGTGCATCTCCAAAGAGGAAGGGCGGCAACTCCTGACTGAAGTCCATGCCGGACTGGGAGGACACCACGCTGCAGCTCGAGCGCTAGTCATCAAAGCCTTCCGTATAGGCTTCTATTGGCCGACGGCCCGAGCAGACGCACATGACCTTGTCCAACATTGCGTCAGCTGCCAGCTCTTCGCCAATCAGAGTCATATGCCCCCTACCGCTCTCCAAACAATCCCCATAACTTTTCCCTTCGCGGTCTGGGGGCTGGATATGGTCGGACCTCTTAAAGGGGGAAGCCATAAGAAAAAATACTTATTGGTCATGGTATACAAATTCACCAAATGGATCGAAGCCAAACCAATTAAAACGGCCGAATCCGGACCAGTAATAGACTTCTTATCCGGGGCCGTACACCAATATGGTGTCCCCCACAGCATCATCAGTGATAATGGCTCAAATTTCACAGCCGATGAAGTGAAAACTTGGTGCGGCAAAATGGGCATTAAGCTCGACTACGCTTCCGCCTACCACCCTCAAACAAACGGCCAGGTCGAACGGGCAAACGGTCTCATTATGAGCGGCATCAAACCCAGACTAGTGCGATTTTTAACAGAATCGGATACACACTAGGTTGAGGAGCTCGACTCCGTACTCTGGGGGCTGCGGACCACACCGAATCAAACCACCTGATATACACCATTTTTTATGGTGTACGGCACGGAAGCAGTACTACCCTGCGACATAATACATGATTCGCCACGCGTACGCATGTATGAAGAGAAGGAAGCCGAGTTAGATCGGCAGGATAACTTGGATGCCCTGGAGGAGGAGCACGATGTCGCAAAAGCCCATTCCGCACTCTATCAGTAGCAGGCTCGGCGATATCAAAGCAGAGAAGTGCGGGCCAAAACTTACAATATTGGCGAGCTCGTTCTATGCCTACCGGAGAAGAAGAAGGACAAACTCAAACCCAGATGGGAAGGTCCCTTCGTCATCGACAAAGTTCTCATCGAAGGAGCGTACCACCTACGTAATGCATCTGATAACAGACTCGAGCCAAACCCATGGAACGCGGCTAGACTCCGGAGATTCTACGCCTAACGCCGAACGCAGTGTTCGTCTCCTCACCCCTCCTTTTTAATTATGCTCCACCTCTGTTTCTCTCCTTTCTCGACCCTCTTTCTCTTCACACAACATGTTTAATACAGTGCGGATTTCCAGATCATCCCGGCCGTACCATGTGTGCAAGCATATCTAGGGGCTTCCTATTCGAATGCTAGACATAATTACTTTATTGGCTTTTTGCCCATCACATGTGTGTTCTTTTTCCATATGTGCCTTTTCTTCACCATTATATGCATCGATATGACTTAAGATGTGGCCAAGCTGGGTTGCCTGGCTCTTGTGTTTATGCCCTACGTTCCTATTAATTCGGCTAGGGCATAAGGGGAGCACCTCTGCGATTGTTACTGCCGGTTGAGCCGGATGTGTACCTCAGACTGGGTGAAGCCGAAAGCTAGTTTCCTGAAGAGAATATTCGATCGGTGAACAAAGTATGTATTCGTTGGTTACAATAAAGAACCTCAGAAGCTTTGTATCCTGCGCCATCGCGCGCAGTCTGGACATGTGCATCGACACATGGATACCTAGGGAAAGGAACCCCTAACGGAACTATTCTCCCTGGAAGATGTTTCTTGCTATCCATGCAATATAACATAACTAGTTGGGTACTTGTCTGTTCAAGCACCTATGACTCCTACGCCTAGTCTCCACGCATACCCAAGGTTTTGTATAACCGAGCGGGTATTCGGACACACCCCGGACTATAGGATCCGAGGGCTGAAGCGAAAAGTTCCGCCATGACAAATGATTTCAATCCGGCTAGAGGCTACTTATGCCAATTAAATTACACAGTCACTGAGACTGACTATATTCCTCCTCTATACCATCTAATAGGCTATCTAGCCTACAATCCTGCTGAGAATACTTAGTGGCTAACGTTATCTGCTCATATACCAAGCTCTCGGGAATTTCTTGCCCATCGGGTCCCGCCGGTCCCACTTCGGCCATATGGTTCGGGTCCAGCTTGGTGTAGCGCGTCTTCACCATTGCCCAGGCTTCTCTTGCTCCTTGCTGGTAGGCTAATATCTTCCATAGACGGAAGCGCTGCCAGGCTCCTTGAAGTAGGTCCGCAAGCTCCCCCCATGCCATTCGGCAGAAGGCTCGATGGCCACAAGGCCTGAGCAACGCCGTACATCACCTGCCGAGCATGTTCGTGCATCTGCGACAGTTCTTGCAGCAAATCACCTGCAGATGAGGGCATCTCCTCTTCAGGGCGACCCGTTAACATTCCTGCAAGGAAAAGTCTTTTCAATAAACTTCCTCGCCGAACTATCAAATAGTTCGCTTGAGCTCTTACCATAAATGCCGCGTCGAAGCTTTTTGTTCGCCTTTACGGAGTCCGCCAGTTGAGCGCGGACGTCCTTTAATTCCACATCCAGACGAATGTTGGCATCATGAAGCTTGTTCTTCTCTTGCGTCACCTGCGTAAGGATGCGCTCGCCGGCCTTTAGTTGTCGTTGGAGATGCAAGTCGTCACCCACTACGCCCTCCGGATCCGGTGTGTCAGCCCTCACCGCTATAGAGGAAGGCGGTGAGGGCTGACACACCGCTACAGAGGTAAAATAGATCCGGACGCCCGTGGTTGACGAGTCCCTAGGGGCTCGGCCCCTCGCTTCTGCCGCCATTTCTGCAAATAGATCGACGCCTCAAGGGTAAATCATAATACCTGGGGGAGGTCCTCTTCGGAGGATAGGGTTTTTTAGCTTGGCTTAAATGCGACGCGGGGAGCAGTCCAGGGTAGTCGGTTGTAATGGCCACCAGGGCGCCATCCCAGCTCGCCTGGTAAAATACCCCATTGACAAGCTCCACAGTAATATCCGGATCTACTTTGAGTCCCGGATCTAGGGCCCTTCCAGGGTCTTCTGGTTGCGGGGAGGGGCTAAAGATTCCTTCTACGACCCTCCTCAGTTCCTGCTTAGAAGCATTGATGCAGGTAATCTTAGCAGAAGGATGCTAGAGTAAGCGAGGCAGGGAAAGGAACGACACCTTACCCATGCTGGGGGTTGTTCATGGAGAATCCGTCCCGCGTTTTTATGCGAAGGAATTCCTCCTCCTCCCCTTTATACAAATCGTACAATATCTTCGCCAAAGCGGCATCGGAGTCCGGACCCTTACGACCGCAGCGGGTGGCATCGTCTTCCCCGTTGAAATGCCACATGGGCTTCCCCCGATATTGGAGTGGTTGCACTCCCCGCTTTATGCATATCGCCATGACCTCGACTATCGTCAGTCCAGATTTGGCCAGCAACTTTATCCTGTTCATCATGAGGTATATTTCCCTTGTGTCCTCTTCTTGAGGGCCCCGGGGACGCCACCTTAGGCGTGCCTTCGGCGGGGAGTTGCTGAACTTGGGGAGACCTATCCGGACTGGATCCGGAAGGGGAACGTCATTTATATAGAACCACTCTGAAGGCCAGTTTTCTGGTGCCTTCTCAGGAGTGGCGGACAGGTATCCAGTCTCGGCAATGCACCATACTTCTACCCCGCCCACTTGATATAGGGACTCTCCCTGGGTGCGGGGGACAAGGCAGAACAGCTTCCTCCATAACCTGAAGTGTGGTTCGCAGCCTAAAAACAGCTCGCAAAGTGCGACATATCCCGCTATGTGCAGAATGGAGGCTGGGGTAAGATTGTGTAACTGGAGGCCATAGAACTCCAGGAGCCCGCGGAGAAACGGGTGGATAGGAAACTCGACGCCCCTCAGCAGATGCGAGATGAGGCATATCCGCTCCTCCGGAGATGGGTTAGGAGATCCCTCAGATGTTCCCCTCTGTCGTAAGTGGCTATTCCAGCTCGGACGGGGACCATGAATGCCGATGGGAGAAACCCTTGGGTTTGCAACTTCACCAAACGGCTGTGAGGGACTGAGCACTCTCCCCAATCCCCCGACTTAGAGCGAGGAGGGCAAGCAGAAGAGTTGCGACGGCCGACCATGTTGGAATGGCTTTTCGTGAAGCGCTCTAGGATGCTAGCTCAAGGGAGGAGAGTGAGGTTTGGATCTGAGAATCCCTGTCCCTTCAAATAGACGGTTGGCCCAGAGGATTGAGGGTGGAAAATGCAAAAATACCTTGACTCCTCGCATTCGCTCGACACGTGGAGATGGTCATTACTGAGGCGCTGAAGCCGAGGAGCACAACATTGATTGGAGACCGGACACTATTCGTCGCAACAGGTACTTTGGAGTATTCGGAGAAGGAACCCCCCTAGCAATGCCGAAGACAATATTGCGCGTCAGACTCATCGTCATTGAAGCCTGGTTTAGGGGCTACTGAGGGAGTCCGGACAGCCGGACTGTGCACAACGTCCGGACTATTGAAGCGTGAAGATACAAGACTCAAGACTTCGGCCCGTGTCCGGATGGGACTTTCCTTGGCGTGGAAGGCAGGCTTGGCGATCCGGATATTATATTTCATTCCTTGTAACCGACTCCATGTAAACCCTAGCCCTCTCCAGTGTCCATATAAACCGGAGAGGTTGGTCCTGAGAAGGCCGGTCACAATTATAATTATACCATCATAGGCTAGCTCCTAGGGTTTAGCCTCCACGATCTCGTGGTATATCTACTCTTTTACTACCCATATCATCAATATTAATCAAGAAGGAAGTAGGGTTTTACCTCCATCGAGAGGGCCCGAACCTGGGTAAACATCTGTGTCCCTTACTTCTTGTTACCATCAGCCTTGACGCACAGATAGGGAACCCCTACCCGAGAACCACCGGTTTAGACACCGACACTCTCCATGACGAGGAGGGAGTAGTTCACCCTCAGGGCTGAGGGTATGTACCAGTAGCTATGTGTTTGATCTCTCTCTCTCGCGTTCTTGATATGGCACAATCTTGATGTATCGCGAGCTTTGCTATTATAGTTGGATCTTATGATGTTTCTCCCCCTCTACCTTCTTGTAATGGATTGAGTTTTCCCTTTGAAGTTATCTTATCGGATTTAGTCTTTAAGGATTTGAGAACACTTGATGTATGTCTTGCATGGGATACCCGTGGTGACAATGGGGTATTCTATTGATTCACTTGATGTATGTTTTGGTGATCAACTTGCGGGTTCCGTGACCTTGGGAATCTATGCATAGGGGTTGGCACACGTTTTCTTCTTGACTCTCTAGTAGAAACTTTGGGGCACTCTTTGAAGTTCTTTGTGTTGGTTGAATAGATGAATCTGAGATTGTGTGATGTATATTGTATAATCATGCCCATGGATACTTGAGGTGACATTGGAGTATCTAGGTGACATTAGGGGTTTGGTTGATTTGTGTCTTAAGGTGTACGAACTCTATGATAGATCGAATGGAAAGAATAGCTTCGTGTTATTTTACTATGGACTCTTGAATAGATCGATAAGAAAGGATAACTTTGAGGTGGTTTTGTACCCTACAATAATCTCTTCGTTTGTTCTCCGCTATTCGTGACTTTGGACTGACTCTTTGTTGCATGTTGAGGGATAGTTATATGATCCAATTATGTTATTATTGTTGAGAGAACATGCACTAGTGAAAGTATGAACCTTAGGCCTTGTTTCCTAGCATTGCAATACCGTTTACTCTCACTTTTACCACTTGCTACCTTGCTGTTTATATTTTCAGATTACAAAAACCTATATCTCCCATCAATATTGCACTTGTATCACCATCTCCTCACCGAACTAGTGCACCTATACATTTACCATTGTGTTGGGTGTGTTGGGTACACAAGAGACTCTTTGTTATTTGGTTGCAGGGTTGTTTGAGAGAGACCATCTTCATCCTACGCCTCCCACGGATTGATAAACCTTCGGTCATCCACTTGAGGGAAATTTGCTACTGTCCTACAAACCTCTGCACTTGGAGGCTCAACAACGTCTACAAGAAGAAGGTTGCGTAGTAGACATCAAGCTTTTTTCTGGCGCCATTGTCAGGGAGGTGAGTGCTTGAAGGTATATCTTTAGATCTTGCAATCGAATCTTTTTGTTTCTTGTTTTATCACTAGTTTAGTCTATAAAAGAAAATTACGAAAAAATGGATTTGAGGGTGCCTCATATGCTTCATCTTTTTAATGTCCTCCGTGAAAATAAGGATTCTGAAAATTGTGCTCAAGTACTAGAAGAAGAATTACATAGAATGCTTGGCATAAAATATGTGAATGATGAGCATGATTGCAATGTTGTTAGTATGAATTCTTTGAATACCCATGATGCTAATGATATGCTAAGCCACAAGCTTGGGGAAGCTATGTTTGATGAAGATGATATTTTTTGTCCCCCAAGTTTTGATGAGCAAATTTATTATGATGAAAGCATGCCTCCTATTTATGATGATTATTGTGATGATACGTATGCTATAAAGAATAAAGATAACTGAGGGAGTCCTGGACTAGGGGGTGTCCGGACAGCCGGACTATCATTATCCGCCGGACTCCAAGGCTACGAAGATACAAGATTGAAGACTCCGTCCCGTGTCCGGATGGGACTTTCCTTGGCGTGGAAGGCAAGCTTGGCAATACGGATATGTAGATCTCCTACCATTGTAATCGACTCTGTGTAACCCTAGCCTCCTTCGGTGTCTATATAAACCGGAGGGCTTTAGTCCGTAGGACAACATACATTACAACAATCATACCATAGGCTAGCTTCTAGGATTTAGCCTCCTTGATCTCGTGGTAGATCCACTCTTGTACTACCCATATCATCAATATCAATCAAGAAGGACGTAGGGTTTTACCTCCATCGAGAGGGCCCGAACCTGGGTAAAAACATCGTGTCCCTCGTCTCCTGTTTCCATCCGCCTAGACGCACAGTTCGGGACCCCCTACCTGAGATCCGCCGGTTTTGACACCGACATTGGTGCTTTCATTGAGAGTTCCTCTGTGTTGTCACCGATAGGCTTGATGGTATCTTCAACCAGCAACGCTGTCCAGGGTGAGACTTTTCTCCCCGGACAGATCTTCGTATTCGGCGGCTTTGCCCTGTGGGCCAATTCACTTGGCCATCTGGAGCAGATCGAAAGCTACGCCCCTGGCCGTCAGGTCAGATCGATGTCCGTGGAGACTTGATCTTCAACGGACTCGAGCCACAGCCAAGCGCGCCACACTGTGACGACGGGCATGATCCAGCTCTGCCACCGAACAGTGCCTTGGTGGCCGCACACGGATCCGCTTCGGCCATTAATCCGGAGCCGATCGCCCAGATCGAGGGCCGGTGGATAGACGCCGCCCTAGGGGCTTCAACATCCATGGCGATGGAGTCGAACACTAATCTTGTCCCCTACGAAACTCGTGATTCCGAGGGGCCAGACTCCTTGCCGGACTCCGAACCTCCCGCGCCCCTACCAATCGATCCGGATTGGGCGCCGGTTATGGAATTCACCGCCGCGGACATCTTCCAATACTCGCCTTTTGGCGATATCCTGAATTCACTAAAGCATCTCTCGCTATCAGGAGAGTCTGGCCGACTATGGCGGAGATGGTTGAGGTACAGACGACGAAGAAATTCAGAGCCCACCCACCACCCACTTTGTAGCCACTGTCGACGATCTAACCGACATGCTAGACTACAACTCCGACGACATCGACGCTATGGACGACGATGCCGGAGACGAACAGGAACCAGCGCCTACATGGCACTGGAAGACCACCTCGTCATACGACATATACATGGTGGACACCCCAAAAGACGGGGACGGCGAAGAAACAGCGGAGGCAGACTCTTTAAAGAAGCAGCCCAAACGCCAAAGATCGTGGCGCCGCTCTAAATCCCGCCACAAAGAAGAATGGAGATTCCGCACAGAGATAATAATACTCGAGAGTGCCGACGACAATCCCCTCCAAAGAAGACTCAGCGCAGGAGGTTGCGAAGCAAGCCCTCACGAGAGGGCGGCAGATGAAGAGGTCGAGGATCATAACTATATGCCTCCCTCCGAAGACGAAGCAAGCCTCAACGATGATGAGTTCGTCGTACCCGAGGATCCCGTCGAACAAGAGCGCTTCAAACGCAGGCTTATCGCCGCAGCAAACAGCCTAAAGAAAAAGCAGCAACAGCTTCAAGCTGATCAGGACCTGCTGGCCGATCGATGGACCGAGGTCCTCGCGGCCGAAGAGTATAAACTCGAACGTCCCTCCAAAAGTTACCCAAGACGCAAGCTGCTTGTAACATCCCGGATGTAACTTTCCATATTTGTAACTCCAACTCTTGCCATTTTCGGATATGTGCTATGATATTCCCTCCGTGGTTGGGTTTTGTTTTCGTTTTGCATTTTGTCCATGTCATGCATCTCATATCATGTCATCATGTGCATCTCATTTGCATACGTGTTCGTCTCATGATTCCGAGCATTTTCCCGTTGTCCGTTTTGCAATCCCAAGCACTCCTATGTTCCTGGCATCCCCTTTTACATTTTTCCGTGTGCGGGTGTTGAACATTCTCGAAATGGACCGAGCCTTGCCAAGTGGCCCTGGTATAGCACTGGTAGACCACCTGTCAAGTTTCGGGTCATTTGGAGTTCGTTTGGTACTCCAACGGTTAACCGCACTCTCGCAAAGGCCTCTTTTAAGTTGCAGCCCAACACCCCTCCAAAACAGCCCAATAACCCATCTAAGTCACCTCCATGCTCTCGGTCGTTCGATCACGATCGTGTGGGCGAAAACCGCACCTCATTTGGACACTCCTAGCTCCCTCTACCTCTATATATAGATCCTCCCCGAATTCACGGGCAAACCCTAGCGAAATTCCCTCGCGCCCTGGACACGTCCGGATCGGACGATCGCGTCCGCCGCCCGCCGGACGAATCGCAGAAGCGACACGTGGCGCCCCGCACCAGCGCCGCCCGGCTGCCCAGAGCCGCCGCCCGGCCCCTTGGTGTCCGTCCTCGCCGCCCGCCGCCCGCCGCCCGTTCCGGCGACCCCGCCGCCGCCGCCGCATGGCCGCGCCATCGCCGCCCCCACCTCAGCAGCGCCCGCCCGGCCGCCTCCGCCGCCCGCAGCTCCCGGCGCCCGCGCTTCGCCGCCCGAAAACTTCGTCCTCCGCCTGCCTGCCGCCCGCCTCGGCCGCCCGCCTCGCGCGCCCGCCCGCGCCGTCGGCCTCCGCGCCGCCCGCCCACTTTGTCGCCTCGCCGCCCGGCCGCGCCCGCCGCCAGACGCCTGGCCTTGTCCTCCTCCGCGGCGACCTCCACTCCGGCGAGACTCGGCCGCCATCCTCGAACAGCGACCCGATCCAGATCTGAGACAAACCCTCGGTTGACTTTCTCCTCCCCCCGAAATCCACTGTCTTTTCTGTGTTAATTTTGTTGCATTTTCATCGCATCACATCTCCGCACCCGTGGCTCCGTTTTGGTCGTGTAATATATCAAATTGTTCGCCTCAAAGAGTAGATCATTTCATATCATTGCACCATTTTCATTTGAGCTCATCTTGATGCCCGAAATGCTGTTGGAAGAGGGCTATGTGATGTTAGTTTCTGTTTCTTAACAGAACTTGCACTTTTATCATCTTTGCCATGATTAATGTGTGCACCTTATGAACTTGAGCCCTACATGTGTGTTGAACTATGCCATGCCATCTTTCCAGAGATGTATGCCATGTATTTTTGTGAGTTATGTGGTGACTAGAACAAGCATGCAAACTAGGGATGATAATGTTGCTGATTTCAGGAACTTAGTGTTTTCACTAACTCTTGTCCTGCTGTTATTTTTATGCCATATGTTCATGGTGTTACAGAGAGATCTATGCCCTTTTTGAGCATGATCAGGAAGGGTGTTTTGAACATATGGATGGTCTCTATCCATCCATGCCTTTGTTGGCATTTATGGAGTAGTCTAGCATGTCATTTTCGTGCTCTACTTTTGCTTCAAAATGTTTCCTGGCAGATTGTTTGCATGAGATTCAATTTTCACGAGGTTGTTGTAGTTGATCCGTGTATGCTATGATGTTGTTCTTGCCATGTATAGCTTCTATGCCATGTCTTCTTGATGGGTGTATGCTTAGTTTATCATGAGATGCTCTGTAGTGAGTGCATCGAGCTCACGAACATGCCTACTCATTATCTGTTTTTGCCATGCCCAGTTTTCTGCTAAGTCTGAGATCTGTAATAAAACTTGCTATGTTTACATGGGTGCCATCATATCCTCTAGTCCTTTTTGGCTTATGGTCAGTAAGGGACTATTGATCTATGCTTTGAGTAGATTCATGTCATGCCTTGTTTTGCTATTATAAGTTCCTATAGCATGTTGTTTGCTTGCTCTAAACATGCCTTCCTGATGTTAATTTCGCATGTTAGTATTTTCACAAAGTCTGTGAACCCGATATTTTTGCACTTTCACCATGCTTGTTTGAACATGTTATGATGTGATTTAGCCGTAGCTCAGTGTTCCTCTTTTGTTAAGCATCTCCTGTAGATCACTGCCATATGCTTTGTTTTTATGTTGGGGTCTTTGTAGCATAGTTTCTTGTTGCATGCTAAGTAGCATCGTCTTTAAACGCAGATTTGTGCCATTATTGTTTTGCTTGCCATTTGCAAACCGTGCATCCTATTCCGGTGATCTTTATATCGATTTCAACCGAAATCATCTCATCTTTCTAGCGGCATACTTGGTTTGCCAAGTTGATGCCTTGTCCATCATTTTCCTTCCGGGGCACACACATGCATTGCATATCACATCTCGCATAGCATGTCATGTATTGCATCATATTGCTTGTGCATTGTTCCTTGTTTGATTTTGGTTCCGTTGCTTGTGTTCTTGCTTTGGGTAGAGCCGGGAGACGAGTACGTGAACGAGGAACCTGTTGAGAACGCCTATGAGGATCAAGCCTTCGACAACTCTGAGAACCTTGCAGGCAAGATGACCATACCTTCGAAATCACTTCTATCTTTGCTTGCTAGATGCTCGCTCTTTTGCTATGCCTATGCTGCGATACCTACCACTTGCTATATCATGCCACCCATATTGCCATGTCAAACCTCTAACCATCCATGTCCTAGCAAACCGTTGATTGGCTATGTTACCGCTTTGCTCAGCCCCTCTAATAGCGTTGCTAGTTGCAGGTGAAGATGAAGTTTGTTCCTTGATGGAACATGGATACTTTGGGATATCACAATATCTATTGTTTTAAATTAATGCATCTATATACTTGGTAAAGGGTGGAAGGCTCGGCCTTATGCCTGGTGTTTTGTTCCACTCTTGCCACCCTAGTTTCCGTCATACCGGTGTTATGTTCCTTGATTTTGCGTTCCTTACGCGGTCGGGTGATTTATGGGACCCCTTGACAGTTCGCTTTGAATAAAACTCCTCCAAAGAAGGCCCAACCTTGGTTTTACCATTTGCCACCTAAGCCTTTTTCCCTTGGGTTTTCGCGAGCCCGAGGGTCATCTTTATTACCCCGGGCGGTGCTCCTCTGAGTGTTGGTCCAAACTAGAGCACCGTCTTGGGACCATTCCTTGGCAACTTGGATTACGTCGGTACCTGTACGCTTCGCTTATCCGGTGTGCCCTGAGAATGAGATATGTGCAGCTCCTATCGGGATTTGTCGGCACAGTCGGGTGGTCTTGCTGGTCTTGTTTTACCATTGTCGAAATGTCTTGATGTACCGGGATACCGAGTCTGATCGGAGTGTCTCGGGTGAAGGTTTAATCCTTCATTGACCGTGAGAGCTTGTGATGGGCTAAGTTGGGATACCCCTGCAGGGTATTATCTTTCGAAAGCCGTGCCCGCGGTTATGAGGCAGATGGGAATTTGTTAATGTCCGGTTGTAGAAAACCTGAAGTTGACCTTAATTAAAATACATCAACCGCGTGTGTAACCGTGATGGTCCCTTCTCAGCGGAGTCCGGGAAGTGAACACGGTGTTGGAGTATGTTTGACGTAAGTCATTTCAAGATCACTTCTTAATCGCTACTAGCTTCACGACTGTGCCTTGCTTCTCTTCTCGCTCTCTTTTGTGATGTAGCCGCCATATATGCTAGTCGCTTGCTGCAGCTCCACCTCATTACACCAGCCTTCCCTTAAGCTTAAATAGTCTTGATCTCGCGGGTGTGAGATTGCTGAGTCCCCGTGGCTCACAGATTCTATCAAAATACATGCAGGTACCGGTGATGCCAGCGCAGATGGCGCAACTGAGCTGAAGTGGGAATTTGATGAGGCCCTTGGTCGTTACTATGTTTCATTTCCAGACGATCAGTAGTGGAGCCCAGTTGGGGCGATCGGGGATCTGTGTTGCATTTGGGGTAGTCTTCTTTTATTTTGGTTCCGTGGTCGGACCTTGAGTGTAAACTGTATGATGGATGTTTATTTATGTATTGTGTGAAGTGGCGACTGTAAGCCAACTATGTATCTCTTTTCCCTTATGTATTACATGGGTTGTGCGAAGATTACCTCACTTGCGACATTGCTTTCAATGCGGTTATGCCTCTAAGACGTGCTTCGACACGTGGGAGATATAGCCGCATCGAGGGCGTTACACTGCTCCCCCGATTAGAGGAGGAAGCACACATACCTCCATCACCAGCGCATGATATGGCTGACCGACCACCCCGTGGTCGTGACAGAGAGGCATCCAGGCCCCCAGCCAAAACCATACCCCGGCATCGCTCCAAAAGTACAAAGCCAAGAGGGAACGCGCCGGACTTGCGAGACATATTGGAGGACAAAGCAAGGCAATCCAGATCCATCTATGGATCACGTGGGCGCCCTACGACCCACGACGAATACCGCCGTGCGGATACAATAACCCGGCGGGCCGAACATAGCGTATAGCGCTCTCTCGAGCTGCGTCGTGATATCGCTCAATACAGGGGCGCCGCACACCCGCTATGCCTCACTGACTAAGTAATGGATCATCAGATCCCCGAAGGGTTTAAACCCGTAAACATCGAATCTTATGATGGCATAACAGACCCCGCGGTCTGGATCGAAGATTATCTTCTCCACATCCATATGGCCCGCGGCGACGATCTCCACGCCATCAAGTACCTCCCACTCAAGCTTAAAGGACCAGCTCGGCATTGGCTTAACAGCTTGCCCGCAGAGTCAATTGGGTGATAGGAGGACCTGGAGGCCGCATTCCTTGATAATTTCCAAGGCACATATGTGCGACCGCCAGATGCCGATGACCTAAGCCACATCATTCAGCAGCTGAGACGAATCGGCGCACAATTACGACACGGTTCTTGACGAAGAAAAATCAAATCGCCGATTGTCCGGATGCACGAGGCCCTTGCAGCCTTCAAACATAACATCCGGACGAATGGCTAGCCCGCACAGGGCAGGAAAAGCCGAAATCCATGGCAGCCCTCACATCGTTAATGACCGGCTTTTGCGCGGAGAGGACAGCTAGCTAGCCCACAAAGAACAATCTCCGTAAAAATTCTGGCAGTCCGGATACTAAGGACAACAACGGCAGGTCACGTCGAAACAAAAACAAGCGCCTCATTAACGGCGACGATAAGGAGGATACGGTAGTCAACGCCGGATTCCGAGGCTCTAAACCCGGTCAGCGGAAAAAGCCATTCAAAAGAACCACTCCGGGTCCGTCCAATCTGGACCGAATACTCGACCGCTCATGCCAGATACATGGCACCTCTGAAAAGCCAACTAACCACACTAATAGAGATTGCTGGGTGTTCAAGCAGGCCGGCAAGTTAATTGCCGAAAACAATGACAAGGGGCTAAACAGCGACGACGAGGAAGAGACCCGACCGCCCGAACAACAGAGGATGTAAGGGTTTTCCCCAAAAGTGCGAGCGGTGAATATGATATACGCAACCCACATACCCAAGAGAGAGGAAGCGCGACTAAGGGGCGCTTACGCGATGGAGCCATCGCCCCAAAGTTCAACCCATGGTCCTCTTGTCCGATCACTTTCGATCGAAGAGACCATCCGACCAGCATACGCCATGGTGGATTCGCCGCATTGGTTTTAGACCCAAACGCCGATGGGTTCCACCTCACGAGAGTCCCGATGGGCGGCGGCAGCAGCTTTGAACCTGCTTTATCGGGATAAGGTCGCAAAATGGGCATAGACCCATCAAGGATTAAACCTACAAAGACAACCTTTAAAGGTCTCATACCAGAGTGGAAGCCAATCTATGACAGCTCGGTCACACTGAAGTGGTCTTGGATCCCGGATAATTTCGGAGCGAAGAGTTAATCTTGACATAGTCCCGCTTTTGCGGCTATCACGCTCGCTTCGGACGAACGCGCTTGCAAAATTCAACGCGTGCCGCACTATGCATACCTAAAGCTCAAGATGCCAGCCCTCGTGGAGTCATCACGGTCAATGGGAATACGGAACGCTCCCTCCGAACGGAGGAACATACAGCGGCTCTCATGGCAGAAGTACAGAGCAGCCTTCTAAGGCAATTCTCGAGTCCGGCCGTTAAACGGCGGATACAACAAAAGCGCCCGAGCAATGCCAACCAAGACCACTGGCGCGATCGAGAGCATCGCGTGAGTAATGCGGCCCCAACCTCGCCCGCAAGCGCATGATCGCAAGAATAACACTCGCGTACACCATTACGCTTTGAAGATACCATGGGCACAGGGGAGGGGGCACGACCGCAACGGACCCAGAGTGCGGTTCGACCACACCGGGGGCTCGCAAATGTGCCCCCTTTTTTTATTATTTTTCTTCTTTTATGTACACAGGACTCTGTAACTAAAGCCCTGTCCGCGGTGAACCCGCCAACTCATGATGCAACAGATCGGGGGACTAAAGAAGGCCGCGATTTAACACTCGTGGTCTCAATTACGAGCATTAAATTTGATTATACACACCAAGTCCGCAACTCATCCTCGAGGGGGACATGTTTACTTAGTCCAAATCCCTTGCTTACCAAGACTATTTATATCAGTCCGCTCCACTAGCAGACTTTCTTTCATAAATAATGCAGCACCTTTTTGATCGCAATTGCATTACCTTTTATATATATGCTCATTATATGACATCTTGCACCCGTATATTTTGGTACGGCCTAATACACCGGGGGCTTATGTTCCCCATTCTATGGTGTGATAAGTCCGAACACTTTCACAAGTGCGGCACCCCGAACTTATAGCATTATATGAATCGGCTCCGAATCATGTCTTGGGTCAATAGTTGGGTTTGCCCGGCTCCCACGTTTTGGTGCCTTACGCCCGTTCCGTCGGCTAAGGTGGCACTTTGGGAGAACCATCGCGATTGCACCTGGTTGACCGGCGGCGCCTCGATGGAGAAAGCTAAAACGGACGGGCATGATAAGGCGAGAGACCGGTCGTTGTTCGAGAGGTTTTTCGGTCCTAAAGACTCACGCCGCTTCGAGAGAAGTTCCGGACAATGTCCGATGAAGGCGTGGATAGCGCCCCGGATTCGGTCTTCCGAATACCAGGGGCTTCGCCGAAATTTAAAATTATAGAATTCTATGGCTAAGTGAGAGTGTTCAAGCATTATAAGTCCGGTTGCCTTGTTCGTAGTGTTGAGCGCCTCCCTCGATGGTACCAACAATGGGAACAAGAGTGCTCAAGTTTATCCCGAACACCCCAGCACTCGTGGCTTGGGGGCTGAAGCCAACGACTTGCCATCTCTCAGATTTTATAAACGGCCGCACAGAAGGTAATATTTTAAATTAAACAAGCGTTGCTTAACGCGCACATGAACAAAGTTTCAGCGCGCAGGATAATACACAGCAAATTCATTCAAAGATTACATTTCGGGGGCACTCATCCGCAATATTGCGGGCTCCCTTCAGGACAGTTCTATAATACATCTCAGGCGTGCGTTACTCCTTGCCCGTGCGCGGGGGTCCGTGAAGCTTCTCGCATCCAACTTGCCCCATTGCACCTTTGTGCGGGCAAGAGCCCAGCGAGCGCCTTCAATACAAAGTGAGCGCTGATGACATCCACCCAGGGGCATGCATCCACCAGCGCGCCGCGAGGCCAAAGTAGCTTCGGGCATGGCCTCGTCCAGTGCCACAATGGACTATAAGGCCCTTCATGGCCTCTTTAGCTACCTTAGGAGTTCGACCAGCTGCTTCACCGGTCACTTGGGGGCATCCGTGTCCGGGTCTCAAAGATACCGAGACGAAGACTTTTTTCCGTCGAGCTCCCCTCCTCGCCACGGTAGATTGCGGCGGCATCGGACGCACTACGCGGCAGATCTGCAAACGCCCCTGGAGAGCTCGAAATGCGGGTAAGTGTCAGGTATTTTACATTAACATGCCTGCTTTGCATGAAAAATGCCTTACCCGCCGCTATTTTCTTTATATCGTCAACCTCCTGAATGGCCTTACGGGCCTCGGCCTTGGCGGACTTGGCACTTTCGAGAGCCAAGGCAAGCTCGGACTCTCGAGTCTTGGAGTCACGCTCCAAACTCTCATGCTTTTCCATGAGAGCCTGGAGCTCTTGCCGAACTTCCGCCACCCGTGCCTCCTGCTTTTCCCGCTCTGCCCGTTCCGCGGCCGCACTATGTTCGGCCGCAGACACAGTATCCTTCAGGGCTGCCACCTCGTTAGTGGCACCTGCGATACACATATTATCCTGGTTAATTTAAGTGCAACCAAAACCCTTTTCTGTAAGGTACCTACTCAAAGTGGTGTTACTCACCTTCTTTGTCCTCGAGCTGCTTCTTCGCATGGACGAGCTCTCACTCGGACCGCTCGAGATCCTGCTTCAGCACATCGACCTCCGCCATTAATGCGGCAGAGGCCAGCAGCGTAGCCTGCAAACCCATATTGACATATTTTTAGCAACCCTGCGCATATCTTGTTAGATCCTTAGTCCGGCTTTTCTTTCCGAACACCGAACTGAGCATCAGGGGCTACTGTCTATGCGGTATTACATTACATAAATTTAACTTCTTACCTCAAAGCCTGTTAAAAGGCTGCTGCAGGCTTCGGTCAGCCCGCTTTTGGCGAGCTGAACCTTTTGAATCACCGCACTCATGATAGTGCGGTGTTCTTCGATGGAAGCGCCTTTAAGCGCCCCAACAAGTTATCCGGCGCCTCGGTTGGGCGGAGGCCGCGGTCACACGGTTCTTGCCCTTCTTCGAAGGGCCACTTGCGGACTCGAACCATGCGGGTTCCGATGTAGAGTCCGGCGCAAAGTCCGGGAGGTTGCCTGACAGCGCCTCCGGAGCCTCCTCCTGATGGGTCCTTCTCTGGGATCCCACCTCGATGTCCTCGTTGGCGCGGGGGGTAGAGGCGGTCGGAAGTGAATCCACATCCGACGAGGCCAGCGACCCGCTCGATGAAGCGGGGAGATCATCATCGGTCGGGCTACGGGCAGAATGCGGCATTAGAAGGACACTACGCGACACGAAAGAAATTGCACATCAAGGATCCGGATACTTACGATCTTGCCGGACGCCTGGCCCTTGGAGGCCACTCATCCTCGCCAACGCTGGTGTTGGCGAAACTATCCGGGGGGATAGTTCTCCCCCTCTTGGACCCTTCGGCCTCCCCGATTGGGGAAGCCTTCCTTTTCTTCTCTCCCTCCTCCGGGAGAGAATACTCCTCCTCCTCGTCTTCAGGGGAGGAGTCCTCGTCGTCGTCAGATGCCTGATTGCGGGAACTCTTTCAAGTCCCCGCGGCCACCTTCTTGGCCTTCTTCTCCGGCACCACGTGCGGTGCCGGAACCAGCAGCCCTGCTAAGCGGGCATCCACTGGATCTTCTGGCATGGGAGTCGGGCTGATAAGCAGCTTGGCCTTCTCCATCCATTCCTGTCAAAGGAAGAGGCAAAATGAAACCTCACTAGAGTCAATTTAATTATCACAAGTGTCCCGTAATGGGGTTGAATCACTTACCTCGTCAGTTGGATACTGCGAGCTGAATCCGCGATCTTCCGTCGCGGATCGCGGGACTTGGCGCCTTGAACAGCACCCTCCAGTGCCTTCAGATGTTGTATCGAAGAGCCCGCTTAGCGCTGGTGCTGTTCCTGCATTGAACTCCCACGATTGAATGCCCGTTCTTGGCATGGGAGGATCCGCGGATGAGCATGACTTGGACCAAGGCCGACGAGCCTGAGCCTATTGCTCACCATCTTCTTGATGCAGGCTCGAGTCCCGCTACCTCCACGGATTACCCCACCGCAAGCCCTTCTCTTTCCGGGAGGTGAGCTGCGTGGGGATGCCAGATCTAAACTCGGGGCCACCGCCCATGTAGGTTCTTGGCTCGGTGATGTAGAACCACCCCGATTGCCACCCCTTGACGGAGTCCACAAAGGCCCTTCGAGCCAAAGGACGTTGGGAAATTTGCCCAACATGGCGCCTCCGCATTCCGCTTATGTGCCCTTCACAACCTTGACTTGACGTTGAAGGTCTTGAGCCACGAGCAAGTGGGGCGGATGCGAGAGGAAGGCCTCGCACATGACGATAAACGCCGAGATGTTGAGGATGAAGTTCGGCGCCAGATCGTGGAAATCCAGGCCGTAGTTGTTGGGGAACGTAGTAATTTCAAAAAATTTCCTACGCACACGCAAGATCATGGTGATGCATAGCAACGAGAGGGGAGAGTGTTGTCCACGTACCCTCGTAGACCGTAAGCGGAAGCGTTAGCACAATGCGGTTGATGTAGTCGTACGTCTTCACGATCCGACCGATCCAAGTACCGAACGTCACGGCACCTCCGAGTTCAGCACACGCTCAGCTCGATGACGTCCCTCGAACTCCGATCCAGCCGAGTGTCGAGGAGAGTTCCACAAGACGACGGCGTGGTGACGATCTTGATGTTCTATCGCGCAGGGCTTCGCCTAAGCTTTGCGACGATATGACCGAGGTGGAATATGGTGGAAGGGGCACCGACACGGCTGAGAAACGATCCGTAGATCAACTTGTGTGTCTAGGGGTGCCCCTTGCCCCCTATATAAAGGAGGGAGGGAGGAGGAGGCCGGCCCTAGGAGGAGGGCGCGCCAAGGGAGTCCTACTCCCACCGGGAGTAGGATTCCTTCTTTCCTAGTCCAACTAGGTCAAGGGGGGAAAGAGGGGAAGTGGAGAAGGAAGGAAGAGGGGGGCTGTCGTGGTTCTAAGTCTGACAGTAGAAGTAGGGGTAGGTTAAGGAGAGGCGATGTCCTAGCTATGGAGCAGTTGTGGAGACAAAGGATGTACGAGTTCAGGCCCTTCTCGGAGGAAGTAACAGCCCTACGTCTCGGAGCCCTGAGGCGGTCGAGTGGATTATGAGTATGAGTATTACAAGAATCTGAACCCTTCTATCTGTGGAGGGGGGTGGCTTATATAGAGTGCGCCAGGACCCCAGCCGGCCCACGTAATGGAGGGAAATAAAGTACATTAAGCTAGGGGGGTTACTGGTAACGCCCCTCATAAGGTGCTTTAACTATCATTAAGCCTATTCAATAGCGAACCGTTGCGCTGCGGAGTGCCTTCTGACCTTCTGGTGGTCGAGTGAGTCTTCCATGGTCGAGTCCTTCCAGTCTAGTCGAGTGGATCCCTCTTTGGTCGACTGGAAGATGATCTCTTCTATGAGTGCCCTTGGGTAGGACGTTTAGGTCAGGCCTATGACCCTACCCTAGGTATATGAATCCATCATTAGCCCCCGAATGGATTGAGGCTTGAGTGAAGGAGGAGTTGACGTTGTTTCCGACTGCTTTTGCATTCTGGCTACATGTTGTCTCGGATCAAGATCTTCTTTGCTGATAACAAGAAACTTTCCTTCAGTCGACTTGATCCATTCTTGTTCTTTAGTCGAGTGACTTCCTTTGCTATACCTGAGTAACAGATCGCAGGAGATCTCGCATTTGATGAGACTGATCCGTCGCCATGATCTCGCGGGATCTGAAATTTCGGGAAGCACGCGAAGCGGAACAAATACGCGCGCTTGGATGGGACGTAACAGGGGCGCCTCGATTTTCGCGCCGCTTTCTCCGCCACGTATCGTGCAGTGCGGCTGCTCGGGATATGATTGGATTGCTTGGGTCCACTTGTCATCCACTCGGAAGGGATGCTATAAATGTGACTCCCGGAGGCCCGTGCACAGTACCTTGTTCTTCCTCCCCAGTTCTCTCCGTCTCCGCTCTCCACCTCCGCTGCTGCTCCCTTGCCATCTCTCTCCTTGCGCATTCCGCCGGCGGCCATGGGCAAAGAGAAGACGACGATGCTGGAGCGTGCGAAGAAGGCGTCGGTGGTGGAGAAGGCGTCGGCGGCCGAGAAGGCGAAGGGGAGATCCACCGGTCGCGGTGGTTCTTCGTCGAGATCCAAACTGCCGAAGGGCTGGGTCCAGGGAGACTGGATCCAGTCGACGATCAGGGAGAAGGATCTCCTTGATATGGCTGATGACGGATTGATTCCCCACGGAGCCGCGAGGCTTCCCGGTCGAGAGTGGCAGCCTCAACCAGAAGAGGGTGAGTGCGTGCTTTTGGCAACCCATGTCGATCGGGGTTTTTCATTGCCACCGAGTGTCTTCTTTCGAGGTTTTCTGAATTTCTTCGGAGCCCAGCTCCACCATTTTACTCCAAACTCCATCGCATACCTTGTCGCGTTTGTGTCTATGTGCGAAAATTTCCTGGGTTGTCGACCGCACTGGGGTTTGTTCAAGTACATCTTCACGTGTCGCTCCCAGACTGTGAAGAAAGCAAGCCCTGGTGACGAGAAGACCCAAGTAGTCCAGATGTGTGGTGGTTTAGGAGTCCAGTTGAGGAGCAAAAGCACCTTTCAGCTATGCATTTTCCCGAGTCGGTCAGGGTTGGCAATCGACCTGGTTCTATTGCGGAACGAGACGACGCCGGGCGATCGACCGCCTCCCGAAATTTACCATGAGTCGGGTGAATAAACCCTCCTCCTCAAGGTTGTTCTCAAGAGAGGGCTGAAGTGAAGATGCTGATGGACCGAGTGGTGCAGCTGGTTAGGGACGGAGGATCGGCATGGATCTCTGGAGGTTTTTCTTGGGGCGAATCCAGCCCCTTGGTTCGAGTCATCAGTATGTGGTTGTATTGCGGCACCGAAGACGAGATTCGCGTCCACCCGGAGGCAGTCGACGATGCCGTAGTGGAAAGATGGATGGCTTCAATCACTGGAAACAAGGACAATCCTCGCGGATCTCGGAGGATTTCTCCGCTTGATCGTGACAGCGTTCCAGATAAGGTACACTTGTTCTGCTTTTCTGGCGTATATGCATTGAGTGTGTTTACAGAACTTGGTCGACTGAACTCTGCTTCAATACTTCCAGGCCTTCACCGAGCTGTATTCAATGCCCAATGGCGCCCAGATTCCGACTAAGGAGGGTGAAGCCAGCGGAGGCGAGAGTCAAGAAGAGGGGACTCAGACGCTGCAGAGACGCATTTACGGCGATGATGATGACGATGACGAGGATGATGATGACGAGGACGAAGAGGAGGAAGTCGCACCACCGCGCTCGGAAAGGCGGTCAAAACTTGTGCACGACCCTTCGGCTGAACGCGGTAAGGGAGTTGCGACTGCCTCGCAGTCGACCAAACGCCCTCGAACCGCTTCACCGGTGCCGACTGAGAAAGCGCCAAAGCAGGCGAAGGTAGTTCCGCCGAGGACAACCAAGCCTCTGCCAAAGATGAAAGTGTCCATCCCCACCATCTCAGGGTAAACATATTGCTTAAATTCTCATGTTCTATATAGATTTTATCGCTGATTGAAACTTAAATCGGTCGACTGATTCTTCGGATTTTCAGTGCTGCGACTTCTGAAACCTCAGCTAAGGCTGACGATCATGAGATGGAAGACGCCGCCACCTCAAATCTTGGTATTATATCCTTAATTCTTGCTCTTAGTCGATGACTCAAGATTTACGATTTCAACTCTTTTACAAGCTCAACCGATAACATCATCACCCTCCCCGACGACGATGATGAGGATGAGGAGCCACCGAGGGCTAGGAGGAGTAGGAAGGCATCTGCCGCGAGAAACCCGAGTGCGCGGCGCTACGAGACCGTCGTGACGGAAGGGGAGGCGGCACTCGACATACCGTGACCTTCGCGTGCCGTGACCGATGCTCGCCCACTTCGCCGTCGAGTGCTGGACAACCTTCGATCTTCACCACGCACCACGCCCCGGAGGACCAAGGCGATCTTGCTAAGGAGGCGATCCGTCAGCAGGGATCATGATGGAGCAGGTGAAGATCGCCGATGCGAGCCAAGCAGCTTATGATGCCAGCTCGCCCTTGAGCAATGTTCAGTCGATCGACCACCACTGCTCATTAGGATATGCTATCGAAACTTTTCTTTCTCGAATTCATAGCAGTCACCCACTAGGTGTGTTGGTAAAAACCCGTGTTGGCGGGGGCACGCTGAGTGCACCCGCCGGTGTAGTCCCCATATAAGGTCGATCTGGCGCGATCGGTCTTAGGCTTATTAAGTAAATGTTGATCAAGATCCTAATGGAATGAATGTGTTTACGAAACCGGTGGGGCACGCTGAGTGCACCCATCGGTGTAGTCCCGAGACGTAATGGTCGATCACGCGCTTGATTACAATCTGAAGAAGCACCGTCGATCGTGTCGATTTTTTTTTTTGTTGGTCGATCGTCGACTCGCTCTCTTTTTTATCGGGTCGATCGGTCGACTTATGTCTGAATAAGACCCGGTGGGGCACGCTGAGTGCACCCACCGGTGTAGTCCCCGAGACTACGGTTGAATGCTTGCATTCGATCGTAGTCTTAGAAACGCACAATTCTTCTTGATTCACTCGAAGTGGATTATCTCGATATTTTTGCAACCGACTCTTCAGAGAAATCTTGTGATCTTGCGGCACGCTATATTTGAATCGGAGCGAAGCATATTCAGCTCGAGTTGGACTTGAAACTGGTGCAAGAGAATCGACAAGGCGAAGGAGGAGACCAAAGGTATGTTTGGTGAGATTTCGACGACTCTGTCCTCCTCCCACTTGCTTCAAATTTGACTTTGCTGCGATTTACAGGCAAGGTGAAGGAGGCTCAAAGGAAGAAGGAGCTTGAGCTGTCTGGAGAAGATCAAGCTTGCTGATGAAAAATTGGCCTTAGTTGCCAAGCTCGACCAGGAAACGCCGATCTGAAGGCTGCTCGCCGCATTTGCCGCAAGGATCTTGGCGAATGAAGGCTGACAAGAAGAACCTGACCGATAAGATCCTCCAACTGGCTGGGAAGAAGAACGAGCTGGAAAGCTTCTTGGGCGGTCTTGCTAAGAAATTGTTCCTTAAGCTCGAAGGTAACCTTCTTCACACGACCAATCCTCCCAACTGTTATGTTTCCATTCGACTGTTTTCCTGACTCGAGGTTTTGTCTATGCAGAGTTCTGCCGCCACTTGAAGAAGAAACCAGCCACCGAGATTTAACCTTGACCCTGTCAATTCCCCGGTGAACGATGAAACTGCCATGAACATCTTCCGACTGGAATCCCGCGTTGCTGCTGTTGTGGATTATCTCGCAAGACTGAAGGCGGCTACATCTCGCATCGACTCGACGCTCTGGCCCAATGAAACACTCCAAAATGACCTTGAGTCATTGATGGCTCGACTGAACGCCGTCCCTGACCGAGTGCAAGAGTGGAAGAAATCTTCGATGCGGTGCGGACGTTGCGCCGCTCAATGTCCGGCGCGAGTCCATTGCAAGGAAGCTCGAGAAGATAAGCTGGTAGCTCTCGAGTGGCCAACACCAAAAGCACGACTTCAGGACCTTCATGGAGACTTTCATCGCTGCTGCCACGCGGATTGCCGACGGGATTGATCTTGACGAGTTCGTTGCTCCATCCAGCCCTCCACAGGAGGGGTAAAAAACTTTCCTTGACCTTAAATTTGCCTCGGTATGCCGAGTGAAGTTGTAACCGATAAAACTTTAACAGGCTTAGTGCCTGAGCACTCTCGGTTACTTTAGGTGTCGACCTAAATTTGGATTGGATGTTTGGCTATGATTGTCCTTGGCTTGAATTGCTCTTTGCAGGTTAACAGCGAAGCGCTTACTGCAGTCGACTTATTCCTTAGGCGAGCGCTGAGCTGCAGCTAAGCCTCCGAGTGGAAGTCTGGCTTACCACTCGGTAGGATTTTAATAACTTAGGCGAGCTCTGGGCTGCAGCTAAGCCTCCGAGTGGAAGTTTGGCTTACCACTCGGTAGGATTTTAATAACTTAGGCGAGCTCTGGGCTGCAGCTAAGCCCCCGAGTGGAAGTCTGGCTTACCACTCGGTAGGATTTTAATAACTTAGGCGAGCTCTGGGCTGCAGCTAAGCCCCCGAGTGGGAGGTTTGCTCTCCACTCGGTGGGATTTCTTTATCTTAGGCGAGCTCTGGGCTGCAGCTAAGCCCCCGAGTGGGAGGTTTGCTCTCCACTCGGTAGGATTTCTTTTATCTTAGGCGAGCACTGGGCTGCAGCTAAGCCCCCGAGTGGGAGGTTTGCTCTCCACTCGGTAGGATTTCTTTTGTATTTGTGTCGAAGCTCGGAGAAGAGGGTCGCAGTCGGCCTGCGCCTCGTTTTCCTTGCGAATATACTTTAAACTTAGGCGAGTCCTTGGACTGCAGCTAAGCCCCCGAGTGGAAGTCCGGCTTACCACTCGGTAGGATTTTTAATAACTTAGGCGAGCACTGGCTGCAGCTAAGCCCCGAGTGGAAGTCTGCTTACCACTCGGTGGGATTTTTAATAACTTAGGCGAGCACTGGCTGCAGCTAAGCCCCGAGTGGAAGTCCGCTTACCACTCGGTGGGATTTTTAATAACTTAGGCGAGCACTGGGCTGCAGCTAAGCCCCCGAGTGGAAGTCTGGCTTACCACTCGGTAGGATTTTAATAACTTAGGCGAGCACTGAGCTGCAGCTAAGCCCCGAGTGGAAGTCCGCTTACCACTCGGTGGGATTTTTAATAACTTAGGCGAGCACTGGCTGCGGCTAAGCCCCGAGTGGAAGTCGGCTTACCACTCGGTAGGATTTGTAAAAACTTAGGCGGAACGGATTCGCGACTAAGCCACCCATCGGGGAGGTGAAAATTTTACTCGACACAAAATAAAGAGTGACAAAAATAATGAAGGAATTATGACACTATTACTTCAAAGCTCGTGAGCTACAGGAGTGCTTTATTACAACTCTTCCGAATGGAAAACCTTAAGTGTAAAACGGGCGGAGCAGATCCGCATTCCAAGCTCGGGGCTCATCGATACCGTGTTCGACATTGTAGAGACGATATGCCCCATTGTGGAGAACCTTTGTGACGATGAAGGGACCTTCCCATGAGGGAGCAAGCTTATGTTGCTTCTGCTGATCCACCCGAAGGACCAGATCTCCTTCCTGGAAGGCTCGACCTCTCACATTTCTGGCGTACAGTCGGCGCAAGTCTTGCTGGTAAATGGTCGAGCGGATCAGAGCCATTTCCCTTTCCTCTTCCAGGAGGTCGACTGCATCCTGACGTGCTTGCTCAGCTTCTGCTTCATTATAAAGTTCAATTCATGGAGCATTGTGAAGGAGATCACTCGGTAAAACTGCTTCTGCCCCATAGACCAGGAAAAAAGGAGTTCTCCCAGTCGACAGATTGGGCGTGGTCCGCAAACCCCAAAGCACTGAAGGAAGTTCGTCGACCCAAGCTCCGGCCGCATGCTTGAGATCTCGCATCAAACGGGGCTTCAGACCCTTGAGGATCAATCCATTGGCTCGTTCTCGCTGTCCATTCGATTTGTGGATGGGCAATCAAGCGTAGTCGACTTCGTATGCCTTGGGAGTTGCGAAACCCTTGAATTCTTCCGAGTCAAAATTCACCCATTGTCCGTGATAATCTTGTGCGGGACTCCATACCGAACGTCAACTTTCGGATGAAGGAAACAGCGATACCAAAGATCAAGTTTTTGATTGGCTTAGCCTCAATCCACTTGGTGAACTTGTCGATCGCTACCAAGACATGCGTGAAGCCGCTCCGACCCGTTCGCAAGGACCGATCATGTCCAACCCCATACCGCGAAAGGCCGACGAGCGGAATGGTCTTCAAAGGCTGACGCAGCTTGTGTGACATATTGAGTAGAACCGCATCCTTCGCACTTGTCCACTATTTCTTTCGCCATCTCATTTGCTCTTGGCGATAAAATCCAGCTCGGTATGCTTTGGCTACAATGGTCCGAGAGGACGCATGGTGACCACAGGTCCCCGAGTGGATATCATTGAGTATGACTCGACCTTCTTCTGGCGTTATGCATTTTTGTCCGACTCCCGTTGGGCTTTCTCTATATAACTGCCCATTGATAACAGTAAAGGCTTTGGATCGACGGACGATCTGTCGAGCCTCTTCCTCATCCTCTGGGAGTTCCTTTCTCAGAATATACGCAATGTATGGAATTGTCCAATCGGGAGTGACCACTAAAACTTCCATGACCAAGTCGACCACTGCCGGGACCTCAACTTCGGTCGAGTCCGTGGCACTCTTGGGTTGTGGAGCTTCCTCTGTGTAGGGATCTTCTTTGACTGACGGAGTGTGTATATGTTCCAAAAACACGCCACTCGGAATGGCTTCCCTCTTGGACCCTATCTTCGCCAGATCATCTGCTGCCTGATTTTTCAGTCGGGGGATGTGATGGAGCTCCAACCCCTCAAACTTCTTTTCCAGCTTCCTCACTTGCATTGCAAGATCCAAATATAGCTGGGCTTCTCATGTCCCACCTTCATCACTTGATTGACCACTAGATCTGAGTCGCCATAAACCATCGAGGCGACGGACGCCGAGTGAGATGGCCATGCAAATCCATATAAAAGGGCCTCATATTCTGCCTCATTGTTGGAGGAATCAAAGTGAATCTGGAGCACATACTTAAGCTTATCTCCTCTGGGGGAAACCAGAACAACCCCAGCACCAGAACCATTCAGCATCTTGGAGCCGTCAAAGAACATGGTCCAATGCTCCGAGTGAACTTCGATCGGTTGTCTGTTATTCAATCCACTCGCCAGGAAATCCGCTATAGCTCGGGACTTAATGGCTTTCTTTGCCTCGAATTTGATATCAAGGGAAGAAGTTCAATCGCCCACTTCGCCACTCGACCGGTTCGCGTCTACATTATGCAAGATCTCGATAAAGGAGCGTCGGCGACGATCGTGAGTAATGATCGAGAAATAGTGAGCAACCTTCTTTGTGGTCATGTATATACCATACACAAGCTTCGATAATGAGGGTATCTCTGCTTGGATGGAGTCAAAACTTCGGACAAATAATACACCGGCGCTGAACTTTGAAGGCCTTTCCTTCCTCTTCCCGCTCGACCGTAAGCCGCAGAATCCACAACTTGTCCAAAGGCTGCAATGTAAAGCAACAGAGGCTCTTTGCTGATTGGAGCAGCAAGCACCGGCTGGGTGGAGAGCGAGCTTTTAGCTCGCAAACGCTGCATCGACTTCAGAGTCCACTCGAACTTGTCACCTTCTTCATCGATCGGTAAAGAGGCAATGCCTTTTCACCGAGTCGTGAGATGAATCGACTTAAAGCGCCAAGCATCCAAGAAGCTTCGGGCGCCGTGCACTCGCACGGGTGTTTCATTCGGAGAATAGTGCCGATCTTCTCTGGGTTAGCGCCGATTCCTCGCTCGAAACGAGAAACCGAGTAATTTTCCACCAGAACTCCGAATGTGCACTTGGACGGATTGAGCTTGATATCGCATCTTCGAGGTTGGCAAATGTTTCGGCGAGGTCAGCGAGCAGGTCGGAACCTTTTCGCGACTTAACGACGATATCATCCATATACGCTTCCACATTCCGACCGATCCGAGTGAGAAGACACTTCAATCATTCGCATAAATGTGGCTCCGCATTCTTGAGGCCGAATGGCATGGTGATATAGCGTAGCACCCGAATGGAGTGACGAAAGCTGTTTTATTTCGTCGGGTCCATACTGACGGATCTCGATGATACCCGGAATATGCATCTAGAAAAGACAACCTCACACCCCGCGGTCGAGTCGACAATTTGATCGATGCGGGAGAGGAAAATGATCCTTCGGCAGGCCCGATTAATGTGCTTAAAATCAATGCACATGCGGAGTGAGTCATCCTTCTTGGGGACCATGACAACATTAGCGAGCCACTGGAGTGGTAAATCTCTCGATAAATCCTGCTGTCAACAATGAGCCACTTCTTCCCCAATAGCCTTTCTCTTACGGGCGGCGGACCGTCGCAGATGCTCTTTACTGGTTTCGCTGACTTGTCGACTGAAGGCGATGCTCAGCCGCCCTGAACACCGGCATGTCAGCTGGCTTCCATGCAAAGATGTCCCAGTTCTCACGGAGGAACTGGATGAGCGCTTCTTCCTATTTCGAGTCGATTGTTGTGGATATGTGGGTCGGAGCTGCATTGGGGTCAGTCGGATGAATATGGACGGGCTTCGTCTCACCAGACGACTTGAATGCAGACTCGATGGCTGGCTTCTTAGATCGCAGCAAATCACTTGGATCTGCGTTTTGCATGTATTCGTCAAATTCGACTGCTGACACTTGGGAGTCGGCAATCTTTGAGCCCTTCTGATAGCACTCTTCTGCCTTCTTCCGATCTCCGGTGACAGTGATCACTCCCTTGGGGCCTGGCATCTTCAGTTTGAGGTACACGTAGCATGGTCGGGCCATGAATCGTGCGTAGGCGGGTCTCCCCAAAATGGCATGGTATGCACTCTGAAAATCCACAACCTCAAAGGTCAACTTTTCTTTGCGGAAGTGTTTGGAATCACCAAAACCACGCCCGTGGCTATTTGGCCGAGTGAGTTGGCCTTCTTCCTGGTATGACTCCGGAAACTCATATTGTCGGGCGCCAATCGACATCGGAATGCCCATCCCTTTCAAGGTATCCGCATATAACAAATTCAGCCCACTACCACCATCCATTAGCACTTTTGTCGACGAGTGCCTTCGACAATCGGATCGACCACCAACGCTTGCCGCCCAGGGTGGCAATGTGAGTCGGGTGATCGATTGGTCGAATGTGATGGGTGTCCGACCACTTCACATAACTTGGCTTAACTGGGCAACCATATTCACCTCCCGATTGATGACTTTCACGACTTTTACTTTCCACATCCGCGAAGATCATCAGTGGAGTTGACATGCTTGGTATTCCTCCTCACCGCCCCTCTTTGTCTCCGCCTTGTCCGCTCCTTCTCCTTGTCCTTAGACTGTTTGCCTGGCTTCCGCCGGATCGAGTCGACATCGACGAGTGGTGTGCTTCGGTAAATAATGTTGCCCTCTTCATCCTTCTTCGTGTGAATATGGCATGGCATATCCATCACGCCATTTCCTTCCTTATCTTTCACTTTCTTCGATTCCGTGATCCTTTGGGCTTCCCTTGAACTTCCCACGAGTCACGGCGGGGCCTCTCCAGAGCTGCTGGCTCGGCTTTGCGCTTCGCTTCGGATCGAATTGCCCTTCTCCGATCGACTTGGTTTGTATTTACCGCTTGAGTCGGTCTTCTTCCTCGCCGTTGGCGTATTGCTAACAATCTCCATCATTCGACTCAGGGGTCATGTCCCCGGTTCGACCGAACTTCAGACTCAATTCTCTGTTTTTGACGCCGTCCTTGAAGGCGCAAACCGCCTGATGGTCAGACACATTTTCCACAGTATTGTGCAAGGTAATCCATCTCTGAATGTACTCTCGGAGAGTTTCGTTGGTCTTCTGCACACAAACTTGCAGCTCACAAACCAGCGGTTAAACTTGCAAGTCCCTTCAAAAGTCCTGACGAACACTCGGGACAAATCCTCCCAAGTATATATACTGCTGTGAGGTAATTGACTCAGCCATGCCTGGCTGAACCTTCCAACATGAGGGGCAAATGTTTCATGGCCACCTCATCATTCCCACCACCAATCTGAACAGCCACTCGGTAATCCTCGAGCCAAGTTTCGTGCTTAGATTCCCAAAGAACTTGTCGACTCTGTTGCCAATCTGAAATTGGGGGATCATCGCGGCTCGATAGCCCTGCTAAAACACTCCGGACGAGACGCACTCGATCGCTGGTGGGTGCATCCTCTCGGTCCTCCTCGATGGGCTCTGTTCGGTCGACCAAGCCTTGCACGATAATGGATCGCGATCAAAGCTCGGGTCTCGGGTCGACCGAATCCTTCGCCAGATCTTGAATCGTCGTCTGTCATCTTGCCGCCGAGGAGCGCGTCGACCCTTCCTCGGAGGAAAGGGGCATTCGACGCCTGTCATCTCGGTCGGAACGGTCTCCGAGCTGCTCTCGCCGGTTGTCGCGCCCTTCCCGCCGCGGAGGCGATCTGGGGCTGTGAGCCGATATGCAGTGTTCGCAGCGACGGATCGGCCAGAATCTGTTCTTGCGATCGCGACACGGCTGAGTTCGATCACCGCCGGAGTAAATCTACGATCTGCTGCAAGCCTCTTCCAGCTTCCGACTGGGACGGCTGAATAGACTCTGCTATACGAGTTGCAGCTGCTAAATTCTGAAGTGGCGTGCGGTATACCTGAGTCGGCGGGAAAAGCCGACGTCGACTGGATTCGTGGAGCGCTGCTGCAGCGCGTCGAGTGCTCGCTGAAGATTCTCCAGCGGCGCGTTCAGCCACATTGGCCAAACGTGCTTCCTCCAAGGCACGAGCCTCAGGGGTCTCTCCGGCGATAGGAGTATGTAGTGCATCCATGTTCCTACGACGAAGCTCTTCTCTCTGCAGAGTCGAGTGTCTCGGGCTGGTACTCCTCGTGTTCTTGCACGGGTCACCTCCCAGCGCCCCACCGCCGGGCTAAACCGGAGGATCTGCGAGGGCCGCCGACCATGAGGATCTCCGCCACCGGATCACCGCTATCACACTCGGATCACGTCTCTCTGGAGCCGGTCGACAGATCGAACAGTCAGAGGGATTCGCTCGGGCTCAATAGCCGCGACTTGGGCGGTGGCTGTCTGGCGAGCCACCGCGTGCTTCACCCACCGCTGAAGCCTCGATCGACCAGAGCGCTTTTGCGCTGGTGGGAGATCAAGGCGAGCGATCGATAAGGAGTCGACCGACACGGAGTCGACGGTTGCCATGAGGAACGCCATGGACGCATGCACGAAAGTCGCCGCCTCATGACGAGGAGCGCCTTGATGTCAAGAGGGCCTCCTGGAGCCATGCGGAGTCGTCGGCGACAAAAGTGAGAGCACCGAGACGGATCTCGTGCCCCGCACCCAAAACTCCGAAGTCATCATGATGAAGGTACTGGAATCTGCAACTCCCCACAAATCGCTAAAACACCGCCCCATGGTGGGCGCCAACCGTCGTGGTTCTAAGTCCGACAAGAGAAGTAGGGGTAGGTTAAGGAGAGGCGATGTCCTAGCTATGGAGCAGTTGTGGAGACAAAGGATGTACGAGTTCAGCCCTTCTCGGAGGAAGTAACAGCCCTACGTCTCGGAGCCCCGAGGCGGTCGAGTGGATTATGAGTATGAGTATTACAAGAATCTGAACCCTTCTATCTGTGGAGGGTGGCTTATATAGAGTGCGCCAGACCCCAGCCGCCCACGAATGGAGGGAAATAAAGTACATTAAGCTAGGGGTTCTTGTAACGCCTCATAAGGTGCTTTAACTATCATTAAGCCTATTCAATAGCGAACCGTTATACCATGGAGTGCCTTGACCTTCGGTGGTCGAGTGAGTCTTCCATGGTCGAGTCCTTCCGGTCTAGTCGAGTGGATCCTCTTTGGTCGATGGAAGATGATCTCTTCTATGAGTGCCCTTGGGTAGGACGTTTAGGTCAGGCCTATGACCCTACCCTAGGTATATGAATCCATCAGGGGCCGCGCCCAAACCCTTTGTCCAATTCGGACTGGGCTTGGGAGGCGCGCGCCTCCCCGGCTCCTTCCCACTAAAGCCCATTAAGGCCCAATACTCTTCCCCGTATTCCCGTAACTCCCGGTACTCCGAAAATACCGAATCACTGGAACCTTTCCGAACTCCAATATAGTCGTCCAATATATCGATCTGTACGTCTCGACCATTTTGAGACTCCTCGTCATGTCCCTGATCTCATCCGGGACTCCGAACTCCTTCGGTACATCAAAACTCATAAACTCATAATATAACTGTCATCGAAACCTTAAGCGTGCGGACCCTACGGTTTGAGAACAATGTAGACATGACCTAGAACTATTCTTGGTCAATAGCCAATAGCGGGACCTGGATGCCCATATTGGCTCCTACATATTCTACAAAGATCTTTATCGGTCAAACCGCATAACAACATACGTTGTTCCCTTTGTCATCGGTATGTTACTTGCCCGAGATTCGATCGTCGGTATCCAATACCTAGTTCAATCTCGCTACGGCAAGTCTCTTTACTCGTTCCGTAATACATCATCTCGCAACTAACTCATTAGTTGTAATGCTTGCAAGGCTTAAGTGATGTGCATTACCGAGAGGGCCCAGAGATACCTCTTCGACAATCGGAGTGACAAATCATAATCTCGAAATACGCCAACCCAACATCTGCCTTTGGAGACACCTGTAGTACTCCTTTATAATCACCCAGTTACGTTGTGACGTTTGGTAGTACCAAAGTGTTCCTCTGGCAAATGGGAGTTGCATAATCTCATAGTCATAGGAACATGTATAAGTCATGAAGAAAGCAATAGCAACATACTAAACGATCGGGTGCTAATATAACGGAATGGGTCATGTCAATCAGATCATTCAACTAATGATGTGACCTTGTTAATCAAATAACAACTCCTTGTTCATGGTTAGGAAACATAACCATCTTTGATTAACAAGCTAGTCTAGTAGAGGCATACTAGTGACACTCTGTTTGTCTATGTATTCACACATGTATTATGTTTCCGGTTAATACAATTCTAGCATGAATAATAAATATTTATCATGAAATGAGGAAATATATAATAACTTTATTATTGCCTCTAGGGCATATTTCCTTCAGTCTCCCACTTGCACTAGAGTCAATAATCTAGATCACATCATCATGTGATTAACATCGATAGTTCACATCATCATGTGATTAACACCCATAGGGTTTACTAGATTCAGTAATCTAGTTCACATCGCTATGTGATTAACACCCAAAGAGTACTAAGGTGTGATCATGTTTTGCTTGTGAGAGAGTCTTAGTCAACGGGTCTTTCACATTCAGATCCGTTATGTATTTTGCAATTTCTCTATGTCTACAATGCTCGCACGGCTACTCTAGCTAATTGCTCCCACTTTCTATATGTATCTAGATCGAGACTTAGAGTCATCGGATCGGTGTCAAAACTTGCATCGGCGTAACCCTTTACTTACGAACCTTTTGTCACTTCCATAATCGAGAAACATATCCTTATTCCACTAAGGATAATTTTGACCGCTGTCCATGATCTACTCCTAGATCACTATTGTACTCCTTGCGAAACTCAAGTCAGGGTATACAATAGATCTGGTACACAGATGGCATACTTTATAGAAACTATGGCCAAGGCATAGTGAATGACTTTCATTCTCTTTCAATCTTCTGCCGTGGTCGGGTTTTGAGTCTTACTCAATTTCACACCTTGTAACACAGGCAAGAACTCTTTCGTTGACTGTTTCATTTTGAACTACTTCAAAATCTTGTCAAGGTATGTACTCATTGAAAAAACTTATCAAGCATCTTGATCTATCTCTATAGATCTTGATGTTCAATATGTAAGCAGCTTCACCGAGGTCTTTCTTTGAAAAATTCCTTTTAAACACTCCTTTATGCTTTGCAGAATAATTCTACATTATTTCCGATCAACAATATGTCATTCACATATACTTATCGAAATCTTGTAGTGCTCCCACTCACTTTCTTGTAAATACAGGCTTCACTTTGCAAGTCTCAGATAAACTATATCTTTGATCAACTTATCAAAGCGTATATTCCAACTCCGAGATGCTTGCACCAGTCCATAGATGGATCGCTGGAGCTTGCACACTTTGTTAGCTCCCTTTGGATCGATAAAACCTTCTGGTTGCATCACATACAACTCTTCCTCCAGAAACCTATTCAGGAATGCAGTTTTTTACATCCATTTGCCAAATTTCATAAATTGTGGCAATTGCTAACATGATTTGGACAGACTTAAGCATCGCTACAGTTGAGAAAATCTCATTGTAGTCAACACCTTGAACTTGTCAAAAACCTTTTTGCGACAAGTCAAGCTTTGTAGATAGTAACACTACTATCAACGTCCATCTTCCTCTTGAACATCCATTTATACAATATGGCTTGCCGATCATCGGGCAACTCCACCAAAGTCCATACTTTGTTCTCATACATGGATCTCATCTCAGATTTCATGGCCTCAAGCCATTTCGCGAATCTGGGCTCATCATCGCTTCCTCATAGTTCGTAGGTTCATCATGGTCTAGTTACATGACTTCCGAACAGGATTACCGTACCACTCAGTGCGGATCTCACTCTGGTTTACCTACGAGATTCGGTAGTAACTTGATCCGAAGTTACATGATCATCATCATTAGCTTCCTCACTAATTGGTGTAGTAGTCACAGAACAGATTTACGTGATGAACTACTTTCAATAAGGAGAAGGTACAATTACCTTATCAAGTTCTACTTTCCTCCCACTCACTTCTTTCGAGACAAACTCCTTCTCTAGAAAGGATCCATCTTAAGCAACGAATATCTTGCCTTCGGATCTGTGATAGAAGGTGTACCCAACAATTTCCTTTGGGTATTCTATGAAGGCGTACTTCTCCGATTTGGGTTCGAGCTTATCAGATGAAACTTTTTCACATAAGCATCGCAGCCCCAAACATTAAGAAACGACAACTTTGGTTTCTTGCTAAACCACAGTTCATATAGTGTCGTCTCAGCGGATTTAGATGGTGCCCTATTTAGCGTGAATGCAGCTGTCTCTAATGCATGATCCCAAAAGCGATATTGGTAAATCGGTAAGAAACATCATAGATTGCACTATATCCAATAAAGTGCGGTTACGATGTTTGGACACACCATAACATTGTGGTGTTCGGTGGCGTGAGCTGTGAAACTATTCCACATTGTTTTAATTGAAGACCAAACTCAGTAACTCAAATGTTCGTCTCCGTGATCAGATCACGAAACTTTATTTTCTTGTTACGATGATTTTCCACTTCACTCTGAAATTCTTTGAACCTTTCAACTATTTCAAACTTATGTTTCATCAAGTAGATATACCCATATCTGCTCAAATCATCTTGTGAAGGTCGAAAATAACGATACTTACCACGAGCATCAACACTCATTGGATCGCATACATCGGTATGTATTATTTCCAATAAGTCGGTAGCTTGTTCCATTGTTCGGAGAACGGAGTTTTAGTCATCTTGCCCAAAAGGCACGGTTCGCAAGCATCAAGTGATTCATAATCAAGTAATTCCAAAATCCCATCAGCATGGAGTTTCTTCATGCGCTTTACACCAATATGACCTAAGCGGCGATGCCACAAATAAGTTGCACTATCATTATTAACTTTGTATTTTTGGTTTCAATATTATGAATATGTGTATCACTATGATCGAGATCCAATGAACCATTTTCATTGGGTGTGTAACCATATAAGGTTTTATTCATGTAAGCAGAACAACAGTTTATTCTCTTACTTAAATGAAGAACCGTATTGCAATAAACACGATCAAATCATATTCATGCTCAGCGTAAACACCAAATAACATTTATTTAGTTTCAACACTAATCCCGAAAGTATAGGAGTGTGCGATGATGATCATATCAATCTTGAAACTACTTTCAACACACATCGTCACTTCACCCTTAACTAGTTTACATTTGATCTCGCAACTCCGTTTGAGTTACTACTCTTAGCAACCGAACCAGTACCAAATACCGAGGGGTTGCTAAAAACACTAGTAAAGCACACATAAAACACCAGATATCAAATATACCCTTTTCACTTTGCCATCCTTCTTATCCACCAAATATTTAGGGCAGTTCCGCTTCCAGTGACCATTTCCTTTGCAGTGTAAGCACTTAGTTTCAGGCTTTGGTTCAGCTTTGGGTTTCTTCGTGGGAGTGACAACTTGCTTGTCAATCTACTTGAAGTTCCCCTTTCTTTCCCATTGCCCTTTTCTTGAAACTAGTGATCTTGTCAACCATCAACACTTGATGCTCTTTTTGATTTCTACCTTCATCGATTTCATCATCATGAAAAACTCGGGAATCATTTTCATCATCCCTTGCATACTATAGTTCATCACGAAGTTCTACTAACTTGGTGATAGTGACTAGAGAATTCAGTCAATCACTATCTTATCTGGAAGATTAACTCCCACTTGATTCAAGCGATTGTAGTACCCAGACAATCTGAGTACATGCTCACTAGTTGAGCGATTCTCCTCCATCTTTTAGCTATAGAACTTGTTGGAGAATTCATATCTCTCAACTCGGTATTTGCTTGAAATATTAACTTCAATTCTGGAACATCTCATATGGTCCATGATGTTCAAAACATCTTTGAAGTCCCGATTCTAAGCCATAAAGCATGGTGCACAAAACTATCAAGTAGTCATCATATTGAGCTAGCCAAACGTTCATAACGTCTACATCCGCTCCTGCAATAGGTTTGTCACCTAGCGGTGCATCAAGGACATAATTCTTACAAGCAACAATGAGGATAAACCTCGGATCACGGATCCTATCCGCATCATTGCTACTAACATCTTTCAACACAGTTTCTCTAGGTACATATCAAAACAAACATATGAAAGCAACTTCGCGAGCTATTGATCTTACAACATAATTTGCAAAATACTACCAGGACTAAGTTCATGATAAATTTAAGTTCAATTAATCATATTACTTAAGAACTCCCACTTAGATGGACATCTCTCTAGTCATCTAAGTGATCACGTGATCCAAATCAACTAAACCATAACCGATCATCACGTGAGATGGAGTAGTTTTCAATGGTGAACATCTTATGTTGATCATATCTACTATATGATTCACGCTCGACCTTTCGGTCTCCGTGTTCCGAGGCCATATCTGCATATGCTAGGCTCGTCAAGTATAACCTGAGTATTCTGCGTGTGCAAAACTGGCTTGCACCCGTTGTAGATGGACGTAGAGCTTATCACACCCGATCATCACGTGGTGTCTGGGCACGACGAACTTTGGCAACGGTGCATACTCAGGGAGAACACTTCTTGATAATTTAGTGAGAGATCATCTTATAATGCTACCGTCAATCAAAGCAAGATAAGATGCATAAAAGATAAACATCACATGCAAATCAATATAAGTGATATGATATGGTCATCATCGTCTTGTGCTTCGTGATCTCCATCTCCGCAGCACCATCATGATCACCATCGTCACCGGCGCGACACCTTGATCTCCATCGTAGCATCGTTGTCGTCTCGCCAATCTTATGCTTCTACGACTATCGCTACCGCTTAGTGATAAAGTAAAGCATTACGATGCGATTGCATTTCATACAATAAGCGACAACCATATGGCTCCTGCCGATTGCCGATAACCGGTTACAAAACATGATCATCTCATACAATAAAATATAGCATCACGTCTTGACCATATCACATGACAACATGCCTGCAAAAACAAGTTAGGCGTCCTCTACTTTGTTGTTGCAAATTTTACATGGCTGCTACGGGCTTAAGCAAGAACCAATCTCACCTCGCATCAAAACCACAACGATCCTTCATCAAATAGACTCCGTTTTAACCTTCTCAAGGACTGGGCGTAGCCACACTCGATTCAACTAAAGTGAGAGAGACAGACACCCACCAGTCACCTTTAAGCAACGAGTGCTCGAAGCGGTAAAACCAGTCTCGCGTAAGCGTCTGGCGTAATGTCGGTCAGGCCGCTTCATCTCACAATACCGCTGAACCAAAGTATGACATGCTGGTAGGTAGTATGACTTGTATCGCCCACAACTCACTTGTGTTCTACTCGTGCAAAACATCAAACCATAAAAACCTAGGCTCGGATGCCACTATTGGGGAACGTAGTAATTTCAAAAAAATTCCTATGCACACGCAAGATCATGGTGATGCATAGCAACGAGAGGGGAGAGTGTTGTCCACGTACCCTCGTAGACCGTAAGCGAAGCGTTAGCACAATTGCGGTTGATGTAGTCGTACGTCTTCACGATCCGACCGATCCAAGTACCAACGTCACGGCACCTCCGAGTTCAGCACACGTTCAGCTCGATGGCGTCCCTCGAACTCCGATCCAGCCGAGTGTCGAGGAGAGTTCCGTCGGACCTGACGGCGTGGTAGCGATCTTGATGTTCTACCGCGCAGGGCTTCGCCTAAGCTTTGCGGCGATATGACCGAGGTGGAATATGGTGGAAGGGGCACCGCACACGGCTAAGGAACGATCCGTAGATCAACTTGTGTGTCTAGGGGTGCCCCTTGCCCCGTATATAAAGGAGGGAGGGAGGAGGAGGCCGGCCCTAGGAGGAGGCGCGCCAAGGAGTCCTACTCCCACCGGGAGTAGGATTCCTTCTTTCCTAGTCCAACTAGGTCAAGGGGAAAAGAGGGAAGTGGAGAAGGAAGGAAGAGGGGCCGCGCCCAAACCCTTTGTCCAATTCGGACTGGGCTTGGGAGGGCGCGCGCCTCCTCTGGCTCCTTCCCACTAAAGCCCATTAAGGCCCAATACTCTTCCCGTATTCCCGTAACTCCCGGTACTCGAAAAATACCGAATCACTCGGAACCTTTCCGAACTCCGAATATAGTCGTCCAATATATCGATCTTTACGACTCGACCATTTCGAGACTCCTCGTCATGTCCCGATCTCATCCGGACTCCAAACTCCTTCGTACATCAAAACTCATAAACTCATAATATAAGCATCATCGAAACCTTAAGCGTGCGGACCCTACGGGTTCGAGAACTATGTAGACATGACCTAGAACTATTCTTGGTCAATAACCAATAGCGGGACCTGGATGCCCATATTGGCTCCTACATATTCTACGAAGATCTTTATCGGTCAAACCGCATAACAACATCGTTGTTCCCTTTGTCATCGGTATGTTACTTGCCCGAGATTCGATCGTCGGTATCCAATACCTAGTTCAATCTCGTTACCGCAAGTCTCTTTACTCGTTCCGTAATACATCATCTCGCAACTAACTCATTAGTTGTAATGCTTGCAAGGCTTAAGTGATGTGCATTACCGAGAGGGCCAGAGATACCTCTCCGACAATCGGAGTGACAAATCCTAATCTCGAATACGCCAACCCAACATCGCCTTTGGAGACACCTGTAGTACTCCTTTATAATCACCCGATTCGTTGTGATGTTTGGTAGTACCCAAAGTGTTCCTCCGCAAGCGGAGTTGCATAATCTCATAGTCATAGGAACATGTATAAGTCATGAAGAAAGCAATAGCAACATACTAAGCGATCGGTGCTAAGCTAACGGAATGGGTCATGTCAATCAGATCATTCAACTAATGATGTGACCTTGTTAATCAAATAACAACTCCTTGTTCATGGTTAGGAAACATAACCATCTTTGATTAACAAGCTAGTCTAGTAGAGGCATACTAGTGACACTCTGTTTGTCTATGTATTCACACATGTATTATGTTTCCGGTTAATACAATTCTAGCATGAATAATAAACATTTATCATGAAATGAGGAAATATATAATAACTTTATTATTGCCTCTAGGGCATATTTCCTTCAGTAGTAAAACATGAGCCCCCGGACAAATGGATGGAGCGGAAAGCCCAGTCCGCGGAGGAAGTGGGGGAGGAAGACGACCCTCTCATGAGGCCCAGGGGTAGGGACGAGCTGCCCCTCGTCGGGCAGCCGATGCGCGATATCACTGGAAAGGTATCCGGCGCTGCGCAGCTTGGTGATGTCCTCCTCCTTAGCGGTGGAGGCCAACCATTTGCCTCCCGCTCCGGACATATTCGGAGAAGGTCGAGGCGAGATGCGCGAGCTTGGGCGTTGGAGCTTGAGTCTTGCGGACATGGATAAGCAAAGGAGGAAGAAGGCGTGGGTGAGAAGGTGAATCCTTATCCCTTATATATAGGCGATCGAAACTATCGTCCCCACCGCCTGGTAAAACTCGCTTATCTCCCAAGTGCCACCATCAATGGCGCGGTTGGGTTACCCACGTCCGTATTGATGAGAATCCGAATAAGGGAACACGATCTCGCTTCGACAAGGCGTGCCAAGAAACCGCTTAAGCTAAGCGTGCTGAGGTGGTATAGTAAAAACGATTCAAACAAAGTCTTGGTAGCGGTGTGATGTCACGCCGCATAATACGCCGCCAGATTGAACTAAGTGTACATTTTATTCTCTCTACGGTGGAATGTGGAATTTATTTTGCGAGCGGACACTATCCTGGTGTTCATGATCTTCTCTGGATTATTCAAGGAGGAACCCGCCTTGCAATGCCGAACATTATGCGCGCCGGACTTATCGTCATTGAAGCCTGGTTCGAGGGCTACCGAGGAGTCTGGACTAGGGGTGTCCGGACAGCCGGACTATCATTATCCGCCAGACTCCAAGACTACGAAGATACAAGATTGAAGACTCCGTCCCCTGTCCGGATGGGACTTTCCTTGGCGTGGAAGGCAAGCTTGGCAATACGGATATGTAGATCTCCTACCATTGTAACCGACTCTATGTAACCCTAGCCTCCTCCGATGTCTATATAAACCGGAGGGCTTTAGTCCGTAGGACAACAGACATTACAACAATCATACCATAGGCTAGCTTCTAGGGTTTAGCCTCCTTGATCTCGTGGTAGATCCACTCTTGTACTACCCATATCATCAATATTAATCAAGCAGGACGTAGGGTTTTACCTCCATCGAGAGGGCCCGAACCTGGGTAAAAACATCGTGTCCCTCGTCTCCTGTTTCCATCCGCCTAGACGCACAGTTCGGGACCCCCTACCCGCGATCCGCCGGTTTTGACACCGACAATAACCATGAAACATGTCATCTTGATTTTAATTTTCAATTGGATTATGCTTCACATGATAGTTATTTTGTTGAGTTTGCTCCCACTACTATTGATGAGAATAATTTTGCTTATGTGGAGAGTAGTAAAATTTCTATGAAAGTAGATCATGAAAAGAATGCTTTATGTGCTGGTTATATTGTTGAATTCATTCATGATGCTACTGAAAATTATTATGAGGGAGGAACATATGCTTGTAGGAATTGCAATAATATCAAGCTTCCACTCTATGTGTTGAAAATCTTGAAGCTATGCTTGTTTTACCTTCCTATGCTAGTTGATTCTTGTTCCCATAAGTTGTTTGCTCACAAAATCCCTATGTGTCGGCGTTCTGGGAACGGGGGTCCCCAGACTTGCCTGCCTGCGGCCTACAGCGTGGCTCAAGTGGTGGCCCAGTACGCCCCATCTTCACCAGCACAAGACTCAAGACCCTCGTGAGGGGCCAAGCCTCACGGGGCGGACGATGCTAGGCTTCCTCAGGGACGGCCTCGCCAGGCAGGCTCGCGAGGAGGCGGAGAGATCAAGGCAAGGTACCTCGCGAGGTGCTCGTGATGCAAGCCATGACGATCGAGACCAGGCACGCGCCTGGTGGGCGCCAGCCTGCGTAGTGTCCTTGTTTCCTCTTTGGTCCAAAGGGGGAAAGCATAGGCGTGGAGTACCTAGGCATCAGGCAAAGGTTGCCATTTCAGTGCAACGAGACCAAGACCAGCGGAGCGGCAGGATGGAGGTCACCGTGGAGCCCAATACGGCGTCATAGCCAGTGCTTTTGGCAGCCGAAGACCAACTTTAGTCAGGATAACTTGTACTAGACGTTCCCCTTCAAAATGGTCGTTTTTGGCGCCCTTCCCGCTCAATATTTGGGAAGAGGCCCAAGGCCTCTATAAATAGGACTAGCCACCACCGAGAGAGGGGGAAGGGAAAAAGAGAAGAGGACGGATCGAGTGTTCATTAGGGAGAGAGAGGGGCGATCGAACTCACACAAGCAGTTCATCTCATCAGCTCAAGAACACCTCTCGCGAGGCTGTTCTTCACTTGTAGTGTCCATCTTCAGCCCCTGAGGCAATCCACCACACCACACACTGGAGTAGGGTATTACACCACAACGGTGGCTCGAACCAATATAAATCTTGTGTCCCTCGTGTTGTTCATCGTTTCCAGCTTAGATCTCACGCGGCGATCGGACGTAGATCGGTAGGGGAGAGATCTTCGTGCGCACCCCAGAGTTCGAACCTTAAGGGTCTGCCAGAACCCAACTTCCGACATATGGTGCACCAGATAGGGGTGCGCCGGAATCTTTCTTCCACTGCTTCGTGTTCGATCTTTTGTCGTCTCCATGGCTGACGCTCGTCGGGCTCGCGCCGAGCGTCGGGCTGCTCTCACCGCCCGTGTCGCCCAGACGGCTCCCGTTGGTGGGCGTCCCCGTCGTTCCCCGTCGCCTGCCGCCAACGCCGCCACCAGCCCGGCGGGGAACAAGCAGCACGCCTCGTCTCTGCATCCTTCGGTGTGGCGGGAAGGCCGCACCGCCACCCCGTCGCTGACCCCGGCCGGTTCGTCGTCCCATGCCCGTCGCGCCCCCACAGACGCACACGCCGCGTTACTCCTGGCGCGTGAGCTTCTGCACTACCATCCCGTCGACGACCTCTATGAGAACTGGCTCGCCCACATCACTGAGCTCTCACACCGCAGGGGGCTCTCACACACCGTAGGAGGCGCAGATCAGGAGGTGCCTCGCCACCTCCTCCCCAAGAAGGCGCCCTGGCTCCAAGGCATGCGGCCCCGGGATGAGATCCACCGCGTGCGACTCCCGCGCAACAAGAAAGGAGCTGCCAAGATATCCCTCCTCCCCAAGATGGTGCTCGTGTGCTCCCGACATCGGTGCGCCATGACCGCATTCCTGCGCCACCAGGTCAAGACCCAGCGCTGCTCCAGGCAGCGGCGCGCGGGAATCCCCAGGAGCAAGCCCAGCATCAGCAAAGGGCTCTGGTGGCCACCGTAGGCTGCCGCGCCTTCACCCCCGAGCTATGCAGCGTCGCCTGGCCAGGCAAGTTCAAGCCTGACCTGCCTCCTTGCTACGACGGCACTGCAGATCCTGCGGAGTTCCTACAGCTCTATGAGCTGGGCATCGAAGCCTCCAACGGGGATGAAAAGGTCATGGCGAACTGGTTTCCCATGGCGCTCAAGGACGGCGCCCGCACCTGGCTCCTGAACCTGGCTCCTGGCACGATCTCCTCCTGGGATGAGATGCACACCCGCTTCATTACCAACTTCCAGGGCACTCGCGACTGTCCGCCGGCCGTGGGTGACCTGCGACGCACCAAGCAGCAGCCTGGAGAGACCTTGCAGAAGTACATCCAGTGCTTCAATAACGCTCGCCTCAAGATTCCCAGGGTGACCGAGGAGGCCATCATTTCAGCGTTCTTCGATGGAGTCCGCGACGTCAAGATGAAGGAGGAGCTGGCAATCCATGAAGATCTATGCACGTCTCTGGAGTTGTTCAACCTGGCGACCAAGTGCGCAAGGGCTGAGGAGGGACACCTTTCCCTTCTCGAGCTCCCGGCAGCAGACCCAGAAGAGAAGAAAGCCAAGGCCAAGGATGTGAAGCACAAGGGAGCAGATGTGCTCGCAGCAAAGCCCGACAAAAAGCCTGGCAGGGACCAGCCAGAGTCGTCCAAGGGCAGCCGATACTGTGTGTACCACGATATCCATACTCATAACACCAACGAATGCCAAGAACTCAAGGCCGTGCGCGAAGACCGCATCGGTCGACGCCCCGAGCGCAGCGATCGGGGCTACGGCTGAGGCAGAGCAAGAGGTGGAGGACAATGGGACGACCGTGGCCCTCGCCAAGGGTGGCGTGACCGACCTCGTGAGGACCGCTGGCAGGACCAGCATTGCGAGGGAGCTTGGAGAGATCAGCCTCGTGGGGATCGCCCGCAAGGCAACGCAGGCCTTCCTCCTCTGCCACCACCACCAAGAAGGAATGAAGACCATCATCAAGACGAGGGGGCTGGGGACTTCCAGGAACCGCGCGCAATCGCTTGCATCTTGGGCGGCGCTCAAGCCCCAGCCTCACAGCGCATCTTCAAGCAGTTTGCTCGCGAGGTGAATGCAGTCCTCCCCAAGCTTGAGGCCACACGCCCTCTCAGGTGGTCTGCGTGCGCCATCACGTTCGGTCCAGCTGATCAGCTCAAGTGCGTGGCGACAACCGGTGTCCTCCCTATGCTCTATTCCCCAGTCATCGGCAATGTGCAAGTCACCAGGACCCTCATCGATGGCGGAGCAGGACTCAACGTTCTGTCCGTCGAGACGTTCAACAACCTCCAAGTGCAATATGATCAACTCCAGCCAACCAAGCCTTTCTCAGGAGTCACTGATGGTTCCACTGTCCCGATAGGGCAGGCCCGCATTCCTGTCACCTTTGGACAATGCAACAACTACCGCACCGAGCTCATTGACTTCGACGCCGCTCACATTCGCCTGCCATACAATGCCATCCTCGGGTACACGGCCCTGGCCAAATTCATGGCAGTGACTCACAATGGCTACAACGTCCTCAAGATGCCAGCAAGTGGCGGGGTCATCACGGTCCCCTGTGAAGAGAAGGATGCGGTGTGCTCCCTCGAGCGCGCCTTCCAGGCCGCGTCGATCGAGGACCCGGACAGCAAGAGTGGAAACCTCCCCGAAGCAGCTCCCAAGAAGAAGAAGACATCCACTAAGGACAGGAGGCAAGCACCTCTAGAGACGCTACATCCGGACATGCGCTCGTCCAAGGGGCGCCACCCTCCATCGCATAGGAAGGCGTGCCCAGCGCCCTCCTCGGGCAGTGCTGGGGGGCTCTCCCCTGGGGAGCCACCGACTTTGCCAAGATCACGAGGGAGGCGCTTGGGCACCACTTGGAGGTGTGCTTCGAGGCACATTTCCCTCACGAAGGCGTAAGGAAAGAAGGACCCAATCCTCAGGAGTTCATCACCAAGGCCGCTCAGGAGTTGCAAGAATCGAGAGTCATGCGCGGCAACTGCCACCTGCCCAGCGTAGCTCCCCACCTAGGCGAGGATGGTGAGCTGCGCGTCTGCATCGACTACCCAGGGCTCAATCGAGTCGCTTCTCAGGAGTGCTTCTAGCCCTCGCGCGTGGGGCGTTGCGCGGGCCCGCCGCACAACTACGTTTGCATGCCCTTCGGCTTGCCGAACGCGGCTGCAGCCCACCAGTGCTTGATGAGGAGCATCCTTGAAGCTCAGGTGGCCAAGCATCGCACATTCCTGGAGGAGATGGAGATGGACCTCAGCAAGCCCCCCGGACCTCCAGAGCCTCCCGAGGCTCAGAGTCCCGAGGGCTCGTGAGGATCGGCTCCTTCACCCCGCACCGCCAACTACTCCAACACTTGTTCTGCAACAGCATCAGGTGACTTCTTTTCAGTTTTTGTTTCAGCTGGGAGCGCCCCCAGGGCTGCATCATTCCCAGGTCTCGTGGCTCCGTCCCTGCGGCATGTATCCATTTTGCTTATGTCTTCTACTTACCTTGTTGGGGGCGCCCCTCGGGCTGCATCATTCCCAAGCCGCTCGGGCCTGACCTAGTGGCGTTTGCTTTCTCCGCATCTATCTAAGTTGATTTGCTTCTTCATGATTAACCTGCTTAAGATAATAACCTGCACGATTAACACCTACCTTTGGAGCCGCTCACTCCGGCACGGCGCTTGCACATGGGTCCGTCCCTGTGTCAGGACCCCGACTCAATGCCACATCGATCTAGCATGTAACACCTCATATCACTTTGCGGCCTCACGCACGGTATTCCCACGGGTGTCGCCTTACCTTTGCCCGGGACCGTTTGTGCCTTTTGGCACACGTATATGATAGTGTCGCTAGCATCCATATGATAAGGAGCCCGGGCTGACATGGCTAGTTGTAAACCCAAAGTGGCACAAACTTACAGGGACATGCATCCATGACCCAGCATCGAACGTCTCGGTCATCAGCGAGTGAATCCAGGCTGTAGCACTGGGCTAGAAGGACTCCGGTGAACCGGGCTGTAGCGGGCTAACAGGACTCTGGTATTCATCGCGTGACATTTCCCGAAGGACGGACCTGAGAACGAAGAAGGACACATGCCGGCCAGCCTAAGTGTTCCAGAGCAGTAGCAAGCTACCATGGCTCGGTGGAAACACTAGGAGACATTTCCCGGTAAGAGAGGCTACTAAAGATAAACAACGAGATAGTCAGATCCCACACATACCAAGCATTTCAATAACATACACACAATATGCTCGATATGTGCAAATACAACAAGGCATCACAACATGACTCTACAACTCAAGTATTTATTTATTAGGCTCCGAGGAGCGAGATATTACAATCATGGGTCTCACGACCCAACAATCAGAGCATACAAGTCAAGAACAAGCGGAAGCTAACATGTCTGAGTACAGACACCTACAAATGAAAAGGGCTTAGAAGCCTGACTATCTACCAGATCCTGCCGAGGGCACAAGATCGTAGCTGAGGTGTCAAGCTAAACATCGAAGTCCACGCGGAACTACTAGCGAGATCGAGGTCTCTCTGCAAAAACATAAAATAGGCAAACGTGAGTACAAATGTACCCAGCAAGACTTACATCAGAACTAACTACATATGCATCATTATCAATAAAGGGGATGGTGGGGTTTAACTACAGCAAGCCAGCTTTGACTCGATGGCTATTCTAAGCTACGACTGCAAGTAACTCTTTTGAGGTGGCGCACACGAGTCCACATATTCACCATACCAATACACCACTATGGATCCGCTCCCGTCTCCCTACGAGAACGCTATCCATAGCACTCACGCTTATCTTGCGTATTTTAGAGTATCCACTTTCACTTGTCTATGAACTGTACAGGCAACCCAGAAGTCCTTTTCCGCGGACACGGCTATTTGAATAGATGATGTTAACCCTGCAGGGGTATACTTCTTTACACACGCTCTCACCACTTACCGCCATTTACACGACATGTACTCGGCAACCTTCAAGCGGAAGCCCAACGAGGGTGTCGGCCACGACCTACCTAAACACTCAAGTCCCTAGTCCAGGTTTATCGCCTATTCGGTTCCATCCATGAGGAGATCCGCCGAGTTTTGCTCACAGCCCCAAACGATGTGAGCAGGGTTCCCGAGACACCAAACAGGCGCCTGGTACACGTGCCACATGCCTACCGCATCATAGCCCACCCCTACGGTCAGCGCTGCAAGACGGCCTCCAAAGATACTACAAACACCGAAACTACTTGCAACTCTGGGACAGAGGACAAGGGTGATTAAGAAGCCGAGAGGGTCCATTGGTGTCGGGCCCAATGCGTGGTAGTATCAGATCATGGATCACAAACACAGAACTCAGTTCCCGAGGATGGCTACAATGAGACAACCCACCATGTACTCCTACATGGCCTCTCACCGCTACCTTTACCAAATCGTGTTCACACACTTAGCTCACACATCAGAGGACATGTTCAGACACCTCGATTCATCCTCGATGAATCGGACCCGACTCAACTCTAAGCAAGAGGAGGCATGACAAACAAGCATGAATGAGTAGGCACATCAGGGCTCAAACAACTCCTACTCATGCTAGTGGGTTTCATCTATTTATTGTGGAATGACAGTCATGCAAAGGATAAAGGGTTCAACTACCGCAGATAAATAGCAGTTGAATCGATGTTGTCCTAATGCAGTAAAAGAGAGCAGGAGCGAGAGAGTGGGTTGTATCTGAATGAACAAGGGGGTTTTGCTTGCCTGGCACTTCTGAAGATAATATAGTGCTTCATCGGTGTCATCGATCACATCGTCGAACATCGTCTACTGAGAGGGGACAATTACCGGCAAATAAAGAGGGACACAATCAATGCAATGCAACAAATATGATGCATGATAATGTCATGGCAATATGCTGATGATTGAGCTAATGCAACTAGCAACCATATTAAATGAAGTTGGTTTGAATCCAGGATTCAAATTCAAACTCCATAAGTGGATATTTAAATGCCATTTATATGATTTGTGCTAAACAGTAGCTTTAAGTTGTTCTAACATGCATGAAAATGGTACAGATGGATAGATTGGATTTTTCTGATCATTTTTCATATATAATTTATTTCATTTGGAGTTACGGTTGAATTTCTATGAATTTTTGAAGTTTTGGTTATTTTCTGGAATTTCCTGTATAAATATAAATCCAGAAAATAAATTACTGCGTCAGCATGATGTCACTGTGACGTCAGCAGTCAACGGGCACGGTCCAGGTCAAACTGACTCTGCGTGTCAGTAGTTAGTTAACTAACTAAATTTAGTTAGCGTTAAACTATTGCTAATCCTGGTTTAGTTAGTGGCACAGGGCCTACGTCGATGACCCAGGGGTCAACTCGGTCGTGAGGGTCAAACCCTGGTCAATGGGTCAAACCCGCCCGGTGACTCAGCGCCGGGCGAGGCCCGAGACGCCGGAGAGCGTCGGAAACGCGCTACAGGGCACGGGCGAGGCTGTTCTTGGGCTTGTTGGAAAGCTCCTGCTGGCGCGTGTCTAGTGGTGGTGGAGGCCGGGCCTATGGTGGCCGGAGACAACGACGGCGAGCAGTGCAGCGGTGGCCGGAGCTCGGGCCCACTCGGGTTAGGCGCTACGGCGTGCAAACAAACACAGCGTGGCATTGGGAAGACTCTACGCGCGGCGGTGAACATGTTGGGCGCACGCCCGGGACCAAATGGTCACGGGCGCCACCGCGACAGCCTTGCGCGCGGCGTTCGCCACGGTGGGGAATGGAGCTAGGTGACGAGGGTGAATGCTAAAGAAGAGGGGAAAGAGAGGGGAGCTCACGGCGGAGTCGATGAGCAAGTCGGTAGCTCGGGAGAGGCGCCGTGGGCGACGGTTGGGCGCCGGCGATCTCGGTTGCTCGAGGTAGAAGACGACCGCGGTGATGACGTTTGGGGGCAACCGGTGCCGCGTGGCTCGGCAGAGAGGACGAGGGAGGCGTGGCGATGCTCGTGGACACGTCGGAGAGGCTCGGGGTTGGCTGCGGCTGCGGCTATGGCGAACGGCGGGGGCGGTGGCGTTCGGTGGTGAGAGGGAGAGAGAGCAGAGGAGGGGAGAGGGTGCAGCGAGTGAGGGAGAGGAGCGAGGGGACACGGGGCATCGTCGTGGCGTCGTTAGGAGGGATCGGGGAAGAGCCAGGCAGGCAGGGAGGGAGGAGGTGGCCGGCGCGGGGCCGCCACGTGCCTCCGTCCTTCTGGCGAGGAAGACGACAGAGAGGAGGCGGTGGTGGGCTGGGCCGGCCAGCTGCGGGGCTGGGCCGGTAGGTGGCGCCAGGTAAGTGCTCCAGGTAGGTCCTCTCACTCTCTCTCTCTCTCTGGTTTTTCTATTTACTATTGTTTTCTATTTTCTTCTGTAACTTTGTGGATTTCTAAAAATACTTAAGCAACCCCAAAAATTCACCAAACTGCACCTGGTCCTTAGTTGGAATATTTCCAACATGGAACAATTTAGTTTGGGATTATTTGAGCATTTGAAATATTTAATAGCATTTAAATGCCCAAATGCAAATACTATATGATTTAATTCAGTGACCAAATATGTCCTGCAAAAATATAAACCATTTTTGGTAGATGCTTCCACCTCAAACCAGAAATGTTGAACATTTTTAGAGGGCATTTTGAGTTCAATGAAAAAGGTTTTATTTTGACCCTAGTTGAATTCTTTTGGTGCTAGGGCTTAAACAATCCCCATTTCAAGTTTCTTTAAATTTAAACATGATGCATGGATGATAAAGCAAAGACAAGCAAGGCCTGAACTGGGGATGTGACAACTCACCCCCACTAAACAAGAATCTCGTCCCGAGATTCAAGCATAGGGTAAGAAGACACAGGGGACACTAAGTATCACAAACTTCATGATCCGACTGTCTTATCGAGGGTGTTGATCTGTTGACTCAATAGATCTTGACGTCTTCGCTTGCGAGGTCTTCATCCAACACGATAACGACACAAGGAGACTCTCCAGAAAACGATCTCCTCGAAGATCGAGTATTCAAGATCAACTCATGGAGTGGGAGGTAAGATCATCTCTCGAGCTGAGATACGAAGCATTCATCCAAAGGGATGGAGTGGAACAGATGTCGAAGGTTCACTAGGTAGACAACAATTCCGCACTTAAGAAGGTGGTAATCAGTTGTCACCGCAGCGAGGAGTTGAGTTGCCATGATGCCACAACAAGACACCTTAGGGATGGTGACTCGTAGATATATCCCCTTAAGTGGCAAAAAGAATTACCTTCGATTCAGAGATCATTGAAACTCTTTGTACCAGCCTAAGGCAATTCTCAAACGATCGCTTGAAGGAGTTCAAAGAAATGGCTTGCTTAGACTAGAATGGATGATGTGGACTACCTTGTTGAAGACAACGCAATGGATGACTTTTGCTTATCACCGGAAATGGATGGGTCCCATGATAGGATGGCACAATGACGGTGCAAGCTGGGAACAAAACACAAATGCTGGGAATGATTCTAGTAACTGGGGAGAAAACCAACAGCAGAGAGTGATTCCACTATTGGAATGGTTATAGCATAACCGAAAAGACTAGGAACAATTCCAGTCAGTGCCGGTGATAATACATAGTGCTCGTGAGTGCTCTCAAGAACTTGAGCATTTCCATATTCATCAAGGTTTTACTAACATCCATGTCAAGGCTGCTGACAACACAACATACTACCATGATGAATAGCGATGGACGATGCAGATGCAGAGGAAGATAACACTTTCTCAGATTTCACCTTAGCGAGACCAAGGGAACAAAATCTGGATGATCGACCGAGAGACATTTAGCACTCCGCTTCTAATGTTCTCCTTGATGCGCTAGCATATCCCATTCATAGATATGGTTTGATATCTAGAACATCAAGTAAAGGTCGGACTTCGGGAGCACAAAAAATCCATAAAGGACAACTAGGGAGTAAATCCTACGAAATCCTTATGGGGAGGTGGCCAACTTCCTCCATCAAGATACTACAATAATAGGTCTTCCGGCTGGGTGTGTTGGCCACGGCATCCACTTTACCGGTTATCGAGAGACCAATATTATAGTTCTTGGGAAATGTCCCAACCATCATCTCTGCCTGAGATTCAGATTTGGTTGGTGTCAGAATATTCCAGACTCATCAAGTCTAGAAAGAAGAATGAAAGTTTGCAACACAAATCGACGAGACGACTTGCGAGATTCTCGGGAAATGGACTAAGGTAGTAAGCTCCAAAACATGAGCTGGTTCTGCTACAAACATGTGAACACGTTGTCCGAGACAAGCATGACCACACAATAGTCTTATAATAAAACACTACCGAGTTCAGGAGGGAAAACCATCATCGAGGATATCGAAGTCCTTGCATAAGTCTCGAGCCTACGAAGGAACTTCTTCTCCTTGAACAAATCAATCAGTGGCTTGGTGTGCTAAGAATACATATAGAATGAAGGTTGCAAGTCTCCAGACCACAGAATACTTTGCACGTATGCATGACTGACTTGGGACGATTCCAAAGGAAGCAACATTGACTTTCTCGAATTCACGGCAGCAACTTGCATCAAATGCACATGAACTAGAGGAAGTCACTTCTTACATCTGAACATATGCTTCATGAGCTAGCATGAACAAATGCTTTAAAAAGTTTCCAATACTAGCTTGATGTTCAACAAGATTATGGAGAAGATAAGGATGTTGTCGATGGGCTCAACAACAGTTCATCCTGGTTTCCATATAAATGGAATTCCATAATTAGGTGAACACAGTGATAGCATTGGTCAGACCAAAGGATATAATGGTGTATGCCCGAGGGTGCAACCACGGGTAAGATAACATTACGCACATCATTGGTTCTGATATGACTTGACAATAGCCCATACTCAAGTCAAAGTTTTGACAACGCAATAGATCCAACAACTGATCACGAGGACCAATCGATGGGGATATCATCTTTCTTCAACACATATACAAGATATCCCTTAACATGAGCTAAGTCGGACAAGCTTTTATCTTCCAACTCTCCAAGTTGTTGTTTAGCTTAACCAACTAGCTCAGGGGTATGCAACACAGATTCTTGGAGAAGGGGTGGTTTATATGAAACCAACTTGATCATGAACTCAACATAGCGGTCAGGTGACAACCTGGTGATACCTCCGAGAAGATATTCGGAAAATCACAAACCACCGATATGTTACTAAGCTCGAGAACAATCTTGCTTTTCAGGGCAAGACGATATGATCAATAGAGCAAGGGTTTGACAAAATCCTAGCTCATTGATCGAAGAGTGCACCAGAAATAGAGACTAGGTAGCACAATCAGTCTTAGGGTGACGATTCAATAATCAGCACACTAAGAATGAGGTTATCGTCCATTTAACTACCAAGCAACGGAGTTGCTAGCAGTATTGATTTCACACATCACGATTCACTTGTCGGCGTTCCGGTTGCAACAACATGGGAACTGAGAAATGAACAATGATGGCAAGAAGTATTACTACATCAAGAATTCATAGGATGGTGTGCAATTCCCATGACATTCTTGATATAAAGATGGTATTACTCCAAGGTAGAACAGAACAAAAGCTGGATTAGTATTTGATCTGCGGAGTACGACTGCTTTGACCCAATCCTAGAAATGGACAAGGTACTGGAGTTCGTTTCTCCTGGTCATTCTGGAATAGAATGGCTTGATGGACCACAAGAATAATAAGCATCGACGAACTCGAGTGCACAACTACTCTTGTCTATCAATTGATAGACGAGGGTCAGAAGACAACTAAGAGGGACAACTCAAAAGAACATATGATTTTCTGAGTTGTGGATGCATAGATTAGTATGTCGAACCAAGTTCAACAAATTTCTTCCGGATAATCCATGCGGAAAGGTAGAACTGGCAGAGTCACAATATAAAATGGAGAACTCATTAAGAGCACTCCTGTTGTGATCTTTTGATCCAACAAACTTTTGCCATAAGCGGTTCATAGTATTTGGAAGAAGGAAATACCACGGACCACGAGGAATAATGCAAAGGTTACTAATATCCTAAAGGAACGAGCAAACACTATCAACATGAAGTGAGTAGGGTGAATATCGGGTTCAAAACCCACGAGTAGAATACCTACTAACTAAATGGCATCACGGAATGCTTTCGAGAATAAAGGCCAGAATCATCACACTGGGAACACATAACATGGCTAGATTACTAGATGATCCCCTAAGACACCTAGGGTCATAATAATAATTCCAACATATATGTCGAGGCAATAGAATACCTCAACTCAGCATTTAGTGTGATTAACCTATCCCAAAGGAGCATCAAAACCAGAGGGAAAGGATTTGCAAGTGCATCAGATTGTTTAGAAACCTGGGATGACTCGGACAGCATAACGGCTGTAAATGCTCAAAGGATTGGAGACATAGTGCAAAAATGGTGGCATAGCCACTCCGAAGCACAATATCAAGGTTTCGAGATCAACAGTTATGAACATACGGTAGTAGTAAAACTGAGCTGAGATTTGAAACTAACAATTCTATAAGTCTATGGATCAGTAACACGTCATCCTGATAGATAGATGAGAAGGCCTAGTTCTTAAACCCTGTAGAAGAGAAGAGGTTGACTCAGATCAGAAGGCCATGAGATATAAGGAGTAAAAAGAGCCTTACGTTCCAACCCACAATCAATTCCCCTACATATAACTAAAGCATTTCTAGACACAACTTCGACCAGTTTGGCTTGGTAATCCTCTGAGCAACAAGCTCGATACTAAAGCTGTCAGGACCCCGACTCAATGCCACATCGATCTAGCATGTAACACCTCATATCACTTTGCGGCCTCACGCATGGTATTCCCACGGGTGTCACCTTACCTTTGCCCGGGACCGTTTGTGCCTTTTGGCACACGTATATGATAGTGTCGCTAGCATCCATATGATAAGGAGCCCGGGCTAACATGGCTAGTCGTAAACCCAAAGTGGCACAAACTTACAGAGACAGGCATCCATGACCCAAAGATCGAGCGTCTCGGTCATCACGAAGTGAATCCAGGCTGTAGCACTGGCTAGCAGGACTCGGTGAACCGGCTGTAGCGGCTAACAGACTCGGTATTCATCTTGTGACATTTCCCGAAGGACGGACCACAGAACGAAGAAGGACACATGCGGCCAGCCTTAGTGTTCGAGCGGTAGCAAGCTACCATGGCTCGGTGGAAACACTAGGAGACATTTCCGTAAGAGAGGCTACTAAAGATAAACAACTAGATAGTCAGATCCCACACATACCAAGCATTTCAATAACATACACACAATATGCTCGATATGTGCAAATACAACAAGGCATCACAACTTGACTCTACGACTCAAGTATTTATTTATTAGGCTCCGAGGAGCGAGATATTACAATCATGGGTCTCACGACCCAACATTCAGAGCATACAAGTCAAGCACAAGCGGAAGCTAACATGTCTGAGTACAGACATCTACAAATGAAAAGGGCTTAGAAGCCTGACTATCTACCAGATCCTGCCGAGGGCACAAGATCGTAGCTGAGGTGTCAAGCTAAACGTCGAAGTCCATGCGGAACTACTAGCGAGACCGAGGTCTCTCTGCAAAAACATAAAATAGGCAAACGTGAGTACAAATGTACCCAGCAAGACTTACATCAGAACTAACTACATATGCATCATTATCAATAAAGGGGATGGTGGGGTCTAACTGCAGCAAGCCAGCTTTGACTCGGTGGCTATTCTAAGCTACGACTGCAAGTAACTCTTTTGAGGTGGTGCACACGAGTCCACATATTCACCATATCAATACACCACTATGGATCCGCTCCCGTCTCCCTACGAGAACGCCATCCATAGCACTCACGCTTATCTTGCGTATTTTAGAGTATCCACTTTCACTTGTCTATGAACTGTACAGGCAAACCAGAAGTCCTTTTCCGTGGACACGGCTATTCAAATAGATGATGTTAACCCTGCAGGTGTATACTTCTTCACACACACTCTCACCACTTACCGCCGTTTACACGACATGTACTCGGCAACCTTCAAGCGGAAGCCCAACGGGGGTGTCGGCCACGACCTACCTAAACACTCAAGTCCCTAGTCCAGGTTTATCGCCTATTCGGGTTCCATCCATGAGGAGATCCGGCCGAAGTTTCGCTCACAGCCCCAAACGATGTGAGCAGGGTTCCCGAGACACCAAACGGGCGCCTGGTACACCGTGCCACGTGCCTACCACATCACAGCCCACCCCTACGGTCAGTGCTGCAAGACGGCCTCCAAAGATACTACAAACACCAGAAACTACTTGCAACTCCTGGACAGAGGACAAGGGTGATTAAGAAGCCGAGAGGGTCCATTGGTTTCAGGCCCTATGCGTGGTAGTATCTGTATCATGGATCACAAACACAGAACTCAGTTCCTGAGGACGGCTGCAATGAGACAACCCACCATGTACTTCTACATGGCCGCTCACCGCTACCTTTACCAAATCGTGTTCACACACTTAGCTCACACACAGTAGGACATGTTCACACACCTCTGATTCATCCTCGATGAATCAGACCCGACTCAACTCTAAGAAGTAGCAGGCATGACAAACAAGCATGAATGGGTAGGCACATCAGGGCTCAAACAACTCCTACTCATGCTAGTGGGTTTCATCTATTTACTGTGGATAAAGGGGTTCAACTACCGCAGCAAGTAACAGTTGAATCGATGTTGTCCTAATGCAGTAAAAGAGAGCAGGAGCGAGAGAGTGGGTTGTATCTGAATGAACAAGGGGGTTTTGCTTGCCTGGCACTTCTAAAGATAATATAGTTCTTCATCGGTGTCATCGATCACATCGTCGAACATCGTCTACTGAGAGGGGACAATTACCGGCAAATAAAGAGGGACACAATCAATGCAATGCAACAAATATGATGCATGATAATGTCATGGCAATATGCTGTTGATTGAGCTAATGCAACTAGCAACCATATTAAATGAAGTTGGTTTGAATCCAGGATTCAAATTCAAACTCCATAAGTGGATATTTAAATGCCATTTACATGATTTGTGCTAAACAGTAGCTGTAAGTTGTTATAACATACATGAAAATGGTACAGATGGATAGATTGGATTTTTCTGATCATTTTTCATATATAATTTATTTCATTTGGAGTTACGGTTGAATTTCTATGAATTTTTGAAGTTTTGGTTATTTTCTGGAATTTCCTGTATAAATATAAATCCAGAAAATAAATTACTGCGTCAGCATGACGTCACTGTGACGTCAGCAGTCAACGGGCACGGTCCAGGTCAAACTGACCCTGCGTGTCAGTAGTTAGTTAACTAACTAAATTTAGTTAGCGTTAAACTATTGCTAATCCTGGTTTAGTTAGTGGCACGGGGCCTACGTCGATGACCGAAGTCAACTTCGGTCGTGAGGTAAAACCCCGTCAAGAGAGTCAAACCTGCCGGCGACTCACGCCGGGCGAGGCCCGAGACGCCGGAGAGCGTCGGAAGCGCTTCTGAGGCACGCAGGCGAGGTTGTTCTTGGGCTTGTTGGAAAGCTCCTGGCGCGCGTGTCTAGTGGTGGTGGAGGCCGGGCCTATGGTGGCCGGAGACAATGACAGCGAGCAGTGCAGCGGCGGCCGGAGCTCGGGCCCACTCGGGTTAGGCGCTACGGCGTGCAAACAAATGCAGTGTGGCATTGGGAAGACTCTACGCGCGGCGGTGAACATGTTGGGCGCACGCCCGGGACCAAATGGTCACCGGAGCGCCACAGGCGACGAGCGCACGCGGCGGCGTGTTTTGGCCACGGTGGGGAATGGAGCTAGGGGACGAGGGTGAATGCTAAAGAAGAGGGGAAAGAGAGGGGAGCTCACGGCGGAGTCGATGAGCAGATCGATGCTTCGGGGGCGCCGTGGGCGGCGGTTGGCGCCGCGATCTCGGTTGCTCGAGGTAGAAGACGATCATGTGATGACGTTTGGGGGCGTCCGGTGCCGCGTGGCTCGGCGGAGAGGACGAGGGAGGCGTGGCGATGCTCGTGGACACGTCGGAGAGGCTCGGGGTTGGCTGCGGCTGCGACTATGGCGAACGGCGGCGGCGGTGGCGTTCGGTGGTGAGAGGGAGAGAGAGCAGAGGAGGGGAGAGGGTGCAGCGAGTGAGGGAGAGGAGCGAGGGGACACGGGGCATCGTCGTGGCGTCGTTAGGAGGGATCAGGGAAGAGCCAGGCAGGCAGGGAGGGAGGAGGTGGCCAGCGCGGGGCGGCCACGCGCCTCCGTCCTTCTGGCGAGGAAGACGACAAAGAGGAGGCGGTGGTGGGCTGGGCCGGCCAGCTGCGGAGCTGGTCCGGTAGGTGGCGCCAGGTAAGTGCTCCAGGTAGGTCCTCTCTCTCTCTCTGGTTTTTCTATTTACTAATGTTTTCTATTTTCTTCTGTAACTTTGTGGACTTTCTAAAAATACTTAAGCAACCCCAAAAATTCACCAAACTGCACCTGGTCCTTAGTTGGAATATTTCCAACATGGAACATTTTAGTTTGGGATTATTTGAGCATTTGAAATATTTAATAGCATTTAAATGCCCAAATGCAAATACTATATGATTTAATTCAGTGACCAAATATGTCCTCCAAAAATATAAACCATTTTTGGTAGATGCTTCCACCTCAAACCAGAAATGTTGAACATTTTTAGAGGGCATTTTGAGTTCAATGAAAAAGGTTTTATTTTGACCCTAGTTGAATTCATTTGGTGCTAGGGCTTAAACAATCCCCATTTCAAGTTTCTTTAAATTTAAACATGATGCATGGATGACAAAGCAAAGACAAGCAAGGCCTGAACTGGGGATGTCACACCCTGCAACACGGGCAAATCTGAGTGGTCGAGCTCTGGCCGCGGCAGCCCCACATAGCGCTACCTCGTCAGGCCCTCAGTGCCTCAATCACTCCCTCGGAGCAACCAATGGCTGGCTGGCGACCGTAACGGCAGACCTTGTTTTCCCTCATGATTGGTGTGCAGGATCTGCTTCAGGAATAGCGTGGGGGCGTCGCGAGCTCCCTCTCCCTCTCTCCCGTACGATCCGCTCGCGCGTTAAAAGGGGGGCGTCTGAGCATCGCGACTCATGGGCTCTTATTGGCTCTCCAGCCCTCACCCCCTGGCCTTGACCCACGGCATCGTGACCTGTCATACCAGCGGCGGCTGAGCTCGCTCGAGGGCCGGGACCTGAGGACGTAGAGCATAAAGGAAAGTGCGGGGGAGAGGGGAGAAGCTCGCGAGGGCCTGACCCAGCAACACTCCAGCTGCTGGCACGAAGGCCCGGCACCTCGCTGAAGAACTACTCCAAACTTATGAGATAAGTCACGCAAAAGCTAAATCAACTCAATGCCAAACCCTCGCCTATTGCAGCTCTGTCACGGCGATGTTGCCTGCCTTTCTCGCCCAGCGGAGGCTGCTTGAGCGCTAAAGGGGACCTCCTGAGCATCGCGACTCAGGGGCTCTTACTGGACCTTGGGCCGCTCACCTCCTGGCCTTGACCACGGCATCGCGACCTGGCATACCAGCGACGGCTGAAGCCTGCCTAGGGACCGGGACCTGTCAGCGTAGAGCACCAAGCCCTCGTGAGGAAAGAAAGGGGGAGCTGAGCCGGGACAGAACACGCATCTCGCATCGATTCATAATAAGGATATACTATGCACAAAAGACATGGCAGGTGCCTTACATACCCCCGCGGGGTGCTACTATGATTCCTCGCAGGGAGCAAAAGGTGCTAATCCTAAGGGGCGTTAACTACGCGCGCCTCCGCAGGAGACGCCATCATCAATAGTGGGCCGTCAGGCACCGGCGCCAACCCCATCCAGATCAGTGGCGCCGACAGACTGGTGCAGCTGCCCTGCTCTGAGAGCGCCGCGAGCTTGGGGGCTCATAGTTGTCGTCGCTCGTCTCCGGAGTCGCATGAAGCACGGGGGAGTTGCTGGATTCTCCGGTTCCTCCGCTGCTGCCTGAGGAGCTGCTGGGGAGGCGATTGGCCGGCCTGGCCCTCGCCACGTCAGTACCCCGGCCGCTTTCCTTGGGACAGCACTCCAGCCGGCGTCCTTCAAGTCGAAGACCCTGAAGAACATTAAGGAGGCACCATCGTATTCCAGATGGATTATGAGGGCACCCCTGTCCGGCAGGCTCGGGTGATCTTGCCCCAGCCCCGAGTCATGAAAACTTGCCCGGAGCGACGACCGCAACCTCCGCTCCAGTGGCAAGGGTGCTGCAGTCGGTGTGCTGTAGCCAGAGCTCCAAAGACCCACTCGACGGCATCTCGAAGGCGAAGGAGGGAGGAAGGCGAATCCAAGAGCGCGGAGGCATGGCGGCGTGAAGCACGAACTCGCGGGAAGAGCCCTCGGCATGGACGCCAGGGGTGATGACGCGTGCTGCCATGACTCGCCGGCGTCACCTGCGGCGCCAGCGATGTCGCTCGGCGGCTTCTTCTCCAGGGCCCTCGACTCGGGCGTATAAGGGTAATGGAAACCCAGGCGGCGGCCGCCCATACCAGGGCCGCGACATCTCCTGCCATGCGATAGCGCCGTAGCGGCCGGGGACAGGGCGCTTCTTTAGCGGGAGAGGATCGGGACCCTCTCGGGGAGTGAGGGAGTCCTGGACAAGGGGGTGTCCGGAGAGCCGGACTATCATCGTCAGCCGGACTCCAAGACTATGAAGATACAAGATTGAAGACTTCGTCCCGTGTCCGGATGGGACTTTCCTTGGCGTGGAAGGCAAGCTTGGCGATACGGATATGTAGATCTCCTACCGTTTTAACCGACTCCTGTGTAACCCTAGCCCTCTCCGGTGTCTATATAAACCGGAGGGTTTTAGTCCGTGGACAAGACAACCATTACAACAATCATACCATAGGCTAGCTTCTAGGGTTTAGCCTCCTTGATCTCGTGGTAGATCCACTCTTGTACTACCCATATCATCAATATCAATCAAGCAGGAGTAGGGTTTTACCTCCATCGAGAGGGCCCAACACAGGTAAAACATCGTGTCCCTTGTCTCCTGTTACCATCCGCCTAGACGCACAGTTCGGGACCCCTACCCGAGATCCGCCGGTTTTGACACCGACATTGGTGCTTTCATTGAGAGTTCCTCTGTGTCGTCACCGATAGGAAGGATGCCTCTTCCCGTCTTCAAGGACAGTATCTTCGCAATGGAGCCTTGGCCGCCGGCCAAACTATCCGGCTAGGTGGTTTTCTCATGACCGCCTGTTCGGCCATCGCTTCGACAATGACCTCTCAGGTCGTCAAAAGCAATCTTCACGTCAGCTCGGAATTCGCCGAGCGGCTGGATCCAATAGAGCTCTCGTCCGTAAACGAGCTCTTGGATCGCATCGCCGCCCTAGGAGTCGCTATAGACTACAATCAGATTGGGGTTAAAACCGATCTGAAAGAGATTAACTCTCCCCAGGTCACCCACCACGTTGCAGTGGTAGAGGAACAACGCGGCGGCTCTTCTCCTGTATTGAAAACTAGTCATGTCCGGGCTCCCGAACCCTCCATGTCGGATTCCCGCGGAGGGACGGACTTCGATCAGGCACTGAACCTAAAGTCAGGCATCGGACCGGACTCGTTGGACAACATCCAGCAATCCAAGCTTCCAAATTTGGAAACTTCTCGGCCCTTGAGCCTCGAGATGGGTAGGGTTCCGGACTTAATTCCACCCACCTGCCCAGACATATGCGATCTATCTCTAATCCGGCAAGAGCCCGCTGAAACAGTACATCATTACTGGGCCAGATTCCTCCTGGTCATGGACAGGATAAAGGACTGCCGAGAGGAAAATGCAATTTCAATTTTCTACAATAATTGCACGGACGAGGGAATCTTAAACGTCGTCAGCCGTCGTGAAATTACACGCCACGACCACTGGCGTCCATAATCTGAAAATCTTGTCGCGATGGACAGTTTCCGGAAAACTGAAACTAAGTTTTGGGACAATCCGGCCCCGGATACAACCCTAGTCCGCAACAAAAGGGTGCATTACACTCAGGCAACAGGTACAAAAACCAAAAAGCAAAAACCCCATAAAGGGCACGGAACCGTACTGGAGGGATGGCTTAGCGGACCCTGTAAAATTCCAAGATCTGATATGCCACCCAACACATAGCCTTGAGCATGTTGGATATTGCGGCAGGTGGCCAAAAGTGGCGAGGAGCTTCTAGCCCGGAAAACCACTCCAACAAGATACCGATCACGGTGTCAACAGTCTTGAGACTTTTGCATCAAATAATGTCGCAACGAACAATCCTCACCTCGCCAAGTCTACCAAGTAGCAACAACAAATCCATGGAGCGACACGGCTATCACCTTCAACGCCAGCGAGCGAACCTAAATTCGAACAGCCCGAGCACCACCGCATTGGTCCTCATTCCAATAGTGGGCGGCTTCGTCTTACCAAGGTACTCATGGATGGCGGCAGCGGACTAAACCTCATCTATGAGGAAACTCTTCAAAAATGGAAATAGATCGGAGCCGCATTGAGCGAAGTAGCACAACCTTTAGAGGAACAATCCCTAGCCGGAAGCGCTGCACAGAAAAATCACACTTGATGTGGTGTTCGCTCACGGACAATTACAGGTCGAAGAAGCCACGTTCCAAGTGGCCCGTTCAGCAGCGGATATCACGCTATATTAGGACGGAGGCATTCACAATTTTCAAGCCATACCCCATTACGGGTACATGAAGCTTAAGATGCAGGGCTGGCGGAACAATCACTCTCGCTAGTGATCCGGACATAGCACTCCACGCCGAAAACAAGACAGCCGCATTAGCCACAGGGCACTATCCAAGCCCTAGCGGCGAGAAGAACTCACTGCGCTGCGCTCTACGGTGAATAGGGACGATGTGATACTTGATAAGAGATCCAAGTCCACCTCTTTCAAACCAGCGGACGAAATAGTCAAATTCCAGGTCCACCCAACGGTCCCAACAAAGACGGCCTCCATCGGGGCGCAGTTGAACCCTGATGTAGATGCCGCACTGCGAGACTTCCTTTGTGAAAATTGGGACATCTTCGCCTGGCACCCTTCAGATATGCCAGGAATCCCGCGCAGATTGGCAGAACACAGCCTAAACATCCTAAAAGGATTCAAGCAAGTCAAACAGGCTCTTCGGCGATTTTCCGAACCCAAAAGACAGGCAATGGGAGAAGAGCTAGCCAAACTACTGGAAGCCGGATTCATCAGAGACATCAAACATCCGGACTGGCTAGCAAACCTGGTAATGGTACCAAAGAAGGACAAATCCTGGCGCCTATGTGTCGATTTTAAAGACCTCAACAAGGCCTGCCCAAAGGATCCCTTCCCCCGCATCGACCAAATAATCGATGCTACCGCAGGGCACGATTCATTGTGCTTCCTGGACGCATACTCCGGCTACCATCAAATCAAGATGGCAGAAGTGGACCAAGCTGCAATGGCATTCATTACTCCATATGGACCATTCTGCTTCAACACGATGCCCTTCGGACTTAAAAACGCCGGCGCAACATATCAGCGCATGATTCAGACATGTCTGGCTACCCAGATCTGCAAAACAGTAGAGGCATACGTAGACGATGTAGTCGTCAAAACCAAACGCGTCGAAACTCTAGTAGACGATTTGAGGCTCACATTCGACAACCTCCGAGCATATGACATTAAGCTGAATCCGGAAAAAAGCGTTTTGGGCGTACCAGCCGGAAAGCTCCTGGGCTTCATTGTATCCGGTAGAGGAATTGAAGCAAACCCAGCCAAGATCCGAGCTCTGTCACAACTGGATATCCCAAAAGACCTCAAACAGATACAAAATTGATTTGGATGCATGGCGGCTCTAAGCCGCTTTATCTCCGTTTGGGAGAAAAGGCATTGCCCTCTATCGCCTCCTCGCGCACCAACACTTCCAGTGGACGGATGCCCTTCGCCGGACTCAAAGAAATCAAAGCCATATTGGCAACAAATCCGGTCTGGCCGCGCCTAACCCGGGCGAACCAATGTTGTTATACATCGCGCAACACATCAAGTTGTAAGCGCGGTACTGCGTCGTCGAGCGAAAGCGAAGGGCACAAATTCCCTCTTCAAAAACAGAGGTACTACTTATCCACTGTTTTAACTCCCGCAAGTCCGTTACCGCACTATCAAAACATAGCGTGTCACGGTGTTCATGGCATCCCGGAAGCTCCGACACTACTTTCAAGAGTGTTCGATAACAGTGGCGTCCGAAGTACCCCTAAACGACATTATAAACAACCGCGACGCGACGGGCAGGATTGCAAAATGGGCCATTGAGCTCTTACCATTCGATATAATTTACAAACCTCGGCGAGCTATAAAGTCACAAGTCTTGGTCGACTTTATCGCCGAATGGACTGAAGCCGAACTCCCAAAAGAGTACGGCGCATACTCCAATTGGACTATGCATTTCGACGGCTCCAAAATGTTGGCCGGCTTGGGGGCTGGCGTCGTATTGACGTCCCCGACCGGGGATACAATCCAATACGTACTTCAAATAATGTACACGGACTCCAACAATGCAGCCGAATATGAGGCCCTATTACATGGCCTCCGGATGGCAATCTCCATGGGCATTCAACGCCTAGAGGTGCGCGGGGATTCAAACCTCGCAATGTCCCAAGTAAATGGAGACTTTCATGCCAAGGACCCAAAAATGGCAGCCTATCGTAACGCTGTCCTAAAAATGTCAGCTCGGTTCGAAGGGCTCGAATTCCACGATGTAGCCCGAGATAATAACCAAGCAGCCAACATACTGGCACGCGTCGGCGCAAAACGCGACGCTGTCCCTCCTAACATCTTCCAGGAACGGCTCTTTAAGCCATCCGTACTATGGGAAGAGGAGTCCGAAAATAACAACCCGGAGGCAGCCGCACCACCCAACACAGAACAATCTGACATAATCGGCGACTCAGCCGATGAAATAACACCTTCATCCCACGAAATAATGGCAGTAATCGGCCCGTGGACAGAGTCGTTCCTAGCCTACTTACTTAGGCAGGAGCTTCCTGAAGACCAAAATGAGGCCCGCTGCATAGTCCGGCGATCTAAAGCCTACAAGGTCCATGAGGGAGAACTCTATAAGAAAAGCACAACCGGAGTCCTTCAACGGTGTATCTCCGAAGAGGAAGGGTGAAACCTTCTGGCTGAAATTCATGCCGGACTAGGCGGACACCACGCCGCAGCTCGGGCCCTTGTAGGCAAGGCATTCCGTACAGGATTTTATTGGTCGACGGCCCGGGCAGATGCTCAGGACTTAGTCCAAAGATGCGTCGGTTGTCAGCTCTTTGCTAATCAGAGCCACATGCCACCCACCGCCCTCAAAACCATACCCATTACGTGGCCGTTCACGGTTTGGGGGCTTGACATGGTTGGACCCCTTAAAGGGGGAACCCACAAGCAAAGGTACCTATTGGTCATGGTTGATAAATTCACCAAATGGATAGAGGCCAAGCCAGTTAAAACGGCAGAGTCCGGACCAGTGATAGACTTCATATCCGGGGTAGTACACCGTTATGGTGTCCCCCATAGCATCATCACCGATAACGGCACGAACTACACAGCCGACAAGGTTAAATCATGGTGCAAAAATATGGGCATTAAGCTCGATTACGCTTCAGTCTATCATCCTCAAACCAACGGTCAAGTGGAACGAGCAAATGGTCTAATAATGAGCGGCATCAAACCCGGACTAGTGCGGTCCCTTACGAAATCGACACGCTTTGGGTAGAGGAGCTCGACTCCGTACTCGGGGCTGCGGACAACGCCCAACCGTACTACCGGATTCACACCATTTTTTATGGTATACGGCGCAGAGGCCGTTTTGCCCTGCGACATCATTCATGTCTCACCTCGAGTGCGCATGTACGAAGAAAGAGAAGCCGATCTGGATCGGCAGGACAGCTTGGACGCATTGGAGGAAGAACGCGACGTCACCAAGGCTCGTTCCGCATTCTATCAGCAGCAGGCTCGAAGATATCAAAGCAGAGAAGTACGGGCTAAGACTTACAATGTTGGCGAACTAGTTCTACGCCTGCCGGACAAGAAAAAGGACAAGCTCAAACCAAAATGGGAAGGCCCCTTCATTATCGATCAAGTCCTGACCGGCGGAGCGTACCGTCCGTGAAATACGTCGGATAACCAACTTGAGCCGAACCCATGGGACGCAGCCCGCCTCCGAAGATTCTATGCCTAGCGCCGGACTAAGAGTTCGTCCCCTTCCCCCGCCCAAATTTTTACACTTCAGCTGTCTTTTGTTTCTCTTTTTTCTCTCACCCCTGTCCATAAAAGCCCTTAAAGGCCTACTTGCGCATTGTTCGCACACACTTGATGTGCTATCCGCACTCATTATACCTGGGGGCTTCTTTACCAGAAGCATAATTATAAGGGCTTCATGCCCAGCACATGTGTCAAACTTCCACATGTACCTTTTATTCACCATTATATGCATCGATATGACTTAAGTTTTGGCCAAGCTGGGTTGCCTGGCTCCTGTGCTTACCCCTACATTCCCGATCGTACGGCTAGGAGGTAAAGGGAGCACCTCTGCGATTGTTACTGCCGGGTCAGACGGATGTGTACCTCAGACTGGGTGAAGCCGAAAGCTAGCGTTCTTAAGGGAATATTCGGTCGGTGACTTGAAAGTTGATTTTTTACCTATTTATTTATCTGCCCCGAGATGTTTTCTTGCTCTTTTCATAGTCCGGACATGCACTTTAGGGCATGCCTCCCAGGGAAAGGAACCCTTAACGGAACTATTCTCCCTGGAAGATGTTTCTTACTAACCATGTAATATAACATAACTAGTTGGCCACTTATGCGATAAAGCACTAATGACCCTACGCTTTGGTCTCCATGCATGCCCCGGTTGTTTCTTAACCGAGAAGGTATTCGGACACACTCCGGACTCTAGGGTCCCGAGGTTGAAGCGAAAAGGTCGGCAAAGACAAACGATCTACAATCCGACTAGAAGGCATTTTACATGTCATTTTAAAATACATTGTCAAATCGACTGACTGTATTCTTCCTCAATCCCGTCTAACAGGCTGTATAATTTACAGTCCCGTTGGGAAAATTTAGCGGCCAACTCTACTTGGCCGTACACTAAACTCACAGGGATCTCCTTCCCATCGGGCCCCACAGGTCCGACCTCGGCCATGTGGTTGGGATCCGCCTTCTTGTACCGCATCTTCACCATGGCCCAGCCTCCTCGGCACCTTGGCGGCAGCGAAATCCTCCATAAGCAAAAGCTGCGCGCTCCTGGCTTCTCCACAAGCTCTCCAAGGCCCTCGGGTAGGGAGAGGGACGGCCATAAGGCCTGGACGACGCCGTTCATTGCCTGCCGAACGCGTTCGAGCAGTTGCACCAGCTCGGGAAGTTGGTCACACGTTGATACGGGCATCTCCTCCGCAGGGCGACCTATGAGTACACCTACAGACATATTTTGTCAATTGACTTCCTCGCCGAACTCTTCTTTTCAAAGGAGTTCGCTCAAGCACTTACTATAGATGCCGCGACGAAGCCGCTTATTCTCCTTCACGGAGCCAGACAGCTCGGCCCGAACACCTTTCAGCTCTTCTCCAAGCTGGGCGTGGGCATCCTGAAGCTTGTTCCTTTCCTGCTGCACCCTTGTCAAGACCCTCTCGCCGACCTTGGTGGGGCGCAGATGGTTCTTACTGTCCGGATCTGTCCGCAAAGACTGCAATGTCATTGTTAGACTTGCACGCACAATCGCACACCACTTATCTTTTAAAATAATGTGTTACCGGGAGGGGTCCTGCATTCCCTCCTGCGGCGGCAAAATCTTGACCTCAAGCTGGGCCTTACACTCTTGCAGCTCCGAGACAGTTGGGTATTCTTCTCAGAAGATCCTGCATTTCAAATGATCCTTAAATCAGTTAATATAACTACTTTAAGTCTCGGGGCCTCTTGGCATATATAACTATTAAAATCTCTTACCAAGTATGTCTTTTATATACTTGCTCCGTGGCTCTGGTCAAACCATCTTGAGCAGCACGGAGTGCTGCGTCCCAGCGTTAAAGGCATTCAACGCCTCGGGGAGAAGCACGCGTCACGAAAAACTGTCCGTGGCGCGCTGTGGTTCATGGCGCTCTCCACCTCGACTTGGTGGCGGACGATGCAGCGGCATCCTCCGTTGGAGGAGTATCCGGCTCGCGCCTTGCGCTCGCCTCCCCCTCGCACCGGGTGTTGGAGCACAGGCTGGCGAGGCTAGGTTGGCAACCTCTACGCCCGCAGTCCGGCGGGCGCTTTTTCTCCTGCAAAAGTCATGAGCATTCAAACACTTCCTAGGAACGTTGTTCTAAAATGACAAACCGTGAGCTATACCGTTGCGGCGATGTTTCGACCCGCGCCGCGCTCCTCTTACGCCTACTGGGCTGGACTGACCCTTGTTGGTCAGCCGCCGCGGGCTCGGCTTCCCGCCTTGAAGGTGCCTCCTGCAAAACACCATCGTATACGGTGGTCAGAAATGAGCACGGAAGAAATAATGGTGTCAGGACTTCGGTCACAATCACCTGGGAAGCCGGATATAGGCCGGGGTAGTCAGCCGTAATGGCGACTAAAGCATTATCTATGCTGAGTTGGTGGAACACCCCGTCGATTAGCTCCACCTTTATGTCTGGGTCCTCTTCGGAGGCCGGATCTTAGGATCTCTCTGGATCCTCGGGTTGCGGAGCCGGACTATGCATGCCCTCCACATCCCGACGCAGCTCCTGCGTCGAAAGCGTAATGTAAGAACTTAAACTTTGAAAGCATGGGTCGGACACACAAAGTGTTCGCTTACCCAACGCCGAGGGTTATTCATGGAGAACCCATTCAACGGGCTCGTCTGGAGGAAATCCTCCTTCTCCCCCTTGTACAGGCCGGACAGG